>OU795036.1:82683901-85083901 GCA_917208275.1 Patella pellucida | reverse complement strand
ACGTCCACTCGACACAAACTAGGTCATTTCGGGACTAATAAAAAAATAGAAAATCCCTATATTACAATCGACAGATTTTCTCGTTTACGGCCAATAATATTTTAAATCTATTAAATGTTAAGACATAACCCAACTCACACAAAACTTTTACTCTTCATATTCAATGTTATACGTCTTTTCCCTGGTAACCTTTGAACTTTACATCAGTCTCGATCAATACGACGGTTTGATTACCACACTAGATAACATATCGAGACGTGCCGACTTCCGGTGCAGAATATGAATGTTATCCAGTAGGAAATGGATATTAATATTGTATTATTGACAGTAAAGTGATATTATTAATAATAAAGTTTTTATTCGAATCCCAGTCGGTTGATAACACGGGGTATTTCTCGAGATGCGTGTATACAATACAAATTAAAAATAAGACAACTTGTCTGCGATATCACCTCCAGGTGGAAGCGGACGTTAAACACTAAGAAGAGAGAGAGAGAGAGAGAGAGAAGAGAGAGAAAGAGCGAGGGAGAGAGAGAGAATTTAGGATATGTTATGAAATAGGGTTTGAATTGACTTTTGTGCAAATACAACGAGATATGTAGTGTGCTTTGCAGGATATTATGCACGAATTCCAACCTTTTGTACATACACGCCAATGTGTACACGGAGAATTTGTATTTTGTCTCATCCGAAGTACTAGACGCTGTTCCTTTGACACCCGCCGGGAAAAGACTTTACCAACGTTACAACCTACCAAGGAGCCTCATAGCCTTCTTACTGCGCTTCGACCTCTAGCTGGCTGGTCACCTCTGGCTTGCGGCTGTGATTTCGAGCCCTGCGCTTCGACCTCTAGCTGGCTGGTCACCTCTGGCTTGCGGCTGTGGTTTCAAGCCCTGATGTGAGCGTATGTGGCATGGAGATAAGGGCGTCTTCTCAACCTCGTGGGTTTCCTCCGGGCACTCCGGTTTCCTCCCACTGCTAAAGACCCCTACGCGCAAGCGAATTATGGAAATAAAATTAAAAACCATGTGTTAGTCCCAAAATGACCTTGTTGTGTTGAGGGGACGTTAAACCCCATTTCTCTCTCTCTCTCTCCCTTACTAAATCGATGTGAATGTCAACAACAATGATTAAATGAATTGTCGATGTCGAGAGCTCCAATCAACTAGAACCCTGAATAACAATAACACGTGACTAGTAATAATATCTACAAGTAAATCATAACAATAGGATAACTTGACATCCCAGGGAAAGTTAATATTCTTACTCCAATCGCTGGTCTCATTCCTAGTTTTTCACACAAATTAAATATAACAAATCCCATACTGGAGTTGGTTCAAATCTACAGTAAATGTATGACATAAAATGAAATGGGGTCTAACGTCCTACTGGTCTGCTCCGAACTGTGCTAAGAGGGAAATTTTTCCCGGACAGGGGCACTATTGTCGACTCTTATTTTGTCTACTCTTATGTCACGTCTTTTACGTGCACGTCAGTGTGTACACGGGACCTTGATTCCCCCATAGCACACTGTATGGCGTATGCCCGTCTTCATTAGCTCAGGCCAGGAGCAGAACAGTAGGACGTTAAAACCCAATTTCATTTCATTTCTCTGCGGGGAAAGATATTTTGTTCCCGGAAAACGGAAATACTTAGATCGAATAATGGACGGTTCGCCGAATCTGGGAACTGCAGGCGTCACCCCTGCTCCAACGCCTATGATTGATGCACTGTGTCATATTTGCCACCCCCCAACCACACCCCCCACATCATACCATGAACAAATATTTAAGATACAAATAGGAACAACAAAGGGAACTTCCCGCCAAGGTGGTATAACATCTCATAACTTGACATTCCCTCCAATTCTCTAAAGATCCCCAAGCCGGGCATTCGCAATGTATTTATCTAAACACCTCTTGAATTTACATTGCTGCCAACATGAGAGGAGTTGGAATAGCAGTATAGATTGAAACAATTGGCTTGCTATGTTCCCTGCCATCTCATTCTGCTCATCTGGGCTTCGGTTTAACCTGGTCTTGATGCCACGCTATGTTCTTTGCAATCTCATTTTGCTCATCTGGGCTTCGGTTTAACCCGGCCTTGATTCCTCGCTTCCACAACTTGAGCATTTATCCTTCTGTTTTCAGCTTTTAGTAAATTCATGTCACTTATTTCATTTAGACATCTCAGTTATTGTAGACGTCCTCGTTAGTCCAAATGACATCTCCAGACCACTTGATTGATTAGAGAGGCTTTTAACCTACTCTCCAACACCAAAACAATTCTCCACATTTTTCTACTATTACGACCATTTTCATAAAGCCAGTAACACTGTTTCCTCTGTTTATATCAATTCTCCGTTTCGCTTTTTCACGACCTTTTACAGGGCAATTTTTGTTGACTATTTATGTCAAAAAGGGAAAACGAGTGGTTGAATTTGCGTTTTCGGTCAGGGTTTGGTGAATTTGAATGATTTTGCATTTCATCCAGAATAGTTGAATATTCTTTTTTTTTTTGGCAGGGTTCGGTGAATCAGCTTGATTTCGCATATCCTCACCTCTAGCATGTTATACGGTATTTTAGATATAGGATATTTTCTCAAAGAAAGGCAAACTGTAAAAACAACCAAATTTAAATACCCAATATGATCACATAACTACTTTATGGTTGCATGTGCTATGACCGCGACTCTTGTCTGATCATGTGTGTTTATTAGAACGGCTGAGAACAATAAACCTTGGAGTTATCCAACCTATTTATGGCGCGAAAACATGACGACTTCCGGTGGGGGCTAATCTTAAAGCTTGAAGTTATCAAACCTTTTAATGGTGTGAAAACAAGTGTTCTGTAGGATCACAGGCTAGTCTTATCTCGAGTGTAAAATGGCCTTCAAGACGTTTATTTATCCCATAAAAACATAAAATATGGCTATCTGGCTTTCATCATTTGTTTAAACCGTAAACCACTTCGTCTAACGATTGTCATAGAAATACGTCTTTTTAACGCAGTCTATATAGTCTAATTAACCAGTAATTGCCAAATCTCCCATCTCAGTAAAGCCTTATTTGAGGAAAAGAGTTAAAAGTCTTATACTTAACAGCTAAATGTCTTTTTTTATATATCATTATCGCGCCGCCAGCTGAGTGCTATTTTACCTCTGAGAATAAAGAGTCGGTTAAGAAAGATAATCACCTTTTAGTTTAAACCGACAGATCGATACATCGGAAGCCTATTTAGATGTGATCCGCTGATTGGTTACAAACTTTAACACAAACAAATCTACAAAAATAGATGATTGGCAAATAAATTATTTGTTTTGAGGAAGGTAGAGCTTTTATTTTTGATCTGTGGTTTCGAATTCCGGTTGTACGTCACAAGGAGTAGGGGTGCCTTCCTACTTCGTGGGTTTTCTCCGGGTCCTCAAGTTTCCCCCCACTGCTAAAGACCCCTACGCGCAAGCGAATTATTGAAATAAAATCAAAACCATATGTTAGTCCAGAAATGACCTAATTTGTGTCGAGTGGACGTTTAACCCCATTTCTCAAGGAAATCGCGGTACATACTTTAACTGTCATGTATAAGGTCAACTATGTCCGTACTGTATTATGTACGTACTGTATTATGTCAACTATGTACGTACTGTATTAGGCCGGCGGGGTACGTACTGTATTAACTCAGATATGCTCGTACAGCATTAGAAAGTAATGGCACGCACTTTATTAGAAAAACTTGGTATTCTATAGTGGAACCTAGTATTGTACTGTATTAGGTCAACTGGGTACGTACTGTATTAGGTCAACTGGGTACGTACTGTATTAGGTCAACTGGGTACATACTGTATTAGGTCAACTGGGTACGTACTGTATTAGGTCAACTGGGTACGTACTGTATTAGGTCAACTGGGTACATACTGTATTAGGTCAACTGGGTACGTACTGTATTAGGTCAACTGGGTACGTACTGTATTAGGTCAACTGGGTACGTACTGTATTAGGTCAACTGGGTACGTACTGTATTAGGTCAACTGGGTACGTACTGTATTAGGTCAACTGGGTACATACTGTATTAGGTCAACTGGGTACGTACTGTATTAGGTCAACTGGGTACGTACTGTATTAGGTCAACTGGGTACGTACTATATTAGGTCAACTGGGTACGTACTGTATTAGGTCAACTGGGTACGTACTGTATTAGGTCAACTCAGTACAGACTGTAGGTGGATCCTACTATTTTCTTTATTGGGTCAACTGGTACTGGTACTTATTGAATAATGGAAGCTATGAAAATTTGATACGTGCTGCATTAGGAATGCAGGTACGTACTTTATTATATAGTATGTAGTTCACTTGGACAGCTTGGTACGAGTTGTATTGGAAAGACTGCGAATTTTAGTATTGTTTTAAGAATAATGAATACACACACCTTAAAACATAAGCAAAAATAACCGATAGAGTTTGTCAGCAGGGTCTATTTAAATAATTGATTCTCACAATTTTATTTGGGCTGGGTTTTTTTTTTACATCTTTTAATTTATTCTAATCTGATAAGGCTACTTTTATCTAGAAGATAAAACCATCTCGTGTACACATCAAGGCTATTTTTACCTGTAAGATAACTTATGTAGATTATGATTATTGTAGTTGATTAACTAGTATTAGCACTTAATAATATAGACCCCTACGAGCAAGCGAATTAATGGAAACTACTTGAACCATATGTCTGACCCGAAATGACCTAGTTTGTGTCGAATGGACGTTAAACCCCATTTTCCTGAAACACGAAAGAGAAAAATAATTATGGTATAATAAAAATTAGATGTTGTAATATCTAGGGTTGTTACGACTGCTGTTTCAATATATAATATGACATTTGAAAGAATGTCCTCTTTTACCTCGGTTTATAATTGGTAAATAGTCTCAAATTTCGTTTATGTTTTAACGAAGCCAATACTGTCATTTGTGATTTTATAAACCGTCTTTTATACACGAACTCCCTGTGCAACGTTTAAGGTCAGAGAGAGAGAGAGAGAGAAAGAGAGAGAGAGAGGGGGTGATAGGGTTTAACGTCCATTCGACACAAACTATGCCATTTCGGGACTAACATATGGTTTAATTTTATTTCAATATAATTCGCTTGCGCGTAGGGTCTTTAGCAGTGGATGGAAACCGGAGGACCAGGAGAAAACCCACGAGGTTGGATGGGCGACCCCACTCCTTGTCACGTAAAACCGGGTATTCGAAACCACGCCAGTTGACTTAATGATACAGCGCGTACGTGCTTATCATTCGGCCACCCATCCCCAGCAAAGAGAGAGAGAGAGAGAGAGAGAGAGAGAGGCGAGAGTGAGAGCTACCGTAGAACAGAAATCCATTACATATCGAAAACCTTGGATATTACAACATCTTATTATTATTATACTATACTTTTATTTCTCCTTCGTGTTTGACTCAATGACAGACCTTATGATACATCGCGCATGTGCTAACCATTCGGCCATCCAACCCCCCGTTTAAGGTCGGGGCGGGGGAATCGGATTATTATGGAGTTATGATCAAACATGGAGTTATAATGGAAAAATCGATGTAGAAAATTGTGTAATTTGACGTATAATGTTTAATATTGAAGGCGAGTTACAATAAACGACCGGTTTGTACGGGGCTAATCATAGGCCACGTGTTACAGTAATTGGCCGGTGATTGGTCGGTTTATCAACGTTAACTTCCATAAAGTGAACTATATATATACATATGTTTGCTCTGTAATATGATGCCATGGTAACCAGAAATAAAAAAAACCAGTAAACAATGAACTTTTTAAGTATTTTTGGCATTTTCATTCATGTACATTAAAATGCTCAATGGAATTAGATTCATCATTTTACTAACTAGGCCAATGAAGACGGGCCATACGCTATTCGGGATATTTCGATTTTCAACGTGCTGTCCTATTAGTTAATTGTATATTCTATAGTTTTGGCTCATAACAATCGGTTGTTTTAACTGACTACATTGCATGACGCAATAACTACTAATCACACCCATAGTTTCATGTAATTATTCAATTACGTGATTTTCCCACACAAAAAGGGGGTTGGGATCACCTAGTGGTCTAGAGTGCCGCGCCGCTTCGACCTCTAGCTGGTCGGTCACCTCTGGCTTGCCGCTGGTGTGAGCGTATGTGACATGGAGATAGGGACGCCTTCTCTACCTCGTGGGTTTCCTCCGGGCACTCCGGTTTCCTCCCACCGCTTAAGACCCCTACGCGCAAGCGAATTATTGAAATAAAAGTAAACCATATCCCGGAATGACCTAGTTGTGTTGAGTGGACGTTTAACCCCATTTCTCCCCCCCCCTCCTCGCTCTCTCTCTCTCTCTCTCTCTCTCTCTCCCAAGTTTAAGCAAAATGGAAAACAAATGGCTGAGTTAGGAATGTTCAGTTTTGTCACTTGCACTTAATAATAGTTACTGTGGGCGTATTTGTTTATTTGGTAAAGGCAGTATTATTATCAACGTATTTTGCGCGGGAAAGGGTAAGGCATATTATGGGTACACCCTTTGCCGTACTGAGAGAGATATAAACTAGGTCATCTCTCTCTCTTCCCGCTGGTTGATTGTAGTCCAAGTCTTAGCCGACATAAGTCGTTAATTAACAGTTAATCATAATTATCTCCCTTTGTTTTCGTTGTTTTGGGGAATGTCATACTAAAGCCGTCGTATAATTACATTTTTTTTCTCTAACAGATGCCATTTTTAAATAATAGTTTGCCAACGATATTTCTTTTCCGGGTATTAAGTTGAGTATCTGTTAATTATGATTACCTGAGCAATTACCTCCCTTTGATTATGTCAGCACGTCTAGTTTGAATGACTGATTAGGTGCTAATTGCATACGGCTCTTTGTTTTATTACACTATAAACGTTCACGTAATTATACAGCGGTGTAAATGGGCACATTAATTTATTGTCAGGAATTTAATGGCGATAAATATAAAATAGAAAGAGAAAAGCATAACTAGGTCATGTCTGTTATAACAATAATAACAGGCTTTAACGTGTTCATTCTCGTATGCGCAGTTTCACTCGGCAAATCTCGACAGATCCCGGTACCCTACATACAATCTCGGCTTTATGACGGTAAGTGATATGTACCTACCTACGCTTATACGCGGTTACCGGTTTACTTTAAACAGGAAAACGTGTCGCTTTTACAAAAAAAGTCCCAAATCGCCTTTTGTAGAATGTGTATACCTAAATGAGCAGAGATATTGTCTCAAAGCTGATGGTTTGATCAAATTCCCTGGTAATTCCCCAAACCCAATGCCAAACGTGACGTGTGTTGATATAATACACTCTCCACAGAAATCTCAACGGGGCAGCCATTTTTCATTCGGAAGCTTTCAAATATAGAGGAAATGGTCAAACATCCGAGATTTTATTCGTAGGATCTGTCGAGATTTGCCGAATGTGCGCAGTTTATCTAACGAGATCCGGGAATATCCAGTGTTTCCGATATCATTATACTTGATGGGGAAGAGCACACGGATCAGCAGTGAATGTTCGCTAGGCCGCAGTGATTCAGTGATTACGACGCTGGTTTATTAATTAACCATGTGGTTGGCCCATGGTTCGATCCGAGTGTTGGCCGAGAACCTTCTTCGATGTTTTCCGGTCTTTACAGCCCTGATTTGGTTCCCTTTGTCAGCGGTATTGAACAGAAAATCTGGCACGAAACAGTGTTCAACCTTTCGGATGGGACGAATAAACCGAGGTTCCGGGTACAGATTAGACTGATGATACTCCACTGCCTGGGCAAAAATTACCTCATTGCACAATGTTTGTCGAATGCCCATCTTCATTATCACGGTTAATTTCCCTCAAGTACATTGCTTGTCATTTGTGCAGAAAAGTAGGACGTTAAACCTAATTTCAGTTCCATTTCGGTCTCTAATGTATTTATTTTCTTCTCCTCCATTCATCACGTCGTCCAGTTTTTATCAACATTTTGAACAACTCGTCCACAAGATGGATGAGTAGTGAGCAAAAAGAAAAAAAAACTTTCTTTGTAGAAAGAGAGAAAACAGATGAATGGGAAATAAATAGCCCTGTGTGTAAAAAAAAAATTATTTCCTCTGTGAAATGTTTGGACAAGTTTTCTCCAGTGGCGCACATTAATGAGAACTCAAGATGGAATTTTTTGTCCCCGTGTCACAACTATAATAATATTCTAGTTAGTCTCAAATAACATTAGGGCCTTAGTAGACTGGCCCAGTCTCTTCTATTTTTTTTACATTTCGATTTATATAAAAGTATTAATTTTTAGTAAACCAACACTTTCGTTTCCATTTGTATAATTTTTTTTTTGAGTAAACCTGTAACCAGCACCAGAGACTTGACAATTTGCGAGCTTCACAATAAAATGGGCGTTCCTGTCCTGTTTTACGTTGTTCCTTATTTGGAATGATTGACAGTTATCAAGCAAGCCCCGAGTCACGTGACATGAATCATGAGTCTCGACTGGAGTGCAAAGCAGTCATGCTTTGACCGTCTGAGGGCTGACGTCACGTTGTTGTTAGATATGTCGTGATCCCGTGCACGACGTCACATGACCTACATAATGCAGGTTGACCTACTAGATGAGAATGAAGCTCTATTTGCCCAGTCTCTAGAGATTACGTTTTTTTTCGGGTTTTTTTTTGGAAAGGACTGGCCAATTTTTGGTGTGTGGAGGACACTGGCCACCAGTGTAGGACCTTAGGGATTGGCTTCCATTGATTAAAAACAGATCTATATTTCGTTTCGTTTTTTATACCTTCGATGACCTCCACTGACCAGTTGTAGTGGAAGATCGCGCCAATGGCCATTCGAGTGGATTTGACCCTATGATATCAGATATTTAATATTTAATTAACCAATCCGCGTTGATGTTTTAGTAGGATACCCACAGTTCCGTGCATCGCACGTCAAGAAGTCGCTGCAACAGACCATTTCATTCGGGATTGGCTCCAATTGATTAAAAACAGATCTATATTTCGTTTCGTTTTTTATACCTTCGATGGCCTCCACTGACCAGTTGTGTAGTGGACGATCGCGCCAATGGCCATTCGAGCGGATTTTGACCCTATGATGTCAGATATTTAATATTAAATTAACCAATCCGCGTTGATGTTTTAGTAAGATACCCACAGTTCCGTGCATCGCATGTCAAGAAGTCGCTGCAACAGACCATTTCATTCGTTAATCCCTAACATCAACTAGAACGCGGGTTACATAACAACTCTTCCAGGTCCTAGTGTAATAAAGACAAGTAAAACGAAATTTTGAACTATAAAAACGAAACGAAATTGGATCTGTGATTTAATCAGATTGGATGTGCTCAAACCAGTCTCGAATTTACCGTGGATGTGGTACTGTTCTTATTTCGATTGAGACGAGGTTCCGTGTACTCACTGGCGTGCACGTACCGACAGTTAAAATGTGAATTTTTTTTTAGTAATTTGATTGGATAATATTACTAAAATTTGGATTGTATCTTAAGCCAGGCTGACACTTGCACGATTCCGTGGCACGCATTGGCACGACTCGAGTCGGCACGACACCGTCCGATTTGCGCAAACTCGTGGCGCCAATGCGGAAAGTGAGTAAACAATGCGCAAACTATGCTCAAACTATGCGTAAACTCGTCGTGCCAGTTCGTGTCAATGTGAACACTGAGTGGAATGACAAAATCGTGGCCAAAAATCGTGCAAGTGTCAGCCTGGCTTTAGTTAAAATTTAGTGAAACTGGCCCCTGGTCGTAGCGCCGGTGTATGCGCAAAATGTCCCTCATAACACACTTCATTGCGCAAGCCTGTCTTCTTCATTAGCCCAGTCGGTGCAGAAAAGAAAAACGTTAAATTTTGTTTATTAAATATTTTATGATGTGCTGTAAATGCAAAGATATTTCCATTAACCTCTTATATTTTATGCAAAAACTAGGATACGGAGAATCTATTGAACATATTATAATACTATAGCTTGGAATAATATAATACATTATCTGTGCACACATCAAAGTGGTCTGTCCGTGGTCTTTGACACTATTGATTAATAGTTTTTGTTAGCCGGTCTTGACAACCATCTATATCTTAAAAACATTTATATCATATTACATTTTTTGTTGTTATTACCTTTTTTGTTGTTATTACCTTTTTTGTTGTTATTACATTTTTTGTTGTTCTCCTTTTTTATCGTGGTATAGCACTTTTTAAACATACAAAAATTGAATGATTCTAATAAAAAAAATTCTTTAAAAATAGAGGCCGTTAAACCCCATTTCTTTTAATTTTATTTATGTCACTCCGGTTGCGTGCACATAAAAGATGATCTCTTCAAATGGACTTAAAAGCCAATAATTCAGAAACACAATTCAAATGTATCTGGTGGGTCGAAAGAAATCAGACCCCGTGTATACATGGTTGTAGAAATTGAAGAAGGGTTTTTGGATTCGCAAACTACTTACAATTTGATATTTTTTATAATGTCCGGTTTCAATTTGTATTGTCCTAGACGAAACCTCTTCATTATCAAATTTAGGATTTCTTTCGGGTCTAAGCAGAAAGGGAGAGAGAGAGAGGGAGAGAGAGATTGGGTTTAACGTCCACTTCACACAAACTAGCTAATTTCGGGACTAACCTATGGTTTAATTAAATATCAATAACTCGCTTGCATGTAGGTTCTTAACCAGTGGAAGGAAACTGGAGGACCCAGAGAAAACCCACGAGGTAGGACAGGCAGCCCTACCTTTTGTCACGTACAACCGGGGAATCGAAACCGCGCTCGTTTACTGAATGCCAGACCTTAAGATAAAGGGCGCACGTGCTAACCATTCGGTCATCCAACCTCCTGTTATTATTGCATTGTACATGTGAGCAAAGAAAACAAATAGTGCCGTGTATTAATACAAACAGTGGCAGTAAAGTGTTCAATGGACGTCAAACCTTATTCCCCCGAGTTCAACTTGACCTCAGCTTAGGAATACATACAGTATTGCCCAATGAAGTTTTAATTTACAAGAATGACAGCTCAATGCAAATAAGAAAGTTTAAATAAAGAAACACCAGTACTATATAAATTCCCCCGAGTTAAACTTGACCACCCTAAATGCACCAAGACCTCGGCGTAGGAGTACATGCTGTTTGTTATTATTGAAACAGACACAAAACCACTCAATCAAGTGATGGCGGCTGCTCCTGACAGAGAGTTTTCGATGCGCGAACAATAGATTGGAGGCTATTGTGTGGCGTTGTCTGTTCCAGGACGATCTAATATCCTTATTGAACGAGAACCTTTGACCCTTACGTCAAATTTATTCCACTACTATCAAATCAGTTTAGTTACGTGACAATAAATGACGGCGGCCATCTTTGATACAATCGCTTAGATTATGTTCGCTCTACCAGTCTCTTCGTTTGTTTGAAATTGTGATGATGTCTCTGGTGGAGCGAGCCTATGATTTTGTATGATATATGTGTAGACGTATTGATCCAGTTGTTAAATCATATATATCAATCTCAATAATGGTTGATATTAGACAAAGCTTGTTTCAATTCGGCTTAAAGAAACCAAGTCTCTTTGATTAGGACAGAATAAAATGGTGAACTGGATGTTATTTCAATTATTGATAGGGTTAGCCACACGCTATTCAATTTATTTTACAAAACATTAAGAGAGAGAGAGAGAGAGAGAGAGAGAGAGAGAGAGAGGGGAGAGAAAGAGAGAGGGTGAGGTTAACGTCCACCCGACACAAACTATGCCATTTCGGTACTAATATATGATTTAATTTTATTTTAAAAATTCGCTTGCGGGTAGGGGCGTCTTTCGTAGTGGCATTGTTGTGTTTAATAAAACTATGTTTTAATGAAACCAAATCTACCAGACTTTCTTAAGATATTGTTTCGTCGCATTAATGCCAATATCGGTAAAGAGAGAGAGAGAGAGAGAGAGAGAGAGAGAAATGGTGTTAAACGTCCACTCGACACAAACTGTCATTTCGGGACAAACATATGGTTTAATTTTTTTTCAATAATTCGCTTGCGCGTAGGAGTCTTTAGCAGTGGAAGGAAACCGGTATATCGGAGAATCGAAACCAAGCTAGTTGACTGAATGACAGTCCTTATGATACAACGCACAGGCGCTCCCATTTCGACCATCCGACCCCCCACAAAACATTAACAGGCAGTCGGCCTTTAAACGGAAGTGGGCACCATTTTAAATTTATTGAATCAACATTGGCCATGTCATCAGCTGTTTAAATTTCTACGAAACAGATTACAATTCAACATAAAAAACAAAATCCATTTCAATAGACAATTTCAATTTTCACCAGAATCCAAGATGTCCAGCAATTTTAAAATAACATCAGTACTTTATACTTTGTTCATTTTGAGTTGGGACTGTTTAGGAAAAAAATAAAGTATTGCTCTATAAAGTTTTAATTTACAAGGAAGGAATGGCAGTGGTTTTTTTTGGTTGAAAATAACATAACATAAGTACTATATAAATTGTTAATTTTTTGAGTTGGGTCTTTTTAGTAAAAAGAAAATAAAAAAAAATATTACTCTATAAAATTTTAATTACAAGAGAAGTAATGGCCATCAATTTTGTTTTGCCTTTGTTGTTGAAAATAAGTTATGCCATTTGACCTTTAAAAACTTTTTTTTATTAAATGGAAATGTAATAAAAAAGAATAACAATTTCTATTATTCTCAAAAATGTCGAGCCTATTTTCCGTTTTTGTTTAGACATAAAATATTGTCCCATGGCATTCATATTAAACATTTGTTATCTGAATTAAAGGATATTTAATATAATCAGAGGCGCCATTTTTGATTGATCCAATATGGTTGTCAATGATCAAATCAAAATTGATGATATTCGTTTAGAAATGCTTTAGGTCGAGTCTGATGCGGGTCGTCTTCCCTGTCCACCTCGTCTTCAACAACTCTGCATTCTCGCTGTTCTTTTTTCATCTAACCTTTTCTAAATTCAAAGTTGTCTAATGGACGTGTATAATGGACGTGTTTAATGAACTGAAACTGACTATCTCAAATATCATAAGTTTCTATACCAAGAGAGCTAATAAAGACGGTTTTACACCATGCAGTGTGGTATGAGGAAAATTGCGCACAGGCAATGTCTTTTTCGCCTTCTCGTCATCGAATTCCAACTTTCCGAGGTTCTTTTACGTGCACATCACAAATACACGCATGAACCATTGAATTTTGGACCATAGGCTAAATGCTGGTAACTGGCTCAAGAATATTGAGAATTTTCCACAGTCAACATTTGAATGAATCCGTGACCTCCAGGCTAATGGGTCAGTTAAATCTTAATATTAAGGCCACTTGCAGATTTCGTCAAGGTCACCAGACGTAGACAGGGCTATCCCTCCCCTAGCCATTAACATAGCCCACAATCTCATTAGAAATCACCTGTCCTAAGCTATTTACATTTCGCGATTTTGACGAAATCTGCAGTATGCCTTACTAAATAGACCCGACACAAGTAAACCAGTGCAATACACACTGATTACCCGCTGGTGTTTTGTTAAAGGGCGCTATTTGGCCACAGATTACCAATTATTTCCCAAAATCTCGTTTATTAGATCATCTCTAACGTTTCGTGAGTTTGAGACATGGGGCAACATGTGGCAATCTAAAATGTTTCAAAAGCATTTAGTAATTGAATTGGAGTATACATACAGGCCACAATTCTATGGAATACAATTAACTTAGCGACGTTTTAATAATGACTAGAGGTTTACCATGGAAATACACAAACTGAAAGTGGTATACAGGTAAAGATGGATCTGTCCGCCATACATTTTAGCCTAACTAACCTCTCTACTCTCTTATCCCTCCGCCTCAAAAGCATGAATATTCTCCAAACACGTGACAAAATGAATATATACAAACCCCTTTTCTTAGATTCTACTATTAATTTCTCCTTGTGGGCTGCAAGCTGTGTCCATATGTACTAATGATATTAATTGTTCGTTGTGAGCTGTGTCCATATGTACTAATGATATGAATTTCTTCTTGTGAGCTGCGAGCTGTGTCCATATGTACTAATTATATGAATTTTTGTTGTGAGTTGCGAGCTGTGTCCATATGTACTAATGATATTAATTCCTTGTTGTGAGCTGCGAGCTGTGTCCATATGTACTAATGATATTAATTCCTTGTTGTGAGCTGCGAGCTGTGTCCATATTTACTAATGATATTAATTGTTCGTTGTGAGCCTTGGGCTGTGTCCATATTTACTAATGATATTAATTGTTCGTTGTGAGCCTTGGGCTGTGTCCATATGTACTATTGATATGAATTTCTCATGTCCATTTGTACTAATGATATTAATTTCTTGTTGTAAGCTGCGAGCTGTGTCCATATGTACTAATGATATGAATTTTTCGTTGTGAGATGCGAGCTATGTCCATATGTACTAATGATAATAATTGTGGGCTGTGAGCTGTGTCCATATATGTACTAATGATTTGAATTTCTCGTTGTGAGCTGTGTCCATATATGTGCTAATAATATAATTTTTTTGTTGTACTTTCAGTTTGTTATCAAGTGGAATTAAATACCGTATCTGTGTTAGGACCTAGAAATAGTAATTTAGCAGGTTTTGTGAATTCATTGTGTGCCTCCTTACAAATTCCTCATCTCGAAATAAGAATGGACACCATCGCTTACCCCGCCCCTGGCCTGTCAATCAACTTATACCCGGATATAGAGACATTAAGTAAAGCATTCACTGACGTCATCAGATATTACGGCTGGAAACAAATGCTTGTGTTATATGGTACAAAAGATGGTGAGTGTACTTTGATAATTAAAACTGAGATCATTGCTATACGATTTTAAGACAGGGAAGTGACGAACGCAAAAGGAATACACACGTTTTCCTTCTGTATAACTGAATGAAGTAACGAGGTATAACAGGTACACGGGCGAATTTCTGCTCACTGACCATTCATCGGTGGTAATCCACAATACGTCGTCTGTACGTTGCATGTAGGCACGCACATAATTTGCTTGATTTTGACACCTTGTTTGGTTGCCTCACATTTACTATCTGCTTCTACAAGTGAACAAACCATCGCCCTTGTGCCCTGGGTTCTAGGAAAAATGAAAGCCACCCTTCCCTTGAGTATGAATCCCGGTAATCACAGATTCTTTTTCGTTCCGTGATTTACAGTTGCCCCGACAATAAAGAATACAAACGAAACGATACTAGTTAAAGTCAATATAATACAACTTTAAAAAAAATAGTCTCGATAATCCATTTCATGAATAAATCCTAATTCAATAAATATCGCAGGCTAGCGTTGACATCGAGATTTGATTATGGCCTTGATAAGTTAATTAATGTCTAATTGATAATTTAGATATCATTTCAAACCTAAAGAAAGACCTGCAATAGGCAGATTTAGCTCTTGCATAATGCATGTTCAACCATCTTGAATTATTTATAACAACATCGTTTTTTTCTTTATTTTTAGATTTATTAAAAGTTCAGTCTGTGATAAGGGGCCGTTACGACCCCTCGTTTGAAATAATGGTACGTCAGGTAGACGCGGGTAATATGCGAACTGTTTTAAAAGAATGTAAAGAGAAAAAATGGACGAATATGCTGATTGATCTTTCTATTGATGATACGGGTTTATTACTTAAAATGGTGAGTACTTGATCTAGTTCATCAATGGGCGTCCTCGTTAGAAGTAAAGGGACATAATTTCTGAAATGTCCGGGACAAATATGTTTAGTGGCCTGAAATGGCCAAAACAAGTATGTTTAGCAGTCTGGGGTGTCCGAGACAAAAATAGGTTCACCAGTCTGGAATGTCCGAAACAAACTGAAATGTCCAGGTCAATCATGTTTAACAGTCTCAAAAGTCCGAGACAACAAAGTATGTTTAGCCGTCTGAAATGTCCAGGACAAGTTTAGCATTCTAATAGTAAGTGCAGGAGGACCGCACTAAACACAAAACAAAAATCTACAAGATAAACCTGCGGACAAGACATTAAATAGACATTGCAAAAAATAAACAATTATCAAATAAAGTGAATGGACCCGGGGGCCAGCCGTAAGCGTCCACTGCGCTGTACTGTCCCGGGCCTGTTATGGTACAGGATTCACTAAAATGATTTACAAAAACTGTTTTAATTGTTTCATTTGATTTACAGGCGTTACAAGAAGGAATGATAGACCCGTACCATCATTATATTATAAGTAATTTAGTAAGTGTTCCTGTTCCTTTTTTAACATGGCTAAAACAATCAACAAATTTTTTATTTAGTCTTATGGGAATGTCCCCTGTCTGTATACTATTCTGGAAGGACTTGCTCTGTGATTATGGCTCCGGATGCGATTCCGATGTTAGCAGATACAGCTGTGCATTATCAAGACAGCTGTGAGTCACAGAGGCCCTGACAAAACATAACGCCTAGTCTTTAGACTGGAACGTAAAGCCCGGTGTGACGTGTATACAATTGGCAACATGTTAGTAGTACTCGAAAAAAGAGCAGGCCGAAGCACCCCACAAAACATTTTCCCTTTTTGGTCATTTTGTAGGGTTATTATTATAGGAGCCACGTTGATTCAGAGTGGTTTCCCCTTGTTAGAAGTGCTGGACGTAGGCGTGGCAAGGAACATCATCTTTCGTTTTAATGGACAAAATACACGAACTTTTTAACACTTGCATATAATAAAAAAAAACCTTGGCAGTTGGACATCGGAATGAGAGAAGTCTATCGTTGAGTCAATTGGCGTGGTTTCGAATCCCTGTCTGTACGTAACAAGGAGGTAAAGTCGCCTTGTAACTTCGTGGATTTTCTCTTTGTCCTCCTGTTTTTCCACTACTAAAGAACCCTATGCACAAGCGATATATTGAAATAAAATTGAACCATGTTAGTCCCAAGTGCACGTAAACGTAATTTGTAGAGAGAGAGAGAGAGAGAAATGGGGTTTAACGTCCACTAAACACAACTAGGTCATTTCGGGACTAACATATCGTTTTTGATTTTATTTCAATAATTCGCTTGTGCGTAGGGGTCTTTAGCAGTGGGAGGAAACTGGAGTGCCCGTAGGAAGCCCATGAGGTTGAGAAGGCCCCCATATCCCCATGCAACATAATCTCACACCAGGGCACGAAACCACAGCCACACGCCAGATGTAACCGGTCAGCTAGATGTCGAAGCGCGGCACTCGAGACCACTAGGCCATCCCAACAACCCCAATAATTTGTAGAGGGCCAGTTGAGTTGTTAACGATTGTTTGTTTTTATTTTCTTTCCAGGACATAGAATCTTTAGATATGGAGGATTTCAGGCATAATTATGTTAATCTAACTGGATATAGATTAGTTAATCCACAAGACGGATTAACGCAGAGAATAATCCAGGATATGGAGATTTATGAAATCCAAACAGAATTAAAACTTTTAAATAGAAGTGGATATTTATCTGTTCCAGTAAGTAGATTTCTATAAACTTGTATTTAATAAACAGATTTTCCTCCCGTCATTCCCCTCACCCGCTCGCTGACCCTGACATCAAATATTATTAGGGCGTCGCCGAAGCTAACTCGTATTATTACTAAAGCGTCGTTGAAGCTAACTCGCATTATTACTATGGCGTTGTCGATGCTAAATGGCGCTTTACAAGAGCGTCGTCGAAGCTAATTACAGTTATTACAAAAGCTAACCGCTACGTCAAATATCATGTTCGTTATTATTAGGACTTCGACGAAGCTAACTGATATCATTACTAGAGCGTCGTCGAAGCTAATAACAGTTATTACAAAAGCGTTACTATAGCGTCACCGAAGCCAGATCGTATATTACTAAAGCGTCTACAAAACCAAGCCCTGCTATTACCAGAGCGTCGTCATAGCTATTGCTATCCTTACGGTACAAACATTTTAGTCTCCTATTCCTGTAGGAATTTTAATATGGTTTTCGTTTTAGTAAACTTGCCAACAATTTCTAGAATGAGGCTTTTACTTATATGAATTTATTCGTCACACATGTGACTAATCTAAAAGTAATAAACGAAGAAGTAGTAAATTCATAAAGGTGTGTTATAATGAATATTACCTCTACTTCAAAATGTCAATCAAGGATGATAATCTAACCGTGGTCTTTAACATAGGTTTGGGTCATATAAAATCGTCAATTTCCTTGCATTTTAACGATGATTTGTTGGGAGATGGGGGTGGGGTGTAGATGGCATTCTGTCTCTGTATTTTAGATAGTTTTTATAACAGACCGATTTTATTTTTAACTCTCGACACAGTAAGACAAAAATTAAACTTAAGTTTCTTAACAAACCGGATTCGGTTTATTGTTTTCATGTATAGCTCTCCTCATCACAAGCGTGATTGGGTTTCCGCATGGTCTGTCATCTGCACGTGACAGAGAGCAGGAATTCTCGTCCAACCTGTTGGGTTCTCTCCGGGCAAACTTTCCCTCATAGCACACTGTATGGCGTATGCTCGTCTTCGTTAGCCTAGTTTAGGAGCAGAACAGTAGGGCGTTAACCCCTATTTCATTTCATGTCCTTTAATATAAATCATTTTCTGGCTCACCGAGTACAGTAAGTAATATCAAATGATTCCCTTTCCTCAGTTAATCATAGTATTCAGATTTTTTTTACGACAGCCGTCGGTGATATGTTTTTAATGGTTATAATTAACGACATCCATCGGCAGGTGTTGTATACCCGCCATATTGTAACCCGTATGTCACTTTCTGAAACGACGGGACGAGGTGACGAGGAGCATCTACTTGAGATGAATTATTCAAGATAAAGTCAGGATACAACAATAAATTTGTTCAACAACTTCTGTCAACGGGGGTCAAACCTTTCTGACTTATTGTCTCCGGTTTCCAAAACCCAGTTTCTGAGCAAATTTTTGCAAGGTATGGATCCAGGCGTTGCGTTGTCAAGTGGGTTATGTGCATTCGGTGTTCTAAATACCCGCAAATTGACTCCATTTGTGCAACTTGAAAAGTGACTGTCATTGGCCAAAAAAATGCGGATGCTTACGTCGGGGTCTTTTTACAGTCCAGATTAACCGATACTCGTAGGGTATGGTACTCTTGTGTTCTTGAGAGAGGGAGAGAAAGAAGGGAGAGCGAGTGAGTGAGAGAGAGAGAAATGGGGTTTAACACCCACATGACACAAACTAGGCCTCTTCGTGACAAACACATGGTTCAATATGGTTTAATTTTTATTTGAATAATTCTCTTGATCGTAGGGGTCTTAGCAGTGAGAGAACCTGGAAAAAACCCATGAGGTTGGAAAGGCGACCCTACTCTTTGTCACGTATACAATCGGGGATTCGAAACCACGCCAGTTGACTCAATGCTCAATAGCAGGCATTATGACAAAGCGCGCACGTGCTAACCGTTCAGTCACCCAACGCCCCAATTACAGAATCGGTTATTTTATTACTTATACCGAGGACGTTTTATTGCAATATCTATAATCGCGATTAGCCAGAATCTAGAGCGTGTCGGCTTGATTCTGATCTCCAGAAAATAAAACCAGGCAATTCTCAAGACAGAAACCAATTTTCATTATTTATATATCAGGCGTAGGAAAGGTTAGAGAGGGAAATATTTCTTGTCGCGGATTGATCTGAAATAAACGAGATGTTATTTAGTTGAAGATATTGGCGTATAAATCACACGGATTGTGATTCGGGCTGTGGATATTAGAGTAATATAGGTGGTTGGTCATAGTTAGTGTGATACGGAGCGAGATATGTGCTCTATTAGTCCCATTAAAGATAGTAGGCCTACATAATATCATCTTAACGACTGATCATGCGATGGTCACAAAATACAAACCATTTAGATAATAAACTGCGGTCTTCACAGCTTTAACGTCGTACTGTCTCCTCCGAACTAGGCTAATAAAGACGGGAGAGAGAGAGAGAGAGAGAGAGAGAGAGAGAGAGAAATGGGGGTAAACGTCCACTCGTCACAAACTAGGTCATGTCGGGAATAACTTAGGGTTTAATTGACTCAATGACACTGATGAAGTCGGCCATGTGCCATACAGTGTACTATGATCGCCATTTGTGAAATTTTTACTTAAACTAATATATAATGAACAGTCCTAAAATGGCTTCTGCTTCTATAACGTCCTCTTCTCCCGATGTTCATATCGCAGACAAGTTGTCTTATTGTATTATGTTTAGCGCACGCGCAGGGGCCTGTCTGTCGTGTTTGAGAAAACGGGAGTAAACTCGTGTGGTTGAAAAGTCGTTCTTATCTCCAGCCGGGTATTTAGAATTCGATAGAGGGAAGGAGGAAACACCGTTGTCAGACAGAATATTTACGGACACTAGCGGTTGACTCGGTGTAGCACGGAAGTAGCTAACTCCGGAAGTATAATAATTCCGAAACTGGAAGTGATAGTCCATCACCTTCAGGCCTATGGTACTCACCGGTCCAAGCTACCTATATACACTTAATGCCGGCCCGGTGACAGCCGCCAATCTTAAACAGACAGAGAAACATATGAAAACCAAAAAAGACAGTCACGAATAGTTCTGGACATGTTTAAATAAAATATTTGTTATTTTCTCTTTTCAGCACGAAGTTGCGCTGATCTTCGATGCAGTATTTTTATTAGCGCATGCGCTAGAAGCGTATGATCGTGGTGCCATATTACGGCCCGTCAATGTTAGCTGTGATACACCCCAACCCTGGTCCTCAGGACCTAATTTATATACATATCTTACTCAGGTGAGTGTTCATTCTACACACATAGATCCATCTACTTCATACTTCGAGAATAGATCTCTGCCCTAAATCGCCGCCATATCTAAAAATTAATATAATTTTTTGTAATGCAGTTCTACTCTGTTTCAACCTTTTCAGTTGTATTAAATGGAAGCAGAATTAATCCTTAACAAAATTCTCGAAGTATACTTTGCGATTTCGATTAAGATCGTCGATTAAGGACTTAAAATGTCGGTCAACTAGCTTAGTGTCTGTTCTCAAGCAAAGCTAACTGTAGACACACAGTCTACGTATAGTATAGTAGTGTCTTTAGTTTTATATATTACTACTCGGGATTGGGTGGTCCAGTTGCATAACGCATGCGCGTGAAATCACAAGGTCTGTCATTGATTCAAGTGGCGAGGTTTCGATTCCCCACTTGAATGTAGGATAGCCTATCCAACCTCGTGAGTTTTCACCGGGTCCTCGGTTTCTTCCCATAGCTAATGACCCCTACATGCAAGTGAATTATTTAAAAAAAAAAATGAAACATATATTAATCCGGAAAGATCTTGTTTGTGTCGCGTGGACATTAAACCCATCCCCCTCTCTTCCTCTTTCTCGGGTACTCATTGGCTTGCGGATCCGTTGGAAGTTGGAATTCGATACAAGAGTAGGTTGTAGCGCCGCTGTCAGGGCAAAATTTACCTCATTCATAGCACACTGTATGGCGTATGCCCGTCTTCATTAACCTAGTCGGAGCAGAACAGTAGGACGTTAACCCTATTTTATTTCATGACTTTGCTCTGTAAAATCAAGATGTTTATTGCACCAGGAAGTCAATTAAATGACAGCACAGTGTATTGTATATTATCATTATTGATCGCCCATAGAATTTATAACATTATTAAGTTGTTGCTTTTCCTTTGTTGTGTGTTATCTTTTTTTCATAAAATTTCGCTTTTTTTGTAGGTTTCAATGCGAGGTATGACTGGTAATATAAAACTACATAAAGGTCGTAGATATGACTTTCAGTTAGATATTTTACAACTAAAGCAATCTGGTTTAGAAAAGGTAAACCATTAAACTCTTTGTTTAATTAGAATTAGTGAATTACATATACGTTTAAAATGTGGTCAGTCACGGTGGCTAATTGGGTAAGACGTTGGCCTGGGGGTCGGGTGTTCGATCCCTGCATTGGCCGAGTACGTTCATTCAGATTTGCTGATGGAGAGCTTGATAATGACAGCTGTCTAGTCGTTCGGATGGGGCGAAAACAGAAGTCCTGTGTATGCATTGTCGTGTATGTAAGATATCCCTTGGTAGTTGGAATTCGATATAAAGTGTAGGCTATAATAGTGCTGTTGCCCAGGCAAAGTTTCCCTCATAGCACTCTGTATGGCGTATGCCCGTCTTCATTAGCCCAGAATAGGAGCAGAAAAGTAGGACGTTAAACCCCATTTCATTTCATTTCGTTAAGAATGATTATAGGTTTTATTGTGTTAAGCAAATAGTTTTAAAACGCAAAATGAAATAAAGCTGTTCAAGGTTCATACGGAACATCTATGGTGTAAAAATTTACTTGCATGAACAACAACCCTTGGCGGTTGGAATTTGATAAAAGAGTAGACCGTAGCACCGCTGCCGTAGCTAAATTTCCGTCCACAGTAAAGTAGGGCGTTAAACCCTATTTCATTTCATTTTGTTCGTAACATTAGTGTATGTATAGATATTTCGTAGTCTATGTCAACCAGGCTGATGTCTTCGTAGCCTTATCAATCTCATCAATAACGTTGTTATTTTGACTATTTTAACTATTTGCATTTTTCCAGACTGACACGTGGCGAGCCGGGTAAAACACACTAGTTCTATTACTGCCAATGTTTATATATAAAATGTCAGGTCGAACCGGAAGTGTGTAAGATATAAATGTCAATGTGTCTATTTATAATATTATTACTTTGAATATTTCGGGGTTTTTTTTCAGGCTGGCACGTGGCGTTACGACACAGGTGTTAATTTTACAGATTTTGGTATTAACAGTAATTCCAATCCATTTGGTAATAAAAGTCTCGTGGTCACAACCATATTGGTAAGTATATTAACAATAAGTTACGTCAATATTCCAAACCTGATCATGATACAGTCGTCCAGATGTCCATCAATCTGGACAATTGTTACCCGAACACAGGTTTAAATCAGGACACAACTGTAATGTCTGTGGTTATATGTTAAAGATCGCGAGAATGTTCGTAAAATGTAAAAGGTCCAAAAATTCATGGATTTAACATTGAAGTCTTTTAAAATTCCATTAACAACCTGAACTTCCGATCTACAGCCAATGAAATATTGACTTCAATGCGATAAAAATAATCCGACTTTGATCAAGTGTTGCGAAATATAGCGAAGCGAGAAAAAGGCCGAGACAAGGCTGTACAAGCAGATTATTCGTAAAAAAAACATTAGGATTTACTCCTGCTTACTTTAACGTAACTTTAAGATTGCAACCTTTTCAATGGTTAAGAACTAACTCTCGGCCAATGAAAGTTCTGAATCCTTAAAATATATTTCAGATTAAGATTTTAAGAATCGGGCACTGTACTCTCTCGATAATTACTTGAAATGAAACTCTTCGACATTGTCTTCCATTACACGTGCCGTGAGTCCCATAATCTAAAGATGACGTCGTTACACACACATATATCTCATTGAGAGGGAGGCTGGGTGGCCAAATTGTCTAACACGTGCGCTTTAAATCATAAGATCTATCATTATGACGGGGTTTCGATTTCCCACTTGTACGTTACAAGAAGTAGAATCGCCTGCCCAACCTCGTGAGTTTTCTCCGGGTCTCAAGGATTCCCCCCAATGAGAACTATAACGAATACAGACTTGACAGAGGGACTGGACATTCTGACATCAATTGTTCATGTCTGTCGTGCTGTTGATGGATATCGGTCAAATGATGTCCCAAACCAGCAGTTAACAATACATTCTCCACATTTTAAATACAAGGCGAAGGTCAATAGTCGGACATCGGGGACTTTTGTTTAACCTTGGGCACTCTATAAAATTTGGCATTATTTGTTGTAGTTGAAGATTCGATTTGGGGTTAAAAAAAAGCCACAAGGAACAAAGATGCACATGCGTTTTAGTTTTTGAAATTGATTTTGAATCGTACTTTTATTTGGAGTCGTTTATTTATAAAAAAAAAGTAAACTGCACAGCAAAGCATAGCCTCTAAACATACAAAATACACAAAACTATATATAAACAGCACATCTAGACCTTATAGGCACCAAGAAAACAATCGGAAACGTTGCCACAGTTACACCAGAAAAAGTAGGATCAGGATTTTTTGTTGTAATGTAAGAACAATGATATGATTGGTGAAAAAAATTTCCCCACAATGATATATTTAATTTGAATAGGAAACGTATTGATTCACACCCACATTCATCTGTGGGTAGTTTTTGCGGCGTGGGTGATCACGTGGCCAATTAATTTATAAGTGCGCAGATCTCTCGGAATTCACAATACCAACCGGACGTGAACAACTCATTTTCAAAACATTTTAATGGAGGTGGATTGGGGGTTTGAAGAAAAGAGCTGACAGTTAATTAAATAATTGTATTTAATACTTGGTGATTATAGATCATTAAAAAAGAAAACTTAAAACCGTAATATGAAATACTAACATCGATATTTAAAAAAATACTGAGTTGCCATTCATTCGGAAACAATTTTCAGTAAAATATAAAACATAACTAGCTTTAATAACACTAGGCTAATTCAAGATATTTCAGCTGTTTGTTGAATTCTTAATCCTTAGTCCTATTTAGTTTTAGTATCTATGTTTATTTTTTTTTTTTTAAATAATTGAAGACAAAAAAATAGGGATCTCAGGGTTTAACTATAAAAAACGAAACGAAATTATCACTAAGTAAACGAATTGATCAACCCAATTTTGTATTTCTTGATCAAAGGTATTTCTCACAAACAATGATTGAAAGTTAGGTAAATTCTTAACTTAGGTCTGAAAATGCTTTGTGAACTCGACGCTTGATAGCGTTAATCAATTAACGTGTAATTTATGTCGTTGTATTTGTGTGTTATTCCTAGTGTTTATTTATTTCTAATGTTTATGGGGTATTTCTAATGTTTTACGTTTTTTTCTAATGTTTATATTTTGTTCCTAATATTTATTTATTTCTAATGTTTATGTTGTAATTCTAATGTTTATGTTGTATTTCTAATGTTTATGCTTTATTTTAATTGTTTTATTTTTATTAACAACTTTGTTTGTAGGGAAAAGACGAACCTTTAGTTCTTAAAGCAACGATTCTGTTGGTATGTCAATCACGTTATCTGGGAAGGTTTTAGTTTTTTCCGAGCTGTGTGCTATCTTCCTATTCCCAACGTTAAAAACCAGCAATAGTCTAGAATTCTACAAATACTGCTTTTGATTGACCCCCCCACACACACAAACTACCCACTACCCCTCCCGTTTTTAATTCATAGGTTGACTAATATACTTAGTAGTTTTCTAATAACAAACGTACTATATTTACCCCCACCCCACCCCAATATAAGATAAAATAACAACGTATAATTCAACAACAATGGATCATACAGGCCTTTCATCCCCATCTCCTTTCCCTAAACAAATCTTATCTTATCTGTCCCCAGCCCAGTCCTCCTACAAATATACATTATTCTCTTATCTGTTTCAGGCCCGGCCTACCAACAAAACATGTTACTGTCTTATCTATCCCCTGGTCCTCCTACAAAACATTTTACTGTCTTATCTGTCCCCTGGTCCTCCCACAAAACATTTTACTGTCTTATCTGTCCCCGGCCTGGTCCTCCTACAAAACATGTTGTACTCTCGTATCTGTCCCCGGCCCGGTCCTCCAACAAAACATATTATTCTCTTATCTGTCCCCGGCCTGGTCCTCAAACAAACTGTCTTATTCTATTCCCCGGTTCCGCAACAAACTGTCTTATTGTGTTCCCTGGCAAAGCATGTCATTATCCTACCTGTCCACGGTCATTCTTCTATCTGTTCCCGGTCATTCTTCTATATGTCCCCGATCATTCACCTATCTGTCCCCGACCATTCTCCTGTATGTCCACGGTCATTCTCCTATCTATCCCGGTCATTCTCCTATCTGCCCAGGTCATTCTCCTATCTGTCTCCGGTCATTCTCATATCTGTTCCCGGTCATTCTCCTTTCTGTCCCGGCCATTCTCCTATCTGTCCCCAGTCCTCTAACACGTCATCTTACACAACATGATATTATCTGCCCGCCCCGCCCGCCCTGCTCCGTTTCGGGTCTCCTACATAGCATGAAATTTTCTTCTCTCTTTCGCTTTCTCTCCCCAACCCTTAAACCAAGCATGTGTTATAGCACGGCTATCTGAGATTTTGTTTAATTTAATTTAGATTACCAGAAGATTTAAATGGGTTTGAATCTTATATTTTAGTTCTATTATTTTAAGTTTTATATTTCAAAGCTTGTTGCATGAATACAACATAATATATAACGTAAGTTTAAATCAAGACAACGAAACATGTATATACATCACACGATATTACTGCGGATTATAAAGGGGACCATTCATTGTCGTTCCGATATAAGTGGAATAAGTAAAACTACACCGTCTAGTGTTGTTCTAGTGTAAATACGCATAATATGTCAAACGTACAACATTCACCATTTTAGATAAAATAGAAACTATGTTTTTTTTTTGTTTTTTTTTTTAATTAGCAAAGCAGTAGCCGTAGCAAAGATTCTAGAATAAGTATTGTACCCCACCCACCAGCGTAGACCACTCTCTCTCTCTCTCTCATAAGCGTGGGTACGGACATAGTATAACCCATTAATTATTTCCTGCCCACGGCCATAAAATGTCTTTTTACACATCAGTGTTACAATTTCAAAATAACTAGTGTATCGTTCTTATTAAAGCTTGATGGTAGCTTTGTAATGCTAATAATTCAAAACTTCAAAATTAATTTTAAATGTTTTTTTTATGGTCGTTCTTTTATTATCAGAGACATCTTTCAGTTTTTCACGATTGCATTTGGTTAGTTATTAAAAAGGTCTTTTATTTTGTAACTTCTTAAGAAAACCTACTTTGACTGTTTTAAATGGAAATCGATAAACCAATCCCGAACTTCCTACAAATTACATAAACTACCAAAGTTATCTTTTGATCGTTTAATGGAGGTTACAGTTCCGCAGTAATTGTTACATTCCGGCAGTAAATTACAGATCTTCATCTTATTGGAGAATTATGGCATCTCTTTATCTCAATTTGTCAAACTCGACCCAGTCATCGAGAAAGCAGTGCAAAGAAAATTAAGTCGCATTGTTTTTTAATTGGTTCTTAAAGCGGGTAACTGACAGAGGTTGCTAGGGGTGAATTTGGAACAAAATGGCGGCCATTGGCGTCCGTTTACCATCTAACGATAGTGTGATGATTGCTAACTTTGATGTTTACATCAGTTATTAAACCTAGTTTGACTTATGATTTTAGACATCGTAGAAAATTGACCCTAATCGATAAATTCTTAAATTTTGGAATAATATTGAACCAAGAAAAGTGACCCTAAACGATATATATTCTTAAGGGTTTTTTTTTTGAAAGATATTTAACCAATTAAGTACTTTCTTTAATTGCTAAAAATCGATACAATTTGATCTCCGTTTGGTGAGTGTACGATTTGCAAATTTTAGTTTTTATGTTTTTGCCCAATTTTGATATTGCGTATTTCTCCGTTTGGTGAGGTTACGATGTGCAAATTCTAGTTTTTAAGTTTTTGCCCAATTTTCATATTGCGTATTTCTCAAGCGTCGTCTTTGATATGAACAACACCTTGCAAGTGAATTTTACGACAAAGAACCATGTTTAACTGTTAAAAGGGGTTGGATGGCTGAATGGTTAGCGTCCGCGCACTGTATCATAAAGTCTGTCATTGAGTCAACTCGCGTGGTTTCGAATCCCGGTTGTACGTGACAAGGAGTAGGGTCGCCTGTCCAGCCTCCTGGGTTTTCTCCTGTTTCCTTTCACTGCTAAAAGACCCCTACGAGCAAGTGAATTATTGAAATACAAACAAACCATATGTTAACCCCGAAATGACCTAGTTTGTGTCGAGTGGACGTTGAACCCCATCTCTCTCTCTCTCTCTCTCTCTCTCCCTCTCTCTCGCCTTTAAACTGATCTAATGGCATGGTTGGGATGTTTACGGAACCGAGGTTAAATTGATGGAGTTAATAATTGCGTGAAATCATCGAGGAATGGTAATATATATAATAGAGCACTAGAATAAAGATCCAGTGCTCATCCATACAATTCTAATTAAATAACACGAATTACCGCTTGAATAGATCGGATCATGGACATGTAACGACAAGAGAAACGACAAAGCTGGATGACAGACAAATACACAATTAATAGGAACAGAAGGACAGGAAATGGGATTCTACGTCCTACTGTTATGCTCCGAGCTGCGCTAATGAAGACGGGCATACGCCAAACAATGTGGTATGGGTGACATTTCGCCCGGACAGCTTTTATATCGAATTCGACTGCCAATGTGTATACGGAACCACGGTTTTTTGTACCATCCGAGCGACCCGACAGCCAGGCCCACTGACAAGGGGGAACCACGCCGGAAAATCCCGATGAACTTTCTCGGCTAATGCAGGGATTGAACACGGAGCCCCCCAGGCTACTTTGCCACATTGACCAGCCCTGAAAATAATCTATTATTCAAGTAACTTTTAATTTTGTCGTAACCATAGACAAATGGTTTAATTTAAACCCACATATATTTGACCGCGTGATAATTGGATTCATCAAAAACTATAGTTGATTGAATGAACATCCACCAACGCCACCCCCGCAGTCGAGTGACCTCTTTCTGACCAATCTATTGTAACTTCTTAACTTGTATCAGATATCAAACGAGTATCAGATTGTGCGACAAATTGGCAAAATATAGAAGAGAAAGGAAAATAAGCAAATGTATCTGTCAACCCCCGTGTTCCTCAAGCAACGACGTTGTTATTTCACAATTCTCGAACTTATAGCTACGTTATCTACAGACACGTGAACAGTAGCGTTCCGTCAGAGGTTGTGACAGAGTTACCTCTAAGATGGGGTGGGGTGGTGTTGGGTGACTGAATGGTTATCACGTGCGCACTGTATCATAAAGCCTGTCATTGAGTCAACTGGCGTGGTTTAGAACCGGTTGTACGCAACAAGGACTCTGGCCGCCTGTCCAGCCTCGTTGGTTTTCCCCGGGTCCTCTGGTTTCCTCTCACTTCTACAAAACCCTACATATTATGTTACTCCGAAAAGACATAGTTTGTGTTGAGTGGACGTTAAACCCGATCTCTCTCTCTCTCTCTCTCTCTCTCTCTCTCTCTCTCTCTCTCTTGCCTTTAAGATGCACGTAGTTAAAGGGAGATTATTGGAGATGGTCAACCCCTAACCCCTACCCCCGCACTCAAGTAACATTTCCTTGTCGTTGAAATGAAATGAAATTGGGTTTAACGTCCTACTGTTATGCACCTAGCCTGGGCTAATGGAAGACGGGGCCTCGTCGTTGAATTGTAACAGAATTCGTGACTGCCTTTTATCACACTATTGTCATGTTGCGCGGATGACTACATAGTAAAAAAAAATGCATTAAAACCTATCTAATTAAAAGGAACGAACAAAAAATAGAGAGAGAGCTATAGAAAAGATTGCTATCTATGTGTGGCTTTTCAATGTTTGCTTTGATGATAGCTAGTTGGGGTATTTCCCTAGGCTAATCCCGAAATCTACACGATCTGGACCAAGGTGTGAAATTTGGTTGGGAAAATATTCCTGTTTATTGAACACGTCACCAGGGAACGCGGGTAATTGTAACCATATTGCTTCGTGTTATAATTTGTGAGACAAAAAAAGGCGAAAAATGAATGTCAGTTCGTCCCATAAGACAAATAACGAAATTATAGAGAACGCGTGCCACTTTACTTAAAAGCAATTTATTCTTCTAGCGAGCAAATCAACTAGTCGCGTTCTAAATAAAACGTGCTCCTCGCGAGACTCATACCATAGAATATATTCCATTTTATATATTTTATATGTAAAGCTAGATTGAATGCCCGTTTCTTCTGAGGTTTTATTCTGGTATATTTTTTGTGGTTATGTCAGATATATTAGAATTTGATTCATGTATGTCCCGACATCCAGCAAATTAAATTATCATGAAGATATATCAATATGTATGTATTCCGTTGATTTCACATTTAAAAGGTTTCAAGATGCTGGGTATTCAATATGAATTAAGAATAAAAAAAACTCACATCGGGTGGTGAGGCGTCGAGTAAATTTATGTGAACATGCCTGAATATGTATGTATGTATTCCGTTCATTTAACATATAAAAGGTTTCAAGATGTTGGGTATTAAATATAAATTAAGAATAAAAAAATAACTAACATCGGGTGGTGAGGTGTCGAGAAAATTTATGTGAATATGCCAGTGTTGAATATAAAATGTATTTTTGAAATAAGAGAACGATTATAGTATAAATAACCTGGGAAAAAACAAAGACTGAAAAATAAGAAGAATTTGTTCCCTATGGTATTGAAGCCTCCATTCGTAAATTTTGCTTTTCGCCCCCTCAGAAAGCGACAGTCACAAAGTTGGAAAGTAGAAGTTACGATAAAATGTTTAGCGACAGCACGTACACCAAGCAAAAATCGACTTGAATATAAGAAATCAAGAAAAGAAATCCACCGCGATAGATCATGAAATCTGTCAATTGACGTAGTTACCATCCCATACTTGTAGTACGTGACATAAAGTAGAGTCCCCACACTCCGCCTGTCACACCTCGTGTGTTTTCTCAGGGTTCCCAGTTTCGCCCTGCTGCAAAAGAACCACATGCGCAAGGGAAGTAAAGGACCATATACCCCCCCCCCCCCCCCCCTCTTTTCCCCTCTCTCTCTCGGTGGCTGGCAACAATGAATAAAATTTCAATTCGACATAACTTGTAAGATGATCATCATTCCTTTTATAATCCGACTCTACTGAATACCGTCCGACTCTGATATATCAGCTACTGAATACCACCAATTAGTTACTGAATTTTACTCGGACACGTGAACAGCCTGTTGCCCCAAAAGATTTACAGGATCTCCGTTGGGAACACTGTTCTAAAGGATGATGCCCAATAAGGTGTTACGGTGTTGACCGGTCACTGTTACTCTGACCCTTGGGCAGCATTTGGACCCAAAGACTTCCAGGATCCCCAGGTTGGGAACATTGCTCTAAAGGAGGAGGCTGCCCTATAAGGTGTTACGATGTTGCCCCCTCTAAGGCCATTCAATTTCTAATTTAAACTTGTATTTCCATGAATAAGTTGGCTTAAACCATAGTTTATGGAATCACGTTGTGAACTGCTTAATCAAAGTCACCAGGACCATAAAGACCTATAATACATACAAATAACGTCTTTCTAATGTTGCGCTATTCAGACAATTCTAGACCCTTTAATGGGTATAATATTGACAATGGTGATAAATTGGATCGGTCATGATTATGAATGATTGGCTGCTCCAGTAATCTCATTTTTACTATGAATAATATACAGGATTTATATCATGGACAAGACGAAAGGTAGATTATTTATGAGTTTCATATTTCCATGACTAGACTAGGCGGAAATGGTTCTGATCAAAGCGAGGAATTACTATGATAAATAAAGAAGCTTAATAATCGACTTAGCAATATGATGTTATGCAATTAAGACACAGAGAAACTCCTTATTAAGATTCATCAGTATTTTGTACTTGTTTTTGATCGCGGACGGATATCATTATTAACAATAACCAGGATAGGAAACAGCCGAATTACGTTCCTACATCGATTATCAACCTTATTAACTCATAACTTGTCTCAGAATAAAGTAATTTGACTGACATTTTCAATTTATTCATTTTTCATTATATCTATTTTTGAACTATTATAGCACGAATGGTCGGCCCATTATATGAAGGTTTCCCCTTCTGAGTGGTGTAGAGGGCATGAACTGACAAGGACAGATTCTAGTGGTTCGGGTTGGAATAAAAATTGAGGTCCCGTGTACACATTGGCGTATACACGGGACCTCGTATTTCGTCCCATTTAAAAGACTATACATTCTTCCTTGTCAGGCCCACTGTCTTGCACCACTGACAAGAGAGAACCACGCCAGAAAAAAAACCCTATGAACCTCCCCGGCCAATGCAGGGATCGAACACGCGACCTCCGGATTAGCGTAGCTCCTCATTCTGTTATGACCGCAGTGGTTTTATCTAAATGTCGTTCTAACTTTGCTTTACGGTGGGCGATAGCATGGGGACCAATATTAATACGCATGTTCTGAATGATATTTTCGCCCCGACAATGCACCGACCTACCTTTTCTTGCCTGTGACGAGACTCTTAAGAATTTTGAATGGAATGAAGCATCACAGATTATACTCGATAAGTCTAGTCATGTAAACTATATTAGATTCCATAATAGTTAAATATACCACAGGGGATTCCAAACGAATCATGAAATGAAATTAAATGTGAATTATATCGGATGGAAGAATTCACATACAGTCGGGATTATTTCGCCTCATGGCAGGACAAAATTCCTTCTGCACACATAAATCCATCAACTGAATTCCAAGAAAAATGATCTCTGCCCTAAATGGCAGCCATATCCAAAAATAGTACTAGTATATTGTTTTGTAATGCGGTAATTCTTCTCCGTTTGACACCTGTCTCACACACAAAGACTAAATAAACTTTTTTAATTTTTTTTAATGGAAGTGGAAAAAATACTTCACGAAATTTTCGACTACAATCATCGATTTAGGACTTAGTGTCTGTTCTCAAGAGGACAGCCTAAGTTTAGTATGGAGTGATCTATGGGAAGACAGTATATATTGCTACCTGTGTCGCCTATGGTCAGAGAGAGGTAAAGATTGAAAACAGCAGGGTGAACGGAATTGAAACTGCGCTCACGTCGCCAAAGGACACGTCCGATTAGTATTACATGACATGTCATGTTGAAATCACGCAGCGTTCATGCCATCTATTTCCCGGAAGTACCAGTTCATTTTGCATAGTCGCAGATAAACTCGTGTTAACCGAGGCAGGAAGAAAACTATCTGCATCCAGTCCCAAAATATGAAAGCGTATGGGCTCACTAAAAAATTACCGGCGATCAAATTCTTTTTTAGATGCACCTCTATCGTTCGTGGGGGGCTGGAGTGGCCTAGTGGTCTAGAGTGCCGCGCTTCGACCTCTAGCTGTCCGGTCACCTCTGGCTTGCGGCTGTGGTTCCGAGCCCTAGTGTGAGCGTATGTGACATGGAGATAGGGGCGCCATCTCAACCTCGTGGGTTCCCTCCGGGTACTCAGGCTTCCTCCAACTGCTTAAGACCCCTACGCGCAAGCAGCAAGCGAATTATTGAAATAAAAATTGAAAACAATACGTTAGTCCCAAAATGATCTAGTTTGAGTCGAGTGGACTCTAACTCCCCCCTCTCTCTCTCTCTCTCTCTCTCTCTCACCCTCTCTCTATCTCTCTCTATCGTTCGTGCTTTGCACTGATCTGTTGATCCTGGTCCTCCACATACGATGTTAAAACCAGTTCTTATCCCTCGTAAAGTTCGGAAACCACAGTTACTCAGTTAGTAAGGTCCGGGGTTTTCCGGATTTCATTTCGGGATTTTACTTTGCCAGTGATGTAGGAACGGAACAGTGTCTAGTAGTTTGGATCCCTGCATCGGTCGAGAAAGTTCATCGGAATTTTCCGACGTGGTTTCCCCTTCGTAAATGGTGCGGGGCGGAGGGCCTGGTAGGGACAACTGTCTACTCGTTCGGGTGGGATCAAAAACCGAGGTCCCGTGTATAGATTGGCGTGCACGTTAAAGATTCCTTGGCAGTTGGAATTCAATAATAGAGAATAGGCCATAGTGCCCGTCTTCATTATCCCAGTTTAAGAGCAGAGCAGTAGGACGTTAAACCCCATTTCATGTCATTTCATTTCGTTTCAGGAAGCGCCGTACATTAAAGAGAAAGACATAATTGGTTCGGATGGTATCAAGTACGAAGGTTTCTGTATAGATCTTCTCGATGAGATATCCAGAATCGTCGGCTTTAAATATAAAATAGAAAAAGTTCCCGATGGAATGTTTGGTTCTAAAGACGAGACGGGGGAGTGGAATGGTTTAGTTCGACAAATTATAGATAGGGTAAGTAGTGTCTTAAATTGTTTTATTTATATTTTATTTTGACGGGGGGAGGAGTCTGACAACCAACGACAGTGTCTAGTCTTTCGGATAGAACGATAAATTAGGGTTCCGTGTGCACATGGTCGTGGACGCAAATTTCCAGATAAATTCTCCTCCCATAGCAAACTGCATGGCGTAATCCCGTCTTCATTAGCCCAATAGGAGCAGAACAGTTGGACGTTAAACCCTATTTGCTCACTATTATCTGCTTTTGTTGAAGATTCTGTACATGACACCAAGCTTTTACATGCTTCTGAGATTGTATTTTTGGGAAATCTCTATTTACTGCATAAAAATGGCAATTTTTCATGTTTGTAGACGCTTCATTTTCACCAAAAAGAAAGGAAAAATTGGCCAATTTTTTGCTGTGCAATGGGATTTGGCCTGTTCATACACCCCAGTCAATTTCATTTTTAGTCAAACCGCAAGTGCTACAATATTAAATCCCACATTTTTTGTGGGATTTAAATACTGTCCAGTCGCTCGGATGGGATGAAAAACCGAGGTCCCGTGTATAGATAGGCCTGCACGTAAAAGATCCCTTGGCAGTTGGAATTCAATAGGAAAATAGGCCATAGTGCCGCTGCCCGGGCAAAATTTCCCATATAACACACTGTATGGCGTATGCCCGTCTTCATTATCCTAGTTTAAGAGCAGAGCAGTAGGACGTTAACCCGTTTCATGTCATTTAAAAACATAGCGAAAATTGAATCTGTAAAAGGAATGAATGAATGAAATGGGGTTTAACGTCCTACTGTTATGCACTTAACCTGAGCTAATTGAAGACGGGAATCTGTAAAAGGGATATCAGCCAGAAAATGGTTCAATTTTGTTCTGTATTTACAATGATATAATAAATTCCATTTTTACGGAAGACCATTTGAGTCAATCAAATGAAAAAAAAAATATTCTGACATAGCTATCTTGTAATTACAAGATAACCATTTTATATTACTATCTTGTAATTACAAAATATCATATCTTGTAATTACAGGATAGTTACAAGAAATCTTTTTTGTTATTTTTTTTAAAACAATATTTTATTCATGATGTCTGAATTGGATTGGGGAACAGGCTAAGCCTATGTAAAACCTCTATCCCTAATTTCAAGATAGTCAGAATTTTCTTTTTTCATTTGATTGACCCTAATGGGCTTCCGTACTACAGTATTTCTGTATTTCAAGTTATAAAATAAACTGAAATGTATACTATGTATCTCGATCATATCACAGGTCACAAATCCTGTAATATTAAATACTACGTATAAATCCATTTCATTATATTGAATTATCTCTAACTGAAAAACTGATCTTTGGGGGATAATTTAATCGAAATTGTATTTAAAGGTCGCACACGCATTTGTTTATTGATTTTGACAGTAAAGTCTGAAGATCTCGGCTTTGACAAGAATTCAATTGTTTCTATTAATGTATAACGAATTTGATTACTGAAAATTCCTGTGTTTTGTCAAATCTAATCTTTGATAGTCGGTCTTGTGACCTTGGAGTTTCATTTTCGTATGGCGGGGTGGGGGTAGGCGAAATGATAACGCGTGTGTGTTGTACGCGACAAGGAGTAGGGTCGCTTGTCCAACCTGGTGGGGTTTCTCTCACAGCTAAAAAAACCCGACGCGCAAGTGAATAATATAAATACAAAAACGAACGATATGTTAGTCCCGTAATGACCTAGTTTGTGTCTAGTGGACTTTAAAACATCTCTCTCTCTCTCTCTCTGTTTCGGTGACTTATTATACTCCTTTCGCGCATGGCATGATAGACCCACTAAATGTTATTGACACTAATATATTGGTGAATTGAAGAAACCAGTATTAATATTATGTTATCTTTTAAACAAAATGTATATAGATGAGATCCATATACAGAGCCAATCTGTTTCACAGAGAATTACGAAAGTCTTCTAATATCTTTATGTAAAATGACAGTCTTCAACATTTACCGCCATATCACGCGACGTCAATCATTGGCTCAATGGCGCGTGCACTGTTTACATAAGACGTTACTTGTCCGGGCAGAATGGTGCCTTTTATTCGTTTTAATAACCATTTACACTAAATAGGAACTATTTTGTACCTACAAATACTTCAAACGTTTTTATTTATTTTCTAATACATTAAAAACAATGTTTTAGAATTTAATTTGTCGGAGGAAAAAAGTTTATATTTGGGCCGCATTGAGTCGCATATCGATGCCATCGTTATCAGTGACTGTAGTGTACTAGCGAATATTCACTGCTGACCAGTATAAACGTCTGTCTCTCAGCTGTAAAATATAAAAAAAAACTAATCAGTGATTGTAGCGACCTATAGAAACTTGACACCACGCGATTTATAAAAGGGTAACTAGGGAAAAATAACACAATAATGGTAAAATAACATAAAATTAGGTAAAATCTCGAGTGAATAATCACGTCTAGACTTTTGACTTAAAAACATGAAACTGGTGGGGTTTGTCTGATATCAAGAGAGAGTTATATTTTAGAGTTATGGTGGTTGGACAAGCAATAGACTAATAGGAAATAAATTACAATGGCATTAAAGTACATAAATCAAACTAATATTAAGGGATCCTAGCCTGCTCAAACACAGGGGGCTATAAGTCAAGGGACTATACGGAAAACAACGGTGGCTAATAAGTTAAGGGATCGTACCGAAGCAACGGTGACTATAAGTCAAGGGACCATACCCAAACAACGATCGTACCCAAAAAACCGAGGCTATAATTAAGGGACGGTCCCAAACACCGGTGGCTAAGTCAAGGGACCGTACCAAAACACCGGTGACTATAAGTCAAGGGACCGCCTCAAACACCGGTGGCTAGGTCAAGGGACCGTACTGAAACAACGGTGGCTAAGTCAAGGGACCGTACTGAAACAACGGTGGCTAAGTCAAGGGATCGAACCAGGGATCGTACTAAAACAACGGTGGCTATGTTAAGGGACGAACAGGACCCCGGATCAAAGATATTTCTCATAAACACTGATTGAAAGTTGAGTAAATTCGTAACTTAAGTCTAAGACGGCTTTATGAAATCGTGGCCTGGTCCGGAGGAGGATTTTTGTCTCTGGTGTACCCATGTTCTTTTTGTTCTACGTTTAATTGGCCAATTGTTGTCTCTGGCGTAACCACGCCATGTGCTGTTTGTTCTATGGTTCGTGTGTCCAACCTCGTGGGTTTTATCTGGGTCCTCCAGTTTCCTTCCACTGCTAAAGACCCCTACGCTCAAGCGAATTATTGAATAAAATTGAACCATATGTTGGTCCCGAAATGACCTAGTTTGTGGTGAGTGGACGTAAAACCCCATACATGTATCTGTCAGTCTCTCTGTCTCTGTCTCTCCCTCCCCCTCTCTTTCTCTCTCTGTCTCTCTCTCAATTTCTTCTATGTTTAAATTTGTTTTATCAATTACCAAAATATTTAAAAAATTATTTTCTTATCATTTCAGAAAGCTGATTTAGCTGTGGCGCCATTAACCATCAGTTATGTTAGAGAACAAGTCATCGATTTCACTAAACCATTTTTAAATTTAGGAATAACAATATTGTTCAAAGTACCTAAGGGCGAAAAGCCCGGACTATTTTCGTTTTTGAATCCGTTAGCCGTTGAGATTTGGTTGTATGTTATCGGTGCGTATTTGTTAGTGAGTTTTACGATATTTATCCTGGCGAGGTTTAGTCCGTACGAATGGTACAACCCGCACCCTTGCAATCCCGACACGGACACGGTGGAGAATACATTTAACTTAGCCAACAGTTTTTGGTTTACAGTCGGAACGTTGATGCAGCAGGGTTCGGACGTGAATCCTAGAGCAGTGTCTACTAGAATAGTAGGTGGAACGTGGTGGTTCTTCACACTAATTATCATATCCTCCTATACAGCGAACCTAGCGGCGTTTTTGACTGTGGAGAGAATGGTCTCCCCTATCGAAAGTGCTGAAGATTTGGCTAAACAGACGGATATTTTTTACGGAACTCTTAAAAGTGGCTCCACCATGACCTTTTTCAGGGTAGGTAACACCAAGTCATTTTTATATTTAGAAAGATACTATGTCACGACAGAGAAGGCGCCATCATATTCAGAAACAGGTTTTCTATTAAAATGCTTTTCTGCATTGGTCCTTATCCAGGAAGCTATGGGGTGGTGTGGCTGGATGGTCTAACGGGTACAATTTACATCATAAGCTCTGTCATTGAGTACAATGACGTGGTTTCGATCCTTAACTTGTACGTCACGACAGGGAGTAGGGTCGCATGTCCTTTCTTGTGGTTTTGTTCAGGTCATCCTGTTTTATCCTACTGCGGAAAGCGCCCCCACTTCCGCGACCCGAACGTATTATTAAAATAAAATTGAACCACATGTATGTCCCAAAATAATCTACTTTGGGATGGGTAAACCTCGTTTGTGTCGATGGGATGTTCATTGGATTTGATTCCGATATGCCGTTCAATGCACATTGGTGATTAACCACAACAATGGATAATCGAGACTTTGTTAATTATCGAAACAATGACAATCGAGGCTCTATTGATTTTAATATAGAGAGAAGCAATTAGACTGAAACGTTCAGCACATTCCCTTTATATTAGGCCTATCTAGTTTTAAACTATATAATAAGACGTGCCAGCTCCTTATCTAATCTTCTATAATGCATCTTTAATATTTGTAGGATTCTAGTATAGATATATATAAAAGAATGTGGGCCTTTATGAAGGAGCATGAACCGGGTGCACTTATGGATTCCTACTCGGATGGCATCAATAAGGTTCTGGAAGGAAACTTCGCTTTTCTGATGGAGTCGACAACAATTGATTACGTCATACAACGTAACTGTGAGCTGATGCAAGTTGGCGGACTATTAGATACTAAAGGTTATGGCATAGGAACACCAATAAGTAAGTAGATTAAATAGCTTTTAAAGGGGAAGACCAACGATTTTCAACAAGGTTTCCATCAATACATGAATCGCCTATTTGGAAAACAATGAGAGGGAGGTGAGAAAACTTACGAGGAGCGACTATTGCTTTGCATGGGATTTCTCTGAGCAAATTTCGAAAACGTCGATTTAAGTTAATTTTAGTGCATCAACTATCTGTGTCTCTATCACATCATATGAAATATAACCCATTACTAAACTTAACGTAAAATCGGGTTTTTTTAAAATTTGCTCAGAGACATACTGTGCACAGCAATGGTCGCTTCTCGTAAGTGTTCTCACCTCTCCTAAACAATAAACATTGTTTTCCAAATAGGCGATTCATGTATCTAAAATATATATTGATAAATAATCCCCTCTGTAACACAAGCAAAAAGTTTTTGTTAGCTAGAAATTATTTTTTTTATTAAAACCGGAAGTGACATAGTTCGTTCACGCTCACTGGGCTCTGTAGTAAGCATACATATTTGACGTAAGTTTACTGCTTTATTGTGTTCACACGTCGTTCTCTGGAAACCTTGTTGAAAATCGTTGGTCGTACCCTTTAAGTCAGTTCATAATGTGTCCTTCAGGTTTCAGATGTAAGACGCTGGCTCGCGTCCCAGGGGGTATCGGGTGTTTACTGAGAATAGAAAGAGTCTAGTCGTTCTGATGGGATAAAAAACCGTGTACCCGTGTACACATGGACGTGCACGTAAAATAATCCTTGGCAATTGGAATTCGAAATAAGACTAGACCTTAGCACACGACGTATGTCCGTCTCCATTATCCCAGTCGGTGCCGAAAGCATAACATTCAATCAACTTTCGGTGCCATCGGATTCTCCAGATTTTAAGTACGTGTAGATTAGAACGGTTCGGTCATTTAATGGGAAAGCGAGGCTAAGACTCGAATATACCAGTGCACTGGTTACGATTATACACAATCAATGGAAACATCTTGATACCTTGGCTCAGAATAAAGTAATTTTGAATGAAATTTTAAATTATAGCAAGAACGGTCAGCTCTTTATCTAAATCTTACACAAGGTGTCCTTAAGCGAAATAATACTGTATTATTTCTATAGAACATAGCTGTCATACAAAAGTGAATAAAATTAAAAACGAGAGGGTTTAAGTCTGTATTTGTTGTAGCTTCATATATCAGTTGTTTATTGTAATGGCATGGCGGCATGAAGTGTTATAAAAAAACACATGCCATCTTCTTCATCATTCCACTTGAATAACTTGTCATCACATATCTTCTGGTCGAACACATATCGAACTGTAATAACAGGAATTGACCTGACGTATAATGCCTTCATTTAACATACACCATTTTAACACGTCACTATGGTTACGTCATCTCCATGTGACGCTTTAACGTAATGACGGTTAAAGTGGGTGTTTGATTGTCAACATCTAGAATCATTTCACTGATTTAAGGCCCAAACAAATAGTTTTATAAATTTCACGCAATGTTACGTCTTGAGCACAGTTAAGCCTACGTTGTACGTTAAACCTTTGAACCAGGAAGTGGTTGCATTGTTGTTGTTGTTGCTACAATAAAATAAAAACCAAGTACGAACAATCCAAACCATAAGACAGAATTCGAAGTCCTAAAAAACGTTATAGGCAAAATAGTGTATTCAAACAAAGTAGTGTATTTAAGCAAAATAGTGTTATTAGCACATGGACTACTTCTCGTGTACAAAAATACAGTGTTAACAGGTGTCCGGACGATTGAGCTTACCCTGCCTGGCGCCACACCCGCCGTAGCTGTTATGGTTGTTGTGCTATTAAAACATAATCTCTAAGACTCTGCTATTAATTCGAATACGATCAACACGAAACGTGGCTTGCTTGTGCATTCGACATCTGCGCTTCATATATGTTTGATATGGCGTCGCGGTTCTAAGATGGCGGCGATGACATAATACGCGGTTTCTGATTTATACAGTAAGCAGTATACTTGTTATCATTCGTGTTGCACTTCTGTTTTCAGATTCCCCGTACCGAGATAAGTTATCTATGGCAATATTAGAACTCCAGGAGAATGGCCGTATCCAGATGCTCTACAATAAATGGTGGAAATCAACAGGCACGTGCACCAGGGACGATCAGAAAGATCAAAAAGCCAATGCTTTAGGTGTAGAAAATGTCGGTGGTATATTCGTCGTTCTGTTGGCGGGGTTAGCTCTAGCTGTCATGGTGGCCATGTTTGAATTCATATGGAAGTCACGAAAGAATGCCGAGAAGGATAGGGTAAGTGGGTTGTATCTGACACCATTTATACCGTTCATTATCCCACCGTTAGTGTTAAATGCTCAAAGTGAATTAGGGTAGATCGTCGTTCCAGAAAACGCTTACAGCTGGCCTCCAGATCAATTCACTTGATATGATATTGGTTGATTATTTCTTTGTATGTCCATCTCTCTCACTCTCGCTCTCTCCTCTCTTTCTCCCCCTCTCTCTCTCTCTGAGACTTTCCTGCGAAGTTATTCCCCTTGATCGATAGCTTCCTCAGCTCAGTAAAAACACGTGGGTTGGGGCGATGCTTCAAGTCATTTGAATTGGACGGAAATCCGAGGCCCGGTGAATAAAGATCCCCTGATAGCGCTGTTATGAAGGCGACACCCCCGCATCCACAGTGCATGACATAGAAATGACATTTTGTTAGTTCAATTATATTTTAATCCTAACTGAAATGAATTGAAATGGGGTTTAACGTCCTACTATTCTGCCCTGACTGGGTTAATGAAGGCGGGCATACGCCATGCAGTGGGCTATTAGGGAAATTTTTCCTGGTCAGAGACGATATGCCTACTCCTTAATCGAATTCCAACTGCCAAAGGTTCCTTTATGCGCAATCAAACCTCGATTTTCGTCCTGCCCCAACGTTTAAACTTTGTCGGACCCTCTGCCCTACTGACAAGGGGGAACTACGCCGGTAAATCCAGATGAACTTTTTAGACTAACATTGGGGACGGAAAGCCGACCTCCCAAGTTAGCGTGTCAACGTTTTACTAACTGAGTCACTGAATTTTTAGCCCAGTTTGGATTGGAGCAGAACAACAGGACGTTTAACTCCATTTCATTTAATTTCGTTACTGAATTTATATCATAAATTTTAAAATTTCATATTTTTAAAAAAAAAAATATTAGTTTTTACATTTTTTAATTTGTTAGCGGTTATCTTTATATATACATTTATTTCAGCAGTCTCTATGTTCAGAAATGGCGGAGGAGCTCTCGTTTGCAGTTCGTTGTCATGGTTCGGCTGTAAAACCCAAATATAAAAACAATTGTAAGAAATGTGTGAAGGGATCTGACGGTAAAGATCACGGCGTGGCGGGATCATCGAATTCACCAAACGGCATCATTCAGTTAAAGGAAGTTCGTAAATCGCCATTACCGGGTCGCGAATTCGAAACAGAATTTCGACCTGGGTATTCCAAAGACTTTAATGGTGACTATCTGCACGTGGAGTTTAGTGACCAGGATTCTTGAAACATGTAATAAGTTCAATTATTGGACCAATCAGGTTACAGTATAAAGATGACGATGGAGATGACGTAATCAATTCCTAAATATAGAATCACTTGTAGCAGATGACGTCAGTGAAATAACTTTACATCTTGTTCATACATGAAAACGTCATAAAAATTAACTACGCCTAAGATCACGTACGTAACGCTACGATTCCGGTGATAATGACGTCATCTACCCTATTCCGCTCTTTTTATGGGAGGTTAACAACAGTCAAGGTCACAGCATTTGGCAACATTCGTATCAAACATATTTATTAAGCTTAACTAGTTATATGTTGTTTTTTTCTTGTGTGCGTGAAAGGGCACAATGTTTTTTGCCATGGCATCATTCGTTTAAAGACACAGAAGATACGACGCCATTGCTTAATTTATTAATGGATGGTTAATGCGAAACTGTGGTGCTGTAGCGGGGTGGTAACATAAGATTCAGTGCCTTAGCAACGAAGCCCCGTATGCAACAAGGACAAGGCTCCGAGGATAAAATTCACGGATGCAGTGCTAACAATTGAGATGATGTAACCTAGCAACGAATCGAGCAACATACAGAAGTTATTTGCATATCAAAAGAGACAAAATGTTATCAATACGCATGTGTGTGTGATCATATACAATTTATTTCCGATAACGAGATACTAAAAAAACCGTGTAACATGGCGAGTGCTCTGACGTATCAGGATAAAATGACGTAACGATTTGTTATGCCTTGAATATCCAGACAGTATTATTCATAAGAACCATCAACAGTTTTTTTTCACATTAGACACTCGCTTTCATGCAACACATATTTTTGAAAGCATTTTGTAAAATTTTAAGCACAAAATGAAAATCATTCCAATTAATGGATCTTTATGCTAATGTATTTGTAATTAATTGATATATAATTTTGAATATACCTTATAGATAATAATAGTTATGTCCCTTTGTATTCCGGCTACCCCCCCCCCCCCCAGCCATTGATATATGAAACTGGTGAAACTACACAGTATTGATGGTGTTTATAAAACGTGTCGGTTGTCCAGCCTAATTATCTCCCTTTGCTAACTTTATCCCGGCCTATTATAGGCTCTGATATCCCGGAGAAACTTATTAACATCAAATGTGATTTCAGTGCACACGTTAAAGAGCATGTCCCCAAAACAGGCGCATTAATAGATAGACGGTTCTAATACCCGTAAATAAGTGGCTGGTGTAGGACATAGACCGAAGGGGACAGTGAGGCCAGCATTCATCCCCCCTCTAAAATATAAATCTAGTAATATCTTTATAACTATAATAAACGAAAAGGTTTTCTAAAACCAGGATATGATTTCTTTAAATTCCAAACGGCAGAAATCACAATTCTGCGTCGTCATCATAATTCCCACTTAACCCTCCCCAACCGGTTTGGTGCAAGATACCTTAAGACCCGTGGACCTTCTTACTTGATAATCAAGACTCAAAACGACGGATCAATGAACTACCAATTATCAAGTCCCTTAATGAAACAAAGGGCGTTTGTGTCGTGGAATGTATTTAACCCCACCCCACCCTCCCTTTAAATATGTATTATATGTATATTAAGTGTTATTATGCTGTGGTGTAAATGATAACAATAAATTATTTCTAGTATATGTAATCATAATATTGATGAAGGCGCGGGTTATTCGCCGAAACCTCGATTATTTTGTATATAATTTTGTATGTTTGTAGAAAGAATATGCACAAGTGTGATTTTATTATTTGACTTCCCTGTTCACAGATTTATTAGATTTTCAAATATTATTTATTTTTTCTAAATTATCGCTTTTGTAATATTACATTTTTTGCATTTTGCTATTTATTTCAGTAAATTTGTTTTATTTTGTAACTTTTGAAGAGCCCGGAGCAAAGTCGTTCCTGGCGTAATTCCTGAATTTTAATTTTCTAAAATAAATGGAGTACTGCGATTGACATACATTGTTTCTCTCATTATTAAATTCTTGTTTTCCTCGTTTCTACCAATGCCGTCTTCACCCAATTTAACATTTTTACGACATATCTGCTACTGGCCCTTTAAAGCTTACAAGTTTTAAGAGATACTTTTTGTTCTATTCTTTTTCATATTTTATTTTATAGTCATTGATCTAATCTGTATTTATTGTATTATAAGAGACAATTTTACTGTTGGATAATGTTATGGAAATGCATCTAAAGCCTAGATCGATACCCACCGTACTTATTTTAACATATGCACGGTTCGCAGGATTTGGTAGCTCGAATTATCCCCCCCCCCCCCAATATAATGATTTCTTTGGAGTGTTCTCAGCCCCTCCTAAAAATCCTATAGCCCCACCCAACAGGCCGGTCGCAGACCAGCTGCGTGAAACCGGTTGAAAATTTAGTATGTGCAGGACCAAAAGTCTCTACGGCCAGTTAAAGATCTTCTACGGTGCCGAACATACTAAAGTGACGCGTAAGTGTTACGCACGGGTTCACTAAAGTTCCCCCGTAGTAACACGTATGGCCGGTTTTAAGCTAGTATGTGCAGGACCAAAAGTCTCTACGGCCAGTGAGCGATCTTCTACGGTGCCGAACATACTTAAGTGACGCGTAAGTGTTACGCACGGTTCACTAGAGTTCCCCCGTAGTAACACGTATGGCGGGTTTTAAGCTAGGCTTAAAGGTAAGCCAAAGTTTCCATCCCATTAGATTACAGTGTAATCCTGCTACTAGGACCATTTCATTAAATTGGTCTTAAAAGTATGGTGGTCTTTAAACTGTCTTTGACTCCTGGGATTCGAATTAAATGTAGTGTAAGACACTAGCGGTTGGTCCGGTGTGACATGCGTATAGCCATGAACCGGAAGTACAATAACTCACCACCAGACCCACGTTACTTCCCCGGTCCAATCTGCAACTTTATACCAAATTTCAGCATACACGATTTGTCAAAGTCACGATTTGTACCGTGACAATACCACAACCCCACGAGCTAATGATAACACTATCGGGTGGGCTAATGAACATTTCCCAAATTTATAGAAAAAAAGTACCTTTGTAACTTTGTAGACTGGGATTAGACAACAAAACAAAAGAATTACACATAAGAAAGAGTCCTCTAACATTTTAATAAGTATATCGTGTAAATGAATGAACACAAAAAAATGTAGCTCATAGATTTTCATTCGGAAAACCTCGGCCGATTCCTCTACCCTGCATCTAGTTTGGGCTGTATGATGGTAAATGACATTTACTATTAGAAAGACTGGCCGCTTTTAGAGAAAAGTCAGACGTGGTGTACTGGGGTCTGCCGAGGAGTGCCGCATAGTAGGTTTTAATTTATTTAAATAATAATAAGAATGAAAATAATATTGTTAATGATGTCTTTCCAGTTTGAATAGTTTTGTAAAGTTTATAGATTTATTTTGTTTTATTCATATATTTTAGTTTATATTTTAGTTTTGTATGAATGAACCGACGATTGTCGCATTATGTGTGATTTAGACTGTAAATAATGCAAGAACAAATAAATTTTACATGAAAGAATGAATTGTGGATTATTACAATTATGCATCAGTTCAAAGATGACCGGCCGGGATGGGGAGGAGGTGAGGGGGTAGGGGACACATGAAAACTAAATTGTGGATTATTAAAATTCAAAGATCAGCAGTATCGAACTGGAATGATGCCCGGATTGGGGTGGGGGTATCTTCAATAGAACGCTTGATCTCCCTGTACATCTTAGCAAGGCCTTCAAGTAATACCCAGCTTATTTCGGCACTAATTTTGATTGGGAGCCAATCAGATCCCTCAATCATCGCGAATACCAGGTCTCACACTTTCCAGCTAAAATGACTACCTGTGGAAATCGAGTTGCAAAGTTCAAGGTTCGTTCAATGTCAAGTTTTCCATGTAGGTCGCTATGTCACAACTTCTGATTGGACGCTACTGTTCACTGTCTGCGGATAACGTGGCTATAGTTCAGGAATTGTAAAGAAGTAATCTAGAAACGTCTAGATGTTGTAAAACTCGCAGACGTTGCTTGACGAACACGGTGATGGTGGTGTTGGCGGTGATTGGGGGCATATAGGGGACACACGATTTATATGACAAAAATTGTGTGTAAGATATATCTCCTTCAAGTGTGTAGGATAGCCATGCTGCCCAACAAGAACTATCTGCTTTGGGAATAGACCTGTGCTCTACATAGCAACCACATATACTCTTTATAATGCGGTTCTGCTCCGTTTCACACCTGTCATATACACAACAACCAAATTAACCTGTTTAATTATATTAAATGGGAACGGAATGAATACTTCTCCAAATGTTTGGTCAACTAGCTTAGCGTCTGTTCGCAAACGGAGGTAATTGTTGACAGCGCAAGTTGTCGGATAAGTAGACATTTTACAGGGGTCATGATGCTACGGTGTGTGAACTGTTGCCTACAAGCAACCCTTCTTAATACCAATATTCGTAAATCTTAATAGCAAAATATCGATAAGAAAAAAAACGCCATATTGTTAGTACTCGTTAAGGTGGAAGGGACCTTGTCTGAATTATAGCGAGGGACACCTGAAACCATAGGAGTGATAGGAAGTTGTTCTGGCATTGGAAATAAAAAGTATCCAAGCAACATTTGAATGATGACTCAATTCATGGTGTATGTCCGTCGCCATTATCCCGTTAATCATCAAGATAAATAAGAATATCATGGGGGATGATGTCGGCAGTTGTATGTGAATTCAGAGAAAATGTGAAGTTGAAGAAAGTGCAAAATATAGATAATAGGTGTGTGGCTAATACATCGAATTTTGATATGACTTCAAAACTTCAAGATGGCTGCTGAACAGCAGGACGCTAAACCCGATTTCATTTCATTTCACCACATTGTACTCGCGTCACTATACACCCTGACTGCTCGACTCAACGGACGTTTCAGCTGCCATAAGATTGCTGAACTTTAATCCATTAATGACATCTCGCTGGCTTCTCTATCTTTTTCCATATCCTTCTTTCATGTTGGTTTCTTTACAAAATACGAGGTTTTCCTTTTATAGTCACAGAAAGAGAATGTGACTGAATCTAATACAGAACTTTTAAAAGAAATTCAGATATGTCGTTTTAAAAAAAATGCCTTTAATGTCTCATGATTTGCATATTGTTTACAAATTTCACACAGGATTAAATGAGTTCAGAAAAAAATAATACTTTTATCATTTCAGAAATTCACCATCACGTGAAGCAAAACAACTCTTTTTTATCTGAACTAAACAACTTGTTTGCTTAAAATGAAAGAAACTCCAGGGAAAATTTCTGTCTATTTTTTGCTTTGTGGTTGTCGTAAATAGAATCTGTCGTCGTTAACTGCAAAGCAAACGGAAAGTGTCTCTCGTCATTGCTCTGACACGAAACGGAAGTTAATGAATTCGTGCGGAAATGTACCCATTGAGGTTGACCGAATGACATGTGGCGAGGCTTGTTTCAAATCAATCGCACTGCCGAGTGATTTATAGTTTGATTACGAACCATTGTCAAGCCATGGTAAATTACATCTGACCTAACTACGGTAATATCTTACTCTCCTCTCTACTGAGATTAAAATGGCCAACGACTTCCGTCTTTCAACTGGAAGTGGAGAGGGATTTTTTTATTCCAAGTAAGAGCAAAAAATAGTTTCTTTTTAACTAATTTAGTTAATTGAGAAAGTGGCCGTGTGGCCGAATAGTGAAGCTCTTTTGTGATAGAAGAGTTCATTGGGTGTAGTGTGTTTAATATTAATGGACTGTTTGAAAAGAATAAGAGGAATCGGTGTTGATCAAGTCACTTGTCAAATTGGATCGACTGGAATCAAGACTGCGTGAAATATGTAAAGATAATACAGACATATTAAAGAATAATGTTATTGTCAAAGGCATAAATAGAGAGAGAGAGAGAGAGGGAGAGAGAGAGGGGGTGTTATGGCCCACTCAACACAAACTAGGTGATTTCGGGACTAACACGTGGTTGAATTTTATTTCAATAATTTGCTGGGGCGTAGGTTTGTTAGCAGTGAGAGGGAACTGGGGCACCCGGATAAAACCCACGGCGACTCTACTCCTTGTCACGAACAAACGGGGAATCGAAACGCTCCCATTTGACTCAATGACAGAACTTATGATACAACGAGCCAAACGTCCGGCCATCCACAAAAGAAGGGTGAAGCAGTTGTGAGACGTTGGCTTGCTAACCTCGATGTCCTATCTTCGATTCCTGTGTTGGGCGACAAAGTGCATCTGAAGTTTGCGGTGGTGCAGGGCCGAAGGCGTACACATTAAAGTTCTCTTGGCAGTTGAGTAGGCCGTAGCGCCGCTGTCCGGGCGTATGTCCGTCTTCATGTCAGTCGCGAAAGAGCAGTACCCCACGGGGAAAAAATATACCCAGACAACGGCGCTACAGCCTACTCTTGTGACCTTGAAGAAATCTGCAGGTGGCCTTAATATTTAGATCTAGCCCCTACTGATTCAGCGAATGAACGACTTCCTCGCCGAGCCCCCGTCATGGCTTCTAGTAAAGAAGAGTAAAGGCGTACGAGTCCGAATTTATATAATGGTATTGGCCGAAAATAGTACCTTTGCAAAAAGGTCCAGCGTACCATGACAGTTTGGATTGTCTGTCAAAATATTTGAAATGGATGTTACTGCAGTAAAAGTAAGACACGTAACCGTATTTCATTTCCATCAATTATCAGACAATGGCAGCGATAATCTTCCCATAATTGTCTTCAGTGACAGACATGTCTCACGTGATTAATTAGTCGTGTTTTTGTTCGTGTTTTTCCCTCTCTTTAGGTCTAAATAATTTAATGTTCCTGTTTTCTTCAGACTGAAAACAAATCTCTCTGGAGATGCTAAGTGACGTAGATTAGTAATTAACATTATATTGGCTCAGACTAGAAATTATTTGCCTATTGACTTCAAATGTTACATGGCTGAAACATCACAGGCTGTAGCTTTTTTCTCAACATTCTGTTGGTTCCAATCTTTATAGGCACAATCTTCTCGTCATAAATTTGCAGGGGGTTGACCATTTAGATTTTTTGCTACTGGGATTTGGAGTTGACTGGGGTTAAAATCTCACTTCCAACTCAATGATTGCTCTGTAGAAATACTCTTTACACCCCTATCCCATCGCTGTAACATCATCAGTATTAACCAAACTGCTCTGAAATTGCAATTTGATCCCTTTTCCCTATTCTACACCAAAAAGTCACCCCAAAAATGCAGGAAGAGGGGGAATAGGCACAAAGGGGACCACATTTGGCAATCTGCTCATCATTAATTTGTAGGGGGTTGACCGTTTAGATTTTTTTGCTACTGGGATTTGGAGTTGCCTGGGGTGAAATCTCACTTCCGACTCAATGATTGCTCTGTAGAAATACTCTGTACACCCCCTATCCCTTCGCTGTAACATCATCAGTGTTACCCAAAACTGCCCTGAAAATGCAAATTGATCCCTTTTCTCCTATTCTACACCAAAAAGTCAACCCAAAAATGCAGGGGGGGGGAATTTATGGGAAAATAGTCTATTTATAACTGAGGGGAAATAATTACTATCTTAGTCCATATTAATTTACTCTTTTCCCGTTCCTTTAATAATTCGGGGGTTGTAGGCCGAATGGTTAGCGCGTGTGTGCTGTATCATACGGTCTGTCATTGAGTAAACTGGCATGGTTTCGAATCCCTGGTTGTACGTGACAAGGAGTAGGATCTCTGGGTAATCCGATTTCCTCAATCTGCTAAAGGCCCCAACGCACAAGCGAATTATGGAAATAAAATTAAAACCATATGTAAGTCTAGAAATGACCTAGCTTGGGTCGAGTGGACGTTAAACCCCATCTCTCTCTCTCTCTCTCTCTCTCTCTCTCCCTCTTAATAATCAGCAAAATGGAGTCAGTCCGTCAACAATTTATCCTCGGACAACCAATAAAAGCACCGCGATCGAACATTATGGTGTCAAAGTTCAGTAAGGTTGGAGGTCATTATATTATCATGCAATCAGTTTGTCGGTTAAAGATCTAGGTGGATATATTCGGACAGAATGACAATAACGATCTCCAGTGAATCGAGTTGAATAGTATATGTTAGTGTACCCAATTGATAATGTATGCCACCATATACATCGATAAGTTGCCAGACAACTAAACATAGGCCCCACAGCAACTAAATCGTCCGGGCAGTCGACAAAGGTTGCATATTTATTATTTTTTGGGTATGTTGGAGAATTTACAGGTCACTGATATCATACTGATCGAATGACAATTTTGGTCTTTAGATCGTTGACTTTGTTCAATAAAATAAAACAAGGGCCATAACTGTAGACGTGTTTAACATAAATTGCTGAAACTCGATAGGATTCTTCGTTTTACTAATGTAAATAATGCACATAAAATGAATACAGATCTGACTATCACGTGTTTGACAAGGTGTCCAGCAAGGAGGAAACAAGGGTCATAGCTCTAGAAGTGATGAATGGAAATTGCTGAAATTTAATAGGATTCTTGGAGTTACCAATCTAAAAAAAAGCATATAAATTTAATACAGATCACACGATAATGTATTTGACAAGGTGATCAACAAAGTGAAACAAGGGCCATAACTGTAGAAGTATTTTTTTGTGCATTATTTAATACCAATCTAAATAATGCACAAAGGGAAACAAGGGCCATATAGGTAATGCATGTGAATTTAATTTAGTTCGGACCATTACTTTTCTTGTTAAAATAGCTTTCACAAGGTTCAACAGCGTGATGCTATGACAAACTCCATAAGTTATTAACGGAAATTGATGGAATTCGAAAGGTTTCTTCGTTTTACTAATTTAAACAATTCATGTAAAATATAATACAATAATAAAGATCCAATGATAAATTTAGTCGTTAGGAAGTTTACAATTTTCTACGAAGTGAAACACGGACCATAATTCTAGAAGTAATTAACGGAAATTGTTGAAATTAAACAGGATTAAATGTAAGCGACATAATACATTTCAAGATAATCAGATAATAAATGTAGTCTGTAGAGTGTGCACAAGATAGTCTGTAGGGTGTGCACAAGATAGTGTGGACGGTGGAAAGACCGTATAATAGAACTGGATTTCCAAGATATAGTACCACTGAATTTAAACGTTATGTCCAATTACAATACATTAAAAAAACGCTGAAAGCAGTCAGCCTAAAAAAATCAGTTACGTGCCCGGAGTTGTCAATTTGTCTTGTCGGGCCAATTTGTCTTATCGGGCCAATTCGTCATGTCGGACCAATTAAGATTGACAGGCATGGATTATCGAGACTTTTTTAAGAAGCAAATCCGTAATGAAATGGGGTTTACGTCCTACTGTTCTGCTCATACACTGGGCTAATGAAGACCGGCATGCGCCATACAGTGTACTATGAGAGAAATTTTGCCCGAGCAGTGGCGCTACGACCTACTCTTTTATCGAAATCCACCTGCCTGCCAGGGGCTCTTTTACGTGAACGTCAATGTGGACACGGGATCACGGTTTTCCGTACCAACCGAACGACTAGACAGCTGTTCTTGTCAGGTCATCCGTCCTGCATCACTGACAAGGGAACCACAGGTAAATCCGTATTCAAAAGACCGAGGACTGACCCAAAGTTACGTAGCTCAGAATATGTGTAAAATTAGACAATGAACCGTGCCCTTCCCATACCAAATTACTTTCATATAATGATAATGATTCTTAAATAGATCTGGGAAAACTTCTTTTAAATGATTATTTTCTTTTCAAGCATTAATGACTTTAAAATAAATGTGCAGAAAATATTGACTCTCCATTTCGTTCTAATGGACAAAATACACAGTGCCCGTAATTAAAGAACAAAGGTTTTGTATATTACATTACCATAATGGCACATCTGTTGTTTCTGTGTTTAATTTATTTCTTAATTCCCACCTCAATCTCAAAACGAGCCATGTGCAAAAACGAATTCCTTGAAATTACATTAAGAAAATGCAATTTTGGACAAAATATGAACCCGGGTGACAAGCTATCATCTCTCCTAATAAAATAAGAGAAACCCGGCAGGATAGAAAACTCCAAATTCATTTTCTCTCTCCTGAACAATCGAACAATACGCAACAATGGCCTTGGTTTTTTTATGGCTCAGTCAGGCATTATAAAATGGCGAATTATGAGTCGTGTTTCGACAGGAGGTCACTAAATTCAATAATTTCTTCGATTTTATGGAGATGTAAATCTTCCTAGCTGTAAATGTCGAGTGAAAGCGATAAAAGAAAGGTAAAATAGGAGAGTTGCTCCTAATATTAGTAGATATTACTCCAGCTAGACACCTCGTAACTATACACTCACGCGCTTGTATCTATGAAGTCACGTTATCCACTTCTGTTATGAGTAGAACAGAAAAGGGGAAGTAACTATTATTAATCACGCGATCTGTAAACGTTCAACTATTTGCAAAGCCACTGAGCGTGAATTTCACCTATTTTCTTTTTTTTTGGCACTGTGTTTCTTTTTTTTATAGTTTTTCACATCGATTTTTCAATAATATATTCTATTCTCTCTGCTTTCATTTGTCTTTTTCCCATTGTCTAATAAACCAAAGCTGAAAGCTGACTAATGGGTTTCACGGAAAGAAGGGCGCCATTTATTCACAAACACTGAATTGAATTATACTATCGCTTTATTCTAGTGGATAACCTGCCATGTTTTGATTGCCTATTATTGTATTCTTTGCTTTTTGTTTTCAGAATAATTAAAGCCGACGGCTATGCTTCCATTTTCCGAGATCTATCTTTGAAAGAAAGGAACCACGATTCAATAGCCCTATTGCGATTACTACCTTTTTATGGTATAATTGTGAAATACCATCGCCTACGAAAGGTTAAACCATCAATCGTACAATAGATAATAAAAATATAAACCGTCAATATGCCAATTCTCTTTATTTCCCGCTAATTTACTTAAGCCATTATTTTCTTTTTCTATATATGAAGATATTATTATTGTTTTAAAAAAAGTGTTTTGTTAGACATTTTAAATACTAATTTATTTACGCCATTTTCTTTCTTTTATGACTTTCTTTAGATAAAATATTATTTTTGTATCAATAAAAAAGTGTTTTGTTAGACATTTTGAATACTAATTTACTTACGCCATTATTTCCTTTTATGATTTTTTTTTCTTTAGATAAGATTTTTTTTTTGTATCAATAAAAAAGTGTTTTGTTGGACATTTTGAATAATTCAGAACATTTTTGTACGATTTAAGATTTAATTGTATTGAGATTTGTACATGGTGAACAATCCAATTGCTGATTACACTATTTTGCCGAATTACATTATTTTGCCTATTTTGCCTAATTACACTATTTTGCCCATAGACTTGGAAATTTTGTCCAATGGCTTGGATTGTTCGTACTTGGTTTTAATTTATTTCTACTAATCTATTAATCAGGAAGGCTCGGGTTCGATCGCTATGTTGGCAAAGAAGGGTGGGGAAGGCTAATTGAAGGCCGATTTGGAAGGTTCGGGGATTTCCGGGGTCCACAATGGCCGCTTTATATAAATGAGTATTTTAGGTAATACCAACCTGACTCTCAACCCTTTTAATAGAGGTAAAATGTAAATTGGATCCAAGTTACGTCTTCTAAAAAGGGTTAGGGTTAGTATTTCCCAAAAAACCCATTTATATAAAGCTGCCATTGTGGACGCCTTATCCCTGAATCTCCCAAGAACGTTTCTCGGGTGTTTCAGCCTGACTCGTCAGTCGCTCTTGTGCTCCGAAAATCCGAGGTTTCATATAACACTGGCATCACAACAGCCCCACCCTACCTCCAATCTAGCTACTCTTTAGTTACCAAGAGTGGGAGAGAGATAAATGGAGTTTAACGTCAACTCGACACAAACTAGGTCATTTCGGGGGACTAAAAAAATTTCGATAATTCGCTTGCGGGTAGGGGATTTGAGCAGTGGGGAAAAACCCAGGGACCCGGGTAAAACCCACGAGGTTGCACTGTGTGCGCGTTGTATCCTAAGATCTGTCATTAAGTCAACTGGCGTGGTTTCGATTCCCCGGGTCCTCCGGTTTCTTACCACTGCTAGAGGACTCTATATGCGCATTTCACATCTGTCATACACACAAAGACTAAATAAACATATTCAATATTCCATTAAATGGAAGCAGAATAACTACTTAACAAACTTCTCGAGGTATACGTAGTATTTTCGGCTAAAATCGTCGATTTAGAACTTAAAATGTCGGTCAACTAGCTCAGTGTCTGTTCTCAATCGGAACTAACAATAGACAGTTTAGTATAAATAAATGTCAATTTCGTACAGAGAGAGAGAAATGGGGTTTAGCGTCCACTCGACACAAACTAGGTCATTTTGGGACTAACGTGTGGTTTTCAATTTTTATTTTAATAAATCGCTTGCGCATAGGGGGTCTTTAGCAGTGGGAGGAAACCGGACAGTTTGGTACATATCCATTGGCAGTTGTAAGAGTAGCATGGTAATAACTACATCAATGTTTAAGTTGAAATAAATAAATTCCTAATATTGAAATAAACTCAAAGATTTTCAAAAAAACTGACTTTAATTCTCTCATTTGACATTTTACAAAATCATTAAAATGATGGTAAGATGGTGATTGATTGAAATTATTCATTTTACAAAATAAAAGTTACAAGATAAAATATAATATGGGGACATCGGGAGGGGGGGGGGGTGACCTGGAAGTTGAGGAATGGGGATTATATATATATATACTAGTATTCACGACCCGACAATCTATTTGCTACTGATATAAGGATGTTACTTCTGCATCTTTTGGTCCAAGTATGCAGTGTACACGAGCAAAAATTAGCATAACCTGTACTCTACGCGTTTTCGCTTTGTTTCCGCGCGCATTTTCGCATTTTAAGTCAGTCTTAATCAAATGTAATGGTACCGAGGAAACGCGTACATGAAAAACAGGGCAATACATACAGTACATTCCCGCAGTCACTGAGGGTGAAAACACAAGCGCAGTTAATGTAGCGCTACCCGCGAATTTATGATTATGACTAACGTCTTTTAAGCGGGAGTGAACATCGACAATGAATTCCCCCCGCTGATTCGAATGGCTAATTATGCGGTGTTTAAAACAAAACTCAATACAAGTGTGTGTTATTCTCAAATTGGTTTAATTATAACATCACACGGTACCCTTGACCTTGTTTTTTGAGTGACTAATTCTGTTGCGAATGGATTTTAAAAAATGAAATTTCGAGATACTAGATACTAATGGCTGTACTTCCGGTAAAAACTTGGGATGAATCAAGCAGGGTTGTAGATAATATCATTATACATGCTTAAAAAAATATTTAAGGTAATGAATAATGTACAAGATTTATCGCCCTTGACCTATAAATTGGTCATGACAACTAATAACAAACTATGAAACATAGTCCATTGGCCAATCACGCTATTTTTTCGCGATTTAAAGTTCCAATTTGTCGTTTTGTCAATAATTAGTCTTTAGAGCTGATCTCGACCTGATTTTGCCCCTATAAGTGATAGTAGCGAACAAGCAAATATGTACTGCTGGTCAGTTCGGTGCTAAACATCAGCGAAATACGATGTAGTACATCCGGTCTCAAGCCAATCAAATGCCGAGTTTATCCAGTATTCTAACCAAGGGTTGCTAACGGTAACAGAGAGTGTACAGATTATAATATACCGAAATTACAATTCAAACTTGAATACTTGAATATAAAATGGTCTACTCGCTATGTCCAAATATGCTGAAATAACAACTAAACTTGGATATTAAAGGCATAGGCCTAGACTCAAATAATCGCAACCAAATCCGATTAGAACCGGTTATTTGCAATCCTTTACAGGTTAAATCGACACATATTCCATAACTGGAGACACATATATTCAAATATCAATTAAACAGTCGCGTATTCAAATAAATCCTAATTTTTTTTTGGATTTCTATAATCAGAAAATTACCAATTTGACCACATTTATCTTGAATATTTCATTTCGAATTAGGTATTTAATAAAACAAACACAAATACAATGAATTAAACACTTACTAATTATAACTACCGGTACATGTATACAGGAAGAACATTTAGGAAGGGGGAGGGAGGGGGAAGAAGGGGGAGGGAGGGGGAGGGAGGGCGATATAAAAACCATGATAATATTTCATACAGCGACAAAAACTATATGTATGGATAAACTTTATATACGATGAGGATATGAATTGATATTTGACTATCTACAATTTACAATAAAACACAGTGAAATAGGAAGACTGAATAAAATATTACATACGTAATATCTCTTCGTTCATCATAAAAATCAAATCCATGCAGGGCAGGATTAAGACATTGTTTTATGGGGGGCTGCGGTACAGGGGTCTCCTTCAGCTGGAACGTCTTAGAAGATTATGTGAAAAGTTATCTTATTTGTGCTTGTCGAATCAAAGTATACAAGAGGTTTTAATTAAATTACTTTTTGTATATTTGTAGTAAAAATACTATGGCGATAAGAAACGCTGAACGGTATTTCGGGGGGGGGGGGGCTCGGCTCATGGTACCCGTAGCCCAGCGGCCTACCAATTCTTAATCCAGCCCTGAAATCATGCAATGGTAATATATACAAAAATACCTTGTCTTTTGTTATTTAATGGAAATTAAACATTATGTCACAAAATACCTCTTTGATGTGAGCAAATGTCGTCATAGATTCTGGCAAAAAACGTCATCAGTTATTGTCGACGATAAAGTTTGACGTCACAACACACGTCAATCAATGTCAATAGGCTGAATATAATTTCTTTTTTTTTTTAAATGGTTTATAATATTTTATTTGATGCACATTCACCCACACAAGACTCGTTCAACTAGTCCTACAGCAATAATAACTACTATGGTACAGTAGCCAACAGCGATGTTTACATTTTAAGGCACGTTTTAGTTATGAAATCGGCACATGCTCTCCCACTGCGCATGCCCATAAAGAAAAGTAAAACTATATTGACGAATAGACAATAAAACTATCCACGGTTGTGTTTCTTGTTTTTTTTGTTACGGATTTAAAATTAGTTGGAAGGAGCATGCGCAGTAGTGAAGCTGGATTGAGCATGGTCATGGCACAAACATGGCGTAAATATATCCCAGAAATCCTCCTGGTATATGAAAGTCAATGGGTCTAAACTCGGGCCTCGCGTCATGCGTACACCTCCTTTCCGCCTACTGAATTGTGGCCGTATCCGGTTAGTGGCATGAACTGTAATCCATTATCAGTGACATCCTTCGTTCGATTCTTGCTTGGCTTCTTAGACGATACACAGCGGACGGCAAAACGGAATTCTTCTGCCATTTCAGAACACAGTGTTTGCTGAAAATATATTAATGTTAGACATTATTCCCATAATAATAAATTAATCTGTTAAGAACAAAGTTGCAAATCGATGGTATAATCTCTAAGGGGATTAGTTTGTACAGCTTTAGGATATTTCTTCTACAAAAACTTATTGTGTCAACGAAAGGAAGCGTGGTAAGAGAGAGAGCGAGAGAGATATAGGGAGAAAGAGGGAGAGAGAGAGAGTGATAGAGAAAGAGAGAGGATGAGAGAGAGAGAGATAGAGAGAGAGAGAGATGGGGTGTTAACGTCCACTCGACACAGAGTTTTCAGCCATATCGGTCCATTAATAAAGGACAAAGTGATGCCTAAGAGGTTTCAGTCGCAAAAATTAAGGCCGAGTTAAGCGTCCAACAGGGAGAGACGGTTTAAAGTCCACTCGACACAAACTAGATCATTTGGGGACTAACAATTGGTTCAATTTCATGTCAATAATTCGCTTGCTAGTAGTTGTCTTTAGCAGTGGGAGGGAAACCGGGGAACCTATTTTACACCAACGGCCTAATTTGGACCGATATACGTCACACATTGTGCTATGAGAGAATTTTTGGCCAGACTAACTCTTCATCAATTTCGAACTCCCAAGAGCTAACGTGTATAGATATTATGACATTTTTTAGTCTTGTCGTTGAGATGGGACGAAAACAACCCGAAGTCCCATGTGAACATTGGCGTGCACATAAACGATCCCTTGGGAGTTGGAATTCTGAGCACATTTAAATATCACCGTAAAAGTTGATACCACGAAAATTATGCAACCGCCCTTAAAATACAAAATATTTAATTACCTGATCTTCTCGAGCATTCTTTCTGGCTTTCCAAATAAATTCACAAAGTGAGACGACAAATCCTGCTCCCACTCCTCCCATCAGAACCACAAACACGCCACCTACATTATTTACCCCCAGTTCCGCCGCTTTACTCTTACTGGCGCTGTCCGCTTGTTCACATTTCAGAGCCTTGCCGTACTGTTCCCACCAGATGGAGTGCAACCGATGTATCTCCTGTTCCTCCTGGAGTTTGAGGATGGTTTCTGTAATCAGCTCCCGATATGGCGAATCTACAAGTAATCAATTGTAAATTGTAAAATTAATAAGAGAGAGACATAGAAATGGGGTTTCACGCCCGCTCGACACACACTAGGTCATTTCGGGATTAACATATGGTTTATTTTCATTTCAATAATTCTCTTCGCGTAGGGGTATTCAATGATAAATCACCCCTTTCTTTCTATGATTAGTCCCCCCCTCCCTTTCAATGATAAATCTTCCTTTCCCCACTCCCCGTCAATGATAAATCTAAATCTACCTCCCACTCTCTGCTACTTTAAATCCCTCCCCTCTCTCCTATGATAATCTCCCTCCCCCTCTCTCCTATGATATATCTGGGATGTACCCCCCCCCCCCCCCTTCAATGATAAATCACCCCTCCCTTTCTATGATAAATCTCCCCCTCCCCTGATAAATATTCCCTTTTCCCACTCCCCGTCAATGATAAATCTCCCTCCCCCTCTCTCCTATGATAAATCCCCCTCCCCCTCTCTCCAATGTTAAATCTCCCTCCCCTCTCTCCTATGATAAATCCCCCCACCCTCCTATTATAAATCTCCCTCCCCTCTCTCCTATGATAAATCTGGGATGTACCACCACCCCCCCCCCCCTTCAATGACGTATCAGAGATTTCCCCTTTCAGTGACAAAAACAGTTCTATTGATCAATTATCCCGAGATAAATTTAGATGTTACTTACTCCTTGGTGTTGCTATTCCGTAACCTTTAGAATCTAACAGTCCTCCCACTTGTTCTAAATCACAGTTCCGTTCAACTGTATATTCTACAGCCGTCGATTCTCCTAGATAGGCGTAGCCTCCCTCTTTCACCCTCCGCACACCTTCAGCATTACTACTCACAAAATTATCACTGGACGAATTCATGAAGTTCCACATTCTCTTGAAGGTATCGATTTTAGAATTCTGAAAAAGGGGCGAAATGATCGGTTAATACGCATAGGATAAAGCAGGAGGCTGAGGTTATGCTGGGGAAAGAAAGACTGAAGAAAACCCCCAAGAAACTGAGACACTCTGTCGGTGTTATTTGTCTGAAGTCTTTCTTTCCCAGTATAACTGAAGTTATGGATTTTATCTTGCTTATAAATCATTTACGCCTAAATGTACGCAAAATGAAAATATTCCAGAATTCCAGTAAGAAAAACAAATCTTATATCATGTTTTCTTATGGCAAACAAAATTCTACCCTGGTAGATGAACCCGATACAGGTTTATAGAAAAACCTTCAGAAGAATAACTTCAAATTCCTGTGTATGTATTCAAAGCCGACACCGATTTTCAGACCGCAAATCATTCTAGGCATAGAATATTCCCCACAGATCAAAGAGATTTACCGATATAGGTTTATAAGAAAACATTAACAGTTCAATGGTTCAAATTATAAACTTTGTTTGATCTAAATGTGACTCGGTACAGACATATATCATGATGCGGCGGGTTCGCGGGTTCGATCCTCGTGTGCCCCCCTTGTCAGTGGTGCAGTAATCTAACCTGCATTAGGCAAACATCGGTACCTACATCTATCCTCGTCTAAATAATGGTAACTGACATGAGTTTTGCCGAATGATCCAAACTGCCAGGCGTTCCCTTTCCTGAGTTTATGGATTTTCGTCTAATCCAAATAAATAAACACGGTCCTCTCCTAGCCAGACCCACCATCCTACGTCACTAACAAGGGGGAATCAGACTGTACCCCCCCCACCCCCTTCTGGGAATCTTCTCAGCCCACACAGGGATAAAACCCGGACCTTTCTTATTTGTAAATCAAATCGATCAAAATGCACTACACAAAGTTACTTACGGCAAAAAACGACATTGTTGATCCTCCCCTCGAGGTACCATACGATATTTTAGATTGTTTGGCCAGATCTTCAGCGCTAGTGATGGGAGAAATCATACGTTCGACTGTTAAAAACGCGGCCAGATTAGCCGTGTAGGATGATATCATGATGAGCGTGAAGAACCACCAGATACCGGCTATCAGTCGTGTTGATATAGCTCTAGGGGCAATCTCACAACCTAAAACACACAAATAGATATATTATTTTAATACACAGGGGCAATCTCACAGCCTAAAAAATGTAATGTTATCGTTAAACGGCATTGTGTTAAAGCAAAATATAATACAGACAACTTTTAAAGTCACTAGGTTTATTAACTGCAACGTTTCAAATGAAATGGGATTTAACGTCCTACTTTTCTGCACCGACTGTGATAATGAATACTCGTGTATGCCATTTAGTGTGCGGTAAAGAGGGTGTGGGATTGTGTGTGTGCGTGGGGGGGTGTAAGCCACGGCCTACTTTTATTTCAAATTGCAACAGCCAGGGGTTCGGTCTTTAGCATGCCTAAATCTAGATTTTCCGTCGGGGTTTCCCTTGTCAATGATGCAGGACAGGGGGCCTGACAAGGAAGCTGTCTAGTCGTTCGGATGGGACGAAAATCCGAGGTCCCGTGTACACATTTGCTTGCACGAGAAAGATCCATTGGCGCTGTCCGGGCAAAATTTCCCTCATAGCACACTGTATGGTGTATGCCCGTCTTCATTAGCCCAGTTTTGGAACAGAACAGTAAGACGTTTTACACCATTTCATTTCATTTCATTGTATGCAAGGTGAACCCATTGAAACATTACAGTGAATAAAATCAGTGAATGATACCCAATGGCGGACTCAATGTTGAATGAATGAATAAAGTTATAAATATATAATTATTTCACCATTCAGTTCATAAATCTTATCCAGGTTGTGCCCATGGGAGATTGTACAGATGATTATGTAACTAGAGTACTCCCACGTATAAATTGAAACCGTTTGTATTACATTGCATAGGAAGAATATATATAACGCAGGGGAAATGGGGTTTAACGTCAACTCGACAGTCGACACAAACTAGGTCATTTAGAGACTAACATATGGTTCAATTTTTTTTCAATAATGCGCTGGACGACCAGGGAAAAACCAAATAGGTTGGACAGGCGACCTTACTCCTTCTGATACAAGCTGGGAATCGAATCCACGCCACCTGACTCAATGACAGATCTTATGATCCAAAGCGCAGGTTTTAGACCATTCAATCACCCTCACCCTGAATACATAACACCCTATGAGTGGATTAGAAATGTCAGCATGCCTTTTTCAGGGGGGAGATGAAGTGCGAGGGGGGGGGGCATGTTTGCGTTACGTAAATTCATTCCTTTAAAAAGTATTTAGAGAAAAAGTGGCTATACCCCTCCCTCCCCGCCACCTACCAACCCTTATACAAGACAAGAGGACTACCATTGGTCAGCAAGTTTTGTAAGGACCAATAAGAACAGCGTAGCAAAATGTCTCTTATAGCGCGACTAAAAACATGCAGTCATTTTTATTGGAAAAAAAAGGAAATCAAAAAATATTTTACATCAATAAGAAAACAACTAAAAGGCACAAACATACCTTGCTGCATGAGAGACCCGATGGTAAACCACAGACTGTTTAAAATGGTAAACTGGTTCTCTACGACGTCCGCGTTCTCATTACATGGATGAGGGTTACACCATTCGTAAGGACTGAATCGAGCGATGACAAACAGCATGAAACTGACACAGAGGTAAGCCGCTATCATATAAACCCAGACCTCCACAGAGAGGGGCGACAGGAAGGAGAAGAGTTGTGGTGCTTTTGGAGTTGGTTTAGCGAACAAGATGGTGATTCCAAGAGTCAGGAAAGGTTTGGTAAAATCTATTACTTGTTCTCGCTCGTGGGTTATAGACATTCCACCCAAACCAATATCTGCTTTCTGAAAAAGATATATTATATGTATGTACAAATCGTGGAATATATTATATGTATGTACAAATCGTGGAAAACAAGTTTCCCGGGGAATTATTCATGAAGAATTAAGATTAAACGATTCGAGAACACAAACTGCACATTAATTGAGAGCTAAAGTCTTAGCACAGAATTCAGCTTTCAACTAATTCAAAAATATAGGTTTCCAGGCAACGAAACATACCCCCACAGCAGCTTACCCTCTGGGCAATCAACAAGAGTTGTCGCATATTTTTACTTTTTTCGGTAACGAAACATTTATTTCTAAACGATTTATTTGTCCTTCAACTGTCCTGAAGATAATATCATAAATGTTTAGATGTTTTTTGACTTTGTAGAATGTTTCTGATGAATTTCCTCGGGGACTGGTAATTATAGACATTTCCTCTATTAACCATGATTTCAAATATCGCCTAAGTACATCTGGTTACGAGAGAATTCTAGATAAATTACTGCCACGTGAATTGATAAGACTTAATGTACGGTTTCAACTTCTCCTGGGAAAACTTATATCAGATTAAATTTAAATAAAATTCCTTTCACGTCACTCAAAGACCCATTTTGTTTTAAAATCTGGAATGGTTATTTTAAAGCCCCAATACCACTTTTGTGTAACTGATAGTTAGTGCAGGGGGACTGCGCCACATATGATTTACAAAAAGGACAAATACAACGACAAGACATCATACTCCGAAACAGCAAACAAAACAAACAATAAAACAACAATTCAAAAAAGAGTGAATGGATCCGGGGCTAGCCGTAAGCGTCCACTGCGCTGTACAGTCCCGGGTCTGAAGCAACACAGACTTCACTCAAGATTGAACATATTTACTCGTACAAGAAAACGCACAAACAACCCAACACAATGAAGCAAAGAATATGTAGACCGCCTCGGGAGGCAGTCGTCTGCTAACTGAATGGTGTGACGTAAATACGTCGTAATGTTATCAATGACGTCAATAGAATTTATTAACAAAAAGGGCGATAATCAAGATTTAATAATGCTAAAAGCTATAAGTTTAAACAACCAATCAGAATTTTTAACTTGTATAATTGCACAAAACATAATACTAAATACCCCATACAAGCAATGCAAAACAGGAATGTAGAAGAAAGCATACAATAAGTGTATTTATGAAGTAATAAAATAATAACAATAAGGGTGAATAATATGCCCCAATCTTTATTCTGGTCAACAAATTGTACTATTTTACAATAATCCAATTAATTGATGATACAAATTTCATCTAAACACACCTAAGTTTTAAAAATTGGAAAAATTCAACTAAATGCCGTAACTTGGTTTGAAACTTCTAAATTAAACTTGGATTTAAACATACATTCGAACCCTCTGCACAAGTATGATAGGTTGTAATGAATAATTTACACAACAGGTAGGACACTTTTTCTGGACCTGTCAAGCCAGCAACAGTGGTATTGTACCTTTAGGCTGATTCACAGTTATTTTGATAACACGTTAATGTTAGGTTGACACAATCACCATTCGCGCTACGACTGATCGTGGAGTAATCGTGGTGATTTTATCGAGTCTTATCATACATCGAGGTCTGTCGTAGCAATCACGTTTATCGTGTCGAAACGTATTCGAACGTATCTGTACGTAAAATGGTCCGCAGTATAAAATTCGCATTTCTGGAAAAGCGAAATTTGAATGATAGCCAAGGTTGTTGTCACAGGCCTATATTTCGCCTTTTTTTTTCTAAAAACACGTCTTCATACTCAATAAACGAAACGAAAAAAAAAAATTATCACGCAGTTTTAATTGAATTAATAGTTTTCTGTACTTTTTTGTATTTCTATACTTTTACCTTTTACAGGCCTATATTTCGCTTTATTTCCCTAAAAACACGTCTTCATACGCAGTTTTAATAGGATTACTAATTTTCCGTACTTTTCTGTATTTCTATACTTTTACCTTTTACAAGCCTATATTTCGCTTTATTTCCCTAAAACCACGTCTTCATACGCAGTTTTAATTGTATTACTAATTTTCCGTACGTTTCTTTATTTCTATACTTTTACTTATTACACGCATTTATTGCACTTATAATCAGATTTATCAAATTGTGCCAAGTAAGAGAGCTGGTAGTCTATCATACAACTGGGACCTTGTTCATATTTATTAACATCCCAGGATACCTGGAACATTCCAACTGAATCAATACCCAGACGAGATAGTTTGTGTTAAATAGCTTCTTTAGTTTCAAAGCATTGAGTAATTCTCGCAGTCAATATACACACGTTACGAAATCGTGTATCGAGTTTATCTGAATGTGTTACAGAGCAACGAATAGCTGGGCTGGACCAATCGTCTTAGAGAGAGAGCGGGGGGGGGGGGGGGGTAGGTTTAACGTCCACTCGACATAAACTAGGTCATTTCGGGACTAACATATGGTTTAATCGTATTTCAATAATTCGCTTGGGCGTAGGGTTTTTTAGCAGTGGGATGAAACTGGTGGACCCGGAGAAAACCCACGAGGTTGGACAGGCGACCCTACTCCAATCGTCTTAGAAACTGTGGTCAATTATACACGAATTGTTGTATGAAAGGAAATGAAAATGGTATGGAATGGGGTTTATCGTCCTACTATTTTGGTATCAAAGTGGTTAAAGAAACTGTGTGCTATAGATAAGATAAGATGTTACTATATCAGTGTATCCAGCAAAGACTTCATACACAGTTTAAACAAAAGTTGACCATACAATTATAATATAACATGCGATGACGATTTAGCCCCGATAACAGACTTTTCGTCATGGAAGGCTAACTGAGAATGGATCTTTTACATGCATAGAGGCATCGGTTTAACGTTTCCCATCTAAATAACTAGACGACGGTGTTCCCTATCCAGCCTGCAAGACTGACAACGCGAATCCACGTGGGAATTCTTATAGCCATGACGTCATGGCTAGTAATCTTACAAAGGATTTGCACAGATAAAATATTACAATAATGTTAAACTAACATCGATTGGACGATAACTACCGAGACAATCTATTGGACGATAACTACCCAGACAATGGTGCTAATCTGGTCAGAAACTAAGTCAAATATACACTGGAGACGGATGTTATAGTTTACTTATGTTGAACTAACAGTAAAGACAATTTATTATAGTATATCAATAAACTATTTTGGTTAGAGTACGATTTAGTTGATAATACATAATACATTAAGGAAACTGTATGGAATGATATGAAATTATATGAAACGGGAGAGGGAGAGACAGCGAGAGACAGCGACAGAGAGAGAGAAAGGGAGAGAGAGAGAGAGGGGGAGAGAGAGGGGGGTAACGTCCACTCGACACAAACTAGGTCATTTCGAGACTAACATATGGTTTGAATTTATTATTTTAATAATTCGATTGTGCGTAGGAGTCTTTAACAGTGGGAGGAAACCGGGGAACGCCGAAGCAAACCAACGAGATTGGATAGGCGACCCTATTCCTTATCAAGTACAACCGGGGATTCGAAACCACCATGTACCAGCGACAAGGGGAAACAACGTCGGAAAATCCTAACATGAACTTTCTCGGCCGTTATAGGGATCGAACACGCGACTTCGTGGTTAGCCAGACAGCGCCATGGCTCCCCAGGACACTAAAACTAAGCTATATGGAAGAAATAAAAGAATAATACTGCGAGACTTGAACGACTGAAGCTTTCCGGTATGGTTTCCCCTTGTCAGTGTTGCAGGACGGATGGTCTTACAAGGACAGTTGTCTAGTAGTTTAAAAGTTCAAAATGAATATTACTTTTTTGAAGAAATACAGGTAATACACCTTTTGCCCGGAGACAGCTAGACACATTAAAGCACCGCTGACAAGAAACCAGCACCACCCCGAGACCTCCAGGCTACTTAATGTGCCATCGCGGCACTCCACCAATTCCATTACCGCCTGAAGATTAATTTTGGTCAGAAACAACAACTTAAGATATTATGCTTACCCTGTCCACCAGTTCTCCAACTATTCCATTCCATTGACCATTCGTCTGTGAACCATAGTCATCGGCTTCCCTTATTGTAATGGAGAAATTCTTTCTTTCAGCTATCATATTCAACAGGTCGATACAGAAACCGATATAATCTCCATCTCCTCTCTTAATAACATACGGTTCATCCTGAAAGTAAAATGAAATGGGGTTTATGAGTGCTATATTTGTGCAACAACCTAGATAATGAAGTCCGGCCTGTGTCAGTTATATATAAATATTAAGGCCACCTGCAGGGTGTATACTGTGTAAACATGGCTAGCGCTAACACTCGACCTAGCACACAACCTCGTCAAAAATTACGTCCACTTATACTATTTACATCTTGCAACCTTCATACAATATGCAGGTGACCTTAATATTTAGACCTGAACATGTTATAAAGTGTGTAATAATGTCTAACCACATTGTGAAATTCGGACCTCTTGGTCAATAATCCCGAGCCTTACGTGGCTGCTTGTAGTTATCGTGCTCACTTGTGCTAAGAGTTAACATCCTGTCAAAGGCAGAAGTTTGTGCTGACGTTCTGTCTTAACACACTTGAAGGTTCTGGATTCAAAATGATTTCCATAAGATTTGACAATACTTATAACCTTCATTTCCAAATTCGTGTCGTGTATTCGAACATATTTTAGTGCTAAAGAGAGATAACTCTAACCAGCAATACACGTGTCGCCACCTGTATGAGAACGAAACCGTTGTACAGCGATGACAAGGCTTTCGATTGCTCTAGTTGAACTGTTTATACAAGTGTCGTATGTAGTTCAGAATTTATGACGTTTATCCATATTCGTTTAACCCCTAACCAGGTCGCCCCTAATGACCAATCGTCGGAGGCTGAAACGTCAGTCCATGTCCACCTCTGTTACAATAATACAATATCAACTTACGAGTTTAACAACCACAGTTAGGGTGTGGTTCGCCAGGGCTTTCTCGTGATCTTTTTTCTTTACTGCATAATCTTGTGTTATATTAACTCCTTCACTTCTAGACCAGGATCCTATCTGAAATATGCACACAACATTTTGAAAAATAGGTTGCCAGGCAACGAAACATACGCCCATAGCAGTTCAATCGCATGGGCAGTCAACAAGAGCAGTCCAATATTAACACCCTTACTTCTAAACAGGGCTTTTTAGAACTGTTCTTCCAATTAAACTGGTGGTTTTATCTTTTTAAAAAAATCCCCGCAAAGCAACATTTCATGCAATACCTCACCTTTCTCAAGCCTTTTTCTGCTAATTCCAGAACATCTAACGCAAAATCGATTCGTTCTCCCTTTTCATACCGAATATTTCCAGATAGACCGTCAAAATTCATCTACAAAATAAAACGAAATTGGGTATCATATTTTCTTGGAATAAATAATAGATACATGCAAGGGAAAAAACACATGCCTTAAAAGCCAACTATTGTTTTGTTGTTTTTTTAAATCAAAATTAGTTAAACTTCCACTATGCAGGCCTTTCTATACTCAATTAATTTGTTTTACTTACCGATTTCATATAATTTAATAAACTGTTGCCATGGTTCCACGATTGAGCTTTATCACATGATAGAGCACTGGTAGTTACGTCCTGAGCCTGAGATAACTCGTGCAGAGCACGTGCAAACAGATGAACTGCGTCATAAACTAAAGCTGTTTCTGTCTTGAAATGGAAAACAAATATATTATAGTACAGAATTGATTTTACACATAGAATAAAGCCCGACAGGTTAGATCTAAATATTAAGGCCAAATTCAGATTTTGTCAAGGTAACTCTAGACATAGCGCTATCCCTAAACTTAGTCCTAGCCCCTAACCCACAATCGCTGGCAACACTGGCGTGCCCGTGCCCTATCTACATCCCGTGACCTAGACGAATTCTACAGGTGGCCTCAATATTTAGATCTGATCAGCTTTGACAGTAGGCTACCAGATGACGGTCAAACTGATGTGCTTTTTAAACAAATCGTTTGGGTTTTTTTCAATGCGTCATCAACATAAAAGTGCTAAACATTTTTGATTTGAATCAAAATAAAATGTTTTGATCTGATTTGGTGTCCCGATTGATGATACGACACAATTTAAATGAAATATTTAACCGAAATTTGGGGGGGGGGTGACGAAAGTTAGCACGTACGCGCTGTATTATGCGGTCTGTCATTGAGTCTCTTGTATTGGAAGAGCACTATACTAGGCCTAACCCTTGATCTCCGATAAACGTGCTAATTTTACCAGAAGATTTATAATGACATCGACCAATACCCAACCAACAAAATAGCCATATTGTGTCTCAAGTTAGCAAAAACTGTCATCCTGACTTTTAGAGTATAATAATCCTTTCAGCTGTATAATTAGACTGATTGTATCTCAAGGTTGAAATTATCAGAGAAACTGGAGAGGAGGGAGAGGAATGTTGAGTGAATAATCAAAGTCGTGCTAATTCTCCTGTTTAGTCTACCGTCGGTGTGCTGTCTTAACATATCATTCAATCTGTCATAACAAATATATCCAAGATACTACGGCTTTAAAATTTCTCGAAATAAAAATAAAATGAAATGGGGTTTAACGTCCTACTGTCCCCACTAGGCTTGATAAGTAAATTTTAGTGCTTTATGGTAAAAGTTGAAGTGAGCGATTCGTTGTTCAAACTTTATAAAATATAAGAACTGGGCATTGGAAACAGACCAGTATAAGAATAAGTGAAATGAAATAGAGTTTAACGTCCAACTGTTCTACTCCAAGAGAAATTTTGCCCGGACAGCGGCCATACGGCCTACTCTTATAGCTAATTCCAACTGTCAATGGATCTTTTACGTGCACGCTAATATGTACACAGTTCCTCCGTTTTTCGTACTATCCGAAGGACTAGATAGCTGCCGGAAAATTGGGATGAACTTTCTCGGCAAATACAGAAATCGAACACCCGACCTCCACGCTCCAGCGCCTTACCCACTTAACCACCGTAACCACTAGTATATAAGTGTTCATGAATGAATGAATGAAATGGGGTTTAACGTCCTACGCTTAAGCACCTAACCTGGGCTAATTGAAGACGGGCATATGCCAACAGTGTGCTATGAGGGAAATTTTGCCCGGGCAGCGGCGCTACGGCCTACTCTTATATCGAATTCCAACTGCCAAGGGATCTTTTACGTGCACTCCAATTTGTACACGGGACCTCGGTTTTTCGTCCCATCCGAACGACTAGGCAGCTGTCCTTGTCAGGCCCTCCTTCTGCATCACTGACAAGGGGAAATCACGCCGGAAAATCGAGATGAACATAAGTGTTCATAATAGCAGGATACAATGTGTTGCATGAAGATTACGAATATTTCTACAACCCATCAGAAGTTTACATAAACAGCTAAAAAAACAATACTGTTTACGTTCTTCGTGCAAATTCCATTTTCTGTTTTTAATATATTAAAAACCGGTAAAACAAACAGACTAAGTCTAAATAAGAAAAAACTATCAAACCATGCCAAAACCATAATAAAACAGAAACTAATCACCCAAACACATATATTAGAAAAATAATGCGCCAGAAAAACGTAACCCGTCCCAGAACAGACTGATATGGACGAATAATATTAACAGATCGGAATCAAAAAAAGAAAGAATTTAATGAAAAATGTTAGAAAATCCTACAGTAATGGTAGACAGGAACAATATGTTAATTTTACACATAACACATGCAGATGGTAAATACCGTTAAAGAATACAAATAGAAAATAACTCGGCGCATCTTTTAAACCAAATGGCAATGATGCGTTTTGTAATATAGATATAACGCCACGCACTTATTAATCATGGTTAATATATCATCGTTGTTATTTATCAATCTAATTAAAATACAGATCTATACTTTCGATGGCCCACACTACAGTAAAGACAAGTAAAACGAAATTTTGAACTATAAAAACGAAACGAAATAGGATCTGTGTTTTAATCATATTGATTATTTATTTAATGAGATGATTTATATTGTGTATACACAAGATTTATTTTAATTGTTCGAATCTACCATTACATTTCTAAAAGTATCAAATACCATACCAGTATCTCAATAGATGTATTAGAAAAACCCTAAAAATCCAGCAGCAGCAAAAATATATACAACAGTACGTTGTTATTATACAGAATAAATCTTATATCACTAATACACACAATCGTACTGTTGTATTTGACTATAAGAGAGAACAGTGTCAATCTTGTAAGCATCGATACCAAAGGAGATTTTAAATTCCACGCTTTGCTGTTGAAACATTATAGATGCAGTATGTAACAACAGTCAATTTCGCCTATTCAAATTAATGTTACATATATTGTCATTTACGCATTTATTCATGCAAGCCTATATTCATATCCTTAGACCATCGAGTGACTGAGTCAATTCGGCCCACTCGCATTAATGTAACATATATTGTCATTTAGGCATCTATTTATGCAAGCCTATATTCATATCTAAAACATCGAGTGACTTAGATATTGAATGGATTAAACCATCCACGCTTTGCTTTCGGTTTACGTTAAACTTGACGTTGCTCAATAATGGGACTGACAACCGAGACTCTGTTTATTATCATGTGAATTGTACTTGGCATTCGGCTATTCTTGCCAAAACTCATAACTTTGCTAAGAATAAAGTAATTTGACTGAAATATCCAATATATTCATTTTTCATATTTTCTAAATTTGACAAAATGCTTCTTAAACTTACTAGGAATAAAATATAATACCATCGAGCATACAGAGCCTTCAAATTCAAAGTTTATAAATATAAAATAACAAAGCAATGTAAAAGTCAGAAATGGTACCATTTGAAGGAGCTATATATCAATACTAGAAGATTTTTCGAAAATAACGAATATCTGAGAGTATTAATCAAAAATTCAAATGTTAAAATAACATTAGTTCAATGAGCTACACATACCTCTATTTCAGCTTGTCCCATTAAAGGTGATTTGCCTGATCGTCTTTCTTCTAATAACCATTCCGTTCTTACATCTATTACTCTTCGTCTTTCTGGATCTATTAATCTGAACGCCGTGATGTTCGCACCTCCGTGTTTATAATCTTCTAGATCAACCAGACCTAAATCCTGCAAACATACATAAATATTTAATAATGAATGGAGGAATTAAATTATTTTTACCGTGTCGGAATAATGTACACGGGAACTCCGTGTGGTGGCCCTTTCGAAGGACTAGACAAGGAACATTTCTTGGATCTCATGCTTAGTGAGCCGGCGTGGGGGCGGGTGATGTGCACGAAACAGGGTATATATACTCATTGGCGAGAAGGGTTTCACAAAGCTAACAATATTGTGCTATATTTAATATGATTGGGACCAAATGTAGAAGTTGAAAATAATAATGCATGTATATAGATAGCCTGGATAAAACCAAATGTCCTACATCAATTATTCGAATTCACAGTCCATTGTATACACAATTAATATGACATATGATTATATGACATATGATTATATGACATATGATTATATGACATATGATTATATGACATATGATTATATGACATATGATTATATGACATATGATTATATGACATATGATTATATGACATATGATTATATGACATATGATTATATGACATATGATTATATGACATATTATTATATGACATATGATTATGACATAATATTCCATTATCAATACTATGATTACGACATCCGTTGTATACAATTTAGGTATGATATATTCCGTTGCATACCCTATGATTGTATGCATTATGATTATGACACATTTCGTTGAATACACTACAATTATGACATACACTACAAAATGTATATGATTTTGACATATTCAATTAAATTTCATATGATTATGACATATTCGGTTGTATACATTATGATTATGACATTACATTGTATGCATTATGACTATGACACATTCCGTTGAATACATAGATAATCTCCTACGAGTGTTTTTTGATATCAAAAAATATCAACACAAGTTGATAAAGTAAAAAAAACGAGGCTCTGTCGAGTTTTTTTACTTTATCAACGAGTGTTGATATTTTTTGGTATCAAAAAACACGAGTTTGAGATTTTATTTATCACCCAATCCTTTCTTACATGCAAATCCCAGCTCAGGGAATGAACTCTATCGTTGTAAGTGAGAGGGATATTCGGTCTCCCGTCCGATCAGTCAGGTTTCCCCCGAGTTCTTCGGTTTCTTCCTGCAGTAATGATCGAAATCATTCGCACGATCTGTGCCAAGGGCCAAATTGGAAAAAGGCCTCAGGCCTAATTTGTTACCCTTGTAAAATGACGCGATTATTATTATTATTACAAATAAATAAATATAATTCTTTTGTATAGATTTCAGTTTTACTGAGCCGAATTACATTACAGCGTAGTGATACATCATTTTTTGACAGCAGTTTAGCTATTGTATAGCTCTGTATACTGACCCAGTTTTTTCCTTGAAGGTCAATTTAATAAAAGCATGTTTTTTTTCTGAACAAAAGTCACCCTTTACTTAAACTAAGTGGTTTCTTTAAAATAAAAGAAGGTAGTTCCTTTTTGATTGACCAATCAAATTTATGTAAAGTGATCTCACCACACTGTGTATATATCACTAAAGTGATCTCACCACACTGTGTAGATATCACATTTAACACACAAGCGATATCTACTGTCAAATGTATTATTGGGTGATAAACTACAATTATGACATATTCCACTGTATGATATATTCTGTTAATATAATAAAACCAATAACTTACTAATGTAGTAAATAAATAGTGATAATATTCTGATACCATGTGGACTTTTAATGCCTGTAATATAAACGAACATGATGTTAATAATCCATATATAACGAGGAGGCTAGTTTATTTGGTTGCCATTACTATAAATTTCAAATCAATCGGATAATATAACTCGACCCTTTGGAGATTTCCAAAAGGCAATATTTTAGGATCGACGGATGGGTGGATATGGGCGACGGTAGTATGTATGTTTTAATGTGGGCGTATAAAAAAAAGATATGGAATCCAAACTGTTTGATAAGATATGGTAATAGTAAAAGTGCTGAAGGTATGGTAGAGTAAAATGACAGGGTAGCGTTAAATGGCAGACTTGCGCTAAAAGTATGGTAGTGCTAAAATCATGAAAAATACCGAATGATTGAGGTAAAATAAGGAATGATAAAGCTACAAATAAGGAATAAAAGCGCTAAAAATAAGGAATGAAAGAGAAGAAATAAGGAATGGTAGAGAGAGAAAATAAGGAAAGATAGAGAGAGAAAGTAAGAAATGAATTCGCTAAAAATAAGGAATGATAGAGAAAATAAGGAATGATAGAGAGAGAAAATAAGGAATGAAATCGCTAAAAATAAGAAATGATAGAGAGAAAATATAAGGAATGAAAGAGCTACAAACTGTAATGAAAGATCAGATGAACTTACTGCATGTAAAATTTTCTTTACTCTTGACACGTGACAATCTATAATAATTCTGAATGCTCCCCTCTCTTTTAAATCTTTAAATAAATTGACGTAATCGTTGTTTATAGTGTGGAGTTTGCGCACTGTTAGTTTGGCTGTGTTACCTTCCGGTGCCTTAAGCACTTCCTGTAGTCTGGTGAGACCTGAAATGAAACGCATGACACTATGTAACGCATGAAAGAATCATTTTTGTCCACTGTGAATTACTATTGATAATTAATGTTTATAGTCACCATTCCACTTATAAATTAGAAGAAACCTACTGTATCGTTACAGACCGTGGCGTGCAGAGGTTCGTTGATGCCTGTTGCCAACTCTTTGATAGTATGACCCAAAGACTCGAGGGCTTAGTCTAATACAGATAATTAAAGTACATTAAAAGCGATGAAATAAACTTTTTATTCAAATTGAATATAAATCAGCACCATTAATTAGGTTAGGTGCGCCAATTAGATATACCCTTAAACGAATGTCCGTGGCCATTGTCCCCTCTGTCTCAATTCCTGCACGATACTGTTAGGCCCTAGACTGTGACGACCAGTAAGTAGAACTACAGTCGATTCAGAACCATTCGTTTATTTACGCAACGACGATGATTTACCCAGTGGGACATTGACATTAAATGTAATTACACAGAGAGAGAAATGAGGTTTAACGTCCACTCGACACAAACTTGGACATTTCGGGACTAACGTATGGTTCAATTTTATTTCATAATTCGCTTTCGCGTAGCGTAGGGGTCTTTAGCAGTGGGAGGAAACCGTAGAACCCGGAGAAAACCCATGAGATTGGACAGGCGCCCTACTCCTTGTACAACATGGGGATTCGAAAAAAAATGTAATTATTCGTGTCAAAATAAATATTTAAGATTCAATGTCTATATAACTGTTTTAAACTAAATACAATATTTGAAAATAACCGTCCGCTTCTGTTTCCCAATTTACAAGAACAGTATTAAAAAATAATACGCTTGTATAATTTAGTCAACACAATCATTCAGTCTTTGACCACAAAGATAGACTTAAAGATGTATTACGTGAAATGAAATAAAACGGAGGTTGAACGTCCTACTGTTCTCCCCCGATTGGGCTTGTGAAAATGGGCATACACCATACAATGTGTTATGAGAGAAATGTTGTCCGGACAGCGGCGCCACGACCTACTCTATATCGAATTCAAACTGCCAAGGGATCATTTACGTGCACGACAATGTGTACTTGGGACCTAGACTTTTCGTCCAACCGAACGACTAGACAGATGCCCTTTTCAGGCTCTCCGTTCTGCATAACCGACAAGGGGAAACTTTCTCGACCAATACCTTTTAGCCAATGCTTTACGTAAAATTTCGATAAAGAGCTCACAAATAGACAATGAAAAATGACTATATTAAATATTTTATTAAAATTACTTTATTTTCTGAGCAAAGTTATGACTGTTTGATGGTGTAGTGCAGATTGTATGTTACTTGATAATCTAAGCTAAGTCTCGTTTATCCATTTATCGTTAATAAAAAAATCTGAGATCCGTTGATCTAGAGAGTCGTATATATATAGGATTACATGTAGCATGTGAAAACATGTCTAAATGATAGTTTATATAACATATATGAAGCGAAAATATACACCTCAATGGACCGATCCAGAAATTACATAATGTATCCTCAATATTGCTATGATCAGATAGGCGTACCACGTCCTAGGAGGAAAAAAAATAAAGGTGTCACGGCAGGTGCGGATCCAGGTAGGGGGGTGGGGTCCCAACCTCACCCTGCTCAGCTACATAAAAAATTGACGTCAAACAGGATGTGCCAAGCATACGTAATTAAGAGACGATGATGGCATCGTGCATTGTCAACTGTCATATTTTCTTAACGGGAGCCTGATAATCCCCCTTCTGCAAAGATTCCTGGATCCGGCCCCTGCAAGGGTGTCGTCTCTTCACACTATTCCAACTTATAAAGGTTCTTAAGATTAGGGGTCAATATGAGGAGAGAGGAAGACAAGAGCAAACGACTAGGTTAATTCATACGGGAAAACATGTCCTTAAATATTCTGGACGACGTAAGCGGAGAAGGAAAATAAGTCATTATACGACTTTCCTTCAATTTCCGATTTTTATCTTTATCATTTGCATGACAATACTCTGCTGTGTTTGCTTCCTGATAGGAAAAAAACATTCTTGATCCAGAACAACCATGTTTTTTCTACTCTTGTCAAAGGAATATAAAACAGCCAGAATCACTTTTATTAATTCTGTAAAATCAACTCAGACCTAATGAATTGTATAATTGGATTAAGACCCCTTTTATTATTTCTTTTCTTTCGCTCGTTCTTTTTTGTCTTAACGTCAATATTTTGAGTTGCGTCTCGAGAGTGGACGAAAGCACGTCAAATGATATTGAAATAGCTTGAATTATTCCCAAAAAACAAACCAGGGTTCCTTAACATCGAGAATAATAAAACATAATTACTTTGAATGGAATTTGTAAATAGACCGACTATTGATATTGAAAAACGAGAAGCTATGGAATTGCTGAAGATATGTCTCAAAGGAAATTGAAATGGGTCTGATTTTCTACTGTTTTGCACCAACTGGATCTAGGAAGACACTGGTTCGCTTGCCTGGAGCTCGCATTGGTCGAGAAAGTTCATCGGGATTTTTCGTCGTGGCTTCCTTTTGTAGTCATTCGGATGGGACCAGAAACCGAGGCTCCGTGTGCGCATTGGCAGTTGGAATTCGATGTATGAGTAGGCCGTAGCGCCGCTGTCCGGGCAAAATTTCACTCACAGAACATTGTACGGCGTATGCCCATTTTCATTAGCCCATTGTCGGAGCAGAACAGTATGGCGTGAAACTTAATTCAATTTATGTATTCATGCCCATCCAACGAATTCCAATGTTTGGGGGTTCTTTGGCATGCACGCCAGCATAAAGATTAAACTTATTTCAAATACAAATCAAAGGGATTTAGTATCTTTAACCAATGCGGCGTGTTCATTTTTTGCAAATTTCAAACGGAAAAACTCACAGTCGCAAAGAACCAAACGTAGCAAAAAAAAACAGAAAGTCGAACGTTATTCAAACACTCTATTATATGAAATACACAGACCGTGGGACAGAGGATCGAGACAAAAATCATTCTCGAATATCAAGAAGAAAACTGAAGTAGAAGACAAGAAGCGGATAAGAGAGAAAATTGTTTGATTAATACTCAAAGGGGTTTGAAATGTGTCAACTTTTCACGTGCTATAAAACTTCACTAAGAGGATATTCATAGTTCAGGGAATTTAAAATCTCGTTAATGTACAGAAATCGCGAGATTTTGAGTGATTTGCTGTCATGGAGTAATCCAATAGCGTTAGTTCCTCGGTGGAATTTAGCTATTTATTCGCCTTCTAACTCACCACGTGACATCATTAAACCTCTTGTCAGCGAGGTTTCAGCACTCAACGATGTAGGAATTAGCCGGTTCACCCACCATCCAAACACAGTTATCGGGTTTAATACGTCTTATAATCACATTTATAACGTGTTTTATAGAAGTGGAATTTAAATTTAAGTTTTAAAATGCAATGAATGGGGATTACACACTGATGTGTCTGCACGTTTAGGTCTAAACATAAAGGCCAACTGCAGATTTGGTCTAAGATCACGAGATATAAATAGGGCTAGCCCAAATCCTGTTCCCTAACCCTAGCCCTAGCCATTACCCCAACACTAATCCACTGAAACATTTCACCAATCAAATACATGTACCCTAGCCCTGCTTACACCTCTAGGCCTTGACGAAATTTATTTTGGCTCTAATTGTTAGATTTTACCTTTCTGCACCGATCTTAGCCATGCAATGGGGGAGGAGTCGTGACAGGACAGAGACGCTACGTCCTACTCTTTTTTCAAATTACAACTGCCAGGGTTTATTTCCAGTAAACGCTTATGCAGGACTTCAACTCGCTCAGAACAATAAGGGGGCCGGGAGTGTTCTCAGGGGTGTTGTAAAATTGACGGACAATTATATCTATTATTTTTATGGTCAACAATTTTATCACAGAGGAGCGAAATTTTTGTTTGCAAACAGCCCCCCCCCCCTTTAGTTATGGGCCTTTGCTAGTGTGTACGGATCCTGGTCTTTGGGTACCATCCGAATGATTAGACGCCCAATGGGTAGGAAGTTGCAAGGCGCAGTGGGTTGGACGCTGGCTCGTTAACTAAGAGGTCCGATGTTCGATCCCTGCCGAGAACGTTCATCGGGATCTTCTGGCGTGGTTCCTCCTTGTCAGTGATGTAGGATCGACAGCCTGGTAAGGGATAACCTAAAGTTGTTCAGATGGAACGAAACATCGAAGTCCCGTTTTTATTAGTCGAGCCGGACGTTAAACCCTGTATAATTTCATTTCACTTGAACACTTACCATCGTTGTCTTCGTATAAAACAGTAAATTCGTCCCAATCCCAATGTTTGACGACATCTTTATAAGCTCCACTCAGCGTCAGGTAGTTAGGATAAAGACTAATTGAATAATAGTCCCTCGAATCACGCGGATCCCAATGCCACTGTAAATGGGGAATCTCAAAGGCATTACACATTGACTGTATATGCGCAGCGGAAAGACTTGATATGGGACCAAAAATGGCGGCTACCCCTTGGTGTACCATTCGACATACTGAAATTAAACAAAGGAAAAATGTTTAAACGTTAATGGCGTACACAAATATGGTTAGATTGGAACGTAAATAAATACATATATTATTTGTTAAATAAGCTAGTGTGGTGAATGGGGAGCTCAGGGGTTTCTCCGGGTCCTCCCGGTGCGTCCTCCGGATTCCTCCCACTGCTAAAGACCCCAACGCACAAGCGAATTATTGAAATAAAATTGAACTTTGTGTTAGTCCCGAAATAACCTGATTTGTCGAGTGGACGTTAAACCCTGTTTCTTTCTCTCTCTCTATTCGTTCGGATGGGACGCAAAACAGAGATCAATCAGTGTAGTCAGATAGAAAATTGTAACATGCTTACGAGTGAACCTCGCGTTTTGATTGGTCAATTAGACACTGTCTATTGGACAATAACACCCCTCTGTTTTAGTAATTTCTTTTAAAATCATAAACAGCATGTTAAAATGTCGATAAACACTTCCTGTTTGGCATTTAGAGGGGTGTTATTGTCCAATAGACATGTCCTGAGATCATTTGGTCCCAAGACGCGTAGCGTAGCGTCGCGGGTTCTAATGTAAAATCTCAGGACATGTCTATTATTGTCTATTGGACAATAACACCCCTCTAAATGCCAAACAGGAAGTGTTTATCTTTTAAATAATATGTTCGACCGAGCGACACTATGTTAGTCAGTCAAATTGGTGCGACCCGGCCATAATAGACAATACACACTTAAATTACTCAAATAATTTCATTTGAAAAATATTAAAACTATAACGGTTAAGTTCAAAAAAATTTATGTTCACCGAAAAATCATTTCGATGTTTAAATATTATGCCTTAAATGAAAAAAAATAATTTGATCGACATGACGGTATAACTCGGCCAAATCGATTGGACTAAGGCTTTTAATAGACAAACAACACTTAAGATACTCAAATAATTCCAATAATATATATATGTTTGTAACTCACTACCTATGCATATGTTCACCATTGTTTAAAAACATAAGATTAAAAACTATTTTATAAGTTTGGAGAGAACTTATATAGTCCATTGCCTGTTGTTCAATCCATTTCAGTTTATTGAATAAAATATTGTTTAAAATAATTCCAATTAAAAAATTTCAAACGAATATTAACATCCACATGAAAGACCAGTAATAGCGTCCAGGTGAAGACAATCCAATTATTAATAATTGATACACAATAATATTTGTTTTGGTTAAATATAATGCGTGACACACCTGTTGTATTGGGTGTTTAGTCTACAGATGGCTGTGATATTTGTATTAGAAGAGGGAGTCGCAGAGGCTCAGTGAGTAAGACGCTGGCTCGCTAATCAAGAGGACTCGGGTTCTCCGACAGTATTGCCCGAGAAAGTTCCCCCGGGTTTTCCAGTTGGATTCCACCATGGTCAGTGGTGCAAAGATAGAGGACCTGACAATGGGGAGATAGAAATGGTGTTTAACGTAAACCGGGACTAACGCATGGTTCAATTTTATTTCAATAATTTGCTTGTGCGTAGGGATCTTTAGCAGTAGGAGGAAACCGGAGGACCCGGTAAAAACACACGAGGCTGGACAAGCAACCCTACTCCCTGTCACGTACAACCGGGGAATCGAAACAACGCCAGTTGACTCAAAGACAGATCTTGTGATACAACGCGCACACGCTAACCATTCGCCAACCCACATGTAAAATCACATGGTTTAACATATACTACACTCAGTTCATCATTATTGTATGTCATTTTGAATTAAAATCGATTTATTCAGTAAAGATAAATGCCATTATTTGATATACCTGTCTCTAATTACACATTTCATAGGTATAACGTGTTACACCTGGATTCAATGTTAACCTATATACTAAATACATTATCCCATAACGACAGGTGATAATGTTAATAAAAGAAAAATAATAACTATAAATTTTAGTAGCTCAAAAGCTAAAAGTAGATGGAGGAAATGGTATATCCATTAAACAGTCACGTATCCCGCCATTTTGTATTTGTTACGATTGTTTAACGCACAATAACAACCTACGTCTGTAAAACACCAAACTCACTTCCGGTCCCTCATAGATATTTAATATTATCAAACACACACGAGAATTCGCCAGAGAGCTCTTTTAGTCACGTGCCTTGACTTTTTTGATTTGTAATGGCCATTTAATAATGGAAATAATAAATTAAGAAGCCACATTTAAAACCCCTAATTATACATTTCCGGTCCCAATCATATTTATTTAATATTTACTATTTACGAGACTGTCGGCGGTGTCTCACAATCACGTACGGTGTGATATCTGATATATGACCAGTATTTAATTGGGGTTATGTTCAATAAGGTTTTATTTAGGGTTTTGTGATATATCCCAATCATTCAGTCAGTCAAAGGTGGCCATCGTGTTCTAGATTAAAATGGAGGTAACTAATTTTACTAAAGTGATGATGTACTGTCTACGTCACTTCCCGTATGATTATTCTTTTTTTAAAAATACATCTAAGAACCCAAAAAGGTCACGGATTTTCGTTGATCATTTTCCTATTTATAAGATATATTCATATTCCGGATATTTTATTGTCTTATATATATTTGTTTTAATATCAGTTCTAAATATTAAATTTTATTTTGAAAAGTACAAATACAATGGTTTATTATTGTTTATATGGAGGCATCAAAATATATTAAGTTCTAAGGGCCTCTATTGGTCTTAATCCGCCGCTTGGTCTGTTACGGGGATACTAAGTTGGTAAGACGCAGGATCGCTAGCCTGGAGGTCGGGTGTTTGATCCGTGCATTGGCCAATTTCCGGCGTGGTTCCCTTGTCATTGCTGTCTCGTCGTTCGAATGGATCGTTAAATTCGAGGACCCCCGTGTACACATTGGTGTGCACGTAAAAAAATCCCTTGACAGTTAAAATTAGATATAAGAGTATGCCCTCTTTACTAGCCCAGCTCGGGGCAGAACAGTAGGGCGTTAAACCGCATTTCATTTTATTCTGGTACTGTTACATGCGACCCATCTGATATACGGGTGGACTTGCGTTCCATCTGAAACATTTTGTCAACCCCGACGGAACTCCAGACGGACGTAAAATAGAACTGTTCTTTACCTTTTCTCTGGGCACCAAAACTATCTTGTGCCTGGACAATCTGGTCATCGTCAAGAACCAGACTTTCACCTAAAATATCTGTTCGTAAATTAATCTGCTCTACTGCCCACTCAAACGCTTGTTTCTGTCCCTCAAATTCTGGTTCAAACAACGCCCCTGAAAATATTAAATAAATGAATCAATTAAAGATACATTATGGGGGATGAGATAAAGAACAACAAGAGAATACAAAGGGAATTTGCTGAAAATTTCAGTCAAATTTATCCGCCCTAAACCGATAATTTGGCGGTACGATAAAAACATAATCTCGATTATCCATTTCATGATTAAATCATGAATTAAAGTTGAGCAGCAAATCGGGTCCTAATTCAGTAAATATCACAGGCTGGCGATGACATTGCGAGTTTAAATAAATGTTTAAATAATAGTTTAGATGACATTTCAGTCAAATGAAAGACATCAAATTATGTACGTTTAAATTTAGTTTTGATTTTTACATCTAGTATTTCGTTTCTTTCATATTTCCACGTGTGACATCATGAAATATAGATAAATAAAATAAAATTCAGCCGTGTTAACATATCAAATCGGGAATTTCTTAATCGAGTAGAAAAAAGATATAATTCTGAAATAACCATTAAGATTTTGACACTTCAAAGATTACCTCTCCGGTGCTCCTATAGGGAAATTGATGACCATGTGTCCAAATAACTGGATTTATATATTTGAAAGGATATTTTTGTCTGGGGCCGAAATCCCAATCTGTCATAAATGAAACCAATTAGAAACTGTCGCATCGAAGATTAGCTTCGGTATAATCTAATTTTGAATTGATAGCAGTATACGTCAGACGTACAGATTGGAACTATTTCAAATGATCTAATTCGTCTAGAAGCGACGACAGTTTAATATAAAAAGTTAGACATAGTCCAGAACCGCAGGAACCCATTTCATTGTCAGTTCATTTGTTAGAATTACCATCTTGTGGTCAATGTTGGTCGAATTCCACTGGATTGTTTAACAATCGGACATTGACTGTGTCTTTTAAAGTAGCGACATTTCAAGCAGAAATGAAATGAAATAAAATGGGGTTTAACGTCCTACTGTTCTGCACCGACTAAGATAATGAAGACGGGTATACACAATGTTATGGGGGAAATGTTGTCCGGATAAAGGCAATGCGGCCTGCTCTTAAGTTATATCAAATTCCAACTGTCCGAACGGCTAGATGTTGTCGCTTGCCATGCCCTCCGTCATGTACCACTAACAAGGAGGAACCACGCCGGCATGTCCCTGTTAACTTCCTCGGTCAACACAGGGATCGAACACAATACCTCTAGAAAGTCACCGTCTTACTCACTGAGCCACTGTAGAGTCCATTATAAGCAATGGCGTTCATTGGGTCTTAGTGTCAGGGCCGTTTCGTGTTTATCTCTGTTTAGCCTTAGCAGCCATTGGTCTTCGTCGAACTCGGTTCGTTTGTTCGTTTCTGGAGTTTAACGACCACTTCCACCCAGGGTGATATCGTAAACAAGCGTTTCCATAAAACTTGCCAGAAGAAGCCGCAAAATAGACTTGATCAGGCATAGTCAAACTCGGTCACCGCCTTTAGCTAATAAAACCTCACACTAGTTTTAAATATTCTATTAGATATCTTGGTAGAGAGAATCACTCGATTATAATCAAAGTTATCGTGCACAACAAACAGGAGGGCATGACAACGTTTAGTCTTTCAGATGAGACGAAACACCAGAGTCCCGGTGTACACATCGGCGTGCACGTAAAAGAACCCTTGGAAATTGGAATTCGATATGCCAGTAGGTCGTAGTGCCGCTGTCTGGGCAAAATTGCCCTCATAAGCACACTTTATGGTGTATGCCTGCCATCATTAACCCAGTCCGAGCAGAACAGTAAGACGTTAAACCCCATTTCATTTCATTTCGTACTTCACACATTGATTTTACAGTCCTGTTTTGTTTTCATGGAATAGGAGTGAGTGCTTTTTAAAATCTATTTACGTTGTCGATGTGTTGATCCCCTGGGAGAAATGTTACGTCAACAGCAAAATGGACTTTTTGCAATACCGTTGTAAAACCTCCTGTCCTGTTCTCGAAGTCAGCTTCTTTTTGGATTAATTCAAATGTCAATCATCACATAGAAAATACGCTATAGCACAACAGGATTAGGCCCTGCTTAGACATTTTGGTTTGTAGGACAAAGTGGTAGGGTTTTTGTTTTGTTTATCAACCCGGTTATAATGTTTTAATATTAGAAGTGACATGTTGCGGCCTTTTTTTGTATTGGCAATGACGCAAAAACAGCGTTCACGGTGGGACGAAACCCGAGCTCATGTGTACAATTTGACGTGCATGTAAAAGACCCCTTTAGATTTATAATTCGGTGAGGTAAATGCGGTACAGAGAATCAGGACATCCCTCTCAATTCTCCATCCTATCTATTATTTCCACTTTCTTGAGATTTAGAATTCGATTAGGTAAATGCGGTACAGAGAAACAGGACATCCCTATTATTTCTCCGTAAACTTCTAACACTCTTATGTTCTTAATTCGTGTGTGTGTGTGTGTGGTGTGTTTGGGGTTTATTTATTTTTATTTATTTATTTTTTTTTTGGGGGGGGGGGTATATGTATGGGGTACATTTTCGGTGCATCTTAAAATGATCTCAGGCTGGTGTTATTGCATTGTCCATTGTCCACTGTGCCCGCCAAAACATTGATATACAATTTTGTCGGTTACAGTGTGCCATATATAACCCTGGTTATGCGTCGTGGTTATATTAATCTCTCTCTGGGTTAATCATTTTGTCGGTTACAGTGTGCCATATATAACTCTGGTTATGGTTATGTTTCCAAACACCATGCGTCGTGGTTATAATTATCTCTGTCTGGGTTAAGCATTTTGTCGGGTAACAGTGTGCCATATATAAACGTATCTTAATCTATCCTTGGCATTATGATGTTTAAATCACACCGCGTCGTGGCCATAATGATCTCTCTCTATGGGTCAAACATTTTACATTATATCGAACACCAACAAGAGACTCCATTTAACAATCCCACAATTCATTCTAACAATCAATGCCAATCGCACGGGAAGTCGTAAATTAGCCTCCAAACCGCTATTGTAAATCTCGCGAGGAAAGGATAGACACAATTACCCAGTCATCTATTGTCTCGACTCGTGTAATATTTGTGATCTTCTAGCTTATTAAATGAAACTGGATCTCGAGGGAGGTGGTGGGAAAATGGCAGTAATAAACTAGATATTTTGGTTATGATGTAGGCGAGCTTGGCGCTAGATTGAAGGTGTAATTGAAAATGTCTGGAGTTGCGTAAATGTGTTTGGAGATTAGTAAATGGCTGGACGATATTGTTGGATTAGACAGATTTATAATGCTAGGGGTCGATTAATAACCCCCGGAGACGAGACATCTAGTACAAACACTCGACTAGATGATAGAATATTTAGATAAAGTAGCATGAAATTGTTTGCGATATCACTTCGTGCGGACGTGGGCGTAAACTTCTTGTCGTGGTAGTCGTAGTAGTAGTAGTAGTAGTAGTAGTAACAGTAGTGGTAATTGTGGAGACTATAGGGCGCCACCACGGTCGCGTATCCAATTGGAGTAGGGGTCACTAAGAGCAAACGCCCCTTAAAAAAAACGACCGCCCCTGAAAAAATATCGACCATTTCCAGCAGCGTTTTTTTTCACAATGTTTTGAGGGCGGACCCCAGACATGGGTGCCGCTCACCATAATGCCGCCCTCATAGGCGAAGTGCCCCTCCCATCACCCCTTTCTGGATCCGCGCCTGTGCCAACACATGTCATTAGTTTTGGACGCCGCCACCAAATGACATTATTAGAGATTATCGTTCCGGTCGCCCTATCCACATGACCTTGGATGGTGTTTCGGGGTATTTGTTCGGGGCGGCGCCAACAATACTCTACAAATTGCTATTCCACGGAACACTGACGAGAATATTTTCTAATATCAACTCTTCAATTGGAGGAATTAGCGGTGACCACCCATTCCACCAATTGGAGAGTTGATATCAGGTACTTTTTCTGACCGATGCCCCTGGCATACTCGGCACTAATTGTGCCCTTATTGTGGAAGTTTATCTTTAGATGGTTGTAGTTTATGTTTATTATTTGCTGTATGAATAATTCACAAATCTTTTACATAACAATGTATGTGTATCTGCTGTACTTCTCTTTTACATTACATTCAGATTATAAGACTATTGTTCATCTTGATGTCTAGTTTTAATCTATTTATGAAGTACCTCATCGTGACTAGTTTTAGTTAGAGGACAAGAAGTTTCTCATTTTGGTGTTTTTGTTTTTAAATCAGAACAGATACTAAGCATACCAATTAAGATAGGTTGTCAGGCAACGAAACTTACGCCCACAGCAGCTAAATCGTCTGGGCAGTCAACAAGAGTTGTCGCATATTGTACTATTTGCGATAATGAAACATTTATAATACACTAAAATCTGATTAAAAGAAACAACTCGTTATGTCATTATCCGAAAATCATTCGAATTTGTTTGGCTTTGATAGAGGTCTGATGTGTTTGATTGTGTGGACATCCCTTGCTGTGCAATAAAATAAAACCTTTAGACTCTCAACCGATAGATGGATATAGTCTCGCAGGAAAATGAGGGAGTGTCGTCTGGAGGGGGGGGGGGGGGGGGAGTGGGTGCTAACTCTTAGGATACCTGGTACTGCTTCGCATTTAGGAAGTGCATGTACGTAAAAGTATAAAAATGTATTGAAACTAAATATACTTGTTAGTCTCATGACCTTCAACCCTGTATAAAAATTTAGAGTAAATCGGATAGAGCGTCCACAAATGTTTTAAAGTGATCAAGGGCCTTAACTCTGTCAGTAATTATCGGAAACGCTGAAAATCAATAGGCTTCTTCGTCTCATGACTTTAAACACTGTGAATAAATGTGAATAAATTTAAAGTCAATCGGATATTAACTTTAAACCTTAGGGCGTCCACAAGATTATTCTCGGTGTTCAAGGGCAATAACTCTGACAGTAATTATCGGAAATCGCTAAAAATCAAAAGGCTTCTTCGTCTCATGACCTTTAACATTGTGTATAAATTTAAAGTCAATCGGATATTAACTTTAGCCTCTAGAGCGTCCACAAGCAATTGTGGACGCCGGGCCGACGGACGGACCGGGACGACGACAATATACGACCACATTTAAAAATTACAGTTGGCGAGCCTTTTTTGTCCATGGAATAACCCCCAATGACATCGTCGTCAACAAAGGAAACTAAGTTCATTTATGCCTGGTCTTAAAACTTATTTATTCAGCAGGCAACTTTTTACCCTAATATTTTTTACTTTGTACCTTATAATAATTGTATGGCATTTATAAATAATGTTTAAACATCAATTGAATAAAACCAAGTACAAACAATCCAAACCATAAGACATAATTCGAAGTCCTAAAAACGTTATAGGGCAAAATAGTGAATCAAGCAAAATAGTGTAATCAGCAAATGGACTGCTCCTCGTGTACAAAATATCTCATTTTATCTCTCATCTTTTTCATTTAATGTTTTAACTGATATCTCATTTTATTTTATTTTTTTATCATTTATATCATAGGTATCTTATACATTATATTTTATTTCATTTTGTGATTATGTCTATCACTTTTAACTCTTGTAAAGCGTTTTTGAAACGAATTGTGTAGAACGATATATAAAAATAAATTATTATATTGAATCCAATGCGGGGGGTATCTTGCCTTAATCTTTTAGTATATATTAGCGTTTGTTAGGCTGTGATAAATTGGTAGTTCATATTTATGGTGGATTTTTTTTCAAATTGAAACGACAAATCCATAGATAACGGAAAGAATATCTAACCTTTTGATACAATATATGAGGATCCAAGATGCTGTTTAGTTAATTGGGACGTAATTCCCACGATTTGACGATAATAAACGTTCATGCTCTGGATTTGTTTTAGCAAGGACATGTTTTAAAAAAAAATCACGGGTGGTCAGTAGGCGGAATTACTGTCGCCTGATTTTATCGGTTTAAGTGATTCTACTTATTATTAGTTATCTTTCCGATGGCGATCTCGTCAGGATATCTACTGTAATTAATATTCACAGTTTGTGACGAGAGTTGTCATTACACAGTATACAAGAGATTGTAGCCTAATAAAACTAACCCCATGCTAACGGTCTGTGACAATGGCGGACAGGGAAATAAGGTCCTGCTGGTCGTCTTATATCAATTAATGTACCTACTAATGACATGGGGTTTAAATGAAATGAAATGGGGCTTAACGTCCTACTGTTCTGCTCCGAACTGGGCTATGAGGGAAATTTTGCTCGGACAGTGGCGCTATGTCCTACTCTTATATCGAATTTCAACTGCCAAGGTATCGTTTACGTGGACGCCAATGTGAACACGGGACTTAGAAAGCTGCCCTTGTCAGGCCCTTCGTCCTGCATCACTGACAAGGGAGAATGACGCCGGAAAATCTGGATTAATTTTCTCGGTCAATGCAGGGATCAAACAGCCGCCCATAGACTAGCGAGACAGCGTCTTACCCACATAGCCACGTGATCCCCGGCATGGGGTGTAAAATTCATTTTCTGCACCAACCGGGTTAATGAACACGACGGCGCAGTTAATCTGATTAAAATACAGATCTAGATTTCGTTTCGTTTTTTTATACTTTCGATGGCCTACACAACATGAAAATCTGACCGGTGGCAGTGATAGGTCACGCCAGAGGTCATACGAACGACTTTTGACCCTATGACGTCAGACAGTTGATTAATCAAACATCATTGATGTTACTAGTAGATTACCCACAGTTCTGTGCAAAACTTGCCGTAACAGACCCTAGTGAAGTAAAAACAATTAAAACGAAATTTTGAACTATAAAAATCGAAACGAAATAGGATCCGTGTTTTAATCAGATTGGGGGTGCATTGTGCTGCGAGCAGAAGTGGTGCACCCGCTCACTCTTCGTCCAATTCAAACTGACAAGTGTGATTGTTTTTCTAGCTACAATACAATCTCGTTCCCAGAGTCAGCCGCGGGGCCGGTTTCTCCAAAATTTTTCTGGGTTCGAGATTGGCTACAATAGTGACGCTTGGACCACTAAAAGAGTAGACCAATTGAGAAAAGAAGTCCTAAGAACGATCCACTACTGTGGCTAGAGGAAGGCGAATTAGAAAAGCTGCCTTTTCATTGGCTGCGTCCAGTCCACAAACAAGAACGCGGCGCATATTATATAAAACCTGCTGGGTATTTAGTCAAATATAAAATATGGATTTTAAATCTGAAGAAAACGAAAATCAACAAATAAATTTACTTACCAACTCTTAATTTGTCCGGTAATCCATGAATAACATTTAAACACACATAAAACACAATTCCACCTAAAAACACACTAGTCCGGTACATTCCGACAGTTTGTAAAATAACTTCGGCTATTTCCGTTTATATTCGATGCTCCTCGTTCCTCAACTTCGATGTTCTCCTCCAATTACATTCCATTTATTCTGCCATCTGTAAAACAAGTGGGAAAATGAAATGAAATTAACTGTTTAAAGATGCATTATGTAAGAGCTAAATTGGTCTACTGTAGGTTTTTTTTACCAGCTTGTGAATTATTATTTAGACATTTATTAGCATGCCAAGCCCATAATCAACTCCCTGGTCCATGGGATGATCTTGATCATGAATGGATTAGAACATATTAGCCATTTAATATTGACAATCGAGACCTTGTTTATTATCGAATTGATTCTACTTGGCAATCGGGACTATACTGTCAAAAAATTCATGCACTCGGGTGGTACGAAAAACCCAGTTTCTCCGTACACATTGGCATGCACATAAAAGATCACTTGGCAGTTGGAATTCGGTATTCGGTATAAGAGTAGGCCATAGCGCCGATCTCCAGGCAAAATGTTTCATGATAGGACACTGTATCTACAATCGACAGAAGATTCCGTGTTAAGACCATATTATGTACTCTGTTTAAATAACAAAATCAAAGAGTTTCAATCGCCGGGGCTTTGATTCAGACATTGTTAATTAGATGTTATATATTATGATCGCCATTTTATAGATTTGATCTAATGTGACATTAATAAAAAGAAAGTAGTCCTATTTAAATAAAATATTCATAAATCGATACATTAAAATCTCACGAGAGTAAAAGCTAGACTAGAAATGAGAATTCAGCGTGAGTTGTTCGGGTTTGACATTTGCTTATCATAATTTCAACGTGAGTTGTTCGGGTCTGACACTCTTCCTTGCGACATTTCTGTCACGTTTTTAAACATTATTCCTACACGACATTAATAATTATATGGTTATTGAAAAGAAGCGAAATGGGGTTAAGAGTTCTACTGTTCTGTACTGTTAACTCTGGGAGTTACCATAAAGAGACAGTAAGCGTATATGCGCGGGGGGGGGGGGGAGACTGCATCGGGTGCGGGGGTGTTCAGTTTGGTAGATCACCACCGGATTGGCAATCGAATATTTAAAATCATTGTATTTATCTTTATTGTTTAAACCAATTTAAATGAGATCGCCATTTAATGGTTTAATTTACTACTGGAGAAACGAGACTCTTACAATACTTAATGGTACAGAAAAGTATGGGCTGATTCGTACACAAGAGGAAACAGGCAGAATTGCTACATGTATTACTATATTAAATGGCGGTAATTTTGAATATATTTTATTCTTTGGTTCCAGTATAATGAGTTATTTTGATTGTGTATGATTTTAAACTATACATACTGTTGATCATTTGCTTTGCACTAGAATCGTGTGGCTAAATGAGTAAGGTGCTAGCTCGCTAGCCTGGAGGTCGGGTGTTCGATCCCTGCATTGGCCGAGAAAGTTCATTTCGATTTTCCGGCGTGATTTCCCCCTTGTCAGTGATGCAGAAGGAGGGCCTGACAAGGACAGCTGCCTAGTCGGTCGGATGGGACGAAAAACCGAGGTCCCGTGTACACATTGGCGTGCACGTAAAAGAACCCTTGGCAGTTGGAATTTATTTGCTGCCCGGGCAAAATTTCCCTCATAGGACACGGTATGGCGTATGTCCGTCTTCAATTAGCCCAGGTTAGGTGCTTAAGCGTAGGACGTTAAACCCTATTTTATTCATTCATTCCTTCTCAGTGATGCAGACGGAGGACCTGACACGGACAGCTGTCTAGTCGTTCGGATGGGACGAAAAACCGAGGTCCCGTGTATATATTGGCGTGCACGTAAATGGTCCCTTGTTGCTGCCCGGGCAAAATTTCCCTCATAGCACACTGTACGACGTATGCCCGTCTGCAATTGAGATAGGTGCAGAAGCGTAAGACGATAAACCCCATTTCATTCATTCTAGAATCAAAGCTCTGATTTTAGATCCCAGGCAATAAGTAGGATACACCCTTAATTAGATTAATTAGATAATCTTTTTGATTAGAAAAAAAAATCACCCGTTGCGCTATTTCGACAGGCTATTCAAACAGTTCTAAAATTTATATTTCGTCTGATAAATTTATATTTAAAATGATAATTCCATTTTGAGATTATTTAGGTTTTTAGTCTTCTTTTTTTTCTCTTGGGGGAGGGGGGGGACTACTCAAAACATAATCGGTTTTACCAAAGATCGGTTGAATCTTTGAGCCTCTGTTTTTATTGTAGATAGATTTCCATCTCGCTCATGTCAGGTTACTTAAAGGGACAATAACACTCTTGCTGGCTTGACAGGTCAAAAAAAAAATATATTAGCCTTATTCTAACTACAAGATGTTTAAGTGTCCTACACTGTACCTGTTGTGTAAATTATCCATTACAACCTATCTTACTTGTCCAGGGGGTTCGAAAATATGTTTAAATTTAAGTTGCATTTGAAAGTGATTACGTAAGGCTTTTCAAACCATGTAACGGCATGTAGTTGAATTTTTTCCAATTTTTACAATTAGGTGTGTTAAGATGAAATTTGTATCATTTTATAATTGAAATATTGTAAAATAGTACAACTTGTTGACCAGAATAAAGTTTGGGACATATTATTCAGTTACAACAAGAGTGACATTGGGGCTTTAAATCGACAATTTGATATTTTTCACGCGAATCAAACAGTTTTTACTCCCTTAAAATTTATTCAGAGTTTTTTTCATTCTAGCATTGCACAAATTGTAAACAATGCAGATAATAACAGGAAGTGCGGTGGCCATTATTCTTGATACATATTTTAACAAAATGTCAACACAACAGTATTGAATGATTGACACAGTTGGGCAGATGTTAAACAATGCAATGAACAACGTTGGCAACAAAACAAATCAACATTATTAAATTACAGGCCTTAAATAAAGAACCCAATCAACTTGAACAAATCAACCATATTAAATTACTCGGTTGAAACAGTCGGCCATTGACAGGGGTGTCAAATAATAATTACGTTCAAATTGAAAACATATGTAAATTGGGTTTTTTCTTTGTTTTTTGTAAAATATAACTTGGACACCATATTGGTACGAAACTTATCAAACTATTTAAGGCTATTTATTTTGTAACTTGAAACATTGGGACATTACGTAAACAACATATTGAACGCCGTTTTCGAAAGGCATGGGGTTATGCGTGGAATGCGAGGTATGAGAATTTTGCCCTGACAGCGATGTTTCAGCCTACTGTATTTCATTTATGTGTATGTCAATGTGTAAAATTGAACGACAAGGTACAATAATATATATATTGTCTTGGCATTGAAAATACAAGAAACCGGGTTAAACGTCCTACTGTTCTGTTCCGACTGGGCGGGAACTTTTGACCGGACAGTAGCGCTACGATATAGTCTCATATCGAATTCCAACTGCCAAGGGATCTGTTACGTGCACGCAAATGTGTACATGGGACTTAGGTTTCTCGTCCCATCCGAATGACTAGACAGGTGTCCTTTCCTGACCTTCCGTCCTGCATCACTGACAAGGGCAAACTACGTCCGAAAATCGGAATGAACTTTCTCGGCCAATGCAGGGATCGAACACCCGGCCTCCGGGTTAGGGAGCCGGCGTCCTACCCACTTAGCCCCCGTGGTTCTCGCTGCTTTCTAAGAGGACAGGACGAGGTATTTCCAGGAACTCTATGTACATTATAACATATTGGCATTCATTGATCCATAAACGTTTCTATTCAAATTGACTACGATTAACATTTTAAATATCTGTTCATATTAAGTCTACGAGTTGTCCAACTTTCGTTTACGCAACAATATTGTCTGTTTAAATTAAACAAGTCTCACCTGGGATGTAAATTAACTACGTTTAACATTATAAAATACCAAAATATATGTACATGTAAATTCTAAGAGTCGTCCGTCTTTAGAATAACCAAAATTATTGTTCTGTTTAAATTAAATAAGTCACAACTGGGATGTAAATTAACTAAACGTCTAGCATTATAGATATCTTATACCAAATTATCTGTTCATGTAAATGATATTCTGTTTAAATTAAACAAGTCTCACCTGACAAGAAGATTTAACAGTAGCCTAGACAAGTTACATAAACTCCACACAAGATCGTTAAATCCCGATATCACAAACAAGTCATTCAGTCGATAATAAATAGTTACAACAGTTATATGACACTGACTACTGCTAACTGGTCAACCGAAACAAGGTGCCCGTTATATGATTGGTCAATAGGGTATCACGTGATGTATTGATGGGTATCAATATCTATGTAATATTAGATTATAATCTAGTCTATTGTTATAACATGTATGTGTGATATAATTATAAATCAATTGATACAGTTAATCTAGAGGATCTAATGGGATTATATGATTATCACACGATTTAGATTTGTTTTTAAATTAAATTACGATTTAGACGTCTTTATCTTGCAATGGTTAATGTTTGTGTAAACACATGAATGACATCTGGAGGCCGATTTTCTTAATTTTTTAATAAGTTGATCAAGTAAATTTTTCCGAATTTCAAACATGTCTGTGTGATTATGATTATAAATTAATTGATAAGATTGGGATTATGAAATGCTTATATGATTACTGGATTCTCACGTGCGTGCTGTATCAAAAGGTCTGTCATGAGTAAGCTGGCGTGGTTTCGATTCCTCGGTTGTGCGTGACGAGCAATAGAGTCGCCTGTCCAACCTTCAACCTCGTGGGTTTTCTCCAGGTCTTCCGGTTTCCTGCCACTGCTAAAGACCCCTACGCACAAGCGAATTATTAAAATGAACTTAAAAAACATGTTAGTGCCGAAATGACCTAGTTTCTGTCGTATCATCGTATGGACGTTAAATCCCCCACCCTCTCTCTCTCTCTCTCTCTCTCGGCGACCAGGAAACACACGAGTTCGCTGGCAAACGAGAACACAACGCCAGAAAATGCCCCAAAATATTACAAACTTGAAAAAAGACAAGTTCTCAAAGCTTTTCAGGTCAGATCATAGAGCCTGTGAATTTGTTTTGAACATGCTCAAAACAAACGCCGTGACTCTGTGATCATTGGTGACCATAGCACGATATCTGGCGTTTCCACCACGCTATTACAACGCTTGACGCTCTCTGAGACCATTTTACGTCGCAGCACAGTACGGATGATACGCGGTTTGACGGGGGTATTACAGTGCCAGTGGTCAATAGTTGTGTACATATTTTTATGTAGGCCGATCTTCTGACTTTTTCTGACCACTGGAGTTTTGGAATTCCAAAATCTTAATGTGAGTGGTCATCATTTGGGAGATGTTTATGTGTTTGTGTAAATATTTTACTACAAAAAGTGACGCAATAATTTGACACAAGGTATCTAGTCCTTTAACTCCATCTTAAATAGGCTAATACTTTTAACTCCCCGGTGGATTAATCGAATGAATGTGTGTAAAGCCGGAAGATACAGTGTTATTACGTTATTGTCAGTCAACACATGTTACAATATGATTCAATTAGTTACTTTTATACAAGTTCATTAATATGTAATTAATTAACATATTAACATTAACAATTGACTTGACACACTCTCACGCGGCTGATTGGTATGACCTATAAATCTGGATACATTCCATAAATACATTTTGTCTGCGATATCAGTTAGGTGGAAGCAGACATTAAATAAAGTTATTTCACACGTTAAAGGACCTAATAGTAAATGCAGGAGGACTGCACTACACGCAAAACAAACAAAACAAAAAAAAAATCTACAAGATAAACCTGCGGACAAGACAGAAAATAGACATTGCAAGAACTAAACAATTATCAAATCAAGTGAATGGATCCGGGGGCCAGCCGTAAGCGTCCACTGCGCTGTACAGTCAGTAACTCACAATCCTTCAAAATCTTCGACATCGAAAACACGAATTATTGGTCAATTTAAATCAACATTGATGATGTAAGCTTACCGGGAAAAGATGAGCTTCTAAAATCCGATATATTTAAGAAAAAATATTTTGTTTAACATTGGTACACGAATGTACCATAATGCGCTTCAGCCCAAGTTGTATTGAGAGACTCGGGGGACGAGGCTAGACACATTGCACCAAACCAAACGGAGTTATGTAGACGGGAATAAATAGACGCTATAAATGTGCACTTGATTGCGACTGCTGACTTATTTCGTCGAACATAACTGATTTGGAATCGGAGCCTGAGAATACTCTGTGACCCCGGGACCGAACTGTTGCAGCAAACGGACGGTGAAACAAAACAGTTCTTCCGTTTCATTGCCTCAAGTATAATAACCTCGTTTTTATCCTCCAACAAGTCTTTTATGACGAGGATCCTGGCCTTGAAACCACTCGGAATTAATCCCTCTATAAATCTACTATCAGGCAATCAAGTCCAACAGTTGCAACATAAAAAGAACACATTCAAGTACAACTTGGTTAGCCTGATTCATTGCCTCATATGTCCACAATACGGCGATCCTACCACTAATCCTTATGAACTGCAAATAAAGTTGAACCCAATTTTATCACCCATTTTGGGTCAATCAAGTGAAACATTATTGATTCAACGAAACGTGATTAAGAATCATTTTGAAGCCGCCGTTTACCAGAATTTAATCATCATAAAAAAAGGCTGAGATTTCTAGACTTGATTGTCACGACTTGTTCCCATTGTGGTTACCGTAAATTTGTATCTTATCAAGTAGACTAGGTCACATAGTCTAATTATACTATACTTTAAAACAATTACTGAATTGTTGAGAGCTCTTTTGAAAAAAAAAACCGGAATCATCCACACTGTCTTGATGTCAGTGGGTTATCAGAAATTGGCACGTACAGTAGCTCCGTCAACTAGGGTTACCCTTTATTCTGGCCGTTGACGCTGCAGACGCACATGTTTAGGAATTAAAATCTTTCAATCAAGCCATCGAAAATGGTGTTATCGCTAGTCTCTATCATCCAAACAAATATTCTACGAATATTAGTCTGGATGGGTCCTCAGAATTTGACGGAAAGTCGGTCATTGTCTGGATTATCCAGTCTTTTAAGTTACCACGTACTGAATCTATCAAAACAACTCGCTTGTCAACAATGACAATCTTTAAAATTTTGTTTGTAAAGGTTTTAATTGAAATAGTAATTTCCTCTCATCATGAATCTGACGTATGGCTTCTCATAATTATAATTTTTCATCGCAATTCATGCTTCTTCCGACGTATCTATTTTGTTTCTAATAATAGATGCGCCCAGTGAATTGTGGGATACATTCCAACCTCGCTTATAAAATCTAGCAAAATCGGCCCGGCTTCACAAGATCTAGCACTAACCTAGATTTTAGCCAATAGAATATAGCAAAATCGGCCCGGCTTCATAAGATCTATAACTTACCGAGACTTTAACCAATAGGTTCCATTGCCCATGCGTGACCGGGAGTTTGGTTTTTTATGGGGTAGATTATCCAGTAAACTTCGTCAACAATTGAGAACCGACCCAGACCCTCCGTACGTTGAAGACTAGGGGGTTCTGGGTGACCGAGACTATGTTATCGCAGGCAGTAAGAAGTGTTGATCGGTAACTAGAGATGTCCATTCTTTTTGCAGCAGTTCTTTAATTTAGATTTGATTGCGAAACATGACAACTACCGTCTGCTGTAACACAGATTATATATGCAAATGTACAAAATAAGTTTGTTAGCTTTGTACGGTCACATAAAGTAGACAATAGTGTTGTTAGCTATATGGGTTCATCAAATAAAAGGCCGTATCTGGTGTTCCATGAGGAGTAGCAACATACTGCCTCATGCCTCGTGCACGACACCAGATATTACTTACAGGTAACCAGAACAAAAGCTTAAACCTAGATACTGTTAACTATGTGAAAATTCCCATAAAATGAATTGAAATGGCGGATAACATTCCACCTTTCTGAGAGAGAGCGAGAGAGAGAGGAGGTGGAGGGGTAACGCCCACTCGACACAATCTAGGTCATTTCGGGACTAACATATGGTTCAATTTTATTTCAATAATGCGCTTGCGCGTAGAAGTCTTTAACAATGGAAGGAAATCGAAGGACCCGGAGAAAACCCACGATGTTGAAAAGGCGACCCCACTCCTTGTCACGTGCAGCGGTATATAACGAACATTTAGTCCATAGTCTCAATTCGATTTTCATTTGTTAGTGTATCTTTAGCTACAAACAACGGACACCAGGACTGAAGTCCCCGAGAAATGCTAATGGCCAACACTTGGGACCAAACAGGAGATTTGGTTAGTAAGACACGTTTTGTACCGCACATAGAACAACATACGACATTGCTCTTTTGCTCAAAGCTTCTTTGTCTTTCATATAGACCATGGCAGTTTTCAGTTGACCAAATTAATATGTCTGTCGTGATTATTACCACAGGGAGTCAGACTATACCAATTCTTTCCAAACTGACTTCAATGTTTACTCCATGACATTTCTTGGTTATCGAGCCAGCGTCTTACCCACGGGGCCTTAGACCTCCGGCAAGTCAAAAAAGAATACTCTACTATAAATAACAAGAAAATATAGATGATAAAGCAAAGAACATTGCGATTTGGAATTGTCTTCACAAATATGGTACCACTTTCCCGCCATTAGGTAATGATATGATACAGTTCGTGTAGAAGTTTGACCTCGCACCTCGTGTAATATCAAACAGACGACAGTAACTACCGGCACGTGAATTGGATTAGTAACTCGTTGGCGGACAATATTTCTATCTCTAAAAGACTGAAATATACTAGCCTCGCCCTGAAAGAGAGAGAGAGAGAGAGAGAGAGAGCGAGCGAGCGAGCGAGAGCAGAGGCGGATCTAGGGGCCCAGGCCCCCTTAAATAACAGTATAAAAAAAGATATGCGCCACAAATCTCCACTGACACCCCGATTTTATCAAAAAATTTCTCGGGAGATCCCACCGGGCCCCCCTAACAGGATTTCCTTGGCCCGCCTCTAAGAGGGAGATGATTAATGTCCACTCGACACAAACTAGCTAGGGCATTACGGGAATAACATATGGTTCAGTTTTGCTCGTAGGGGTCTTTAGCAGTAGGAGGAAACCGGAGGGTGGGGAACTGTCCCCCTACCCTGGATGGATCTAACCAAGTTGTATTATTAACCACGATACTAACCGACTTGTTCATTTGTGATATCAACCCACCAGTGTTATTTATTGAAGACACTCGACATCGTAACGATTGCCAACTAATGATGCCAACAAATTCCATACAATAAAAACAAATCGACTCGCTCAAACCTCTGTTGGTTATCAATGAAGGGAGTGACTACAGACAGAAAGACAGAAAGGTTAAATTAAACAGAATATAATTACTGAACAATAAAGACTAGAGAAATTAAATGGGGTTTAACCTCCTACTATTCTGCTTCGACTGGGCTACAAATGAAATAAAATGGTGTTTAACGTGCTACTATTCTGCCTGGAAAAAGCTAATGAAGACGGACATATGCAATACAGTGTACTATTGGGGTAATTTTGCCCGGCCAGCGGTGCTACGGCCTACTCTCACATCGAATTCCAACTGCCAGAGGATCTTTAACGTACACACCAATGTTCACCCGGGACTTGCAGTTTTGTCACATCTGGACGACTATACGTTGTCCGTTCCCAGATTCTCTCTCGACAAACACAGTAATCGAAAGCGGGATCTCTGGGTTAGCGGTGAGCCATCGTCCTACTCATTCAGCCACACACCTTGCATCTCCATTTGGACAGTTTTGTCAGATACCAGTATTAAATTCCTCAAGAACAAAGGCTTTTTTTCCAAATAAGGGTGATCACGGTGGCTTAGTGGATAAGGCGTTGGTTCGCTAGCCTGGAGGTCGGGTGTTCGATCCCTGCATTGGCCGAGAAAGTTCATCTCGATTTTCCGGCGTGATTTCCCCTTTTCAGTGATACAGACGGAGGGTCTGACAAGGACAGCTGCCTAGTCATTCGGATGGGACGAAACACCGAGGTCCCGTGTTCACATTGGAGTGCACGTAAAAGATCCCTTGGCAGTTGGAATTCGATATAAGAGTAGGCCGTAGCGCCGCTGCCCGGGCAAAATTTCCCTCATAGCACACAGTATGGCGTATGCCCATCTTCCATTATTCAGGCTAGGTTCATAATAGTAGAACGTTAAACCCATTTTATCCATTCATTCATTATTTACAAATAAACTTTATCAAATTAGACTTGAACATGTCGAAGAAAATGTCAATCTATTTATACTTAAAAATATCATACTATGACACGGTCTTTCATGTGGCGGAAGTTAAATTAATTTCATCCAATTACAGGAAATTATCTCATGTTTAACCTAAAAACATTTTTAGTCATCTTCTGTACAAATTTAGAATAGAAAGTTATTTGAAATCCTTTTTATAATATGACATGGAGTCGAACAGTAGTCGGAACGAATTCCAATTACTGAGGTTTAATACTATCTTAAACATAGACATCTTAAATATAAAAATGCACAATCGCTACTGGAAACTGAATATCTTGAGCGACATTTACAGGATTTGAATGCTAATAAAGCACAGATATGCGAGTCCATAGAGACAGTTGTTTTTAGGCAGCGACGTTTCTGCTTGCTCTTCGTCGAATTCCTACAGTCAAGGGTTCTGTGGTATGTTCCGCTTCTTTCCAGAATCTCCCGCAAATCTGGCAACATTGGGATTTGACCAGGGAATTCCAGGTTAGTGGTGGGGCACGCTTGCTAAGTGAGCGAAACGCTGGCTCGTAAGATGTGGCCGAAAAAGGAGGGCCTGGCTGTCTAGTCGTTCAGATGGGACAAAATAACGAGGTCCCGTGTACACATTGGCGTTCATGTTAAAGATCTTTTGACAGTTGGAATTCGATTCAGAGTAGGTTATAGTAAACCGTAGTGCCGCTGACAAGGCGAAATGTTCCTCATAACCTAGTTTGTGTCGAGTGGACTTTAACCCCCCTCTCTCTCCCGCTCTCTCTTCACCTTCCCCTCTCTCTCTGTCTCTCTCTCTCCCCCACTCTCTCTCTCTCTGGTCGTGCGAGGGATATTGTGTATCTCTTAAAGGAATATCAATACAAAAATAGTTTAATTTTCTTTGATGGGCTTCTTATTAATCCGATTGAAAACAAGACGAAAAATTGGTTTAGAAAAAAAGTGAAAAAATAGGCACTGTCTTAAAATGGCTCGAAATACTTCTTTAAAACCATCTTTTCATACACTTTCTCAGACTCTATTATCCTATTTTGCACATTTAGAGCAGTGCTTCTAACATTTGTCATACATTAAAATATGAATAGCTAACAGCAAATATTCAGACAAGGTTCGTTTTTATTTCTTGAAAGGTGCAAGTACCTGATTTTAACATTTCATGGGTGCAAATATTTAAAAACGCGCCCTGAACTTATATTACTGTGGAATACCATCTTTGTGCAGCGGTCGTTGATACTTGGTCCCTTTGGGTGTATAGACTATATAACACATCATTACTATATCCCCGGGAATTCCGCAAGATGGCGTAAAATGTAACCCAGCTGTTTTCCATCTTCCTACGAGATGTTTCGAATACATTGCACGTGAATCTAAGGAAGTATATATAACTGTGTATATACCATAGTTATAATTAGTAACATACGTTTAATCCACAGGGGTTTCTACCTCCAGAATACCGCGCGTACCACGGCTGCTTCTGGTACCAATATTGGCGGGATTTCGTTTATTGGATTAGAGATTAAAGGAATAGTTGTTGTTGGCAACAGTCGCCATGGAACATATTAGTAGTCTGATCTAATCTGTTTCAGTGTAATCCGATTTACCAGGCCGTGTATCCTGGAAGGGTGGGCGTGGGCAAGTTGCTGGAATAAGGTTGCTGAATCAAGAGGCGTCGTGCTAGCCTGGAGGTCGGGTGTTCGATCCCTGCTTTGGCCGAGAAAGTTCATCTTAATTTTCCGGCGTGATTTCCCCCTGTCAGTGATGCAGAAGGAGGGCCTGACAAGGACCGCTGTCTAGTCGTTCAGATGGGAGGAAAAACCGAGGTCCCGTTCACACATTGGAGTGTACGTAACAAATCCCTTGGCAGTTGAAATTCGATATAAAAGTTTGCCGTAGCGCCGAGGCCCATGCACAATTTCCCTCATAGCACACTGTATGGCGTATGCCCGTCTTCCATTAGCCCAGGTTAGGTGCATAATAGTAGGACGTTAAACCCAATTTCATTCATTCATTCTAACCTCGTGGGATTTCTATGCGAATAATTGAAATAATATTCTACCACTTGAATTAAGTCACAAAATAACCTAGTCTGTGCTAAATTTACATTAAATCCCATGTGATTTTAGTGAAGATAAACAATTATCAATTAGTGTCGTTGGTGATGTGTAAAACACAGTTCATTGTACTACATCACTCCCCATATTAACAGACATCCATTGAATACATTTAGTAAATTATCATTTAATAATAAAATATATTGCCAATCATTATTGGTCTATAATGGTCCAATCCCTATCGTTATGAATGGCTAACTGAGACATAATTAAATTATAGGTATCATTTTGTAGATTTTGTGTTGATGTTGATGTTCATATGCAAGTATTGTATGAGAGATTACGATGGAGGCCGATTGGACTAACAGGTCATGTCAGGTCATGGTATATGGTTATTAGTGTTTCCTGGTCACGTGATAAACCCATTTCTCTACTGGGCACCACTATTGTGAAACAGAGTATACTACGTTTTGAATATCGCGGCCAATTAGGGCAGAGATCTATTCTCGAACAATGAAGAAGATGGATCTCCGTGTGCAGAATGTACAGGCACAGATCCAGGGGGGGGGGGGCAGGGGGGGGGGCATGCCCCCCTCCCTTAGCCTCAGCGAGACCCTTGTATCTGTTTTTAATGGATGATATAAACTGATTTTCGCATTGTTTCTCTGCCCAGGCAATGCGACGAAGGCGACAAAGAGACGTTGGCTATTATGGCCCTACATTTGATAAATAAGAACAAAAAAACCCCAAAACCCAAATCCGTCTGAGTTAGACATTGTATACTGCGTTGACCCTCTGCCGACGCGTACAATTCCCTATTACGTGAACTTGGCAAAGTTGGCACGACTGTTCTCAGGCTGCATCTCGGGCGATACTACAAGTAGTTACTACAAGTCGCACCGTGAGAATGGGCCTTTAGAATATGTTATTTATATTGACATTATGTTGACCGTTATAATTATGATGACCGTTATAACGGCTCTTTAGCCAGCATATGATTCCACTCATTTTCTCATTATTTATCTTATAAAATCCTATCTCTTTACAAACTCGTTAACCATAAAATTACTTACTCGGTTTTTATAAAAGCCAGTTTAGTGCCTGGGTGATCAAGATTAATATAGTCTGGAACAGCAGGAAATATACCGGTAATCAGAGTCCCAGTGGAATGAAAGACAACGAAAGAATTATTGTCAATAAGGTCGTCGTTTTAACCAATCAGGTATGGTGGGGGGGGGGTGATGACAAAATGGTCAGCAAGTGCACACTGTTTTTTAAGATTTGTCATTGAGTCAACTGGCGTGGTTTCGATTATCCGGTTGTAATTGATAACGACTTAGGTAGCCTATCCAACCTTCTGTGTTTTCTTCTGGTTCTCCGGTTTCCTCCCACTGATTAAGTTAAAACTCCTACTCGCAAGCACATTATTGAAATAAAATTGAATCATGTGTTAGTCTCGAAATGACCTAGTTTGTGTCGAGTGGACGTTACTCTCTCCCTCTCTCTCTCTCTCTCTCTCCCTCTCTCTCTTTTTTAACCAATCAACCGCTGGTTCAATCGGTAATTGTATTGCTTATGTTTAGCTACGAGTGTCTGTAGTGGAAACCTTTAGTTACTACATAGATTAGATATCATCTTTGCCTCGATGTTTGTTGATAAAAGTGAGTTATCGCCCACATGTCGAAAGAGTATTACTGTAAAATGAAACAACTCATTGTATTGCTTATGTTTAAATTACTAGTAACCCCATTGTTTACTTGTAAGGATATTTTGTGGGGCTATTTTAAAAACAAATCATATTTATTTGAAAGTACATACGTATGGATATATCAAGTAAGTTGGGGATTACGGTGGCTAAGTGGGAAAGACGCTGGCTCGCTAGTCTGGAGTTCGATCCATGAATTGGCCGAGAAAGTTCATCAAGATTTTCCGGCGTGGTTTCCTCTTGTCAATAATGCAGGACGGAGGGCCTTGTAGGGACAGCTGTCTAGTCGCGCGGATAGGACAAAAAAAACCGAGGTCCCATGTACTCATTGGCAGGCGAGTAAAAGATCTCTTGTCAGTTGGAATTCGATATAAGAGTAGGCCGTAGTGCCGCTGTCAGGGCAAAATTTTCCTAATCGCACACTGTGTGGCGTCTTCATTGGCCCAGTTTAGGAACAGGACAATAGGACGTTAAACCCCATTTCATTTCATTAAGTAAGTTGGCGTGAATACCCTTTTTAATAAACAAACAATATTTGATTAAAAGTGAAAGGGCACGCCACGAAGTTTGATTCCCATATGGTATCCCAGACAGCTGAAATGGTTGAACGACCAACAAACAATTTAAATTTTAAATTTCATTTACACGCCGTCAGGAAATGTCTATTGGGGATAAGCATTTGCAACCACAAGTTTGTTTTCCATTTTCATCCATTAATTAATTTTTTTCCACATATCAGGGTATGTGAAAAGATTGAATGGTCTTGACATCGTATGAGAATGTATAACAATTTCAATGCATGTGTATCTACTGAATTGTTGAATTGCATCTTTCCCGTACCTGTATTATTATCTGAATTAAAGTTTCTCAAAATATTTTTCTCTCGTAATATCGGATATTTACAGTTATTTCTAGTTCAAAACAGAAAAAAGTCCAACACATCTAGACTTCTAGATGGTAAACATTTGTGAGAGAGAGAGATAGAGAGAGAGAGAGAAAAATTGGGTTTAACGTCCACTCAACACAACTAGGTCATTTCGGGACTAACATATGGTTTAATTTTTACCTCAATAATTCGCTTGCGCGTAGGGGTCTTTAGCAGTGGAAGGAAATCGGAGTACCGGGAAGGGAACCCACGAGGTTGAGAAGGCGCCCCTATCTCCATGCCACATACGCACACACTAGGGCTCGAAACCACAGCCGAAAGTCAGAGGTGACCGGCCAGCTAAAGGTCGAAGCGCGACACTCTAGACCACTAGGCCATCCCACCCCCACCCCCCCGGTAAACATTAGTTAAAACTATCTTAAACGTGCTAAATCTGCCTTTTACAGGTCTTTCTTTAGATTTGAAATGATGTTAGACATTAAGCAACTTATCCAGACCATAATCGACTCTCGATGTCAACGCTAGCCTGCGATGTCTGTTGGATTATAATCCGATTTGCCGCATAACTTTTATTCTCGATTTAACGATTAAATGGATGACCGAGACAATGATTTTGCCCTACCGACTTTAGTAATTATGGTCGGGGCTATGTGGAACTCTCGATCGTTTATATCTCGGTACATAGTGGATCAATTTGATTAAAATGTTGAAATGCCCTGCACCCCGAACGTTAAATGCGCTTCTTCCATCGAACTTTGAATTTTCGAATGATATTCCTATCAATTATCAAACATCGGACATCTTCTAAGTAATATACGGGGGGGGGGGGGGGGGTGTAGGGGTCTAAAGTGCCGCGCTTCGACCTCTAGCTGGCGGCTGTGGTTTCGAGCCCTAGTGTGGGCATAAGTGACATGGAGATAGGGGCCCCTCTCAACTTCATGGGTTTTCTCCGGGCACTCCGGTCCCCTCCCACTGCTAAAGACCCCTACGCGCAGGGGAATTATTGAAATAAAAATTGAAAACCATACGTTAGTCCAAAAATGACCTAGTTTGTGTCGAGTGGACATTAAACCCTCTCTCTCTCTCTCTCTCTCTCTCTCTCTCTCTCTCTCTCTCTCTCTCTCTCTCTCTCTAAGCAATACGTATTATTTCGTGTTCCACACGGTCGAAAATACAGCACACGTGTGCATCCATAAACTCATCTAGGGTAACACCTATCAGACACGATATCATGTTCTTTCGCACTAATCATCTCCCCTACTGAGAATTAAAATGAAATTATTCGATTATCTTACTATTCAAATTGAAAAAAAAGGGCTATTAAAAATAAAGATCTTATTAGAACAAATATAAATTGGCTTCAAGCTGACAGATAGGAAACAAATTAGATTATGTTACTCAAGATTTCTGCCAAGTTCATAAAATGCAAGTGACATGTGAACTTTTTTTGGTCTCTCCATAGCGTAACTAAACTGTCCCAATGGAGGCAATGTTAATTGATAAAGAGCGCAGAATCTAAAAAGCGTAACATTAATTTCAGAACAGTTGCAAACTAAACGACCACAAGGGGTAAAACTACACTGAAAAAAATACAATGGTTACAAATTATCAAGGACTAAGTATATTAAATTTACTCAAAAAACATAAAAGACCATGGTTAATTAAGTTAAGCAAATATTATGGAAAAAGTATATTAAATTTCCACAAGGGGACAACTTTACTCACAAAAAAATAGAACGCCATGATTAATTAAGTTAACCAAATATCAGGAAATAAGTATATTAAATTTCCACAAGGGAGGTAACTTTGCTCAAAAAAATAGAACGCCATGATTAATTAGGTTAAGAAGAAAATATCAGGGAATCAGCATATTAAATTTCCACAAGGGAGGTAACTTTACTCATAAAAACATAAAAGACACTGATTAATTAGGTTAAGAAGAAAATGTCACGGAATAAGATTCAATTCTGTCAGGGGAGGTAACTTTAATTTAAAAAACGGAGAAGACCATGATTAATTAAGTTAAGAAAATATCAGGAAATAAGTATAATTAAATTTCCACAAGGGAGGTAATTCTATTCAAAAAACATAAAAGACAATGATTAATTTAGAATGTCATGCTTAATAAGTGTAAGTATAATCAAAACAGTGACAGGAATAAAAATTCCTTTCACAATCGGCAATTGACAACGGGGATAACACATAAGATGTTAAGACCTGGCATTCACAATAACCAAGGCCGATAACTTCGCATTAGTTGCATTTTACAAATACATAAAATAGAACAACTTTTACGCACCATCAGAAATCTTCTCAAATCCGGATAAATAATCCTTTTAAAGAAAGAGTTATACACGGTTGGACTTCGGCTCTCTCTCTCCTCTGGGAACCAATCCTGACATTAATAACACTCGCCCCCTGGGGAAATATATTTGAAAATATGCGAATGGACGGCTAAACGAGCCAAACGTCATATTTATGTTTCAACCAAATTAAGTTTTAGTATCATATCTTTAATTTTACAGTCTGCTGATTTTAAACATCATATCTCACAAAAATCGAATTTATCTCAAAAAGACGAGGTCTGCTTCCGTTTATAACCCTCCGGGATTCAAAATATATATGATGTGTTATGATATTATAGATTATATTGCTTTCAGATTGGGAGCCGCGGTGACTCAGTGATTTAGATACTGACTAGCTAACCAAGAGATCATTGGTTCGCTCCCGGTGTTGGAATGGATGAATGAAATGGGGTTTAACGTCCTACTGTTATTCACTTAACCTGAGCTAATTGAAGACGAGCATACGCCATACAGTGTACTACGAGGGAAATTTTGCCCGCGCAGCGGCGCTACGGCCTACTCTTATATCGAATTCAAACTGCCAAGGGATCTTTTACGTGCACTCCAATGTGTACACGGGACCTCGGTTTTTCGTCCCATCCGAACGACTAGGCAGCTGTCCTTGTTAGGCCCTCCTTCTGCATCACTGACAAGGGGAAATCACGTCGGAAATCCCGGTGTTGGCTGAGAAAGTTCAACGTGGTTCCCCCTTGTCAGTGGTGCATAACGGAGGGCATGAACAGGACTGTGTCTAGTCGATTGGGTGGAAAGAAAAAAACTGTTGTATATGTTCCTCTACATGTAATGTATCTGTCTAGATGTAATATTTAGTATGGTGTATCATTTTCCCTATATTCATAGTAACTAATTTAAACATTACTAGCAGTCTATTGACTTAAAACAAACAATCGTTATATCTGAATTTAAACATTAACAATTTGATCTTAAGAATGTTATGCCATCATAATTACTTTTTACCGGGTTTATTCGCCAGCGACACTCACTGGGGAAACAGGCCCTTAAATCTCAATAACATTTTAAATAGAAAAGCAACTCGGCGTTATGAACAGACAGCTACAATACAAAACAGAGGCATTAAAACACAGAATGTAATTCCATCTCGGCTACTAACAAGATTACATCCATTCACGGAGCTTGGATATGGCATGTCCAATCTAAATATTTTGAGAAATAAATATTGAAATTACAAACCATCGACTTTAATAAAGGCAACTCACTGGATGGGTGTACATCTTCGACAGTCAGTTCTGATCAAGCTCAAACTAATGGAGTACACGAGGCTGTTTGGGTGGATGGGTGTACATCTTCGACAGTCAGTTCTGATCAAGCTCAAACTAATGGAGTACACGAGGCAGTTTGGGTGGATGGGTGTACATCTTCGCGAGTCAGTTCTGATCAAAGCTCAAACTATTGGAGTACACGAGGCAGTTTATGATTGGTTTTTCTACAGAATCCGATGTCACGTGTTATATGTATTGTTTCAGATTTTAAGACCTGCAGCTGATACGAGAGTCACGGTGGCTAAGTTAGTAACATGAATGTATCGAGAAGGTGGGGGTTGGGATGGCCTAATGGTCTAGAGTGCCGCGCTTTGACCTCTAGCACGCACAGAATGATCTAGTTTGTGTCGAGTGGACTATATATCCTGTCTCTCTCTCACCGAGACGGTGTTCCGTGGTTTTCTGGTACAGTACATAGGGAATGGAAAGTCTTTTTAGTGTGACGGAAAACCGAGGTCCCGTGTACACATTACTGTGCACGTAAAATAACTCTTGGCAGTTGGAATTCGATTTTTAAAGTAAGTCGTAGCACACCGTTTGTCGTATATCCGCCGTCCCTTCATTAACCTTAATCTGAACTGTAGGACGTTTAACTTCATTTCAATTCTTAAAACAAGTTATACGATGATGAGAAATTAGGTTTAGCGTCCGATCAACACACAATTTGACCATTTCGAGACTAACATATGATTCTTTTTTCACGGTATGATTATATTTTCACTGTCATGCAACCATCTTTAGAAGTGCCAGGAACACGGAACAAATCGTGGTCATGAAATAGGGTTAAATGGCCTAATGAAGACGGGCATACGCCATGCAGCAAATGAATTCCTACTGCCAAGGTATATTTTACGTGCATCCAATGTGTACACGGGACCTCGGTTTCTCGTCCCATCCGATGGACTAGGCAGCCGTCCTTGTCAGGCCCTCCGCCCGCATCACTCTTATATGGAATTCGAACTGCCAAAGGGATCCTTTGTATATATATATGTGACAATGGTTTTTCGTCTCATCCGATCACATAGACAGCTATGTTTGTAAGCCCCCCCCCCCTACTGCACCACTGACAAGGGGAAACAAATCAAGAACACGTGACTTTGAATGTAAACCACACATACAGAGTCCCCCTCCCACCGACAAAATTGACATCACGCGTAACACATAAACACGGGTGAGCGAAGATGCTAGAGTTGCATTCCTCGATGGAAAAATAGTTTCACTGATAATTCAATGATTTTTTTAACTTTTAACAATATCGATTTTCTGAAAAATATGGGTTAGCGAAGATGGACGATTTACTGTAATCAATGGGGAAGTTATTTTAATTTGATGTCCTGAAGCAAGAATTATTATTACCTAGGTAATCTGTACGAGTAATTCTCTTCATCCTTTGTCCTTTTATGCTGTTCCCTGTATTTTACTGCATCGTAAGCACGTGGAGTCTCCGAGTCGAAAGATATAACTATTTCTACTTGAATATCTATGACTGGCCTACTGTAAAATGGGTAATGCGCCAAATTAAATTCTCCTGTGTGAAGAAAATTGTTAGTTCCAAATGCAAAACGCCATACATAACTTTTTTATACCCCACATAAATTTTTGTAATTTACAATCGAGTTGCTTTCCGGTTGCCTTCATCGCATTTTGTAATCAGGAATTTTCTTTCTGTTACACATGTAAAGGAAACGACGACATAATGGAGTCGGTCAATAAAGTTTCTGATATTTTCCAGCTGATTTTCTCTGTCAAGGTACAGCGTTTAGTTGTTTGGATGGGCAGCAAAACCGACACCCCGTGAACACTTTACCCTGTGCGTAGTCAGAAATAATATAAAATGGGGTTTAAAGTCCTATATAAAGTTCTGCCCCGACTTGGCTAATGAAGACGAGCATACACCATGCTATGAGGATAATTTTGGTCGGACATCAGCGCTACAGCCTACTCTTATATCGAATTCCAGCTGTTTACGTGCACGCCAATGCGTACACGAGAACTCGGTTTTTCGTCCCATCCAAACGACTAGACAACTGTTCCTTTACAGAGGAAATCAGACTGGAAAATACTTGGAATTTTGTTGGTCGGCCCATTTCGTCGTCTTTTCCGGACAATGGGGGACCACGTCGGTAAGCTGGGTGAACTTTCTCGGCCAATGCAGGGATCGGACACCCGACCACCGGGCTACCGAGTCAGCTTCTGACCCACTTGACCATCGTGACCCCGCAAAGACATGGCGGCCCCCCCCCCACCTGTCAGATAAAATTACAATAACCTGGTCCATTTGTTTCTTCTTAAATATCTAAACAATTGCTAATATACAATCCCATTATTTAACAAATTACAATGTGCGAATATAAAATGTCTTTAAAAAAGCACGAATCTGAAACGCCACCATTTTTTGCGATAAATAAACATATTTCACATATCCCAAACGATATCTCGTTAGATCCGCGCTGTGTATAATGTGTAATTATACCCTGTGTTTAAAGAAGTGTGAACATACCTCAGCAAGTTCACGTGTTATTTTATTTTGCAATATCATACCCTAATAACTATAGAGTTCGAAACCCCCTCGGGCTGACGGGGATTGAGTTGTTATTCTGCCTATAATAAATTGATGTTAAATATATCAACAACAAAACCACCCACCATTTCCAGCCATTACGTTATTTGACTGATGTAATTATACAAAAATACACAGAAAACTAAACACGAAACGAAATCCAAAACACTCATATAAAACAGCTGGCTACTACACAAATAAACACACTAAACTAGCAAAACGAAATTCAGTCTGTTATGAGTTAATTTCTATAACAGTGATTTATCAAACTATAGACAGGTAACATTTACAAATATATCCAAATCTCTTTTCACAAAATAAACATATCCACCATGATTGATATATGGAAATGGACCGCGAATTGTACATCATTAAAATGTTTTTTACACTGCAAAAAGTTGTCATCAAAGTGCAGATAGTTATTAAATTGTAAACGGTTACATTGTAAACGGTTACTAAATTGTAAACAGCTATATATATATAAACAGCTATTAAATTGTAAACAGTTACTAAACTGTAAACAGCTATTAAATTGTAAACAGCTATTAAATTGTAAACTATTATTAAATTGTAAACTATTATTAAATTGTAAACAGATATTAAACTGTAAACAGCCATTACACTGCAACCGTTTTTAAACTGTAAACCTTGCAGTTTAATGATTACCTGTGACCTTGGACATCATATCTGGAGCATGTAGTGTCAGTGATAACTTTGCTTTCAGTGGTTTTACAAAATTAGCGGAACATTCACCTCTTAACGACAAATTAATGCCAAAATTAACTTTTAAAGATTAACTTTATCTTGGAGATACTATTAACGGTGTGTTTGAATTTGATACAGTTAATTTTAAAGATATGAACGCTGTGCTTGTCTGAAGAAGTTCAGATCTATCACATTCATTCTCACACCTCGATACACTCAACGATAAGTTAAATCTAAAATAAACTGTTTCACTATCAAATAATATTTTGTAGTAGAGCTAATCATCTAGAAACATTTATAACTACTTGTTGTGTGCGTGGGTGTGTGTGTGTGTATGTGTGTGTAAGATAGCGAGAGAGTGAGAGAGAGAGAGAGAGAGAGAGAGATGGGATTGAACACTCACTTGGTCATTTTGGGACTAACACAGGTTTCAATTTTATTTCAATAATTGATTTGCGCGTAGGAGGAAAGCGGAGAACCAGGAGAAAATCCACGAGGTTGGACAGGCGACCCTACTCCTTGTCATGCATGTAGAACTAGAGAGTCTTAACCAGGCATGCTGAATCATTGCCAGACCTTATGATGCAGCACGCGCACGCTCACCATTCGGCCATCCAACCACATCTACTTGTTGTAGTAAGCCAAATCATCAAGTAATATTTTAAGATTGCTTTTCAAGAATAATATGACTTTTTTGTTGTAAGCCTAAAACCGCGAAGATTCCTACATGGCTAATGTCGCTTTGAGAACAAACACGGTTACGCCACTACCAAACAAGAAACGCTCAAGCCGATGTCTAAAAGTAACTACCCCTAAAGCGCCAATGCCGCTAGGACAAAAATCCCGCATTCATCACTGCCAACAAGAACCGCCTGAGTCTATGTCTACTAATACTCTTATAGTATAAACATAGTGGTAATTAAAGCTGTATTTATTAAGTCTAGAATATCTGGTTTATACTAAGATGCGGCTAAAAATACCAGAACATATAACGTAGTTTTATTGACACTAACCCTATCAATGACACGATGGGTAAAATTCGTTTCGTTTGTTTATTAGATTAGAGATAGCGTGGTTTTTAACATACGGTAATCGTCAAGGTAATGGTTGGCTATATTTCTATATTTATTTTTTACCTATGGTTAATTACCTTTATTTGTACAGTAAATATGGGATTAAGTAACACTGACGATTTTAAGATACGAAACCAAAAAAAATTTGAACATTATACGAAAATAAACAAAATAAATATTTAAATAAGGAATCAAGTATCGCTGCCGATTAATCGATACGAAACCCCAACAAACCGTAGACATTATACAGATAATTTTTTTTTAAAGGAAATGAATTATGTCTTATGGTTTGGATTGTTCGTACTTGGTTTTTATTTCATTTAAGAAATGGACGGAGTATCGCTGCTGATTATAAGATACAACATAGGTTGCCAGGCAACGAAACATACGCCCACAGCAGCTAAATCGTCCGGGCAGTCAACAAGAGTTGTCGTATATTTTACTTTTTTCAGTAATGAAACATTTATAATACACTAAAATCTGATTAAAAGTAACTACTCATTATGTAATTATCAGAAAATCATTCGAATTTGTTTGGCTTTGATAAAGTTCTCCTCCATGCTGTTCAAGTTATCTAAATTCATTGAAACTCAATATACTTGTTCGTCTCATGACCTTCAACAATTTATATAAATTTAAAGTCAATCGGTTATTAACTTTAGCCTCTAGAGCGTCCACAAAATTTTGAAAGTGATCAAGGGCCATAACTCAGTCAGTAATTATCTGAAATTGCTGAAAATCAATAGGCTTCTTCGTCCCATGACCTTAAACACTGTGTATAAATTTAAAGTCAATCGGTTATTAACTTTAGCCTCTAGAGCGTCCACAAGATTTTTATAAGCGATAAAGGGCCATAACTCTGACAGTTATTATCGGAAATCGATGAAAATCAAGAGGCTCCTTCGCCTCATGACCTTAAACACTGTGTATAAATTTAAAGTCAAATCGCTAAAAATCAATAGACCTCTTCGTCTCATGACCTTTAAAAACCCTGTGTATAAATTTAAAGTCAATCGGTTATTAACTTTAGCCTCTAGAGCGTCCACAAGATTTTTTGAAGTGATCAAGGGCCATAACTCTGACAGTTATTATCGGAAATTGCTGAAAATCAATAGGCTTCTTCGTCTCATGACCTTAAACACTATGTATAAATCTAAAGTCAATCGGATATTAACTTAAGCCTCTAGAGCGTCCACAAGATTTTTTGAAGTGTTCAAGGGCCATAACTCTGACAGTTATTATCGGAAATCGCTGAAAATCAATAGGCTTCTTCGTCTCATGGCCTTTAACACTATGTATAAATCTAAAGTCAATCGAATATTAACTTTAGCCTCTAGAGCGTCCACAAGATTTTTTGAAGTGATCAAGGGCCATAACTCTGACATTTATTATCGGGAATTGCTGAAAATCAATAGGCTTCTTCGTCTTATGACCTTAAACACTATGTATAAATCTAAAGTCAATCGGATATTAACTTTAGCCTCTAGAGCGTCCACAAGATTTTTTGAAGTGTTCAAGGGCCATAACTCTGACAGTTATTATCGGAAATCGCTGAAAATCAATAGGCTTCTTCGTCTCATGGCCTTTAACACTATGTATAAATCTAAAGTCAATCGGATATTAATTTTGGCCTCTAGAGCGTCCACAAGATTTTTTTAAGTGATCAAGGGCCATAACTCTGACAGTTATTATCGGAAATCGCTGAAAATCAATAGGCTTCTTCGTCTCATGACCTTAAACACTGTGTATAAATTTAAAGTCAATCGAATTTTAACTTTGGCCTCTAGAGCGTCCACAAGCAATTGTGGACGCCGGACCGACGGACGGACGGACCGACGGACGGACGGACGGACGGACGGACGGACGGGGGCGACGGCAATATACGACCACATTTCAATGTGGGCGTATAAAAACCAAACATTAAAACTTGGACAGATACGAAAGTAAACGCAATGAATATTTAAATAATAGACAGAGTGTCACTGCCGATATTAAGATACGAAACCAAAAATAACACGTTGGACATTAGACAGATACGAAAATAAACGAAATATATATTTACGTATATTATAATAATCTAACTACATGCATATTTAAAACATCTAAATAAACAATGGTATGGCGTTAATGTCTGCAGACACCAATATTGTTCTTTAACTTAATATCATTTAAATTGCAGTCGGTCAGTGCAAACAGGTATTATATAGATTTGTGATATTCAAATCCCATTAGTCTTATAATTAAAAACTCATCAAGATTTTGGCTAGCTTGGAGTAAAATAATGGCCACTGAATAGATCATGATAAGACATGTTGTCTATCACTTTCCAAGATGGCGCAATTCCATGTTGAATAATTAAAGGGACATGGGTGGTTTTGTAATTATAATTTCCTTACCTTTTATCCATTACTGGATAACCGCTCCTACAAGCCAAGTCTCTTTTTATAAGCCTTAAATTTCATTTGATTTTCGACTTGTTCATAAAAATATGACGAAGCGTAGTTGATGAGTGCCTACATTCACAAATTATGTTACAAAGCCTGTCTGACAGTGAGTCAAGGTTAGTGTACGTGACAAGGAGCAGGGTCGTCTGTCCAACCTCGTGCTCCCCCCAACGCGCAATCGAATATATTATTGAAATATCTTGTTTTGAGTGGTTCCCCTAACCCCATCTCTCTCTGGTTTAAAAGTAAGTAGTCGTCGTATTAAAACTTCTTTACTTTCTTGGGACCATGGTAAATAAGGTCGGTAAGTAGTATCGGCAAGTAAGATCGGCAAATGTGGTCGGCAAAAAATTTCGGTAAGTGAGGTCGGCAAGTAAGATCGGCAAATATGGTTAGCAAATAAGGTAGGTAAGTAAGGTCGGCAAGTAAGATCGGCAAATATGGTCAGCAAATAAGGTAGGTAAGTAAGGTCGGCAAGTAAGATCGGCAAAAAAGGTCAGTAAGTAAAGTCGACAAGTAAGATCGGCAAATATGGTCAGCAAATAAGGTCGGTAAGTAAAGTCGGCAAGTAAGATCGGCAAATATGGTCAGCAAATAAGGTCGGTAAGTAAAGTCGGCAAGTAAGATCGGCAAAAAAGGTCAGTAAGTTAGGTCGGCAAGTAAGATCGGCAAATATGGTCAGCAAATAAGGTTGGTAAGTAAGATCGGCAAGTAAGATCGGCAAAAAAGGTCAGTAAGCTAGGTCGGCAAGTAAGATCGGGAAATATGGTCAGCATATAAGGTTGGTAAGTAAGGTCGGCAAGTAAGATCGGCAAATATGGTCAGCAAATAAGGTCGGTAAGTAAGGTCGGCAAGTAAGATCGGTAAATATGGTCAGCAAATAAGGTCGGTAAGTAAAGTCGGCAAGTAAGATCGGCAAATATGGTCAGCAAATAAGGTTGGTAAGTTAAGTCGGCAAGTAAGATCGGCAAATATGGTCAGCAAATAAGGTCGGTATGTAGGGTCGGCAAATAAGATCGGCAAATATGGTCAGCAAATAAGATCGGTATGTAGGGTCGGTAAGTAAGATCGGCAAATATGATCAGCAAATAAGGTCGGTATGTAGGGTCGGCAAGTAAGATCGGCAAATATGGTCAGCAAATAAGATCGGTATGTAGGGTCGGTAAGTAAGGTGTTCGTCCACTTAACATGAAGTTACGGACTAGAACCCAGGGGGGGGGGGCATCCTGTCAAGGTGAAGAGTCTTGTTGTTCGGACGGGACGTAACACATTGGCGAACACGACACTCTGCTTGTTGAAATTTTGAGACGCGTAGGCAGCAACGTGGCAATATTTTAGCCATAGCACATTGCGTGACATCTCTCTGTTCCTCTCCCTCTTTGTGTAATTCTTTACCATGGACAACAACCAAGAGCCATAATCTAAGAGTCAACCAGATTTATGACATTTGTTAAGATTCTATGCACGACGGGGAATCTTTCAAGAAAATGAATATTCGTCCATAACGGAAGAAAATTCCCGCCTACCCAGACGACACGAACACATTAGCCATTAATATATTGAAAGAAGTCTACACATGATATATTGTTGTTGTGAAATGATATCCCCATACAGATTTTCATATTTAGGTTTATTGTTTAAGTGTAAAAAGTCTTTAGACGAGGTCTTCATTGTATACAATTCTAAACACACTAATGTGCGATTTATTAATGGATGTAGAAGTCTGTAGACAACAGCGCCACTGTGTTCAACTCTAAACATCTTAGTGTGGAAATCATGAAGCTTTGTCAAACATTATTCATAGTGGGGAATACGTTAATAGATCGCAGACAGTGGTGGTACTTAACACAATACCGAAAGGAGACCGGGGACTCCCGACGGATCATAATATGTTGACAGACAACTTTGAGACCTATTGGAGCCCATTAGACAACTGAGGGGGATGGGGTGGTCTAACGTTTTAACGAATTCGCGTAAAATCATGAGGTCTTTCATTAAGTCAAGTGACGTAGTTTCGTTCGACACTTGTACGTGATAATGAGTAAGGTCGTCTGTCCAACCTCGTGTTGTTTCGTTGGGTCCCCCGGTTCCTCTTCATTGAATATGCCGTAGCGCCACTGTCCGCGCCATCATTCCCTCACAGCACACTGCATGGCCGATGTCCGTCTTTATTAGCCCGCTTAGTACCGACAATTTCCTCATATAAACCTATTTCATTTATCTTTTAAATCCATTGGTGAAACCATATTAAAGTACCAGTAATTAAACCGTCCATGAAATACGGTACGCATGCCACAAACACTTCATAACTATGTGACCGGTGTCATGTAATGATTCGGAACTTGGGGCCATTTTGGAGAAAGGTTTCCTTATTAGGAACATTGTTATTTAAGACGACCCTGGGCTAATGTTAACTCGAGAAACTATATCACTTGGTTACTGGGTTAATCCTTTGTAGGAAATAATGATGTATGAATTCCTGTTACCAATTATTGTCTATTAGTTCTAGAATAACGTGAAGAATTTGGCTGTGTTTACCACCGATATTCGTAACATTGTACCATGTTTCGCTTACATATATTTATAATGGAATATTTGAAGGGTGTTTTCCACCGATATTCGTAACATTGTACCATGTTTCGCTAACATATATTTATAATGGAATATTTGAAGGGTGTTTTCCACCGATATTCGTAACACTATACCATGTTTCGCTAACATATATTTATGATGGAATATTTGATGGGTGTTTTCCACCGATATTCGTAACATTGTACCATGTTTCACTAACATATATTTATAATGGAATATTTGATGGGTGTTTTCCACCGATATTCGTAACACTGTACCATGTTTCGCTAACATATATTTATAATGGAATATTTGATGGGTGTTTTCCACCGATATTCGTAACATTGTACCATGTTTCGCTAACATATATTTATAATGGAATATTTGATGGTTACAACAGTATACTTCAGCTGGTTAAACATTATCTTAAGCTCTAATATCATACGTTATTGCAATCAAGAATGGCAGTCTAGTTAAAGCTACGATTCATATTTTTAAGTTATTTTTTTTTTAAATTTATTAAAATAAAGCCTTAAAATAGATGGTATCCATAAACAGTCCTACTTTGATAAAGAATAATCATATTAATCCTATACAATTCACTATTGCCAGCTGAGAAATTGGCAAAATTGCCATTTTCAACTTCAAATTCAAACGTTTGAAGATAGCTATTCCATGGTAGGAATAGGAAAACAAGGGAGGTAATGGTGTTATTATTTCCTGTTTCAATGATTTTTAAGGGTGGGAAATAATGCCCATGATCGTATAATGGTGAGTTGATAACCTATTGAGCAAAATACATAGAAAAATTATGTTTTGACTTTCTTAGTAAATATGAAATTCCCGCTTTAACATACATGTTCAAAGTGGTATTTCAATCTATGCACTGTAAAACACGACTAGAAGATTGCTTGGTTAAAACGTCAGCTTCACTGCCAGGGCCATCTGGGGAGGGGGGGGGGTGCTGTTCAAGGTAAGGAATTCAAAATGGTATGTGGGGTGCAAGTTTACTGCTATGTACTTCACGTGGCTGGCTCTCAGATACTTATGTTAACAGTGCCAACAAAATCATGTATTATAGCCCGCGACCTTGATAAAAATCGTATTATATAAACAAGGAGGTCTTCAACAGAAAACAGAAGTCTTGGAGAGGCATGTAAATAGAAATTTAGACTAAAATAACCAGCCCTAAATTAGATTTACTATTTTTGGTACGTACCTATTATAAATTCTTGCATGCAATAAACTGATTAAATACTCTGTATGTCAATCAAAGAACAATATAATTGGTACGAAACTGTGGTCAAATTATACATTAAATGAAATGGGGTTTGACGTCATACTTTTATCGCTAAGTCTGAATATCAAGCGCAACTGTAGATTTCGTCAAGGTCGCCGAGCGAAATGTAAATAGAGTTAAGGTACGTGAAAGTTGACGTGGTTGTGGTTCAATTTTAGCGCTAGCCATGTTTGCATCTCGTGACCTTCGACAAAATCTGCAGTTGTCCTTAACATTTAGATCTAACCGTTCTTGCCTATACCGTTTTGTCTAATAGTTTGGATTGTTCTTACTTGGTTTATTTTATTTTAAGCACCTTTAAAATTATTCATATTAAAACCCCATATATAACAGATCACGTGATGCATACTTAAAAGATCGTAAACAGACATTATCAAGTAGCAGATGCAGGTTTAACTACGGGTGGCCATTTTACAAAATGGAGTAAAATACATTTTTTTTTTAACGTTTCACGAACACTATTAAAATGCCACTTCTTACACATTTTTTGTCTAAAAAAGACCTACAAGAAAGTGATTTGAATTTACATTTGTAGTCCGGATTTGGTTAATAGCAATGATTTTACGGCGGAAGGATAACAGCGATATGAAATCAGTTACGATAAAATGTAGGGCGGACAGTTGTTTTTGAGCAAGACGTTACCGCATGTTGCTCAGTTAAAAAACTTCATACCTAACGAAAAGCTTGGAAATTCAATGATAAAAATCAGTATATAGATCTGTGGCAATACCTAAAAATTTGAAACAGAGACGAGGAGGAGGCAGGGAGAGAGAGAGAAAGAGAGAGAGAGAGAGAGAGAGTCGAAACATTTCGGGACTAACACATGTTATTTCAACAAATCGCTTGCGCGTAGGGGGTCTGTAGCAGTGGGAGGAAACCAAAGGACCCGGAGAAGATCGAAGGACCAAGAGAAGACCCACGAGGCTGGACAGGCGACCCTACTACTTGACACGTGTACCCAGGGGTTCGAATACACGCCAGTTGACTCAATGGCAGGCTTTATGATACAGCGCACAAATGCTTACCATTCGGCCATCCCCTCTCCCCCATATTTTAATCAATGGTCGAGTTCTATATCAACGCCAAAAGCTGGTCCATTCCGCCCTTACTGTAATGAAACTGTATATGGATCTGTGACCAAACCTAAAATTTTAATCTGAGATCGAGTTGTCTTCCCTTGTGATCATGACAGCATGTAATATCTGTGCGTGGCAAGTTTAGAGAAAAACAACAGCATATGCTTTGTTTCAACGTCAAACTCTGGGTTATTCCGCCCCTACTGTTACGGGTGGATGTTAAAATGATCTAGACAAATTACTTTTATCAGCTAGTCTTTAAACAATAAATGCGCATGTCAGAACGATATAAACAAATTGACACCAACAGATAACATTCGGCAAACCTCAGCAGATTCCTTTACGCTACCGGATTCCGCCGAAGTTTGCCGAATGCATCAGACAACAGTTTTTTAAAAATGAATAAACATGTCAAAATGAAATAAACCAAATTACTCCACCATCCGCAGAAGTTATTTAAATTCTAGCAATTGTCAAATTATCTTCAATATAAATACCATATTCATGTAAAAGGGAGTAATTCGGTCGATTAAAAATAGATCTTGAGAGAGCGAAATGAAATTAAATGATATAAGTTTTTTTTTTACTTGTCTACAACAACTGGGACAATTGAAATACAGACAGAGAGAGGGGGGGGGGTAGAGAGAGAGAGAGAGAGGGGAAGAGAGAGATGGGATTTAACGAATGTCAACTAGACACAAACAAGTTCATTTTATTTTAATAATTCGCTTGCTAGTTAGAGTCTTTAGCAGTGGAAGGAAATCGTGGGACTCATTATAGTACATGGGATGATACATCCTATTTTCACTAAGCTAAAGCATTATTATTGTACGTTGATTTTAAGAAGTAAAATGAGGTTTAACGTCCTATGTTTCTGTATCGACTGGCATAATAAAGCCGGACAAAAGCCATGCAGTGTGCTACGAGGGAAATTTTATCCGACAGCGGCGCAACAGCATACTCTTACTTGAATTCAAACTGTCAATGGTTCTTTTGCGTGCACAGGACCTCGATTTTTCCTCCCATCTGAACAACTAATTGCATTAAAGAAACCGATCAATACTAGTTTGGTACTGTTACTAATTGACAAAATTCTTAATAAGTTTGCACTTTTACATCGGTCAACATGGTCATTAACAGCCCCGATGTCCCGCATCTTAAATAATCTATCGACCTGTTCATTAGTTCCCAACTTTCAAGACCTCTTATAATCTATCATATAAATAATTTATAGAAAACATGAAAGGTGTCGACATATACAACTACCATAGTCTTATAGAGAGCAGGTGCTTGATATTCTGTCAACAAGTCTCAATAACTTTATTAACAAACACACCTCTGGTTGATCGAGTACCCTTATTCTTGCTAGGATGACCCCTGAAAGTACTTCCGCTACCGAGCATAATGACGTCATTATAAGAGGTCGAACAGTGAGAGGTTTATGACATGTAAACAAAGATGGCGGGAAAGTAAACACATTACTTGAACAGGAATGTTTACTATTTATTACTGTAGAGACGAGCCAGGTCGCCCGAATCGTTGATCAAAAAGCTTATCTCTTGGCAGATAAATTCCACAGACCGTATTCCGATTAAAATTTAATGAAAAATCGTTTCTACAACCAGATGAATGTGTGATAAATTTTGTTAAATAACCAACCCCAACACTCATCAAGTTTTAAGCAATTTACATGTTATAGGATAGAATCCAACGTTTTTTCCTTTTTTAATGACAATTTGAATACCCGTAGCTATATCCGAATATCAAGATTTAAATACATAGTTGCATGTTGATTTTGTTTTACGTGAGCTCTTGCTTAATGCCTGATTAAACAGTAACTCGGTCATTTCGGGACTAACATGGTACAATTGTATTTCAGTAATTCGCTAGCGAGCAGTTTGAGGTTGGACTGACGAACCTACTCCTTCTCACGTGCATGCGACGTATCGAATCTACACCAAGCGTTAACCATTCGGACTTCCAAGCCCAAAATAAGAATACAAACAGAACTTAGGTGAGTTGTTCGAGATCTGGATAAATAAAAAGCCACTTGAACAATGTTTAGTTTAAAAAATCAAAATTAGTCTTTTCTCGAAGAAATGAGAAGCAACATTTTAACCCATGTTCCCCGAGAACAGAAAATCAACTGGGCCTGGCCTTAATAAAATGTAACTGTAACACGATTGTTTTTATTATATATTATTAACTAAAGGATAGATAACATAAATAACATTATTAATCTCAGATCCTAATACTATGTTACACCGTGATATATACCAGACTATTAATTTACATATTAAAGACAGGTTGACAGGCAACGAAACATACGCCAACAGATGCCAAATCGTCAACCTACTTTTATCTCGAATTCCACCTGCCAAGGGTTCTTATGTGCACCGTTTTTCTTATCATCCTAAGGACTATACGTTATCCTTTGTCAAGACGCCCGTCCTGCATTACTGATATAGGGAACCACGTCGGAAATACCGACGACGAATTTAGTCAGCCAACCGGTTTAAGTCACTGTTATCTCACAGTATAGCTAAAAGGGGCTCACAGTTGCTACGTGGATAAGGCGCTGATTTGCTAGCCTTGAGGTCGTGTGCTCGATCCCTGCATTGGCCGAGAAAGTTCATCTCGATTTTCCGGCGTGATTTCCCCTTGTCAGTGATGCAGAAGGAGGGCCTGACAAGGACAGCTGCCTAGTCGTTCAGATGGGACGAAAAACCGAGGTCCCGTTTACACATAGGAGTGCACGTAAAAGATCCCTTGGCAGTTGGAAATCGATATAAGAGTAGGCCGTACCGCCGCTGCCCGGGCAAAATTTCCCTCATAGCACACTGTGTGGCGTATGTCCGTCTTCCATTCGCCCAGGTTAAGTGCATAATAGTAGGACGTTAAACCCCATTTCATTTATTCAGTATAGCTAAAACTAAATTGACAATGTCTTCAGCTTTAAAAAACTTTGCACTCTAGAAAGATGTTGACCGAGTATTCGATTCACAAACACGCAAATAAAATAAATTGGATCTAAATTTAAAATAATCCAGACCAAAACATGGCTAATGTTCTACGCGAATGAAAATTTAAAAAAAATGTTGCTTGTGCATTTAAATTGGCGGTTAATGATTTCCAACAGTGACAGATAAAACCTGGATAATGTCCGACTTAGTGTTTATCATGTTTAAAATATAATGATACCGCGTCTGTTCTTTGTCTTTCTGATCGTAGCTCTACTTCAAGTTTCTCGCTTTTTGGAGAAGGTTAGGTCTATTTGATAAGGTCAACTTCAGGTTTCTCGGTTTTTAAAGAAGGTTAGGTCTATTTGATAAGGGCAACTTCAGGTTGCTCGGGTTTTAGGGGAGGATTGTCGGTTAGATCTATTTGATAAGGCCAACCTCAAGTTTGGTCAAAGGTCGCGAGATGTAAACAGGGCTGGCGCTCACATCCCAACCCTAAACTTGGACCAAGCCCTTATGTTTACCCTAGCCCTGGATCAAGCCCTGATGTTAACCCTAAACCTAACCTACAACCTACAAACTCGCCAACAATCACGTGTCATAACCCTATTAACATCTCAGCGACCATGACAAAAATTGAGCTAACAAATAAGTTTAGCCCACGATTGCCTACGCGTATCCGGCTGTATATCCGTCAAATAGAATTTTCCTTTACGCGAGTTTCGAAAAACGACTGTGCTATTTTCAACCAGATTGTAATTCTATCAAATGTACAACGGCTCGACCACCGACGTTTCGGTTGCGTGGTCTTCTAACTCAGTTAGCTTCTAGAAGCAACATGTAGCACCTATTTAACGTATGTAGCCGACATATAATTGGTCCACCATTCCCTATGTAGCCAAAACAAAATATTGATCCACCCATTACCTATGAAGCCTAAACAAAACATTGGTCCACCATTCTCAAACGAAACATTGGTCCACCATTCTCTATGTAGCCAAAACAAAACATTGGTCCACCAATTCCCTATGTAGCCAATAACAAAACATTGGGCCACCATTCCTTATGAAGCCACAACAAAACATTGGTCTACCTATTTCCTATGTATCCAAAACAAAACATTGGTCCACCTATCCCTTCGTCTACAAATTCTCTATGTAGCCGAACATCGGTCGTCAAATTGCCTCTGTGCACGACATTATTCACAATCCGAACTTCTACATGTCTAATCGCCCTTTCTTACCAGTCGTGCATTACTGACAAGGGAACACGAGACTGGGCAATCGCAAGAAACTCTGGAACTCATGGTAATCATTGAACCATTATTTAGTAAATATCCCGACTCGAGTAATTTGTTGAGTACAAGTTATAATAAATCATGTTTATTATAATCCCCATCATATCATCCTCAACCTTCCGGTCACGAGACAAAACAATCAATCAGAATTACTAATGGTGGCAGACTATATCGAATCAATTCAAACACACCATTTGTTTTTCCTTGTTTTAATAACATCACGATCTGTTTGGCTTGTATTAATCATAGGAACCGTTTACAGAGGGTTAACGCTTTAATTGGTCAGTTGGCAGTTGGAAATAATACGTTATTAGATTATGGATTGAAATGAAAAATGGAGTTTAAAATCCTACGGTTCTGCCCCGACTGTGCTAATGGAGACGGGCAAACGCCATACAGTGTGCTATTGAAGGAAATTGTGCCCCTACAGCAATACGGCCTCCTCTAATATCGAATTCTGTCAAGGGATCTTTTACATGCATGGGACCTTGGGCCTGGGTTTTTCGTGCCACCCGAACGACAAGACAGTAGTTTGAATAATACGTTATGAGACTAACATTAAAGTAAACATATCAGTTGGTAATAAAGTGCTATGAGACTAACATCTTTGTAAAATAAAACGGGGTTTAACGTCCTATGTTCTGCACGAACCGGGATAATAAAAAAAGAAAGTCATACACTGTACATTGAGAACGGACTCCGGCAATTAAGTAGATGCAATACACTGAACCTCGGTTTTCGTTCTATCCGAACGACTAGAAGTTTCTAAACAGACTGCAACTCTCGAAGAACTTCCTTGGTCAATACTGGGATTATAATAACATTTTAACTGATATTCGTATCATCGACCATCATAATATGGTAAGATATTAAAAGAGAGAGAGAGAGAGAGAAATAGGGTTTAACGTTCACTCGACACAAACTAGGTCATTTCGGGAGTAACACATGATTCAGTTTTATTTCAATAATTCGCTTGCGCGTAGGGGTCGTTAGCAATGGGAGAAAACCGGGGTCCCGGAGAAAACCCACGAGGTTGGACAGGCGACCCAACTCCTTGTCACGTACAACCGATAATTCGAAACCACATCAGTTGACTCAATTGACAGGCTGTATGATATAGCGCGCGTACGCTAACCATTCAGCCATCCAAACCCCCATACGATATTAAAAGACTAATAAGATGATGATCTGATTTGACCTTTCGTCATTTGTATTAATTAGGATCATTAGGGATATTTTGGGGCAGCTAATGAGACGAGATGCCACTTGAAAACAAAGCTCTGGGCATGATTCTGTAACCAATGGTTACATTGAAATTAAGGTAGTGTCATGGTTTGACTTGGTACTCGGTATCCTGTTTAACACTGTCGTGTGATACGCTACACTGGGACGAGGGTCGTAGCCACGGGAGGGGGGGGGCTTAAAAAATCGAATGATTGCTTAGGAGTGTTCTTAGCCGGCCTTGTCCTCAATCCTCAGCCCCCCCCCCCGAAAACAATCCATAGCCTATCCAAAATGTATGAGCTGGCTACGGGCCCGGATAGGACAGTCAACAATTAGCTCGTCATGCTAGATTTCCACAGGCGTGCGATACGTTACGACAGGATTGTCCTTATTGAGTCGACAATCTGGTACGTGCAGATAAGTTCGGATACGTTTCGATACGGTCAACACGATTGCTACGACTGACCAAAATATATAAGACCGTCATAATAGGATCACGCCGATTACTCGACGATTAAAACCATGATTTAATTCGTAGCGCGAATTATGAAAGTGGGAACCTAGCATTAAGTATGTATGACACACGAGTAGTCTGATCTGGTACCCATCCTATAACATTGGGGTAGTATCTTTCCCTATTTTTGACTTCACGAGTTTGAAATGGCGACTTCACTCTTTGTCATATACAAGCGGGGGATCTTAACAACAACATTTGAAACCACGACAAGCTGGAATTCGTAGAAAAGTAGTTGGAAACGTTGGACGAATTTGCCATGATTGCACACCGTATGCAATATGCTTGTCTTCATTAACTCGTCTGCATCAAACAAGTAGTACACTACACTCCATTTCATTTTTATTCATTTATATTTTGACAGTCGATTCTTAAAAATCCTTTTTGACTTTGATTGCCATACGGAGTATTTGATCAGTTTATGACATACAGGAATTTATAATAGGTACGTAGCAAAAATATTAGATCTAATTTACGACTGGTTATTCTAATCTAAATTTCTATTTACGTCTGTCTTCAAGACTGTTTAAGAGCTCCTTGGGAGACTCTTTAATCATAGACAAGCTCTTAACAAGGTCGCCATCTTATTAAATTCTATGAAACTCGTCAGTCAAGACTTTTACAAGTTTTCTCAAATAGCCCGAAGTTTCCATTCTTTAATTAACCGAGTGTTGATCATATCCACGCGAACACGTTCTGTTTCAATATGGCGGCGATAGCAGACATGAACTACTACCACTTGGCGGCAAATGACGGCAATTAAGTGCACATTAGAACATGAATGAAATTGAAAGTGACCCTGACATAATTAAGTATTCCAGACAACCCCACCCGATTCCAGACGATTGGAACAAATTTAATCAGTCATTTACCACGGTTGAACGGAAAACAAAATGACAAATTAGTCTAAAATTGTCTTTTTGTCAGACTTGTTTCTTTTCAATTTTCGCTTTGTTTTAGTTGTAATGGCCGACTGGAGAGCCCGGGGGGAAATAATCAAACAACAGTTTAAGCAAAACACATTTCCATAAAACACGCTGATTTAATATTCACGCAGTTAAATGTTCTCTGGAGGATAAGGCCGCGTGACAGACACGTAAAGGAATGGTTAACGCGTGCGAGCTGGGTCAGACGGTATGTCATTTAATCAAATTGCGTGGTTTCGAATCTCCACTTGTACGTGACAAAGAGTAGGGTCGCCTATCCAACCTCGTGGGTTTTCCCTGGTTTCCCCCCACTGATAATGCCCCCTACGCGCAAGCGAATTAATGAAATAAAATTTTAGTTCAATAATTTGCTTGCGCGTAGGGGACCTCAGCAGTGGTAGGAATCCGGAGTATCCGGAGGTTGAGAAGGCGCCCCTATCCCCATGCCACATACGCTCACACCAGGGCTCGAAACCACAGACGCAAGTCGGAGGTGGCCGGGCCTGCTGGAGGCCACCCCCCCCCTCATCAATAAAGGAAGAGGCTAATCTACTAATACTGTATACCATGTAGACTCGATCATACAAACCACGTGGTTTACAAGTGGTGTAATTTCAACATTAAGATGGTGCGATCCGCCAAAGTGATATACTTCACCGGAATTAAACCGCTTCAACTTGCTTAAAGTGATTACTTATCTTAATTAAAGAGATATTAACACTTTGGAGGTCTCGCCGATTGGGAATGATCAAATTAGATTGGATACTTAATGGTAAGTACGGAGAACCTATCGCTTTATGTCTATTTCAAATTCAAATACCATTTCATCCCGTTCTTACTGTTATATGTAAACAATGAGCTAACCAGCAGCATCATAAATTGCCAGTATTGTTTTAATATAAATGTTTAACTTGGTCGATTAGAGAGAGAGAAATGGGATTCAACGTCCACTCGACACAAACTTTATTTTAATAATTCGCTTGCGCGCATGGGTCTTTAACAATGGGGTGCGGGCGGTGGACCCGGACAAAACCGACGAGGCTGGACAGGCGACCTTACTCGTACAACCAGGGATTCGAAACCACACCAGTTGACTCAATGACATACATTATGATACAGCGCGCACGTGCTAACCACCAGTCGGTCATTTACCCCCCCCCCCGGTCGATTATAGTATAAATCGTCAAGAATACATTGGTGTCATATCTTTTCCTGCTCGAAGTCACAATATCGAATCTGCCCTTGAATAGCTAGCGGTGACAACGTCATTCGAGTTCCTGCGGTCATCATATTAAAAGTTATATCGAATGTGCATCTGTATAGCTAGAAGTGACAACATCGAATGTGCACCTTGCCGTCATCATATTGAAGTTGCATCCGAAGAGCCAGCAGTGATGATGTCGAAAATTCATCTGAATAGCTAGCAGTCAGAACACCTAATGAGCATCTAAACAGAAGTCGATTGTATTGACCAGCAGTCTCGATCTATCCTTTCCCAATTGGCATCGCCTCGACTCTATATTACGATTATTTGTTCATCTCAAATTCTCCCCTTCGAAATCTCAGAATATGTCAGACGTTCCGGCTAGCATCCGGTGACCACCCAGGTTATGTTTCAATACGGATATTAACCATGTCGCCTAGGGACGATGCCGATCTGAAGGACGATATTGTTTCAATATATAACACGGTGAAGTATAAATTGACATAGTTGTCTAGTCAGCCTTGGTCAGCCTGTAGGTATCATCAACTCATTACCTCCACAATTCATATCACTTATAACTTCTGTGTTCAATTTATGAGGAGAGATGCTTGCTTGATCGATATCCAGATAGAAATCACCAAGTCACATTTTGTTCACATAAGGGTGTGGGCACACACAGAGAGAGAGAGAGAGAGAGAGAGAGAGAGAGAGAGAATGGAGTTTAACGTTCACTCATTTTGGGACTAACATATGTTTCAATGTTATCAGCAATTATTGAACAATGCGTATGTCCCCTTCGTTTCATTTTAATTCCCCAACATACAATTAATGTGGCAATCCAAAAATCAGTTGGGTAAACAATGAATGAATGAAATGGGGTTTAACGTCCTACTGTTCAGTTGGGTATGCAGAATACTTGTAAGTTATTAAACACAATTCAATGCTTTTGAGGACGTAAAACGGGTATTTACCGCCATGAGGCTAATAACAGTTTATAGAAGCAGAATAATGATTGTTATGGCCCTTGCGTTATGTTTTAATCCCATAATTTGAAGCGCCGGTTGCAAACGGAAACATGTATTTTTCCCCATGCAGTATAAAATTAATTAATAATTGCAGAGTCAGTATATATGGCATGCGTTATTTTGACAAGATGTAAAAATTAATCAGCATCCATTGAGAAATGTTTATGTCCCTTGCGTTTCGGTTTAATTCCTCAATACATAACAAATACCCTGTCTGGCCGTCTTGATAAACGTGGAATACCCGGATATACGTAGTATAAGTAATTTATTCAACACTGTTTGCGGAAGAAAAAAAACAGGTATTTTTTGAACATAGAGTATTGAACAATGGTTTGTTGAAGCAGTATAAATGATTGTTTAGGCCCCTGGGTTTCGTATTAATTCTTCTATACCAAACCTTATATTATTTCAGGTCTGGGTCCCAAATTGCCGTTCTCGAATACTTAAAATTAATTCAACACAGTTTAAAGCGGCTGCGAACAGAACATCTTTTCCCCACAGAGTATTAAATAAAGGTTTGTAGAAGCAGTATAATGGTTGTCTAGACCCCTGCGTTTCGTTTCAATTCCTACATTCGAAACACCAGTTCAGGTCTGGATCCCAAATTGCTGTTCAGGAAAACTTGTAATTTTTTTAACACAGTTTAAAGCGGCTGCGAACAGAACATCTTTTCCCCACAGAGTATTAAATAAAGGTTTGAAGAAAGAGTATAATAATAGTTATCAACACGATGACAAGATGGAAATCACTATTATTATCTCATATCAAAACATCAAGGCTGACTTCATACAATTTACACCATCATTACGTTTTGACATGAAACACTATCTTGTAAATAAGCGGCTATTATCTGGTGCTTAAAGGAACTAAATCGCTAATGTTTGGGAAATGGAAATTGACATAAATAGGTCGCAACGCATATAATAATGTGATATGAATGTGTATAAACTGATTTACACTCAATCGTTTCCGTTTTACCCTAACTTCAAATCAGTTATGTTCGGTGACGTTCGCCAAAAGTCCCAATCGAATGGCAATCTCTAGTGTCTGGTTATTCTAACCTAAATAGTATGTATTGCGCGTGCTCTCCAGATAAAAAATATGGCGTCATGTTTGACATGACTTGTGGAATATGTTTATCGTCGTTCTTCACGTCCCTTGTTACAAATGGGATTGAAACGCACCATGGTACACTATTCGTGTACCGATGGTAAAATGTTTTTGTGTCTCGAATACTGGATATCAGAAGCCCATCTTTTCCCGGTAAGATTACAACATCGATGTCGATTTAAATTGACAAATACGTTGTGTTTCAATGTCAAAGACTTCAGATGATACCGAGTTCGAGACTAGTTACTTTAAAAGCGTTAGTTTTATATTAAGGAATTTGGGTGATCTTATGTCTTGTTTCCGTTAATCATAGGGGTACATAATTTGAGTTTGACCCGAATAGCGGTTCTTGAGCTACAGATCATTTTCAGTTTTGTTGATTTATATGATCGGAGTTGCTGATATTGGTAGTTATATACAAAAGCCGACTTGTTCACTTAACAGTGCTTTTATTTAAAGTAAATTGGGATGGGGGCGACTGGTTAGCACGTGCGCGCTGTATCATAAAGCCTGTCATTAAGTCATTTGGTGTGGTTTCGAATCCCCGGTTGTACGTAACAAGGAGTTGGGTCGCCTGTCCAGCCTCGTGGATTTTTTTTCCGATCCTCCGATTTCCTCCTACTGCTAAAGACCCCTACGCGCAAGCGAATTATTGAAATGAAATTAAAAAACCCACATTAGTCCCGAAATGACCTAGTTTGTGTCGGTTGAACGTTAACCCCCACTTTTCCCTCTCTCTCACTTTAATTTTGCTTGTATTTATATTCACGACGGCGATCCCCGAGTGAGTATTTCTAGAAATGATGACGCAGCACATAATTCTCTCCACTCCCTCGTTACATCTGTAATTATGTCTGTGTTAAAAAATATTTTAACACGACGTAAATTATGTAGTGAAAAGAACGAGAATGTGTTCTGTTACCTAAGATAATTTAAATTGAGTAAGACAAGTAACAATTACCACGAACAGACGTTCCCCTCAACCCAGCAGGGTATCGTTTACCTTTATTAAAGGAGCTTGTCGGTATTTCTCATTACGTGCATTTGGCATACCGATAGTCCATTGGCCAATCACGCTATTTTACCGAGATTCCGCCTATTAGTTTTGATGCAGCTATGGCGGGTGTGGTGCGCCAGACAGAGTTAGCTTACTCTTCCGGACACCTGTTACCACTGTTTGTCGTGTATTTTGTACACGGTGAATATTCCATTTACTGATTACACTATTCTGCCTGATTACACCGTTTTTAGGACTTTGAATTTTGTCTAATGGTTTTAATTGTTCGTACTTGGTTTATTGGTAACTAGAAATGGGCACGGATAGGTCGTAACGCATAATATAATGTAATATAAATGTACATTCAACGGTTTCTGTTTTACCGTAATTTCTAATCAGTTATGTTTGGCGAAATACGCGGGGAGTCCAAATTGAATAGCAGTCTTTGACATCTGGTTATTCCAGCCATTTTGTCTTAAATATTGGCTAATAGACGCCCATCTTGCAACGGTAATATAACAATATCAATGTTGGTTTAAAGTAAACAATAATTCATGTTTGAAATGTCGAAGACTGTGGATGATATTGAGTTAAAGACTTGGTTACTTTAAGGCTTGCTACCAGTGGTGTAAGTGTGAGTATGAATTTGCTAAAGTCTGTGGTGGGTATGGGTGTTGTCTCGGGTTTTAGCGTTATGTAAATTTTCAAATTTTAATGGCAAGTGATAGCTAAGAATTTAATATGGAGAGGGTTCTGTAAGGCACCGCTATTGCGATTCTTTCCAAATAAGGAGTTAATATCCATATCCTTCAACAGTGTACTGTTTGTAGTAGGCATTCCCTATGTGGAGGCAAAGAAGTGGTGCGTGCCTTTAAAGCAGAACATCAACAATGTGCCATTTGTTTCTACAATAATGTCCCATTCGTGACTTCAATAATATGCTATTCATTACTGCAATGATGCACCATTTCTTACTCCAATACTATAATATGCGATAGGCGTTACTATAATAATGTGTTATTCGTTACGTCAGTAGCGTGTAATTCGTTATGTAAATAGTGTGTCATTCGTTATTTCAATTATGTGCCATTCGTTTTAACTCCCTAGTAACTGCAACATAAATAATAATTACTTTGCTTTAGTCTTACCTGAAAGTATCGCCACTCCTTCGATATGTTTAGTTATAATTTACTGCCCCTGTAAAATAAAATACAAATTTAGTTAATTATGGTGTTTATCATCGACATATTTAAAATATTCATTTCCGGTCAAGGCCATTCGTGTCTGTGGGCGTTTGGAAAGATTAGACGCTTTCTATATATTTCCCGTCTTCATTAGTCCAGTTTAGCAGCAGAACGACAGGACGTTAAACCACATTTCATTTCATTTTATTTCTATATATTTCCTTGAAAGATTAATCTTGTAAGATGTGTGGAAAGTACATGCTACCGGATTCTATTTTACCACAAGAGTCCCACAAGATACTGGACAACTGCCTTTTTTAAGCCCACAAATTTTGCCATAGATGATATACACAGTTGTACCAGAAGTGTGAATGAAATGAAGCCGAGTTCAACGTCCTACTGTTCTGCTCCGGAAAGATAGAGCGAGAGAGAGAGAGAGAGAGAGAGAGAGAGAAAGTGGGGTTTAACGTCCACGCAACACAACTAGGTCATTTCGAGACTAACATATGGTTTAATTTTATTTCAACAATTCGCCTGCGCGTAGGGGTCTTTAGCAGTGGGAGGAAACCCACGAGGTTGAGAAGGCGCCCCTATCTCCATGTCACATACTCACACACTAGGGCTCGAAACCACAGTCGCAAGCCAGAGGTGATTGGCCAGCTAGAGGTCGAAGCGCGGCACTTTAGAACACTAGGCCATCCCAACCTCCCTGTATCACACGGTTGAAGTATTTAATGCAAAGAACTGAATTCAACTACTGATAGATCTTTGGTTTCTGTAATTTAACAGAAAACACACAAATTAGGTTTAGTGGTCCCCATGGTATTACGTTCAGACTGTTTAATACGTTCGATCCCCGAGAGGTTCATATAAACTGCATCCATACTTGACAAAAAGGCGATACCGTATAGTTAACTTTCGTATCTTATATGGTCTGCTTCAATTGCGGAACAAACAAATTGCGTTTGGCAATCCCCGTGATATTAGTTTAGACAATATAAGTATTCGCGCATGCATAATAGATATAAAATGCAGAGGAATACTTTGAAAAAAAAAAACAATCTTGACCGTAGTTTCGTATCGTATATCGTCTGCTCGAAATGCGCTCCATTAACCCATTTTGGCGATTTGTGGGAATTAAACTAAGCCACTATCGATCGGCGGTCGTAAAACAGAAGATACTGGTCGTTTTATCACGAATATTGAACGGCGTCGTTCTCTGCAGTGCGGTTAAAAAACCATAATAATTTCTCAATGAATGCTGATTAATTTATATATCGGAATCCTATATTAGGTCATAATATACATCTTACACCAATTACTAACAAACTGTATTCAGGAATGGACGGTTTATTACGGTCAGCCACTTTTTTTATTCCGCCAACCCAATAAACAACGGCGAATTTTAGTGGATTAAATATTTAAGAGACGCGGATTTCGATTGGTTTTCAATTTATTCGAGGCACTAATAAACTAGGACCATTTATGAATTAGAGTTTTAAATTTAAGTTAATTATCCTTTAATACCCTGCTTGTAAAAAAGATATACTCATTTTTGGGAGAGGGGAAATGGGGTTTAACGTTGTACGTGACGAGGAGTAGGGCTGCCAGTCCAACCTCGTGGGTTTCCTGAGGGTCCTCCGTCCACTGCTAAAGACCCATACACGCTAGCGAATCATTGAAATAAAATTGTAGTCTCGAAATGATCTAGTTTGTGTCGAGTAGACGTTGAAATCGGGTTGTGTCAAGTGGACGTTAACTCCATAACACACTACAGAGGGTATGTCTACTACATTAGCCCGGTAGGACACCCATTTCAATCATTCATTCATTGGACACACTTGGGGAAAATATGATACAGATATTGTTATGGCTAACACCGTTAATATGGAACGTATTCCTATTCCTCTCGGGTTTCCATAATCTAATTGAACTTCAATGTAACTCTACCACCACAAATTGGTGCTGACAAGATGTTGGAATAGTCACTTGGTTGTCTTTTCATTCAGTGTTTTTGTATCACCTACGTATTTTACCATTAGATTTCAAATGCCATTCTAGCAATAACCCATTCGGATGGCCAAATTCATAGCAGATACAATTCTAAGTTGTTTAGATACTGGATGTTCAACTCCCTAGCTATAACCATTCTAGGATGACCTAATCTCCAAAAATAACCCCTTTAACAACAGCCCTATTATCATCTAAATACTGGATGTTCGAATCGTGGAATTACCCTTCCAGATAATTTAGATACCGGATGTCCGAATCTCTAAGTTGTTTAGATACTGGATGTCCGAATCCCTAGCTATAACCAATCTAGGATGACCTAATCTCTAAAATAAAGCCCCTGTAACAACAACCCTTCTAGATAACGCAGATACTGGATGTCCTAATCTCTAACAATAACTTTTCTAAGATCACTTAAATGCTGGATGTCCGAAACATACAATAACCCATCTAGATAAGTTCTTTAGATACTGGATGTCCGAATCCCTAGCTATAACCATTCTAGGATGACCTAATCTCTAAAATAAAGCCCCTGTAACAACAACCCTTCTAGATAACGCAGATACTGGATGTCCTAATCTCTAACAATAACTTTTCTAAGATCACTTAAATGCTGGATGTCCGAAACATAAAATAACCCATCTAGATAATTTTGATACTGGATGTCCTTATCTCTAACAATAACCGTTCTAGATGGTTTAGACTTTGATTGCCTGAATCTCGAATAATACACGCTGGGTCACTTCCATCCTGGATGTCCCAATCTCTAGCAATATCTCTTCAAGATCACTTAGATACTGGATGTCTGATTCTCTTACAAAAACCCTACAAAATATTTAGAGACTGGATGACCGAATCTCGAGCTCTAATCCTGGACTTCCATTATTTGACAAGTCTGGAAAGCGTTGGAATAAACGGGCTACTTTAATTGAAATTCAACAAGGCTTTTGCTGTAGGTTTTTTTAAAGCTGAGTCTTTGTCCCATCCGAACGACTAGATGATATCTCTTGACATGGCCGTCGCCGTGCACCACTGAAGATGGAATAATCACTAATCTGTTAAGACTGAACTGAAAAAAACTGGCATTGCCGTTACTGCAACTGATTCTGGCGCTTTCTAGCTATGTACAGATAGGAACTGAATCTGTCTTCTCGACGGCGTGTTTTTATACATTAATAGCGGTATCATTGACTAATCATGTTATATTCATGGATAATTTACCCGGGACTCAAAAGTAGTTAAAACTCTTGGCAACAAAATAAACACAAACATGTCAGTCAGAGATGAATGGTCGTGCAATATGGCGGGAATAAATATGTAATTAGCGCCATCTATCAACGAAATGACAAATATTGTTCTCTTTCAACCGGATAATTCCCATTACTTTCACTAATCTACGAAAATGTCGTCAATTTACTCAATATTGATGGCGATTAATCAGCTCTAATGGCCGCTTGGATACAAATCTCGTCTACTCCCATTCTGTACGAGATTACTGGAGATTGTTAGTTTAGCTATTATCAATGCTTGGCTTTAACTACTCTTAAAGTATTAACGATTTACGTTGGTACATTATATTACTTAAAGTGACACTTAAAGTGACACATGTTACACACCGTATAAATACTATTATTATATCACTTACTATATTTATTAATAATACTATACAAGGTATTAGTACTATTATTATACCGCTTAAAGTGACACATACTATACCTATTATTAATACTATTATTATATTACGTAAAGTGACACATGCTACACGCTGTCTAAATACTATTATTATATCACTTAAAGTGGCACCTTATATAAATAACTTTAATACTATTATTATATTACTGAAAGTGACACCTATAATAATATTAATACTATTATTATATTACTTAAAGTGACACATACCTTTGTCTACCATATCACCCTAGGTGGAAGTGGACGTTAAACCCCAAATACGAAGGAACGACACATACTATATGATACTATTCATACTATTAATTATATCACTTAAAGACTTTAAGCGACACATACTATATATTATATTAATGCTATTATTATATCACTTTAAGTGACACATACTATACCTATGATTAATACTATTATTATATCACTTAAAGTGACACATACTATGTACATGATTTTAATACTTTTATTATATAACTTACAGTGACACATGCTGCACACCGTATAAATACTATTATTCTATCACTTAAAGTGACACATACTATATGTAGTATCAATACTATTGTTATATCGCTTAAAGTGACACATGCTAAATAAATTATTAATACTATTTATATATAACTTAAAGTGAAAAATACTATATTAATACTATTATTATATCTCTTCGAGTGACGCATTATATATCAATACCTTTTTATATCACTTAATTTATTCGTCACAAAATCAACCGTTGATGACCGCAATCAGTCGCAATAAGATGACTGTAAAAGAAATGAAAATCGGGTTTAACGTACACCTGTTCTGCTCCAACTGAGCCAACATGAAGATACCGTTATATCGAATTCCAATTGCCAACGGATATTTTACTTGTGCACCAATGTGTATAAGGGACCTCGTTTTTTGTCCCATCAGAACACCTAAACAGCTGTCCTTGTGGGTTGTAAAGGACATAGTGGAACTTGAAATACTCGTTCGTTCGTTTCTGAGATTTAACGTCCAATTCCACCTAGGATGATATCGCAGACAAGATTGATATAATCAATGCGAACCCCACTTTAAAGGATTGTTTAAGAGAAGGGGATCAAGATCGGATTACAGTATTGACAATATGTGATTAGCTCCCACTTATCCAGGCACTTGTCGCACAACTTTATTTTATACTACGGGAACATAAGCCTAAACTGTATACCTTATTGTTGCTGTGAATGAGTCAAACTCAACTCTAAAAAAAATTGCATTTTCAGAAAGCTGAGACTGTAGATTATTCTAATATGCTTCAAGCTCTATTTTTTTAAATAAAATTGACCAAAACAATTTCAGAGAGAGAGCAGGGAGAGAGAAATGGGATTTAAGGTCCACTCGACACAAACTAGGTAATTTCAGGACTAACACATGTTTTTTTTCTATAAATAAAACCCCAGAGAAAACCCACGAGGTTGGATAGATCACCCCACTCCTTATCACGGACAACCCGGTATTCGAAACCACTCTAGTTGACTCAATAACAGGATTTATGATACAGCGCTCACATGCTAATCATTCGCCCCCCCCCCCATGTTTTAAGTCAACGATAATATTAGCTGTATGGGAGAATAAGAAGTGTCATTAAATGTTCCAGCAGCTAAAAATTATAAAATAGGCAAGGTGTATTCTTTAACTCAATTAGGATATTAGCTATACATGTATCATAGAATAAGAAATGACATTGTATATTTTCTGTCTTGTCCGCAGGTTTATCTTGTTGATTTTTGTTTTGTGGGTAGTGCGGTCCTCCTGCACTCTGCAATAACTATTGGGTGTTCTAGCTACTAAATATTACTAAGTGCACAAATTTTATTGTTCATCACCAAACCCCGTATTGAACGGTTTATAACAGATCAGCAACGGAACAATAAATCTTTAGAGAAAATCTATGATTCTGTTGACGAAGTGAAATCCATCATCCGAGCTAACTAGCCATTATAAGTTTAGACCCGAGAAGAGAGAGAGAGAGAATTTATAATAATCATTTTCACAGATCTACCCAGACGATTCCACACTCATTCATCAACTCCGCCGTACAAAAACATTGGCACAGCGAGAAAATTTGTTTTCCTAACTACGACATTGGTTTGTTATTTTTTAAGAGATATTTCTTCACTTGTGAGAAAAATGAATTGCTTTGTTATAATTTTTTTTTGTCTTCACTAGTGAAAATTGGATTCTTTTGTTATGCTAAATCCTCTAGCTGATTAATAGGACAGGGAGAAATTATTGAATGTCAACACGGAACGAGATTGGTTCAATTGTAACTCAATTATTTGTGGAGTGGAACTTTGTATTATTAGCCTCCTCAGTTTCATACCGTACCATGGGAATTGTTTAATTTGTTCTTTGAAAATTTAAATAATTTGGGTTTAGTGCCTAGTAAACCAACACTGTATAAGGTTATTTCAAGATTAACATATTTTTTTTTAGTCCACGTGTGCACAGATTGATAAATGAAAGTAAAATGGTGGTTTTTCCATCCTACCCTTCTGTATTAACCGGGTTAATGAATACGGGCAATGATAAATAATGAATGTATGAAATGGGGTTTAACGTCCTACGCTTCTGCACCTAACCTGGACTAATTGAAGAAGGGTATACGCCATACAGTGTGTTATAAGGAAAATATTTTGCCCGGGCAGCAACACGTACACGGGACCTAGGTTTCTTGTCCCATCCGAACGACTAGGCAGCTGTTATTGTCATGCCTTCGGTCTGCATCACTGACAAGGGGAAACCACGCCGGAAAATCGAGATGCAAAGATCAATAAGCACCGAACATGGTCCAAAGGAATTTACAAATAATTATCAACGATCAAAGATATGTTGCCAGGCAACAAAACATACGAATCTGACGAGGAATTATCAAAAATCGCTTATAATCATTAGGATGCTTCCTCTCATAAATGCCGTGACTGTTAGCAACGTTAAGTCATGGGTTCCATCCATCTAAACAAACGCTGTATGCCCATTATATAGCTCCGCTTGAGAACAGACACTAATTTAGTTGACCGACATTGTAAGTCCTAAATCAAGGATTTTAGTCCAAAACGCTAAGAATAATTCGCGAATTGTGAGAAGTATTTATTCTGCTCCCATTTAATACAATAGGAAGGGTTTCTTTAGGGATTTTTGTGTATGACAAATGTGAAACGGAATAAAAACGGATTATAAAATAGTACACTAATTTTTAGATATGGTGGTCATGAGGAGCAGAGATCTATTTTCGAAGTAGTTAATTCTCTGTGTGCAGGATGGGGTTCCACCCCGGGTCACTTAGGTAAAAAGAAGAAGGACCGACTGCTGTTTCTGCAGATGGTACACACGCCCTTCCTGCTACAGACCGAATTATCGGAATTTGGAATCACAATATGTTACTCCCGAAATAAACTATATAGTACCGAAATAATTAGAAGGGTCGCATGCTGTTTCTGAAGACGGTACACACGCCCTCCCTGCTACAGACCGAATTATTGGATCACAATTATGTTACTCCCGAAATAAACTATATAGTACCGAGAAAAATAATAAGGGTTGCATGCTGCTTCTGAAGATGGTACACACGCCCTCCCTGCTACAGACCGAATTATTGGATCACAATATGTTACTCCCGAAATGAACCATCTAGTAATGCCCCCTCCTCTATCTCTCTCTGTCGTTCTCTTTCTCTCTCTCACTCCCTATCCCTACCAGAACAACAACTATAATGTGCAGCTGACTGTAGACTATTGGGAAAACAGATCTTAATTTAATTATTGAGTCAATTTAACCTTCAGCCTCGCGACTTCTACAACATTTCAACCCAGTAGTTCTTTTTCTGTTAATTAAAACATGGTTCTTCTTTCATTTTGTCAAAGACAAGGTTTTGGTTGGGGGGTTTTATCATTGATTCTAACTAGGATTATTGGACGAGTCATTTGATACAAACACGTTTATTTCTTCTGAAACAATTCCCTTTAGTCCCATTTGTACGACCTAACATCATTATACCCACTTCTGGTATAGACTATGGCCAATGTTTTACACATTCTATTCACAAAGAATAGCTTTAAGACTGCAGTTTTTGACATTACTAGTTCCGTCTCTGTGACGTAGTCGAAGTGAAGACTTTGATATCCATTGCAACACTTCAAATAGGTAGAAATGGTATTGAAGAAAGAAAGAAGTCATGCACAATATGCAAATTAGGCTTCAACGAAGTGTACACTCACTTCAATCCAGTTCTTATGGGCTGTTTTTTCCCAGTTCAACTCAGTGCTTATAGGCTGTTTTTCTCACTTTTACCTAGTGCTTATGGGCTGTTTTCCCCAGTTCAACTCAGTGCTTATAGGCTGTTTTTCTCACTTTTACCTAGTGCTTATGGGCTGTTTTCCCCAGTTCAACTCAGTGCTTATAGGCTGTTTTTCTCACTTTTACCTAGTGCTGATGGGCTGTTTTCCCCAGTTCAACTCAGTGCTTATAGGCTGTTTTTCTCACTTTTACCTAGTGCTTATGGGCTGTTTTTTCCAACTTCAACCCAGTGCTGATGGGTTGTTTTTCCCACTTCAACCCAGTACGTATGGGCTGTTTTCCCACTTCGACCCATTGCTTATGGGCTGTTTTCCCACTTCGACCCAGTGCTGATTTAACCCAGTGCTTATGGGCTGTTTTCCCACTTCGACCCAGTGCTTATGGGCTGTTTTCCCACTTCAACCCAGTGCTTATAGGCTGTTTTTCTCACTTTTACCTATAGCGCTTATGGGTGATTTTCCCACTTCAGCACAATGCTTATACCCAGTCCTTATCGAGTGTTTCTCTCACGTCAACCCATAAAGACTGTCTTTTACCAAGCCCTTATCGAGTGTTTCTCTCACGTCAACCCATAAAGACTGTCTTTTACCAAGCCCTTATCGAGTGTTTCTCTCACGTCAACTCATGTAGACTGTGGCGAGTTCTGTTTTACCCAGACTGCACACATGGGACTATGTTCTTAAAGAATAGATCATTGTCCTGAATGGCCGCCATATTTAAAGTAGACTTCAGCTAATTCGGTTTTACATAATATACTGCACATTGTAAACTCTTTACTTTAAGAATAAATTGGTTAGTTCTGTTTTATCCAGACTGCACACATGGGACTATGTACTTTAAGAATAGATCATTGACCCGAATGGCCGCAATATTGAAAGTAGACTGTAGCTAATTCGGTTTTACATAATATACTGCACACAGTAAACTATCTACTTTAAGAATAAATTCCTACAGGCTTCCCTGCGGGTTGAACTCGTTTTTTTCGTCACGTCCGAGCGACTAGTTATAACGTCCTTAGCCACACAGATGCTTCCAATGCGTTTATTAAATCTCAAAGGTGCGTCTTTCGATACAGGACGAAGGGCCTGACAAGGACAGCTGTATAGTCATTCGGATGGGACGAAAACCCGAGGTCCCGTGTACACATTGTTGTACACGCAAAAGATCCCATGGCAAATGTAATTCAACACAAGAGAAGGCCGTAGCGCCGTTGTATGGGCAAAATCTCCCGCATAGCACACTGTATGGCGTATATCCGTCTTCATTAGCCCAGTCGTAGCAGACTAGTAGGACGTTAGCCCCATTCCATTCTTTTCATTGAATCAGAATTTATATATAAACCAATCCATGCGTCCGTGTTATCCGATAGATTCTTATCTGCCCAGGGGAAGGGGGTATGGCCGAATGGTTAGCACGTGTGTGCTCTATCATAAAGCCTGTCATTGAGTCAACTGGCGTGGTTTCGAATCCCCGGTTGATCGTGACAAGGAGTAGGGTCGCCTGTTCAACCTCGTGGGTTTTCCCCGGGTCCTCCGATATCCTCCCACTACTAAAGTGCCCCACGCGCAAGCGAATTGTTGACATAAAATTAAACCATGTGTCTGTCCCGAAATGACCTAGTTTGTGTCCAGTGGACGTTTAACCCCATTTCTCTCTTATCTGCCCACACCGAAGATGGCGCAAGAACTACACCGAATAAAAAAATCCATGGGTCCATATTATCCGACAGAATCTAATGTACCCACGCCGATGAAGACGCCAGAACTACACTCAATAGATGGTCTTATATATTTATATATCGACAAATCCATAGGTCCATGTTATCCGATGAAGACGCAAGAACTACACCGGAATAAACAAATAAAAGTCTTATTTATGATAATTGAAATTAATGGACGGTGATTTAAGTGGATTCCCGGGTCCATGTTATCGTAATGTACAATTGCTTCTCTTACTACGAGGATGACTTTACCCTGATTTGTACTAGACGTCGGAGATTGATGTATTCTAGGGTATTGATCCTTTTCAATAATTACATTTATTAGTGTAGATTTATTACTTATTAACCGGAGAATATCCAGTCATTTCATTTTATGAACAATATACTCGGAATAACTCCACTTTAATACATCGTCTGGTCTACATGGATTAACTGGAAATAACGGGGGGATGTTTTCTTCTAGTGTTTTGTCTGCGACACGGTTCCAGAGTTTTCTTGGTAATGTTTATACACACCTACATCGACATGGAATTGTGTCGAATGTCGGCCGCCACGTCATTTTGAATAATGGAAAAGAGTTTTACGTCTTCAACCCTTAACGGTTTGGGTTTTTTTAAACAATATTTTTATTCGGGTTGTCTGAATGGGATTGGGAAACAGGTTTATCCTATGTAAAACCCCTCTCCCTTCACAGTTGGATTCCCTAATAAGAGAGTCGAAAACGCATCTGTACGATATTTTATTTTGACGTTGGTCTAAGACGGACGTTTAACGAAGAGTTTTCTTTCTTTCTCTCTCTCTCTTCTCTCTCTCTCCCTCTCTCTCTCTCTCTCTTTCTCTCTCTCTCCCTCTTTCCACCAGAACAACAACTTTAATGTACAGCTGAATGTAGACTATTGGGAAAACAGATCTTTATTGAATTATTGAGTCAATTTAACCTTCAGCCTCGCGACTTCTACAACATTTCAACCCACTAGTCTTTTCCCTGTTGTTAATTACACCATGGTACTTTTTTCATTTTGTCGAAGACAAGGTTTGAGTTGGGTTTTTGTCATTGATTTTAAACTAGCTGGACAAGTCAACTGATCGGAGGTTACAATACCCTTGGTCCAGTGAACGAATATAAGGGGGAGAGAGAGAATGTAGATAACTTATAGATGAATGTAACGTATTGTCCGAAATCTGCGATTGATTATATGAACTATTTTTGTAAATTGTATTCATATGTCTCATTGTGAGATCCGAATAAAGATTATATTATTATAGTTAAACATTCACTCGACAAAAATTAGGATCAAATAATTCGCTTGCGCGTAGGGGTCTTTGTCAGTGGGGGGGGGGGGGGCGGATGACCCGAAGAAAACCCACGAGGTTGGACAGGCGACGTTTGCGTCAAGGGCCATCTTGAGTTGGATTAGTGGATTTGAAGCGGCGTAGGCCACTTGTTAATTCCAGTATTATCGACGTACTTGCAGCAAATTCACGCGACGTTAAAACCCCGTTCTTTTTAGCTTAAGCCCACACTGCTAAAGACCCTTACGCGCAAGCGAATTATTGAGATTAAATTAAACCATATGTTAGTCCCGAAATGACATAGTTGTGTTGAGTGGACGTTAAACTCCATTTCCCTCTCCCTCTCCCTCTCTCTCTCTCTCTCTTTTAGCTTAAGTTGAGCAGACAACATCCTATTGTTTTCTACTTGTCGACCATCATCGCCTTTCCTTCATTGACCCAATGAATAAATAATGTTAGAGTAATTCCTGTCTCTGAGGAATCCGTATAAATAGCTTTATCTGGTAGTTTTATTCTATACATGGTGGAGATGCCTAGGATCCATGATCTTGTTAGTTAGTTATAGTTTATTACCATCATAATATATACATATATCGAACAATGAGAATTGCGGGCAAAGTGAGAATTAAAAAAACCTGATACATACTAAATATCATGAATGCTTTTGACTACTTAAATACACCAATATTTTGCCTAGTATCATCGTTGCTGCGATTACACTTTATTGTGAAAAGGGAGGGAGAGCAATGGAGTTTAACGTCCGCTCGGCACAAATAAGGCCATTGCGGGACTAATATATAGTTCATTTTTTTTTCAAAATGGGGGCAAACCGCAGGACCCGGAGAAAACCCACGGGGTTGGACAGGCGACAATACTTCCTGTCATCTAAACCACGCCAGTTGACTCAATAGCAGACCTTATGCTACAACGCGCACATACTAATCACTCGGCCATCCATCCCCTGTACCCTATACAAGATAACACAGTTAAATAGCGTCTGTGAAGGTGGATCTCTCAATGTTCAATCTCCTCTTTATCTTGAAATAGTCGTCTGTATTTTATACCATTACAGAAAGTCGAACAAATTGTGGTCTGTAAAGTTTAATATGCATGAAAGGTTTTGGCCCTACTTTATACATCAGCTTAAACCGAGATGTGTCCGACTCATCATAGAAACACCATAGACTTTGATTTAAATGGCGTCTTTAAGTGGCGAGTCTCGTCTTGTCAATTTATGTCATCACAAATAATGGAAGATATCCAGTCACAATTTTCTCAATAGCTTGATATCGATCTGTCATAACTAACAACTAACACTTGGTTCGAACTGGTACTGGCTAAAATTCCAATGTAGTGCCCTGCATAGTGTATACAGAGAGAGGGGGAGGGGTTTGGGTAACGTCCTCTCGACACCAACTAGATCATTTCGGGACTAACATATGGTTCGATCTGTCATAACTAACAACTAACACTTGAGTCGAACTGGTACTGGCAAAACTTTCCCATGTAGTGCCCTGCATGGTGTGTATTTGTTCTGGTCATTCGGATGGGACAATATATTATGCAATGTCTTAAGCTTGAGACCATTAAACAACTTAAAATACAGGCACTTGCACGTGCTTTGTGAGATCGAAATTGGGTTTAACGTCCTCTCGACACCAACTAGATCATTTCGGGACTAACATATGGTTCGGTCTGTCATAACTAACAACTAACACTTTAGTCGAACTGATACTAGCAAAACTTTCACTTGTAGTACACTGCATGGTGGAGAGAGAGTGAGAGAGAGAGAGAGGGGGGGAAGAGAGAGAGGGGGAGAGGGGGAGATGGGATTTACCGGCCACTCGACATATGGTTTAAGTTTATTTAAATAATCCCCCTGCACGACGTTGGAGAGAGAGATTGAGAGAGGGGGAGAGCGAGGCGTAGTGAGGGGAAGGTGTAACGTCAACTGGACACAAACTTGGTCATTTCGAGACTAGCATATAGTTTAATTTTATTTCAATAATTCACTTGCGCATTAGTGTCTTTAGCAATGGAAGGAAATTGGAATATTCGGCGAAAACGCACTAGGTTGGACATGCGACCCTATTCCTCATCAGGTACAAGCGGTGAATCAAAACCACGGTAATTGACTCAATGATGCAACACGATGGCTAACAAAGCAAGAGATCACGGGTTCCGTCCCGGCGTCCGGATCGTTCCATTTTGTATCCCGTTGTCAGTTTATCAAGAAGGAGGTCCTGGCAAGATACGGTGTCTAGTTTATCGGATTAGATAGAACACTGTGCGAAAGAACCCTTGACAGTTGGAATACTATGAAACGTGAAGGCGCTGTGTACATGCAAATTGTCCAGCCTAGCTCACCTTTGACGTATGCCCGTCTTCATTATCCCAGATTGTGCAGAAAAGTAGGACGTTAAACCCTATTTCTGTGGTCCAATATTGCAGATGGTTCGTACAATAGTAGAGCAAAATTGGGTTTGACATCATGTGTTTCTGTGTCGACTGGGATTTCATACTGTTGTTTATATGTCTTCATTAGCCCAGTTTGTGCAGAAAAATAGGACGTTAAACCTCATTTCAGTCATCCAATATTGGAGTTGTTTCGTACAATAGTACAGCACAATGGGGTTTGACGTCATGAGTTTCTGTGTCGACCGGGCTTTCACAATGTTGTTTATATGTCTACATCTTGGATTGTATTATGTTTCTATAGCTCGGTTTCCCTTATTATTGTTGGCACATATCCCTGGCCTTAACTGGATGATATCAATACGTCTTGATAATAATTATCATGTAGATTCGATCAATAAGTCTGAATTAAATACTACCCCATATAAGTCAAATAGTAATAGGAATGGGCTTTTGATATATTAGACAGCACTTCAGTTGGAAAGCAAATAGGTTCAACAGATTATAAATATTATTTTATCTTTCCCAAGGTTGTTCCGTAATGTCTACCGCGTTCCCGATATCCCTTTAAAGGGACAATAACACTCTTGCTGGCTTGACATGTCCAGAAAAAAAATTGGCCTTATTCTAACTACAAGATGTTTAAGTGTCCTACCTGTTGTGTAAATTATCCATTACAACCTATCTTACTTGTCCAGAGGGTTCGAAAATATGTTTAAATCCAAGTTGCTTTTGAAAGTGCTTACGTAAGGCTTTTCAAACCATGTTACGGCATGTAGTTGAATTTTTCCAATTTTTAAAATTAGGTGTGTTAAGATGAAATTTGTATCATTTTTTAATTGAAATATTGTAAAATAGTGCAAATTGTTGACCAGAATAAAGCATGGAACATATTATTCAGTTACAACAAGAGTGGTATTGGGGCTTTAAACAAGAGACACGCTACCTATGTGATAGATTCGAAATCCATTGTAGACTGTAATTGTTGCCGGTATGTACTTCAGTCGGTAACATTATTTCCGGTACTAACAAATACCTCTACCACATTCTGATTAAAGCAGGGGGGGGGATTCATGGCTGATTGGTTAGCATGCTGAAGACCCCTACGCGCAAGCGAATTATTGAAATAAAATTTAACCATAGTTTAGTCCCGAAGTTACCTAGTCTGTGTCGAGTGGACGTTAAACCCCAGATCCAATTCGTTTTGTTTCTTTTTTTATAGTTCAAAATTTTGTTCAATTATCTGTACTACACTAGGACATGGAAGTGTTATTATATAGCCCGCGTTCTGGTTAATGTGAGGGATTAGCCAATGGAACGGGTTGTTACGGCGAGTTCTTGGCGTACGGTGTACTGAACTATGGGTACCCCACTAGAAACATCAACATGTGACGTCATAGGTCCAAATCCACTGATATGACCTCTGACATGACCGTACACTAGAAACCAGACAGATCTAGTAAAGACCAGCGAAAGTTTAATAGATAGGTTGCCAGGAAACTAAGCACACGCCCACAGTTGCTAGATCGTTCGGGAGTCAACAAGGGTTGTCACATTTATTTATTTTTTGAAAGAAATGAAAACATTTACAACACATTAAAATCTGATAGCAAGTAACAGTCCATTTAGTTTCTAGTTCTGTCCTACTCTAAAATTCAGTAAATGGCAAATGCAAATTTAATAGCAAATGCCATAATCATTGCAGATCAATGAAAATTAATAGGCTTCTTCGTTTCTTGACCGTAAACATGTATTAAATATAAATTTTCAATCGGCAAATAAATTTAGTCCCGAAATGTCCTAGTTTGTGTTGAGTGGACGTTACCTCCCCCCCCTCTCTCTCTCTTCTACTCTCTCTTTCTCTCTCCCTCTCTCTCCTTCTCTCTCTCTCTCTTTCTATCTGCAACACATTTTAGTTCATTGTTGTGAACTAAAAACGACCATAAGGCTCAGGTCACGGCAGACAAAAACGGAAAAGAGAAAAAAACATTTCAAAAGCTCTATGGCGTCTTTTGAATTGATAGAAACTGTTCTCTAATTGATGACATATGTCTAAATCGCTTTTAAAGTAGAAAAGAATTTTCTGTTTTCTGGAGGCATGTTTTGTAAATCGGAAGTGCAATCTTAGTAAGAGTTAAACATGTCAAAGCTTATATAATAAGTACTGTTTGCATGAATTGTTTCCCCCTGGGGGATCTTGGGATCATATTACTTAATTCTAAGTACAGAAGAATTAACATTGATTTATAGTGACATAAATTTGATTCAGGGGTTTGAAACGATTATGTCGTCAGTTAGTGTACTATTTTTGCACGTTGGCTTTTAGATTCCCTGGTTTTGCGTGACAATGGTTTAGGTCGCCTGTCCAGTCTCGTGGATTTTCTCGGGCTCCTCCGGTATCCTCCCATTGCTGAAGACCCCTACGCCCAAGCGAATTATTGAAGTAAAATTAAACCATATATCAGTCCCGAAATGACCCAGTTTGTGTCGAGTGGGCGTTAAATTTTCTCTCTCTCACTCCCCCTATCTCTCTGTCTCTGGTGTTTAAACGGGCACCCTGTTGTTTCTGGAAACCATCCCTGCATTTACATGTAGCAATAAGCAAACACGTATGATGGTGTCTTAACTTTCGCGAATATCGGGCCCCGACTTCACAAAGCATTCCCAGACTTAAGTCAACCATTCCCCCAACGTTCAATCACTGTTTAGGAGAAATATCTTAGATCAAGATACACAAAACTTTGCATATAATTTCTTATTAATGTGGTTGATCCATTAAAGCAACAAAAGTTTTATACATGGCTATATTTTAGTTAAAAAAGGCGAATAAGTTTGAGTAAATTCTTAACTTAAGTCTGAGAATGTTTTGTGAAATCGGGGCCTGGTGTTCTCGAAAGTTAAGCCGGGTACCATTTATTATTTCTAAATAGATAAAGTGCTCTGTTGTAAGTTCTCCTCTCAACCTCGTGGATTTCCTTAGGGCACTCCGGTTCTCTCCACTGCTAAAGACCCCTACGCGCAAGCGAATTATTGAAATTAAATTAAAACCATATGTTAGTCCAGAAATGACCTAGTTGTGGTGAGTGGACGTTAAACCATATTTCTCTCTCTCTCTCTTTTTCTCTCTCTCTTTCTCTCTTTCTTTCTCTGTAAGTTCTCATACACTAGCCGTTTGATTCATCCTCACATCTGTTTTGCATTTTCGCATTAAAACACTATTTCTATTTTCTTTAGGGGGTTTTATCTGATTCGTTTCAATGGTTGGTTTTCGTTATCCCATTTTGAATATCTTTTATTTTTATTTGATATTTTCGATTATCAATTGATCAAACTCTATACGATTGATTTTTGTAACGAACGACTTAAGTGGAATTTGGTTTGTTTATTACTTTTGGTATCATTTTTGGCTTACTGGATCAACACAAGCACACATAATCGATTGCATCCCAATATTAGATTACTCTATGGACAGAAAACTGAACGAAGACATATTGTCATTCCACTAAACAAATCAACGCAAAATACCTAGTGAACTCGACAATTTTAGTTCTGACCTCGTCGATCCATTTTGAATCGGCAGAAGAAAACCAGTCGTAAATCAAGATTTGACTATAGCTGATGAAGGGTCCAGTGTTCTACTGGAACAAACAATATCACAAAGTAACATCTTTGAGAGAGAGAGAGGGAGAGAGAGAGAGAAGAGAGAAGAGAGAGAGGGTGAGAGAGAAGAGAGAGAGGGAATGGGGATGGGATGGATTTAACGTCAACTCGACACAAACTAGGTCATTTCGGGAATAACACATGATTCAATTTTATTTCTCGAGGTTGGTAACTTCTTTGAAAGGCATTTGGTAATTATATAACGTCTGCCTCCTTCCTTCACCAGGGGGGGGGGGATAGCCGAATGGTAAGAACGTGTGCACTGTATCACAAAGCCTGTGATTGATTCAACTGCCGTGGTGTCGATTCCCGGTTGTACGTGACAAGAGTAGGGTTGCCTGATTAACCTCGTGGGTTTTCTCCGGGTCCTCCGGTCTTCCTACTGCTAAATACCCCTACGCGCAAGCGAATATTTAAAAATAAAATTAAACCATAAGTTAGTCGCGAAATGACCTTGTTTGTGTCGAGTGGACGTTACCTCCCCCCCCCCCCGCCTTCCTACACCACTGACAAGGGAGAACCACGCCGGAACATCCCGATGAGCTTTCGCGGCTAACGCAGGGATCGAATATGGGACCTCCAGCTTATCGAGTCACTGTGGCTCCCAAAACACATTCAAACTGCCAAGGGTTAGTTTACATGTACGCCAAGTACACTGATGTTCCTTAGTTTTATGTTCGATCCGCACGACTAGCGTTTTTTATCAAGCCATTCGTCCTTACCGCTATACGTCGAAATATTCCGACCAACTTTCTCGGCAGAAATCCGGGAGCAGCGAAGCAGCGTCTTACTAGCTTTAGCTTATGAATCTGCATTGCCATTTGGAAGACAAAAACTAACCTTTAAAACATCTGTTCGTGTATCAAAGACATTTAAATCAGGAAACTGGTGTTGCAGCTTTCTTTGCGGTTTCAAGATATGACGAAATCTCATCTTTTCCTACGCGCTCTATCATAAACAAAAACCCTAATCAGACCATTTCACTTTGAATTCAACACATGCTATCTGCCCTAAAGACATCGCCTTTTTATTCAATGTCTGATTCTAATTTCATTGACAAAAAAACCGGAGTGATGTATTACTACGCAAGCTAACAGCGACGAGTTGGGAATTTGCTCGTGAAACGATGTTACAGAAGAAACGGAATCGACAAAGAACAGGGAAGCTAATAATCATTGGCCTCGAGCTTACCGAAACTGATATGGTTGTTAAGGAAACCGGAAGTGGGTGTAATGAATGAAGAAATCGTGAAATTGACGACTACAGAAGTCGATTGAAGATTCAGTTTGCGGAAAGGAAATTTGTTATTTCAAATAGACTCAAGGCTTTCTTTTCTAGTTTGATACAAAATCGGTTGCCCTTGTAACTTCGGGTTTGTTTTGTTTAATCTTGATATGAAAGGAATAAAAATAGGTCTGCTTAAAGTTAAACAGGTTTAAATGCACTACACGAGAGAGAGAGAGAGAGAGAGAGAGAGAGAGAGAAAGGGGGAGAGAGAGATAGGTTTAATGTCCACTCGACACAAACTTCGTCATTTCGGGACTAACACACGGTTCCATTTTATTTCAATTGTCCGTTTGTTTATAGGTGTCTTTAGCAGTAGTAAGAAACCAGAGGACCCGGAGAAAACACACGATGTTAGACAGGCGCTAACCATTCGCCTCCCTCCTCGTCAAAAGGAAAAAAGAAGTCATGAAGTGTTTGATTTTGTCTTGAACCAGTGTTTTCTTTTGGGTTATGTTTTATGGTTTATGTTTTTTGATTCAATTATAAACTATTCGCGTAACTGATGCATTGGGAGAAATATATCAGAGTTAATAAAGACAGATTCTGCCGTTAGATGGCGGTGATTTATGGTGCACGAGTCACAAGTCGTCCATAGTTTCACCTTCAGTAAATTTAACACAATTTTAATCACATCTCTTGACAACTTCTAAATACAATTTATTCCTGTGGTAAGTTTTTCCCACGGATCATTATTTATATTAGAATAAGATGCTTGTCACTATATGTGCGTTTATGAAACTCGTGCAGTTTTTTTCCTTCCTTTAAAAGGCCCTTTGTTCTCTTAATCCTATTTTTTAACAGTGGCCATTATTTTCTGATGGATGAATTTGTGCGTTATAAACAACTTTTCCTTTGACTCAAATTTTAATTCCCTCGGCATCACTTTTGTTTGATTTGTTTTGGATGTTCAATCTCTGAACTTATTTTATTTATTTTTCTCGCGGTTGTTGTTTCGCTATTTTAACGAGATTTCGCCCAATAGTTTTGATGCAGCTATGAGGGGTGTGGCGCCAGGCAGGGTAAGCTTACTCTTCCGGACACCTGTGTATTCGATCGGTACACGGTGAACAGTTCATATTCTGATTACACTTTTTTGCCTGATTACACTATTTTGTCTAATGGATTGTTCCTACATATACTTAAAAGATCCCTTGACAGTTGGAATTCGATATTAAGAGTAGGCCTTGGCACCGCTGTCCGGTCAAAATGTCCCTCACAGTATCAGTAGCTCAGTAGGAGTAGAACAGTAGCAATACTATCGACCAGGTATAATGGGGGTTGGCATGGTATAAACAGCGTTATCATGTAGCATAATACAGACAAGGTTGGCATATAGCATGATATAAACAGAGTTATAACATAGCATGGTACAGACAGGGCTGCTAAAGCATGGTATAAACCATCTTCAATAGAAGGCTTGATCTCCCTTTAACTACGTACATCTTATCAAGACCTCCATGTAATACCTTGCATATTTCGGCATTAATTTCGATTGGGTATAAACCAGGTTATCATAAACATGAAGCATGGCACAGACAGGGCTGGCATATAGCATGATATAAACACGGTTATCAAATATCATGGATTCATGGTACAGTCACGGTTATCATATAGCATGGTATAAACATTGTTATCTCATAGCATGGTACAGTCACGGTTATATACATGTAGCGGGGGGGGGGGGGGCCTAGTGGTCTAGAGTGCCGCGCTTCGACCTCTAGGTGGACGGTCACTTCTGGCTTACGGCTGTGGTTTCAACCATGGTGTGAGCGTATGTGACATGGAGATAGGGGCGCCTTCTCAACCTCCGGGCACTCCCACTGCCAAAGATCACTACGCGCAAGCGAATTATTGAAATAAAAATTGAAAATCATACGTTTAGCCTAAAATGATCTAGTTTGTGTCGAGTGGACGTTAAATCCCATTTCTCTCTCTCTCTCTCTCTCCGTATTGGCCCATTCGTTCGTTTTACCAAGCAGTCACCCAATTCAAATTTCAACGATCTAAAGATAGTCTCTATCATCCAAACAAATATTCTACGAATATTAGTCTGGATGGGTCCTCAGAATTTGACGGAAAGTCGGTCATTGTCTGGATTATCCAGTCTTTTAAGTTACCACGTACTGAATCTATCAAAACAACTCGCTTGTCAACAATGACAATCTTTAAAATTTTGTTTGTAAAGGTTTTAATTGAAATAGTAATTTCCTCTCATCATGAATCTGACGTATGGCTTCTCATAATTATAATTTTTCATCGCAATTCATGCTTCTTCCGACGTATCTATTTTGTTTCTAATAATAGATGCGCCCAGTGAATTGTGGGATACATTCCAACCTCGCTTTATAAAATCTAGCAAAATCTGCCCGGCTTCACAAGATCTAGCACTAACCTAGATTTTAGCCAATAGAATATAGCGAAATCGGCCCGGCTTCATAAGATCTATAACTTACCGAGACTTTAACCAATAAGTTCCATTGCCCATGCGTGACCGGGAGTTTGGTTTTTTATGGGGTAGATTATCCAGTAAACTTCGTCAACAATTGAGAACCGACCCAGACCCTCCGTACGTTGAAGACTAGGGGGTTCTGGGTGACCGAGACTAATCTAAAGATAGAAACGATTTCCTATGTCACGTGATCACATGTCAGAGGTCACCATCAGCTAATAGATCATGTCGTCTCACGTGGCCAAAGGTCAACCAAGATATTGACCAATTATATGCTTGATTATATTTGATATATAATCAATATAATTCATAATTTTCTGCTAGTTTAACATGATTGGGTCAGGGACTCTGTCGGTTACATCAAATTACTGTCCGTTAAAGAACGGAACGAATTAATTATAAAAAGAGTGCATGTCATTGAGTTCTTTAAAGTTAATTTAATCGAGTCCCCTGCGTTCTAAACAGTTTGGTTTATTCAGGGAATGTGATGGAGTACCTCCTTAATTCCGATTTTAAACTAAAAATCCATATTTATAATACGGTAAATAAAATGAAATGAAATGGGGTTTAACGTCCTACTATTTTCTCCTTAACTAGGCTAATGAAGACGGACATACACCATACAGTGTGCAATGGGGAAAATTTCGCCCGGGCACCGGCGCTACGACTTACTCTTTTATCGTATTCCAATTGCCAAGGGATCTTTAACGCGGGCCCTCCATCCTGCATCACTGACAAGGGCAAACCACGCGGAAAATCTGGATGAACTTTCTCAGCCAATGCAAAAGCAGTAAATAAAAGTGAGCTTCAGTACACCACTCCAGCGGATTAATGAAACCGTGGGTTAGTGAGCATTCCCCGTACACACGTGAGTGTGCACGTAAAAGAATCCCTGCCAGTAGGAGTTCGATGAAGAGTAGACGGAAAGTAAAGAAGAACATTAAACCTCATAGTTCTAATTCTTGGCATTTTATTTTCTTTTTTTTTCTAATTTTTGTAATTCATGGCATTCTATTTCCACTTTTTGTATTTTTTGTAATTATTGGCATTCTTTTTCACGTAAAGAGGCAACAGGGAAGATTCGATAAAGGGCCAACAATTCCTGCTATAATAGTTTCAAAAATAGATAATGAAAACTGAATATGCTAAAATTTCACTCAAATTGCTTCACTCTGAACCGAGTGAACTCTGTTTTTACGTTAATCACAAAACGTATTTAAGTCCAGTACATTTCACAGGCTAATAATGACATTGAGTGTTGATTATGGTCTGCAATAAACAGAGTTAGCCCCTACAATAATGCATGTTTCAGCACTGAATGAACTGTTTTGTACATTATCAAAATTAAATTCATTATTCAATAATAAAAAAATATGCCTTTTTCATAAAACAGACATCTTCTGGGCTAAGTCTCTTAAGTTGATTATCTACGGAGAGTTAATAAAATGGGTTCGCCGAAAAACAGAGAGATGTCTTGGCAACGGATATGAAGATTCTATTAACAAGTCATAAATGTGCTACTGAATCAGTAATAGCGTTTATTGTTTAGAATTTGTACCTGACATGATCACGTTAATGACCCCCTGTTGATAAACAACCGGATAACATCTGTTCTGATAATTAGTTTCAAATTTTAAAGAGGGTAAATTTATCTCGTCTTTCCGAATGGTATTTATTACCCCCCTGCCTGGAGCCTGGAACCATGCGGCTAACCAGACTAGATACTTTAATAAACAGACGAGATAAAGTTTCCATACTTTGATAAACAATGGGGTTCAAAGTCTAAACATGGTGCTATCACTGTTCAGCTGATAGACGACTTTGGCCAATAACTATGGACGTAAAATGAAATGAAATGGGATTTAACGTTCTACTGTTCTGCTCCTAAACTGGGCCAATGGAGACGGGCATACGCCATACAGTGTACTATGAGGGAAATTTTGCCCGGGAAGCGGCGCCACGGCTTACTCTTATATCGAATTCTTACTACACTTGACCTCGGTTTTTCGTACCATCCGAACAACTAGACAGCTGTCCTGCATCGTTGACAAGAGGAAACCACACCGGAAGTTCTTGATGAACTTTCTCGGCCAATGCAGTGATCCCAATTAAATCAGGTTAATATAGGAAGGCATAAGTGTACCGACAGGGGAGTTTAACCCGGACTGTGGTGTGTTCGTGTACTCGTCCTCGAATTCCAATTGCCAGTGGTTCTTTTACGTGCACAACACGTGCAGCGTGAGAGAGAGAAACGGTTTTTAACGTCCACTCAACAATAATTCGCTTGCGCGTAGGGGTCTTTAGCAGTGAGAGGAAACCGGAGTTCCCGGGGGAAACCCAGGGATCGAAACCATAGCCGCAAGTCAGAGGTGGCCGGCCAGCTAGAGGTCGAAGCGCGGCACTCTAGACCACAAGACCATCCGCACGACAGCGTATAAATGAGACCTTGGTTTTTTCCACCTGGTCAAGCCTTTTTCAACTGATAGAAGTCGATGAATGTTGTCAAAATCTATGAACATGGCAATGCGTTTAGATACGTAACCAAACGATGGTGTTATGAAACTAAATGGGGTTTAACATCCTACTCATCTACGTCTAATGAAGTGCGAAATTGTCCCCGGAGAGTGGCATCTCCGTGCCGCCTGGTTAGTGAGTCATTCTGCACCACTAACAAAAAGAACCCGGACTCAAAAACCCAGAGAAAATTTCTAGTACAATGTGTGGTCGAATCGGGGACATCTGGGCCCTGTTTTAGGAAATTTTGACTAAAGATAAAATCCAAATTTTAGGAGATACTTTAATTTTGATTTACTAAGCACTAAAATCAACCTAATATTATCCAATCAAATTACGAACATTTGAATTTTATCTTAGTTAAAATTTCGTGAAACAGGCCCCTGACTCTCACTTTAAAACAGTAAGGATTTTACTTTGACTTGGTCGATAAAGCAAATGCTGCCTATGAGATGTGCGCGAGGGATTGGTGTAAAACTCAATCCAGTCGCTACTACAGTTTTCACAGCTCATAACGGAAAAAACTTCCATTTCCAATTTTCTCTCTCAAATTACATTGTCATTGCTGGTATGATTTACAACAAGCAAATGTCCGTTAAAGGGACAATAACACGCTTGCTGGCATGACAGCTCAAGAAAATAAATAATAGCCTTATTCTAAGTACTAGATGTTTAAGTGAAAATGAGGTGTGTTAAGATGAAATTTGTATCATCAATTATTTGGAATATTGTAAAATAGTACAATTTGTTGACCAGACTAAAGGATGGAACATATTATTAAGGTACAACAAGAGTGGTATTGAGTCTTTAATACGTCTTCTTCATCACTAAATGCTGTTTACAGTCAGTTACTATCCAACCGAAACAATGTGGCTGTAGTGAATAGTAACCTTATTACGAAAATAAACATGTATTTACATCGGTCAAAACTTGTTTTTCCGTCGGACAATTGCACCAACGTGGACCACCATGGCAATACAGTGTTCCATTGAGGAACTGTTGCCATGGAAGTACACGCCAACGTGTACCCGGGGCCCCCTGTGTATTGTCCAAGTAGACTACGTCCTGCATCACTGATAAAGGAAACCAGACTGCAACATCAGCACCAGGGTGGGATTGGAAACATATCCCGTGGTTAGTCTGCCAGCGCCATACTAACTGACCAGCTACCAAGAAATGAAATGAAATGGGGTTTAACGTCCTACTGTTCTGTGCTATGAGGGACATTTTGCCCAGACAGCGGAAAAAAGGAAATACTCTCTCTCTTTCTCTCTCCCTCTCCCTCTCTCTCTCATTTCGAAATCCAACAGTCGAGGGCTCTTTTGCGTGCACGGCAAGGTGTACACGAATAGAGAACAAGAGTAAAGTAGATTATATTATGTCACATGTGTAAGGCTGGCTAATTCTAGCAGTCGATGTATATTTTACGTGCACGGTAGGGCGTACAGGGATAGAGGACAAGTGTAAAGTAGATGACTTTATGCCAGATGTGTAAAGGTGGCTAATTCCAACAGTCGATGTATCTTTTACGTGCACGGTAAGTTGTACACGGATAGATAACAAGGGTAGAGTAGATTACTTTATGTCACAGTCGAGGGATCTTTTACGTGCACTGTGGGGTGTACGTACGGAAAGAGAACAGGAATCAAGTAGATTACATTATGTCACATGTGTAAAGCTGGATAATTCTAACAGTCGAGGGATCTTTTGCGTGCACGGTAGGATAGAGAACAAGAGAAAAGTAGATTACATTATGTCACGCACGTGTAAAGCCGGCTAATTCCAACAGTCGAGGGATCGGTAGGGTGTACATGAATAGAGAACAAGAGTAAAGTAGATTACATCAATATGTCACGTGTGTAAAGCTGTCTAATTAGATGACCGACATGAATAAAACCACACGAGTGTTAAATTACACGTGGTCGGAGTTAATTGGTGACCATGGATTGTAAACAATCAATGGAGGTAGTTTGTATTGACCACTGGTCAGTTTATAATTATTGTGTACTAACTACAGGTCACGGTAATTACAACTGGACAATCAGATGCTGATAGTATTGGTGGGGATAGATAGTTACTATAATAGGGTGACCGGGAGAGAGAGAGAGTGTGTGAGAGAGAGAGAGAGTGTGAGAGAATGAGAGAGCTACGCCTATTGACGTGTCCACACGACACAAACTATGTCATTTCGGGACTAACACATTTTTTTAAACAATTCCTTTGCGCGTAGGGGGTCTTTTGCAGTAGGAGGAAACCGAGAGAGAGAGAGAGAGAGAGAGAGAGAGACCGTATTTCGGGACTAAAATATAAGAGAGAGGGAGAAAGAGAGAGAGAGGGATAAAGGTTTACCGTCCACTTGACTCAAACTAGGTCATTTCGGGACTATAACGAGGTTTTATTTTATTTCGATAGTTACTATTATGGGGTGTCTGGGGGAAAGAGAGAAAGGGGAAAGAGAGAGTGAGAGAGAGACCCCTTATTTCGGGTTTAAAATATTAGAGAATGGAATGCAGGGAGAGGAGGAGGGGCTAACGTCCACATAAAACCAACTATGTTATTTCGGGACTGACATTTATATTTCAATAATTCGCCCGAGCGTTGAGAGTTCTTCAACAGTCGGCGGACTGAAATAATAATAATAATAATAATAATAATAATAATAATAATGAGGTTTTATATAGCGTCTTCTCCATGTTGACACATGCTCAAAACGTTTTTAGTAATGGCTCTAGTGGTAAAACTGTCGAAACGGGAAAGTCTTTAAAGTTTGTTGATTCTTGATTTAGTAGCCAACCGGGAGAGTAAGCTTACCAGGACGACGTTTCCCTGTATGTATTACATATGTCATGAAAATATAAGAAATGTAATGAAATGAAATGGGGTTTTACGTCCAACTGTTTTGCTCCTAAACTGTGTTATGAGGGGAATTCTGCCTGGGCAGCGGCTCTTAGGCCTACTATTATATCAAATTCCAACTGTTATGCTCCTAAACTTTGTTATGAGGGGAATTCTGCCCGGGCAGCGGCTCTACGGCCTACTATTATATCGAATTCCAACTGCCAAGGGATATTTTAACCGGAAAATCTTGATAAACTTTCTCGGCCAATGTATGGATCGAACACCGGACCCCCAGGCTAGGGAGCCAGCATCTTGCCCTCTTAGCCACCGTGATGTCCAAACTAATATTAGACATGATATTCAGGAGTACAAGAAACATCGTTGATATTTAGAATTTCCTACATATCACAGTAATTAATGCTTGAAACATGCCCCCGAAACATGGATGCTGTTGGAATACAGAAATATGTCTCGTATCAAACAGTGAATAGTTCAAGTGTCTTTCAACTTATCAGTGTTTATCAGGTCTTGACGGGACCCCCGGGCGAGTAACTCCATCTGGGTCACAGTGACAACAAGCCCATGTCTATCTGAAGCGAATCCATGTTATTTGTGATATGTGTGAGTTTCACCGAGTTGAGACAGTCATTGCAGTTTAAATATCACACCAGTTGTGATCCCTCTAAGGTCGTGAGCGGGACCGCCCGAACATACGTTTAACAAATCTTATCTTCGGATACATTTTGGGGGTCCAAACCGTCAGATCCCCTTTAGGCCCTGTATCCATAGGCTGTTCCCTTGTGGCGTGTTCCCTTGTGGCGTGTTCCCTTGTTTCCTTGTGGCGATGAACCTTTGTTTTTTAACGTGCCCGTTCCCATAGGATGTTCCCAGGGAACATGTGGCCTCGTGCACGGAACATGTGGCTTGTGACGGGGAACACAGACCACAGGAATTTGACCTTCTATCCGTATATATAAGCATACACCATGTCATACATGTCATACAGTATAAAAAAAGAACAGGAATGCAATGCCTTTTCAAGACTCGACTTTACCTGCTCTCGCTTCAACTCGTTTTTCCCTCACAATTCGTAATGTCAGGCCATCAAACCTCTGCCGATCCACTCAGATATGTTTTTTCTTCAATCCAGTTGCTTTGATTTTCATAAATACTCCCACAAAACGATATCATAGCCAATTGTTTCCAATATTTACATTACATTCGCTCATAACTACTTCCGTCCGAGAATCCATGTCTTGATTTGAGTGACGTCACACATTTCGAACGATACGCGGTGAATTTTAAAAATCAAAAAATAAAATTAGTCACAAATAAAATCCAAAATAGATTAAAGTGTGTGTTTTGCATTTTTTAATGCATAATACAAAACTACTCACAGCGGTAAAATATCAATTTATAAAAAACAAAAATTGTGAACAAGCACTATCAGGGGCGGATAACTCGCTGTCATCGCCTGTCTTCGCTTCAGGTTATTTATAGAATACATAATTTGTCCGTCAACCACCAATTAAATTATGGAAAAGATATTTGATATCGTTGTTTGGTAAATACCTTAAAATTAATATTTCTGGAATTCATAACTGCTCTTCGGAATTTTGACGAGCCCAAACCGGCTATTAAATTTTTTATTTTTTCTAAAACATTGTGTGGAAAATCAGATGATTTTTTTTGTAAATTTTAATTTATGAAGCGTCAATACTCGAATATGTGAAGGATTTTTTTTTAAAATAGGGCCCAAGTTGATATAGGCCTATATATAAAAAATTTTCCTTTTTTAAAAATGCTGTTTTAAATCCAACAAACTCCATTGTTTTTTTTTAAAAAAATTTTAATTTTAATTAATGAAGCGTCAATACTCGAATATGTGAAGGATTTTTTTTTAAATAGTTAATATAGGCCTATATATAAAGGTTTTTTTCTTTTTTAAAAATGCTGTTAAATCCAACAAACTCCTTTTTTGTGAGGGGAAGGGGGATTTTTTTAAAATTTTAATTTACGAAGGCTCAATACTCGAATATGTGCATTGTTTTTTTGTATTTTGGCCAGAATAATTTATAAAGTTTTTTCTTTTCTAAAAATGCTGTTGGATAAATCAAACAAACCACAAATCGTTTTGTTGAAGCCCTTAAAGATTGAATGGACGATTTATTTATTATAACTGTTTATTGTTTTTATTAGTTTTAATTTTTTCTAAAATACAAAATGTTAAATCAGATAAACTAAAACCGAGGTACGCCGAATGCGTCTATTCATCGCGTATCGTTCGAAATGTGTGACGTCACTCAAATCAAGACATGGATTCTCGGACGGAAGTAGTTATGAGCGAATGTAATGTAAATATTGGAAACAATTGGCTATGATATCGTTTTGTGGGAGTATTTATGAAAATCAAAGGAACTGGATTGAAGAAAAAACATATCTGAGTGGATCGGCAGAGGTTTGATGGCCTGACATTACGAATTGTGGGGGGAAAACGAGTTGAAGCGAGAGCAGGTAAAGTCGAGTCTTGAAAAGGCATTGCATTCCTGTTCTTTTTTTATACTGTATGACATGTATGACATGGTGTATGCTTATATATACGGATAGAAGGTCAAATTCCTGTGCACAGACAATGAACATGTCAATTCTTTTGCAGCTGCACTAGAGGGAACACGTCGTTACGAGTGCAATATTGTATGGAAACTTGTATAAAATTCATCCAGTTCATCGCGAGTTCCCAAAAATGGCCGAACCCAGCACCATGGTCGTTGTCTGAAGACATGTTATCTTCTAAGTTTAGCACCAGCGAGGAAAATACATGTAATCAGTACCTGATCAGGGAGGGAAGGGGGCATAGTGGGGAAAATGTCCCGGGTTCCCCACATATAAGCAATAGCGGCATCCTCCTTCCTCATCCTTCCGATTTTCTGTAGTTGAGTTCATCGTCGAGCTATCAATAAAAAAACGGTCCGCATAATGATAGTTGTGTCTTGTGTTAATTTGCTTTCTCATCAACGTTTGTATATAGACTTTTCTTTTACCTATATTTCCATCGTACATTGCACACGCCACAAGGGAACAGCCTATGGATACGGTCGGGTACAGGGTCGGGTCACAACGCCACAACGCCACAAAGGAAAACGCCACAAGGGAACAGCCTATGGATACAGGGCCTAAAAAATACGTCTATGGGTTAGACGTTAGGTGTCTTTTTACAGCGGCTGGCATTTCTACCATGGCATGTGTTTTTCAAAATGCGTTATCGTTTGATAATGAGGGATTCTCGAAGTTGGTCGAGAACTTTCCATGGTATTTTCGGGCGTGTTTCATGAAGGGCGGAGGACCAGCGTCTAATCGTTTGGTTGAGACTAAAAACCGATGGCCCGTGTACATGTTGGAGTGCACGTAAAAGAACTCTAGACGGGGAGAGAGAGAAATGGGGTTTAACGTCCAGTCAACACAACTAGGTCATTTCGGGACTAACATATGGTTTAATTTTATTTCAATAATTCGCTTGCGCGTAGGGGTCTTTAGCAGTGGGGGGAAACCGGAGTGCCCGGAAGAAACCCACGAGCGAACAAAAGGTTACTCATAGCCCCGCGAGGGCGGGGTATCCTCATCTCCATTATCCCAGTCGATATTGAAAAATTAAGCCCCATTATACTTCATTCTCCCATTTATTAGGAATGACACCAATATTGTTATTAAAAGGGCAGAAAAAAAACAATAATAACAGAGCTTGGTGTTAATGTCAATGGCATAACCCAATAACCACAGAGCAAAGGGCAGATAATTCAAGCAGTTGAAACAATATCACACACGTCATAAAACCTGGATTATAACAACAACACTTAACGTAGAATAAATAACAAAATCTGGTAAAATGGAGGATATGATCACAACATTAGATTATTCCAAGAAAAACTTCTGATTCTTATTTTTATAAAAGGACATTTAGAAAATTATAATAACAAATCCACAAAGTATAAACAAAATATATCCATTAATGTTTTGTTTTTTGTTCTTGCGGTGGCAGGCAATTTGCAAAATTTGCAAGAATTGAAGTAATCGAATTGTGGAAAACACTTGATTATTTGTCAGAGCCGGAATACGATAATGCTGCGACCCTTGTGGAGAACGGGCTAGATGGAAGACGGTCTAGCACAAATGACGAAACCTGCAATCCTAACTCTTAACACACACTCCATATATGACGTCATGTGCTAGAGTCCAGTGGTTCCCAACCTGTGGTGCGCATGGTACGCGAGCACCTTCGGGGTCATGAACGATTTTTAGTTATTATTTAACTTCACAAAAATATTTACTGCCTAACACAAGATAATACCCATTATTTTCTCAGTGTGTTTGTCACTATTCTTAATATTATATTGTATACTTGTTTTATATTTTATATTGTTTAGTTCATTTGCTTGTTCTTCTTGTAAAATTATGCAAATAAAGTGATATTAAAACGAATTGAGTTTCTTTGGAACCAGGTGATACTACGGGACCTCCAAATGGCACTCGATCACAAAAGGGTTAAGAACCACTGTGCTAGACCGCCTCGGATCTAGCGTTCTCTGGCCCTTGTACTTGCGCCATTCATTCCTGTTCCTGTTTTACCTGTGTTACCATTATCTTGTACCCATTTGAACATCATTTCTCTATTATGGGAAAGAATCCGACGTGAAGAATAACTCCACGATGTGTGTTCTTTGTTTATAGATCAATAAAAAGATTTTTTACCTGCAGTGCTGTTAATATCGTGCACCCATTTGAACACCATTTCTCTATTTATGGGAAAGAATTCGATATAAAGAATACCTCCATGATGTGTGTTCTGTGGTTATAGATTAAGAAAAAGAAGTTTTATATATATAGATTTAAGATCTACGCAGTACGCACATTTATCACCCAACAATGTATTATACAGCCGAAATCACCTCTATGGTATTAAGCCTCGTAGCTTTTTGTTATTTTATCGCCATGTAAGATTCTTGATCAGATAAAAGTATGCGCTCATTTTCTATACATAACCCGGTATGTATGTCCTTACTGAATATTTCATCCTGATTGTGTTCCAGGTTTGACCCCCAATTCAGTGTGTTCCAAGTTCGCCCCCTGAATCGTAGGTCGAACCAAGAACCTACTGATTGGCGTGCACATACATAATCTTTGGCTGTTGGAATTCAAATAAAGAGAGATAAATAGGGTTTAACGACCACACGACACAAACTTTGTAATTTTGGGACTAACATGTGGTTCAATTTTATTTCAATAAACGCTAACCCTAACCATGGACCTGGTCCTAACGCTTGCCCTAACCCTAACCTGCAATCTCACCAACAATCACGCCACCTAACCTTATTTTCATTTTAGCCTCAAGTGGTGTGCACGGGGGTGAACAGAGCGGAGGCAAAGAGGGAGCAGCAGTGACATGACATGGGGCGGTAGCAGTGACATGACAGGAGGAGACAGCAGTGGCATGACAGGAGGGGGCATCAGTGACATATCAAGAGGGGGTAGCAGTGACGTGACAGGAGGGGGTAGCAGTGGCATGACAAGATAGAGCAGCAGTGGCTTGATAGGAGACAGCAGTGGCATGAAAGGAGGGGGGCAGCAGTGACATGGCAGAAGGGAGCAGCAGTGGCATGACAGGGGGCAGCAGTGGCATGGCAGGGGAAAGCAGTGGCATGACAGGAGGGGCGGCAGTGACATGACAGGAGGGGGCAGCAGTGACATGACAGGAGGGGGCAACAGTGACATGACAGGAGAGAGCAGCAGTGACATGACTGGAGGGGGCAGCAGTGGCATGACAGGAGGTTATTGGCAGAGATTGCAAACAGCCTCAACACTCCTAATACCAACATCATACACCTGCAGGAACTATGACAGAGACTGCAATTCCAGAATTTGACTTCACAGTCACAATCGACGCTGTTCCACATCAAGGAATTGGCATTCCAGGCGAATTCCATTATCTTTTAAGACAGACGGAGACTTTCTCCAAAAAGAAGTCGCTAACAACAAGTATGATGAATATAAAATGGCAACTAATACAGGTGTTCCATGGCGCGATAATATATCTATAGTCGCTATCAACAAGTAACATATAATATATAAATTCGTACCAGGCGTACATATGTGTTTTATATCAAGATCTATGTATATGTTTATAGATTAATAATTCGGCGTCTCAAATTATTTTTAACAGGGTGAACGCCCATTTTATAAACAACAGATTCGGCATGCTTAGAGTTATCCCGAAATTCATACGTCATAGTAGAAACATTATCACCATGGGGTCACGCGAAAAGACGAATACCATATGGTGAAGCCGTTTGATACATGAAATATTGTTTTATGTGGAAATGAAATGCAATAGAAAATGCAGAATCTGCATCCGTGTCATGCAATGTGCACGTAGCCATAGACGCAGCTGAACCTAATGCTAAAATAAAACACAAAATAATTCGGGAATGAAATGGGGTTTAACGTCCACTCGACACAAACTCGGTCATTTCGGGGCTAACATATGGTTTAATTTTATATCAATAATTCACCTGTGCGTAGGGGTCTTTAACATTGGGAGGAAACCGGAGGACCCGGAGATTACCCACGAGGTTTGACTGGCGACCCTACTCCTTGTTACGTACAACCGGTGAATCAAAACCATACCAGTTGACTCAATGACAGGCTTTATGATACAGTACGCACGTGCTAACCATTTGGCCATCCAGCCAAATAATTCGTGTTGGTTTTCTTATACCCTTGGCCTTTATATCTTCTCTTCACACGTAAGATTATAATTTAAACCTAATTAAGGGAAACCTTAACCAGAGAGTGTCGCTCCCGTCTGCTCTTATTTCGAATTCCAACTGTCAAAGGATCTTTAACATGATGCCAATGAGTACACGGGATCTCGGTCTATAATTTCATCCGAACGACTGGTCGCTATTCGTTGCCTCCGTTCCCTCGGCTACATAAGACTGTACGTTTGGAGTTTTTTTTTGCAAACGGGACTTAGGTCCATTGCCCCATCCGCACAACTGGACGCTCTTCGTTGCCAGGAACTTCGTCCACGTGGCTACATTTTGGTACACGGGACCTCGGTTTATTTCCCCATCTATTTTTTGTCAGGAACCCGGTCCGCATGGCTTAACAATGGCTATTATGTGTTTGCACTGTTAGTCTGAGAAACAGGTTTCTGTGGTTTACATATTCTAAAACAGTTTGGATTCTGCCAAATTGTCCAGACAAATATACCGCCATTGCTCTCAAACCTTCGTGAAACTGAGACAATACCATCTGATCAAACAACATCCCACATGTCGACGTTGAAGATGTTTTTCTATGAAACAAGCAGGGCATTAATCGATTCTCCTTCACAGATCAAAATAAGTCTACCGATTTGTCTGTTGTTTTGTCAAATGCTCTTCTTTAGCGGATGTATCTAAAATGCCTTGTATTCCCCAGTGCCATCTTGGCCCGAAGACAACACGTAATGCGGTCGAGTTAAAGTTTTTGTTTTAAGTATCGATTTGGTTGTATTTGACCTAGATCGCGGCTCATATTTACGGATCAAATGGATATTCCGAATTCAGTGGACCAGAGAGAGATATGGGGTTTAACGTCCACTCAACACAACTAGGTCATTTCGAGATTAACACACGGTTTAATTTTATTTCAATTGAGAAGGCGCCCCTATCTCCATGCCACATACGCTCACAGCCGCAAGCCAGAGGTCGAAGCGCGGCACTCTATACCACTAGGCCATCCCAACCCCCCTCAATGGGCCAGTGGTTTAGGGTTGGTGCTTTTGAATATAATGCGTGATATGGGGGACAGTTATATCTGTGGGAGAGAGAGAGAGAGAGAGGGGGGGGGGCAATGGTTATTGAGTCAACAGGCGTAATTTCGATTCCCAGGTTGTCCGTGACAACGAGTAGGGTCGCCTTCCAACATTGGGTTTTTTTCCGGGTCCTCCGGTGCTTCCATTGCTAAAGACCCATACGCGCCAGACAATTATTGAAATAAAATTAAACCATATGTTTGTACCGAAATGACATAATTTGTGTCGAGTGGACATTAAACCATATTTTCTCTCTCTATCTATCTTTATAGACAGGTCCGGTTTCCTCCCACGTTTAATACTCGTCAATACGGACGAAGACATGTCAGTCCCAAAATGATCTACTTTGTGCTGCACCCCCCCCCCCCCTTGTCAAAGAACAAGCATGTCGAATACAATAAAGCATTTTAAACTAACTGAATAAATGATGCCATGGGCGGTAATGGCACCATTATTCAACGTTTTAAATATTTTATATGTTCAACACTTGACTGATCGATTGACAATCTCATTGTTCTGTTTCAGTATTTCTGGAAAATCAGGATAGAAAATGGTCGTCGATATTGTTACCCATAACACGATATTTCCAAACTTAAAGCCCCAATAACACTCTTGTTGAAACTGAATAATATATTCCAATCTTTATTCTGGTCAACAATTTGTAATATTCTACAATATTTCAATTAAAAAATGATACAAATTTCATCTTAAAGGGACAGTCCCGTATTATACAGAGGCTCAAAAATAAAAGTCTGAGAATGTATGAAAATAAAACGCCAAAATATAGAGGAATGGTGTATATACCTTGTCTCAAAATTTCAACTCAAAATATTGAGTCATTTGGACGTGAACGCCAAAATTGCTTATCCGGACACGTAACCCTTTTAAGATTGATGGTCATTTTTTTCATTTGGTGACCTTATAATCGATTTACGTTTCTTGAAAGGTCTATACAGTGAATGACCCATGTACTGTACTTGATAACAAAAGGTAAATTTTACCTACATATTATTTTTATAGAAAAAAATCTGGTTTTATCCAGATACTGTATGATACAAAGGTCTCCATTTCCAGATGCAGACTGTCGGGTTTAAGTTATTTACAAGCGTATCACAAAAATCGGGTTAGTTGATCGGCCTTAGATAATGGGTTTTAAATGATTTTAACACAAAATTAAGCAGTTTTATTCCACAAAAAGGTATTGGGATTGGCCCTTTAACACACCTTATTTTAAAAATTGGAAAAATGCAACTACATGCCGTAACATGGTTTGAAAAGCCTTACGTGGCCACTTTCAAATGCAACTGGGATTTAAACATATTTTCGAACCCTCTGGACAAGTAAGATAGGTTGTAATGGATAATTTACACAACAGGTAGGACACTTACACATCTTGTAGTTAGAATAAGGCTATTTTTTTGTCTGGACCTGTCAAGCCAGCAAGAGTGTTATTGTCCCTTTAAAATACACAGACTGGAACCCGAATGAGTACAAAGGCGGTAGAATATTTTGGGCTTTGAGATCATAAAACAATTATTCTATCTGTAAGGCGGGAAAACATCCATGTCTTATCGTCTGGTCATCTTAGCTCCATGCTATTGTATATTAATGGGGCTCATCACTTCTCATTACGTAATAAAACGTCACATTCCTTTGATGTCTCGCCGTTCGGAGATTTTATGGATAATAAAGCGAGCTTTTAGATTAAACCCAAGTCAATTTTGTCAAATTCAATCTTATTCGGCTGTTCCTGAACACCGACGGTAGTCAGGATGTCGCGTTTTAACTTAACCATTAGAAAATCAATTTGTATCATCATGGGTCTAGTCGCTTGGATGAGACGAACGACGCGCTACAGCCGTGTACTCGTTGGAAGCCTTAGTGGCTAAGTGAGTTGGCTGAGAAAGTTAATCGGGCGTGGTTTCTCCTTGTCATTGGTGTAGGACAGAGGGACTGACAAGCACAGCTGTATAGTCGTTTAGATTGGACGATAAACATACATTGGCGTTCATGTTGGAATTCGATATAAGAGTAGACCCCAATAATAATAATAATAATAATAATAATAACTTTTTTTAATGGGGGTAGTCCCCTTAGCACAAGGGCCGCTGTCAGGGCAAAATTCCCCCATTGCACCCTGAATGGCGTATGCCCGTCTTTATTAGCCTTGTCTGGAGCAGAACAGTAGGACGTTAACCCCCATTTGATTTAATTCATATTAATATAATGTACCAAGAAAGTAGGGCATAATCAATCCTTTACAGTATACCGTGTAAAGCATATTGGACGTTTTAGAATTTCAGACAACGTGAATTCTTGTCACGTTCAAGGGTAATTTTCAACATGGATTTAAAGTTAGCTATTTTACAATTCCCCAGTAAGTTGGAGATTACAGACTCGTCTTGTGATGTCACGGCTCGTGTTCCTGTTTTAAAGCATCGCGCTCAATGGCGCGAAGTCTCGTGATATGATGGTATGATGACCCTTCGTAATAATTGGAAGGCACTGTTCACGCCTGATTGGTATCATACAATATGTGACATTTAATGTTTTAAATATTTATAAGCTGTATTCTACTTGAATCTCGGGTTCTTCTATAGATGAAAGTCTCTGGGGAAACCACAGAAAATATGACAATATTATCTAAATTATGCATATATAATGAGAGACATTTGTAAAGGGGTTTCGGTCTGTGGAATCAATGTCGACAGAGAGAGAGAGAGAGAGAGAGAGAGAAGGGAGAGAGAGAGAGAGAGAGAGAGAGAGAGACACACACACACACAGATAGAGAGAGAAAGAGGGGGTAACGTCAACTCGACACAAACTAGGTCATTTTGGGACTAAAATATGGTTTAATTTTATTTCAATAATTAGCTTACGCGTAGAGGTCTTTAACAGTGCGAGGAAATCTGAGAACCCGGAGAAAACCAACAAGTTTGTTGATGCGAGCCTACTCCTTGACACGTACAACTTGACATACGAAACCATGTCAGTTGACTCCATGACAGGCTTTATGATACAGCGCCAGCGAGCACGTGCTAACCATTAGGCTATCCACCCACCCCCAAAGAAGAATATGGTATCGGGCGACCCCTGACACGACCTTCCAGTACAACTTGTCAGATCTTCATGTTGTGTAGGCTATCAAAAGTATAAAAAAATAAACGAAATATAGATCTGTATTTTATTTTATCATTGCTTGATAATGACTAGAGATGACTTGTCGAAACGTCGCTCGGTAATCGTATTCCACTGATCTGTTTATTCGAGTTCGGGGGGTTGGGATGGCCTAGTGGTCTAGAGTACAACGCTTCGACCTCTGGTCGGTCACCTCTGGCTTGCGGCTGTGGTTTCGAGCCCTAATGTGAACGTATGTGACATGGAGATAGGGGAGCCTTCTCAACGTCGTGGGTTTCCTCCGGGCACTCCGCTTTCCTCCCACTGCAAAAGACCCCTACGCGCAAGCGAATTATTGAAGTGAAATTAAACCATATCTTAGTCCCAAAATGACCTAGTTTGTGTCGAGTGGACGTTAAACCCTCCCCCCATCTCTTTCTCTGTCTCTCTCCCTCTCTCTCTGTCTCTCTTAAAATTAATGCCATTGAAACGATTCGTGACCTCAGTAATTGTATTCCATATAGAATTGTGACCTACTGATCGGTTTAGTCGAGTTCAATTACTAAACGTCATTATCACCTCAGTAATAAGCAGTAATTGTATTCTATAGGATTGTGATTTGTATAATATGTCGCAATTGTATTTCAATAATTCTCTTGGGTTCACCAGTGTGTGAATATACTTCATTCAATTAGTGTTGTTTTCTTTTCACTATGTTATCAAAAGAGAGAGAGAGAGAGAGAGAAATGGGTTTAACGTCCACTTGACACAAACTAGGTCATTTTGGGACTGACGTATGGTTTTCGATTTTTATTTCAATAATTTGCTTGCGCGTAGGGGTCTTCAGCAGTAGAAGGAAACCCATTGGGTTGAGAAGGCGCCCCTATCTCAATGTCACAAACACTAGGGCTCGAAGCCACAGCCGCAAGCGAGAGGTGACCGGCCAGCTAGAGGTCGAAGCGCACTCTAGGCCACTAGGCCTCCCCCCCACCTATTATCAATAACTGGTGAATGAAAAAAAAATTGGAGGGTGGGGCCGAGATCTCTAGTAACTCTACTGATAGTCAGGCAATGAACATGACCAACTTCCAGGTCGGCATATTTCACCGGTGCTGGAAGATGTTAAAAAAATCATTAACAACATGTTAAATCCATCAAGAATATGATCTAGTCAGGACAAAGGGTTTGGTATGTAGATAATGTAGTATTCTACAAATTTCAATCGTCCATTGAGAGAATACATTCTTTCTTGTATGATTTGATACCATATCGACTCTACACCTGTCTTAACTATTAATAATAAATTACCCCCAACTGGCCTCAACCCCCCGAACAAGACGATAAATGCATTTTAATTGAATTATGTCTCTCATTTGCCCTTTTTGTAGCACCCTTGCATTGCCCCTATAATAAAAATTAATTGTTAAAGAGAAGGCGCGAATGAAATAAAGAGGTTTTAACGTCCTACTGACTTGGCTGATGAAGACGGGCATACGCCATACAGTGTGTCATGAGGGAAATCATTTAATTTTTCGAGTGATAGTTTCCGACGCATAAGCCTTTTGGGTCGGGCGCCCGGTAGGCTCAATATCGGCAATGACAATATTATTAACAAGCATTCAAAACAGATTCAGAACTTAAAAGCGCTATTATTTGAATCGATATTGCACCGAATTGTGATATCGCTACTCGGATAATGTCCGTATTACCATAATATGTAATATTATCTCCAGATCAATTCAGATTATAGTCTAGAAATGCCCTACATGTAGTTTGTGTCGAGTAGACGTTAAACCCCATTTCTCTCTCTGTCTCCATTTAGATTAATGTTTCTGTTTAGAGCAATAAAGCCCGTACTTTCGGGGGGGGGGGGACGTGTGCGTGTTGATCCCAAAGGTCTGTCATTGAGTCAAGTGATGCGGTTGGATCGCACTGCTGAAGAGCCCTAGCAAGCAAGCCAATTATGGATATAAAATTAAACCATATGTTAGTTCCAATATGACCTAGTTTGTGTCGAGTGGAAGTTAATCTTCGTCTCTCTCTCTCTCTCTCTCTCTTAAAATATAACACGGATGGAGCTTGCGTGCCATAAAACTCTATTTCATTCATTCATTCTCCCGATGTAGTCACAGGATTTTTACACGTGCTAAAACTATTTAAAGTTAAAACAAGGAATTTTAAACTGCTGGGTGATAATTATTTTATCTGTCATTAATCAGAGGATTAGAAGTGTTTAAATTCCTCGTCTGTTGAATGATTTGTTGTCTTGAAGACTGGAATGACACAATTGTTAAGTGAGCATATGTAAAAGTCATTATTTGATCATACGGGTTATTTATGACGTCACCGGTTCGTTATTTCAACTGAAGTGGAACGGGTTATAGAAGAAGAAGAAGAAAATGTATTGCATGAAAAAACTTATAAATAAAAAACAAAAAATAGAAATACATGTATACATGAAACTAACAAAGGTACATACATGTACATAATTATATAAATATACACAACTTCACAGACATGGATGAATTGTGTACAAATATGTAACTACAAATATGTGACTCGTTGACGTTATTAGACCCAATTATAATATCGTCTATTTCTCTCTAAACAATTGAAATTTTTTACGCTTGTGAATGTAAATAAATGGGGATTAACGTTCTACTTTTCTACACCAACTGGGCTTATAAAGACGCGGGCGAATTACAGAAACCAAGATGCTCCCGTAACACTAAACAGATATTCTTTACATCCAGATTTGTTAACCATTGGAATAACCTGCCCGCAGAAGTTATAGAAGCCAAAACACTGAACTACGTTAAAGGACAATATTGGTTCCAGCCATTATCACATATGTGATAGAGCTGGTTGAACACAATCCAAGTATACTTTTAACGCAGAAATCCTTGCTACGATAGCTGAGTAATACACGTGTCCCCAATCAGCAGTGACGTAGCGAAAAGGAAAACACGAGCGACTGCTCTATATAACTGACGATTGATAACAGATAACGGCTAAATTTCAGCTCACTAATAATTCCTTCGAAGACCAACAGTTGTTATATCGGACTGCAAGAGGATATCTGACAATTCAATAAAGTAATTAAATGTCATTAGATAAGAGAACACGAAAGAAAAACAGAAGTCCGTACATTACCATGTTTTATAAGGTATGGAATGAATATAAACAAGGGAATGTACGGACTATTTCTATTTTTCTCGTGTTCTCGTATCTAATGATTTGAAACAGTGGCATTTTTCATGATTTTAATTCCCGAGAGACGCAAGATTTGGAAAACATTCTAATTGTTTTGATTTGGTTAAGTATTTCTGTAAGATATGTCTTGTATTTTGTTGCATTTTAACAAGATAGGAATTTTAAAAGCCCATTCGTCATACCAACTTGGCAATGAAATGAAATGGGGTTTAAACGTCAAATTATTTAAGCTCCGACTGGGATAATGAACAGTGGAGCTATAGTTAGATTTGATTGGTATATTTTACTATTATTGTACTTACATTTTTAATGTGAATAAATATAATTATTGCTAAAATAAACTAATAATACTTCCTATCTCAACACCCCTGCATTAAAATACAGAGAGAGAGGGGGGAGGGGGGAGGGGGGGGTCTAGTGTCCAGATTAATATAATTGATAGGTATTTTCACCATATGGTATTATCTCTTGTGTAAGGGTGTTTAGAAATCAGATGAAATGGGGTTTAACGTCCTACTGTTATGCACCTAACCTGGGCTAATGGAAGACGGGAGGGTATCTACTTGACACCTGGTCAGGTACAAGCGTGGGGTCGAACCCAAGACCGATATAGCCAAGCTATAGACTATTGAAATCAAGAAGTTAATCTGGGAGAGAATCTGAGGTGAGATATGCAATAGATATATATACAATAGTGCATGTTCTATAAATAAACTACCAAGTTATTTATATCATATACCAGTTAGATATAGAACAGACCGTAGAAGATAAACTGATAGCACAGAAATCTAATCCACCGCTTGTTATTAAAAGAAATCTAATCCATCGCTTGTTATTAAAAGAAATGAAGAAACGCTGAAATCTATCACATACTGTGAGAGTTTTTATGGCTCTAAGAAAAACACATTAAAGACTGTCGTATTTTATGAGTAAAACCATTTACCAATACGTCGACATGTCGTAATGTTCAAACGTCGGGTAATTTACTTAATTAGTAGAGAGAGAAAGAGAGGGGGGAGAGAGAGAGAGAGAGGGAGAGAGGGGAAACTAAATGGTTTATCTGTTCTGTGTTTATAGACCATGGCAAGTTGACAAATTTAATATCTTTAGTATTTAGTTGACATGATAACCAAACGAAATTGCCTCTCACGTTAAATCAATAGAACGATAGTCAATTCTAGTAAAATGCTAGTTTGGCTAATTTTTATACAAAATGGTAGTATGGTTTAATTTTATACAAATCGGGAGTAAAATGGTAGTATGGCTTTATTTTATAAAAATCGGTAGTTAAATGGTAGCCTGGCTTTATATTAACGTTAGGAAACAGTTAACACGGACTTGCTTTTATACAAATCGGGTTGAGCATGGTAATATGGGTTGCTTCACTCGTATGATTCTACCTTTCCATCTAAGGATTCTACCTTTCCTTATTACGATGCTGTCTTGCTTTCCTTCTTAAGCCTTTGCGTCTTCGATTCTACCTAACTTTGTACAATTCTGCATTACTTGGCATCTTGCGATGCTGACTTGCGCTCTTTCTAGGGATTCTGTCTTTCCTTCTTAAGATTGTAGCGTTCTGTCTTACTATGTTTTCTTACTTTCTTTCTTGAGATTTTGCCCTCTTTTGCGTCTTATGGTTCTATCTAACTTACGATTCCACCCTGCTTGCTTATGATTCTACATTAATTCGTGTTCCTTCTTACGATCTTAACTCGCTTTCTTTCTTACGATTGTCCTTATTTAGCCTCTTACAATATTTCTGCCTTTTCTGCTAACGACCTCACCTTACTTTGCCTCTTACAACAATTCTGCCTTTTCTGCTAACGACCCAACTTTACTTGGCCTCTGAATGAATGAATCAATGAAATGGGGTTTAACGTCCTACTGTTATGCACTTAACCTGAGCTAATTGAAGACGGGTACTTGGCCTCTGACGATTTAACATTTTCTGCTAACAACTCAATCTCGAAACCAGAAAAATTTTGGAGAAAGAAATTTCTCTGGTAACACTGGGTAGCCATTTTCCCAGAAGGGACGAATCACACGACTGTTACGTGACATGTATTTATTTTACGTGTCTGGATAACCGAATCACTTCAAAATATACATACGCGTAGAAAAATAGATCTTTACAATAAATTGAATTTGTACATTTAGGATCCAATTTTGTTATGTCAGCGAGTTGACTTTTACTCAAGAATTATTTTACAACAAATGAAACGACGATCCAACCTCTAGTTTTCAAGAAATCGACCCAAAAAAGATTGACTAGTGTATGTTAATTTTGGGATGTTTTTGTTCCTTTCAATTTTTCAATTACATATATAATATTGTGCGTTTTTGGGGGGATGATTGGAGTTGGTTTAAGTTGGTTTCTATAGGCTACCAGACAATATTAACTTAAATAAAGTCCAAAAAAATATTTTATATTGTATTTCTTGCTCGCTTTTTTCGGGATGTTTGGAGTTTGTTTATTCCCACAGGATACCAGACAATATTAATTTTAACAAAAAATATACACCTCATTTTCTATTTCTCGCTCGGGGTTTTTTCCCGGATTTTTGAATTCTGTTTCTATAGGCTATCAGTCAATATTAATTTTAACATAAAATATACATTTTATATCCCAGTTCTTGCTCGAGTTGGTCGAATGATTGAAGATATCCACTTTAAAATTAAATCAAAATGATTTATAGGACAATATGAAGAAATAAATTGTCCAATTATTAAAATGTACCCGTCTATATTCTATTGATTGTAAGTATTCAGAATAAGGATTTGATTTTATTATTAATTTACTGGCCTAGTCTTCGTCGGTCAACCAAAAATGTTATGGTAATGTATATTATTGTTTCTTCTAATTAAATTATCTAGGGGAATTGAAATCATCAACGAAAGAACCAAATGGTATTAGGGGTCTTGGAAACACAGATATTTTCAAAATTACCCTTACTGTTCAAAAACCAACAATTGTTCAAAATACCATCTGTCACGTAAACCCCAAACCATTCAAAATACCATCATTCAGATAAAAACCTATGCAAAATACAACCCGACACTTAAATGTTCAGAACTTTTCAAAATATTAAAACTGTTCAAAATATCACCGTCACGTAAATACCCACAACTGTTCTTCATGTCATTCCCACATAGAATGAAATAAAATGGGGTTTAACGTCCTACAATTATGCACCTAACCTGGGCTAATGGAAGACGGGCATACGCCATACAGTGTGCTATGAGGGACATTTTTGCCCGGGCAGCGGCGCTACGGCCTACTCTTATATCGAATTCCAACTGCCAAGGAATCTTTTACGTGCACTCCAATGTGTACATGGGACCTTGGTTTTTCGTCCCATTCGAACAACTAGGTAGCTGTCATTGTCAGACCTCTTGATTCCCACATAGAAACACAGAAACCACATGCCAATCATTAGTGGGCAGTTTGTCATTTTGTCATGTCATCCGTAAACACCAAGCATCACGTCGCGTTACAGTTCATCATGCCACTTGTTATAATACGAGACATATCACGTCTCGTTACGGGACAGTTCCCCACATCACGTCTCGTTACGGGACAGTACCCCACATCACGTCTCGTTACGGAACAGTCCCCATATCACGTCTCGTTACGGGACAGTTCCCCATATCACGTCTCGTTACGGGACAGTTCCCCACATCACGTCTCGTTACGGGACAGTTCCCCACATCACGTCTCGTTACGGGACAGTTCCCCACATCACGTCTCGTTACGGAACAGTCCCCATATCACGTCTCGTTACGGGACAGTTCCCCATATCACGTCTCGTTACGGGACAGTACCCCACATCACGTCTCGTTACGGAACAGTCCCCATATCACGTCTCGTTACGGGACAGTTCCCCATATCACGTCTCGTTATGGACAGTTCCCCATATCACGTCTCGTAACAGGACAGTTCGTCATGCCACTCGTAACAGGACAGTTCGTCATGCCACTTGGTACGAGACAATTCATAATGCCACTCGTTACGAGACAGTTGATCATGTCACTCATTGCGGGACAGTTCATAATGTCACTCGTTACGTGACAGTTCAACATGCCACTCGCAGCAGATAAATCCAATTTTGTGTTCTTGCCTAATCATATCTCAAAATGAGTATCTTTCACTGGCCACCATAAATAGATACATTTGACAATTTATGGGAAATTACATGTATAGGAAATTAAACACATCAAAGTACGTGGTGTGAAAATTATAGCCTCTAACAAATATCATACTGTGAAAAATAGAAAATAATCATTCTGGATTATAAATTGTGATATGTTTTTTATACGCATGCACTTTTCACAGGCCAACTAAACTGTCAGTTCTCACGACATCTTCTTTAAGGCCACTGATGGCGCCATTTCTCTCGATATCTCGTTTAAAGGGCCAATCCCGATAAATTTGTGGGGAATAAAACTGCTTAATTTTGTGTTAAAATCATTTAAAACCCATTATCTAAGGCCGATCAACTAACCCGATTTTTGTGATACGCTTGTTAATAACTTAAACCTGACAGTCTGCATCTGGAAATGGAGACCTTTGTATCATACAGTATCTGGATAAAACCAGACATTTTTCTATAAAAATAATATGTAGGTGAAATTTACCTTTTGTTATCAAGTACAGAACATGGGTCATTCACTGTATAGACCTCTCAAGAAACGTAAATCGATTATAAGGTCACCAAATGAAAAAAAATGACCCGAAACCTTAAAAGGGTTACGTGTCCGGGTAAGCAGTGTTGACGTTGACGTCCAAACGACTCAATATTTTCATCTGAAATTTTCAGACAATGTAAATACACCATGCTTTTATATTTTGGTCCATAAATTTCACAAATACTCGGACTTTAATTTTTGAGACTCTGTTCTAATCGGGATTGTCCCTTTAAAGCCACTTGTTCTCATTCGAACCAGGGTTAAGATAGCCGAATGGTTAACGCGTGTGCAATGCATCCTTAGGTCTGTCATTAAGTCAAGTGGCGTGTTTTTGGTTCCCCGCTTGTACTTGACAAGGAGTATGGTCGCCTGCCCAACCTCGTGGATTTTCTCCAGGTTCTGCGGAGTCCTCCCACTGCTAGAGCCCCCTATGCTCAAACAAATTATTTAAAGAGTCCCGAAATGACTGATTTGTGTCGGTGATAAAAAAAACCCCCAACAAAATAAACAGAATAAGGTCAAAAATATTAATTGTAAAGGCAGGAATTCTTAATTCTATTATTTTAATTTTTTTTTTTTTTTTTTTTTTTTTGGCCTAAGCCTTTAATGGTTTTTTTTTGTTATTATATTTGATTAATCACAGGTATAATATATCTATGAGTTATCCACCCGCATATATATAAATAACTGAATAATTAAAATGTCCAGTTAGAGTAATAAATGTATTATCAATACATATGTTTCATTAATATCGTATTATCTGTCGTTCTAATATCGATTACCCAGATTCCAATCTTACGTCGATTTCACGCCTAGTAGACACAAATACATGTGATTCCATTAACTAAAGTTCACATGGTCACACAGACATATCCATTTAAATAATAAACGCATCTGCGGGAGATTTGGGGATTAGTGTTTTGGAATTGGTATTAAGATGAATTTATTTGTCTTTAAATAGTAAATACATTCACGAGGTATTAAGTCTTGTACAATTGGAATTTTACAATTTATTTGATGCTAATAAAAACATTGAGACGACCAGGGGCGGATCCACGAATATTTGCAGGTGGGGGTTTGTCAGGTTCCTGTTAAGGAGATCTGCCATCTTCGTCTCTAAATTGCCTAGGCATACATACAAATTGAGCTTTTTAAAGACGGAAATCATTTTTATAATGATGCAGGATCACACTGTGATTTAATTTCATGTCATTGATGCAAGGCATTACTTTTTATGTAGCTGGGCAGAGTAGGGTTTGAAACCCGCTCTGGATCCACCCCTGGATATTAGCTTCTTATAATTTGTAAACACAATTCTAGATAAGGACTGACAAAGAGTAATAAATCTTACGCGAACCTTTTTGGGTAAAACCCAAACCATACATTTAGATGTGTTTTACGGTTCAATTAATAAATGTCACCTATAAAACCTGCCTGTTGCAAGTCTTTCGTTAGGCCTTAAATGTTCTATAAATTATTAATAAGACATTAATTTACTTACCAAGGCCATAAACCACTGTCGTGTTCAGTTACTAAACAACATTGAGAACGTTTAGATATGTTAGTCACCCTTGTGTGGTTAGAACGTGCGCGCTGTATCATACAGTCATTAAGTAGGGTCGCCTGTCCATCCAACTTCGTGGGTTTTATTCGGGTACACCGGTTTCCTCCCACTGCTAAGGCCCCTACGCGCAAGCGAATTATTGAAATAAAATTAAACCATATGTTAGTCCCGAAATTACATGTTTAAATCCCATTTTTCGATCTATCTCTCTCTCACCTTTGTATGCGTAATTTAAAATTTTGACAGCCAACGAGAAATATTCGCTGACCAGTGGCCAACCCTTTTAGTTAATGACGTAAGATTGAATGAAGGGTCGACTGAATGACAAGTTTTAATTTCCCCCGTCATTATCATACCGAGACATGTTTTTGATATTTAATGACATAACTGATTTTATATAATTCTACATTAACGGCCCGCCTCCCTTTACCAACCAGGAGAATGGCGAAGGATAGACGGTGTGTACTATAAGGCCATCTGTAACAGGACAGAAGAGTTTTAGTCTAGCGTTCATCAATTAACGTCCCATCCGAAAAACTTGATACATGTACTTTTCTTTGAAGACATTGTAAGGAAAGAAATGTTGTTCAGGCAGCGGTGTTTCCAACTGCCAAGGTTTTTTTTACGTACACGACAACTAGTGCGCGGAACCTCAATTTCTCGTCCCATTTGAACATCTCCGTTGCAACTATGTAGTAGAATTAATTAACATGCCGGGGAATTACTTTTTCACCAACTAGCGAAACCCGACATGTTCTAATGCGTCACAGTCAAACCCGGGATTGAAACCATAACTTACAAGGGAGATACTAATAGTAGGCCAGTTGGGGAGGTTCGGAAATTTCCGGAGTCCAAAATGGCCGCTATATACAAATGAGTATTCTGGGAAATACTAACCCGAATCCTAACCCTAACTCTTTTAATAGGGGTAAAAATTAGTCTTCTTAAAAAGGGTTAGGATTGGGGTTAGTATTCCCAAAAGTTCTCCGGAAACACGCGAACCTCTCCAACCGGCCTACAATTAGCATAGATCTCCCAACTTACAAAGATAACAAATCGACAGCGCATGCGGGAGACCCCACTGATTGTTTCTACAGCCACGTGATTAAGAGAGTGTGAAAAAAGAAGTTATATAAATTTCAGTACGGTAGACGGTGATGACAGAGCCTATATATCATAGTTGAGTAATAATGTTAGACAATACATTATTTATTTATATACGTGTAATAGTTTCTCTATTATTATAAACAACACAGCAATCACGTTAATCTACATACACTGTTCTATATTTAGAATTAAAATACAGATGTGACGTCATCCTTTGATGTTGGCGTACCATTATCTCAAATAATGTACGGGCAACTTGCCAATAGTACATTATTTCAATATTACTACTGGCATGATGTTTTTCACTGCAAACGCACGTGCGGAGTGTGACCGAGTGTCTGAATTTTAAGAAGTTTAATGCTCTCGCGCTTAAGACATTGCGTAATATATTGAAACAACACTCGGCTATCGCCTCGTGCAGTATCAATATATTACTTAATGTCTCGCGCTCGACCATTAAACTACACCGACATTACGTCATGCATTCACCAGTATTGCATAAAACAACAACATGATAAAAAAAAAGCTCACTAACGTCCAAGTGCAGAAATCATGCAAAAAGGGGGGGGGGGGGGAGTTAGCGTGTGCGCGTTGTATCATAAGGTCTGTTATTGAGTCTACAAACGTGGTTTCGATTCCCCGTTTGTAATCGACAAGGAGTAGGGTCGCCTGTTCGTGGGTTTTCTCCAGGTCTCCGGGTTCTCCCCACTGCTAACGAAGACACCTACGCGTAAGCCAATTATTGAACTAGTTTGTGTCGAGTTGACGATAAACCCCATTTCTCTCCTTTTCCTGTAAAATTGTCGGTTTATATAGGCATGGTTGACATATACATGTGCGTTTGAAAGTCTAACAGAAGTAACTTCTTATTTGACAAATCCACATAGCTAAAAAAAAAACAATATCATGTTTTGTACTTTAGCATGTACAGTACATGTAGTAGGTCCATTGAAGAGAGCGTGACCGGGAGCAGTGTTGCCTGTACAACCTCGTGGCTTTTCTCCGGGTTCTCGGTTTCCTCCAACTGCTAAAGATCCCTACGCGCATAAGAATTATTGAAGTAAAATTAAACCATATGTAAGTCCCAAAATGACCTAGTTTGTGTCGATTGGACGTTAAACCCCATTTATATCTTCATTGAAGAGAATTATTTTCCTGTTGAATTATCTACTGAAGATTCTCGTTTTATAACTGGAAAGAAATTTAATCTAAAAGAAACATTATCGGAGATAAGATAACGAGTTGGCAGTTCTCACTATAATAGTTAAAAAAATTGATAATGTAAAGGCAATTTGCTGAAAGTTCAGTCAAATTGTTCCACTATGAACCGAGAAATAAGCGATCGAAAGTTCCGCATAGCCTCGATCATCATTACTAAATCATAGTCTCGATTATCCATTTAATCATTAAATCGAGAGGGACAGTCATGCAGCAAATCGGATCATCATCCAACACAGCGTTGACATCGATAGTTGGTTATGGTTTGGATGCGTTAATAAATGTCTAATTAATAGTTCATATAATATTTCAGGACTAAAGAAAGACCTACAATAGGTAGATTTAACTCTTGCATAATGTATGTTTAATTATTAATTTGTCGTTAAGCTGATAATCTCGAGTATCTGATGCCATCGAAAGTTGATAAGGGTCTTGCTTTGTTAATTAATGTCTATTTAATAGTCAGTTCATATAACATTTCAGGACTAAACAAAGACCTACATGTACTAGGCAGATTTAACTCTTGCATAATGTATGTTTAATTATTAATTTGTCGTTAAGCCGATAATCTCGATTATCCGGTGCCATCGAGAGTTGATTACGGTCTTGCTTTGTTAATTAATGTCTAATTAATAGTTCACATAACATTACAGGACCAAACAAAGACCTTCAATAGACAGATTCTAATTAATAGTTCATATAACATTTCAGGACTAAACAAAGACCTATATGTACTAGGCAGATTTAGCTCTTGCATAATGTATGTTTAACCCATTGCATTGAACGTCTGGAAGAACTTACCGTTGGGACGAATCTTAACTCAACGAGGACAGGACTGATAATTAACCAATACTGGCTTGTTGCCAGGTCATTTCTTTCCTTCGTTTAAACATTGCCAAGTATTGCTTCGTTTTTTACAAAAACTATAATACTCCCCACAGACGATCCAGTCGGTATATCACCATTTAAAAACATGTCAACTGAGTACGAAACTTGGAGAAACTCGTTAAAAATATATTTACTATTTTCTTTATTGAGAATTGAAATAAAATGTGGTTAACATCAAACTTGTGGGCGCCAACCATGAAAATAAAGTGGGGTTTAACATCAGATTTTACTGCATCGGGTTTAACGAAATGAAATGGGATTTAACATCCAACTTGTAGGCGCCAACCATGAAAATGAAATGAAATGGGGTTTAACATCCGATTTTACTGCATCTACTTCATAGGGATAACGAAATGAGATGCAGTTTAACATCTTACTATTCTGCACTTATCAAGATAGCGAAATAAAATGGAGTTTAACGTCCGACTTTACTGCATCTATCGGGTTTATTGAGAATTGAAATGGAATGGGGTTTAACATCCTACTTGCGTGCACCAACCATGAAAATGCAATGAAATGGGTTTTAACATCCAACTTGCGTGCACCAACCATGAAAATGAAATGAAATGGGGTTTAACGTCCTACTATTCTGCACTTATCAAGATAGCGAAATAAAATGCGGTTTAACATCCGATTTTACTGAATCTATCGGGTTTAACGAAATGAAATGGGGTTTTACACCCAACTTGCGTGCACCAAGCAAGAAAATGAAATGAAATGGGGGTTAACCTCCAGCTTTACAGCATCTATTGGGATAACGAAATGAAATGAGGTTCAACGTCCTACTATTCTGCACTTATAGGGATAACAAATGATATGGGGTTTAACGTCCCTCTATTCTGCCCCTACCGGGATAATGAAGACGGACACACGTCATACAGTGTGCGCGACGGACATTATGCCCGGACAACGTTTCCACCTACTCTTATTCGAATTCCAAATGCAAGGGATTCATTTACTTGCACGACAATTAGTAGGTTCTAGGTTCAATCCACAGAGGATCAGTGGTTAATTAACCAAGAGGTTCCGCGCTCGATTCCCCGTTGGCCGATAAAATTAGTCAATGATGTAGAACCTTGAGGGCCCTGCGATAAAAAATCAACTTGTCCTTCAGACTGAATAATTTGGCCCCACTAGTGTAGCCTACTCGTCAGCATGCACACAACGAACTCTTGACAATTGAAATATTGTTTAACAAATACACGATCATAAACAAAAACACTTAATATGGAACACAAATACTAATTTAATTAAAGCGACGTTTCGTTGAGGATTCTCCCAACGTTTTCAAGCTAATCCTCAAAGAAACGTCGCTTTAATTAAAATAGTAATTGTGTTCCATATGAAGTGTTTGTGTTTATTATCTATGTCAATTGCTAAATGTCGCTCAAAGAAGAAATCCACGATCAATTGAAATAGTTTTTACCGACCTCATTAAAATCGCTAACACCCGTGGTTAACATTCTCAGCTACATGTATAAGGTTAAACCAATTTAATGTTTATTTCTGTCCCGTGTACACATTGGCATGTACCTCGGGTTTCCGTCCTATCAAACGACTATAATATGTTGTTCATTTCCAGCCCCCACGCGGTTAGACAGGCGCCCCTATTTCTTGTCAGGTACAACCGGGGGATCGAAACAACGCCAGTTGACGCAGTGTATTACATGTACATTATATAAAATATCAATAAGTATTTTGCTTGATGTTAGAAGAACATCCGATGTTCCATTCAACCCTACATCCCTGCCAGTACATGATGCGGAAAGAGGCGGTTGTTTAGTGTGTAACGGAAATAATTCGTTTTTTCAAGTCGAAAACTTTGGAATAAAAATGGAAAATGAAATGGTGTTTAACGTCCTACTGCTCTGCTCCGACTGAGCTAATGAAGACGGGCATACACCAGAGCAGCGGCAGTATGGTCTACTCTAATATCAAATTCTAACTACCAACGCATCTTTTACATGCACGATAATGTATACACGCAACCTCGGCTTTTCGTATCATCCGAATGACAAGACAGTTGTCCTTGCCAGGTCCTCTACCCTGCATCACAGACAAGGAGAAACATTGCATGATATTGAATTAGAGACTTCACCCCTTTAAACCACAGTTAATGTCACTTGCCGTGTGATATTTATTTTCCGTTATTCAACGAGCTGTGGCGATAAGGTTTAATTTTCAATATGTTTAAGTTGATAATATCTACATTTGGTTTTGAAATGAGTGGTGTGTATAAATCAATCGATGTGTTATTAGTCATTTATTATACCATCTGTAACCTGTTATTATCATACATATTATAGTACAAAACCTGTAACAAGGTTCACTCACCTCTGGCTTGCTGTTGTGGTTTCGAGCCCCGGTGTGAGCGAATGTGGCATGGAGATAGGGGCGCCTTCTCAATCTCGTGGGTTTCCTCCGGGAACTCCGGTTTCCTCCCACTGCTAAAGACCCCTACGCGCAAGCGAATTATCGAAATAAAATTAAAACCATATGTTAGTCCCGAAATCCCGAAATGACCTAGTTGTGTTAAATGGACGTTAAACCCCATTTCTGTCCCCGCCCTCTCTCTCTCTCTCTCTCTCTCTCTCTCTCTCTCTCTCACAAGGTCCACTCGTCATTATCATTATCTCTGCCGTCAGAGAGAAATGGCTTTAATGTCCACTCGACACAAACTAGCTCATGTCACGTACAACCGGGGAATCGAAACCACGCCAGTTGACTCAATGGCAGACCTTATGACACCAATCTACATGTATTCGGCACAGAAAAGTCTGACGCTAACCTCATTTTTTCATTCACTCTCAGATCAGCGAAGATAACAAAATACCTGTATATTCATTGCTGTATTAATCAATTACCATTTAAACATGTGTACAGAATAATGAAATGACTAATATAATCATTGTTAACGGTTATATACCTACATGTTTCACCTATTATATTCATTTATTAACGGTTATATACCTACATGTGTCTCTTCATAATAAACTATATCGATCCTGTATATATGTAATCAATACCTATCTCTATTTCAAACATGGTAATTGTTTAAAAGTGGAATTTTATCAGATTATTAATACAGGCGTATGTTGATTAAAATTGTTAAAGAAAGCTCGGTTGCCAGGGGGAGACATTCCTCACGAGGTCAATGAATTTGAATTGCACATGACGTCACGATTTTTGGACCAAACCCAACCCTAACCCTAACCCTGGCATGCAGTGCCTGGGTTTGTCGCTAGAAATAAGCCATCACCTCATTTATGAACGCGAGATGTGGTCAATATCAGATTTCTCACGTTAATGTGTATTCAGATGGATTATTTAAAGCGGCACTAGATAAGATTAGATACAGAGCTGGAAGTTCTTGCTATAATAGTTAAAAACTAGATAATGTAAAGGGAATATGCTGAATATTCAGTTAAATTGTTCCTTTTTAAACCGAGATATTAGTATTTTAATTTAAGGCCTAGCCTCGATCTTCATAACTAAAGCTATTTCCACGCATATCACACTGTATCAATATGCATAGCGAATGCATCGGATGGAACAGTAGGACGTTAAGCCCCATTCGGTTTTCAATTTGAATAAAACGATGACATCTAATTTTACATCTTTGTTTCAATATAATTATTCATTGGGATGGTTTGTTTAAAACGTTTGAATAATTATAAACAAAGTAACGGCGTGTGAATCAATGAACATATGATATTACGTACAATAAATTCAAACAATTACGTTATGTCACGAGGGTTTGGTGCGCGTTGCATCATAAGGTTTGTCATTGAGTCAACTGCCGTGACAAGGAGTAAGGTCGCCTGTCCACCGCGTAGATTCTCTCCGGGTCCTCCGAATTCCTCCCACTGCTAAATAAACTTTTTCAGTGTTCTAAGTGGGGGGAGGCATAAAATCGTTGAATTAGTACTTAAAATGTCGGTCACCAAGCTTAGCGTATGTTCGCAAGCACAGCTAACTGTAGACTATGTTTAGAATGGAATATGTAGAGTGTATAAAAAAAACTATACATGAAGAGGTAGAGTACAGTACGTATTAGTATAACTCTGGTAATTAATATGATGACGTAATGATGGTAGTGTTTATAATTAACAACACGTGTTGTATATATGCCTTACTTTGTCCTGTTTATTTATAGCTTTATTGCCTTGATTTTATCATTTTGTCTGCGATCTCTCCTACACCTTTGAACGTGGCAGGGAGTAGAGTCGCCTGTCCAGCCTCGTGGGTTTCCTCCAACTGCTAAAGACCCCTACGCGCAAGCGAATTATTGAAATAAATTGAACCATACGTTAGGCCCGAAAAGACCTAGTTTGTGTTTAGTGGACGTTTAATCTCAGTTCAATTACTTAATGCCATTGAAAAAATTTGCCAGTTGACCCAATGAATGAGAGACCTTGTGTTACAGCGCGCACGTGCAAATCATTCGGCCACGGAAATGTGATCGGAGACAACTGGTACGGGTTAAAACGTCTGTGGGCGTAACGTCGCGTGTTACCTGATAGACTTATACGCCGTTTAAGTTTAACAGAACACAGTTTTTTATAGGAATCAATCACTGGTTTATTCACAAAGCACGACGTTTTCACAAAGAACGACGTTTCGACAAGTATTCGTTACATCCTCTTATCGTAACGATGAGAGGATACTTGTCGAAACGACGTAACGATAAGAGGATACTTGTCGAAACAACGTAACGATAAGAGGATACTTGTCGAAACAACGTAACGATAAGAGGATACTTGTCGAAACGACGTGCTTTGTCAAAAAAACAGTGCGGTGATTGATTCCCATAAAAAAAACTGTGTTCTGTTAATGTGTTTCCCAGTCGCTAAATGCCACTAAAAGATTATGCCTTTTAAGATGTTTCCCAAAGAAAACGCAGGTTTTCTATCTGATTTATACTCCCTATCGGATCTCCATGTTACGTCTGAATACAATGTAAAAAAAAAACAAATATCACATTTCCTTTTTGTAAAACAAATGTCATACTAGTCCCCAAGGGCATTAGAACAACATTATTAGGCTATTTCAGGAATCATACAGAATTACAATCTAATCTGGTATGTCATATTGTTTTCGAGAAGAATACCTTGCGTCATTGTCCAGCGAAGTGCAGGTGGATTGCGTCACACATAAACAAAACTCGCCAGGCAAACACAAACATATGCCCGTCCTGAAACAGGTGCCCGCGAGCTGTGAGAGAAACGGTAACCTACACATTTTCAAACCATTTATTGACTTTCAAACGACATAAATGTCCACCTTTATCGAAACGAAAACTTATGCCCTGTGATGAAGAGACGGTAAACAATACCGTCCATTAAGACTTTCTTCCGTCCACAATAAAATATTAAGTGTCGCATCTGACACGATGCCTTCTGGACAAAATTCAGCCCACCCCTCACTTTCAAAGAAGTCTTCGAACAATCAAAACAATTATAATCTACATTTCTTGTACGTTAAACTCTCTCCCGGCGAAAATACGAGCATAGCTAACCAGCGATTTTTTTCCGACGCAGACAGAAAAATTCCGACAGGAACGGCCATTGGGGGGCGACTCGACCCCCCCCCCCCCACACACTAGCCTCGGGCCTAATCAAATTACTTGATATATATCGCACTCGACGCTGCAACTATGTCTACGGTCAACGAGCGTCATTGGACTCCGAGTGTTAGGCGGTACCGGGTTTGCTAGGGTTATTTCCCACTGGAAACTCTGGCAATCCATGCATGTAGACACGTCTTTTTTACGTAAACAAAACTTGATAGTTGGAATCCAACGGACAAAAAGTACAACGAAACGAAATTGTCAGTGAAAACGTTCCCGTTAAGCATACTTAAATACTTTTTCCTAGTTTCATTAAACCGGTTTGTGCAGAAAGTAATACGTTTCATTTTATTTCATTTAGTTATCCATAATCTTTGATTTGTCTGTTATAAAGTTCAAGTTGAAGCTGATCCTCTCTTCCTATGCAAACGTGCTGTAGTTGGTTTTACAGAATTAGAACAAAACTTTAAATTGTGTTTTCGATTCGAGGATCATCTGCTGTAGATAAAGTAGGTCTGAAAACTATCAATCTTAATTAACCAATCAGTTCAGTGTAATTCTACACGACATTTTAACTCGAGGCGTCTGCTCTTACTCATGTTCTTTCATAGAACGGCGATATCTTCCTAGGTGGGAGCAGCCGTGAATCAGTAGTAGTAGTCGTCGTGAAATGAAAGGAAATGGGGTTAAACGTTCCACGGTTCTGGTCGTTGTAGTCGTGGTATAGTTGAGTAGCAGTAGTAGTACCAGTCGTAGTAGTAGTGGCAGTAGTAGTAATAGTGGCAGTAGTAGTAGTTTTAGTAGCAGTAGTAGTAGCAGTCGTAGTAGCAGTCGTAGTAGTAGTAGCAGCAGTAGTAGTAGTAGTAGTAATAGTGGCAGTAGTAGTAGTTTTAGTAGCAGTAGTAGTAGCAGTCGTAGTAGCAGTCGTAGTAGTAGTAGCAGCAGTAGTAGTAGTAGTAGTAATAGTGGCAGTAGTAGTAGTTTTAGTAGCAGTAGTAGTAGCAGTCGTAGTAGTAGTAGTAGTAGTAGTAGTTGCAGTAGTAGCAGTTAGTAGCAGTAGTAGTAACAGTCGTAGAAGTGGTCGTAGTAGCAGTCGTAGTAGTGGTTGTGGTAGTAGTAGTAGTAGTAGTAGTAGTAGTAGTAGTAGTTGTAGTTGCAGTAGTATATGTAGTTGTAGTATAGTAGTAGTAGTAGCAGTAGTGGTACCAGTCGTAGTAGTCGTAGTAGTAGTAGACGTAGTCATAGTAGTAGTCGTAATAGTTGTCGTGGTAGCAGTCGTGAAATGACATGGGTTTTAACGTCCTACGGTTTTGCTCCGATTGGGCTAATGAAGATGGGATAGTCGTCGTAGTCGCAGTAGCAGCAGTCGTAGTAGCAGTTGTACACAGAACACGCTGAATCACAGATGATCGGTGATATTACCCCAGGTGAAAGCAGGCGTAGATGTCATTATATTTGTGGAAGCGGACGATAATAGACCACACATATCGTTGACGATGTAAAATAGTTTATGATGATTCAAATTCAATATTCCTACCAGGGGTGTGGCTGAGCAGTATGTTTATAAAATATTTAAGCGTGTTATTGAACTAACTTGAGACCAATGCCAAATTATCGCACCTGATTTCAACATACCCATAATCCATAAATCATTTTAAAACATGTTGATCATATGTAAATTTAATATTACAACCAGGGGTATGGATGGGCAGTATGTTTATGAAGTATTTAAAGGAGCTAAATCGCTAACATTTGGTTACTAGAAATTCACAAAAGTGGCTCGCAATGCATATAATACTGTAATATAAATAAATATAAACTGATTTACATGCTTTCCGTTTTACTCTAATTTTAAATGAGTTATGTTCGGCGTAATAAGCCAGCAATTTCAATCAAGTGCATATTTCTAGCGTCGAGTTATTCCAGTCTACATAACTCCGTTTGGTTTGATGGAATCTGTCTAACCTCGTCCCCCGAGTCTCTCAATACAACTGGAGCTGAAGCGCATTATGGTACACGATTCGTGTACCAATGTTTGAGAAAATATTATATCTTAAATATCAGATATCAGAAGCTCATCTTTTTTCGGTAAGTTTACATCATCAATGTTGATTTAAATTGATCAATAATTCTTGATTTCGATGTCGCAGATTTTGGAGGATTTTTGAGTTACGGACTTACCTCCTTTAAGCGTGTAATACTACATTGAGACCTCTTGAAGCCGGCGCAAAATTCGAGCACCTGATTTCAACATACCCATAATCCATGAATCAAATAAGAAAATGCTGATCATAATATGTAACATGTATCCATAAATCATCTGAAAACATGTTGATCATATGTAAAGGAAATACCTATATTGACTACGCATTATTAAAGAACAATGTTTAACCAAATTGATGCAGCTGCATTTCCGGTTGAAAGTCCTGTCATATTTTTATAACTCTATCGGTTTATATTATCTGGTTGTAAGAATGTTTTAATTACAGGAAAGTTGGACATGTTTTTGTCACCTGTTGGGTGTTTAAACAACCATGATAGAACTTCGCATTGTAACTTACTGAATATCGTTGCTTGCATTTATTACAGTCGAGAATTTATACAATTGCTTTAAACTCCTACAAGACAAAACGCAGAGATAGGGAGAGAGAGATAACGTCACCCGACACAAACTAGGTCATTTTGGAACCAACATATGGTTCACTTTTATTTCGACAATTCGCATGCGCGTAGGGTTTTTTATCAGTGAGGGGAGGGGAATCCGATTGGACAGGCGAGCCTACTCCTTGTCACGTACAACCGGGGAATCTAAACCACACCAGTTGATTCAATGACAGCCCTTATAATACAGCGCACACGTGCTAACTATTCGGTCATCCAACCCCCCACGACAAAACAGGCAAAACCCAAGGTTAGACTCCCACTTTCGAAGAGGTACTTCCGCCCGTAGCTAGAATTAAAAATTCTTGACCCTCCCCCCTCCCAACAGGATAGGCGGAACGGTTAAATAATTAAAATTTACTCAAATTTGTTCACCTTATTCTAACTAAAATATATTCCATTATAAAAAAATGTTGTTGTTTTAATGTATCAAATACGCAATAAGAAACTATGTGCAAAGTTTTGTGTTTCTAGATCAAAGATATATCTCATAAACAGTCTGAGAAAACTTTGTGAACTCAGGGCCAGGTGGATTTGTCTGAATACGGGTCTGGTTTCCGGGTGCAAGAGCATCGTAACATTTCGGTATGACTTTATGACTTTAACACGTTAATAATAATATTAAAGCGAATGGCGATGCACGTGTGTGTCGTTGTAAGTCTTTCTTAAAACGCTTACAGATGCAACACAAAAGACATTCGTGTCTGGGGAATTTCTTAATTGGAAAAACCTGGCCGATAGTATTACGACACAGGCAGAAACTCACTAAACGAAAATGAAATCAAATGGGTTTAACGTCCTACTGTTCTACTCCGACTGAGCTACTGACCGGACAGCGGCGCTAAGGCCTACTCTTAATATCGAATTCCAACTGACAGGAGATCTTTTACCTGCACGCCAATGTGTGCACGGTATCTCGGTTTTTTTTGTCCCATCCGAATGACTATACAACTGTCTTTGTCAGGCCCTCTTTTCGGCACCTCACTAAAAGGAATATGCATAATAACAATAGAAACCAGTAATGACTTAAAATAAACACAACAGTTCTATGGATAACAATTTCTATATTTCAATAAAGCTACGTTTCAACAATGATTCTCCTTTCGTTATCAACTACAATACTAATACAGACAGGGGGGACGAAATAGATGTATGTCTACACAATCTGAACACTCAATGGAACCATTTAATTAAATATGCGCACTGATGACCTGCTTGATTTGATAATCGTTGTTGTTTGTATTTTGTTTGCAATGTTTGCTAAGTTTGTCTAGTCTGCAGTTTTATCTTATCGGTTTGTTTTTGTGTGTAGTGCGGTCATCTTGAAACTTACCATTTGAAGTTTTCGAACATTCATCACTTATACGATATAAAAACTAATACTGGCTAAGATACGGCAAAACTGTATAAACAACTCCATTGTAGAATCTACCCTTTCAGTGATTTTTTTCTAAAGTGCATGGAAAGTTAACAGTTGCATTGCAAAAACCGAAGGGAGTTGGAAGAGAATCGGTAGCTTAGATTATGAAATAAGATTATAATGGAATTTAGAACTTCAGTATACAATGTACAAAGATTATATGCCGCCTGAGCTGTTGATTTTAATGGTAGCAATAGGACACACAATACGAAATGCGAGACTGGAATTATAAAATAAAATGTGACCGAATGTAAAACTTGTTTCGGTAAATAAAACCATGATGTACAAACAATATGTACATATGAATATTATACTGCAGGACCCGTTGAGTAGCACATGGGGGTAACTGCTTGCAAAATCAAAAGATTGGAATATCTGGTTTTATACTGCAGGAGCCGTTGAGCGGAACGAGAATAGCAAACTAAATTTTTTATATTAAATATAGTCGAATTTTAGAATATATTCCTGACATATAGATATAATATGTACAAAGTTATACATGAATAATACTGCAGGATATACATATAGTAATAATACAGTTGTTTAGGTTACACACATGTTCAGGCAGTAAGGGAGGATTAAAAAGAAAATGGGAAACTGAGATTGTAAAACATATTCCTGCCGTATAGATATATAATATGTACAAAGTTATACATGAATAATACTACAGGATATACACATAATATAGCAATAATGCAGTTGATAGGTAAAAAGTTAGAAGAGAATGCCGAACTAATGTCATTATAAAATACATCCGAAATGTAATCTATAACGCTCTGTACTGCAGGGTATAAAGATACACACATGTTCTGGTAAATTATATAAATGGTGGGAACAGAATGCCGAACTAAGCTTATTTAAAATAAAATATACACCCCAACTTTAGAATTTGTTCACGAATAAATATGAATATCTGTTGTTGAAGATACACACATGTTCTGGTTGATTCTGATAGAATGCCGAACTAAGATTAAATTAAAATAAAATACACCCGAACTTTTGAACTGGTTCATGAATACATATGAATATCTATACAGCTATATACTGTCGTATATATTATGTTATTAAATATCAGAGATACACACATGCTATGGTTGGAAGAGATTGCAGAACAATCGAGGTTTAAAACTTGTTCCAACAATCCTCAATGGATGTTTCGATAAAATCTTATCTTATATTATATACAACCTTAAAAGTTATATTTACTGCGGGATATCTTGATGAAGAGATACACAAGCTCTAGTATCATACAGCTGATAAACAAGGGATTTGACGATAATGGGAAATTAACATTTACAGAAAAAATATAATCGAATTTAGAATTCATACCCTGGGATTTGTATATAATCTCAGATCTGTTATTGAGTATACACACATGTGCAGGATTCCGGCAGTATGGAGGGATTTCAAAGATAATTGGGAAAATAAGAATTATAAACAAAATATAATCGAATTTAGAATTCGTTTCTGTAATAATATACAACCTACAAAATAATATATACTCTGCGATATGTTGTTGAGGATACACACATGTTCAGGCGGTAAGGAAGGATTTGAAAGATAACGGGAAAATAAGATTTATAAATAAAATATAATCGAATTTAGAATTCGTTTCTGTAATAATAATATACAATCTAGAAAATAATATATACTCTGCGATATGTTGTTGAGGATACACACATATTCAGGCGGTAAGGAAGGATTTGAAAGATAACGGGAAACTTGAGATTAGTAAAAGAAATATAATCGAATTAAGAACTTGTATCTGTAAATATACATAAAACATAACTTTGGTATAATAATATACACTATGTAGAAAGTAATATGTTCTACAGGAGTTGTTGTTTAAAATTCGCACATGTTCTGGAAGCAGTACACAGAAGCTAAGTAGAACACCATAAAGGCATAGGTCATATCACAACACAGTATATATACTATATAGACAATAATATTACTTACCAATGATACACGATAACTTCCACACAAACGGCTATCCAATATATTAACACATAAACAAATTGAAAACAACTTTTTCTGTTTACAATCCCGCAGAAAAGTATTAAAAGACACGCGATGATGTGTTTAAAGTTGATTGGCGAAAGTTTTCCAAACTGCTCTATAAGAGACTTTGAACTGTGATAATGCACGCTTTGAAACTGATGTGTAGAGAGTGTATTGTAAGCTAATACCAATACAAGCCACTACATCATCACTACTTACTATAATACTCTATCCTCCTCGCGCTTCTCTCGTGCTGCTCTCGCTCTATAGTCACGTGACATTAAGAACGGTATACGGGAGCTCTATGGCGCACGAGAGATGTGGAATAGTCGGGTGCTGTAGCTGTTGTGGAATCAATACATGTCATTGAGAGGATTTCCAAACAACGTTTTCAGATTCTTGTTAGTCTTAACGATGGGGGTAGATTAATCCCCTCGTGATCCCAGATAATCCCAGAAATTAATTACAATGCTTCATGTTTAATAGAAAAGGACTCGGGAATTATTAAGTGACATGTTATAACACACGGAAGCCATTTAATGAAAATGGTCATTGATAAATGCCCGATAACTAATACACATGAATGAAATTAAATGAAATCGACTTTAACATGGCACTGTAATCGGCTAATGAAGACGGGCGGCCGCGACGTACATTGTGCCAGAAGAGCGGTGCTACCGGCCTACTCATAAAACGAATTCCAACGTCAATGTGTACCATTCGAAGGAATATACCATGTCCTTGTCAGGTCCTTCGTCCTGCACCGCTGACAAGGGGAAACCACGCCGGACCGCCAGTTGAGGAGCAAGTGTAGTCGTTCGGATTGGACAAGAAATCGAGGTTCTGTGTACTCATTGGCGTGCACGTAAAGGCTCTATTGGCAATTAGTGGGGGTTGGAAGGCCGAATGGTTAGCACGTGCGCGCTTTATCATAAAGCCTGTCATTGAGTCAACTTGTGTGGTTTCGAATCCCTGGTTGTAGGTGATATAAGGTCGCCTGTGCAACCTCGTGTGTTTCTCTGGGTCCTATCTGGTTTCCTCCAACTGCGAATTATTGAAATAGCATTAAACCATATGTAAGTCCCGAAATGACCTAGTTTGTATCGAGTGGACGTTAAACCCCATTTCAAATTATTGCGAATTATTGAAATAACATTAAACCATAATTTTTATGTTAGTCCCTAAATGACCTAGTTTGTATCGAGTGAACGTTAAACCCAATTACTCTCTCTTTCTCTCTCTCATTCTCTTGATATAAGAGTAGATAATGGTGCCGCTGTCCGGGTAAAAGCATAATGTATGGCGTCTTCATTAGCCCAAACGGAGCAGAACAGTAACAACACGTTAAACCCCATACTTAATTTCAATTGCATATACAATCGGTTCGGGGGGTTGGGATGGCCTAGTGTTCTAGGGTGCTTGCGACTGTGTTTTCGAGCCCTGGTGTGAGCGTATGTGGCATGGAGATAGGGGCGTCTTCTCAACCTCGTGGGTTTCCTCCGGGCACACTGGTTTCCTCCCACTGCTAAAGACCCCTACGCGCAAGCGAGTTATTGAAATAAAATTAAACCATATGTTAGTCCCGAAATGACCTAGTTGTGTTGAGTGGACGTTAAACCCCATTTCTCTCTCTCTCTGTCAATCGGTTCAAATGAACAAAAGTATGAAATTCATCGGTGTGTATAGTTATGAAATATTTTCTATATATGATAATAATTATTGTTATGAATATATAATGAGCAAGCTGTCGGCCATTCTATTTCTCTATAACAGACCGTTTATTAATATTTATATAGATTCTGTCTCAATAAATCATTTTATATAGCATCTCTTTGTGTGATATAGAATATAATATGTACAATGTACGAACACTAAATCGCTATATTTAAAATACAGATGTGAGGTCATTCTTTGATGTTTCTGTACCATTATTTCCAATAATATACGGCCAACTTGCCAATTGTACATTATATATACTAATTTGAAATATTGGACTCGTGTGACGTATTTCATTAAAAAGTACGTGCGGGATAGTGTCTGTCTTTTAAGTTGTTTTTAAACTGGTCTCGAGCTAAAGACATTGCGTAATATATTGAAACAACACTCGACTAACGCCTTTGCAGTATCAATATATTACGTAATGTCTCGCTCTCGACCATTGAACCATCCATAAAGGAAATCCCGGATATTGTGCAGCACAACAGTGGAAAGGAAATGAAATGTGGTTGAGACCTCGGTTTTTTGTCCCAATCCGTCCTACACCACTGACAAGGTAGAACCACGCCGGCAAATCCGATGAAATTTGTCGGCCAACACCGAGTTGTTTCGTAGATGGGTATACATCTGTTTTTCGTGTTCACCGAATTAATGAATGAACCACTCGGGTTAATGAAGATGACCTACCCGACCAGGCGTTACGGCCTACTGTTTTTTTAATTCCAACTGCCGGGGTTTCTTTTACGTGATAGAGGGGGTTTGGGTAGCCTAAGTCAAGTGGAGTGGTTTCGATTCCCCGCCTGTACGCGACAATGAATAGGGTCGCCTGTAAAATCAAACCATATGTTAGTCCCGAAATAACCTATTCTGTTTCTAGTGAACGTCAAACCCACTCTCTCTCCCTTTCTCTCTCTCTTTACGTCCAAGCCAATGTTTACACGACAGAAACCAATGTTTTTACGTCCCAACCGAACGACAAAAAAAAATCAAACTTTTTTTTCGTTTTCGGGCGTTTCGATGATGATTCTCTAGACTTCCTTGATAACGATGATTGAAAGACAAGCTGGAAGGAATGGTTGTCATTTTGACACACTTGGTTTATTCTTTATCTACATATATCGTAATATAGTAATTATTATGGTAATTTATTCATAGAGTGTATGTATTAGGTGTATTTATTTATAAAGCAAACGGTAACTTAGTTAAAACAATATCTTACTAGCAGGATGTCGTTGTGGCTAAGTGGGTTAGACGCTAGTTCGCTAGTCTGGATCCCTGCATTGGAAATGAAATGGGGTTTAACTGTTCTGCTCCTAACCTGAGCTAATGGAGGCGGTCCCTGCACTGGCCGAGAAAGTTCATAGGGATTTTCCTACGTGGTTTCCACTTGTCAGTGGCACAGGATGGTGGGACTGACGAGGACAGTTGTCTAGTCGTTCGGATGGGACAGAAAACCGAGGAACCGTGTATACATAGGGGTGTACTTAATTGACTGCTTGGCATTAGAAATTCGATATATGGGTAGGTCATAGTGCCGCTGCTAGAGAAAACCTTTCCCTCACAGTACAATTTATGACGGTCGATCGGGCATGGAACTAGACTCTTGACTAAATGCCCTGGTTTCGAGTCCCGTCTTGGTCTCAGGAGAACTTTCGGAGTTATTCAAACCCAGCCTCCACTTGTCAAAAGGCGTACCAAGCCGTTCAGATGGGACGGAAAACAGATGTCTAACAGTTGGAAATCGACAATAAGAATAACTGCTGAAGTTTTCAAAATCCATACACAATTTATATTATTTTGACCGTGCTTATGTACCATTACTAGTCCCAACAGTACAGACAAATTGTCTTGTGGGACGCAAACATAGTCTGCACTAATTTTTGATATTTCAAAATACACCACTTACCGGATAAGACCGGAACATCACGATTACATGTCACTCATAATTCAAAAAGCATATTGTCGAGTGACCAACAAATTGCAAATTACGTCATAAAAACATAGTTAAAGCAAGACGTGCGTTATTTGTAAGTTGTACCAGACCTTGTTTCCAAATTATATTCTTTTAAATCTGAAATAATGGGTTAACATCGCCCAACCAGTTTGTTCGTTTGCCCTGGTGATCTGACCAAGTCAATGAATTTCTCTCCACGGAACCACGAACCACTGCTCTGTGAAAGCTGTTGGTGCAAACAACTACAACCCACCCTGCCCCCTCTCCCTGTCCAACAAAACGATATAGTTCGCTTTCTATTGGGCTGTAAAAAAACCTTACATAGCTTAAAGATAATTCCCTCGTGGGAGGGTCAATTCAGAATGCATCTATCATTACTTACTGTACATTTACCATACATATTGAGGCCTAAGTAAATCCTTTAAATTTCTGTAAACTTCCTTTTTTACTTGCAGGGTCTTTTGTACGTTGACACCCCTCAATGTTCCCAAAATCGCCTAACAATTTGAATAAGAAATAACAACCTCTCCCTGATTTTAGCTAGCACACAATAAGCTGGCAGACAATAGTTCGGTTGTCAGTTAGTGGGTTGTCAGTAAGTGAGTCACTGGCAATATTGCCTAGTGCTTGCCCCGCGGGCGTTGTTTGGTGTAATCCAGTATTTTCTAGTAAGATGGGGTTTCCATATATACCAAATTTGTCATACTTTTATTGGAAATAACCCCCCGATAAAAAAATTCTGGGAACGTATCTTTAAGCTCTGCTGATTTATTAATTCCTAGGCAGTGTCACTCTTCGACAGCCTCGTGCACACATGAGGGTCGAATGAAATAAACGAGAAGCGGATTTTTTATTTTATTAATTCCATTCACAAAACGCAGATTGATGCGCTAGAAACTCGCGGAAATCGGGCATGAAATTACAGAAGTTTAGAAACTTGTGTAGATGGCGCTGTGTTGAGATTGTCAGTCGGTGAGTTTTTTACCAATCTGATTAAAACACAGATCATATTTCGTTTCATTTTCATAGTTCAAAAATTCGTTTAACATGTAGTGAAGGCCATCGAAAGTATAAAAACCGAAACGGAATATAGATCTGTAATTTAATTAGATTTGTTTTTCGTATGATTTTAAAAAAAAACATTTTACTGTGATATATAAAATTAAACTTGTCATATCTCTATTTTTTCTGTTTCCAAATATAATCATTTTATCGTCGCTCTGTCGAACTAAAAGCTAACCATTGTAGCGAACAGTTGTGTAATTACCACAAGTCAGTCACGTGATCCCTCTTACAGGACCGGATTCACGCCAATTAGTCACGTGGCTAACATGTCCGGTCAAGCGCCTAGTGTTACATAACATGCTATGTGCCATGGTGGCTTAGAATTACTCGATTATCAACTGTTCCTTCACTTTTTCAGCAAAATCTAAAAAGAAATTTACTTGTTTTGGTTTGTTTTTCGTTTATAAAAAAAATGAGTCAATTGGGTTACCTTTTTTATTTTTTTTTTATTTCTAAAAAAAAATGAGTCAATTGGATTATTTAGTTTTTCGTAGTCATCCCCATCGACATTGGAAAAAACGCTTAATGGCATTTCTATAATACTAAGCAGCATTTAATTGAAGAGAGAAAGCTTTCAGGGGAGATAATAGGGCTGGAGTGCATATTGGCAGGAATTATACCACAATTCTCTACTTCAATAACTCCAATGTATATTTCTTGTAATACCCTCGCACATGTGTGGCCAACCACAAGTCCCCTCGACATACACTAGGGCATTTCGAGACTAACGTATACACTTAGGGTCTTTTGTGGGTGTTTTCTTTTTCTTTCTTTTCTTCTTTTTTTTTTAAACAAAATCAATTATAAGGCAAAATTACAACAAAACATACCCCGCCCCTGATGTATGTATCTTCCTGAAAATGTTATCTTGGTGCGCCAGCTTAGAATTTTTGAAATTTCATCCTAAACTGATCAGCAGTGAATATTCGCTTGTCCACTACTATCAGTGAGGGAGAAGAAATTAACTTCTTTCCTTCTTAAAAGAGGGGGGGGGGAGTGGTCGAATGGTAAGCACGTGTGCGTGTGAGCTATATCAAAAAGCCTGTCATTGGGTCAACCAGGAGTAGGGACGCCTGTCTAACCTCGTGGGTTTTCTCCGGGTCCTCCGGTTTCCTCCCACTGCTAAATACCCCTGTGCGCAACCATTGTTGAAATAAGATTGAACCATATGTTAGTCTCGAAATGACCTAGTTTGTGTCGAGTGGACGTTAAGCCCCATCTCTCTCTCTCTCCCTCTCTCTCTCTCTCTCTCTCTCTCTCTCTCCTTCTCTCTCTCTGTCCTGCATCTTAAATTCTAGAGCATTTTATTTTTTAGGTGTTAGGTATTTCACGTGTAAATAGGTATATCCCGATCGACTTATTAAATGCCACGAGGTTGGACACGCGACTGTACTCAGCGGGGAATCGAAACCATACTACTTGACTCAATGACGGCGTTGTGCTTTAACGCACACGCATTAACTACTAGACCATCCAACCCCCAAATGGTCGACGTATTGTGTTTTCAAAACCATTAAAAAATCATTCAATGTTAGTCATCGTCTAGTTCAAGACAACTCCCCTGATGTTCAAGAACAAACAATAATAGACCAGATCACGTGGGAAACGGAAATAAAACATAAATTCTAAAAACCAATTTACCCAACCATGATTAAATATCATGCGCTTTCACGCTCAAATCTCGCGAGAATTAAGAATGACCCTGATGTAATTACTGTGTAAATTGAAAGGGAGGTGATGTCTGGTTGTGTTCGGGTGTTTAAGAATTCAGTAAGAATCTCAAAGTTAATCTCATGTGATAACTGTTCATAATGTGATACGTGGTTCATGATTTACTACATTAATCATAAAGAGACATACCGTTCAACATTTATTGGAATTTATTGGATACACGTGCTATTTGTTTCTATGACAATATTGCCTGATAATGACTTGAGAATCCTAGTCGAAATGTCGCTCAGTTATAAGCAGTAATTGTATTTCTATAGAATTGCATCCTCCTCGCAGTGTTCCGTTTGATTAGAGCTAATCTGACTACTCCCTGCTGGACTGAGTGGGTATTATTGTCACTAATTATGACTGGCCAGTGGTCCTATTACTGACCAATCACTGAATTCGTTACAAAGGTATTACCTTTAAAACAAGACGTTTAATTAGGACAACTGTGTTTCGTAACGTTACGTCATGGCTGCACGGTTTTTTTATGCTATATTAACCAGCGCATAGCAGGATATTGCAGCAAAACTAATTGCGTGACAAACGAGGCTATCGGTATTGACGTAAAGTAAACACTACGGTATGCTAACGAACAGACTTTTAACGTTTTCAATAACTTAAATCTTTGTCCAAAATATTAAGGAAGACCCAAGATTAAACGACGGAATGTCATGTTACTGTACGTAAGTAGTAGATTTGATTGAACGAGAAGAATAGACACATTTACTTAAATGTCAAGAATCCGAAGCGAATCCAGCAATGGCCAGAGAGGGATTTCTCGGGCCGTTGCTTCAGGAATATGTAGAATTGGGACCTGTATATTCTAGTTCAATTTTTAAATGCCATTAAAACAATCTATATTATAAGTAATAAGCAGTAATTGTGTTCCACAGAATTGTGATGACTTGTATATTCCAGTTCAGTTACTAAATGCCATTAAAACAATCCATATTATAAGTAATAAGCAGTAATTGTAATCTCTGGAATCGTCACCTGTATAAATATTACGTAAAGGGACTACCGTACTCGGAGGGGGGTAGGGAGCGGTGTCTAAGGGAGCATGGCCCACTAACCGGGGATTCCAGGGGTTGATTCCAATGTCGGCTAAGAAAGTTCTTCGGAGGTTTCCAAACAGGTTTATCATGTCAGTGGCGCAGGACGGGCGTCTTGATCTTAAACACCGTCCTATCGTTCGGCTGGGGCGAAATAAACTGAATTCCCGTATACACGTTGATATACTGGTATGTATGACGTATATAGGACGTATTACAAACTTACGCTGTCTATTTACGATTAGCCCCCTTGAAAACCGACACTAAACTAGTTGACCAACATTTTAAGTCCTAAATCGACGATTTTACCCGAAAACACTAAACTTATATTTCGGGAAACTTGAGAAGTATATATTCTTGAAAGTGTTTAATTAGTCTGTTGTTGTATAACAGATGTGAACTGAAGTAGGATCGCAATACATGAATCACCTATTTGGAAAATATTGTGCGTTGTGGGAGAGAGGTGGGAAAACTTACGAGGAGCGACCATTGCTTTGCGCGAGATTTCTCTGACCAAATTTCGAAAAACTCCGATTTTACATTTATTTTTCCCACCTCTCTCCCACAATGCACAGTGTTTTCCAAAAAGGCGATTCATGTATACAAAACAGTCTAGTAATTGTTGGCTATGGCAGACATTTAGGACAGAGATCTGTTCTTAAAGTAGAGTAGATAGTTCTACGTAGGACGTTAAACCTCCATTTCATTAATTCGTTTTTGGGTTGGGTTGTTTTTGGTACACATTTAAGTTTCAGAATTACGTTAAAGGATTCAGATAAATAAAAGATGGAGTAATGAAAATATAGCAGAGTCGTTCGGATGAGACGAAAAGCCGAAAGTCCCGTGTACACATTGGCGTGTACGTCAAAATAACCCATTGCAGTTGGGGCCCGTCTTCATTAGCCCATTCGGAGCAGAGCAGTAGGACGTTAAACCAAATTTCATTTCATTTCTCCCTTCGAATAGAAGTGAAATATTTCACGTCAAAAGTTGAATAGGGAATAAATCTCTATTTTCAATCACAAGATGGCGACACGCTGTAGGGGAATGAGCATGGAACGTGTTAGCAGTGTGTTTACAGATGGATCCGTTTCAATGTTTAAAGATTTGAGGTCTACAGTTGTCACTTTTCGGAATGAAACCAGACAGGATACGAATGGATCAGAAGGGATTGATAAATTATGTTAGCTTTTAACTTCATCTATATATATCATCACACAATAAACTTATTTAATTTACAAACACAATTTGATTATTTGTTTGCTAAATTCTTTTTCCGTTTAATGCCGAATACTGTCCCCTTACGCCTCTTTTGATATAACCGGTAAAATTGTTGTGGAATCAGATTAAGCAAGGAGAGGATGCGGATTCCCTTTGGTCGTTTAACTATAAACGAATTTCATATAGTTTGATATCACTATAATCAGGGGTTTAGAAATTAATTGAAATGGGGTTTAAAGTCTGAAGCAATGGATAGTGAGATTAGGGTAAATCAAACGAAACATTGCGAGGAGTGTGGCCTCAACTGGACTCATGAAAACGGATATACGCAAAGTAGGGTGGTATGACAGGCATTCTATATCTGGGTCCTGTTTCTCGAAATTTTAACTAAGATAAAAAAATTAAATTTTAGTAATTTAATTGGATAATAATTAAATTGATTTTAGTGCGTATCCAATCAAAATTGAAGTATCTACTAAAATTTGTATTTTATTTTTAGTTAAGATTTCAAGAAACAGGGCCCAAGTCTTGGCTACCAATGGAATACACTCAGTTTTGTTCCACTGAAGAGATAGAGAGAGGGGGGGGGGGAGAAAGAGAGAGAGGTGGGTTTTAACGTCCACTCGCAACAAACTAGATTCATTTTGGGACTAACAATATGGTTCAATCGTAAGGGGTCTTTAGCATTAGGAGGTTCCGGAGAAAACCCACGAGGTTGGACAGACGACTCTACTCCTTGTCACGTACAAGCGGAGAATCGAATCAACGCCACATCACTCATCCACGCCTTAAGATGCAACGCGAACGCGTTAACCACTGGCAGAGAAACAGGCTTATATAACTCCATGGACTTTTTAGGGGCAACAATGGGATCTCGCACCTGTCAAAGACCTTCAGATCTGTGTGTGGAAGCGGCGGGGGGGGGGGAGTTACGTAGACGATGTAACCAGAAGATCTCGAATTTGATTGCGCTGTTGGCCGTAATATAAGTTCCTCGTGATATAACACTGTGTTTTAACCGGTTAGGTCTAAATAAAATGGCCATTTGCAGATTTCGTCAAGTTCTGTTCTACATAACCCCTTGCCCTAATCCTATTTACATCATTCGAATTCGACGATATCTGAGGAAATAGAATTATTTAACTTCCCGTTTCATTGAGATGATCTTAGACAATATAGTCTCATATACGGGTTGTTTATCACCCTAATTTTGTCTACATGGCTTGTGTGATGTACAAGGCTATGTTTTATTATGTAATTTATCTTATGATAATCGAGTCTAGACTCAATATAATGTAATAGGATAGATAACAAATTAAAATCAGAAAAAAAATTATTTCGGAATAAATCAGTGTCTAATTTACGGCTAGATCTAATTCTTAAGGCCAACTCAAGATTTCGTCATGGTCGCTGTGATTGTTGGCCAAACTTGAGTTGACTATCAGTGTCTAATTTACGGCTAGATGTAATTCTTAAGGCCAACTCAAGATTTCGTCATGGTCGCTGTGATTGTTGGCCAAACTTGAGTTGACTATTATCAAATAGATGTAACCCTGACTGCAGTTGTTTGTGCGCCAACTACTTTAGCAAAGCAGTGGTCCACTGCTCTAATGTTTAACGGACCGAAACACCCAAAATGGAAGCAACTAACCAAATAAAGGATGTAAGTTATGTTTAGTCTTTCTCTTCCTTCCATTTCCCCCCTATTGCATGGCGATTTTTGTTGACTTTTTGGTGTAGAATCGGAAAAAGGGTTTGAAAATACATTTTCTGTCGGGTTTTGGTGAATATTCGTGATTGTGAGGTGGAAGGATACCAAAATTGTGAGGTTTGTTACGTTGAAATGTAGTGCCTAAAATTGCATGTTTAATTGTCATACATGCTTTTCGTCAAGAGTTTGCCACATGTTGCTCCATCTGTGACAGAAAGTGTTCTACCCAACGTCAATTTGGGAAAAAGCCGATCTAAGAGACGAGAATTAACATTAAAGTCAATGGGGAAATAATTAGCGATCTGTGACCAAATACACCATGACCATCCTCATAACCGACGTAACGCACAAAGATTGAGAAATGTTTTGTGACAATACGTTGGACTGTATAATTTTGTTAGCTGAAATGAAATGGGGTTTAACTTCCCACTATTCTGCTCCGAACTGCGCTAATGAAGAAGGGCATACGCCATACAGTGTGCTATTAGAGAAATTGTGCCCGGACAGCGGCACTACGGCCTACTTTTATATCGAATCCAACTGTCAATGATCTTTTACGCGCACGCCAATGTGTACACGGGACCTCGGCTTTTCGTCCCATTCGAACGACTAGGCAGCTGTCGTTGTCAGGTCCTCCATCCTGCATCACTGACATTACACCGTGCAAACACAATTGATAACATCACCTTTACCTACTTGCAGATAGATAGGTTAGGTTTTGTGTCGGCGGTGTGCTGGGGTGTGTGCGGGGGGGGGGGTAATAGACTTAGATCTGTAGTGTCATTCATTATGTGAAATGAAAATTCAAAAAGGCCTTATTTACTGCACTAACTGGTCTAACGCAGACGGTCATACTCCACATAAGTTGATATGAGAAGGGGGGGGGCGTGAAATCGAAACAAACTAGTCCATTTCAAGATTAACATATTGTTCCATTAGACTGTGGGAAAAAACAGGGGACCCGGGACAAACCCACAAGGTTGGACAGGCGATTCTACTCCTTGTCACGTTCAAGCGGAGAATCGTAACTACGCTACTTGACTTCATGACAGACACATTAAACCACTAGACCCCCAACCCCGCACACCATCTCCACCCCACCCCACATACCATCTCCATAAGACTCCACCCCGTGCACCATCTCCACCCCACCCCACACACCATCGCCACCCAACCCAATCCTGCACATCATCTCCGTCCCGCCACCACTCCACCACATCATCTCCGTCCCGCCCCACACCGCCCCGCACATCATCTTCACCCCCACCCAACCCCGCATACCATCTTCACACAACCCCACCCCGCACACCATCACCACCACCAACAACGATAGGACTGCATATTTGAAATTTTTCATGTTACTTGAACAAGACACCAATATTCTTATTTTCAACATAAATCATTTTGTCTTAGGGTTTATTATTCTCATTTAGGTTTATTTTTTTTTTTTATTTCTGGCTTTTTCTTTTTTTGGTCTCATCTGGATGTTTTATTGTTCCGCTGACGACCACAAAATATGAAAATATTGAAATGTGTTGACCCTGGAGGATAATTCTATATGACGCTTCATTGCCATAAACCATTTTACATCACGCCATTGTCCCATAACCTATAAATTCTTCTAAAAAAACTTGCAATGGTGTTCTCGACGGTGACAGTAGCTCGGTTTGTTTTTTGGGGTTTTTTTTCTAAAAGAATAACGTATCTATTTCTTTTAGACTTTTATATATTTTTTGTGTTTATTTAAAGATACGATCCCAGAAAATTATTTATCGGGTGGTTATTCCGGGTTATTTTCAGTATATATGGGAAGTAAAAATATCCAATCTTAATAGAAAAATACTGGATTCCCTGAAAATCATTCCCGGGGCGCATACAGGACAAAAATGTAAGGGCTTCACTAATCGGTTTCGCTCCGAATAGGAATATATGCTTGCGTGACGTCAAAGCTTTCACGCGGAGATTGAGCGCTTGATGTACATGTTGATAAACTTTATTAAGAGTTAGACGTACTACAATCCTAGTATTTAATTATTAGGCTTCGATATTTATGATAAATGGATAGCGATTAAAAACAACGTCGTTTTGTGTATGCTATGTAATTCGTCATCTAAGTCACGTGACACAAACATGACCTGATAGATTAATTAGTTTAAATATGTTTTTAGTCCAAATACATCATCAAATCAGCCAGTTTGTAAACGGGAATGTATCTTTAACACGCCGTCATCAGATAGATGATTAACTTACTCTAGCTTGAAAAGCAATCTGATTTAAACACAGATTTAATTTCGTTTCGTTTTTTATAGTTCAAAATTTCGTTTTTACCTGTCTTTACTATGTAGTGTTGGCCATCGAAAGTATAAAAAACGAAACGAAATATAGATCTTTATTTTTTATCTAAATCGAAAAGTGGTTTCTCGAGATTTTATTCAAATAAGGTATAAAGTTTAAATAAAATAGCGAGTTCTCTGGGTTGAGTGTTACACGATTTGTCAAATATCATATATATGAAATGAAATGAAATCGACTTTAACGTCCTGTTGTTCTGCTCCGAACTGGCCTAATAACGACAGACATACACCATACAGTGTGCTATGAGGGAAATTGTGCCAGGACAGCGGCACTACGGCCTATACTCTTATATCGAATTCCAACTGACAAGGTATCTTTAACATGCACACCAATGTGTATGGTGCTCTTGCATCACTGAGGAACAAAGTCTGAAAATCCGAATGAACTATCTCAGTCAACGCACGGGGATAAAACACTGGACATCTAGGTTAACGAGTCAACGTCCTACCCACTAAGCCACGGTGACTACTTATTAAACACAAATTATAGGGGATTATATGAGTGTGTAAGCTATTAACATAGTCTGATTCAACCAGGAAAAGTCGTATTCCATGCATATCACTCACTAATTTTAGGGCTGAAGTTGTGAACTGGAAAAGACTTAAAAGTCGAGACGACGAGTTTACCTTCCCACTTCCAAAAAATAGTTCACTAGACTGTTCATTAATCTCTGAGAGGGCTAATTTTCTCGCAGACTTGATAACAAATGTTGGGGGGATAGGGAGCACGTTACTTATCGCCATTGGTTACCAGAATCAATGACCAATCAGACTCGAAAACACAAGACAGAGTAATAATTAATAGATAAGAAGTCAGGTCAATTTTTGTCAATCAGGGGATAGATTGTGTCTGGTAAACACGCGCTAGTATAGCAACAACAGAAGCCGTCGGCAAACGTCTAATCCGCCATCTTTGTACTCCTCGACATATGTTCAAGGTTTTCGATATAAATAACGAAAAGGGTGATGGTAAATATTTGGAATTTGATTCTGTGTTAAAAGTAAATATGAATGCGATATCTCTAATTCAATTCATTAGTCTGTTTTCGGCTTGTGTGGTGGGTGGCCGAATTGTTAAACGTGAGCGCATTGCATTAGATCATAAGGTCCATCATTTGATTTCACTCGTGTACGTTACAAGGAGTAGGGTCGTCTGTCCAACCTCGTGGGGTTTCTGCCGTTCCTCCAGTTTCCTCCTACTGCAAGCGAATTATTCAAATAAAATTGAAGCATGTATGTAAGTCCCGAAATGTACAGTTTGATGGTTTGTGTCAAGTGAACGTTAATCTCACGTGGACGTATATTGTCACCGCCCGTGTCCGTCCCTTTACATTTGTTTGTTGAAACAAGATGTATCCGATTTTGGCGAAACTTGAAATATAGGTTGATGTCCCAAAGATCTCGGATCGATACTGGCAGACAAAATGACTGTTCCCGTTACTCAAATGGTGTAACATTATGTAATACCAAGGTTGTGGTCACATTTTTTATGAAAACGTAAATTTATGTTTATACAAAGACCTCGGTTCCTTTCGATATTAGCGCATATCGGATTGTAAACTCCTAGGTTATGGCCCAGATTGTACCAAAATCATCTTTGTAGCTTTTGGACCCTCTAGAGGTCATAATTTGTATTTGATTCTAAAAAACGTCTATAAATTTCGTGAAAACCCGACGGAAACTTCTTGTGACATGACCGCTCCCCTTTACGCAAATAGTGTAAAGCATGCAATAGCAATGTTGTGACCCCTCTAGATGTCACATTTTTAATCCCATTCTCATGAAACTGAAGACATATATTTATATCCCAAAGATATTGACGCATATCGGTCCGCAACGTCATGGATTATGGCCCCTGATTGTACTAAAAGCCTCGTTTTAGCTTGTGGATACTCTAAAAATCACAATGCTGATTGATTTTGATTGAACTTTTCGTCAGATTTTGATAAAACTGTAAATTTACGTTTATATCCAAACTATCTTTGTTCCTTTGGATATTGTCGCATGTCGAACCGTAACTTCCCGGATTATGAACCCTGATTGCGCAAATAATCGCTTTTTTTAGTTTTAGCTTGTTCTCTGTTGATCCGTTGCAAAATGTGGGCGTGTCTTATGTTAAAAGTTGTATTGTTGGAAGTACGTTAAAGTTCACCTGATAGTTCTGATTCGAAATACGACTAAGCTGTAATGCCACTGCCCACAAAAGCGTTTTATAGCCAGCCTCCTCGCGAAAAATATCAAAGAAGTTGAAAAAATAAAACGGAAGAAATATGCTAAAACCTATGAGTAAAATAAAAATGTAGCCAGCCCTAGTTAGGAAGGGCCCTAATCGTAGACAAAGGGGTCCCACGTCTGACAAAAGGGCCCCTCTGTCCAAGGGAAAGGGCCCCCGAGGCCGAGTCAATCGTTTTCTAAACACCATTGAATGAAAATGCAGCCATTGCATTGGCATGAAAATCTCAATCAAGAAATCACCTTTTCTGAAAACCTACTAAGAGATGGCTAGGCCGCCCAGAGACCCCCCTCCCACGCACACACACACACACCCACACACACGAAAGAGGGCCCTCAAAATAGTATAGCCATGACAAACCTTAGAACGCCCCTGACTACCCATTGAAAACTGTTCCCCATAGCACAATACATGTCGTATCCTGATGTCAGTAGAAAATTAAGACGTTTAATCCCATTTTATTTCATGCATATTTGTGACGTTTATTAAATCACGGGCTGTTGGTGATTGGTTAATGGTCGGTGTAATACATTGAAGTTGTATTCCTATAACATTAATAGAGGTTATATATCTGGGTCATTCTCCAAAAATGGGGGGTGGGGACCCGTCACCTCTTGATTGCGGCTGTGGTTTCGAGCACTAGTATGATTGTATGTGACCTGGAGATAGGGGCGCCTTCTCAACCTCGTGGGTTTTCTACGGGCACTCTGGTTTCCTCCCAAGTGCATTATTGAAATAAAATATTGAAAACCATAATACGCTAGTCCAAAAATGACCTAGTTTGTGTCGAGTGGACGTTAAACCCCATCTCTTTCTCTCAAAAAATGGCCACATTTAGACCTTGGAAAATAAAAAGCGTCTTAATAAATAATTTATTTATTCTATGCAATGCTCAGCACATTGAGAAATGCATTTATGATGATTTGCACATAGTGAGTAAATAAAATATTTTGACTATAAGGTTTTTGAATTATCAACATGGAAAAATGTCTGTGGTGTAAGGGGCATATTTTTTTATATTTTCACACTTTTAAAAAAAAATTAAAAAAATTCTCCACTGTTGTCATTATCCATATTTTTTCTCTTTTGAATTGTGAGTTTACTTATTTAATTATTTTCACAATTTATTACTGAATTTGCGATGTCAGTGGTGTTACAAATTTGTCAATGGCGTAACATATCCAGCAACATAAAATGAAGCAACATTGCTTTTAAAGTATGTCTCGTTGATAAAAGTATAAAATAAACAGTCTGAAAAAAAAACTCTTGATAGATGTATGGCAAACCAATTCGGTTTTGCAAAAAATTGCCTAAAAGGAAAGTTTTGTAAATGGTGTAACAGTTTCTAGTGTTACACCAATGACTGTTACAACACTGACCCATTCATACTTTTATGAAATTTAAAACAATAAATGCTCCCTTAATACTGACTACATGGCATAAATGATGATATTTCAATAGTTTTAATTTTCTTAATGTACAAAATGTTTGAAATTAGTTTATATGAACAAGTAATCACCGTTTCCCCACTGAAACAATAAACAGTTGTGTTGACTAATATACTTATCTAATTGCATGGAACTTCTACAACGACTCAAATTTGACCTTCTCAAAACTTCATCCATGAGGAGGAGATCGTCAGCAAAGGGAGCAGTCAGTATTTCATATAATTGTCAATGGCGATAATCATTTGAGTCTAGTGTAGCTTTGCGGTTGTGCTTATATATCTATACATATAAATGGACTATCCAATTTCCTCTACGCACAAGCGAATTATTGAAATAAAATTGAACCGTTTGTAAGTCCCAAAATGATCTAGTTTGTGTCGCAAGTGGACAGTAAACCCCCATATCTCTCCCCCTCTCTCTCTCTCTCTCTCTCCATCTCTCTGGACTGATATTCAATTATAATGGACGTTTTCATTTCGAATATGATGGAGAATTATTGAGTAAGAGGATTAGTATCTTTATCCTACTCAACCCATTAACATCTTAATGTTCAGCCCCATAATTATGAATACCCTTTACACTCCCAAAACGTTGCTAACAATCTCCGTTAAATAGAGAGAGGGAAATGGGGTTTAACGTCCACTCGACACAAACTAGGTAATTCCGGGACTAACACATGGTTCTATTATATTTAAATAATTCGCATGTGCGTAGGGGGTCTTTAGCAGTGGGAAGAAACCGGAGGACCCGGAGAAAACGCCGAGAGATTGAACATACGACCATATTCCTTGTCACGTACAACCGAGGAGTCGATATTTATAATAAATGGATAGAGATTAAAAACAGCATCGTTTTGTGTATGCAATGAATTCTCCCCGGCTTGCAGACCCTTTGCTTGGTAGTTCGTCAGCTAAGTCACGTGACACAAACATTACCTCTTTTGATAGATGTTTCAGAGCAGGGGTATTCCCTGGCGTAAACAGTGTTTTGAGAAGTATTTGAAGCAAAATTTTGAGAAATTAATTAGTTTAAATACATCATCATATCACCCAGTTTGTAAACGGGAACGTATCTTTAAAACGCCGTAATAAGATAGATGATAAACTTACACTGCTATTCTTTTTATAACGTTTATTTTTTATGTAAATTGAAAAGCAATCTGATTTAAACACAGATTTAATTTCGTTTCGTTTTTTATAGTTCAAAACTTCGTTTTTAGTGTAGGCCATCGAAAGCATAAAAAAAACGAAACAAAATATAGATTTATATTTTAATTAGATTGGTCGAAAAGTGGATTCTCAGATTTTATTCAAATAAAGTATATAGTGTAAATAAAAAAAACGAGTCATCTGCATTAGTGTTACACGATTTGTCAAAAATGAAATGAAATGAAATTGGGTTTAACGTCCTACTGTTCTATTCCAACTGGGCTAATGAAGACGGGCATACGCCATACAGTGTTCTATGGAAGAAATTTTGCTCGGACAACTCTTATATCGAATTCCAATTGATTTTGGGACCGTCCCTTGTGAGTCCGGCGATCCTGCATGACTGACAAGGAGGAACCAATTCAGAAAATCCCGATGAACTTTCTCGGCCAACGGAGGGAATCGAACACGGGACATCCAGGTTAACGAGTCAACGTCCTACCCACTAAGCCACCGTGACTCCTACATATTAAACACAGATTATAGGGGATTATATGAGTGTGTAAGCTATAAACATAGTCTGATTCAACTAGAAATTGTCGTATTCCATGCATATCACTCACTAATTACGGTGCTGGAGTTGTGAACTGGAAAAGACTTAAAAGTCGAGACGACGAGTTTTCCTTCCCACTTCAAAAAAAATAGTTCACGAGACTGTTCATTAATCTCTGAGAGGGCTAATTTTGTCGCAGACTTGATAACAAATGTTGGGGGTAAAGGGAGCACGTTACTTATCGCCATTGGTTACCAGAATCAATGACCAATCAGACTCGAAAACACAAGACAGAGTAATAATTAATAGATAAGAAGTCAGGTCAATTTTTGTCAATCAGGGGATAGATTGTGTCTGGTAAACACGCGCTAGTATAGCAACAACAGAAGCCGCCGGCAAACGTCTAATCCGCCATCTTTGTACTCCTCGACATATGTTCAAGGTTTTCGATGTAAATAACGAAAAGGTGGTTGGTAAATATTTGAAATTTGATTCTATGTTTAAAATAAATATGAATGTGATATCTCTAATTCTATTTATTAGTCTTGTTTCGGATTTTGGGTGTTGGGTGGTCATTCGATTCACCTCTTGTACGTGACAAGGAGTAGGGTCGCCTGTCCAATCTCGTGGGGTTTCTCCAGGTCCTCCTGTTTACTCCCATGGTAAGAGAATTATTGAGATATAATTGAACCATACAGTATATGCTAGTATCGAAATGGACAAGGGGGGCTTGGCCTACTGGTCTAGAGTGCCACGCTTCGACCTCTAGCTGGGCGGTCACCTCTGGCTTACGGCTGTGGTTTCGACCCTAGTGTGAGCGTATGTGACATGGAGATAGGGGCGCCTTCTCAACCTCATGGGTTTCCTCCTGGCACTCCGGTTTCCTCCCACTGCTAAAGACCCCGACGAGCAAGCGAATTATTGAAATTAAAATTGAAAACCATACGTTAGTCCCAAAATGACCTAGTTTGTGTCGAGTGGACGTTAAACCCCATTTCTCTCTCTCTCTTTCTCTCGCTCTCTCTCTTTCTAACCTCTCGAAATGGACAGTTTGATAGCTTGTGTCAAGTGGACTTTAATCTCACATGGACGTATATTGTCGACGCCCGTGTCCTATCCTTCACATTTGGTTGTTGGACACAATATTTATCCGATTTTGGCGAAACTTGAAATATAGGTTGATGTCCCAAAGATCTCGGATCAATACTGCCAGACAAAATGACCGCTCCCTTTACTCAAATGGTGTAGAATTATGTTATACCGTAGCTGTGGTCTCAATTTTATTAAAATGTAAATTGATGTTTTTATCCCAAAGATCTCGGCTCCTGGACTATTGGACTATGGCCCCTGATTGTATGAAAAAACATCTTTGTAGCTTTTGGACCCTCTAGAGTTCACAATTTTTATTTGATTCTGAAAAACGTTCATATATTTCGTGAACAGCCGACGGAAACTTCCTGTCAAATGACCGCTCCCCTTTACGCAAATAGTGTAAAGCATGTGATAGCAAGGTTGTGAACCCTCTAGATGTCACACTTTTAATCCCATTCTGATGAAACTGAAGACATATATTTATAACCCAAAGATATTGACGCATATCGGTCCGCAACGTCATGGATTATGGCCCCTGATTGTACTAAAAGCCACGTTTTAGCTTGTGGACACTCTAAATCACAATGCTGGTCCGATTTTGATTTAACTTTTCGTTAGATTTTGATAAAACCTTATATTTACGTTTATATCCAAACGAACTTGGTTCCTTTGGATATTGTCGCATGTCGGACCGTAAGTTCCTGGATTAAGACTGACTGTGCGAATAATCGCTTTTTAGCAAAATGTGGGCGTGTCTTATGTTAAAAGGTGTATTATAGGAAGTACGTTAAAGTTCACCTGATAGTTCTAATTCAAAATACGACTAAGCCGTAATGCCACTGCCCACAAAAGCATTTAAAAAGCTAAGCCTCCTTGCAAAAAATATCAAAGAAGTTGAAAAAATAAAACGGAAGAAATATGCTAAAACCTATGAGAAAAATGAAAATGGAACCTTCCCTAGTTAAGGAGGGCCTTAAACGCAGACAAAGTGGTCCCACGTCTGACAGAAGGGCCCCTTTGTCCAAGGGAAAGGGCCTCCGAGTCCGAGTCAATCGTTTTCTATACACTACTGAATGAGAATTGGCATGCAAATCACCAATAAAGAAATCACCTTTTCTGAAAACCTACTTATAAGCTATTCAGGTAAGAGATGGTTAGGCCGCCCAGAGACATCCCCCCCCCCACACACACCCACACGAAAGAGGGCCCTCAAAATAGTAGAGCCTCCGCCATGACAAACCTTAAAACGCCCCTGACTGCCCATTGAAAACTGTTCCCCATAGCACAATACATGTCGTATCCTGGTGTCAGTAGAAAATTAAGACGTTTAATCCCATTTCATTTCATGCATATTGAGTTTTCAAATTTTCTTCCACTGCTTGCAACCAAAGTGCGCACGTGAATTATTGAAATAAAATTGTATCATATGTCAGTCCCGAAAGGACATAATATTTGTTAAGTGAACGTGATACCACATTCATATCTCTGGTTGTAGGCTTGTACATGCTAAGGAGAAGGGTTTCTCTAATGGGTCCTCCGGTTCCTTAAAGTAAAAAAACATTATAACATATGTTAGCCCCCTCCCCTTCTCGAACCCCCTCCCTCTCCCTCTCTCTCTCTCTCTCTTTCCCTCTCTCTGGAATTCCCTAGTACGGAAGTTTTATGTAAGCTTCGTGGAACTATATATACTTGTACCATGCCTGTTGTACTGATACAACTTGATCTATATTCATTTAGCGATGTAAACATTCATGGAATACTGACACTGGGAGGCTCTAGGGAGATGATTCCCGTTTAGATTACCATGAAAGATTGGAACCTTCATTTGATGATGTATTGACCAATACTGGCACGAGATCTCGGGAGAGGTGAGATTTGTGACGTTTATTAAATCACGGGCTGTTGGTGATTGGTTAATGGTCGGTGTAATACATTGAAGTTGTATTTCTAAAATATTAATAGGGGTTATATATCTGGGTCATTCTCCAAATATGGGGGGGGACCGGTCACCTCTGGCTTGCGGCTGTGGTTTTGAGCCCTAGTATGATTGTATGTGACCTGGAGATAGGGGCGCCTTTTTAACCTCGTGGGTTTTTTCCGGGCACCCCGGTTTCCTCCCACTGCTAAAGACCCCTACGCGCAAGCAAATTATTGAAATAAAAAATTGAAAACCATACGCTAGTCCAAAAATGACCTTGTTTGTGTCGAGTGGACGTTAAACCCCATCTCTCTCTCTCTCAAAAAATGGCCACATTTAGACCTTGGAAAATAAAAAGCGTCTAAATAAATAATGTCTTTATTCTATGCAATGCTCAGCACATTGACAAATGCATTTATGATGATTTGCACATAGTGAGTAAATAAAATATTTTGATAATAATAAGGTTTTTGAATTATCAACTTGGAAAAAATGGCAGTGGTTTAAGGGGTATAATTTTTATATTTTCACACTTATCGAATTCCAATTGAGTTTGGGACCGTCCCTTGTGAGTCCGGCGATCCTGCGTGACTGACAAGGAGGAACTAATGCGGAAAATCCCGATGAACTTTCTCGGCCAACGGAGGGAATCGAACACGGGACACCAAGGTTAGCGTGTCAGCGTCCTACCCACTAAGCCATCGTGCTCCTACTTATTAAACACAAATTATAGGGGATTATATGAGTGTGTAAGCTAGAAATTGTCGTATTCCATGCATATCACTCACTAATTACGGTGCTGGAGTTGTGAACTGGAAAAGACTTAAAAGTCGAGACGACGAGTTTTCCTTCCCACTTCAAAAAAATAGTTCACTAGACTGTTCATTAATCTCTGAGAGGGCTAATTTTCTCGCAGACTTGATAACAAATGTTCGGGGGAAAGGGAGCACGTTACTTATCGCCATTGGTTACCAGAATCAATGACCAATCAGACTCGAAAACACAAGACAGAGTAATAATTAATAGATAAGAAGTCAGGTCAATTTTTGTCAATCAGGGGATAGATTGTGTCTGGTAAACACGCGCTAGTATAGCAACAACAGAAGCCGTCGGCGAACGTCTAATCCGCCATCTTTGTACTCCTCGACATATGTTCAAGGTTTTCGATGTAAATAGCTAAAAGGGGGATGGTAAATATTTGAAATTTGATTCTATGTTTAAAATAAATATGAATGTGATATCTCTAATTCTATTTATTATTGTTTTTCGGGTGATGGGTTGCCGAATGGTTAAACGTGTGCGTATTAGATCATAATGTCTGTCATTCGATTCACCTCTTTTACGTGACAAGGAGTAGGGTCGCCTGTCGAACCTCGTGGGTTTTCACCAGGTCGTTCAGTTTCCTCCCACCGCAAGCGAATTATTGAAATAAAATTGAACCCTATATGTAAGACCCGAAATGTATAGTTTGATAGCTTGTGTCAAGTGAACGTTAATCTCTAGGGGACGTATATTGTCACCGCCCGTGTCCGTCCCTTTACATATGTTTGTGGATACAATATGTATCCAATTTTGGCGAAACTTGAAATATAGGTTGATGCTCCAAAGATCTCGGATCGATACTGCCAGACAAAATGACCGCTCCCTTTACTCAAATGGTGTAGAATTATGTTATACCGTAACTGTGGTCTCAATTTGAGTAAAATGTAAATTTATGTTTTTATGCCAAAGATCTTGGCCCCTTGATTGTATGTTGTGAAAAATCACATTTGTAGCTTTTGGACCCTCTAGAGATCACACATTTTATTTGGTTCTAAATAACGTTCATATGTTTCGTGAAAATAGGACCGAAACTTCCCGTCAAAATGACCGCTGTCCTTTACACAAATAGTGTAAAAGCATATAATACCAAGGTTGTGGACCCTCTAGAGGCCACATTTTCAATCCGATTTTGATGCAAACGGATAACATATTATGTGTATTTCCCATAGATCTCGATGTCTTGCGCATAGCGGTCCGTAACTTTGTGGACTATGACCCCCCGATTGTACTAAAAGTCACGTTTAAGCTTGTGACCGGACACTGTAGAAGCCACAATTGCAATGTCGATCCGATTTTGACGAAACTGTAAATTTATGTTAACATCCAAAAGATCTTTGTTCCTTTTGATATTGTCGGATGTTCGAGCGTAACATCCTGGATTATGACCCCTGATTGTGCAGAAAATCATTCACTAGCGCGGTTTTGATTCAGCGATTAAACGTGACAAGGAGTAGCGTCAACTGTCCAACCTCGTGGGTTTTCTTTGGGTACTCTGCCCCCTCTCTACTGCTAAAGACCCCTACGCGTAAGTTAATTTTTCATATAGAATTGAACCATGTTAGTCCCAAAATTACCTACTTGTGTGAACAGTAAACTCACCCCCCCCCCCTTTCACAGCTAGCGACCACAGTGCGCACGCGAATTATTGAAATAAAATTGTATCATATGTCAGTCTCGAAAGGACTTAATATTTGTTAAGTGAACGTGAAACCACATTTATTTCTCTGGTCCCAAGCTTGTACATGATAATGACAAGGGTTTTCTCCGGTGGGTCCTCCGCTTACCTTAAAGTAAAAACATCATCAATTGCTTGATAAAGACGAGAGTATCATCGTCGAAACGATGCATGTTAATAAACCAATGATTGTTAATCCATAAATAGTGTTATTGTGTAAAAACATTTTAACATATGTTAGCCCCCCCCCCCCTTCTCGCTCTACCCCCCCCCCCCTCTCTATCTCTCTTCAATTCTCTTGTACAAGGTACAAATAGTTCCTGTTGTACTGATACAACTTGATCTATATTCATTTAGCGATGTAAACATTCATGGAATACTGACACTGGGAGACTCTAGGGAGATGATTCCCGTTTAGATTTCCATGAAAGATTGGAACCTTCATTTGATGATGTATTGACCAATACTGACACGAGATCTCGGGAGAGGTGAGATTTGTGACGTTTATTAAATCACGGGTTGTTGGTGATTGGTTAATGGTCGGTGTAATATATTGAAGTTGTATTCCTATAACATTAATAGAGGGTTATATATCTGGGTCATTCTCCAAAAATGGGGGGGGGGACCCGTCACCTCTTGCTTGCGGCTGTGGTTTTCAATTTTTTAATTTCAATAGTTTGTATCAAGTGGACGTTAAACCCCACTCCTCTCTCTCTCTCTCTCTCTCTCTCTCTCTCTTGTGGTCTGTATCCTATGTTAGTGTTGGCGTCATGTGATCAACTGTGATTCATTCAGCCAGTATCAGAGAGGTTAACTAACAGCATCTCTTTTAATGGCGGACAATGACTGACAGTCGATTAGAGAAATTGGTGTTGGTGGCTCGTGGACAAATTACTACACACTTATGACCGCCGTTTTATTATTGGAGGTCACGGGGTCAAAAAACCGGTCAAGGTCTGGATTCGTCCATTCGGCTATCTAAAGCGAGAATTTTCATATTTTCTGAGAAAGTCAATACATAATTATTTCCATGTCTTTTGCTCAATAGGTTATCAACTCACTTTTATACTATAATGGGCACTATTTCCCACCCTTAAAAATCATTGACACAGGAACTAATAACTCAATTACCCTCCCTGTTTTCCTATTTCCTCAATGGAATAGCAATAGCTATCTTCAAACGTTGGAATTTGAAGTTGAATAAAGATATTTTTGCCAAAAGTGAATTATAGGATTATTCTTTAACAAGGTGGGACTGTTTATGGATAGCATCTATTTAAAGGCTTTATTTTAATCAATTTTTTAATAAAAACTTAAAAATGTGAAATTGTAGCTTTAAAGGAGGGGTTAATTTCAATTCAACTAATTCCGAATTTGGTTAGTTGTTTTGTATTGAAATGGCTTGCACGTGACGAGCGTCCTGCAGGTTCCTCCCACAGCTAAGGAATCCAATGCGCAAGCGTATTACTGAAATAAAACTGAACCATTGGTGTCCCCAAATGACCTGGCGTGAACTTTGAACCCCATCTCTCTATCTATCTATGTATCTCTCTCTCTCTCTCTCTCCCTCTGGAAATGAATTTAACAACAGTTTTACCACGCCTTAAATATAAGCCCAAACGCTTTTATTGCAAGTGTTCAAGATCGAGTTTATTTTAAAACCTACTAGCGGTTAACCCGGCATACATTCATGAATCGGAAGTAGCATAATGATAGTTCGTCGCCACCAGGGACCGTATTTATAAAAATTCTTAGAGTTTTCTTAACTTTTACTCTAAGACTTCCTAAAACAACATTTAGTTAAAAGTTACTCTTTAGAAATATTTATAAAGGGTCTTAGAGTTACTTTTAACTAAATGTAAGACTTGGGTACTAACCAAACTAAATCTGTAACAAAAAGAATCCCACCCATGTCCATTCGATATCTCCTTATCAACTCGTCATTTTTGTACATGGGTGGGATTCTTTTTACAGATTTAGTTTGGTTAGTACCCAAGTCTTACATTTAGTTAAAAGTAACTCTAAGACCCTTTATAAATATTTCTAGAGAGTAACTATTAACTAAATGTTGTTTTAGGAAGTCTTAGAGTAAAAGTTAAGAAAACTCTAAGAATTTTTATAAATACGGCCCCTGACCTAGGCTACTCCCCAGTCTGAGCTACAACTTGTATCCTGGGGACAGCCCTGGTGTAGCCGCCAATCCAGAACAGACAGACAGCCAGCAGACAGATGACAGTCACAAATATTAATGTACATACTAGTTATCATTAGCGGTGTATCAAGAATTATACTACGGCCAATGACATTATCCTGCTTCTAACGGAGGCATCATCAGATATTGGGATAACGTGCCACCCATCAAGCCCACTGTAGATATCATAAACTTAAAGTTGGGTTCCCACAAAAGTATTTATCGGGCGGTTATTTCCAATAAAAGTATGTCAAATTTGGTATATATGGAAAGTATAGACACCCAATTTTACTAGCAAAAAACTGGATTACGCGAAAAACTCCCATGGGGCAAGCACTGGGCAATATTGTCAGGGAATCACTAACAAGCAACCCAACAGGTTCTGCTGGCTTATTGTCTGCTAGCTAAGGTCAAGGAGCAGTTGTTATTTTTTGTTCAAATGGTTAGGCGGTTTGGGGGACATTGAGTGTTGTCAACGTACAAAAGACTCTGCGATTAAAAGGTCTAAAAAGAAGTATACAGAAATAACTAAGAATTTACTTAGGCCTCAGTAAGTATGGTAAATGTACAATAAGTATAAAGGATACATTCTTAAAAATGGACCCTCCCACAATGAAGTTAAGTTTGCAGACATTGCGTCTAACAACAGCTTACTTATAGCTATGGGTATACATGACGAAAGCAAAGTTTTGAAAGGGAATTGGAGCAAATTTTTGATAGATTGGTTACTTTGAATATGTTTTTAATCCACATATATCGTCAATTCACAAAGTTTGTACCCGTGAAGGCATCTTTAAATAACAACAACGAGATTTGTAACAATAGCGAATATCACTATTAGTATTTTATCATTTAAATATCAAATCAACAATGTTTCTGGCATTCATGATAATATCAATTTTCGAAATATTATACACTTTAATAATAACAACGAAATGTATAACAATAGCGAAAATCACATATTTAATCATTTATGATATTATCAATTTTCAAAATATTATAAACTTTAATAACAGCAACGGAATATGTAACAATGGCGAAATATATGGTATAACAGTAGCGAGATATGTAACAATAGCGAAATATTCTGTATGATAATAGCGAAATATGTAACAATAGTGAAATATAAGCTTACTGCATGATAATAGCTAAATACGTAACAATTGTGAAAATCACTTCTAGTATTTTATCATTTAAATATCAAATCAAAAATATTTGTGGTATTCAAGATATCATAAATTGTCTGAAAGAAAAGAACAAAAATATATCTTATAACATCATCAATTGTCTAAAAGAAAAGAATCATTGGGTCATTGCTTAATACATTTGAAATGAAATGAGGTTTAACGTCCTATTGTTCTGCTCCGAACCGGGCTAATGAATACGGGCATACAGTGTGCTATGACTATGAGGGAAATTTTGCCCGGACATCGGTACTACGGCCTACTCTTAGCACGAATTCCGAATGCCAACGGACCTTTTATGTACGAGCCAATGGTCCCATCCGAACGATTAGACAGGTGACATTGTCAGGCCCTTTGCCCTGCACCACTGACAAGGGGAACCACGCTGGATAAATATGGATGGTATGAATGAAGGAAACCAGGATGAGGGAGGGGTGGTGGTCAAGGGTGGACCAGTCCCGTTAAAGGACAACAAAACGCTTTGGCGCCACCTGCAACTCACTTACCCGATTCTGCGGAATTCTATCCTAGAGTTGGTCGAGCAAGTTCCCTGGGAGTGTTGTTTACTCTTGTTGGTTGTGCAGGACGGGAACCTGACAAGGGCGGAACAACGTCTTGCGCGTAGGGGGTCTTTAGCAGTGGGAGGAAACCGGAGGACCCGGAGACAACCCACGAGGTTGGACAGGCCACCTCACTCCTTGTCCCGTACAACCAGGGAATCGGAATCACGCCAATTAACACAATGACAGACCTTATGATACAGCACGCTCGTGCCTCGTGCTAACCATTCGGCAATCCACCCCATCCCCTCGTGTGAAATTACATAAACCCTTGGCAGTTTTAATTCGACGAATTCTATGGATAAACAAGTCGCTGCCCGGGTTAAATACACCCTGGTGCCTTAATGTGACCGTCTTCATTATTCCGGTTCTTACACTTACCTCATTTACCATACCAACTGGCACTGCCGTAGCCGTATCCACCGCCCATTCCATATCCTCCGCCCATGCCATATCCGCTCATTCCATATCCACTCATGCCATATCCACTCATGCCCGTACCATATCCGCTCATCATACTTGGATACATGCTATAACTGGAACTTGACGTCATTGGATACATGCTGTAACTTGACGTCATTGGATACATGCTGTAACTGGACATCATTGGATACATGCTATAACTTGACGTCATTGGATACATGCTGCTATAGTAACCACCTCCTCCTGACATGCCATGAGAAGCAGAACCATATCCGCCTAACACAGAGTCTACTGTTACCAACAAGATAAAACTAACCAAAAAGCACATAGTGTTCATCTGAAAGAAAAAATGACCGCTTATAATTATTACCAATGCTGACGTCATAGGCTGAAAAGCCGCTCGTACGATAGACTGGATAACCTGCTCTAATACGTCAGGATCGCTCCTACGTCACTCCTTTTCTGACTTGCATAATAGAAGTCAGAATAGCGCAGTGACGTAGGAACCAGCCTGACGTCATTTAGAGCAGGTTATCCAGTCTACTCGTACGACCCCTAACGTGACCTTCGAGCACAACCATAGGCTATCGAAAGTATAAAAAAAAAGAAACGAAATTATAGATCTGTATTTTAATCAGACTGGAATGAATGAATGAAATGGGGTTTAACGTCCTACGCTTCTGTATCTAACCTGGGCTAATTGAATACGGGGAATCAGATTGGAGTAGGCGGCTTTTCTGCCCCGGGTATGTTTTGATGCACGCCAATATTGTGGACCTTGCATTTTGGTCTCATCCAAACGACAGGCAACACCGGGGCTTCCCTGGAGAAATGGAAACAGAGTCAAAAAATATTCGCAGATCTACTCGGGAGTTGGGACACTTCCGGATTTGAACCCACGAAAATTTATGTTGGGTTTTCTAGACTGTTCTTTGATTTCGAACGCAGACACAATTGACGACTGCTGGAAAATTGTCAACATGGGATATAATCTTTGGGTGGCTGAATGGTGAGAACGTATGCGTACGGTAAGCATTTGTTTCCATCCACCGGAGCCTGATGTGATGCCGTCACATGTGAATTCTGAGTAAGAATAAGGGTTAGGGTAAGGGTTGTGGCCTGCAGATTTCGTCAGAGTCTCGAGATGTAGACATGGTAAGCCCTAACCCTAACCCTGGGCTAAGCCTAACCCAGAATCCACATATGACGTCATCATACCAGGCTCCGGTGGATGGAAACAAATGCTTACCTATGCGTACACGTATACGTTGCATCATAAGGTATTTCATTTAGTCAGGTAGGGTGGTTTTGATTCCTCGCTTGTACGTGACAAAAATAATGGGGTCGTCTATCCATAAAGGTCTTCCGGTTGCCCCACTACCCTTGATTTAACACACTACTAAAGACTCATACGCGCAAGCAAATTATTAAAATACAATTGAACCATGTGTTAATCCTGAAATGACCTGGGTCGAGTGAAGGTTAAGCCCCGTCTCTCGCTCTCTCTCCCCCACACTCACAGAGTTAACCATGCCATAAAATCCTGAGGATCGAACTCGGGGCCTTCTAGTTAGCGAGCAAGCGCGATGCGCACTGAAGCACCGCGGCTACTAGACGATGGAACTACTTAGAAATGACAAGTCTGGAATAATTTAGAAATGGAAAAAGAGAGAAATGGGGTTTAACATCCATTCGACACAAATCAGGTCATTAAGGGAATTCAATAATTCTATTTGGCGTAGGGGTCTTTAGTAGTGGGAGGAAACCGGAGGACCCGGTGAAAAACCCACGAGGTTTGAAAGGCGACCATACTTCTTGTCATGTACAACCGGGGATTCGAAACCATGCCAGTTGATTCAATGACAGGCTTTATAATACAGCACGCATGTGTTAACCATTCGGCCATCCAACCCCTCTGTGCTATGTGCACTGGAGCACCGCGGCTCCTAGACAAGGAAACTACTGATAAATGACATACCTGGAATAATTTAGAAGTTGGTAAAATCTTACCTGGAATAATTTAGAAGTTGGTAAAACCTTACCTTATTCTGTATCCACAGCAGAGAATCAGACGGAATATTGATCAAATATTGCAACTAATGTATTACAAACTTTAATCTTGTTTATATACTAAACTACATCAAAGCCGACATGCGGTACACGGAAATAACCGAAAATATGCGGAAGCTCACGAACATGCACTATAAAGAAATCATTTAGTAAAACAATATATCGACCTTGTTATGTAACAATACTGACCACTGTTTGAATTGATTTGAATGTACCACGTGACTGCAGAACGTGACGTTAAAAATTAAATGTTACAAGGATTAGAATAACTACTGTTATTCACAGGGAGTGGTGTCGCTGTAACAGAATACAGTAGAGGGTGGTAGGGGAATTACAAAAGCATGTTCCATTGTTCCATGGTGAGAAAAGTTTACCCTTTATTTGTTTTCGTAATTAGCCTCAGAACGTGAGTATTTCTCATTTTCAATTTTGCACTTTTAACCGCGGTTGGGTCATGGGTGTTGTCTAGGTCTAGGTGGGGCGAGGTTGGTGGTTCTAAAAGGGCATATATAATATGTCGGATGCAGAGGTTGATACGAAACGTGTGATTTTAAATGTTTCTCTTTGTGTGTGTCTCGTGTGTGTGTGGCGACAGCGGGGGTATTATGCACACTTAAAATACAGATGTGACGTTATCCTTTGATGTTGGCGTACCATTATTTCCAATAATGTACGGGCATCTTGTCAATAGTACATTATCTGATATAGTGAGTTCGTGTGACGTATTTCATTGAAATGCACGTGCGAGATAGTGTCTGAATTTTAAGTAGTTTAATGCTCTCGCGCTTAAGACATTGCGTAATATATTGAAACAACACTCGGCTATCGCCTCGTGCAGTATCAATATATTACTTAATGTCTCGCGCTCGACCATTAAACCACACTGATCAGCAGTCAATTTTCGCTAGGCCGCTACAATCACTGATAAAGATGGCATCTATGTGATTTAATGAGTCTCAAATATTAACTTTTTTTCCACCGACAACCTGAATTCTAAAACGTTTCTTTTTTTTTTTGATGAATTAGAAAAATAAATAAAAAACGTTTGACGTAATTGTAGGTAAAAAATATGTCCTATTTAGTGAAAATGGGTATTAAAATGACTAAAAGGCATCATTCTGCCTTTGATCCAATGATTGACGCCGCGTGCTGTGACGGCACGTGTTGAAGACTTTAACAGAGATATTACTTAGAAGACTTTCGTAAATCTCTGTGAAACAGATTGGGTATTATGATTAAAGGCCCAATAATACCTTTGAACTGAATAATATGTCCCAATCTTTATTCTGATCCGAAAATTGTACTATTTTACAATATTCCAATTAATTGATGATGCAAATTTAATTTTAACACACCTAATTTAAAAAATTCGAAAAATTGAACTGTATGATTGGAAAGCCTTACGTAAACCTTTTAAAATGTAACTTGGATTTAAACATTTTTTTTTTAAACCCCTCTGGACAATTAAAATAGTATGTAATGGATAAGACACTTAAACATCTAGTACTTAGAATAAGGCTATTATTTATTTTCTGGAGCTGTGAAGCCAGCAAGAGTGTTATTGTTCCTTTAAGTGTAGACAGAGAGTTGGCTATCCTGCTTTAAAAGAAAACTGAAACCACTTGAGGTTTATCGTCCTACTTTTCTTTTTAAAAATAAAAACTGGCTATTTAACATGCGCATACATCATGCAGCGAGTGCAATGATGAGGACAATCTGTCCGGCCTACTTTTATTTCGACTGGCAAGTGTCGTGATAAATGCACCGTGCTGTAGCTGCCAATAAGAAATGAAATGAAATGGGGTTTAACGTCCTACTGTTCTGTTCTTATACTGGGCTAATGAAGACGGGTATACGCCATACAGTGTACCGTGGGGAAATTTTACCCGGGCAGCGGCACTATGGCCTACTATTATATCGAATTCGAACTGCAAAGGGATCTTTTACGTGCACGCCAATGTTTACACGAGATCTCGCTTTTCGTCCCATCTAGACAATTTTCATTTTCAGATACTCCGTCCTGCACCACTGACAAGGGGACACAACGCCGGAAAAATCCGATGAACCCTGCCAATAGGATTCACAGGACCTTGGCGTAACGTCCAATACGAACGAATAGACACTCCATCCTGAAACACTGATATTGTAAATCCTGAAATACGTTCCCTGCGAACACTGGGATCGAACCCGTTACATCCTAGTTAGAAGGTCCGTAGATACAGTGTCTAATTACCTATTCAGTGAGATATACAAAACACACGGAAGCAATGGTAACGGGGGTCCGGAAGAGTAAGCTTACCCTGCCTGGCGCCACACCCACCAATGTCTAATTACCTATTTAGTGAGATATATTTTAATAAATATATTTTTGATGTTATTATAATTATTCAGTTACCTTTACACGTGATGAAACTGGAGAGTGCACTGCCCCCCACCACCATCACCGCCCCCGGATCCGCTACCTGTGATTTTTGTTTTATTTGATTATTTTTAAGAGTAGTAAATGATGTCAGTCGGTGGCGTTCTTTTTGGAATGCATCTAATATCCAATATCAATGGAGAGAGAGAGAGAGAGATAGAGAGAGAGAGAGGTGGGGGAGGAGGGGGTGGTAACGTCCACTCGGGAATAAAATATAGTTCAATAAAAAAGGCCTGCAATAAGCTGATCTAGCTCTTACATAATACATGTTAATTGGCTCACACTGCCCTACTCTCCGGTTTGGTAGAGAGAGAGAGGGATAGGGGAGGGGGTTTTATTAGTCATTTTATTTCAATAATGCGCTTGCGCTTACGGGGGGGGGGGGGCTCTACTCCTTGTCACGTACAACCGAGGAAACATCAAAGGAGTACATGTACACTTTTAAAGTTAAAAAATTTGTTTACTACAAGAATAGATTTACACAATGACCCCAAAATACTCCAGACACCTGTTACATCATGTATTTGCCAAATGTGCACTTTTAAACTTCATTGACCTTTGTCTACTTTTATTGTTAATGTTTTGTCACGTCTTGGTCCACTTTGTTTAAGGTATATTCAAGTCCGATTCAAAACCGGACATAGACTGTTCGATTTTTAAAAAAAAAGAAACAGAAAACAAAAAGTAGTTCTTGGTTCCTGTTGAAGACAAAATCTGTGTGTTGGCGGTGTATGAGGAGGGGGGGGGGTATCGCCTTATATTCGAAAAATATTGGCGGGGTGCGGTGGGATGAGTCTATGTTTCGAGACCTGAAAAGGTGGGGTAAATCCCGAGATTCGAAAATTTGGTGGTCTGGTCGGGATGGGGGGGGGAGGGGCATCCTTATAGATTCGATCAAATCTGCTTTAAACAGGAAGTGGTTTTGACAGATTTGATGAACTTCGACCTCCTTAATTTAAATTTATTTGAAAGTTTGATATTTCAGATCATTACCCAAATTGCCGAACAAGCCCCATACGGCACATTGGACACACAGACTTGCTAACTTACAGTGCGTTCGGATGGGACGAAAAACCGAGGTCCCGTGTACACATTGGAGTACACGTAAAATATCTCTTGGCATCTGGAATTCGATATAAGTGTAGGCCGTAGCGCCGCTGCCCGGGCAAAATTTCCCTAATAGCACACTGTATGGCGTATGCCCGTCTTCAATTAACCCAGGTTAGGTGCATAACCGTAGTACGTTAAACCCCATTTCACTCATTCAGTATTGTACCTGGTTAACACAGGCGTGTGTAGGGTGGTTTAAGGTTATCTAAAGATATCGCCATGGTCGCTGAGATGTAAATAAGGTTAGGGTACGTGATCGGTGCCCAGATTGTATGTTAGTGTGAGTGTTGGGCTAGGTTCAGGGTTGGGTTTAATAATTTGGGTGAGGGGTTGGGTGGAAGATGAAAAATGGCACATTTCACACGAATGCGTTATTATTCTGCGTTTCTCACTACGCCATTTAGCGCATGAGACACAAGGCATATGTCGGTAGTTGGGTGACGTAAGGGTACCGCAAGGAAGTGTTGCGAAAGCCACGTCGTTTTGTAAATGTTCAAAGTTTTGCAAAATCATAGCACATCTCAATTTTAATCGTATGAAGAACTCTAAAAAACATGCTGAAGGTCTAGATGGAAACAGGACGCGTGTTATTTTATAAATTGGCCATTTGATTGTTCCATGGGGCTCGAACGTTTCGACTAATGGCGAACCTATTCGTTCAGACACGTCCACAAGACCTCCATCAACAACACCGACTGTTCATGTTGACCTTTACCAATAAAAGGAGGAAAGTATTTGAAGTTTTTATCTATGAAGAATGAAAGTAACAAGATGAAATAGCTCATTATTGCATCTTATCTGACAACTGAAGATGACAGGGGGGACAATGGCGGCTAATTCCAACCAGAAGGCTTTTAGTTGAAGAGTCGTTGAAACTCTCCAGTACGACTCAACTCAACTCAACGACAAGAACACAATGAAAACACTACCAGGCTTCGTGATAAGTATTACAGACAGGATTATCCAGGCACCTCAGAGGGAGAGAGAGAGAGAGAGAGAGATGGGGTTTTTCGTCCACTCGACACAAACTAGATCATTTCGGGGCTAACATACGGTTTAATGTCAACTAAACTCAACGACACGAACACAATGAAAACACTGCCAGGCTTCGTGATAAGTACTACAGACTGGATTATCCAGGCACATCACACATTTGCCTGGGAGAGAGAGGGAGAGAGATGGATGGATAGAGAGAGAGGTGGGGTTTTACGTCCACTCGACACAAACTAGGTCATTTCGGGGCTAACATACGGTTTAATTTAATTTTTAATTTCAATAATTTGGACCCACAAGGTTTGACGGGCGACCCTTCTCCTTGCCTCGTACAACCGGGGATTCGAAACCACACCAATTGACTCAATGACAGGTCTTATGGTACAACACACATGTGCTAACCATTCAGCCACATAACCCCGCCGCCTGCAAAAAAGAACAAAATATAATGATATGAAATTTGGGTTAAACGTCCTTTTTTCCGCACTAACTGAGCTAATGGAGACGGTATTTTGTATTTACGGAATGGCTGAAGTCGATAGATTCATTCTCTCAAATGACGAGATATCATTAATCTGATTAAAACACCGATTCTATTTCGTTTCGTTTTTATATTTCATAATTTCGATTTACTGGTCTTTACACATCTAGTGTAGGCTATCGAAAATATAACAAACGAACGAAATATAGATCTGTATTATAATTAGATTGAGATATTATTTATTCAAGCTCGTTAGAAAATATCCGACATCTTCACTTTAGGACGTTTTACAAGAAAGATGGATGGTGTCTACGTCACACCACTAAGAGTAATGGTGGTTATATTCCGTGCATTCTTTAGTCACGAATGGGTGGTTTGACATGATCACTTTAAGTAAAGCGTGAGATGTGGACGAAGTGTCCCTGAGAAATTGCGAATTTACTTGACGTCCAGTGGTTCTTCTATGCGCATGCTAAAGCGCACGATTAAACAGTGATAATTTGCCGTGACCCCCGCTGTAAGAATTGGCCTTATGTTCGTTGATGGTTGTTGGACACGTGTTGTTCTACTTTCGTTTTGTTAAATTTGCGAGGAACACTATTTATCCCACAAAACAACTTAAACAGTTTATTCTTTGCACCGCATCAATCTGAATTTGTCCAATTCTTTGAGAGCATTTGGTCATGAAAACATGGGAGTCTAATATGATTCCAACTGGTCTATTCTCTCTCGCGTCTGGTGGTCCACGTCTATATTAAATAAAATCGGCTAATATAAAGTTATATGGCGACTTTCGGTGTCAAATGGACTCTTATTTTTGCACCGCATTAATCTGAATTTGACTAATTTTTTGAGAGCATCTGGTCAAGAAAACTTGGGAGTCTAATACGTTTCCGACCGGTCTATTCTCTCTGGCGTCTGGTGGTCCACGTCTATATTAAATACAATCGGGTAATATAAAGTAATATGGCGACTTCCGGTGTCAAATGGACTCTGGTTTTTATTTTATCTGCGCCTTGTAGCCAGCTCATCTATCAACACTGACTGACAGACCCATCACGTAATTCTACCACTTACATCGTTAACTCACACAATACAGCTTTTATCGTCTCCACAACAAAAATCTCCAAATTAACCTTGTGAGGAAATGTAGTTCCTACAACAATTAAAGTGACCAGACTTCCTTGTTAACGAGTTAATTGAGACCCGACTGTTTATATTTGTTTTGTGAAGTGGTGAACTGTCTGAGCGGTATATATTGTCCATTGCGACGTTCACATCATTTCCTTGATTGCTCGATACATATATATATTCTTGAATACATAAAGTGGCAAAGCCTTTAACTCAGTATCACCAACAGTCTTCCACATTAAAGTCCCAATACCACTCTTGTTGTAACTGAATAATATGTCCCAATCTTTATTCTGGTCAACAAATTCTACTATTTTACAATATTTCAATTGATAAATGAAACAAATTTCATCTTAACACACCTGATTTTAAAAATTGAAAAAATTCAACTACATGCCGTAACATGGTTTGAAAAGCTTTACGTAAACACTTTCAAATGCAACTTGGATTTAAACATATTTTCGAACCCTTTAGACAAGTAAAATAGGTTATAATGGATAATTTACACAACAGGTAGGACACTTAAACATCTAGTAGTTAGAATAAGGCTATTTTTTTTTTCGGAACCTGTCAAGCCAACAAGAGTGTTATTGTCCCTTTAAAACACAAATTATTAGTCTATTTAAATCAACATTGATGTTGTACTCTTACCGGGAAAGGGGTGGGCTTCTTATATCCAATACTTAGTCAACAACAAGATCATAGGCTTAATAATTAAACAGTCCAGGAAAAGAATAATATTAAAACTAATTGACAACCTTCAAATGGTAGCCATTGGGTGCGGACCTGTTATAGTTATGGTGGTGACACAGATGGAATCCATTGCAAAAAATAGAAAAACACTAATGATGGGAATACAGGCCTATACTCAGGGCCTTGTTTGTCGAAAGCTTAACTAAAGATCAAATCCGATTTTAGTACATACTTAAATCTGATTGGCTAAGCGCTAAAATCAATCTGATATTATCCAATCAAATTACTAAAATCGGATTTTATCTTAGTTTAAATTTCGTGAAACAGGCCCTGGTGACTTAATAAACAATATAAGGGGATTAAACATGAATAGGTTGGCAGGCTAATTGGGGGAAAACTGGGTCGTTACGGGACTAACATATGGTTTAATTGAATTTCAATAATTCGTTTGCGCGTAGGTGTCTTTATAAGTGGCTCGACCCGGATAAAACCCACGAGGCTGGACAGGCGACCCTTCTTCTTGTCACGTATAACAGGGGGTTCGAAACCACGCCAGTTGACTCAATGACATGCTTTATGATACAGCGCGCACTTGCAAACCATTCCTTTACCAAACCGCCCGAGGACGTAGTAAGGGGATATAAGTAATGTAGACGGTTTATAATAAGAAAGGCCGTTTGATATTGACGAGTATAACCTTTTCAAGTAGCTAAGTCTCTAACTCAATATCATCCAAAATCTTCGACATAGAAAACACGAATTATTTATTAATTTAAACGAGAATTGAAGTTGTGATCTTAACGGTACAAGATGGGCTTCTGATATCCAATATTAAGACAAAATAAATACTTTACCATTGGTACACGAATCTTGTATCAAAATGCATGTTAGTGCCATTTATAACAAGTGACTCGAAGAACAAGGCTAGATATATTCATTTCAAACGGTGATGACATTCTTATCTGGAGAGCATGCGCAATTAATACTACCGGTGTAGACGGGAATAACCAGAGGCATGAGATTGTCATTCGCGTGAGACTTCTGGTGTATTTTGCCGAACATAAATGCTTTGAAATTGGAGTAAAAAACGGGAACGGTGGAATGTAAATCATTTTATATGCTTTCATGTTACATTAATATATATTGTAACATGCTCACGAGTGAACCTCGCGTTTTGATTGGTCAATTAGACACTGTCTATTGGACAATAACACCCCTCTGTTTAAGTAATTTCTTTTAAAATCGTAAATAGCATGTTACAATGTCGATAAACACTCCATGTTTGGCATTTATAGAGGTGTTATTGTCCAATAGACATGGCCTAAGATTTTACAATAGAACCCACGCCCCCTACAAAAAATCTCAGTTGCGTCCATCCCCCTCCTCTAGAAATGCCATCATTTCATAGCACTCGCATGGATTGGTCCACTGACAAAACGCCAGAATGCACTAAATTTGTGGCAGAATTTCATTTTTTCCGGGGGGAGGTACTTTAAATGGCTCCACACAAGTGCCTGAAATGCCAGGAAATCATGTTTCCGGCCTCCAATTTCTGAAAATTTCGTGTAAAAATAAGGCACCGCCTCCAAATGACAACCTATCAATTATAAAATAATCCACTTGATTATTATCACACAGTGATGCTCTTAAGGCACTGATGAGTCGGTCGGTTTTAATGGCGCCTACACCCGATACAAACTCTCTTATGTCTCTTATGTGGAGGCAATCGGGCGCCACCACAGGCGCGGACCAAAGGTGCGGACACCAGGAGCAAATTCCTCTCCCAAATAATCTGCCGCCATATAAAATACAAAATTGACACTCAGATATCACCCCAATGGCAGTAAAATGTGTTTCCTGCATCGTTATTTTTCAAAAATTTCTGAGGGAGGACCCCAGACAAGGGTGCCACCCCAATAGGCGACGGGCCACTCCTATGACTTTTTTTGGCTCGGCTCCTGACCCACCACATGACATTGAAGGGTTCGTGTTGGTCGCCCTTATCCATATTTGACAGGACCTTGTTGGTCTTTGGGGGCGCCACCACCAAATGACATGATTAGAGATTCTCGTTCTGGTCGCCATATTCACGTGGCTTTATGGTGTTTCGGACTAATTCTGTTTAGAGGATACGGAGTTTCTCATTTTGGTGTGCTTAACATCAAAATGAGAAATAGCGCTGCCGAAATTGACACACGGAAGCGACGTTGATTGCAGCTCCAAGTGGGTGGAAAACGCGTTTGTGACAGTCTAATTTTCAGAATTTTCGGGGGGAGGAGCTTCCAGACCCGTACCGCCACCCCAACCCCACCCCCACCACACGTACACACGCGCACTCAGTAACTCGGGCATTATATTGGCGTCCCTAACACTCTGCTGCGCCCTCACTTTTACAATCCTACATACGGCCCTGCCCCAGACCCTACCTGGCGGGGCTTAGCGCCATCGGCGCTCGCGGTCGGTTATCAGGGGCCCCACACATGTTCCAGGCCCCAGGGCCCCCACCATGGTTAATCCGGCGTTGCCCACGGCCCATCTAAACGAATACCATGCTCCTTGTCACACCCTCTGTCCTACACCACTGACAATGGGGGAAACCAGCAGGAAAATCCTAAGAAATTATTTCGGTCAACAGAGGGATTGACTCCGGGACCTTCTGGTTAGTGAGCCAGCGCCTTACTCTCCGTACACTGATAAAAACGAAAGTAGTCATTTTTCATAACAACATTCCTATTCATAAATCTGTGAAATGCATAATTATGATCTACGGCACGTGACTTACACCAATGTAAATACAATTCGTTAACAAACTGCCTTCACGGTTGCATTCGTCACTCCAATAGGCATTTTTTTAACGACTCATTTACTTTTGTAGAAAACTATAAGTTATTGCAATTTTATTTGATTACTTAAACAACTTTTCCTGTTCAAAACGAAAATGTCGATATAAGCCCGTTAATCAATTACGATATACAAATTTCGTTCCATCTAAGAGTTCAAAGGAGTAGTTTCTGGAAGCTCTTTATTAGATTTATAAGTCATTAATCTGCAAACATTGATGAAAATACCCACCATGCGGTGCGACATCGTGACCCTCTTATCTAATCCATGGGAATTAAATGATGGATTTAACTTAGCCTTCAACCCAAAATAGTAATTTTATTTCATTTAAAGGGTGGTTTCCACATGCTTTATATTCCTTTATGAAGTTATTACTGAAGCCCTAAAAACATTTAGAAACTCCGGCATGCAAGGGGTTAAATATATGGATTAATATTATACACTATCGCGTGAATTTAATTGTATCAGAAAATATACTCTAGTCTTAATATTATAGCCGAGACAGTTCATCGGGATTTTCTGGATTCCCCTTGTCACTTTTAGTCGTTCGGATGGGACAAACATTCGAGGTCCCGTGTATACAGATTTGCTCCGACTGGGCTACTGACTACAAGGAAGTGTACCACGAGGGCAATTTTTCCAGGACAGCGGCATTACGGCCTTCTCTTATATCGAATTCAAGCTGCCAAGAGATATTTACGTGCAGGCCAATCTGAACCCGGGGTCTCGGTCTTTTGTCCCAACCGAATTAATATACGTTGCCCCTTGCAAGCATCCCCACCCACCCTACACCAACTCGAACCTTGAACTCCAATTTGAACACGGAGCCTCGGTCTTTCGTCCCATCCAAATTACTATATGTTGTCCCTCGCAAGCACCCGTCCCTACACCAACTCGAATCTTGACCGTAATTGTTCGATAAAATAAACCTTAATAAATCATCGAATGAATTATCTTTCAGATTACAACTTAATCACGTTTCAATGTTATTGTCTCTGGTTCGCTAGTCAGTAGAGAATTAATGCCAAATTAAAGATTCGTTTCCACGGATTGGATTGGTTTCGTTCCGTTAAATCTCTAAAAGCTCTATAAATTTGGTTATCTTCGTTCCGCTAATTATCTGTTTGAGAATATGGTTGTTGGTGGAGGAGGTTATTCTGGTTTAAAAGAGATGTGAAAGCAATCGGTGAACGTTTTACTTGTATTATTTAAATTTAAATTGATCCAATGAAACTCAATTTTATTCTTTGATAACAACCGCAGTCTCCAGGAAAGGGTTCCAACCATTTACGCATGGTCTAATACAGAGAGAGGGGGAGAGAGAGAGGGGGGAGAGAGCGAGAGAGGGGGTGGGAGAGAGATAGATGGGGAGAGAGAGAAAGAAATAGGGCTTAACGTCCACTCGACACAAACTAGGTCATTTCGGGACTAACATATTATTTAATTTTATTTCAATAATTCGCTTGCGCGTAGGGGTCTTTAGCAGTGGGAGGAAACCGGAGAACCCGGGGAAAACCTATTTAATTTTAATGATTGAGGTGTTTTTATGAAAAATTAAAAATGCAAAATATCAGAAAAATTATTCAGAGGAACTACTTCGGCATTTTGAATTATCAATGTTTACAAGAAATAGAAGGAGTTAGTTGTCTAGCGAGAGAGAGAATTGGGTTTAACGTCCAATCGACACAAACTAGGTCATTTCGGGACTAAGATATGGTTTGTTTTTATTTCTATAATTTGCTAGAGCGTAGGGGTCTTTAACAGTAGGAGGAAATCCGGGGACCAGGAGAAAACCCACCAGGTTGGACATGCGACCCTACTCCTTGTCACGTACAACCGAGGATTCGAAACCACACCAGTTGACTCAATGACAGGCGTTTACAAGAAGAATATGGCGTTTATTAGAATGTCACGTGATAAATCTATTTACATAATACAACAATCTATAAATTAAAAGGCCCACGGGACACTAAAAAGACAGAAATGACAGGAATAACTGTGTTTTTGTCAGAGATCGAAAAAATACATCAATCATATTCATAATTATATATGCGGGGCAAAAGGAATTACTTATTCATATGTCTAGACAATTTACGTGTGTATGAAGCTAAATATCAAAGAAAAATTGTTAGCCTTCTTTTACATGTGACAGAAATCACAGAACAAAGACTTGCGAATATTCTCATCAATAAAAGAAAAGGGTTGGCTGTCAATTGAAATTGTGTTTAAAGTCCAACTGTTTTGCTCCTACTGGACTATTGAAGACGGATGTGGTATTCGCCGCGGGAAACAAAATGGTTGAACTTGTAAATTCTTCAACCACAATTTTAACCAGTTTATTACTTTCTATTTATGTTATATTTGGTGCTGTATTGATAATAGTCAATTAGTGATTATTGCCTTATTATGGTAGCCCCTTGTCAGTGGTGCAGGACGGGGGGCTGACACGGACACCTGTCTAGTCGTTCAGGTGTGACGAAAGACCGAGGTCCCGTGTACACATTGGCGTGCATGTAAAGGATCCATTGAGTTGGAATTCGATATAAGATATAGGTTGTAGTGCCGCTGTCCGGGCAAAAAGTCCCTTATAGCACACTGCATTGAGTGTATACCCGTCTTCATTAGCCCAGTCCGTAGGAGAACAGTAGGAACTTAAACTACATTTCATTTCATTCATTGTCTGAATTTTTTGGGAAATAACAATATTTGATTCCCACCATACTTCGATGTTGAAACTCGCAGCTCAATATATTACAAAGTGTATCGATATCAGGGTGTCCTCATCCCATATAATAATGGGAAATACCCTTTTGTTTGAGACAGAAGAAATCAATTGCTTAATTAATCTTCTCGTGTCAATGATTTAAGATAAGTTACAGTAGTCGTTAACCAATATATTCACTGCTTTTCATGGCGCGGGTACGTGACAAAGGGTTGCGTCGCCTGTCCAACCTCGTGGGGTTTCTCCCAGGTTACCCCTTACTGCTGTGTGAACTCGTTTAAGACCACCCCTCTCTCTCTCTCTTCTCTCTCTCTCTCTCCCTATCTCTCTCTCTCTCTCTGTCCCCGAGGTTACTAATAATGTACTCAACTTTCAATCACTGTTTATAAGAACAAATGGTTTATAAAGGGCTATATTTTAGTTACAATAAAGCGAACGTATTTTAGTCTGAGAAGTCTGGACCCGAGTGTGTCAGAAAATAAAAGAGTTTTCCCCCTCTGGCTCTCTCTGGCTCTCTCTGGCTCTCGTTTTCTCTCTCTCTTTCTCTAAAAAGATATGATGAACTGTTGAAATTCCATTTTGCGTACATTTTAGATTATATATAGTCATGGAAATTTTAATATTTATGACAAATGCGATTTAAGGGAATATTCAAAGCCAAATCTACCAACACGGATGAATAATCATCATCTTAAGACTTGGCCAAACACCGATCACAGATCTAGAACACGATGTGACTTTACGATGTAAGTGAAAGGTTACCAAACTACTAACAATAAACATGATAACTAGTTGACCATCGACTCAACTAATCTGTTAAAAGCTTTCACTAATTGAGTGGACATTGGTTCCTCCATAATCACCCCAAATCTACACAGTTAACTGGTCACTGGCCTTCAATCACTAAAATCTATCATCTAAATCAACTAAATGGCCAACTGGACAGATTATACCAAAATAAATCGCTTTTAGTTTCTCCGTTCATTCGACCTCTAGGAATCCTAGGCTGGGATAACAGATTTTTAGTCCTGTTCACCGTAGAAGATTTGTTGGCTCAGAGAGTATTGGCACTGGCTTATCACTACCTTGATCACGGGTTTCAATCTGGATTTGGTTGAGATAGTCATTGGGACTTTCTTTAAGTCTGGTTTGTCCTTCTCAGTGGGGAATGAGCGGGATCTGACAAATAAAATGGCAGTTATGAATGCGCTGGTGGAGGGAGGGGGTGTCTAGGTGTCAGTCGTCAAAGGTGGAGAGGGGAGGGGGCTGTAGTGAGGGAGTCGGACAAGAAAATGTCCGGATGGGACGGCACAACCTAGGACCTGTAGGTTTGCACATAAAACAAGATATGCGTAAATGACACTATAATGAGTACATTTATAATACGCTATATCCACAAACCAAGTTTATGCTCAAAGCGCGACACAATTACTATCCCGGTCTCTAGGATTTAGGTAAGCCTGATTACCTCCCTCTACAAGTCTTAGAAAGAGCTACAACATATGCAGCTTTAAGTTGAAGTTTCAAGGAGCGCAACAGTTTTTTGTGTAATACATACACCATCCTACCGGTACTCATTTACAGCTGGGTATACTGGAATGCAAGGATGAAATGTCTTATTCAAGGACACAAGAGCTCGTCGCACAATTCGGGTCTCGAACCTGCAACGCTAGGTTACAAATTCTACTCTCTAATCGTTGCGCTAAATCCCTCCCAAATCCGGGAATAATTCCCCTCATGGTACACAACACCCATTCTCGCCGTTAAATCCCATTTCATTTCATAAAAGTTTCTCATCCCATTTATATGGATGGTTCTTTATTTACATGGAATAAAATTTATTTCGGGCTTAAAACAAACATTCATCATTGTAAATACGTATCTAGGGGTTCATCTGAACGGCCGATGGATGATTTTCTGTGGTCGGTCATCAGAGCTAAGAGCTTTATATTCACAATTTATTAATATTCCCGGAGCTTTGTATAACCCATAAACCGCATCAGAAATAGAATGAGGGTTGCTGGCTTGACAGGTCGAGAAAAAAAAATAGCCTTATTCTAACTACTAGATGTTTAAGTGTCCTACCTGTTGTGTAAATTATATTACATCATATTTTACTTGTCCAGGGGATTCGAAAATATCTTTAAATCCAAGTCGCATTTAAAAGTGTTTACGTAAAGCTTTTCAAACCATGTTGTTACCATGTAGTTGATTTTTTCAATTTTTTAAATTCAAGAGTTTAGATGAAATTTGTATCATCAATAAATTGGAATATGGTAAAAAAAAAAGTACAATAATGATTGGGGCATATTATTCAGTTACAACAAGAGTGGTATGGGGCTTTAAGGTCCTACAGTTCTACACCGACTGGGAAAATACAGACGGGCATTCTGCGTAAGATAATTTTATCAGTATATTTATGTCTGGACGTTCTGTGTTTGTTCAGCTAACATTATTCAGTGTCGTGCATTTATTTAGAAATCCTTAATAAGGTCTACTGTTAGTTACAATTCAAAATAGAGGGGTTCGGGTACGTGCACGTCCACGTGTAAATGGCACCTCTGTTTTTTCGTTCTATTCCAAGGACTAGACGCATTCCTTCACCACAGACCATGGACTATCTCTTCCACCGGGGGAATTGAATCCCAGACCTTCAGGTTAGCAAGACAACGTCTTACTCAATGAGGGTTGGGGCTGAACGGTTAACGCGTGTGTGTTGTATCTTAAAGTCTGTCATTGAGTCAAGTGGCGTTGTTTTGATTCCTGGCTTGTACGTGACAAGGCGTAGGGTCGCCTTCCCTCCAACTGCTAAAGACCCCTACACACAGAAAAATTATTCAAAAAAATTGAACCGTATATTATTCCCGATATGACCTATTTTTTGTCAAGTGGACGGTCTTTCTTTAGGCCTGAAATGTTATCTAAATTATTAACTAAACATTCATTAACTTATCCAGACCATAATCAACTCTTTGGCAAATTCCTGTTATATTATAGGGAGAACTGCAAGCCGGCTCTTTATCTTATCTCATATAATGTATCTTTAAACGAGCATGATGTCCTGTTAGAATCTATTGACAAATAGCATGCCACCATAAACATTTTTGTGACCAATTACCAGAAAAAGAAATTTTCATTGCTTGTGAAGTCAGCCTTGGATAAATAAAAATCAACTTCTCCACAAAATGTAGCATTGAATTCTAACTTGATCAAATTTACAATATCACCCATCAGTCAATGCGGCATCTTCTTCCGATCCATTTTACTTTAGACCAATCAGACGCCAGCTTTAATTCACTGCGCGGATACACAATGGCGTGATCCCCTTCTAAAGTTGCATGCCGCACGCTCCGTACTTCCTTAAAAGGAAATTGTCGTTCCCTGGTGATGTATGATAGGAATTGTGCTGGTATTTGATCGTCTTGAACGAGATCGTGACGAGTTGATGAGATATTTTTCTTTTGGAGAAACTGGGGAACAGAGGTGAAACTTTATATCACAATTTCGATCGCTAGATTAAAAGACGTCGCTTCCTGTAATACGGCCCTTCATCATCTATCATGGCCTGTCGTCTGCTCTACCAGTTCTAACGGAAATAGATGATCACTCATGTGACCGGAACTGATTCGAGCCATCAAATTATCTTTGGGTTTGAGAAACTGAAACTTTCGATAACCCAGAGATCTAAGGTCTACAGTATTTTTTACAGATTTTTTAAGGATAAACATTTCATCAGAATTAGCCCAGGTTAGGTGCATAATAGTATGACGTTAAACCCCATTTCATTTCATTTCATCAGAAATTAAATGAAACGCGGTTTAGCATCCTACCTTTCTGCGTCAACCAGGTGTATGAAGAATGGGCATCAGCCTTGTTTTACACAATGGCGGACTCTTATTTCGAATTTCAACTCTCATGGGTTTTCGTGGGGGCTGGGTTGTCGTTAAGTCAACTGGCGTGGTTTCGATTCCCCGGTTGTACGTGACAAGGAGTAGGGTGGCCTTCCGACCTCGTGGGTTTTCTCCGCGGTTCCTCCGGTTTCCTCCCAATGCTAAAGACCCCTACGCGCAAGCAAATTATGGAAATAAAATTAAACCATATGTTAGTCCCGAAATGATCTAATTTGTGTTCCTCTCTCCTCTGTTTTTGTCCACCCGAATACTTAGACGCTGTCCCGACACCATTAAAAGGAGAACCCACGCTGATTACTCACGAGGAACTTTCCCGGTCCACTATGTTATTAATAATTTAGATAACATCCCAGGCCTGGCCTGGTCGGTGAAATACGTAAACTGTTTAAATGAAACGAAGGTCGTTTACGTGTTTTTTTTTAATTATTATTTTATCGTTTGTGAATCAGCCTTTACTAATTACTTCCACATGTTGTAGGGTATGTTTTTATTTGTGCAGTGAAAAATGGCACCCGAAACCATGGGGTACACAGTCGATTATCGACGATCTAGGCCAGTGATTTTCAACCTGTGTGCCGCGAAATTTTGGACAGCACACTAAGAAAATGTGAAAAACCAAGTGATCCCAATTGAGTATTAATTGGTTTTTACTGATAAGTACATAGTTGTTGTTTGTTTTAATTTAGTTTGAGCCACTCCATGTGTCTATGCTTGGTCTCTGTTACGGTTATATTCCGTCCTTCTTAACATATTTTCATTTTGCCAATTTCAGATATTTTTCATATGTATTTAGCCAAGTTTGCTGCTATTTTTGTTACAAGGTGTGCCGCTGACAAAAAAGGGTGATTACACAGATCCTATTTCGTTTCGTTTTTATAGTTCAAAATTTCGTTTAACTTGTCTTTACTACACTAGGATCCTTGCAAGCATCCCTACACCAACTCCAACCTTGAACTCCAACCTGAACACGGGGCCTCGGTCTTTAGTCCCATCCAAATTACTATACGTTGTCTCTCCAAGTACCCGTCCCTACACCAACTGGAATCGTGACCGTAATTGTTCGATAAAATAAACCTTAATAAATCATCGAATGAATTATCTTTCAGATTACAACTTAATCACGTTTCAATGTTATTGTCTCTGGTTGGCTAGTCAGTAAAGAATTAATGCCAAATTAAAGATTCGTTTCCACGGATTGGATTGGTTTCGTTCCGTTAAATCTCTAAAAGCTCTATAAATTTGGTTATCTTCGTTCCGCTAATTATCTGTTTGAGAATATGGTTGTTGGTGGAGGTCATTCTGGTTTATAAGAGATGTGAAAGCAATCGGTGAACGTTTTACTTGTATTATTTAAATTTAAATTGATCCAATGAAACTCAATGTTATTCTTTGATAACAACCGCAGTCTCCAGGAAAGGGTTTCAATCATTTACGCATGGTTTAATATAGAGAGTGGGGTAAGAGAGAGATGGGGAGAGATTGATGGGGGGAGAGAGAAAGAAATAGGGCTTATCGTCCACTCGACACAAACTAGGTCATTTCGGGACTAACATATGATTTAATTTTATTTCAAAAATTCGCTTGCGCGTAGGGGTCTTTTGCAGTGGGAGGAAACCGGAGGACCCGAAGAAAACCTATTTAATTTTAATGATTGGGGTGTTTTTATGAAAAATTAAAAATGCAAAATATCAGAAAAATTATTCAGAGGAACTACTTCGGCATTTTGAATTATAAATGTTTACAAGCAATAGAAGGAGTTAGTTGTCTAGCGAGAGAGAGAAATTGGGTTTAACGTCCAATCGACACAAACTAGATCATTTCGGGACTAACATACGGTTTGATTTTATTTCTATAATTCGCTTGTGCGTAGGGGTCTTTGACAGTGGGAGGAAATCGGAGGACCCGGAGAAAACCCACCAGGTTGGACAGGCGACCCTACTCCTTGTCACGTACAACCGAGGATTCGAAACCACACCAGTTGACTCAATGACGGGCGTTTACAGGACGAATATGGCGTTTATTAGAATGTCACATGATAAATCTATTTACATAATACAACAATCGATAAATTAAAAGGCCCATGGGACACTAAAAATACAGAAATGACAGGAATAAATGTGTTTTTGTCAGAGATTGAAAAAATACATCAATCATATTCATAATTATATATGCGGGCAAAAGGAATTACTTATTCATATGTCTAGACAATTTACGTGTGTATGAAGCTAAATATCAAAGAAAAATTGTTAGCCTTCTTTTACATGTGATAGAAGTCACAGAACAAAGACTTGGGAATATTCTCATCAATAAAAGAAAAGGGTTGTCTGTCAATTGAAATTGTGTTTAAAGTCCAAATGTTTTGCTCCTACTGGACTATTGAAGACGGATGTGGTATTCGCCGCGGGAAACAAAATGGTTGAACTTGTAAATTCTTCAACCACAATTTTAACCAGTTTATTACTTTCTATTTATGTTATAACTGGTGCTGTATTGATAATAGTCAATTAGTGATTATTGCCTTATTATGGTGGCCCCTTGTCAGAGTTGCAGGACGGGGGGCTGACACGGACACCTGTCTAGTCGTTTAGGTGTGACGAAAAACCGAAGCTCTGTGTATATATTGGCGTGCACGTAAAGTATCCATTGAGTTGGAATTCCATATAAGAGTAGGCTGTTGAGCTGCTGTCCGGGCAAAATTTCTCTCATAGTACACTGTATGGCGTATGCCCGTCTTCATTAGCCCAGTCCGTAGGAGAACAGTAGGAACTTAAACTACATTTTATTTCATTCATTGTCTGAATTTTTTGGGAAATAACAATATTTGACTCCCACCACCCTTCGATGTTGAAACTCGCAGCTCAATATATTACAAAGTGTATCGATATCAGGGTACCCTCATCCCATTTAATAATGGGAAATACCCTTTTGGTTGAAACAGTGGAAATCAATTTCTTAATTAATCTTCTCGTGTACAATGATTTAAGATAAGTGACAGTAGTCGTTAACCAATACATTCACTGCTTTTTATGGCGCGGGTGGGTATCAAGGGGTCGTCTCGCCTGTCCAACCTCGTGAGTTTTATCCGAGGTTACCTCTTACAGCTGTGTGAACTCGTTAAAGACCGACCCCTCTCTCTCTTCTCTCTCTCTCTCTCCCTATCTCTCTCTCTGTCACTGAGGTTACTAAAAATGTACTCAACTGTTAATCACTGTTTATAAGAAAAATCTTGGAAACACAAAACCTTGCACATAGTTTCTTATTGAACAAGCGTTTTATAAAGGGCTATATTTTAGTTAAAATAAGGCGAACATATTTAGTCGGAGAAGTCTGGGCCCAAGTTTGACAGAAAATAAAAGAATTCCCCCCATCTGGCCAGGACCGTAGCCAGGGGTGGCACGGGGGGGGGGGGCAACTGCCCTCCCAATACTGAGTCTTGCCCCCCCCCCAATATCACAAGAAAATTGGCCTTTACCGCAAAAATCATGCAGAAACCCATGCCAGTTGGCCCTCCCGAAAACATCTTTGCCCCCCCCAAAAACAACTTCCTGGCTACGGGCCTGCATCTGGCTCCCTCTCGCTCTCGCTTTCTCTCTTTCTATCTTTAAAAACATATGATAAACTGTTATATATCCATTTTGCGTACATTTTAGATTGTATATAGTCATGGAAATTTGAATATTTCTGACAAATGCGATTTAAGGGAATATTCAAAGCCAAATCTACCAACACGGATGAATAATTATCATCTTAAGACTTGGCCAGACACCGATCACAGATCTAGAACACGATGTGACTTTACGATGTGAGTGAAAGGTTACCAAACTACTAACAATAAACATGATAACTAGTTGACCATCGACTCAACTAATCTGTTAAAAGCTTTCACTAATTGAGTGGACATTGGTTTCTCCATAATCACCCGAAATCTACACAGATAACTGGTCACTGGCTTCCAATCACTAAAATCTATCATCTAAATCAACTAAATGGCCAACTGGACAGATTCTACTAAAATAAATCGCTTTTAGTTTCTCCGTTCATTCGACCTCTAGGAATCCTAGGCTGGGATAACAGATTTTTAGTCTTGTTTGCCGTAAAAGATTTGTTGGCTCAGAGAGTATTGGCACTGGCTTATCACTACCTTGATCATGGGTTTCAATCTGGATTTGGTTGAGAAAGTCATTGGGACTTTCTTTAAGCCTGGTTTGCCCTTCTGAATGGGGAATGAGCGGGATCTGACAAAAACAATGTCATTATGAATGCGCTGGTGGAGGGAGGAAGGAGGTGTCTAAGTGTCAGTCGTCAAAAGGTGGAGAAGCGGTGGCTGTAGTGAGGGAGTCGGACAAGAGAATGTCCGGATAGGACGGCACAACCTAGGACCTGTAGGTTTGCACGGAAAACAAGATAGGCGTAAATGACACTATCCGGGAATAATTCCCCTCGTTTTATAAAAGTTACTCATACCAATTTACAAGGAAAATAATTTATTTCGGTCTTAAAAACAATAAATACGTATCTAGGGGTTTATCTGAACGGCCGATGGATGATGTCCTGTGGTCATGAGCTAAGAGCTTTATATTAACAATTTATTAATATTCCCGGAGCTTTGTATAACCCATAAACCGCATCAGAAATGAAATGAGGGTTGCTGGCTTGACAGGTCCAGAAAAAAAAATAGCCTTATTCTAACTACTAGATGTTTAAGTGTCTTACCTGTTGTGTAAATTATCCATTACATCATATTTTACTTGTCCAGAGGGTTCGAAAATATCTTTAAATCCAAGTCGCATTTGAAAGCGTTTACGTAAAGCTTTCGAATCGTGTTGTTACCATGTAGTTGAATTTTTCCAATTTTTTAGATACGGTGTGTTAAGATGAATTTTGTGTCATCATTTGATTGGAATATTGTAAAATAGTACAATTTGTTGACCAGCATAATGCAGACGGGCATTCTGCGTAGGATAATATTGTCAGTGTCTTAATGTCTGGGCGTCTTGTGTTTGTTCAGGGTCGTGCATTTATTTAGAAATCTTTAATAAGGTCTACTCCTACTTCAAATTCAAAATGGAGGGGTTCTTTTACGTACACTCCCACGTGTAAATGGCACCTCGGTCTATCGTTCTATCCCAAGGACTAGACACATTCCTTCACCACAGACCATGGACTTTCTCTTCAACAGGGTGATTGAATCGTTGACCTCCAGGTTAGTGAGGCAGCGTTTTACTATATGCGGGTTGGAGGTTTGAATGGTTAACATGTGCGTGTTGCGTCATAAGGTCTTCATTGAGTCAAGTGGCGTTGTTTTGATTCCTTGCTTGTACGTGACAAGGCGTAGGGTCGCCTTTCCAACCTCGTGGGTAAATCGGGTTCCTTCGGTTTCCTCCCGCTACTAAAGAACCCTAAGCACAGGCGAATTTTTCAAATAAAATTGAACTACTAGTATAAATTAGTCCCGAAATGACCTAGCCTCTCTCTCTCTCCCTCTCTCTCTCTCTCCACCGCAACTACACCCACGCACTCTACAAATACTTGTAGATCTCGCTGTGTACTTATCGATAGCTAAATCTGCCTATTGCAGGTCTTTCTATAGGTCTGAAATATTATCTAAATGATTAATTAACCATAATCAACTCTTCATCAAATTCCCTTTACATTATCTAGTTTTTAACTATATATAGTTGGAATTGCCGGTTCTTTATCTAATCCCCCATAATGTATCTTTAAACGAGCATAATGTCTTGTTAGAATCTGTTGACAAATAGCATGCCACCATAAACATTTTGGTGACCAATTACCAGAAAAAGAAATTTTCATTGCTTGTGAAGTCAGCCTTGGATAAATAAAAATCAACTTCTCCACAAAATGTAGCATTGAATTCTAACTTGATCAAATTTACAATATCACCCATCAGTCAATGCGGCATCTTCTTCCGATCCATTTTACTTTAGACCAATCAGACGCCAGCTTTAATTCACTGCGCGGATACACAATGGCGTGATCCCCTTCTAAAGTTGCATGCCGCACGCTCCGTACTTCCTTAAAAGGAAATTGTCGTTCCCTGGTGATGTATGATAGGAATTGTGCTGGTATTTGATCGTCTTGAACGAGATCGTGACGAGTTGATGAGATATTTTTCTTTTGGAGCAACTGGGGAACAGAGGTGAAACTTTATATCACAATTTCGATCGCTAGATTAAAAGACGTCGCTTCCTGTAATACGGCCCTTCATCATCTATCATGGCCTGTCGTCTGCTCTACCAGTTCTAACGGAAATAGATGATCACTCATGTGACCGGAACTGATTCGAGCCATCAAATTATCTTTGGGTTTGAGAAACTGAAACTTTAGATAACCCAGAGATCTAAGGTCTACAGTATTTTTTACAGATTTTTAAGGATAAACATTTCATCAGAATCAGCCCAAGTTAGGTGCAAAATAGTATGACGTTAAACCCCATTTCATTTCATTTCATCAGTAGTTAAATGAAACGCGGTTTAGTTTCTACCTTTCTGCGTCAACCAGGCGTATGAAGAATGGGCATCAGCCTTGTAGTACACAATGGCGGACTTTATTTCGAATTTCAACTCTCATGGGTCCTCGGTTTTCGTGGGGGTTGGGTTGTCGTTAAGTCAACTGGCGTGGTTTCGATTCCCCGGTTGTACGTGACAAGGAGTAGGGTCGCCTTCCGACCTCGTGGGTTTTCTCCGCGGTTCCTCCGGTTTCCTCCCAATGCTAAAGACCCCTACGCGCAAGCAAATTATGGAAATAAAATTAAACCATATGTTAGTCCCGAAATGATCTAATTTGTGTTCCTCTCTCCTCTGTTTTTGTCCATCCGAATACTTAGACGCTGTCCCGACACCATTAAAAGGAGAACCCACGCTGATTACTCACGAGGAACTTTCCCGGCTGGCCTGGTCGGTGAAATACGTAAACTGTTTAAATGAAACGAAGGTCGTTTACGTGTTTTTACACGTGTTTTTTTTTAATTATTATTTTATCGTTTGTGAATCAGCCTTCACTTATTACTTCCACATTATGTTGTAGGGTATGTTTTTATTTGTGCAGTGAAAAATGGCACCCGAAACCATTGGGTACACGAGTCGATTATCGACGATCTAGACCAGTGATTCTTAACCTGTGTTCCGCGAAATTTTGGACAAAATGTGAAAAACCAAGTGATCCCAATTGAGTCCTAATTGGTTTCTACTGATAAGTACATAGTTGTTGTTTTCTTAATTTAGTTTGAGTCACACCACGTGTCTATGCTTAATCTCTGTTACGGTTATATTCCGTGCTTCTTACCATATTTTCATTTTGCAAAATTCAGATATTTTTCATATGTATTTAGCCAAGTTTGCTGCTTTTTTTTCATGTGTTCCAAGGTGTGCCGCTGACAAAAAGGGTGATTACCACTGATATAGACCCAATCTGATTAAAACACAGATCCTATTTCGTTTCGTTTTCATAGTTCAAAATTTCGTTTTACTTGTCTTTACTACACTAAGACCAGGAAGAGTTGTTATCATTGACGTGCTCTGAATGGTGTGAGGCATTAGCCAATGACACGGTCCGTTACGGCGAGCTTTAGGCGTGTTTTGCACTGAACTGTGGGTAATCAACTAGTAAGATCAATGCTGATTGGTTAATCACATGTCTGACGTCATATGGTCAATAGCGACTTGTATGACCTCTGACGTGAACTACCACCATAACTTGTCAGATCTTCATGTAGTGTAGGCCAACGAAAGTATAAAATAAACGAAATGAATATATAGATGGGTATTTTAATCAGATTGATCTAGACCATAGGATGACTTACACATTCAGTTGATTAGACGATATTCGCCATATCTTCGTTATGGTCGACACTTACGGAAATGAAATGTAATAAAATGTGGTTTAACTTCTCATACAGTTCTACCTCGAACTGGGCCAATGAAGACGGGCATACGCCATACAATGGGCTATGAGGGCAAGTTTTACGTGCACGCCAATGTGTACTCAGGACCTCGGTTTTCAGTCCCCTTCGAACGACTATAGCCAGTTTGTTAGGCCCTTCGTCCTGCATCAATGACAAAGGGAAACCACGTCGGAAAATCCCAATGAACTTTCTTTCTCGACTAATGCAAAGATCGGACATCCGTCCTCAAGGTTAGCGAGCCAGCGCCTACCCACTTAGCCACTGTGACCTCTGGCACTCACGGAGACTGCATATTTTGCATTATTTATTTGTAAACTAGTGTCGCAAGTAGTACCGCCTCTTTATCTCAATCAAACAAACTGATTATGTTTCTGATTTACATAGTTTGTAGTTATCTACCCTTATCAATGTATTAATATCAAACACTTTGTCTGGGTCACGTCATGATTTCATGATAGATGACGTAATACAATAAACAAACTTATTTTTTTATTATCAATGGTCATCTTGATCATCGCTGGGTCAGGGCGAGTTGGGTTGCCACCAATCTGATTAAAACACTGTTCCTATTTTTTTCGGTTTTTGTATAGTTCATGTTTATTATTAAAGGGACAATCCCGAATTAAACAGGGCTCAAAAATAAAAGTCTGAGGATGTATGAAATTAAAACGCCAAAATATAGGGGAATGGTGTAATTACCTTGTCTCAAAATTTCAACTCAAAAGATTGAGTCGTTTGGACCGTACACGTAACCCTTTTAAGATTTCGGGTCAATTGTTTCGTTGGGTGACCTTATAACCGATTACGGTTATTTGAGAGGTTTGTGCAGTGAATAACCCATGTGCCGTACTTGATAGAGAAGGCATATTTCAACTACACATTATTTTTTTTAAAAAATGTTTGATTTAATCCAGATACCACAAAATACACCTTGGGGCATCGGTCTCAAATTCAGATTTAAGTCGTTTGAAAACGTATCATAAATACTGAAGTAGTTGCTCGGCCCTTGACTCGAAAATTTTAAGGGATTTTAACACAAAACTAAGCAGTTTTATTCCCAAAACAAATATCGGGATTAGCCCTTTAACGACCATCTTAATCCTTGCCGGGTCAGGATGAGTTTGGTTGCCAGCAATCTTATTGAAACACAGATCCTATTTCGTTTCGGTTTTTTTTATAGTTCAACATTTCGTTTAACTTGACTTTAATACACAAGGGTCTGTAAGAGTCGTTATATAACCCGCGTTCTGTGTGGTGGTAGGGATTAGCCAATGGAACAGGGGGGGGGGGTGGCCTAGTGGTCTAGAGTGCCGCGCTTCGACCTCTAGCTTGCCGGTCACCTCTGGCTTGCGGCTGTGGTTTCGAGCCCTGGTGTGAGTGTATGTGGCATGGAGATAGGGGCGCCTTCTCAACCTCGTGGGTTTCCTCCGGGCACTCCGGTTTCCTCCCACTGCTAAAGACCCCTACGCGCAAGCGAATTATTGAAATAAAATTTAAAAGCATATGTTAGTCCCGAAATGACCTAGTTGTGTCGAGTGGACGTTAAACCCCATTTCATTCATTCATTCATTCCAATGAAACAGTCTGTTATGGCGAGTCTTTGGCGTGAGGTGCACGGTAATGTGGGTAACCAACTAGAAACATCAATGCTGATAAGTTAATCGAATGTTTTACGTAATGGAGTCAAACGCCGCTCGTATGAGCGAACCCGCGACCTCTAGGCTAGCGAGCCAAAATGAGAGAGAGAGAGAATTAGGGTTTAACGTCCACTAAACACAACTAGGTCATTTTGGGACTAACATATGGTTTCAATTTTATTTCAATAATTCGCTTGAGCGTAAGGGTCTTTAGCAGTGGGAGGAAACCGGAGTGCCCGGAGGAAACCCACAAGGTTCAGAAGGCGCCCCTATCTCCATGTCAAACACGCTCACACTATAGGACTCAAAACCACAGCCGCATGCCAGAGGTGACCGGCCAGCTAGAGGTCGAAGCGCAGCACTCTAGACCACTAGGCCATCCCAACCCCCTCTTACAGACATTGCAAGAAATAAATAATAGAATTATCAACTGAAGTGAACCGACCCGGAGGCCAGTCGTAAACGTCCACTCCGATGAATAGCCCCAGACCTGTAATAATACCTAAAGTAGAAAAAGAAACTATGTTCTTTAAAGCCCCAATTACACCCTTGTTGTAACTGAATAATATGTTCCAATCTTTATTCTGGTCAACAATTTATACTATTTTACAATATTTCAATTAAACAATGATACAAATTTCATCTTAACACGCCTAATTTTAAAAATTGGAAAAATTCAACTACATGCCGTAACATGGTTTGAAAAGCCTTATGTAAGCACTTTCAAATGCAACTTGGATTTAAACATATTTTCGAACCCTCTGGACAAGTAAGATAGGTTGTAATGGATAATTTACACAACAGGAAGGACACTTAAACATCTTTTTTTTTCTGGACCTGTCAAGCCAGCAAGAGTGTTATTGTCCCTTCAATAACCGAGGGGGTCGATGGTCTAGTAGTTTAACTCGTGTGCGTGAATCACAACGTCGATCAGTGAGTGAAGTTTCGTAGTTTCGATTCTCCGTTTGTACGTTACAGAAGTAGGGTCGCCTGCCCAATCCCATGTTTTTTCTCCTGATTCACCCTTTTCACCCATATATTAGTCCCGAAATAACATAGTTTGTGTCGAGTGGACGTTAAACCCCATCTATCTCTCTCTCTATCTCTCTTCTCTCTCTCTCTCAATAGCACAATAACGCTCACAAAATTGTTTTTGTAAACTTGATTTATTAAATTTATTATCGCCATATGTGGGCGTGTGTTCTTATTATTATGGTTTCCTCTTGATCAATGATGCAGGCCCTTCTTCTATCATAGCTTCCATTGTTGGTATCATGGGAACATTTATCGCTGTACAAATAATCTTCTTTTACAATTTATTAATAACACAATCCTACGCAAATTATAAGCCACGGTGGCTAAGTGGGTAAGACGTTGACTTGCTAGCCTTGGGGTCGAGTGTTCATCCATATTTTCTGGCGTGGTTTCCCCTCGTCTGCGATGCAGGACAGGGCCTGACAAGGACAGCTGTCTGATGGGACGAATAACCGAGGTCCCGTGTTAACAATGACGTACGCGTAAAAGATCCCTTTGCAGTTGGGATTCGATATAAGAGTAGGCCGTAGCGCCGCTGCCCGGGCAAAATGTCCCTTCATAGCACGATATATGGCGTATGTCCGTCTTCATTAGTCCAGTTGCGGAGTAGAATATTGGTACGTTAAACCTCATTTCATTTCATTCCTACGCAAATTGTAAATTCCAATTTAGTTTTACAATAACACTATTATTCGCCATGACACTGATTGTTTTTACTTTATAAAGGTTACAAATTTGTTTCATTGTGTAATAATGATGACGTTTATTTCTCTGTAATTAAAATTAACGTCCTACTTTTTTGCACCGCCTGGGCTAATAGAGTCATGAAATTAAAAGGCGTTGACGTCCTACATTCTTGTATCGCCCGGGATGAAGAAAACGGACATAAGCCATACAGTGTGCTATGAGGAAAATGTTGGCTCGTCTCTAGCGAACTAACTGTCAGTGGTACAGAGAATGTGGGTTCAACGATGTCAAGGGGGTCACGGCGGCTAAGTGGGTAAGACGCTGGTTTGGTAGCCTGGAGGTCGGGAGTTCGATCTCTGTACAGCCCGAAAAAGTTCATCCATGAACAGATGTCTAGTCGTTCGGATTGTACGAAAAACCAATGTCCCGTGTACACATTGGCACGTAACAGATCCGTTGAAGATTGAAATTTGATATAAGAGTAGGCCGTAGTGTCGCTGTCTGTACGTGATAAGGAGCAGGGTCGCATGTCCAGCCTCGTGAGTTTTCTCCATGTTCCCCGGTTTCCCGCCACTGCTAAAGACCCCTTCACACAAGTGGATTTTTGAAATAAAATACTGTAGTCCCGAAATGATCTAGTTTGTGTCGAGTGGACGTTAGGCCCCATCTATCTTCACCATGTCAGTCGCCTTCAATAGTACACAATTTGTTATCTTACTGGCTTTATTCAGATAGAACAGGACAAGGTTTAGCGTCTAATGCCCAGCCCCTTTATTTTTGAGGATATAAACCATTTGGACATTTGTTTTAAATTCCCCAAACAGTGAGAAGCTTTCCGCAAATGGTGTTGATGATTACAAATATTCTATTAAAGGTGCATTAGGTACGATTAGATAGACCTTAAAATCTTGATATAATAGTTAAAAATAGAATATGCTGAAAATTTAAATCAAGTTACTTCATGCTGAACCGAGATATAAGCGATTCAATTTTAGGCTAGCCCCGGTCGTCATTACTAACTTTGTTGCGTTATGCATTTTTACGTTAAATTATTCATCACAAAATGTATTCAAATCCACTAAATATTAATGATTAAGATAACATTTCAGGGCTAAATAAAGATCTGCAATAGGCAGATTTAGCTCTTGCATAATGATCATACGTGTTTTTTTTGTGTCGAGTGGACGTTAAACCCCACCTCTCTCTCTCTCTCTCTCTCTCTCCCTCTCTCTCTTTCTGGCTCTTTCGTGAAACTCCGTGTTTTATTTTAAATCTCTGGATCGTCAATGGCTTGAGAGCAACTCACCAGAAAAAACGTGACTTAAGCAAGGCTGACACTTGCACGATTCCGTGGCACGCATTGGCACGACTCGAGTCGTGCCAGTGCGCAAACTAGTCGTAAACTGGCGTGAAGTGCGCGTAAACCTGTCGTGACTGCATATCATGCCTGGACGAGAATTTTGAAATGTTCCAAATTTTTGTCACGACAAAATCAGCGAACGGGTCGTAAACTATGCGCAAACTGTTCGTGAACTCGTCGGGACGATGCGGGAGGATGCGTGGCAGTGCGTGGCAGTGCGCTCCATGCCACGAACTGCCACGAATAGTTCACGACTAGTTTGCGGATATGGCGTGTCCAAGTCGGCACGACACCGTCCGAATCGCGCAAACTTGACGTGCCAATGCGGGAAGTGTGTAAAAAATGCGCAAACTATGCGTGAACTCGTCGTGCCAGTCGTGAACTATGCGTGGACTAGTCGTGAACAATGCGTAAACTAGTCGTAAACAGTGCGGGGGCCTCCTAGCCCGTGCCACAAAATCATGGCCAAAAGTCGTGCAAGTGTCAGCCTGGCTTAAGGCTGAGAAATGCGTCAGATTTTTCAGACTATCCTTGTTTTTTAAAATTTAAGACAGAAAATGTGTTTTGGTACAAAAATGTTTTGGTACAAAAATAGAAATGAAATTGAGTTTAACGTCCAGCTGTTCCGCTCCGTAGAAAAAGATATAATTTGAGTCAAAATAATTTAAAGCAAATTAAATGAAATCGGGTTTAACGTCCTACTGTACTGCCCTGAACTGGGCGTATGGAGACGGGCAAACGCTATGCAGTGTGTTATGGTGGATATGGACTTCTCTTATATAGAATTCCAACTGTCAATGGACCTTTTACGTGTACGCCAATGTGTACACAAGACCTAGGTTTTGCGTCCCATCCGAACCACTAGACATGTCCTTGTCCGGTCCTCAATCCTTCATCACTGACAAGATGTAACCACGCCGGAAAATCTGGATGAACTTTCTCGGCCAATGCAATGATCAGGCTAGCGAGCCAGAGCCTTACCCACTTAGCCACCGTGATCCCCTACTTTAAAGCAAAGTGTCACTTTAACTATCGTAGACTAAGAAAGATAATAAAGATGTGTTGCTAAGAGATTGTTGATAGGTTAACATTGACCAATAAACCACCGGGGTTCATTATTTTTACAAAAACATCTCTCAATTGCGTTTCAAGTTTCTAAACCAGCCACTAATCTCACAAATTATTCAATAAGTCTCGATCTACGAGTCGTTCGACTCACTAATCCCTTGGTACATTAACAGAAAAGTCGCGATCGATCCAGCAAATTAGTCAATAATCTCTATTGATCTGTACTGGATGAAGACGTAATAAAGTTAAGCCTCGTTTAACCAGAGAGAGTGTAGAGATCTACGCTACATGATTGAAAGGAGAGGGTAAAATTATTAGCGGTTGATATTGAGAAATTATTTGAAGCAAGCTTGGGTTCGTCTGGCACCAAGGGGAAGTAATTTAGTATTATTGATTAAAGTAGATAACATGTTACATGTTGACGTGCTGATATGTGTTTTGACAGCCAGACAAAATCATTCTCCAGGACGATCAGAGAGAGAGAGAGAGAGAGAGAGAAAGAGAGAGAGAGGGAAGAGAGAGAAAAAGAGAGAGAGAAGGGGTAGCAGCACAAACCAGGCCATTTCCTTACTAGCGGTGGGTGGAAGCCGGTGCCTCAGGAGAAACCCACGCTGTTGGACAGACGATCGATCCTACTCCTTGACATATCGAAACCATACCACTACCCCCCCCCCCATTCACTCTTCCTACCATTTTTAATAAAAAGGGAGCTGTGTATTTTAAAATCGAACATCTTACCATTTTATTTGATGAACCGAGATATGAGGGGTTGACTTTTAGGCCTAGCATCGATTATCATTACGATAAAAAAACTAAGTCTTGCTTATCCATTTTAACGTGAAATCATCCATTACAAAATAAATTCAATTCCAGTAAACATCGTAGGCTACCGTTGGCATCGAGGGTTGATTATGGCCTGGATAAGTTAATAATGTATATTTCAGAGCTAAAGAAAGACATACAATAGGCAGATTTAGCTCTTGCATAATGTATGATTAACTTATAAAGTTATTTGTTTTCTAATAATAGACCGGGTATCCATCCAATATGGTTAGGGCTCACATCCTGTTCATTGTGATTTACCGGTGCGGTATCCACTTGTCAGTTATACAGTACAAAGGGGCCTGGCAAGGACAGTCTAGTCATTCGTATGGGACAAAAATCCGAGGCATCTTGTACACTTAACAGAACTCTTGACAGTTAATGGAATTTAAAAAAAAGAGTAGGCCGTAGCAGAAATGAAATTGTGTTTAACATCATACTGCTCTGCCAGGGCAAAATGTTCCACACAGCACCCTATATAGCGTGAATTGACCGTCGTTATCCCAGTCGGTGCCGAAATGTAGCATACTAAACGCAGTTTCATTTTATTTGAGAACTAGTCAGTAATAAACACGGACAATGAGAGAAAAAAAACAAGAGAGAGAGAAATGTGATTTAACGTCCACTCGACACAAACTAGATCAGTTCGGGACTAACATATCGTTTAATTTTATTTCAATAATTCGCTTGCGCGTAGGGTCTTTAGCAGTGGTAGGAAACCGAAGGACCTGGACAAATCCTACGGTATGGACAGGCGACCCTACTCCTTGTCACTTACAACCGGGAATTGAAACCACACCAGTTGACTCAATGACAGGCTTAATGATACAACGAGCGCGTGCTAACAATTCGGTCATTCAACCCCCCAGAAAAAAAGGGAAAAAAACAAGCTAAAAAACATTAATTAGTATTGACACTTTATATTAGTAGGTTTAAAAGATGAAGAAAATGTCAACAATTCTGTGATATTATCTAACCATGACAATTATATTTACCAAGACAATTTTAAACGTCACAATGGATTTACGGACAAATTTACTGAGCCGCTAAACGTCAAAGATTGTTATTAAATAAATAATACGTGTCGGACATGTTAATTCTCTGACCGTGATTTGAACTACAAGGAATGCTTGTAAACCACATAAGTATAAACATTGATCTTCAAGAGAGAAACAGAGAGAGAGATTTCGGGACTAATCTATGATTCACAAATTTTATTTCGATAATTCGCTTGCGCGTAGGAGTGTTTAGCAGTGTGAAGTAGGCCTATTTTATAAAAATAAGAATAAACAAAACGATATGGATTCAGAAATATTCTAACAAAAACACCTACTTACACAGTAATTAATGCCAATCCTAGGGGTTTTATGGCCGGATGGTTAGAACGTGAGAGCTGTATCATAAGGTCTGCCATTTGTGGTTACTACGATTCCCCGGTTGTAGGCTAATAATACCACACCATAGGGCGTAACTGACAAATACACTTATTGCTCGTTGGTTATTTATCTTCCGGTGTCAAAGGTTGAAACAACAAAGGGTCAAAGGTTAATTGGAATAATTAAGAATATGTTATCATTAGATATAAAGTCTAATGAAGTGTGGAAGTGAGGTGATTTGTCTTGTTAATAACAAATTCTGTTGATAAGCTAATTCCATGGAATCAATACAACCAAATCTGTCAATAACATTTGCTCAAATTATGAAGCACACTAACCCTTCATTATAGAGAGAGGGAGGAAGAGAACGGAGAGATAGACAAATTGGGGTTAACGTCCACTCGACACAAACTAGGTCATTTCGGGACTAACATGGTTGAATATTATTGTAATAATTCGCTTGCGCGCAAGGGTGTTTAGCTGCGGCGGGGAATCGACAAGTGACTCAATAACCATATGATACAAGGCAAACGTACGCAAGACCCCCCCCCCCTCCCGGACAAGAAACGTCACATACATACCATATCGAGGGGATAACAACTAAATACCAAAGGGGCCCAGGGCGCTGTAGAGAAAACGAAATCAAACCCGCACACAGGGACAGCATGTGGATTAAGACTAGTAAATATTTGCTTAGTTTTCATGATAGTGCGAGTTATTAATAGAGAATTTTTCCCTTCCCTCTTCCTGCATTTCTGGGTTGACATTTTGGTCTAGAATATGCGAAAAGGGATTAAATTTGCAATTTATAGCAGTTTTGGATAACACTGGTGATATTACAGCGGAAGGATGGGATTAAAATGTCTTTCGGTGGAGCAATCAAATGTATCGGAAGTGAGATTTTCACCCCAGTCAACTTCTAATCCCCGTAGCATAAAAAATCTAAACCATCAACCCCCTAGAAGTTTATGATGGGGAGATTTCCAAATGTGGTCCCCATTATGCCTAAAAAGATTGGAACCAACGAAATGTTGAGCAAAAAGCTAGTCTGTGATGTTACATCCATTTAACATTGAAGTCAACGGGCAAATAATTAGCCTACTAGTCTGAGTCCTTATATGATGTTAAATGATATGGTCGAAAGAGATTTGTTCTCAACCACTTATTTCATGAATTTTCCAATTAGAAGTGTCAGAAAATGTAAAAATACTGTTTTTTTATTGCTCAGAAGGCATTTTTCTAGCCATTATTTTGGGTTTCCGTTTGCAGAGTGTGAATTTGGGGATTGGCCTTAATCATCAGACTTAATGTTTACATTTTGTTGCCTGATGTAGGCCCTACGTCATCAAAACACTGAATTGTATTACAATGTTTCTAGTTAACTAGTGGCACGTGGCTTTTTTTCAAAATGGTATATTAACCGTCGCATTTATGATAAAATTGAATGTTCATCTTTATTGAGTGAAAATGGGGAATGTAGGATATGGCAGGTCTAGAAGTCAGCAGATTCGAGATATGGTAGAATGTCTATAAGTGCCCACTAACAGGCGTTTGGAAGTCCACCGGTGTCCACAGATTGTCCTTCATAGTGACCACGTCATTAAACTTTGATTTGCCCTCAGACATGGATTGTTCACATGTCTGCCACAACAGTCTGTACACGAATGCCAGCAACATCCGTTTGGAACCGCACCGTATCAACAACAACAGACAGTACTGTAAATCCAATTGGCGACTACAGCAGGTGGCTCCTACATTTGAGACTGCCTTAGATTTAGGCCCCTATGTCACAGGTCTTTATTTGGGCATGAAATGTTTTCTAAAGTATTAATTAGACATTAATTAACTGATCCAGGCCTTAATCAACTTTGGATGGCATTAGATTGCTCCGATATTAAACAGATTAAAACGTTTCTTTGATAAATCAAATATGGCGTGCCCAGACGCTTCGAGTCTTAGCTTTGATCAACCAGGACCGTGGTTGAAATTATTGCACACGTCGGCTAAATCTTCAAATGCCAATATCTTCGTTGGCAATAGAGTAATTTGAATGAAATTTTCAAATTATTCATTTTACATCACCTACTTTCGAACTATTATAGCAAGAATGGCTAGTTCTTATCTATATCTTGAATAATGTAACTAAGTTTTACTTTTTTTATTGATTATTAACTAATTACAGGGATGTACGCTAGAAATAAAGAGGCATATTATTTCTATTTCCAGTTGAAACCGCGAGGAGGTCTCCCTTTTATTCAACCACATATATTTTTTTATTTTATTATTATTTTATTACTTTTTATTTTTTTATTGCATATTTATTCACATCTTTCTATCATTTCAGGCTACTGTTCAAGAGTGGAATGTTTGACCTGAACACACAAGTATTATTTACTACATGATAGTGGATTCTGGGCCTTTTGGTAGGCGTTCTCTCATCTCAGTATTGCCTTCAACTACAGGGATACTTACGAACTAAACTTATTAAAACCTTTAAAAAGTTTTATGGCCGTCATATTGATTTGATTGGTAAATATGACATGTCTCTTTCGACTATTATTTTTGACATATTTCATTGACGGGTATACTGTATCCCTGATAATATAGGTCTACTACGTTGTTAACACTGTTCATCACGTGTATTTTGCATACTGATTGTTCATTGGCCAATCACGCTATTTTACCGAGATTTCGCTTAATAGATTGGATGCAGCTATGGCGGGTGTGGCATGCCAGCAGGGTAAGCTTACTCTTCCGGACACCTGTTACCACTGTTTGTCGTGTATTTTGTACACGGTAAACAGTCCATATGCTGATTACACTATTTTGCCATATTACACTATTTTGCCTATACCGTTTTTTTTTTTAGGACTTCGAATTTTGTCTGATGGTTTGGATTGTTCGTACTTGGTTTTATTTTATTTCAAACAATGTACTCATGATTAGACTGCATCTAGCCATTATATCCTGGCTCAGTATTTTTTTTGACCTTGCCCTTATCTAGTCTGGTTTTAACACGAAGCATCTCGTCACTGAATTTTGCATTTTAGCAATGCCTAAATTGAGTGGCAGCTAGGTGCGAAGGGTCAGCTAGTCGCTCCACACTCCACATTGCATGCAAAATTCCAGTCCAGATTGTGGGGTCAGATTAATAGCGGCTGCTTTTTTTCTGTGTTTCCCAGTTACAATTTCTTAATACAACTTGTAGACAGGTGAGATAAGTGTACATTTTGTACACTTTACAAAGTACATCCAACCCGCTCCCCATTTCTGCTCACCAACAGACTGGACATTTAGTACTGCATGGGCCTTTCTTTGCCCCTGGGCATGTAACCGAATGACATAATTCAACATTTCGACCATTTTCTGGATGTCTATAATCCTGTTTCCCTGGATAGTATTTGCCTCAGAGTTCTCAGTTTCATCCAAATTTAACATTTCAGTTCGACATCATAAAACACGAGGACTTCCCGGACTGGATTGAGTAGAATAATGATGCATATTAATTTCATCCCTGATCTCTGTGACACCTGTGGAAGTTGAGGGCGAATCGTAATCGGTTTGGGTTCCAGTTGAGGACCCCTGTAAACGTTGCTCTTTGGTGTTGACTTGATTTCCGAGCTTTGAAAAAAGACAGCCTTGCGTTTATTATGGCCTCTCATATTGGAAGGTAACATAAATGGCTTGTATGTTGTGCATTTCTCTGAGTCAAGAAGAAAGTTGTAGGAACCATCACCATTGTAAATCATTTGACATGCCACATGCCAGAATAAACATGATTGGTCAGCCGTGTATCAGATTCTATACTAGGGGGTGGGGATCATAAAACTGTCGTAGTGTTACATAATCAGATTATCTGAACTTAATTTTCCTATGTTAATACAGCTATGTAGGAGACATTTTAATATTTATAGGCACTGAATGTTTCAACAACTTAGATTTGACCCAAATTTGGCACTTGAAACCACATTAACAGAGAAAAACTATGAGCTTTTTGATGGAAATGTTAAAATATCTAATATTACATGAAAATTACTGTTTTAAAGGATATTCTTGTTTAATTTATATTTCATAATATCATTTTACAGAATGCATTTATGTTCAAAAATAAAAATGTTCTGTGGAAATCAAAATTCATGTGCTTTTAAATTTAATTCTGAAAATCTGCAGTTTTCTGCTCTATTATAGTGTTTGGAGAATGCATCACCACTGGTCTGAAAATGCATGGATTTTCATAATCTGTTGCTAAGGCATTGCATATATGTTTATTTATTAGCTAATACAACATGTTTGTTCAAACAGCAAGAACATGTGAGGTATATAGGACTAAGACTAGTAAATATCTGCCTCGTTTTCATGATGGTTATAGGTAATTTTCTCTTAATTTTTTCTTCCCTCTTCCTGCATTTTTGGGTTGACTTTTTGGTCTAGAATAGGAGAATGGGGATCAAATTTGCATTTTTATAGTAGTTTTGGGTTATACTGGTGATATTACAGCGGAGGGATGGGGGTGCAAAATGTCTTCCTGCGGAGCAATCAAATGTATCGAAAGTAAGATATTTACACCAGTCAACTTCAAATCCCCGTAGCAAAAAATCTAAAGTATCAACCCCCTACAAGTTTATGATGAGGAGATTTCCAAATGTGGTCCCCATTGTGTCTAAAAAGATTGGAGCCAACGGAATGTTAAGCAAAGAGCTACTGCCTGTGGTGTTACACCCATTTAACATTTAAGTCAATGGGCAAATAATTACAAGTCTGAGTCCTTGTCCCAATCCTCACATCCATTCAATAATAATGGCGTAAGAACTTAATAGTAAAAGGGTCCAGGTCGCTGTAGAATATCCGCCTTCCGTAACTTGTAGACGTCTCAGAACAAAAACAAACGCACAAGGGAGGCAATCCACAAATACAAAACAATTAAAGGGAACATTTCTCAAACTTTACATTATTCTACTGTATGTCATTAACAGACTGTTTAGAACTATTCAATTAAAGATTATCGGGATACCCATCTGAACTTACTAATCTTCAAAATAGAAACAATCACGTGAAAAGATGATTTTGAACTACAACGCATGCGTTGACTGAATAAGAACCAATCATATTGTGTTTAATTACGTCATGATTCTCCCTACACACCAGTTATTGGGATTTGACAGGACTAAATTCTGCTCATTCGGTCGAAATTCTGAAGTTACACCAACGCATGACCAAAGTATCTAAACCCTAAAATTGTGACATCGAGTGAAAATGGAAATTTAAGACTAGTACGCGTGCGCTAACTGCATGAAAACATATCTCAACCTACCATGAAAATCGAAACATATTCGTTGTGTTTAAATACATCCCGATTCTATTCGCACCATATCCGCTGTAGGGGGTGGGTGGTCGAAATGAATTGCCTGTCACCCGATTGCAATTCCGTCATTTTGGAACGTTCCGGTCTGACAATCAAGCCTCCCCCTACTTGTCCCCGGTTCGATCTTTTTTACATGCAAATTTCGTCATAGTCACGAGTGCTAACCCTAAGCCAAGACCTAGCCTTACCTACAATTCTCGGCTACAATCACGTGCCCTAACCTTATTTACATATCGTCGCCGAGGGGGGGAATCTACAAGTGAAATAAATCTAGCCCGGAGCCACCACCCCCGGTCGTTCAAAAACTTAGGTCTAGCCCGGAGCCACCACCCCCGGTCGTTCAAAAACTATCAGAAACCCCGAGACTACATTTCTGCTTTTATAGGTGCATATATATATATAAGATTACCAACGTCAGTCGATAAATAAGATTAGAGTGGATTGAGGCCAACACGGTAATAATGCTTCGCGCAGTGTTTGTACGACGATATTCTGTGGTACTGGTAACTGCTTTTTCTAGAAGATCTAAAGATGCTTGGCGGATCCAGTAAGTAAAGGATCCCCTAACCAAAGAAGAACAGGGGTTAATAATATTTTCTCCGTCCTTTTATCGACCTTCGCTAAATACACATAAGGATTTTCAAAAGTATCGAGCAATCAAACTATACACTAAGTTGTTTTGACAATTGCCATAAACTAAGTGTTAAATTGTACGATAAACGTGATGACTTTGACTTTCCGATTGTTAACTTTCCATTTATTAGTAGTAACATTCCAATATCACCAGCTTATGGAGTGTTTGTGTCTCAGCTAATTCGTTACGCGAGAGCTTGTTCATTCTATTCTGATTTTTTTTGAGTAGATCGAGGCATTTGTCATCTAAGCTTCAACTACAGGGATACTTGCGAACTAGACTTATTAAAGCCTTTAAAAGTTTTATGGCCGTCATATAGACTTGATCGGTAAATATAACATGTCTCTCTCGACTATTATTCTAGACATATTTAATTGACGGGTATACTATCTCCCTGATAATATATGTGTACTACATCGTTGACACTGTTCATCAAGTGCATTTTGCATACCGATAGTTAATTGGTCTATCACGCTATTTTACCGAGATTTCGCCTAATAGATTGGATGCAGCTATGGCGGGTGTGGCATGCCAGCAGGGTAAGCTTACTCTTCCGGACACCTGTTACCACTGTTCGTCGTGTATTTTGTACACGGTGAACAGTCCATATGCTGATTACACTATTTTGCGATATTACACTATTTTGCCTATACCGTTTTTAGGACTACGAATTTTGTCTAATGGTTTGGATTGTTCGTACTTGGTTTATTTTATCACTATCAATTCGAATCAAAGTTATTGTGTCCCAAAGCATCGACCATTGAAATTGCTTAGATCATTGGCTTAGCTTGAAATGTTAATCATTGTACTCGGTCAAGACATTCACATAATCTACATCAAGTTTAAACATTCTACCTCAATTAAAAGCAGCAGTATTAACCAATCAAATTGTTTTTCGCTCCCTAGCCTAAGCAAAGAATTTTCATCATCGAACCTAGTCAAGGTAATGAATCTATACTCGGGAGTTTCACTCTCACCTAATTTAAACCAAATATGTCGTGTCCCAAAGCATCAACCAACCAGATTGCTTATCTCTGCTTACCGTAAGCAGACAATATGTATCATCGAACTTCATCAAGGCATTCAACTAATGAACGCCTGTCTACGCCCAAGTTGTAACATTCTACCTCAATTAGAAGGGGCGTTATTATTTTCCAAAGTCTCGACCAATCAAATTGCTTTTTGCTCTGCTTACCATGAGCACTGTACACCAAGTGTCCTTATCACTTAGAACGAATGTTGTGTGTCCAGAAGCATTAATCAATAAAATTGCATATCTCTGCTTACCGTAAGCAGAAAATTCTTCTCTTCGAACCCAATCAAGACATTGACTTAATTAACACATACATTATGTTGTAACATTCAAGGTCAATTAGAATGGGAGTTGTGTTCCAAGGTCTCGACCAATCAAACTGCTTATCGCTTTGCTTACAATGAGCACAAAATGTTTATTATCGTCGAACTTAGTAATAAAACTATACACCAAGTGTAATCTCTCCCACTTAATTAAAACTAAAATTATCGTATCTCAAAGCATCAACCAATCAAATTGCTTATATCTGCTTATCTTCCAACTCATCAAGGCAATGACCTAAAAACACCTACACCAAGTTTGAACATTCTAGCTCAATTAGAAAGAGTTATTAGAGAGGTTCCGCAACCAGTACGATCTTTGAGGTTTTTTTATGCTGACTTCGTGTGTTCTCATTGACATATGCGGTCTAAGGTTCCTCCATTTTCTACGAAGATTTCTGGAAGAGTTCGGGGTTATAAAACAAGGTACGAAATCGTGATTTTCTCACTGATATGTGGATGAAATTCGTATTTTTACGGTATAATAGAAAGCCTGAACATATACAGTTCTGATGGTTGATAAGTGTCAAAGTAATCGGCAATTGTTGTGATTTTTGACAAATGTTCGGGCTGTGAAATTTGTTCTTTTTTGATAGTCGGCCACGAGATCGAATCATCTCGAATTTGATAGAAACACATTGCAATGGACTTTTTGGGGACTAAAATTGAAATTAATTTGAGATATTTTATTAAACCAAACTAAATAGTGTTATTTCTCGCAGTGTTAGCCGACCTGTGTCAGATCATTGACCAAGGCCCATACAAGTACACAAGAAGCCCTGTTCGTAGTTCGTATTGATTGCGGAACCTTATACTAATGTGTCCCAAAAAATTCGATCGACAGACAGACCGACGAATCCATTTTTAAAGTCCCTTGAGTTGCGGGGGACAAAACATTTAGATTTTTTTTTACAGCAATAGTAAAACCATCTTTAAAAGGATAATGAATGAATGAATGAAATGGGGTTTAACGTCCTACTGTTATGCACTTAACCTGAGCTAATTGAAGACGGGCATACGCCATACAGTGTGCTATAAGGGAAATTTTGCCCGGGCAGCGGCGCTACGGCCTACTCTTATATCGAATTCAAACTGCCAAGGGATCTTTACGTGCACTCGAATGTGTACACGGGACCTCTGTTTTTCGTCCCATCCGAACGACTAGGCAGCTGTCCATGTCAGGCCCTCCTGTATCACTGACAAGGGGAAATCACGTCGGAAAATCGAGATGAACTCCAGGCTAGCGAACCAGCCTTTAAAAGGATTAAACCCACAATAGGTAGGTTCAGGTCTTGCATAATGTATGTTTAAGAATTGAACGATTCTACTATATTAAGAGTAGCATTACTACATCAAAATTTTAACTGTGATTAACAGCACTGTAATGTGTGTATTTATATAGGGGCTGCTTCAAGGATCTCAATTCTTTTTGAATTATGAAAAATGAAAAATGATTAAAAGATAGTAAGCTGGCACTGCTAGGCAAGATACGCCCACATTTTCGAGAGATGATTAGAGAACAAGCAAAACCGAAAGGCTATAATTCCGATTTCCCTGAAATTCAAACTCAACCTTCGGTATGGTGTAACGGTGATAGATCGGATAAATCAGATAATAATCGTAACCTGCAGAGGCACCATAGGCGATTTTTCGGGCAATCAGGGGCCATAATTCAGAAAGTTATGATCTGATATGTGCAAATAACGAAAGGAATCAAGATCTTTGGGTTATAACCATGCATTTCAAGTTTCATCAAAATTAAATCAAAATTGTGACCTATACTGAGTCCACAACCTTGATATACCATTTTATAACAGTGTTCGCGTACATGCGGCGGTCATTTTGTATGGGAATTTTGTTCCGCATTTTCCCGAAATTCAAACTCAACCATCTTTAGGGTGTAACGGTGATATAATCAAACGATGTTTTATATCGGATAATAATTGTGACCGCCAGAGGGACCACAAGATAAACAAAGACGATTTTGCGTATAATCAGGGGCCATAATTCAGGAAGTTATGATCCGATATGCGCAAATATCGAAAGGAACCAAGATCTTTTCAAGTTTCATCAAAATCGAATTAAAATTGTGACCTCTACAGGGTCCACAACCTTGATATACCATTTTTTAACAGTATTTGCGTATGAATGGCGGCCATTTTGTATGGCAATTTTGCTCCAATTTTTCCGAAATTCAACCTCAACCTTCCTTAGGGTGTAACGGTGATATAATCAAACGATTTTTTAGATCCGATAATAATTGTGACCTCCAGAGGGGCCACAAGCTAAACGAAGCGATTTTGCGTATAATCAGGGGCCATAATTCAGAAAGTTACGATCCGATATGCACAAATATCGAAAGGAACCAAGATCTTTGGGTTATAACCATGCATTTCATGTTTCATCAAAATCGAATTAAAATTGTGATCTCTACAGGGTCCACAACCTTGATATACCATTTTTTAACAGTATTCGCGTACGAACGGCGGCCATTTTGTATGGTAATTTTGGTCCGACTTAGGGTGTAACGGTGATCTAATCTAACGGTTTTTCAAATCGGATAATCATTGTGACCTCCAGAGGTACCATGAGCTAAAATAGGTGATTTTTCGGACAATCAGGGGCCATAATTCAGGAATTTACGTTCCTATAGGCGCAAATATCGAAAGGAACCAAGATCTTTGGGTTATAAACATGCATGTAAAGTTTCATAAAAATCGGTTCAAAATTGTGACCTCTATCGGGTCCACAAGCTAAAAACGTGATTTTACGTACAATCAGGGGCCATAATCCATGAAGTTTTGATCCGATACATGCCAATTTCGAAAGCAGCCGAGATCTTTTGGGGATAAAAATATATATTTTAATAAAATAAAAACCAAGTACGAACAATCCAAATCAAAAGACAGAATTCGAAGTCCTAAAAACGTTATAGGCAAAATAGTGTATTCAAGCAAAATAGTGTAATCAGCAAATGGACTGCTCCTCGTGTACAAAAATACACGACAAGCAGTGGTAACAGGTGTCCGGAAGAGTAAGCTTACCCTGCCTGGCGCCACACCCGCCATAGCTGCATCCAATCTATTAGGCGAAATGTCAGTCAAATAGCGTGATTGGCCAATGAACTATAGTATGCAAAATGCACGTGATGAACTGTCTTAACGATGTTGTAGACATTAACAGGGTGATAGTAACAGTATACGTGTCAATTAAAAATATCTAGAATAATAGCCGAGAGAGACACGTTATATTTACCAATCAAATCAATATGACGGCCATAAAACTTTTTAAAGGCCTTAATAAGTTTAGTTCGCAAGTATCCTTGTAGTAGAAGCTTAGACGACAAATGCCTCGATCTACTTAAAAAATCAGAATAAAAGGAACAAGCTCTCGTGTAACGAATTAGCTGAGACACAAACACTCCATAAGCTGGTGATATTGGAATGTTACTACTGATAAATGGAAAGTTAACAATCGGAAAGTCAAAGTCATCCCGTTTATCGTACAATTTAACACTCAGTTTATGGCAATTGTCATATTCGAGACGCAGATCCAAGTAGGAAGCGTAATTGTCACTGTCAGTGGTATTTTTAATTTCGAGCTCATCAGGATATATGAAGTCTACATAATCACTAAATTTAGGATTATTAAGGGCTAAAACATCATCAATATATCGATAAGTGAAATTAAAAAGTCTGACTGATCGTTTGTTTGTTTTTACGAGCATCTGCATGTACTCGGCTTCGTACGAATAGAGAAACAGATCAGCAAGCAAAGGTGCACAGTTGGTGCCCATCGGGATGCCAACCACTTGCTGATATATTTCCCCTCCAAATTCAACAAAGATGTTATCAATTAAAAAATCCAACATCTGAATTATCTTGATGGCTGTGTATTTGTTTTTTGAATCACTGTGATACTTAACGAAATATGTAGAATTATAATTTACAACTAAATATTGATAACGGGCAGTACCCGATTTAGACGAAAAGACACTGTGAATAATGTCTTTCAATCGGGCTTTTAATTTACTATGGGGAATTTTAGTGTACAAAGTAGAAAAGTCAAACGTTTGAATAGATGAGACTGAAGCAAGGGATCTAGATTGCAGACCATCAAGTAATTCTTTGGAATTTTTTAATATCCACATTTGATTTATACCACTTCGAGAGTATACTTTGTCACAGTATTTTTGAATACCCTCTTTAACAGCTGTTAGTATAGATGTCAATACCTTTGAAAGTGGTTTTGTGGAACAACGGGATGAACCTGCTATAAAACGCTGCTTGTAAGGATTTTTATGTAATTTAGGTATCCAATACGACAAGGGCAAATCTGTATAGGTACTTCCACATGGAGTACCAAATGAAGTAAGTACAGATTTGTGATTGGATATAATTTCATCCTTACTAAAAGTAGATCGTTTATATGTAGCACTGTCGATTGGTTTCCCGAAATTAAGTTCTTTGAACAGACAGTCAAAATAATGTCGTTTACAAATAAACACTATGTTATTGGACGCTTTGTCAGCTGGCACAATGACATAATTGTCATGCAAGGCATTCAGATTTTCAACAATGCTAACATCATTGAAAATAGACTTAGGCCTAGTGTCAACTGACAAACGTTGCATGTATATTCTTCGTTTAAGTAAACGACTGATAGACTTAGTCCAATCAGAGAGAGTATCCGAGATAACATCTTCCCTCTTCGCCCATGATCTAGCGTAGTCCTCTACGGCATCCATAATAAGTTTGAAATTTTGATCCCATGAAAATGGTTGCGGTTCCCGGTATTTGGGTCCTTTGGACAAAATTTCACGTAGCTTATTATTCTGGACTATGTTCAAATCACCAGTGACCACATGTCCAGCTGGCGGGTAAAGGAAGGACGACGTAGAACAAGAACATGGTAGAGGGTTATTGTATAAGTCTTGTGCATTGATGTCAGATAATGCGTTTCTGTAGTTAAATATTTTGGATGCAATAGGTTTAGTATAAGTATAAGAAATCCTAGGAACAGTAACAGTTTTGAAGTAAGGAGGGATGTGTGCTGTGACTTGCTTATGGTGTAGTATTTGGCTTAATCCGATAGCATCAATGCCTTTATTAGCAAATTTCAATTTTAGAAATGAACTATTTGTGGTGTGTGACGCATCAGACTCAGTTGCAATGTCCAGACGACGGTGGACAATGTCAAGAACAATTGATACAACCCTGTATTCAGTGGATGCAGGGTCAGTACAATTTGAATCCAAACATTCAGCTTTTAGTAATTTCAAAATCGTAAGTGGAATAGAATATAATTTAGTACGGATATGATGTGGCCCTAGTGGTTCCTGGATAATTTCTAAAAGGGCATCCAATGATATAGTGCTGAGCTTAGGTGATGTGTAGCGACGATGTCCGTGACTGCGTTTACGACGACGAAACTTGGGGAATAACGTCATGACATTAACATCGCTACACGCAGGGCTAGATAAATTCCCTATACTAGCTACATTGTCATTGCATCCATAAGGGGTGGCAGTACCTAATGTCCGTATCCAATATTCCTCTCGGTCTCTGCGAAAGGGAGTACTCAAAGTAGGGCTGTTAGTATGGTGGTAAATTTTCTCTAATATCGACACTCTCATTGATAGTATAGAGTGGTCCGGTTGGTTAAAATGTCTATAGAGAATCTGGTTACTACCCTTATTAATGTTGTGACGATGACCATTAACACGTAAGTGTAAAGGGCCTTTAGTTTCGCCAACATAAATTAGTCCGCAGAGTGTACACTCTATACCGTAGATAACATTGGAGGTTTTGCAATTAAGTTTCTCAAACCCACGTGTAAAATAAGTTTTATTAGTTAAAGAACTAGTAAAATTAGTATTGTTATTCAAAATAGGACAGGTTTTACAATTATTAGACATACATTTAGAAATATAACAGTTAGAATGATGTGGTGAAAAATGCAAAATATCAAATAGTTTGACAGAACACTGTTGAGTTGAGATTGATGAATCATTCGAGGACTTAAAAACATTACAGGCACCTGAACGAAAAATATCTCCCATACCATTACTAGTATCTTGGGATATATCACCGATATCCCCCGTGCCCTTGGGGGTATCGTGGCAGTTTTTTACCCTGAAACTGCCTCCCAGCCGTATATTTTGGTTATTTGTACTCAACATGAACTATAAAGCTACTGGGTTTCAGGTTACCTCGGGGACACAAAATATCCACCGGCAGAGCAACCCACCCAGTGGTAGAAATAAAATAAAAACCAAGTACGAACAATCCAAATCAAAAGACAGAATTCGAAGTCCTAAAAACGTTATAGGCAAAATAGTGTATTCAAGCAAAATAGTGTAATCAGCAAATGGACTGCTCCTCGTGTACAAAAATACACGACAAGCAGTGGTAACAGGTGTCCGGAAGAGTAAGCTTACCCTGCCTGGCGCCACACCCGCCATAGCTGCATCCAATCTATTAGGCGAAATGTCAGTCAAATAGCGTGATTGGCCAATGAACTTTAAGTTTCGTCAAAATCAGACAAGAATTGTGACCTGTAGAGAGTCCACAAACAATTGTGGACAGACGGACAGGGGCGACGATATATGTGGGTGTATAAAAAGTTATGATAAAATTAAGATATAAGTTTTTGACATTTTTGTACATAAATGTTACTGTATGTAAAGAAGGCAATCTCGAACCAGAAAAAATTTGGAGAAAGAAATTTCTCTGGTGACACTGGGTAGCCATTTTCCCGGAAGGGACGAATCACACGACTGTCACGTGACATGTATTTATTTTACGTTTCCAGATGACCGAATCACTTAAAAATATACACACGCGTAGAAAAATAGATCTTTACGAAAACTTAAATTTTTACATTTAGGATCCACTTTTGTTATGTCAGCGAGTTGACTTTGACTCAAGAATCATTTCACAACAAACAAAACGAAGATCCGACATCTTGTTTTCGAGAAAAAGACCCCAAAAAGATTGTCCAATCAGAGGTCAGCATGGGCGGGGCTTACGCGTTAAAAAATCTGAAGATAATGGACGGTCTTTAACCCCAGAGGCCGGACCCGCGGCTGACTCTGGGAACGAGATTGTAAAGAAGGGAATAAAAATAAAAGAAAACTGTGTTTTTGTTAACAATTTAGTCCATAGTTTAATTCTAATATTGACCATTGCCAATATTGGTGATGAAAATATGCTACCTAGGTACAATTTTCTGAAAAATTTAATTTTTTAAATTAAAGATTCCATATACGGACATGTAAAAAAAGGGGCGTCGCTAGAGTCAGAAAGATTTGATTTAGGTGATGCTTAATTAAAATTAATAACAAACATTTAATAAACAAAGCACTGTACAAATGTTTTATTTTTCAATAAATCATATTCCTGATAAATCAATATCCAAAAACGGGCGTGGCACACGGCGGCCATCTTTGTTTTTAAGAGATGTAACCTGAATGATTGGTAGTCATAATTAATACATATTTATTTATCAAAACATCATCCGAAAGAGATAAGTAAGGGTTTACATGTCAAAAATAACTGAAATTAAAAAGTTTTATTATCTTTATGTGCTGGTTTCATAAATGATGTGTCCCGCAGAGGAAAGGGGGCGGGGCACAACAATATATTTTGAAACTTAAACTGAAGGTAACTATTTCATGTTGCATATCAAATTAAAGGTCTACAGAAGCAATATTCAACCAGGTATGTTTAAATTATACAAAATGTGAAACTGTCCAGTCTTATTATAAGTTTCTAAATTACTTATCAGGCAGTCTGATCACTCAAAAAATAATGAAATAAATTCAGCTATATACATTTCAGGAGTAAAATAACATATGATATAAGGAGTTGACAGCTAGACATTTCAACTTCACCAGTGCCTGAAAATGAAAAAAAAAACAAGAAAATAATTTATAATATGTAAAAAAAATTGAAGTTTACTTATACTATGTACTTATCTTAACTTAATGATATTTCAAGAAAATAATTTTTTATATGTAACATGTTTTGCATTTACTTTGTACTTTTCTTTATCTTTCAGTTCACCACCTAAAGATCCTCTTTCGATAATTAGTTTTTAATACATACAGATATCTCAAATTTATGTTTTTGTTTATAGTAATAAAATAAATTACTTACTTTGCTTTGAACTTTGTGTATTATACTTCAACAGCTTCAGTTTGAGGAAGTTGGTACTGGAGGAAGAAGTGGTCCAGCAAAAACATAAATTCTTTTTATTTCAACTTAATCTTTGGGTGTTGGTCTTTTAAACTGGTATGGCAGTGATGTTGGTTGCAAAAAGTCAACTATTACATTCTCATGGCAGACACTGGTTACCATTCCTAAAAAGATATAACTATTTGGTATTTTCTCTTCCAAAATACGCATTTGGTTTGTAATGTTTTGTTTTTCCCTTGTAAAGTTCTTATTTCATTTTTTCGTTTTTCCCTGTCTTATACATTCCTTGGTTTATACTTGGTTTTTAGGTCACTAAAAGATTTCTTTCGTTTTGCCGATTGGTTATTAAGTCTGCATAGGTATATCTTCTTTTTTTTTGTTATTTCATCATCTAATTCTAAGTTCTTGACCACAGAACAAGTATTTTCAATTTTCACCAATATCTACAGTTGCCATATTTAATGATGTAAAACAAAATTATCTAAGTTGATTCTTTCTGCATCTTTTTTTCTTCGTCTCAAAAACTACCTAAATTTAATAAATTAATGCCAGCAGCATCAGCAAAACTTCCAATGTAATCTTTTGGTTTCTTCCTGTTTAATTTCACCATCTGTGTAAAGAAAAGGAAAAATATTGATTAACTTTTAAATAATTAAATATTTTTTAGTAGAATTTATTATCTAAGTAAAGTAAGATAATTTTGTGTCAAATGAAGGCTATGCCAACACGGTAGTAATGCTTCGCGCAGTGTTTGTACGACGATATTATGTGGCAACTGCCTTTTCTCGAAGATCTAAAGATGCTTGGCGGATCCAGTAAGTAAAGGATCCCCTAACCAAAGAAGAACAGGGGTTAATAATAACGTCTCGGACTTTTTATCGACCTTCACCAGATACACATAAGGATTTTCAAAAGTATCGAGCAATCAAACTATACACTATGTTACATCACTTTCAATTCGAATCAAAGTTATTTTGTCCCAAAGCATTGACCAATGAAATTGCTTAGATCATCAGCTTAGCTTTAGCTCGAATTGGTAATCATTGTACTCGGTCAAGACATTCTCATAATCTACATCAAATTTAAACATTCTACCTCAATTAAAAACATAGTTGTTATGTTCCAAAGTATTGACTAATCAAATCGTTTTTCGCTCCTTAGCCTAAGCAAAGAATTTTCATCATCGAACCTAGTCAAGGTAATGAATCTATACTCGGTTTCATCACTCTCCCCTAATTTAAACCAAATATATCGTGTCCCAAAGCATCAACCAACCAGATTGCTTATCTCTGCTTACCGTAAGCAGACAATATGCATCATCGAACTTCATCAAGGCATTCACCTAATGAACGCCTGTCTACGCCCAAGTTGTAACATTCTACCTCAATTAGAAGGGGCGTTATTGTTTTTCAAAGTCTCGACCAATCAAATTGCTTTTGCCCTGCTTACCATGAGCACTGTACACCAAGTGTCCTCACTTACAACGAATGGCATCGTGTCCCAAAGCATCAACCAATCAAATTGCCTATCTCTGCTTACCCTAAGCAGAAAATTCTTCTCTTCGAACTCTATCAATACATTGGCCTAATGTCTTGTTTGAACATTCTAGGTCAATGAGAATGGAAGTTGTGTTCCTAAGTCTGGACCAATCAAATTGCTTATCGCTCTGCTTAGTCCGAGCCGAAAATGCTCATTGTGTAATTTAGTCAAGGTATTGATGTAGTCAGAACTAAAGTTATTGTGTCCCAAAGCATCAATTTATAAAACTGCTTCTCTCTGCTTACACTTCGCAGAAAATGCCCATCTTTAAACCCAATCAAGGCAATGACCTAAATTCCACCTACACCAAGTTGGGAACGTTCTAGCTCAATTAGACGGACAGTCATTGGGTTCCAAAATCTTGGCCAATCAAACTACTCATCGCTCTGCCTACCATGAGCAGAAAATGCTCATTATCGAACTTAGTAATTAAACTATACACCAAGTGTCATCTCTCCCACTTAATTAGAACTAAAATTATCGTGCCTCAAAGCATTAACCAATCAAATTGCTTATAACCTAAGCAGAAAATGCTTATCTCATATGCTGCCTACGGTTCCTCCATACTCGACGAAGATTTCTGGATCTGGAAATGATGTTCGGTGTTATAAGACAAGGTACGAAATCCTGATTTTCTCACTGATTTGTGGGTGAAATTGGTATTTTTACGGTATAATAGAAAACCTGAACATATGGTTGATAAGTGTCAAAGTGATCGGCAATTGTTGTGATTTTGGACAAATGTTCGGGCTGTGAAATTTGTTCTTTTTTGATAGTCGGCCACGAGATCGAATCATCTCGAATTTGATAGAAACACATTGCAATGGACTTTTTGCGAACTAAAATTGAAATTAATTTGATATTTTTTTTATTAAACCAAACTAAATACATGTAGTGTTATTCCCTGCAGTACACAAGAAGCCCTGTTCGTAGTTCGTACTGGTCACGGAACCTTTTCAAGAACGAAGTACGAAGCCGTGTTTGTACTGGTTGCAGAACCTTACTAATGTGTCCCAAAAGGTGTGACCGACAGACAGACCGACGAATCCATTTTTATAGTACTTTTTACAGCAATGAGTAAAACCATCTATAGAAGGGTAAAACCCACAATAGGCAGGTCCAGGTCTTGCATAATGTATGTTTAAGAATTGAACGATTCTACTATATTACGAGTAGGCCTTATTCATATGAAAAGCAGGTTGACCACACTTCGCAACAACCAACACCAATTTAAACGCCAACTGTCAAGTCATATGACAGGCCCACAGTAGGTATTGATTTTAAGTTGCAGTGAATTTAACCAGATTAAAGTTCCCGTGAAGAAGAACCCACTTGGAACTGAATTGATCTTTAGTCTTGACGTAATCTATCTATCTCATTTAATCGATGGGGATAGACTTTGACAAATTGTCGGACGCACATCTCAGGTTTAATCTTTTTAAGTGAATATTCAGACGACTTGAGAAAAAAACTTGTCCAAATTTCCCCTGTAGATGAGTAACAGACACCTTGTGACATTACTAAAATTTGTGTTGTGATGGGTAAAGTAGGCTACTCTAGTTAACAGTAACATTCGTCATTGACCTGACGGGACTAAGAAACAGGACACCGCGGGTTCAAGTCATCGATTCGAATTTTGAACTGTCTGATAGAGGGTGACCTGTTGTTGATTTGTGTAACGACTCAACTCATTTCCATGATCAATAACAACAAGATTTGCATATCCAGTGAGAGTATCATCCAACACATACTCTTTGCAAGTATTTAGCTTGATTATTAAAAACAAGCTTTGCCCATCCAGTATCACTGAACAACTTCAACTTTTATATTTGAATATTACGTCCATTAATTAAGAACAGTATACGAAACATACAGATACATCAACATACATGCATGCATACATAAAATACATTTGACATGGAATACTATATTGAAAATAAATAATACAAATTATGAAAATATAATGAGACAAATAAAATAGAACCAAGTACGAACAATCCAAACCATTCATTAAGACAAAATTCGAAGTCCTAAAAAAACGTTTTATAGGCAAAATAGTGTAATCAGCATATATGGGTGCATATATCATGGACTGTTGGGGTGGAAGTATGACAATGTCCGGAAGAGAAAGCTAGCGCGGCATCCAATCTATTGGGCGAAATCTCGGTAAAATAGTGTGATTGGCCAATGAACTATCGGTATGCAAAATGCACGTGATGAACAGTGTTTATAGGATCTAGAACTTATGCCAAACAGCGAAGAAGAACAGAACCAAGCCGTTCATATCTCGAAATGAATTAGTTGTATCCCAGTACAGGAATTATAAACTATCCACTGTTTATTATTTTTTTTAATCCCAGTATAGGGATTATTTTTTGTTCAACAATTGTGTTTCGACTATTATTCTAGACATTAAATTGACGGGTATACTATATCCCTGATAATATATAAATTGCGGACCACCTAGTGACAGACAGGTTTTCCACATCCTTACCGCAAAATTATGGTGATTTCATTGTCAATCAAACAAAAGCCAAGGTGCCTACAATAATTAGTACTGGTGTAGGCCTACGTTACTACACTTACTTATACTATGTAGGATCGATCTCGCATTGATGCTTGGACATTCGCCGATACGTGGTAATTCTCTGTATCCAGAACAAACTGGAAGTACATGGTCACTCTGCACAGAATTCTCCGATTTTCTCTCAAGCTTCGGTTTGTTCCAGGTGTAGTTCGCCCAAAACTGAATAGACAGCACATGTCCGACATGTACCCCTTTTCCCGTCTTTGGCCCATTTAGGAGCAGAAAAGTAGGACGTTAAACCAAATTTCATTTCATTTATTTCCTTTTCTGTTGACAAAATGATTTCCTTCTATAGACGGTGTTGCAATTTTAGTTTTCGTTCCATCTACGCAACCAAGTACTTTCGGGAATCCTAAAAAAAAGGGGGGGGGGTTATAGACCTAGATCCACTTGAATTATTGTTTATCACTTTATTAATTATAATAGATGCTTTGCCGATCAAACTCTTCGGATGCATCTGCATGTTGTGGGAGAGTGTCCGCGCACAATACTGGATCTTCAAAAGCTCACGAAATATTTTAGTAGTAGTAACGGTTATCCAGTACGTACTGTATTACGTATTATTTCATGCAGACTTATCTTACCGAGAGTCGAGTGATATTGTATGTGCCGATTATGAATTTATTAAATTATGCGAGCGCTTTGAAATTTAATTATTAATAATTATCCATTCAAATAACTGCACCCAGTCGAATTGATTTTTTTTTTTGATTTTTTTTTATGGATGTTACACGTAACACTAACAGTCTTTTCGGAGCCCTTTGAATCATTGGAATTGTATTGTAGTCTGGACCTCCGCTCAGCCGGTCAGTTATGCCTTAAGCCGCCCATGATTTTGAGGTAACCAACTTAAACTCAGCAGTCGTGTACAATGTACACTGTATAGGCTAGTGTATAACTTTCCGTAATCAGTGACGTGGGCCTACTCTACTTTATTTTTATTAAGCCTAGTTATAAAGAAAAAAAAGGAAAGAGAATTCCCCATCGTCATCCTAATGACAGTGCTCTTTTTTTTAGGTCATTCTGTTATCTAATTGTATCAAAAATTTGCCTTCTTCTGCCTTGTTTTGGATGCTTGGAAAATGGGGTTGCGGTTGTCAATTTTCAAAATATTTCTTGAAAATCGATAATTGAACAGCTAAATCCATAATATTAAATGTTTCGTATATGCCCGGACGATTTAGCTGCTGTGGGCGTATGTTTCTTTGCCTGGCAACTTATTTTTGTATTTGAACTCCACTTGGTGTAGGTGTTAATAGGTAATAACTCAACTGAGTTCAATATAGAGATTTGCAGATTGATTTGTTGTTACATGATAACTTCAGATATAATTAAGGGAGAGTAATGGAGCTAGGTGTATTGTTTCACTACATCACATCAGATATCTTGCCTGAAGCTTTAATACAAAGATGAATAGGAAATTAATTAATATGTCATCAATTTATTTCGGGATTGTGGCTGTTGACATGAACAGTTCTCTTGGTATTATAATCTAATGTATGAACTTTGTGTTATTAATATAGATATCAGGATTACTTTATGTGCAATACTGAGTTGATTTTGCCAGCCAGTAATTGTGTTTTATCATATGGTATCATAATTAATTGTGAAAGTATCACTTTTTAGTTTACTGTATATATTCCAATGAATGAATGAAATGTTGTTTAATGGCACGTGAGCTCCAACCGGGCCATATTGCGCCAAATATATTATAAAAAAATGAGACAAACTAGAAATAAATAATCACAGTATCTATATATACATAAATAAAAACAAATATCACAGAAAATATCAAATAAAACTAAATATAAACTTTATGTATATATATTTAAAACATGGGAAATACAATAAGATATATACAATTAAAATTTTCTATAAAAATTTGTCTCTTTTAAAAAGTCGAGCGCTTTACAATATAGCCCCGGTTGGGAAAACAACTGATAAAGGGATTGACAACGGTAGTGCCATAATCTTGTATCTTTGAGATGCTTGCACTCAATCAAAATGTGCTTCACTGTCAAAGGAACATGACAGTGTTCACATTCTGGTTGAGGCTCTCGCTTTAAGATGAAAATATGTGTTAAAAAAGTATGACCAATGCGAGAGCGACACAAAACAACTTCATCTCTCCTGTTAGTTCCAAAAGAGGGGTTCTACATTAATAATTAAATGTATTTACAGTACATGTTCCTTGTTTTATAATAAAACTATTCCCTTTCATTTTTCAGAAAAGTGAAGAAAATATTTCCAATTATCTATTTTGAGGTATGTCATTTTATTATTTTCATTAACTGTTCCTTTTTTTCAACTGCTTGTCATTGGAGTGCATCTTAAAGTTATAGTGTTAAAGGGACTATCCTAGATATATTTCAGACATATACTTCATATTAACAGCCTGTAATATAAAACTATATATTTAACACCATTGTACATTTTCTGAAAAGGAACAGGGTTTCTAATGTTCTGCACCATCTGGGTTAATGAACACAGGCATACACCATTCAAAATGTGCTTTTAGGAAAAGTTTTCCCTGGCAGCGGCACTACGGTCTTCTCTTATTTTGAATTCCAACTGTGAAAGGTTCTTTAATATGCACACCAGTGTGTACACCGGACCTTATGCAAAACATGATTTTTTTCTTAAAATCAGGGGCCATGATCCATGAAGTTAAAGTCAGATACTTGCCAATTACGAAAGGAACCGAGATCTTTGGGTGATAATTTAAACCTTACTTAATTCATCATGTGATCAACGAGAGTTCACTTAATGTCACTCGGCTGGTTTAATCTAAGAACAATAATTCTTATTGCTTACTCTACTTATCTTAATCTTGTTGTTCTTTGGTGGGGGGGGGGTCGACACTTCAAGTTCTATGATAGTTGGCATACTTGTTCCTTGGACAATTGCATGTGAAGTGACTGGCTCTGATTTTTGTTTATGAGACAAGTTTTTTACATAGCTGTGATAAGATGTTATGCTCTTTTTCTTTTAACTAATAATAATATATAGTATTAGTAACTGCCTTTACTTACTTCAGTATATTCATCTACTGTCAAATTCATTTACTGGTGGGAAATGCTTTCTTGAAGAACTAAGAAGGCTACCGGTAGCCTTCATTGTGGTGCATTACTAAACAAACAGTTATACTCCCACCAAGAAAAGGGTCAACGCTAAAATTAATAAGTGAACAGTTCACTAGAATAGGGTCATAGCCATCTTAAATGCTGCACGAATCGAACTGGCAAAGAGACGATTGCCTGCATCATTAAGATGAACTCCCCAATGATCAAAGTGCATAGCCCTATACCTCATCTTCCGACTGGAATTCAAAAAAAGCACTTGACGTAAATATGAACACCTGTGGCGGAGCAGTCTGTTCACAGAATTCTTAACATCGTTGTACTCGCTTTCGGCCGGACCACGAGGATTGCGGCGAACAAACAAACTGCCCACAATAATAACAGCAAACGGACGTTGCTAACGAATCAAATTAACAAGGTTAATTATATCGTCAGCAATGCGGTCAGCCTGTTGATAGTGTGGACCTATGTCATTCCCCCCAGTCTGAACAAAAACAACAGCAACGCTAACAGGAATCTTTCCTACATCCTGTCTTAAATTTTGTGAAGTACCACTTTTATGCGAAACATGATGGATACGTCCTCCTCCCCCAGCTCAACGGGTAGTCTCAGTGGCGGATTAAGCCCCGCCAAGGCCTGAGGCGGCAGTTGTAATAGGGCCTAATTAATTTAGCGTCAGGGCCTATGTTGATTCCAGTTGGGCCTAAACCCCACCCCCTTACATTCATTGTCTATGCGTTTTTAATCGTATCAGACAAGTCTTAAAATATTTTTTGTTACAAAATCTTTGGGCCTGAGGCTGCAGCCTCAATGATAATCCGCTACTGGGTAGTCTATAACCTATACTAGAGGCTACACGACGAATGAAAGAATGGCCGAATAGACAAAGTTCAGCCATGACCGCTTTGCTTTTAAAATGATCAAGAAATCAAGAAATTTTGTAAAAGTAAGTCGAAACACAACCTTACGTCGTGACGCTCGTATAACAAGTGACGATGATCTACCAAATAACGTGGTAATTTCACTTGATTTGATAATTGTTTAGTTCTTGCAATGTCTATTTTCTGTCTTGACCGCAGGTTTATCTTGTAGATTTTGTTTTGTTTGTTTTGCGTGTAGTGCAGTCCTTCTGCATTTACTTTTAGACATGCGCGGAAATCATACGATATTGTCTCGAAAAGATAACTCAGTTTGGAAAAACGCATCAATTGTCCCGAAAATCATATATTATATTGCTCTATTTTCTATTCGCAGGATACCGAAACAAGTCAAGGGCTGAAAGGCTTGTTTAAATCGGCTTCCCAAATGCAAGATACACAAATATTATATAAACATTATTAATTATATAAATATACATCTGAATATGTAATCATATAATAATTATTATTAATAAAATTATCAGTGCCGGATTCTGCCCACCTGTCCGGTCACTGACCAAGGCCCACAGGAAAATTTTGAAAATTGACAATCGCAACCCCCTTTTCCAAGCATTCAAAACAAAGCAGAAGAAGGCAAATTTTTGATTTCCTGATACAATTAGATAACAGAATGACCTAAGAAAAAACACTGTCATTAGGATGACGATGGGGAATTCTCTTTTCTTTTTTCTAACTAGGCTTAATAAAAATAAAGTAGAGTAGGCCCACTTTTTTTAAAATGGCCCTAGGCCCACGTCACTGATTACTGCAAGTTATACACTAGCCTATATAGTGTACATTGTCACGACTGCTGAGTTTTAAGTTGGTTACCTCAAAATCATGGGCGGCTTAAGGCATAACTGACCGGCTGAGCGGAGGTCCAGACTACAATACAATTCCAATGATTCAAAGGGCTCCGAAAAGACTGTTAGTGTTACGTGTAACATCCATAAAAAAATTCAATTCGACTGGGTACAGTTATTTGAATGGATAATTATTAATAATTAAATTTCAAAGCTCTCGCATAATTTAATAAAATCATAAACGGCACATACAATATCACTCGGCAAACCTCCGGTACCCGACATCTGCCGAAGCTTGCCAGCAAAAGTACTTCTCTTATAAAAGATAATATTCTACTTTCGATTCTCGGTAAGATAACTCTGCATGAAATAATACGTAATACAGTACGTACTGGATAACCGTTACTACTACTAAAATATTTCGTGAGCTTTTGAAGATCCAGTATTGTGCAGTGTCCGCAACCAATAAATGAAAAGCACCCGTTGCCAAAAACCTCAAGCAAATAAGCAAAACTGAGACTTATTGGTGATTTTATACATTCCCTCGTCTGTTCTTCTATGAAAAGGATAGACCTGGACTATCAATGACGTAAATAAAAATAACATTTTCAGATGAATATTTTAGTCTCACTGTCAGTGCAAGCAATATATGTCTAATGTCGTTAGCTGATATATGAACGAAAACAATACCCATTGCCTTTGAAAACTCTAAAGAAATGTAAACATTTCGATTTTTACTTAGGCTACCAATTATTGTCTTTGACAATATTAACCTGGAAAAGTGAAATTTGACCCCCTTCCATTCCAATTATACTTTGTGGCAAGCTTAGTCCAAAGGCCAAAAAGAGTACGTGGATCGTTTGGCAATATCCTCTATACTGGGACCACCAAGACTCGTCAAATGTGTTACCTATACCAAGATATAAATAATGGACCACATCCAGTATATTATTATAATTATACTAAATCATTTTTCAGGTCAGTTATGCAAGTGTATGATCATCAATATTGATGTTATAAAATATGTACTGTAAAATTGAATTTTGAAAACTTAATTCTGCAATATTTCAGCAGTGACATTTCTAAGGAATTATCAAAACAGATAGATGCAATATCTATACCATTGCACCCATTGAAATATTATTCAGTTAGTTATGGACATGGTAATATACAACTACTTGATAACTGACATGTTAAATTATTGTACATGGAGATATACAACTATTTGACTAAACATTCCCATAACCTCCTCCGCGTCTATATTGTGGGATCTTGCGGATTCTGTTTTGGCTGGTGACTTTCAGGCCAAAGTACCTGGAATACTGTCTATTTAACACAATTAAAATCTCTTCCAAGCACTATATTGGATTTGTTGAGAAAGATATTTCCCCTTGACAAATCCACTTGTTGGCGGTTTTAAGTTTCAGCTTCACTAAGTAGATGAATTAAGTTTTCTCGAAAGAAATCAGTAGAGCGTGTACATATATAGTTTATATCCTCTCTCTGGTTTTAAATTTCTTTTATAACTTCTCTGACAACCGATATTCCTTCGAGAGGATTTATTTCCTTATCAAATGAAGTGTAAAATTTCTTCATCCAAGGCCCAGTAAACAGCTTTCCAAGAAGGCCAGCAGCATGCATCTGAACAATAGTAACAGGATCGACGAAATCAGTTTTTAAAGATGTCCGGAATCCTCCACATTTAGTTCCTGACTCAAGATAGTAGAAAACATATCATGGTGGGTAAAGTATTTGCCACAGAGGTTAAAAAAAATATCGTGGGATGAATGTCAAAAACCGCATGGTTCACCTTTGGCATCAACGTACTACATTCCCAGATACAACCGTACAACTTCCTTTTCGCTATTTCTTCTTTTTTCAGGACAGTCCTCACTGAAGAGGCAACGGTGTCTTAAGGGATGGGGATGACAATTGAGTTCCAGTAAAGATGAGATGACAATTGAGTTCCAGTAAAGATGAGATGACAATTGAGTTCCAGTAAAGATTTCTGCCAAGTCTGATTCACCAGAACTATCGAAGCATGATTGACATATTCACCCTATCAGTCATGCTGTTTTTCATACAACTTAATAAATCTTTTCTGGACGCTTGATGGTCATTTTTTTTGTATGTAGAATAGAGTTGTACAAGTTTACCAATTGCCAGTACCTTGCGTAGCTCGTTGACAAATGTGACGTGCATACTGTTAATGTGAACACCATCTGGGTGGTGGCATCAAACCGATATAATACCCAGGTCATTTGTTCCTCTGTGGTACGATGCGGAATGTCTTGGTCTTTAATAGTGATGCCAAATCGCTGAGAAGTCAGTTTGAACAGAGACGGGAAAATAGCAGTCGGTACCTGGTTAACAAGACAATCGCACACAAACAAACCCATTCGATCACCATTTTTTAGTTTTATTTAAACGGTTAAAACTATTATCTGCTGGTCCATTATTAGAACATTGAATCAACTCCTGTTATACGCAAAAATCGAAAGGAACCAAGGGATCTTTTACGTGCACGTCAATGGTTTTCATCGGGGGGAGTAAACCGGCCAAAAACGTATGCCATTAAACAACATTTTGTCACCTGGATTTCTGTTGCGGTGTCCTTGTTTTGTCACCATTAAAACACTATCCAGCATCGACGTAAAATACCGCCAAAACTCAATCTAAAATCAACTATAATGCCGAGTATAAATTCTCTATCGGGTTTTTACGTCAAATGAAATTGGATCTGTTTTGTCATTTGATTTCTTATCTCAAGCCATCATAACATAAATTCTTAAAATTAAATTAAATAGTCTTCTCAATTTGATAGAAATAAATTCAGTTGAAGAGTTGTTTATCTGCAGCAAAAATACTGCACGTTTGGCATTTCGCAATGATGTCAAACCGATAGTGAGAAATAGCGTTAAGACAATCGTTCTGGTAAGATAATACATTTAAAGATCCCCGAGCAACAGCAAGACAAATAGGCTGTAGGTAGTAGACATTGTTTAATTGCACAACGTTTCGTGTGGCAATACCCCTTTTCAAGTGATAATTTAAATGATCCTGCGACGCCTTTATGTAGGAATAATAGACATGACGTCACAGGATCTAAAAATAAAGATGCAATGATTGGTGGTTATAAATAGAAAAAATGTACAAGGATCGTTAAATTTAACTAGATATAAAATGTTAAAAATATATACACAATAGGTTATTTATTTTTTGAAGCAATGGTAATGAAAGGAGATTTTTTGGGTATTTGTGTTAATTATCGAATATATAGTTATACAAATCATTTGTATGAGTAAGAAATAAAAAAAAAAATTGTTATTTTTGAAAATTACTTTAGTTGTTTGATCATATAAGAATTTTTTTTTTATTAAATTATTAGATAGAGCTTCAAAATATCTGGTGGTAACTTCATATTTCCATACTAAGTTGAAGGGTCCGTTGATGGTTGGTTGTGTTTGAGGGATCTCTTCCATTGCGATGGTTTTAAAACATTGATTCTCTACACTTAATAAGTGTTTATATCCGTTAATGTAAATAAATTTTGGCCGGGCCTCTACTTGACTATTTTTCAATACTGTAGTAGTAATTGTTGCAGATTTTTCTGAAGATTTCTCAGGATTGGTAGAAAATGGCGCTGGTATCGTGGACAGAACGGGGTCTGGTTCTGTGGACGAATCGCTGATTCTTTTAGAGGTGTTGTACTGTAAACCGAATCTTCTTTTCTTCTTAAAGGTTTGGATATTATGTATATTTCGGATGTGCCTTTTTCCATTACTGGCGTTGGTAAATTGGTCATCACAAAAAGGACAAGTAAACATGATCGCTATGTTTGTTCATTCAAACCTCCTGGCGCCTGGGTTGCTAGGAGGTCGATAATCGATTCTTCGTGACGTAATCGAACGTTGGTATTGCATGACGTGATGATTTGGACCTTAAAACGGTGTCCCGTATTATTGAAGTGTTTGACCACGGGTGTGTCATTATATTTTTTGATATTGTTGGTGTGTCCATATAGACGGGTTCTGACAGAGTTACTGCTTTGACCCACATAATCTTCCCTTACTACCAGAGAGAGAGAGATCCTCCCTTACTAAAAGGAGAGAATTAGATCGATCTCCTCTTACTAATCTATACGAGAGAGAGAGAGAGAATTAGATCAATCTTCCTTTAACGAGAGAGAGTTGGGGGCGGGGGTCGACCCCCATACTAGGAGAGAAAGTTAATTGATCTTCCGTTAACTACCAGAGAGAGGGGGGGGGGGGAGAAAGAGAGAAAGATTTCCTTTCTACGAGAGTTAAGTCGATCTTCCGTTACTACGAAAAGCGAGATAGTAGTATAGTACCGTAGTTGTAAGTAGTAGTAACGGAAGATCGATTTAACTCTCTCTCGTAGGAAGGAAAGACCCCCCCTCCCCCCTCTCTCAGTAGTGAGTGAAGATTGCTCTCTCTCTTGTAGTAGTAGTAAGGGAAGATCCCTCTCTCTCTCATAGTATAATAGTATGGGAAGATCGACCCCTCCCCCTCTCGCGGTAACGGAAGATCAAACCGAGGTCCCGTGTACACATTGGCGTACACCTAAAAGAACCCTTGGCAGTTGGAATTCAGTTGCTGCCCGGGCAAAAATTCCCTCTTAGCAAACTACTGTATGTCGTGTGCCCGTCTTCAATAAGTCCAAGTTAGGTGCTTAAGCGTAGGACGTTAAACCCCATTTCATTCATTCATTCTCTTAGAGAAGACAGATTCCCCCCCTCTCTCTCTCCTAGTAGTAGTAGTAAGCGAAGATCGACCCCCTCTCTCTCTCGTAGTATGGGAAGACCAATTTTACCTCCACTCTATCTCTATCTCGTAGTAGTAGTAGTAAGGGAAGACCCCCCCCCCCTCTTGTTTTAGCATATTTAGAAAATAAATATTTTTTTTTTAGCATAATTAGAAAATATTTCTTATTTTCTCTATTTAAAAAAAAAAGATTTTTTTAAGCATAGGTAGAAAATAAAATGCTATTAAGACCGTAGGCCACCATACTGGTGACTCTCCGGCCAAAGTACCTGGTATACTGTCTATTTAACACAATAAAAATTCTCTTCCAAGCACTTATCCATTAGCGAAGTAAACAAAGATGGATTTGCGGACTGATTCTGGGGAGTTTTAGCTTCACTTAGTAGATGAATTATGTTTCCTCGAAAGAAATCAGTAGAGCGTGTACATATGGAGTTTATATCCTCTCTCTGGTTTTCAATTTCTTTTATAACGTCTTTGACAACCGATATTCCTTAGAGAGTGTTTATTTCCTTATCAAATGAAGTGTAAAATTTCCTCATCCTAGGCCCAGTAAACAACTTTCCAAGGAGGCCAGCAGCATGCAACTGCACAAGAGTAACAGGCTCGACGAAGTCGACTTTTAATGATGCCCGGAGTCATCCATATTCAATACAGTAGAAAACATATCATGGTAGGTAAAGTATTTGCCACATAAGTTAAAATAAATATGGAGACGATCCCCTCGATATCGTGGGATGAATGTCAAAAACCGTATGGCTCACCTTTGGCATCAACGTACTACATTCCCAGATACAACCGTACAACTTCTTTTTCACTATTTCTTCTTTTTTCAGGACAGTCCTCACTGAAGAGGCAACGGTGTCTAAGGGATGGAGATGACAATTGAGTTCCAGTAAAGATTTCTGCCAAGTCTGATTTACCAGAACTATCGAAGCATGATTGACATATTCACCCTATCAGTCATGCTGTTTTTCATACAACTTAATAAATCTTTTCTGGACGCTTGATGGTCATTTTTTTTTGTATGTAGAATAGAGTTGTACAAGTTTACCTATTGCCAGTACCTTGCATGGCTCGTTGACAAATGTGACGTGCATACTGTTGATGTGAACCACTTCCTGGGTGATGGCATCAAACCCGAGAATAAGATTGCCATGTTTTAAAATGATATATATGCACTGTAAATCTAATATAATACCCAACTCTCTGATCATTTGTCTCTCTGTGGTACGATGCGGAATGTCTTGGTCTTTAATAGTGATGCCAAATCGCTGAGAAGTAAGTTTGAACAGAGACGGGAAAATAGCAGTCGGTACCTGGTTAACAAGACAATCGCACACAAACAAACCCGTTCGATCACCATTTTTTATTTTTATTTTCACGGTTAAAACTATTATCTGCTGGTCCATTTATTAGAACATTGATTCAACTCCTGTTATACGCAGATATCGAAAAAAAAACAAGAGATATTTTACGTGCACGTAAATGTTAACACGGGACCTCGATTTTTCGTCCCACCCGAATGACGAGATCGCTGTGCTTGTCAGGTCTTTATCAGTGGGAGGAAACCGGCCCAAAACGTAGGACATTATGATTAAACAACATTTGATTGTGTCACCTGGATTGCTGTTGCGATGTGCTGGTTTTGTCTCAATAGTAAGTGCAAGAGGACTGCACTACACGCAAAACAAACAAAAATCTACAAGATAAACCTGCGGACAAGACAGAAAATAGACAATGCAAAAAATAAACAATTATAAAATCAAGTAAACGGACCCGGGGGCCAGCCGTAAACTCCACTGCGCTGTACAGTCCCGGGCCTACAGCATCGACGTAAAATACCATCAAAACTCAATCTAAAATCAACTATAATGCCGAGTATAAATTCTCTACCGGGTTTTTACGTCAAATGGAATTGGCTCTGTTTTGTCATTTGATTTCTTATCACAAACCATCATAACATAAATTCTTAAAATTAAATTAAATAGTCTTCTCAATTTGATAGAAATAAATTCAGTTGAAGGGTTGTTTATCAGCAAAAATACTGAATGTTTGGCATTCCGCAATGATGTGAAACCGATAGTGAGATACCGCATGAAATAGCGTGAAGACGCTCGTTCTGGTAAGATAATATTTATTGCGTTTCATCACGCATCAAGAGATTTAATTGGCACTATTTCTTTCCCGACCGAATAAAATCCCTGTTTTTGAAATGCACTGCCAAAGGAGGTAAAAAGTTACGCATATTTAAAGAAATTTCGAAACTTACGTTTCATCAATGTACCAAGTTTAACATTTCTTATAAGTGAATAAATTTAAAGATCCCCGAGCAACAGCAAGATAAATAGACTGTAGGTAGTAGAGATTGTTTAATTGCACAACGTTTCGGGTGGCAATACCCTTTTTCAAGGGATAATTTAAATGATCCTGCGACGTCTTTATATAGGAATAATGGACATGACGTCACAGGATCTAAAAATAAAGATGCAATGATTGGTGGTTATAAATAGAAAAAAATGTACAAGGATCGTTATTAACTAGATATAAAATGTTAAAAATATATACACAATAGGTTATTTATTTTTTGAAGCAATGGTAATAAAAGGAAATTTTTTGGGTATTTGTGTTAATTATCGAACATATAGTTATACAAATCATTGGTATGAGTAAGAATTAATAAAAGTTTTTGGTTATTTTTGAAAATTACTTTAGTTGTTTGATCATATAAGAATTTTTTTTTTATTAAATTAATTAAATTGTTAGATATAGCTTCAAAATATCTGGTGGTATCGGTGGTGGTGACTTCATATTTCCATACTAAGTTGAAGGGTCCGTTGATGGTTGGTTGTGTTTGAGGGATCTCTTCCATTGCGGTGGTTTTAAAACATTGATTCTCTACACTTAAAAAGCGTTTATATTCATTAATGTAAATAAATTTTGACCTGGACTCAAACGGCCGAATCCAATCTGCCGGTGGTCGGGCCTCTACTTGACTATTTTTCAATACTGTAGTAGTAATTGTTGCAGATTTTTCTGAAGATTTCTCAGGATTGGTAGAAAATGGCGCTGGTATCGTGGACAGAACGGGGTCTGGTTCTGTGGGCGAATCGCCGATTCTTTTAGAGGTGTTGTACTGTAAACCGAATCTTCTTTTCTTCTTAAAGGTTTGGATATTATGTATATTTCGGATGTGCCTTTTTCCATTACTGGCGTTGGTAAATTGGTCATCACAAAAAGGACAAGTAAACATGATGGCTATGTTTGTTTATTCAAACCTCCTGGCGCCTGGGTTGCTAGGAGGTCGATAATCGATTCTTCGTGACGTAATCGAACGTCGGTATTGCGTGACGTTTTCGTGATGATTTGGACCTTAAAACGGTGTCCCGTATTATTGAAGTGTTTGACCACGGGTGTGTCATTATATTTTTTGATATCGTTGGTGTGTCCATATAGACGGGTTCTGACAGAGTTACTGCTTTGACCCACATAATCTTCCCTTACTACCAGAGAGAGAGAGAGAGAAATCCTCCCTTACTAATAGGAGAGAATTAGATCGATCTTCTCTTACTAATCTATACGAGAGAGAGAGAGAGAATTAGATCAATCTACCTTTAACGAGAGAGAATTGGGGGGCGGGGGTCGACCCCCATACTAGGAGAGAGAGTTAATTGATCTTCCGTTAACTACCAGAGAGAGGGGGGGGAGGGAGAAAGAGAGAAAGATTTCCTTTCTACGAGAGTTAAGTCGATCTTCCGTTACTACGAAAAGCGAGATAGTAGTATAGTACCGTAGTTGTAAGTAGTAGTAACGGAAGATCGATTTAACTCTCTCTCGTAGGAAGGGAAGACCCCCCTCCCCCTCTCTCTCTCAGTAGTGAGTGAAGATTGCTCTCTCTTGTAGTAGTAGTAGTAAGGGAAGATCCCTCTCTCTCTCTCATAGTATAATAGTATGGGAAGATCGACTCCTCCCCCTCTCGCGGTAACGGAAGATCAAACCGAGGTCCCGTGTAATCGATTCTTCGTGACGTAATCGAACGTTGGTATTGCGTGACGTTTTCGTGATGATTTGGACCTTAAAACGGTGTCCCGTATTATTGAAGTGTTTGACCACGGGTGTGTCATTATATTTTTTGATATCGTTGGTGTGTCCATATAGACGGGTTCTGACAGAATTACTGCTTTGACCCACATAATCTTCCCTTACTACCAGAGAGAGAGGGAGAGATCCTCCCTTACTTATAGGAGAGAATTAGATCGATCTTCTCTTACTAATCTATACGAGAGAGAGAGAGAGAATTAGATCAATCTTCCTTTAACGAGAGAGAGTGGGGGGGCGGGGGTCGACCCCCATACTAGGAGAGAGAGTTAATTGATCTTCCGTTAACTACCAGAGAGAGGGGGGGGGGGAGAAAGATTTCCTTTTTTTACGAGAGTTATGTCGATCTTCCGTTACTACGAAAAGCGAGATAGTAGTATAGTACCGTAGTTGTAAGTAGTAGTAACGGAAGATCGATTTAACTCTCTCTCGTAGGAAGGGAAACCCCCCCCCGCCCTCTCTCTCTCTCTCTCTCTCTCTCTCTCAGTAGTGAGTGAAGATTGCTCTCTCTTGTAGTAGTAGTAGTAGTAAGGGAAGATCCCTCTCTCTCTCATAGTATAATAGTATGGGAAGATCGACTCCTCCCCCTCTAGCGGTAACGGAAGATCAAACCGAGGTCCCGTGTACACATTGGCGTACACTAAAAGAACCCTTGGCAGTTGGAATTCAGTTGCTGCCCGGGCAAAAATTCCCTCTTAGCACACTGCTGTAACTCGTGTGCCCGTCTTCAATTAGCCCAAGTTAGGTGCTTAAGCGTAGGACGTTAAACCCCATTTCATTCATTCATTCTCTTAGAGAAGACAGATTTCCCCCCCCCCCCTCTCTCTCTCTCTCGTAGTAGTAGTAGTAGTAAGCGAAGATCGACCCCCTCTCTCTCTCGTAGTATGGGAAGACCAATTTTACCTCCACTCTATCTCTCTCTCTCGTAGTAGTAGTAAGGGAAGACCCCCCCCCCTCTCTCTCGGTAACGGAAGATCAATCTAATTATTAAGGGAAGATCTATCTTCCTCTCAGAGAAGATCGACCCCCTCCCTCTCGGTAACGGAAGATCAATCTAATTCTCTCTCGTAAGGGAAGATAGATTTAACTCGCTTTCTCTCTCTCTCTCTCTCTCTCTCTCTTTCGCGATTTTGGGCCTTTCTTTTTGTAGGCTCAGACATGTTTTTAATTTAGGCTTGTTTGTGCACTTTACGACGATTATTACTTTTGGAAGTGAGATAACTCAGACTGAGCGTCTGGTTAATCAAGACACTATCAGGACGCTCGGCCAATGTAGAATTTATTTTTTTTTCTATTTTTTTTTTTTAAAAATGTTGTTTTAGCATATTTAGAAAATAAATAATTTCTTTTTAGCATAATTAGAAAATATTTCTTATTTTCTGTATTTAAAAACAAAAGATTTTTTTAAGCATATGTAGAAAATAAAATGATATTAAGACCGTAGGCCACCATACTGGTGACTCTCCGGCCAAAGTACCTGGTATACTGTCTATTTAACACAATAAAAATTCTCTTCCAAGCACTTATCCATTAGCGAAGTAAACAAAGATGGATTTGCGGACTGATTCTGGGGAGTTTCAGCTTCACTTAGTAGATGAATTATGTTTCCTCGAAAGAAATCAGTAGAGCGTGTACATATGGAGTTTATATCCTCTCTCTGGTTTTCACTATTTCTTTTATAACGTCTTTGACAACCGATATTCCTTAGAGAGGATTTATTTCTTTATCAAATGAAGTGTAAAATTTCCTCATCCTAGGCCCAGTAAACAACTTTCCAAGGAGGCCAGCAACATGCAACTGCACAAGAGTAACGGGTTCGACGAAGTCGACTTTTAATGATGCCCGGAGTCATCCATATTCAATTCCTGGGTCAAGATACAGTAGAAAACATATCATGGTAGGTAAAATATTTGCCACATAAGTGAAAAGAAATATGGAGACGATCCCCTCGATATCGTGGGATGAATGTCAAAAACCGTATGGCTCACCTTTGGCATCAACGTACTACATTCCCAGATACAACCGTACAACTTCCTTTTCACTATTTCTTCTTTTTTCAGGACAGTCCTCACTGAAGAGGCAACGGTGTCTAAGGGATGGAGATGACAATTGAGTTCCAGTAAAGATTTCTGCCAATGTATGTAGAATAGAGTTCCTGACTCAAGATAGTAGAAAACATATCATGGTGGGTAAAGTATTTGCCACAGAGGTTAAAAAAAATATCGTGGAATGAATGTCAAAAACCGCATGGTTCATCTTTGGCATCAACGTACTACATTCCCAGATACAACCGTACAACTTCCTTTTCACTATTTCTTCTTTTTTCAGGACAGTCCTCACTGAAGAGGCAACGGTGTCTAAGGGATGAAGATGACAATTGAGTTCCAGTAAAGATTTCTGCCAATGTATGTAGAATAGAGTTGTACAAGTTTACCAATTGCCAGTACCTTGCGTAGCTTGTTGACAAATGTGACGTGCATACTGTTAATGTGAACACCATCTCGGTGGTGGCATCAAACCGATATAATACCCAGGTCATTTGTTCCTCTGTGGTACGATGCGGAATGTCTTGGTCTTTAATAGTGATGCCAAATCGCTGAGAAGTAAGTTTGAACAGAGACGGGAAATAGCAGTCGGTACCTGGTTAACAAGACAATCGTACACAAACAAACCCGTTCGATCACCATTTTTTTTTATTTTCACGGTTAAAACTATTATCTGCTGGTCCATTATTAGAACATTGTTTCAACTCCTGTTATACGCAAATATCGAAAGGAGCCAAGGGATCTTTTACGTGCACGTCAATGTTAACATGGGACTTCGATTTTTTATCCTACCCGAATGACTAGACTGCTGTGCTAGTCTGGTTTTCATCGGGGGGCAAACCGGCCAAAAACGTATGCCATTAAACAACATTTGATTTTGTCACCTGGATTTCTGTTGCGGTGTTCTTGTTTTTTTTGCCATTAAAACACTATCCAGCATCGACGTAACCCGTTTTGTCACCATTAAACACTATCCAGCATCGACGTAAAATACCATCAAAACTCCATCTAAAATCAACTATAATGCCGAGTATAAATTCTCTATCGTGGTTTATACGTCAAGTGGAATTGGCTCTGTTTTGTCATTTGATTTCTTATCTCAAACCATCATAACATAAATTCTTAAAATTAAATTAAAAAGTCTTCTCAATTTGATAGAAAAAAATCAGTTGAAAGGTTGTTTATCAGCAAAAATACTGGACGTTTGGCATTTCGCAATGATGTCAAACCGATAGTGAGAAACCGCATGAAATAGCGTGAAGACGATCGTTCTGGTAAGATAATATTAATTACGGTTCATCACGCATCAAGAGATTAAAGCCGGGATTCCATGTGTACGTACTGCGTAATGTGGAATGCGTAGTACGTAATGCGTATTTAACACTTTGCATTAAAATGTTAGGAGTTGATTCCATGTACACGTGATGCGCAGCGCGTAGTACGTGTTTCTCGGGACGCTCACAAGAGTGTCCGAATACGCAATACCCGTGTATACGGAGACCGGAAATGCGCACTGCTACTGCAATAGGCATTTTCGATGTAGTTTTGGGATGGCAATATTCGGTCCTCATCCACATATAATACGCCACTCACGCACACATGGAAACTGACAATACGCGATACGTAACACGCATTCCGCACGCACTGGGTACACATGGAATCCCGGCTTTAATTGGAATACAGTGATCATGATGAGTTTGGGGTTAAACCACGGCGTTCTGTATCTTGAGGTCACTCGTTTTCAATGGAAGGTTTGATCCCGATTTAACTATGTACATCTTAGCAAGGCCTCCACGTAATACCCTGCATATTTCGGCACTAATTTCGATTGGGTATTCATCCAGCTTATAAGCCAATCAGATGCCTCGATCAATGCCAATACCAAGTCTCGGGCTTTCCAGCTAAAATATCGACCCGTGATAATCGATCTGCAAAGTTCAAGGTTTGTTCAATGTTAAGGTTTCCATGGAGGTCACAGCTTGATCACGTGTTTTGCAGATAACGTAGCGATTTCTAAGTTTAGGAATTGTAAAGTAATCTATCAGTCGTTGCTGCAGAAACAAGAAAGTCACTATAATAAACTGCTTCTTCCAACCCATTCCTTTTACCCCGGTTGGTGCAGAAAAGTAGGACGTTAAACCCCATTTTATTCATTTATTATTTATTTCAATGGAAAATCCCCCAAACAGAGTTGTCCCCTTTCAGTTCACGCTAACCTCTGCCAAGATTCCTTGAATTGATAGACAATGATAAACGAAATTTATAGTGATTACATATTTATTTCTATTACTGTAATATCATCGATTTGGGACCCAGAGGTCATAATTTGTTTGGGATTTAGACATTTTAGACCGCTACATTTTAGAATTCTCGCTACTAGGCCTAGAAGTACTACTAGGTGTTCCTTTCAGGTAGTCAACGATGCGGTCATACCTTTCTTACCTTCCTTATCGCCTTGGACGTACGAAATTTATTAAAACCGCGAACACTAACGCAATGATCCATTACCATAAAGCGGATTATCGCTACTACTAGCTGGCGATTTAATGTCTGCATATATCACAGAAATGAATTAAAACCAAGTACGAACAATCCAAACCATTCCATTAGACAAAATTCGAAGTCCTAAAAAAAGCGGTATAGGCAAAATAGTGTAATCAGCATTCGTCTGCTTATCATCGCGGTAATTCCTTAAAGGACCTAAGTCCGTAACTCAAAATCCTCCAAATTCTTCGACATCGAAAACACAAATTATTGGTCAATTCAAATCAACATTGATGTTGTGATCTTACCGGAAAGGGTAGGCCTCTGTCACTTGTAACAAGTGACCAGAAAGAACGAGGCTAGACTCATTCCACAACTCCTGTCAAACGATGAGGCCATATTTTATCTGGTGGGCATGCGCAATAGATTAGAATAACCAGACACTAGAAATACTAAATACGGTTGATACTTGTGCCGTATTTCGCTGGACATAACCGATTTGAAATTAAATATATATATATATATATATATATATATATATATATATAAAAGTTGTTGTAACAGCTCTCAGGTGATATATAAATAAATAGATGTTTGAAAAGAAAACAAACTACATATTTCAAGTTAGCGCTTTCAGTTCCATCGGAACCTCCTCAGACTTTTTAATATGATAGCGTTATATAAACACAAATAATAACAATAGAAAGACGTCACATCCGACGTTTACAATAAATGTTGAGTATACTACTGTTATTAATAATTTAAGTTGAAATTTAGTTACATACACAATGAAATATACATTTGCAATGAAATATATTTATAATTTTAAACTACACCAGTTAAACTTTAACATTAAGTTCGGGGTTGTATTTCCGTATAAACATGCTTTCTTTTATTTCTAATAGCGCTTGATTTGCTACATTTAATTTGTACATAGGGAAAACAGTGTATCTACCTCCGCCACAACGATCTAGATGTTCGCTCAAAGGAATAGTTCCATTTTCTGCGTTTTTAATTTGTGAACGATGGAGGTTCATTCGTCTACTTAATTGTAATTCTGTTTTCCCTATGTATCTGCAGTTACAACCTGCGCATATCATCAAATAGATTACATTATTTGATTTACAATTCATATTTTGTTTGATTGTAAATATTTGGTGATTTGTGACAGTGATAGACGACCCTTCGATAATATCATTGCATGTTAAACACCGATTATCATTACATTTAGAAACTTTGGGTGTAGAAGATATGGAATCAAATTTTGAAGATGTCAACATTGTTCGTAAACTATGTGGTTGTTTAAGACTGTTAATTATTGTGATTCGATTAATAATTTGGCTCATTTTTTTACTATTTTGAAGAATATGACGGTGTTTGTCATATATTAATTTACCTCTCTCTTGTGATGGATTGAAAGTTGTAACTAAAGCTATTTCCTTATTAGTTGAAACATTTTGGTAAATTTTCGGTTCTCTTAATTTTGTCTGATCAAGGGAAAGGGCCTTTTTGTTTCCCTCTAAAATGAGTTTGATGGGATAATTCTGTCGAAGTAGATAACCTTTCAATTCGTTTAGTCTGACGAGTTTAGTTTGATGGTTCGATACAATTGTGCACACTCTTCTAGCTAGACTAAACGGAATGTTTCGTTTTGTATGGGGTGGATGACAAGATTTGAAATTTAGGTACTGGTGTGTATCTGTACTTTTAAAGAATAAATCTGTTTCTATTGTACCTCCTGCTGATAATTTGACTGTTACATCCAGGAAGTTTAGAGATATATTACTCTGTTCGATTGTAAACTTTATACTTTGGTCTAACGAGTTTAGTAAATCAAGCAGTATTGTTATAGTTTGTTCGTTTTGCTTTAATATAAAAAAACAATCATCTAGAAATCTTTTCCAGTGAAGTTTTGTATAGTTACAAAAGGTGGCGCCAAAAGTTATATCTAGTTTGGTGTACCAAATTTCCTCTAGATATCCCAAGGACAGAGTAGCATACGTAGGCCCTACTTTCGTTCCCATGGCAACCCCTTTTATTTGCCTATAGTATAGGCTATCAAAATAAAATATATTATTGGATATGACCAGATCAAGTGCGTTTAGTATAAAAGATTTTGTGAAACGATCTGGTATCTCGTCTGGAAAATTTTGTATCCAGTATTCAATAGCTTTAAGTCCTAAGTCCTGTGGTTTTAAGTGGCTATAGTTACCATTGTCTATGGTTACATAGTATATAGGTAACAAGCAGAAAACATGTATACACGCGTGTTAATCGGTTGCTTATTGGGTACAATACAATTTAGAAACAATGAATGATAGATATTAACGGGATAGATTAAGACTTTTAATAAATGAAATTAATGGCCAATTGTTACTTAATGACTATTAAGTCGAGGAGCGTATTTTTTAATAAAATGATTCTCCATGAGCCATTTCCAGAAAACTGCTCAACCGCGCATGGAAAAATCATCAATGACACAAAGGTGAAAAACATTAGTCAAAATTTAGGTCTATCGCCAAAAGCTTCATGGAAAAAGAGTGTCTTCAGTCTCGATTTGAAAATATCTATTTTGTCCAAAGCTCTTAGCTCCAGGGGGAGCCGGTTCCACAAATAAGGACCAGCAACCATGAAAGAGCGGTCCACAAAGGTACGAGAACCGGGCGGTGGCACAAACAGGAGACGGCTCTCCGATGACCGGAGAACTCGAGCTGGCTTATAACGGGGAGCCAGTGAAGTTTGGCACGGACATGTGTGATGTGGTCGAACTTCTTTGTGTTTGTAACCAGTCTGGCTGCAGCATTCTGTACACGCTGTAACCGTTGGATGTTGTAGTCGGGTAGTCCGTAAAGCAGAGAATTACAGTAGTCTAGGCAGGGGGTGACGTAGGCATTGACTAGCGTGGCGGCAGTAGCTTCGTTCAAGTACTTTCTGATGAGACCGATATTTCGCAGATGGTAGAATGATTTCCGACAGACAGTCCTGATATGCGATTCATATGTCAAGTGTGAATCGAAGATGACTCCCAGGTTTTTAGCTTCTGTTGTCGGGGTAATAACTTGGTCATCAATGCAGAATTCAGGAAGAGACATGCGAGAGGATACACGTCTGTGGGATATAATGAGTACCTCAGTTTTATCACTGTTTAACTTCGGATAGTGGGTTGACATCCAGTCCTTAATGTCGGTCACACAGGCTTCGAGTCTAGAGATAGATTCAAGTGCAGATTGCTGATCGGTTGGTTTAAAGGCAAGATACTTTGAGTGTCATCTGCATAGAGATGAAAGGACAGGTTATGTGATCTAACAATGTCACCAAGCGGAGAAGTGTAGATGATGAAAAGGATAGGCCCAAGCACAGAGCCCTGTGGCACTCCATGGAGCAGATCTCTGGAGTCGGAGGAATGATCACCGATGATGACACGTTGGCTCCTGCCAGTGAGATATGACTTAATCCACTCCAGGGCAAATTAAAGAGTCAAAACGGAAACAATTTAATGTAAATCTGTGTATATACAATCAGATGATATTATTATATGCGTTACGACCCATAAGGGTCAATTTCCAGGTTCCATATATTAGCGATTTAGCTCCTTTAAACCGCCCGGACAAAGTTCACTTCGCGTGCACAGATTACTCATCTAAGCTGGGGTAATCTGTCGGCGGTGGCTAATCTGCGCTCAACATGTACATAGTTTGTGGACCCTGTAATGCAAGGGTATCGCCGCTCATTTTAATTGTCTGTGCCATTGATTACGTGTAAAAAGTTAAATGTACAAAGTCTTAATACCGGTAAGGATAAAGTAAAAAACCTCTTAAGGTCAAAGTTAAATGTAAAACGCCAATTGTAAAAGTGTGTGTGATGTGCTCTTTTTTTTTGGGGGGGGGGGGTACGTGTTTACATTTCCCTCATTACATTTTACATTTGCGATCTGTCGCATCTCATTTGTACACTTCGTGCTGTCTACATAGCATTTTACGCAGAGCACTAACCTTGATATGCAAATGTGGGATATCATGGGATTTTCTTAAAGGAGTTAAATCGCTAATATTTGGAACCTAGAGATTGGTTCAAATATGGCGCAACATATATAATATTAATTTATTTAAACTGTTTTACATTCAAACGTTTCCGTTTAACTGTGAATTGTCATCAATTTATGTTCGGCGAAATACGCCAGAAGTCTCAACCAAAAACCGTTTCTAGGGTCTTGGTATTCCAGTCAACACCGATGGTATTATTGCGCATGCTCTCCAAAAAAAAAATGGGATCATCGTTTGACATGACTTGTGAAATATGTCTAGCCTCATTTTTTGAGCACCCTGTTACACATGGCATTAGAACACATTATGGTACACGATTCGTGTACCAATGGTAAATTGTTTATTTTGTCTTAATAATTTGATATCAGAGACCCATGTTTTCCAGCCAAGACCACAACGCCGATGTTAATTTACATTGACAAATAATTTTGGATGATATTGAATTAGAGACTAGGCTCCTTTAAGGGGATCACGGTGGCTAAGTGGATAAGGCGCTGGTTCGCTAGCCTGGAGGTTGAGTGTTCGATCCCTGCATTGGCCGAGAAATTTCATCTCGATTTTCCGGCGTGATTTTCCCTTGTCAGTGATGCAGAAGGAGGGCCTGACAAGGACAGCTGCCTAGTCGTTCGGATGGGACGAAAAACCGAGGTCCCGTGTACAAATTGGAGTGCACGTAAAAGATCCCTTGGCAGTTGGAATTCGATATAAGAGTAGGCCGTAGCGCCGCTGCCCGGGCAAAATTTCCCTCGTAGCACACTGTTGGCGTATGCCCGTCTTCAATTGGCCCAGGTTAGGTGCTTAAGCGTAGGACGTTAAACCCCATTTCATTCATTCATTCTAGGCTCCTTTAAGAGAGAAAGAGACTTAGCACCTTTAAGAGAGAGAGGGAAAAATTGGGTTTAACGTCCACTTGACACAAACTAGGTCATTTGGTGACGAAGATATGGTTTAGTTTTATTTCAATAATTCGCTTGCGCGTATGGGTCTTTAGCTAAGGGAGGGAACCGGGGAAACCCCTCGAGGTTGGACAGGTGACCCCACGTGAAATCCAGTATTTTTCTAGTAAGATTGGGTGTCTATACTTTCCATATATACCAAATTTGCCATACTTTTGCTGGGAACTCATCTTTAAATATTGTGTGAACAGTTAATTTTCAATGTCAACACCTGGTTAGTTATTGTTTCACCAACTATAATAAACCAATCATTCGTGCTATTAAATTTTGTGTGAAAAGTTAATTTTCTGGTTGTGGATATCAGCGTCTATTTTTATTTATCACCATAATATCAATCGATAATAAAAGGCGACATACAGGGGGTCAAAAGTTGGAAGATGTATGTCCATATAAAACAGGATTTTAAAATTACCTTGTATTTTGTTAAACAGAACAGGTTAGTCAGTATGGGCGAAAGTTTAAAAGCAACAACACGCGAAGAGAGAGAGTGATATGGGGATTAACGTCCACTCGACACATACTAGGTCATTTCGGGACTAACAACACGCGAACCATCAACAAATTGTAATAAGAATTTCTGACCACCATTCCATTTATTTTGGAAAAACGCGTAAGGCGTTGATTCATTAACCAGGGGTTCCATGGTTCGATCCCGATATTGCTGCGTGGTAGGACAGTTTTTGCAGGAGTTCCGTGGCTAGAACCGGATGTTGCTGCAGGGTAGGGAGACTGGGTGTTATTTGCAGGAGAGAGAGAGAGAGTCGGGCAAGGAACAGTGACTAGACATTCAGATAGGACGAACAATCCATGGAAATTGAGAACGAGTAGGATAATAAAAATCCTTCTGCCCGGTTAATATTTCCGTCGTGGCACATTGCATGGGATTCCACATTCTGCACACAGAGATGTAGCTACTGCATGCTTCACGAATATATCTCTGCCCTAAATCACCGCCATAATCAAAAGGAAGTATAGTGTTTTGTAATGCGGTTCTACTCAGTTTCACATCTGTCATACACACAAAGGCTAAATAAACTTTTACAAAAAACTTTATTAAATAAAAGCAAAATAACTACATTAACAAAATTCTCGAAGTATACTTAGTTTTTTCGACTAAAATCGTCGATTTAGAACTTACAATGTCGGTCAACTGGCTTAGTGTCAGTTTCAAGCGGAGCTAACTGTAAACAGACGGCCATAGTTTAATATGAGCATTTGATTAACCCCCCACTGTATTTTATGCTTACAGGATGAACAAGGGTGTAATTATAGCTCTGTGTGTAGCCATGTTGGTCATCTCCACCACCTTCTCCCTGAGATTCGGGGCTAGAAGGTTTGTAAATATAGCAAGGGAACCCGGCACCCGGTGGTTTCGGAATAGTGATTTTGGAAGAGGATTTAACAGTGTCGGTAGAGTTATTGGGGATGGTGTCGATAGTGCCGGAAAGAGAGACGTACCTATAGAGACTCAGTATCTAAGATGTTTTTAGCTTAACGTTGTGGATCTTCCTATTTGTGCCGCTAAATTTTGATCGACATGTGTTCCAATGTGTGCCTTTGGCAAAATAAGGTTGAAAACCACTGGCTTAACAGATTAAGAATTAAAACCCAGAAAGTAAGACCAGGAGAAGCCCTGTTGTTCTGCTCCGAACTTGTCTAATGAAGACGGGCTTACGTTATACATTGTGCTATGACCCCGAACATCGTCACTACGGCCTACTCTTTTATAGTGTCCAAAGGCAAATGTATTCATGGGGCCTCGAAAATAAAGTTTTAATTTATAACTGATTCTTTTTAATTACTTGTATACGGTACAGAACGTGGCGGTTGGTGTATGTTGTGCCAAACGTGTGGGTTGTTATAAAAATCATTAACACTAACAGTCGATAAAACCACGGAACACCCTAAACTGCTCCGACCGATCTAATGAAGTCGGGAATACGTCATGATGTGTGTTATGAGGAATATATACCCGGACAGCAACTGAATTCCAACTGTCAAGGTTCTTCTATGTACATGTACATGCTAAGGTGTCACTTTACTTCGCTTTTTCGCGCCATCCAAAGGATTAGATGCACATATGCCTTGCATTCTGCTATGGGGAAAATGTTGCCCGGGTAAAAGCGCTTCGGCTTACTCTTGCTTCGAACTACCAAATTTCTTTAACAGGAACGACTAGACACTGTAAATTGCCAGGACCACCGTCTTGCATCACTGACAAATCCTGGTTAGCGAGCCTATGCCTTGCACACTGAGCGTCCCATTCGATCGACTAGACACTGATTATTGCTAGGACCCCTGTCCTGCAACACTGACAAAGAAACCGCTCCGGAAAATAACATGTCCTTATTTGGGAAGCGTTAAAGATACATTATGCAAGAACTAAATAGTACGGGTCTTTCGGTACCGGTAGTCCTTCATAACGTTATATAAATTATTAATTAGACTTTTGTTAACATGGCACGACCATAATCAACTCTCTCTCTCTCTCTCTCTCTCTCTCTCTCTCTCTCTCTCTCTCTCTCTCGATTTTCAACATTTTTAAATACGATTGGCGGTTAATGATTTAGTTAATGAATGAATGAAATGGGGTTTAACGTCCTACTGTTATGCACTTAACCTGGGCAAATTGAAGACGGGCATACGTAATACAGTGTGCTATGGGGGAAATTTTTCCCGGGCAGCGGCGCTACGGCCTTCTCTTATATCGAATTCCAACTGCCAAGGGGTCTTTTACGTGCACTCCAATGTGTACACGGGGTCTCGGTTTTCGTCCCATCCGAACGACTAGGCAGCTGTCATTGTCAAAAAGAATGGATAATCGAGACTTAGTTTACTATTGAAACAACTCTAGCAACGACAATCGAGATTCCGCTATTTTCCAAACAACCCTAACGTCACCCCAAACGAAGTAGTTTATTTGACATTTCGAGATTGTCCCTTTTTATTATCTAGGTTATAACTAGTATAGCGAGAGAACTACCAGGGCCCTGTTTCTCAAAATCTTAACTAAAGATAAAACCCAAATTTTAGTAGATACTTCAATTTTGATAGGCTAGACACTAAACTCAATCTGATATTATCCAATCAAATTACTAAAATTTGAATTTTATGTTAGTTCAAATTTCGTGAAACAAGCCCCAACACTTTATCTAAATTTTTAAAGGGACAATAACACTCTTGCTGGCTAGACAGGTCCAGAAAAAAATAGCCTTGTTTAAACTACTAGATGTTTAAATGTCCTACCTGTTATGTAAATTATCCATTACAACCTATCTTACTTGTCCAGAGCGTTCGAAAATATGTTTAAATCCAAGTTGCATTTGAAAAGCTTTTCAAACCATGTAACGGCATATAGTTGAATTTTTCCATTTTTTTTTTGAAATTAGGTGTGTTAAGATGAAATTTGTATCAACCATTCATTGGAATATTGAAAATTAGTACAATTTGTTGACCAATATAAAGATTTGGACATATAGTCCGGTAAAAATAATAAATGACCTAGAACAAATTGCAACAGAATTTTTCTCGATGGAATTTGGTAGAGGGGTACCTAAGGGTCTCCCAAACAAAAATCGCCCAAAATAAAAAGATAGGTTTTCAAGATATTAGCAAAAATCCAATATGGCCGCCATTGGCACCTTAAAACTCCAATATCTCGGGAATGGTTGAGTTTGGAAGGTGTAAATGTATTACGGGTAGATAGGAAAGTGGTACAGATGACACAGAAAAACATAGCTTAAAGACGTCCCTGTGACGTCATACCGTCATGCGGCCAATAATTAGCATGAATCCAATATGGCCGCCATTGGCACCTTAAAACTCCAATATATCGAGAATGGTTGAGTTTGGAAGGTGTAAATGTATTACGGGTAGATCGGAAAGTGGTACAGATGACACAGAAAAACATAGCTAAAAGACGTCCCTGTGACGTCATACCGTCATGCGGCCAATAATTAGCATAAATCCAATATGGCCGCCATTGAAACTTAAAACTCCGATATCTCTTGTAGGGTAAATGTATTACGTTTAGATATGAAAGAGCTACCAAAGAACTAGAAAAACGATGCCGGTGACGTCCTTGTGACGTCTTAAGTCATACGGGTAACATTTGGAATGAATCCAAAATAATAAGGGAGGTTTTCGTGTAATTATTATAAATCCAATATGGCTGCCTTTGGCACCTCAAAACTCCAATATCTCGGGTTTGTGATTGCTTTTATAGGGTGTAAATGTATTAGGGGTAGATATAAAAGTGGTACCAAGTAATAAAAAAAGCATAATCTATGACATCATAACGTCATAATCCAACAATTGGCATAAATCCAATATGGCTGCCATTGGAACCTCAAAACTGCAATAAAATAAAACTACAGGTTAGTTCATTTCTAAAGCTTTACTATTAATCTGCTAGCAAGACTTCTATGTTCCTCGTTCTCAATAAAGAATTGATGATACCTGCTGGGAATATCAGGATGAGTTATGCTAAATTTCACTTAACACCCTCTTGCATAACCCCCTAATTTCTGAACGTCATAGACTGACCTAGGCGTTCACTTCCTTCCAAAATATGGAATAAGCATTCCCATTCTCCCAAAACCAGGGGGAGGATATTACCCTTTTTGATCTATCAAACACATGTCATAAACAGATAGAAGTTGATGGATATTTTGACAATGGTAAGGATTTTACCAAAATATCACTGTTGTTTATAATGTATATAAAAATACCATTCATCTGCATTATGCCCCCGTCAGACCGAGTGGCTTCCTTACTGCGCTGCTGCGAGTAGAAAATTTACAAGGTCGCCGGTAAACGTAAACACAACGAGAGAAAATGTCCCAAAAATTTACAAACTTGAAAGAAATCGCGATCTTTACCCCATCAGACCGGGTGGCGCCTTTACTACGCTGCTACAGTGACGGAATATGGTAGTCTCTATCATCCAAACAAATATTCTACGAATATTAGTCTGGATGGGTCCTCAGAATTTGACGGAAAGTCGGTCATTGTCTGGATTATCCAGTCTTTTAAATTACCACGTACTGAATCTATCAAAACAACTCGCTTGTCAACAATGACAATCTTTAAAATTTTGTTTGTAAAGGTTTTAATTGAAATAGTAATTTCCTCTCATCATGAATCTGACGTATGGCTTCTCATAATTATAATTTTTCATCGCAATTCATGCTTCTTCCGACGTATCTATTTTGTTTCTAATAATAGATGCGCCCAGTGAATTGTGGGATACATTCCAACCTCGCTTTATAAAATCTAGCAAAATCGGCCCGGCTTCACAAGATCTAGCACTAACCTAGATTTTAGCCAATAGAATATAGCAAAATCGGCCCGGCTTCATAAGATCTATAACTTACCGAGACGTTAACCAATAGGTTCCATTGCCCATGCGTGACCGGGAGTTTGGTTTTTTATGGGGTAGATTATCCAGTAAACTTCGTCAACAATTGAGAACCGACCCAGACCCTCCGTACGTTGAAGACTAGGGGGTTCTGGGTAACCGAGACTAGGAATATGGCCGCAGAGCCCGTCAAGCTCCCATAAGCGCGGTAGAGCGTGGTGGAAATGCCAGATATCGCGCTGTTGTCTCGATGGTCGCAAATGATCGCCGAGTCAAGGCGTTTGTATTGAGCATGTTTAAAACAAACGCCAAGGACCTGCGATCTGCCCTGGAAAGATGTGTAAAAAATACATTTTTTTTCAAGTTTGTGATATTTTGGGACATTTTCGTTGGTTGTGTTCACGTTTGTGCATTTTCTGATCGCTGTACGATCACTGCAGCGCAATAAGGACACCACCTGATCTGACGGTGACTAGGCGATCATTCACGACCATGGAAACAACAGCACGGTATCTGGCGTTTCCACCACGATTTTACCGCGCTTATTGCGATCTTGACGGGTTCTGCTTCCATTTTCCGTCGCCGTAGCGTCGCAGTAAGGACGCCACCTCAGTCTGCCGGGGGTATTAGATCGCAGAATCTGGGCGTATGTTTTGAAAATAAATGCCGTGGCTCGGCGATCATTAGCGACCATGGTGACCACGCTTATTACGATCTTAATGCGCTCTAAACTCATTTTCCATCGCCGTAGCAGCAAAGTAATGTCGCCACGTGGGATTTGACTCGATAGAATGTAATATCCAATAATTATTTAAATGACTAAAGTATTATTATTAACCACCCTTCTAGAGACACGTGGACAGAAACTCCAGAACTAGACCTGCCAAGTTTGTTAACTAATTCAACCGACACGAACGCAAAGATTGAAATTCGTAGCCTCCTCTTTCCAAAAATTTAAAAATGAAATGTGTTTCGTACGCTAATTATTAATATAACGATATGATAATTTCGCAGGGCGATGGTTGTAAGGTCGGCTTTTTGGCCTAAATTAATTTATAAGATATATTATTTGACAGATATGCCACCAAATCGCTTATATTGGGTTCATATTTCTACATTTTCAAGGGGTGAGCCCCGGACCCTGTGTCCTGACTCCGCGGTCAGTAAAAGGACCCCCTATCCGCCCCTGTTCGTACCCAACGATCAGCATGAACCTGAACCCTTGGCATACTTGATACCACAGTCCCTGAAATCGTCAAAAAAGAAGAATTGTTAGCTCAAGAATTGTACTGCAGTCCATAATTGAAATCCAGGTCTATCAGAAACCAAATAAAATACTCCTGTTAAAACCTTTACAAACTGATGACATGTAGAAATATATGAATTGTTTGACAAGGTGATACAAGTAATACATTTTTACCCTGTAAACTCAACCATCCGCGAGAAACTAGGTGTTTATGGTTTCAATGGCGGCCATATTGGATTTATACTAATTATTGGACGCATGACATCACGACGTCACTTGGCAATGTTTTTTTTCTGATTCTATAATAATTGGTAGCACTTTCCTATCTACCTTATCCGTAATAAATTTATACCTTCCAAAGTCATCCATTGCCGAGATATTGGCGTTTTAAGGTGTCAATGGCGGCCATATTGGATTTATGCAAATTGTTGGCCGTATGAACGTCTGACGCATGGATTTGTGCTCATTATGACGTCACAAGAAAGTCGCCTGGTATTGTTGTTATAGTTCGTTGGTAGCCCTTTTCTATCTACTCGTAATACATTTACCTTCCAAATTTATCCATTCCCGAGATAACGGGGTTTTAAGTTTCAATGGCGGCCATATTGGATTTATGCTAATTATTGGCCGCATGACAGTATGGCGTCACGGGGACGTCTTTTAGCTATGTTTTTCTGTGTCATCTGTACCACTTTCCTATCTACCCGTGATACATTTACACCTTCCAAACTCAACCGTTCCCGAGATATTGGAGTTTTAAGGTGCCAATGGCGGCCATATTGGATTTATGCTAATATCTCGAAAACCTATCTTTTTATTTTGGGCGATTTTTGTTTGGGAGACCTTCAGGTACCCCTCTACCAAATTCCATCGAGAAAAATTCTGTTGCAATTTGTTCTAGGTATCCACTCCATTTCGCTTATCTTTACCTGACTAATATTATTCAGTTACAACAAGAGTGGTATTGGGGCTTTAAGGTGTTACGGTAGTCTAGCTCGGAGTAGACTCATTTATTTCAATCTTCCATGAATTATACGGTGTCTAGTAATATCATCCGACAAGCACTTAATAAAATATAAAAAAAGACCAACAACCTAGGTCTTCCAGACATAAATAATGATTAATAATCCCATTTCCTTGTGTAAAAAATTAAATTCGAATTTATTTTATAGTCTATTTGAATCTCAATAATTCTTGGCGCGTGATAAACCGCCATTATTCATCACCATAACGACGTCCTCGTGTCAAGTCTCGCTATTTCTCACTCATGTTTTCATATCATTGATGGTTTTAAACTCCATCGCCATTATACATTTCAATTCACAAAAATCAGGGGGGGGGGGTCTAGAGTGCCGAGCTTCGACCTCTAGCTGGCCAGGCACCTCTGAATTGCGGCTGTGGTTTCGAGCCCTAGTGTGAGCGTATGTGGCATGGAAATGGGGGCGCCTTCTCAATCTCGTGGGTTTCCTCTGGGCACTCCGGTTTCCTCCCAGTGCTAAAGACTCTTACGCGCAATCGAATTATTGAAATTAAACCATGTTAGTCCCGAAATGACCTAGTTGTGTTGAGTGGACGTTAAACCCCATTTCTCTCTGTCTCTCTCTCTCTCACACACAAAATTCAGAATTCCAGTTGAGACGTTATAGATCCTAGTTTGTGTTTATCATTCGAAAATTATAACACGCAATATCACGTGACAAACTATAATTATCCCACCCAAGCGGAGGGGGGGGGGGGGGCGAATGGTTAGCTCGTGCGCGCTGTATCATATAATGTCTTTCATTGAGTCAACTAGCGTGGTTTCAATTCCCCGGTTGTACTTGACAAGGAGTAGGATCGCCACTCAACGTCCTGGGTTTTCTCCGGGTCCTCCGTTATCTCCCAACTGCTAAATATTCCTACGCGAAACCGAATTATTGAAATATAAATAAACCATATGTAAGTCCCGAAATGACCTAGTTTATGTAGAGTAGACGTAAAGCCCCATCTCTCTCTCTTCCTCTCTCTCTCTCTCTCTCTCTCTCTCTCTCTCCCTTTCTCCCTGTTGAGACCATGAAGTCGTGAATACATGAAGGACAAACAGTAACAATGCATAGATAAAAGGCGCTATAACTGTATTTTGTAATTTAAAAAAAACTCTTGAAATTTTATTGCTTGAAGTTTAATACATGTATAGAAACTACTATAAATATTTTGATAGCAATGGTTCCATTCGTTACTCTATAAAACTAATTTTATCTGAACACAACATCGTAAATAAAGAACATTTGTTTTAACCGTCACCGACATGCACCAAAAAACTCTATTCGCTTCAATATGCATTAACCCAGTCGGTGCAAAATAGAAGGACGTTAAACTCCATTTCATTTCATTTTATCGCCCCAAGTTCTTCACAACGACTCAAAGAAAATATTTAATACCGATTTATTTATAATGCGAGCAGCTCCGGATTAAACAAATGACGCATCACTCTCTTTTGATTTTCTACACTACTCATTTATGTGGCAGAGTAATGAAAATTCCATTTCAATAATTCGCTTGTGCGTAGGGGTCTTTAGCTGTAGGAGGAAATCAGAGGACCCGGAGAAAACACACGAGGTTGGACAGGCGAATCTACTCCTTGTCACGTACAGCCAGGGATTAGAAACAACGCCAGTTGACTCAATGACATACTTTATGACACAGCGCGCACTTGCTAACCATTCAGCCATCCAACCTACTGGAAATATTGAAACAGATTTCTACTCCACTTCTTTGGATTCCCAGCGTTTCATATCCTCGATATCACCAGTGGTCTCATTCCGTTCTGTTCCAATATACTCCACTATACCCATTGTTTTACCCATGGGGTATTCACGTATTCATATGAGCTGTCCTTGGTCTTATCTTGGTTCAAAAAATAGTTTACAAACCAGTTAAGCCTCATTGTTTGCATTCTTAACAATATGGCACATTGTTCGCTCGATTATGAGAAAGTTTGTAAGCAAGTTAATTGAAAAGATGCTTTTATGTCCGTGCTTATATATTTAACGATTTTTTACTGGTCGATAGAAATAGCACAATTAACAGGGGCAGATAATTTGAATACGTGTTAAGCTGGTTAGTAGAGTTGTGCGGAAAGAGACCATTGCGGATTTCGAGGATGCGCGTTTCAAGGTTGAACCTTGCGACTAAACTGTTCTCTGCTTTCATTTTGTTACTGTCCAATCTGCCTATTGCATTGCCTGTTTTCTAGTTTCAAATGTTATGTAAAGTATTATTTAGGCATTTGTTCACGTTTCTGGCGAACCTGATATTTCTAAGTACTGCGAGAAACATGCGCAAGCCCATAATCAACTCTCTAGGAGAGAGAGAGAGAAATGTGGTTTAACGTACACTCAACACAACTAGGTCATTTCGGGACTAACATATGGTTTAATTTTATTTCAATAATCCGCTTGCGCGTAGGGGTCTTTAGCAGGTTGAGAAGGCGCCCCTATCTCCATGCCACATACGCTCACACCAGGGCTCGAAATCACAGCCGCAAGCCAGAGGTGGCCAGCCAGCTAGAGGTCGAAGCGTGGCACTCTAGACCACTAGGCCATCACAATTCACAACCCCCTCAACTCGCAACGCATATAATAATGTAATATGAATGTATATAAACTGATTTACATTCAATCGTCTATGTTTTTACTCTAATTTCAAATCAGTTTTGTTCGGCAAAATACGCAAGAAGTATCAATCGAATGGCAATCTCTAGCAGTATTGACTGCGCATGCTCTCCAGATAAGAATATGACGTCACCGTTTGACATGACTTGATTCATTGAATGAATTAGAACACATTCGCCATTTAATAATTAATCAAACTGGATAATCTAGCCTTTGCTTATTATTGAAGCAGTGGTATTGGACAATCGAGACTTTCTGTCAATCATTCGAACACTTTGGGGACGGAGAGAATTAAATTCCGGATCGTTCAACCGAGTATTCCCTTTGCATTAGATTTCCACTCCCTTGTTTTAGACTCCCAAACTAAATGACCCAACATTTTAACACTTGCATTTCATTTTATACACTATTGACTTAATTGACGAAGTGGTGAGAATTGGGTTGAACTGTAAAATTGAAAAACCACAGATTTTAAACTAGAAGTTAAACAAACACAGGCGTAATAAAGCGGTGAATTTAATGATAAAGACTTAGTTAAATTGAATTTTGTCTTCTTTTTTTTTTGTTTGGTTTTGTTATTAACAGGTGACTATTAAAATCAACGTCGACCATGAAAAAAGAAAAAACACGTCATGTTGACTCAAGCTTCAATGGAATTTTCTTTTTTTATTTTATCTGAATAAAATCACGTTCCCAAGTGAGTGTTTATATACCGTAAAACAAAAACCCATACACAAACATTTAATTTGAGCAAAGAAATATTTCCGAGAGAGATACTTTAGGTCAGCGCGTTGCCTCATAGTACAATACATGGCGCACACCCGTCACTACTTAAAGCGATATCACTTAGGTGGAAGCAGACGTTGAATAAAGCTATTTCACGCACACTATAACTTAATATCATCTAAAATCTTCAACATTGAAAATATAAATTATTTGTCAATTTAAATCAACGTTGATGCTGTGATCTTGTCGTAAAACGATTGGTATCTGATATCCAATATTTAAGACAAAATAAACATTTTGTCATTGGTACACGAATCGTGAACCATAATGCGTTTCAGCCCCAGTTGTAACAAGAGAATCGAGGAACGAGGCTAGACACATTGTACCAAATCACTTGCGTCGCCATATTCTTATGTAGACTGGGACAACCAGACGCTAGAAATTTGCATTCGATTGAAACTGCTGGCTTATTTCGCCGAACATAACTCATTTAAAATTACAGTAAAACGGAAACCATTGAATGAAAATCAGTTTATATACATTCATATTACAGTATTATATGCGTTGCGACTCAATTGTGTCAATTTCTAAGTCCAAAATGTTAGAGGTTTAGCTCCTTTAAAGCATAACCTACCCTGTCCATGACCCCTATCAGTATATGTTCATTGGTGTGTGTTCTTAGTGTTTAACGTCCGCTTCCACCGAAGGTGATATCGCAGACAAGTCTTATTTTCATTTTTTTGATTATCGTGGCGCACGCGCAGGGGTCTTTCCTGTGGGAGAAACCCACGAGGTTGAGAAGGTGCCCCTATGTGCATTAGCTTCTGGTACAGGCTTAATAGTCTTCATTAGCATGATTGATGTAGAGGATAGACGCTAAACCCAATTTGGTTGACTGCCCAATTTCACCTTCGCAGACATATAATCGGTGAAGACCCGAACAACCAAGACTTAAATAGAGAAATTGGTTGAATAAATTGTTCTATCTATACATCTATAGAATTCTCTCAAACAGGTAATCTTCTTAGCCAACTAATGCATTCTTAAACGGGTTTCATCAAAACGTAATGGGTTTTATTTGGTCCAGATTTTAATTCTGTCGTTATCGATGGAGAGAGAGAGGGGGGGATGGGGTTCAACGTCCACAAGACACAAACTAGGTCATTTCGGGATAAACATATGGTTTACTCTTATTTCAATATTCGCTTGCGCGTAGGGATCTTCTCCTTGTCACGTAAAACCGGGAATTCGAAACCACGCCTGTTGACGCACGTGCTAACCATTCGGCCTTCCAGCTCCCAGAAATTAAATGGAGTACGCATCGTGACTGAAATCCAAACCCAAATAAAAAAATGGCAAAGTTTCCCTCTTATAACACGCTGCAGACATAGCCTTTCTACTACTTTTTTGTCTCTTCAAACTACCGACGTATATGACGAAGCCTGAAGAATCTATTCGTTGGACTCAAACTAAAAACACATGGCGGATTGGAAACTGAACGTTAAGCAAACACAGTGGGTTAATAAAGCGAGGAATTACAAGATAAATTAAACTAAAATCGTTTACATTCAGGTCACTATTTAAATCAACTTCGACCATGAAAGAAGAAATAATACGCCATGTTGACCCAAGCTTCCACAAAACCGTCCAATTTTTTAAAATATTTTTTATTTTATTTTTCTTAAACAGTAATCGTATTTTTCATCCTATTAGAAACTAAGACTATATTTACTTTATAAAAAGGCTATTTCTTTGTATGCTTGGTGCCACTCAGCAAACCGCAGTAGATTCTGGTACCGGAGTCTGTCGAGTTTTGCCGGTGTGCTTGGTGCATTATTACTTATCTATACTGCTTTGATTTATAAAATGTTACGGTGCGTTGACCAACCAAGAAACGGGGAATTTCTTCGTATTCCGGAACTCTCCATCTAGATGTAGGGTAGCCTACTGGAATCTGCCGAACGTGCTTGGTGCATTATTACTTATCTATATACTGCTGAAGTCGTGATTTATATGAAATTTGCCGATGCGTGGACTAAGAAAAATCCTCATGTTATCGGTGTTTGGAGGTTTGGCGAGATGTAGCATAGATTGTTTATTCACCATTTGTAATTTAAATCATTAAATGTCGACCGTGTTTCAATCCGTTTACATCTCCGCCATCCGAAGGTCTAGAAATTGACACAAATGGATCGCAACGCATATAATAATGTAATATGGATGTATATAAACTAATTTACATTCAATCGTTTCCGTTATGTTCGGCGAAATGGCAATTAAATGGCAATTAATCTTTAGCGTCTGGTTATTCCAGTCTACACCGATAGTATATTATATTGCACATGTTCTTCAGGTAAGAATATGCGGTCACCATTTGACATGACTTGTGGAATTTGGCTAGCCTAGTTCTTCGAGTCCCTTGTTACAAATGGCGCTGAAACCCACATGGTACAAAATTCTTGTACCAATATCACAACGTCAACGTTGATTTAGATTGGGGGGGTTGGGATGGCCAAATGGTCTAGAGTGTCGCGCTTCGATCTTTAGCTGGCCGGTCACCTCTGGCTTGCGGCTGTGGTTTCGAGCCCTGGTGTGAGGGTATGTGACATGGAGATAGGGGCGCCTTCTCAACCTCGTGGGTTTCCTCCGAGCACTCCGGTTTCCTCCCACGGCTAAAGACCCCTACGCGCAAGCGGATTATTGAAATAAAATTAAACCATGTGTTAGTCCCGAAATGACCTAGTTGTGTTGAGTGGACGTTAAACCCCATTTCTCTCTCTCTCTCTCTCTGATTTAGATTGACAAATAATTCGTGTTTTTAAGACCTTCGATGCTATTGAGTTAAGAGACTTGGCTACTTTAACAATATTTCATGATGTGCACCGATTACGACTGTTGATATTTTCATCAACCGTTTGTCTCTTTTATATGGAACTTTATTTCATGAGACTTTGGATCGATTTTTGTCAATCTGTTAAACAGAGTTGAAGAAGAGATGATTTATTCTAAGAGACTGCTGGTCTCCACTGGAAGAATTACCGTCACAAACAATAAATAATCCGCTACCCTACGCCTCACGATAACACACAGAATAAAAACCTCTCTTCTTGATTTTGTATAACCAATTCCCACTACCAGTTGCTGTCAGCTCAGAGAAGGGGATAATATATTTTTTTAAATCTCACACGAGGTAGTTTTGCATAAAACGCAGTATATAAGAATCTAAATGCAATATTTATTTTACGGTAAAAATAAATTAAGCAAAAATATTGAAGAACGTGTTTGAAATTCGCATAAAATGTGGCAAAGAAATTTGAAATTCTAATATGTGGTACATGTATCTATGGTGTGTAGAGTCGTGCCAATGCGTGTCACGGAATCGTGCAAGTTTCAGCCTGGCTTAACTAGCCTGGACGTCGCGGGTTCGACCCCGGTGTTGGCCATCGGGATTTTCCAGCGTGGCTTCCCCTTGTCAGTGGTGCAGAAATGAGGGTCTGATAAGAACAATTGTCTAGTCTTTCGGATGGGACAAAAAACTGAGGTCCCGTGTACATATTGGCTAGCACGTAAAATAACCCTTGACAGTTGGAATTCAGTTGCTGTCCGGGTCAATGTCATTTATGTGACAAAGTGCCCCAAAACTTGTATCATATTAAAACTATGTTTTAAACTAAAATATTTATTTAGAATGAATGAATGAAATGGGGTTTAACGTCCTACGCTTTAGCACCTAAACTGGGCCAATTGAAGACGGGCATACGCCATACAGTGTGCTATAGGGGAAATCTTGCCCGGGCAGCGGCGCTACGGCCTACTCTTATATCGCATTACAACTGCCAAGGGATCTTTTACGTGCACTTCAATTTGTACACGGCACGGGACCTCGGTTTTCCGTCCCGTCCGAACGACTAGGCAGCTGTCCTTGTCAGGCCCTCCTTCTGCATCACTGACAAGGGGAAATCACGCCGGAAAATCGAGATGATCTTCTCGGCCAATGCAGGGATCGAATATTTATTTAGATGAATCGAACCGATATGAAAACCACGTGTGGGAACCTATTGAAAGCCACGTTATTAAATGCACGTTATTGATCTACGATATAAGATACACTGTCCACTACATATCTCCCGTCAGAAGGCAACACTTAGTAACTCACTTGAGAAATCTAAATGAATGAATATTAAACCCCAGCTCACCCATATAATAGTAAAACACTAGATAATGTAAAGGCGATTTGCTGGAAATTTCAGTCAAATTGATCCACTCTGAACCAAGATTTTAGCATTGAATTTTCGGCCTAGTCTAAAGAAAATAATTGCAACAGGCAGATTTTCCTCTTACAAAATGAATGTTTTACTAGAATGCACAGTCAGCTATACGGAGGTAAAAACGACTCTGAGAGGAGCTTAGAGGAGGAAAGTGAAGATGGGCTTATGGTATGGACTCACCCGAGATCAGCCGCTGCCATGGCGGAGGGCGGAATGGTTGTCTTAAAGTAGCAATGTAGATCGTGTTCTTATTTTATTTGTGTTCCTGTTGTATTTATGTACCTGTTTCATATTTTGTTCCCGGTGTAAATAAATCCTACATGCACGAAACTGATCTCTGTTATCACAAAATAGTGCTACATACACTCAACGCAAGTTAGGCTTTCCAGGCTAGCATAGATGTTTCTGGCGGTGGGAGGGAACCGGAAGACCTGGAGAAACCGACGAGATTAGTCAGCCGACCCTACTCACCTTGTGACGCACAAACCTATCGTATGATCTATAAATACACACGCGCATCCACCCAGTGGTTCTGTTAACATTTTAATGATTTTAAAAGTAATGAAGAAATAAGACGCCACGTCGACTCCATACTCGCGCAGCGTTTCGTTTCGAGCCATTGCTTCAGGAATATGTGTCGACTCAAGAGTCAACATGATTTTCTGTTTTTTACAGTTAAATCACATCCCCATTTTCGGGCGCAAACCAACTTCATGACATTCTAAAGTCAAATTAAAACAATCGGCTTGTTCGAGATGCGTGGCCTAGATTGGTTCGCTTATTGCTTGAATAAAAACAACAATTTCGTAACAATATGATTTATTGTTCATCATAATTATTTTAAAATCTTTAAAATATAACATTTTATATTATTATTCCTAAATAATATTTATAATACATGCATTTTTCCTAACACATGTTTACAATGTATTCCTAAACATTCTACGTGCATACTCCAATTCAATTACTAAATGCCATTGAAACAATTTATTCTACGTGCATACAGGAAATATCTTAAGTATTCTAGTCTACCCGGTAAAAAGCATTATTACTAAATATAGGTCCAAAATATATTGACAGTCTAGGCTACCGGTACTAATCTAAAATTATTGGGAAAATAAAGGCTGAAACAAATTTCTATGTCTATTGAACATAAACAATCTACATTGATGTTATAAAATTCTTTAAAAAAAATAAAATAAAAGACAATATAAAAGCATGAATATTTGACAATAATTATTGCTACATTATTTAGGGAGATGCTAATTGTAGAAGACTGAACTTGGATCCAATTTACCTTTTACTCCTCTTAAAAGGGTTAGGTGTAGGGTTAGTATTCCCCCGAAGTACTCATTTAAATAAAGCGGTCATTGTGGACTCCGGAAATTCCCGAACTGTCTTACAATTAACATTTATCAATATTTTAATGTTTCAGCTATCACCAATTTTAAAAGCTAGAGAGAAATAACTATCGTATTGACTGGTGGATGGGATTCCCGGACTGTCTTAAAATTAACATTCACCAATATTTTAATGTTACGGCTTTTCCCAATTTTAAAAGCTAGAGGGGAAATAACTCTTGTATTGACTGGGAGATGGGATTGGACGTCAGTGCAGATTCTGTGTGAATTATTAAAGAATATTTGTAAAAACAAACAGCTTTGTCTGGGGTGAATATAAATATAATATTGTTGTGGCAAGAAATATATTATTTTCCTCAAGGTTCATATAAAGATTGTATAAAAAATATATGCCATGGATCCAGCAAAACATTGGACAGAATTATGTATGATTTTTGAAAGGAAAGGGCTAAATAAGGCAATGGGTAAACAATTACAATGTAAGTATACTATGATAATGATAACCAATATATAGATAGAGATACAACATGGTTTCAGCAGTTTATTTTAAATATTAACAAATATAGGCCTAAGGCTAACTTTAACACCATGCACTCACTTTCATTTTTAAGAGATTTAGAATCGCTTGTAAACTTCAATATTTAAAGCCAAAATAAAAACCTGATTTAGCTCTTACATAATGCATCTTTAAGCTATTGGAGAAATACATATAGGCCCATGAGGCAAAAATGACATGATAAATGACAACAACAAATTCAAAGGTCTCTGATACAACAGGTGTAATCTTGTATAGAGTGAATATAAAAAATATATAATCATAGAAGATATTAAAAAAACAAAATATGTCATCCACGCATGTAATATAGAAAATATGTCATTCGAGCATATAATAATGAAAATATGTCATCCGAGCATGTAATAATGATAATATGTCATCCGAGCATATAATATAGAAAATATGTCATCCGAGCATGTAATATAGAAAATATGTCATCCGAGCATGTAATATAGAAAATATGTCATCCGAGCATGTAATATAGAAAATATGTCATCCGAGCATGTAATATAGAAAATATGTCATCCGAGCATGTAATATAGAACATATGTCATCCGAGCATGTAATATAGAAAATATGTCATCCGAGCATGCAATATAGAAAATATGTCATCCGAGCATGTAATATAGAAAATATGTCATCCGAGCAGGGAATATAGAAAATATGTCATCCGAGCATGTATTATAGAAAATATGTCATCCAAGCATGTAATATAGAAAATATGTCATCCCAGCATGTAATATAGAAAATATGTCATCCCAGCATGTAATATAGAAAATATGTCATTCGAGCATGTAATATAGAAAATATGTCATCCAAGCATGTAATATAGAAAATATGTCATCCAAGCATGTAATATAGAAAATATGTTTATTAGACCTTGTAATATAGAAAATATGTCATCGGAGCATGTAATATAGAAAATATGTCATCCGAGCATGTAATATAGAAAATATATCATCCGAGCATGTTATATAGAAAATATGTCATCCGAGCATGTAATATAGAAAATATGTCATCTGAGCATGCATTATAGAAAATATATCATTAGACCATATATAATATATCATCGAATATTTACCAGAAAATAGCATATTATCTTTAATTTATATAAGTGTCATAAAAAAAAACCAGAAAATATTGAAGTATACAAAATACTAAAACAAAGTATTTTTATTCCGTTCGTTTGGCTAGTCACATATAGCTTAATTCTATTTTTATATTTAAAATGTTTGGTATAACATACAGCAGTTTGTAAAATATCATTAATACTAAGGTCTCATTCGGTCAAATTTCTATTCGGCTATATGATTCGCCCGAATCAAACGTGTTTAATATATTCAGCTGATTTTTCATTCGGACAAATTATATTCGCCTAGTGTATGCTAAGCCGAACCACCACTCGTGTCGAGGAGTCACGTGATTGTTTGAAGACATGGTCGGCACCATGTTTACTCATCTGACCTGATAGGTGATGCAATCAAATAGTGAAACATTTCCCTAAGGTATCCACCAATTCGCTGATTGATTCGGCCGAATGATTCAGCTAATGTGTCCACCGATTAAGATTTAGATAAAGAGCTGAAAGTCAACAGTATGGTTGTCTGAGGCTGGTTATTATGTATAGGTAGACATTACAAATGGTCTATTCCGTTTTACCATTGGTTGATGTTTTATGACCATATTTGGATCCTGAGTCAATTTCTGTGACTGACATTATCAATCGAAACAAAATGATAACTGAAAAAAAAAATTGAAAACATGTTGAAGGGATGTATACAGACAATGCAAATCCGATTCAGGATTTTGAAACAACTGTATACATGTACATATATTATGACTGTGGTTTGTCTGTTCAGGTTTGGCGGCTACACTAGGGCTGTCCCAAGGCTGAAATATATATGGTATCTAGGAATAGCTCGGACTGGGGTGTAAAATGGGCAAGGTTATGTTGGCCTACTGCTTCTATTTTCAAAGTTACTGGCGTAAAACGGGCTACGACGGGTCATCCCCTAGTGTAATTATAATTCTATGTGTAAGAAAGTAATGGGATTTAATGATCATTTCAAGACTAACATATGATACAATTTTATTTCCACAATTTGCTTGTACGTAGGGGTCTTTAGAAATGTGAGGAAAATGTAAGACCCATAGAACGCCACAAGTTGGACAGGCGACCCAACTCCTTGTCATGTAGTCATGTACATGCTTGGGATCGAAACCATGCCACTTGTCTCAATTACAGATCCTATGACAGCTGTTCTTGTCAGGACCTCTGTCCGACTCAATGACAGACCCTATAATCCAAAACACACACAAAATAATAATATCATCATACCTGTAATAAAAGCCAGGGCTAGAATTATTCTAGAGAAAACAGTTCCTGAGATTATGATTCCTGCGATTAAATTAAACAAGGGAAGACACGTCACCACTATCCAGAAGAAGGCGTTGGTTATATTTTTATAACCTTTGGGTACTTTGTACGGAACTCCTTGTAATTTACCATTGTTGATAAATTCATCGAACATCTTATCCTGAAAGAGATGAATTACCACAAATTAGACTTGTAGCAGAGATGAACATCTGGAGATTCCTAGAATGTTGTATTCTATGTCCTTATGAGTTATTGTGTTCTAAAGTCCTCACAATCGTTGATGCAACAGATCTTGTTTCAATGTGGACTGATAAAATTCAATAAAATAATATGCAAGAATAACTGCATCAGTTTGTTCATTTCCTATTATAGTAACAAAAAAAAGAGCTGCAAAAAATTAAATACAGGTCTTTTTTGTTTAGTTATTTTACAATAAAAAAGGAAATGAAATAGGGTTTAACTTCCTACGGTTCTGCTCCAAACTGGGCTAATGAAGACGAACATACGCCATACAGTGTGTTATGAGGGAAATTTTGTCCTGACAGTGCCAATACAGCCCACTCTTATATCATCGAATTCCAACTGTCAAGGGATCTTGTATGTGCACGCCAATGTGTACATGGGACCTTGTTTTTCTGACCTATCTGAACTACTACACAGCTGTCCTCTGACAAGGAGAAACCATGCCGGAAAATCTGGATGAACTTTCTCGGCCAATGTGGCCATCGAACACCTGACCTCCAGGCTAGCAAGCCAGCGTCTTTTCCACCTAGCTACGGTGGCCCCAAGTTAATTTTTAAAATCTGACCTTTTTAAGATAAAGATCTCTCAACCATTCAGCACATTCTTGATCTGTATCTACTGGTATATCTTCTATTTTATAACGTCTACAAATATACAAATATATCTATACTTATACAAGATTATAAACAGATTTATTCTTATACAAAATCAATACAGATCAGGGGCGTGCTGGTGGTAAGGTTATGAGGACGGTATCCTCACGGGCCCCTGTTTGATAACTCCTCTCACCCGTATAAGCGGGCCCCTCTGAGGGCACTAAGACAATATTTATCATAAAATAGTGAAAATTCTCCTAATTTAATTGTAATAATCAGACCTGAATTCAGGCTCAGAAGGGGTCTAAAAATGCGTCTCCCGGTTGTCAAATTTCAAAATTTGGGCCCCAGCACGCCCCTGATAGAGATCTATTCTTATACAAGATTATATACATCATAATATACAGGTACATGTAGCCCTATTCACATACAAGATTATATACATGTACATCATAATATATAGGTAGATTATATACATTCTGGTTTTCAAGTAGCCCTATTATTCATCTTAGTATTCAGGTAAACCTATAAATATCACATGCTAGCAATGACATCGAGGGTTGATTAATGATCTGGATAAGTTAATTATTATTATTATTATTATTATTATTCGATTTATATAGCGCTTCATTACACAAGAGTGTTTCTAAGCGCATTCACAACAAAACAGTTCAAAAACATGTTTGAAATAAGTATGTTTTTAAGTTAGTCTTAAAGCTCTGGATGGAAGAGGATTCTCGAAGAGTTTTTGGAAGATCATTCCACATTTTAGCTGCTCTGACGGAGAAAGCATATTCACCAGAACGCTTATTATATTTAGGGATCCTCAATATGCTACGATCACTTGCAGAACGAAGGTTGGATCGCCGGGGAGTATAAAAATCAAAGAGTTCTTTTAAATAAATGGGTGCAGTGTCAGAATAAATTGATTTAAACACATTCACAAGAGCTTTAAATTGAACCCTCGCTCGAACTGGAAGCCAATGGAGTTTCTGTAATTTAGCTAATATATGGTCAAATTTTCGTGTTCTGGTTATGAGACGTGCAGCATTGTTTTGCGCTATTTGTAGTCTGTTTAAAGCTGTTTCTGGTGCTCCTAATAGAAGTGAATTTGCATAGTCCAAATGCGATGTTACCAATGCTCTAACAACACTCTGACAAGCGTCAGTATTAAGATGAGAGCGTATTCTCGAAATAGCTCTCATTTGATAATGCATTTTCCGTATCATACTATTGATTTGGGGAACTGTGGACATAAATTCATCGGTCACATAGCCAAGATTTTTAGCCTGCTTCTTGGGAGATATAGAGCAATCACCAATCTGAATCGAATCGACTTTAAACAATTTACTGGATTGTGATTTTGATGTTATGACAATAAATTCAGATTTGTCATCGTTTAGTTTTAGCCTATTTCTGGTCATCCATCCTCGAATTTCATGAAGACAAGACTCTAGTCTACTGATAGAATCCTTGGCAGCAAGATAGTTGTTGTGTTGAAAGTAGTCATATATTTGGGTGTCATCAGCAAAGCCGTGGTTTTGTACCCCATGCCTTCTTATGATTCGACCAATTGGAAGAATGTATAGAAGAAAAAGTAGAGGTCCCAATACAGATCCTTGTGGAACACCTATCCTAACAGCAGAGGGTTGAGACACAGACCTGTTTATTTGCACCTGCTGTGTTCTATCTTGAAGATATGACTTTATCCATGACAGTGCGGCACCAGAGATCCCAACCGAACATTCCAACCTTTGAAATAAAATACTATGATCTATGGTATCAAAAGCAGCACTGAGATCCAATAGTATTAGGTGTACGGCTAGATTCCTATCCAGTGCCAGGTCGATATCGTTTTTAATTTTAAGTAGAGCTGTCTCTGTGCTGTGACCTCGTTTGTAAGCAGATTGAAGTGGTTCGTGTAAATCGTTATCAGACAGATAATTTGAAATTTGAGAAGCAATAACTCTTTCAATAACCTTGCCGATGAATGGTAAGTTGGAAACAGGTCGGTAATTCTTACACAGCTGCGGATCAAGGTTAGGTTTCTTCAACAAAGGTGAAATCAGAGCAGTCTTTAAGCATACAGGAACAGTACTAGTGGTTATAGAATAATTAACAATGCCAGTAATGATTGGAAGCAGGACCTCCAATACTTTCTCCTCTTTCAAAAGCCAGGTTGGAAGAGGGTCAGAATTACATGTGGCAGATTTACTCTTAAGTATAATCTTCTTGACCTGTTCTTCAGAAACAGTATCAAATAGATTTAGATTGCACTCTAGGGACGGACCTGGTTCCTCGACCTCCGAATCTGAGTCGACCAGACTATCTAGTCCTTTCCTAATATCAGATACTTTAGTTTGGAAAAAGGAACAAAATCTCTCGGCTAGCCCAAGGTCATCAGTTGATGATGGAAGCCGTTGAGTCGTATCGGATGTAAGCGACTGAACGATTTTAAATAAATCACGTGGTTGTGAAGATGATAATTTATTATTATAGAAATTATTCTTGGCAGATCTGATCATAGATATGACCTTAGCAGACTGTGCTCTGTATATCTGTTTATGAACCTCTAACTTGGTTTTACGCCACACTCTTTCGGTTTTTCTACGAATTTTGCGCTCACTGTGAATTGCATCATCGTACCAAGGACATTGGCGATTGGATTTTAGCTTCCAAGTTTTCAGTGGCGCATGACAGTTCAATACACTAATAGTGCAGGCATTATAATCCTCAACAGATTTAGTTGGATCTGCATTCTGTGTACTATTGAAACATTCTGACAGATCGCTAGAAAAGTCTGCTAGATTTATGTTTCTAAGTTTTCTTGATGTTACTTGTAAGTCAGTTTCAGCTTCTGGCTTTTGATTGATTATTCCATAAACAGGATGATGGTCAGAAATGATATCGGGCAATACATCCACTGAGTCAATAATAGTCGATTCATTTTCTGTTAGCCAAGTTTCTGTGATGACAAGAAGGTCAATATGGTGTTCTATAACAAACTCAGACAGGAGTTGTGTCTTATTTCTGACTGATCGGGCATTGATTAAGGCAAATTTGAGATTGTTTATTTTCTGTTTGTGATTAAGTTTAACAGAAATAAGATTATTAGAGTTGACAGGAATTTCAGGAATGTCATACGGGTGATAAGGTCTGTTGCCAGTTATAACGGATATAAACTTTTGTTTTCGCCTTCCAGCTCTTTTTCCTCTGGGTTTTTTAAATATATTTAACCGCTTTAAGCAGTCAAAGTCAATTGATGTATGGACAGAATTGACTGATTTCAGTTCTGAAAGCTCACTGCGTGAGTATTTAATCATATGATTTGAACAACATCCTTTGTTTGCTTTCCTTCACACCTCTCTGTTTACAACAATGAGTGTTTTGATAAGTACAGGAAAACAATAGGGATTAACACCAGTTCAGTTACATCACTTGATCAAAATACTATTTTCATCTAAAACCATATTTTCAACAATAACTTTTGAAATCCAAAAGATTTTTTCAAAATTATTTCACTAAATGATTCCTTACAGTTAGTTGCATTAACATGCAAATATTTGTCACAAACCTATACTTGAAACACACAGAAAATATCAAAATCTAGAGAGCACAATTACACACAGCTGCCTGTTAGGCGCTTCGGCTTGATATAAGAAGAGAGGTGAGGACTATGTTATTTCGGGACTAACATATGGTTAAATTTTATTTCCATAATTCGCTTGCACGTAGGCGTCTTTAGTAGTAAGAGGAAATCGGACAACCTGGAGATAATCCACGATGTTGGACAGGCGACCCTACTCCTTGCCACATGCAACCGGGAATCGAAACCACGCCAGTTGACTCAATGACAGACTTTATGATACATGCCACCCCCTCCCAAACAGCAAATGGTCTCCTAAGACAGGTTTATTTATATTGAAAGGATTAACTGTATATATAAATGATCTGTTAAGACAGGTGTCCTTATTGAAAGGATTAACTGTATATATAAATGGTCTCCTAAGACAGGTTTATTTACATTGAAAGGGTTAACTGTATGTACATACTTCATATAGATGTGTGCTGTTACAGGTATACGTTGAGCTATGGTCCAAACTGAAGGCTTTGGATGTTCATCAAACAAGATCTCTGAATCAAGCACTGAGTCAACTGAAAATCATAGAAATAAATCAAATATTATAAAGGATTTTATTTGGTAATACCGAAGTAAATTAGTCCATTGTCCCTGATAAGTCATTATTGATGTATATAATTCTAGAAAAATTCACCCCCCCCGCCCCCAGTCTGCGATATCACTTCTGTGGAAGCAGACGTTAAAGCACCAAGAAACTACTACTAATCCAGAGACAACAAATTTGACAAGACGGTGTTCAGTATAATGGTTTAATCCAAGACACATTGCACAGTCTTGTCAACTTTGTTGCTCAGGTATTAATCTTTTGGGGATTATTTACTAGGATTTGTTTTTTTATGGCTTGGAGCCGCATCACTAAGATCCAGGCTTACCTGCACTGTTACGGGGATCCCCCCACCCTTCTACCATATTAGTGGAATTTTATTTTTTATAATTGTTTTATCATTGCTTGTTCAAGACTAGAGAAGCCTATACGGAACGTTACGAAACTTCGCTCAATAATAAAGGAAAATTGAATTCCACAAAATTGTGTCCAGGGTATTTCCAGACAAGTACTAAATGTCAATTAAATAAATCATCAAGCTTGCTATATATATACTTACATTTTCCCCTCATGTCTCGAACAAATGCCATTAAACCTTTTGGTCGTGGTAAAAGATGGTGTTTCATATCAGGATAACCTTTTGACCTTGACACTTCTAAACTAGCTTTATGTTTATCTTCTGTGAATCTTGTTCCTTCTGGATACATGTATAACTAAAAAAACAAGCCAACAGTGAGGCTGATGTCCTCCGCCGAAATCCCCAAATAATAAGATGACACATATTAATTAATCGAACATTTACTTTTTTCAAAATATTAGCTTTAGCTCAAAATATTTATTATTGACTTAGTTAAGACATTCGCCTAATGAGTTATGTTCCAAAGTCTTGACCAATAAAAGTGCTTATCGCTCCTTAGCCAAAGCAGAAAATTTGCAACATTGAACTTAGTCAAGGTAATGATAAAATGAATCTATACTCTAAGTTCTGAGTTACATTGCTATCACTTCCTTACAACTAAAGTTATCGTGGCCCAAAGCATCAACCAATCAGATTTATTATCGTTCTGCTTACCCTCAGCAGGTCAATATATCGTTGTTATAAAGCTAAAGCTATACACCAAGTGTCCTCACTCTCACTTAATCAGAACTTAATAAGCATCAACCAATCAAATTGCTTATCTCTGCTTAACCTAAGCAGAAAATGCTCACCTTCGAACCCCATGAAGGTATTCACGTAATAGACACCTATGCCAAGTGTGAACATTCTAACTCAATTAGAACGAGAGTTATTGTGTTCCAAAATCTCGACCAATCAAATTGCTTATCAGCCATATTACCAAGAGCAGAACATGCTCATTATCAAAACCAGTCAAGGTATTGATGTAATGAAACTACACACCAAGTTTCTTTATTTCACCTAATTAGAATTAAAGTTATCGTGCCCCAAAGCATCAACCAATCAAATTGCTTGCCTCTGCTTAAACTAAGCAAAAAATGCTCATCTTCAAATTCCATCAAGACATTGACCCAATAAACACTCACACTAAGTTTGAACATTCTAACTCAATTAGAATGAGAGTTATTCAGTTCCAAAGTCTCGACCCATCAAATTGCTTATCGCTCTGCTTACCCTTAGCAGAAAATGCTCATTATCGAACTTAGTCAAGGTATTGATGTAATGAAACTATACACCAAGTTTCATCACTCTCACTTAATTAGAACTAAAGTTATCGTGTCCCAAAGCATCAACCAATCAAATTGCTTATCTCTGCTTACCCTAAGCGGAAAATGCTCATCTTTGAACTCCATCAAGGTATTGCCATAATAAACACCTACACTAAGTTTGAACATTCTAGCTCAATTAGAACGAGAGTTATTGTGTCCCAAAAAGTGTGACAGACAGACAGACAGACAGACAGACAGACAGACAGACAGACAGACAGACAGACGAACCCATTTTAATAGTCCCCTGCTTTCTTCGAAAGGCGGGGGACAAAAACCTAGCTTGTGTATGAATGAATGAAGGAATGAAATGGGATTTTAGGTCCTATCTTTCGGGGCAAAATGGGATAATGAAGGGAGACATACACCATACAGTGTTCTATGATGGAAATTTTGCACGGAGATCAACTGATATCAAATTATCAATGGTTCTTTTACGTGCACAGATTTGGAGGAATTTTACTGGTGCGAATTTGAAGCAGGTCAGCGCGCTTTTATTCTTTCATATTATTTAAACCCGTAAATTTGTAGGAATATTGTTGAAATAAATTTAAATACGGTAAGGAAATGAAAAATAGCGAGGTGCATCTCTTTTTTTTATTTGAACATTTTGGATTTTTAATCCAGCTCTCTTTCTCTTAAAGAAGTAGTTATATAGATAAACTATAATGTAAGGATACTTACAGTGACTGGATAATCTTTAGGATAACAAGTGAGATTTTTTAATCCAGTTTTTAAGATAGTTTTATCTTCCTGCCAATTTCTCTTGAGAAAAAGACTTTCTGTAAAATACCACGTCCATCCCACTAGTGGTACATACTTGTGGGAATTCTTCGAGTAAACTTTATGGTTCTGGAAAATAGAAGAATGATATTAAGTTCTGAAATTCAATGTTATTCACCAAAAGCCCATTCAGATATGAAGAAATGAAATGAAATGTGGTTTTACATCCTACTGTTCTGCTCCGAACTGGGCTAATGAAGACGAGCATACGCCATAAATTGTGCTATGAGAAAAATTTTGCCCGAACAGCGGCACTACGGCCTACTCTTATATCAAATTCCAACTGTCAAGGGATCTTTTTACGAGCATGACAATGTGTACACAGGACCTCAGATACCCCCCATACGAAAGACTAGACAACTGTCCTTATCCGGCCTTGCATCCTTCATCACTGACAATTTAAGGTGGAACCATGTTTGGATGAACTTTCTCGTTCAATGCAGTTCTAAGCAGGCGATCCAACTCCTTGTCACATTCAAGCTGTGAATTGAAACCACTCCTCTATACACAATGACAGACCTTAGGATCTAAAGTCCATACATTATCCCACTTGGTCCCCTTAATTCCTACACTTTCTACATTATCCCACTTGGTCCCCTTAATTCCTACACTTTCTACATTCTCGTGCATATCATTAAAATATTTCAAGCTTGACCCCAGAATATTAAAATATTCCAAGCCAGACCACAAGCATATCAAAATATTTTAGGTTTAATCTGGCCCAGCATATCAAAATAATCGAAGCTTGACCCTCAGAATATTAGAATAATCTAAGCTTGACCCCAGAATGTTACAATAATCTAAGCTTACCCACAGCATATTAAAATAACCCAAGCTTGACTCCCAACATATTAAAATAATCCAAGCTCGACCCCAGAATATTAGAATAATCCAAGCTTGACCCCAGAACATAAATATAATCCAAGCCTGACCCCCAGACATAAAATAATCCAAGCTTGACCCCAGAATATAACAATAATACAAGCTTGACCCCAGAATATTAGAATAATCTAAGCTTACCCCCAGCATATTAAAATGATCAGCTACCACTCCAGTCATTAACCAATCTATTTCATAACGATGGTTCTGCATACATAATACATTTTCTTTTCCCAATAATTTGTGATCCTCTTCGGACACATATACTAAACATGTTGAATTCGACCACCAATCGCCCAAAAACGTATAAACTGAAATAATATCAATCTTAAAATCAGACTTGGAGCCAAAACAGTAAACAAACCTCCCTGGACACATATAATAAGCATGTTGAATTCGACCACCAATCGCCCAAAAACGTATAAACTGAAATAATATCAATCTTAAAATTAGACTCGGAGCCAGTACAGTAAACAAACCTCCCTCCAGGGGCTAAGCGACCCAGCTCTTGTAATTGAGGATAATATCTACGCTTTCACATCCCTATCAAGTCTGACATTTTTCTTTTTATCGCTTGGCAACCCACAAAAAGTAGCTTTTCCCCCTAAATACCTCGGCAACTGTACAGTTTTGCTTTAAAATAGAAATACTTACATGACCAGAAACAATATCCTAGATGTACATTAATAATTCTATAAATAGTTTTGTTGATCGGCCATATAACACAGGAACATAACATCAAAGCACAGATGATAAACCCTGCAGCTATATACGTATACGCCAACGTTAAAAACCCTAATAACGTCACACCCAACTTTAAACGTTCTACAACACCCATCTTTCACTGTAATAGAAAAACAAAGTTCATTTTACAAACTAAGTAACAGGAGGGGTTGGCTGGCAGAATGGCTAGTGCATGTGCGTTGTATCATAAGGTTTGACATTGAGTCAACTGGCGTTGTTTCGATTCCCCGGTTGTCTGTGGCAAGGAATTGGATCGTTTGTCTAACCTCATGGGTTTCCTCTGAGTCCTCTGGTTTCCTCCCACTGCTTAAGACCCTATTGAATTATGTGTTAGTCTCACAGTGACATTGTGACGTTACACCCCATTTCTCACTCTCTCCTACAAAGTAAGTACACCCCATTTCTCCCCCCTTTCTCTCTCACAAAGTAAGTAAATATTTAACAGGAAAGGAAACACCAGTAAAATAAAATAAGGAGTTACGACCTACTTTTCTGCACTAATTGATCCACTCTTCTGAACCCAGATTTAACATTTGAATTTTCGATCTAGCCTCGATCATAATTACTAAAGTCAGTACGATAAAAAACATAGTCTCGATTATCTATTTCATGATTTTTAAATCATGACTGAAAGTTGAGTTGAGCAGCAAATCTGATCCTAATCCATTAAATATCACAGGCTATACATGTATATAGCGATGACATTGAGTTTTGTTTATGGTCTGGATAAGTTAATTAATTAATGTCTAATTAACAATTTAGATAACATTTCAGGCCTCAAAAAAGAGCTGCAATAGGCAGATTTAGCTCTTGCATAATGTATGTTTATTAAAACCACTTATATGGATATACTACTTCTGAATTTATTAACATGCTATGTTTAAATACACATATACAGATATCGTTATCAAGAATGTTAATAAATTCAGAGGTAGTATATCCATACACATATACAGATATCGTTATCAAGCATGTTAATAAATTCAGAGGTAGTATATCTACATAAGTGGTTTTAATTTGTGAAATCCACTATATCTATATGTCTTATAAGGATAATTTATGTTTAATATGTAATAAATGATCTGATAAACTCTCCCCCTTAGACATACAGCCTTATGTAACATGATGGCTTTATAATCTACTGGTAATTAATTAAAAGTTTATTAAATTAATTTTATTTCTAAATCATTACCTGGTCAGGATAAGATCATTTCTTATTAGGTAAATATTCAACCATTGGTACATGTATATTGGTATATTTATAACAAGATCATTAATTATTAGATTAAAGCCCCAATACCACTCTTGTTGTAACTGAATAATATGTCCCAATCTTTATTCTGGTCAACAATTTGTACTATTCTACAATTTTTCAATTAATAAATGATACAAATTTCATCTAAACACACCTAATTTTAAAAATTGGAAAAATTCAACTGCATGCCGTAACATGGTTTACGTAACATTGTTTACGTAAACACTTTCAAATGCAACTTGAATTTAAACATATTTTCAAACCCTCTGGACAAGTAAGTTAGGTTGTAATGGATAATTTGCACAACAGAAAGGACACTTAAACATCTTGTAGTTAGAATAAGGCTAATTTTTATTTTCTGGACCTGTCAAGCCAGCAAGAGTGTTATTGTCCCTTTAAAACACAACAATTAGTACCGTATTAGGTAAAAATTTATCCATTGGTGTATTTGTGACGAGATAATTAATTATGAGATTAAAACCCAACTACTGGTACATCAGTCCTACTAAAGATCTTGAGATTGTACATGTATATGGTTATCTTTTTATGATAAGAACAATATTTTATGATTAGATTTCTAGGCTAGACTAAAACCAACAAAAAGTGAAAACATGCACATTGTATGCTATTTAGAGTGGAATTACGATGTAATGTAATTTTGTAGGAATATTATTGGCATAAATTTGAATACCCTGCGGAAATTAGACGTTAAACCCCATTTCTCTCTCTCTCTCCCTATATCAATAATGTTTCACATGTCAAACAATAAATTTGGATGTTTCCCAACTTCACCTAAAGCTGCACGTCCACCAGGTCTACTACTCAAATCGTGTTAATTTGATAGAGGCTGGGCCGACAATTCAATCGCCAAATTTTCGGTTCAGAGTGGATAAATATGACTGAAATTTTCAGCAAATTTCCTTTACAATATCTAGGTTTTAACTATTATAGTGAGAATTGTCAGCTCTTTATCTTATCTCCCATAAAGTATCTTTAATAATACTGACAGACCAATAAAAGGCAATACACCTTTAAATTTTATTAGAATAAAAACTTGAAACTTGTGTTATGTGGCCTAGAAAACACACTTTCATCGTGTTAGTCCCCCTATTTTCTGCAGGATGTATATTACTTGAAACTTGTGTTATGTTATAGGGTGTAGAAATGACACTGTAAGTACGTACCATATATATGTTCGTGCACACCTACATGTAACATTAACAGAACACAGTTTTTATGGGATACAATCACTAGTTTATTCTAAAGCACGACGTTTCGACAAGTATCCTCTTATCGTTATCAAGCACAATGACATTTATAACGGTAAGAGGATACTTGTCGAAACGTCGTGCTTTAGAATAAACTAGTGATTGTATCCCATAAAAACTGTGTTCTGTAAATGTGTTTCCCGATCGCTAAATGCCACTAAAAGATTACATGTAACAATAACACACTGAATCTTGTATGTGAGTTGACCTATACGAATAGGCTATAATATATTTAAATGAGGCTATAATATATGTAAATAAGATGATATCTGTTTTTATGTATAGCAAGATTCTCTATGATCATCCTACAGTATTTATGCGCTTAGAAACACTCATGTGTAATGAAGCGCTATATAAATCTAATAATGTATAATGAAAATATGTTGAATAATAATAGAAAGCTGTTACTGTACATAAATGCTTAGTAACAGATGTTTATATCAGTTTATGGTCAATATTGTATTCAATTATTTTAAAGTACATGTACATGTAAATCAATGCTCAATTTACTATAATAATAATCGCATCATTTTACAAGGGTAGCAAATTAGGCCTGAGGCCTTATTCCAATTTGGCCCTTGGCACAGATCGTGTGAATGAATTTGATCATTACTGCAGGAAGAAACTGGATAACTTGGGGGAAACCTGCCTGATCGGACGGGAGACCGAATATCCCTCTCACTTACAACGATAAAGTTCTTTGCCCTGAGCTTTGATTGAACCCTCGTTGCATTGGTGAGAAGCCGCCTCTCTATCGCCATGGCTATCCGACTGAACTTTGAACATAATAAAGTACAGTAATTTGAATAAAATTTTCTATATATTCATTTAATATCTGAGCTTCTCCCAAACATAAAACCAAGCTCTTTGGTCATTTTTTTTAATAAAAACAGAGCTGGCAGCATATTGGAAATAATCCAAAGCCTAAGCTTTCTAAAATTTCAGTTCTTTTTAAATTTGTTGTATCATCTGGAGTTTACTCATCCAGAGGGTTCGAAAATATGTTTAAATCCAAGTTGCATTTGAAAGTGTTTACGTAAAGCTTTTTAAACCATGTAGTGGAATTTTCCAAATTTTTAAATTAGGTGTGTTAAGATAAAATTGGTATCATCAATTAATTGGAATATTGTAAAATAGTACAATTTGTTGACCAGAATAATTATTGGAGCATATTATTCCTTTACAACAAGAGTGGTATTGGGGCTTTAAGTGATTGCTTTGAGCAAGAACCATCTTCACTGTATTAAGGCTTATTAAGGCTTATTGTGTGCAAGGGATATAAAATCACAATACTGTTAGACCTGTGCCAATCAAGTATTAATCTCTTTAATCCCCTATCAAACTATTAAGTGTTTAAAGCATTACCTCGTAAAATCTTATTACCTGATTCTATTATTTGCCTTAAGGATTATACTATTTATACTATCAAAATATAGCGAGCCAATCTTGTCTATGATATCACCCTAGGTGAAAGTGAACGTTAAACCCCTGATACTAGCGAGCCAATTAAATCTAACCATTAATTTAAACAACAAACTATCGATATGATATCACAGAGAGAGAGAAAAATGGGGTTTAACGTACACTCAACACAACTAGGTCATTTCGGGACTAAAATATGGTTAAATTTTTTCAATAATTTGTTTGCGCAAAGGGGTCTTTAGCAGTGTGAGGAAACCGGAGTGCCCAGAGGGAACCCACGAGGTTGAGAAGGCGCCCCATCTCCATGCCACATACACTCGAAACCAGGGCTCGAAACCACAGCCGCAAGCCAGAGGTGGCCGGCACTCTAGACCGCTAGGCCATCCCCCCCCCCCTCATATAAGGGATGTATCACCCATTTCTAAATAAATCAAAAAATATCTAACAATTCAAAGACCTGTTCTTCACGTTTAGTTCAAGCAACTATGATGACATATATTCAAAACTGGTACTACTCCCTCAATGTACCGTATGCTAATATATAAATGTAGATTTCATCCATGTTTTATGTAATTTACATCCACTTTTTATATATTTTTCATCCATTTGGTTTATATATTTTTCATCCATTTTGTTTGTAAATTTTTCATCCATTTTGTTTATATATTTTTCATCCATTTTGTTTGTATATTTTTCATCCATTTTGTTTATATATTTTTCATCCATTTTTTTTATATATTTTTCATCCATTTATTTATATGTATTTTATCTGGTTTAACGTCCACATGGTTCTATTTTATTTCAATAATTCGCTTGCGTGTAGGGGTCTTTAGCAGTTGGAGGAAACCTGAGGACCCATAGAAAACCCACAAAGTTAGACAACACTGACGCTACTCAACCTCGTCATATGTACCGTACAAGACAAACCTTATATTTTTTCACACGTACGTGGACCCCCACCCCCACCTTGTACACTTTTTCAGTTGAAAGACAAATCGTGTAGGCTACATTAGTAAATTAGTCTTGAATTTCAAATTCAGTTTAATCACCAGTCAGCATCCCTCAGGACTATATCATAATATAGGCACCTATTTTCATTTTATTATTTAGAAGTTCGGCCTATACTATATATATTTATATTTTTGTGAGAAATTAACCTCAAATCCAATCAAGACCTCAAAAAGTATTAATGTCTCTTTATTTTTTTAGATTAGAATCGCTTCCACAGCTAAGTAAATAAAACACACCTGGCTGCCAGCTATAAATGGATGTCGTTATTCTTACTCTGTGTGGATGTTGTTGTTTTTTGAGGGCGTGGTCATAAATCGCCGAATCACAAATTAAGAAATCCTCACCTGTCCTGTTCCCCTAATGTTTCCAGCTATGTCTTGAACTGATTATTTTAGTAGTAGGTAACCACAACAGCTGCTACAATATCATGCCTGCACAAGTTGCTGTGCGCCGATAATCTGTTCAATTATGCGTAAAAGCAGCTTATAATATTAATGTTATCGTCGCCACACTACACGTTCCATAAACATAGCCAAGGTTAACCAGACGCTTTAGTTTATATATTGGAGTTGTTTCCCTTCTGCACATTTATTTTAACAAAGTTACTTTAAAGGGACAATAACACTCTTGCTGGCCTTACAGCTCCAGCAAATAAATAAGAATGAAAGAATGAAATGATGTTTAACGTCCTACTATTATGCACCTAACCTGGGCTAATGGAAGACAGGCATACGCCATACAGTGTGCTATGAGGGAAATTTTGCCCGGGCAGCGGCGCTATGGCCTACTCTTATATCAAATTCAAACTGCTAGGGGATCTTTTATGTGCACTCCAATGTGTACACGGGACCTCGTTTTTTTTCCCATCCGAACGACTATGCAGCTATCCTTGTCGGCGGAAATCTTGAATGGGGGGTCAATCCTAGGTCTTGATAGGCCAGGGTCCAGGGGCCACAATAACCTGGGGAAATGAGTAGGCCTCTACTTGCGGCCAAATTATTTGGGGGGGGGGGGGAGGGAGGGTATGTAAATTATCCATTACATCCTATTTTACTTGTCTGGAGGGTTCAAAAATATTTTAAATCCAAGTCACATTTGAAAAGGTTTACTAAGGCTTTTGAAATCATTAAGATGAATTTTTCCAATTTTTCCAATTTTTCCAATATTTTAAATAAGGTGTTTTAAGAGGAAATTTGTATCATCAGCCACTTTCTGATTCAACGATCACGTGTTAACCATTCGGCAACCAAACTCTACGGTTCTGATCCTAAACCCAGCTGATGACTATGGGCATACGCCATACAGTGTGCTATGAGGGAAATTTTGCCCGGGAAGCGGCGCTACGGCCTATTCTTATATCGAATTCGAACCGGCAAGGGATCTTTTATGTACACAGCAATGTGTACACATTTTTTTCGTATCATCTGGATAACTAGACAGCTGTCCTTGTTAGGCCCTCTGTCCTGCATTACAGACAAGGGGAAACCACGCCGGAAAATCTGAATGAACTTTCTCGAAAAATGCAGGGATCGAACACCCGACCTCAAGGCCAGGGAGCCAAGCTCAACCAACGTCTCGCCCACTTAGCCATGTGATCCCCCCCATACAAAAAGACAATTATACCTTTTATTTAATTTAATATTTATTGATGATTTAATAAAACAAAATACCATGAAATGTTATTACATTGACAAGACTACACCAAGTTTAACTAAACATGAAAACATTAATTTTGATTGTTACACTTTAGGCTGATCTAAGATTTCATCAACTTCCCGAGAAGTAAACAGTGTTAGGGTAAAACTTAGCGCTAGACCTGTTTACAGTATTTACATCTCGTGGCATTGACGAAAATCTACAGGTAGCCTTAATATTTAGATCTATCCCCCATTTCTCCTGTCAAAAGCCTTAAAGGCAAAACATAGTAACTCACTTTTTTCTTATTTTAAGAAAACAAAGGAAAACGGAATTAATGAATATTAAACCCCAGCTCATCCGTTGATTTGACTATTGGGTTACTAGTTTTTTCTGTGGCATGCTAGGCAAATGAAAGAAGTTACTAGGTTGTGTCGTGGGTGTAACTGCTTACAAAATCAAAAGATTAGAAGATATTGTACAACATTCAACAGGAAGATTGGAAGCACATACCCTAGTAACTACAAATTTGGTCCTAACTTAATTTTGATAAAAAAGTGAGTTACTGGGTTTTGCCTTTTGACGGGAGGTTTGCGCAATCACTTAAATGGGGGAGCTTGTACTACAAGCAGTCCAGGGAGTAGTAGTAGTTTTAAACGCTTTCAAAAATGAGCTACTGAACACGATGCAAACTAAAATATCAATTAGAGAGAGAGAGGAATGGGGTTTAACATCCACTCAACACAAACTAGGTCATTTCGGGACTATGGTTTAATTTTATTTCTATAATTGACTTGGCATAGGGGTCTTAAGAAGTGGGAGGAAACTGGAGGACCCGGAGAAAAGCAACGAGGTTGGGCAGGCAAAAATATCAATGAATTGGAACACATATCTTCTGTTGAATGTCATCATATATTCTAGTTCAAAATATGAACGATTACAAAATTATCACCCGAGTGAACACACACAATATGATACTGAAAATATTATGAGATCAAAGAGAGAGGTTTTATGTCCACTCAACATAAATTAGGTCATTGTGGGTCTGACATATTGTACAATTTTATTTCTATAATTCGCTTTCTGGTGTGGGGTCTATAGCAGTTGGAGAAAATCAGACTGGGCATTTGATGCTGCTTGTACAATACAAGCTGCAAATCAAATCTACACAATTTAGCTCAATGAACTTAAATACAAGCAAAAGATCACTTGAACACGCAAGACAGCGCCGTCCCTCCCCACCATTATGACATGTCCAAATAAACACTTTAAATGAAAATATTACACAAATTTGAAAAGTTAATTTTTTGATAATGAAATAAATTTCGCAATATGAATTACAAATAAATGATTTAACTGTATATACATTGTATATAGATATATCATGAAAAAGTTAAAAAGCAATTTCATTAATAATGGTTTGAAGTTATACAACTCCTTTTATTAAATCAACTTGATAAGAACCGATGATATCAATATATTAATTAAAACTACTAATCATCATTTAAGGGATTTTGTATCTCTTGCCAATTACGATATGGTGGAATTTGAATATCTAAAACCTGTGTCCCTACTAACCTCTGGGGGACGCCAAGCACTTTATGTGGGGTTGTGTCAGATTACATCAAAAACATATAAATCTCTGATCTATCTCTTGCTACATTGCCAATCTTCTTCCCTCAATTTTTATAATGATGTAAAATTGTAAACAATAAGTTGTCAAATAAGGAAAACAATAATAAATATAAATAATGATGATGTTTCATAGTAAAAGGTGACTTTGTTCTTCGAGGGGTCGCAAGTTCAGATACTGGTTTCTGGAAAAGGTTTGCAACCACTTATCTACAAGCAAAAGGGGCCGGGTATCATTCAAATTTGATGAAAAAAGGAAAGAAACTGAGCTTACCATCTAGAATCTTATACATGTATCCAGTTAATAGTTTGTCGTTCAGAAATTGTTATATGCCGTCAAGATTCATCAAATAATGCCCAGTTTGTGATAGTGTGTAGTTTAAAAAGAGAGAGAAAAATTGGGTTTAACGTCCACTCGACACAAAGTAGGTCATTTCGGGACGGACATATGGTTTAATTTTATTTCAATAATTTGCTTGCAGGTTTTGGTCTTAGTGGAGGAAACCGGGTGATCCGGAGGAAACCCACAAGATTGGACAGGCGACCCTACTCTTTGTCAAGTAAAACCGGGATTCGATAACCAAGATGAACAAATAAAAAATAATTTGTGCCTTATTTCGTTTAATTTCACCAGTATTTCAATAAATTATAATTAACTAATAAAAAAATGCTCTGATTATTTTATAGGAGCTTTCTTTAATGATGGACACGTCACATTGCCGAGTTTGGTCATCATGTTCGATTCCTGCCATTGTGCCACCAGACTGTTTGATACAAATAGATCAGGCTGAAAAAAAAAAAAAATTAAATTTAACTATGACCTCTGACAGGTTATTGTAACTGACAATTTTTGTTTTCAGTATAAGATTCAGGAAAACCTTGACTCTTGCTGCATTATTTTTCTTTTATGTTGGTGTAAAGGGCTTTGATGTTAACTTTCAAATTTTGAAATGTCTGTGGTGTTCTGTTTTTGATGAGCACTGAATCTGATTAAAACACAGATCCTATTTCGTTACGTTTTTTATAGTTCAAAATTTCGTTTTACTTGTCTTCAACTTCACTAGCTAGGATCTGGAAGAGTTGTTATCATTGATGAATTCTGGATGATGTGAGGAATTAGCCAATAATACAATTTGTTACGACATTCTTGGCCTTTTGATACATGGGATGTCAACGCTGATTGATTCAATAATGTCTGACATCACAGGGTCAAAAGTCGCTTGTATGACCCCTGACGTGAACTCCCACTATAATTTGACAGATCTTCATGTAGTGTAGACCATCGAAAGTATAAACAAAACGAACCGAAATACAGATCTGTATTTTAATCAAATTCTTGAGCACTTAGCCTATTTCACAACCAAACAAACCAAAGCACAACAGGTCTCTGAGTAATGTCTACTTACTTGTAGTTTTTCCCAAATTTTCTTTTTTGGGTTGAGTTTTTCATCTGGTTGACCTTCCTCATGACCTTCAAAATAAACTCGTTCACCGGGAGAACTTCCACTTGGAGGTTCTAGTGGCTCCACAGCCTCGGGCCTTAAAGTAATAATATTGAAAATTAGAGATACATAAAAAAAGAACTGATTCCTTTATATTTTAGTTAAATAATGGGCTAATGAAGATTAGCATTATGTAAGATTTAGATAAAGAGCGGGTCGTTCGGGCTATAATAGTTCAAAAATACATAATTCAAAATGAATATACTGAAAATTTCATTCAAATTACTTTATTCTTTAACTCTTTCACTGCCAAGATCATGTACAATATAACTTTATTAGTCGTAAATTGCCAAGATCGTATATGTACGACCTAGTTCCCCAAGCTCATATTGTGCCAAGCTCATATTGTGAGTTATTTTGAGTTGAAATGATCCTGGTCTTATTATATATACAGCTAGAACTGGAACCATCCCCGCCATTAGAGAAATGTACAAAGAATTGCAGAGTTTGTAAAAGGAGAGGCATTCGGATGGATACTGTAAAAAGGGCAAGATACCCCTTTATGCAGGAGACTGTTTCAACATCATGTGAGGAGACTACAGTAGGGAAGAAAGTATGGTTTTAGAGAGTAAAATTCTTATATTTAATCATTTATAGAAGGTCGAAAAATCATCAAACCTAGGCAATTTATGACTAATTTCTTAAAATGACCCGAGCAGTGAAAGAGTTACAGTATCAAAAGAATGGCATGACCTGTATTTTAGACACTTTACATGTAAATGAATTGAAATGGGGTTTAATGTCCTATTGTTCTGATCCTCCTACTGAGCTAATGAAGACGGTTTAGACATCTACTTGTAATTAATCTCCATTTCTTTGAAGAATAGATCCAAGTAAAAGACACATAAAACTTACGTGGAAGCACACATCAACATGGCCTGCGACAGGACGCCTCTCATTTTAACAGGTTTTAAATTACACATAAAGACGGCTACTCGATCCTTTAACTTCTCCATTGGATAGAGACCGGCTAATCCACTAACAACAGTCCGTGGTTCCTCTTCACCAAGATCCACAGTTTCAACAAATAAACTGTCTGCATCCGGATGCTGGACAAAAAGAAGTAAAGTTAGTTGTTTTCGTTAAAGCTAAAAAGATTTAATGACCCCAAACCTAGCATGAAGTCATCCCTGCCAAGCCAAGGTGGAGTTGTGACGTCATATAATAAATCGAAGCATGTCAGTGGTTGCGCATTTGTCCAAGGAACCAAGCATGAAGTGCCATCTTGGAATTGTAACATCATATAAAAAATCAAAGCCTGTCATTCGATGCACATTTGTCCAAAGACCCAAGCATGAAGTCATCGCATAAAAAATGAAGCCTTTTAATTGATGCACAATTGTCCAAAGGAACATGCATGTTTGAATTGGTGGAACCTAGGGTATTTCCAGGAGAGTCACTCCCAAGAACAACAAGTCTCATTAAAAAAGAAGTATGTTCAAAACTAGAAAATGGCTATGCATCATATTTCCCTGATTGTGGAAAATTGTGAATTTTTCCAATAATGCAAATGTCGCACACACACTTAAATATTATTTTATCAATTTTCTGATTTAAAAATATCTACCTTATCCACTGAGATTATTTTTCCGACTCGTAAATCAAGTCTACTTGGTACAATTTCTTCCAGTGCTGCACCTTTTTCTGTTAAAAAAAAAAGAGATAAACAATTTGTTAATATATTTCAACATTATTATTAATTACTTGATTTGGCAATCCTGGACATGCCATTATACAGTTATATCAATGTCTAGGTGCAGGGTTGGCAATCCTTTGGCATAAGAGGCATATGGACATATCAAAATGGCAAAATTTACCTTGTTAAAATAATGACCCATTGTGTCTTGAGTCAATGACAGACCTGATTATTTCACTCGCACACGTTAAACTGAGGCATATATAGCTTTACATGAGCTACGGTGTGTCAAGATATGTGAAAACATTATCTATAATAATTAATCTGCCATACTTGCATTCTATCAGCCGGTCTTTGATACACTTTGATAAGGATGATGGCAAGACTAGCATGGTTTTATGACCAGCACGGTTTTATGACAAGCATGGTTTTATGACTAGCATGGTTTTGTGACTAGCACGGTTTTGTGACTAGCATGGTTTTATGACCAGCACGGTTTTAGACTAGCACGGTTTTATGACAAGCATGGTTTTGTGACAAGCACGGTTTTATGACAAGCATGGTTTTGTGACAAGCACGGTTTTATGACAAGCATGGTTTTGTGACTAGCATGGTTTTGTCACTAGCATGGTTTTGTGACTAACATGGTTTTGTGACTAGCATGGTTTTGTGACTAGCATGGTTTTGTCACTGATATTGTTTTATGCCTTATTATTGCACTATTAACAAGTATAAGTTACTCACTTGGTGGTGGTGGGTAGGCTTGAGCTATTAAAGTTTTAAGTTCTGGTTTTTCGAAATCTTTTCTAATTGGTTCTAGTAATTTATTTAAAGCTTTTTGTACAGATAACTTTAAATCTCCTGGATGTACATCCTGTAAAACAAGGCTAGATATTAATACGCCGTTAAATGATGTCAGATGGTCGAGTAGAGACAGACATAGGCCAGAAACAAGATAGAAGAGAGAGAGGGACATGGAGTTTAATGTTCACTTGACAAATAAGGTTAAATATAATTTCAATAATTTGGCAGTGGGAGGACATCATGGGACCCCAAGAAAACTCACAAGATTGGACATGCAACCCCACTCCTTGTTGTCACATACAAGCTGGACAAAACCCCACCAGTTTATACAATGACAGACCTTACGATGTAAAGCACACATGTTAAACCATTTGGCTGACTAACTCCGAGAAACGAGATAAAAGTAACAACTACCTGAATATCCTAACAATATCTGAAACAAAGTCACAACAAACTCTAGTTATCGCGACAGATGTACTAAACAATACTAAGGACAGCTGTCTAGTCATTCAGATGGGACGCCAAAACAAGGTCCTGGAATTTGATACAAGAGTAGGTCATAGCGCTGCTGCCCTGGCAAAATGTTTCTCATAGCACACTAATATATTACCTGTTTTTCAAAAGCTTTTTCTAAATCATCATAATTATTGAAAGTAACATTTCCACCATATTCTTCTTTTCTTTCTACACCTAATTCTAAAAAATATGAAAAAAAAACGAAATCAGCAAATATATTAATAAAAAACTGCTATTCATCACTTGCTTTATATCGAATTGTATATTACTGAGTGATTTTGCGACTAGATCAGTGATTCTCAACCATTGTGTCATGACACACAGGTGTGCTGCGAGATCGTCCTAAGTGTGCCACAAACATTTTGAATGACACACTAAGAAAATGTTCATAGCTTTATTTTTCTTTGTTTAGTTTGAGTCATTCTATGTGTTTATAATTAGTCTGTGTCTACGGCTGTATGCCCTCTGAATTACCATAATTCAGATATATTTCATATATTTAGCAAGGTGTGCCGCTATTTTTTCATGTGTTCCAAGGTGTGCTGTTGGCAAATATAGGTTGAGAACCACTGGACTAGACTTAGGTTCCTATTCTTTACCAGGAATTAAGTACATGTACAACAGAGTATGAGACTCGAACAGTGCATTAGACGTTATAATAGAAGTCCCTAGAATAGTGCATGAGGCACTATAAACGCGTTTGGAGACCCTATAATAGTGCATAAATCCATGAGCATGAGGTCCTATAACAGTAGACCCTAGAAAAGTACATAAGACGATGGTTCATTAGACCCTACAGTATAACACATAAGGCCCCATTAAAGTCCAAAAGACTTTAGCATAAGCCCTTTAACAGATGATCCCTATAACATAGGACCTTCATTGGTAAGACCCTATAACATAAGACCTGATAATAACAGACCACTATAACATGAGACTGTAAGAGAGAGAGAGAAAAATGGGGTTTAATGTCCACTGGACACAAACTGATGATTTCAGGACTAAACATAGTTTTTAATGTTATTTCAATAATTTGCTTGCGCGTAGGGACCTTTAGCTGTGGCAGGAAACAGGAGGACATCGAGACAACCCACGAGGTTGGAGAGGCAACCCTACTTCTTGTCACGTACAACCAGGGATTGGGAACCACGCCAGTTAACCCAATGACATACCTCGTAAAACAGCATGCACATGCTAACCATTCGACCATCCCACCCTCCGACCATAAGACCCTTTAAAATAAGTTCTTACAACAACAGAAGACCCTAAATAGAAGAAATTATAACAACAGAAGACCCCCAAAAACTTACCATTATTAACAGGGAATAAAACATATTTACAAAAAGATAAAATTCCATTTCTCGCAATATTTCCTGGTTCACAAAAAGCTTTTTTTAATTTCCGTTTAACACTTTCTGGTGAATCTAATATATCTATTTTGGAATCTTCATCTGAGGCGCTCATTTTACCTGCTTCTGTTAAACCTGGAACTATAATTAGAATTATAAAATATTAGTTCAAAGGTCAAATATACTAAATACATTAACAAAATTAAATTTAATGCATCGTTTTTCTTCACCAACCAGACAAATGAAGATATGCTTACACGATTCAGTGTGCTATAAGGGAATATTTTGTCATGACAGTTGCACTGCAGCCTACTTTTAAGTAGACTTACAACTGCCTGGGGATCTTTAACTTGCTTCTTATGTTATACACAAGACTTCTGTTTTGCATCTCTTGTTGAAAAACTTTGCGTCTTCATCACAGATAAGGGAAAATCAGACTGACAAATCCAAAGAAAGTTTCTATGCTAACACTGGAATCAGCCATACTCACTGAGCCATTGCAACTCTCTAACAAAATAGAGTAACAGAATGAATATCTGGGAATGAGAAATAGTTAATAATAATATGTACCCATTGGATTCATTAAATGAACTCTTTTCTTGTAACCGAGCATCGGAAGATATTTTTCAGCGTAGACAAATATTTTTCTTTGATCAACGCCACCAAACTGAGCATCCACATCTAAATATTCTTCATCTAAAGCCTGCAAGAAATAATTGTTAATTAATATTTTGATAGTACAATTCAACAAATGAATTAATTGAACCGTAACGAAATGAAATGGGGTTTAATTTCCCCCTTTTTAGGACTAACAAATAGTTCAATTTTCATTTCAATTCGTCCATCCAGGCCCAACCCCCTCTACCTCCCCGGGTTATTAAAGAGAGAGAGATGGGGTTTAACGTCCACTCAAAACAAACTAGGTCATTTCGGGACTAGCATATGGTTTTTAATTCATTTCAATAATTCGCTTGCGCGTAGGGTCTTTAGCAGTGGGCGGAAACTGGAGGGCCCGGAGAAAACCCACAAGGTTGGATAGATGCCAGTTGACTCAAATGACAGGCTTAATGATACATCGTGATACAGCGCGCATGTGCTTTACCATTCAGCCATCCACTCCCCCCCCCCACCAGTTAATAAAGACCAGACACTTTCCTAAAACTATCGATAAGTCAAAACCAGACACTAAAACCCTGAGGAACTGTCTTGGTTTCTTGGTTTCCATAGGGTTCTAATCTGGGACCTCCTACTAAGTCGGGAAATGCATGACTCATGGCGCCACTGTGTCAGCCTCTTTGTCTTCCTATGTTTACATTTACATGTACCTGTAATCCAGGGTATAGTAATCCACTAAGTAACGGAGTGGACGCCTGTTTTACCACTTCGGCTCCAGCTTTACGCGCATCATGTTCTGTTACTAATGACGATAATTTGTAAACATCCAAAGTATATTTCCTGAAATTTAAATTAAATGAAGAATTTTATTGACAAAAAAAAAATGCATGCCATATGCTGTTTATACCATACTATATATGCTAACTGTTTACACTACAGATCTGGTATCCTTTAACTTGGTGTTTTTGCTCTTAAATTATTATAATATCCTTTAATTTCAAAACATCCTTTGATAATTATTGATAACCCTTTCAATTTTAAAAATGGTTTAATTAGTACAATGGCTTAATTTAATGGTACACCATTAAATTTCTGTTCAGCTTATAATTAAAGACTTTAGATAATTGAACTGGTCATCTATTTCTAAACCCCTCTCTTAAAAATTAAACCATTTTTGAAATTTAAAGGGTTATTATATTAATTAAAGAGCAAAAACAACAAGTTAAAGGTTACCAGATCTGCAGTGTTATACCATGCTATATGATAACTGTTTTTATACCATGCTATATAACCTGGTCTGTACCATGCTATGTGATAACTGTGTTAATACCAGTTATATAAGCCTGACTGTACCATGCTATGTGTTTATACCATGCTATACGCTAATCCTGACTGTACCAGGCTATCTGATATACCATGCTATATGATAACCACGGTTATATCATGCTATATAACCCTGTTTATACCATGCTATGTGATAACCGTCTTTATACCATGCTATGTGATAACCGTCTTTATACCATGCTGTATAACCCTGACTGTAACATGCTATGTGATAACCGTCTTTATACCATGCTGTATAACCCTGACTGTACCATGCTATGTGATAACCCTATTTATACCATTCTATACATAAACTGAGCTGGTACTCAATCGAAATTAGTGCTGAAATATGCGGGGTATAACATGAAGGTCTTCTAGTGAATACAATGCTATAGGCAACCCTGTCTGTACCATGCTATATGATAACTGTTAATTATACCGTGCCAACCCTGTTTATACCATGCCAACTCCGCCTATACCATGCCAACCCCCTTTATACCATGCCAACCCTCTTTACTTTATACCATGCCAACCCCGTTTATACCTTTTTGACGAAAATAAACACTAAAAGAATCCAGATAAACTTTTAAGCGCATTAGGAACTTTATCAAAGTATTATTTGCGGTATACAAATTCTGTGTTGATTGATTGATACCATGCAATATGTAAAATATATTTATACCTGCTCAATTGGTAATCAGAGCCTTTTACAAAGTTGAGTTTATCTAAGGGAACTCCCAGAGTTCGTAACATTGACTGAATTACTTCTTGATAATACTGAGCTCGTTTTTCTAGAAGTTCCCATGGTGCCTTCATATTATCCAAATAAGCATGTAAATCGGCAAATAGAATTGTTACCTACAAATTACAAAAATTTAATTTCAATCAAATCAAACAGATAGTGTTCTGAATAAGAATGTTGGAGGTGAAAAAAGAAAAGCTCATTTGCTTATTATGAGGAATGACTTTTAATAATGAAATTGTCTGCCACAAACAGGACTCAGCCTTTTTTTTTATTTGTATACTTTTCACAAGACAGTTAAAATCGTTAGTAATCTGATAGTGCAGTCATTAACTAAGTGTTGAGTCAGATTTACAAGAGACAAGTAAGGTATTAATGCCAGTAAGGTGTTGAAACTGACTAATAAGTGTTGATTGGCCTACTGTTGCATCATGTCTTCAAAAGAACAAATATGGGAATCAGGAACCGACAATGATGTCATCTTTAAATTATGGCTTCATATCAAATTTCTCGAGAGAGAGAAATGGGTTTTAACGTCCACTCGACACAGACTAGGTCATTTCGGGACTAACATATGGTATATTTTTATTACAATAATTCATTTGTACATAGAGGTCTTTAGGAGTGGGAGAAAACCGGAGAACCTGGAGAAAACCAAAGAGGTTGGTCATTTGACCCTACTACTTGTCACATACAACCAGAGATTCGAAACCACTCCAGTTAATTCGATGACAGACTTCTTGATACAGCGTGCTCGTGCTAACCATTCGGCCATTCACCCTCCTATCAAATTTCGAAGCCCATTAAGGGGGGTGGCTCCAATTCAATGAGAAAATATTTGTTTTTTAATTTGCACTGTCAACTATTAAAGCTAATGCTCTGAAATTTTCAGGACTATATCGTTATCACACAAGTTTTTGAAAAATTTGCATTTCCGAACCTGGACCACACCCATTCCCCATAATCCAGGATGGCCACCCCATGCCGTTGAGGAAAAGCGTAACAAAAAAACTGCTTGATAAAATATAGATTGTTATATATCCTACAAAAGCTAAAACACCAAGGAACATAATTATCTATATTTGAATGTCATAAGCTGTAGTAGAAACAAGTAATTAAAGTAAATGTCAAATTTATTTAATATTTTCTCATTGAATTGGAGCCACCCCCCTTAATTGATGTATAATGGTCCAAAGAACAGGCATGCCAAGTGAATTGTACTCGAATTGAGAGAGTCTTAGATTATCTTGAAGAAAAATGTACTTTACCTTACAACCTGCCTTTAAGAAATCTGCTATTTTGGTCATGGGTACAAAATATGCTACATGAGGTTTCCCTGTAGTAGCTGTTCCCCAGTATAGTTTTACATCTCGTTCAGATAATAAGGTTTTTAATCTGTCTTCACCAATAACCTCCTATATAAATATACAAAATCAGAAATTAGAACACGGAAATGAATACCAGTACCCCTCAAAGCTGCTGATGGTCATTTACATGTATGATATTTCTTTAAATACATATACATGTAAAAAAACCTCCTTTAAATACACACAATAGCCTATTATTTAAATTTAGATATTTTAACACTGAAATGGAAAAAGGCACATTGACACCGATGTATTTCCCTGTTTTCTATCCACCTCTTGCAAAATATAGGTGTATATTGCACAGTAACCGCTTGTTAACATTTCTTATGGGCCTACAAATATGTCAATTAATTTGATTCTCTTAACAGACCTCTGTCCAGGTGCTTTGGATATAATATTGTTAGTACTACTGTACCTGAAGGTTTCTGGTGATGAGACTTAACTTTTCATCTGCCATTTTCAATCTAGAAAAAAAAAATGTGGTCACATTGAATGCTAAATATAGTACAGTATTCAAATTCTATGTCATTAATTAGTTTGATTCAATATCAATAACCAGTAATGACCATACACAGCTTTGTTTCAGATTTCTACTTCTAGAGATAGTGAATTTTTAATATCAATATAGTTTCCATATCTACTGTTATACTTTTTTTACACATGATTAAATATATCCAAATGAAGAACCAACAACTTCAGGAGTTTTAACTAAATTTGCATAACAGATGTAAAAACAACATTTAAACAAGAAAGAGAGAAATCAAGTTAAAGGTTCACTGGACACAAAACTATGTCATTTTGACACTAACATATGGTTCGATTTGATTGCAATAATTTTTAGCTGTGGAAGGAACCTGGAGGAAATCCATGAGGTTGGGCAGACAGCCCTACTCTGTCACCTAATTAATACAAGTCGGGAATGGAAACAACACCACCTGAATCACAGAAGACGCACATGATAAACCATTGGGACATCCAACCCCAACATCGATACGGAAGAGTATTCGAATGGAAATGTTCAGAATTTTGTATGGGTTACCCTAATAGGGTCCATGGGCTACCATATGGTACAAGGTACAGGAGATGTTTTTATTCTTCCCTTAGGCTAAATATTCACGTTGTCTAATGTCTTACAATTCAAATTGATCAAACCTTGTTATTCTTTAATTCAGTGAACTGACATATGGAAGGAGTAGACTACACAACAATCTTTCAATAATTTATTTTTCTCGATTTTTTCAACAAAAACAATTTCCTAGTTTGGGTTTAGCAAACGACACGAAGATGATGAATCATCAAGGCGTGTGAAAAAAAGAGGAAAGAAATTTAATCAAATTTATGAAAGAACATTACTTAGTACTACCGCCCGGCTGGAAAAACAAAACCCCTTCCACTTCCAGGTGCCTTTCGTTTTATATAACCGTACCTCTCAAATAATAACATTTACAAAACAAGAATTGATTGAAATAGTTACCTGTCCTCTCAACACTAAATGTGTAGCATTGACCTAATCAAGTTTGATTGAACTTTTATTGTTTACATAGAATTTCATCAGCGGGTTTATTTCCTACTTCCGCTTTTCAACACGTGGGTAACAGAAACTGGTCGGATGGAAAGTCGTAAAGTGTATCCAGTTCTGAAGTTCAAAATAAGAATACTTTCATATGTTTAAACAATTTCTGTGTCAAAATTTATTTTCCAAATTCTCTTTTCATCAATTGCATTTTGTAATGTAACGCTATTAAAGTACTATTTTTTTTTTAAAATTACTCTTTTTTTACGACATGCCGTATATTAGTCTTACAGGTCAAAGGTTGAGAGATATGGTATGTTTTGATACGTTTTGGTTGAATGAGTCAGTTAGCCAAGTTAAATGGTTGAGTACCGGTAACGGGCAATAAAAACGCGTGGTTACCAATCAGAGTTGATCAATTTTCATCAGGTATTGTATATTTTAAATCGTGACAATTAATTAATTACTTGTAGATGTTGGGATTATACCGAATATGGAAAAAAAAAGTTACAAAGGAAACCCTAGCAATGACTAGCATTTTTTATATTCTCATTCTGTCTGGAATTTGGACTTTGCCCAGCTGGCCCATACATCATAGCATGCCATTCCCCACAGCAGCAGGTCATTCATGATATGACATAATATTTGTTTCTGCTATAATGACATTTTTTTTTTAAATTCTTCTTCCTTATTTGAATAAAAAATAAATTCTAAAAATATTCTGCATCTAGAACTGTGTGTCATTGACGTATTGTCTATTCTTTCATATTGTGAGTGACAGTGAGACATGGTTCCTGGTGTGTGATTACCGTTTGGCGCATACACAGTTGCAGTAGTCGGCTCACAACCTTATGGACACCGCGTGCATTGACCACCATGATTTCCCCTAAGATTTTCTTGCAGTCAAACATATATAGGTTTACATGCAGGGACGCTGATCGCAAAAAAATAGTGGTGGGGACAGTCCCCGTGCAAATTTTTTTTTTTTAGCTCAATTGACTCGCTTACATCCTACACAGCAAAGATGGGTTAGATGTATATTGCGTCAGTTAGCGTGATTTTGATTACCCGGTTGTACGTGACAAGTAGTAGGGTCACCTGTTCAACCTCGTAGGTTTTCTCCGGTTTCCAACCACAGCTAAAACCCCGACTCGCAATCGAATTATTAAAATAAAATTGAACCATATGTGAGTCCTGAAATGACCTACTTTGTGCCAAGTGGACGTTAAATCCCATTCTCCCTCTCTCTCTTTCTACATTTGAAATATACATGGCCATGATTGATTTTTAAACACGTTTAACATGTCTATTAAACACATGTGAAATTATTCTGGAATTTTAATATATATGCAAAATAAGAAATAAATAAATTAAAACTCAACATCCTTTGATCATGCATGTTATCTGTATTTTTTAGTCCATTAGACAGAAATATTTTTCTGAATCTGAGCTGCCTTCATTAATACACATCAATTTATGTTCCATCATCAGTATCTTAATAGGGGGGTCACGGTGGCTAAGTCGGTATCCTCGCTAGCCTGCAGGTCGGGTACATTGGCCCTGAAAGTTCATCTAGATTTTCCGGCGTCGTTTAACATTGTCAGTGATGCAGGATGGAGGACCAGATAAAGACAGCTGTCTAGTCGTTCGGATGGGTCGAAAAACAGAGGTTTCGTGTACACATTGGTGTGCAAGTTAAAGGTCCCATGGCAATTGGAATTCGATAAATGAGTAGGCCGTAGCACCTCTGCCCAGGCAAAATTTCCCTCGTGCCGTTCTTCATTTACCTAGTTTAGGAGCAGAACAGTAGGACGTTAAACCCCATTTCATTTTATATTTTTGAACTTTTTCCATGTTGTAACTTAAAAATGTGTTTTCTTGAAAATTAATCAAATTTTCCAAAATAAGATCACAGAAACCGCTTCCTTCTGGCCTTTATTTCATAGAAATTGACAGAAAACTAGAGCAGGTAGGATAAAACTGATATGAAGTCGGCGGCCATATTTGCTGACATCATAGTGGAATAATTAACCTACCACGTGGTGAGTGTCCATGCAAATACTTACTTCGGCACCCACTAATTATAAACATTTCTTTAAAAAACATTGTCCACATCCTATATAATATATACCAGTTCGTTTAATATAACTTTTGGGCCAATTAAAACTTATAATATTTTGTATGTTTGCTCAAAAAATTGGATCGGGAAAGAAGATAATAACAGAAATTGTATTTCATACGAAATCGACCGTGGAGATAGTTAAACTTGTGTAATCAATCGTAACATAAAACCTAATTTAATATATTTTACAGTGAGTCATAGTCATGTAGATATACATTCATAAAAGGGGGGAACCTCGGTGGGAGAGAGAGAGAGTGTGTGTGTGTGTGAGAGAGAGAGGGAGAGAGAGAGAAGGAGGGAGAGAGAGAAGGAGGGAGAGAGAGAGAAGGAGGGAGAGAGAGAGGGGTTTAACATCAGCATGAACTGTGTTCAAAGTGTCCTTAATTGTTGGTTAATAAATTTTATTAATAGAGATTAAGAGCTCATTAACACTGAACACTAGTGAACAGTTCTTGAGTGACTTCTTTTAAACAGACTATAGTTTTAAGATCAATTAAAGGGTCAATCCCGATATTGTTTTTGAGAATAAAACTCTTTAATTTTGTGTTAAAATCCATTAAGATCCCCTACCTTAGGGCCGAGCAACCAACTCAATATATGTGATACGTTTTCAAACAACTTAAACCCACAGTCATCATCTTAAAATGGAGTCCAGTGTCCATAACTGTATTATGCGGTGATTTGATAAAACCAGAGTTTTATTTTATAAAAATAATGTGTCGGTAAAATTTACCTTTTGTTATAAGTCGGCACATGGACCATTCACCGTGTAGACCTCTAAAGAAACGGGAATCGATTATTGGGTCACCCAACGAAAGAATTGACCCGAAATCTTAAAAGGGTTACGTGTCCGGATAAGCTGTTTTAACGCTCACGTCCAAACAACTCAATATTTTGAGCTGAAATATTGAGTCAGGGTATATACACCAGTCTTCTATATTTTGGCGTTTAAATTTCATACGTACTCAGACTTTTATTTTTGAGGCTCTTGTTTTATTCATGACGGTCCCTTTAAAGGATTAACAGTCTGCTTGAATAGTGGGAATGCAGCCTACTAATCACTAAATGAGAAACAAATCACTGACAATAGAACTATCAATTTCAAGCCAATCAACATTATTTTTAGATTCGTTGATTGTATAACTACTGATCACTAAAACAACAGCTAATAACGTTAACAAGTATGTTTATTAAAATCTTTATACAGCATTTAGTGACTGAACATATACCCGGTATATAAAAACACAAATTTGTTTCCAATATAAATTTGTGTGTTATAAAGTAATACTTTTTCATGAACTGATCGGTGATCAGCTACCAACTCACACTACAGGAAGTAGATATAGCTGCATTGTTAACGATAACAACAGTTGTGGACATGCACAACTGCCCAGGAGCAAACACACTGTCTCACCGGACTTAGAAATTGACATGATAGAAATTGATAATGCAATATAAATGTATATATAAATAATTTCTGTGAGATATGGTATCGTGCCTCTGTTGTGATATACTGCCTCAGCTAAATGGTACATGTATAGTGCCTCATCAGCTATATGGCATAGTGTCTCAGCTATAGTATAGAATGAATGAATGAAATGGGGTTTAACGTCCTACTGTTATGCACTTAACCTGAGCTAATTGAAGACAGGCATACGCCATACAGTGTGCTATGAGGGAAATTTTGCCCGGGCAGCGGCGCTACGGCCTACTCTTATATCGAATTCAAACTGCAAAGGGATCTTTTACGTGCACTCCAATGTGTACACGGGACCTTGGTTTTTCGTCCCATCTGAACGACTAGGCAGCTGTCCTTGTCAGGCCCTCCTTCTGCATCACTGACGCTATAGTATAGTATTAGAGAAAGTCCTGGGACAGATTGTGTCATGGTTTTGAATGAGACCTGTAGGTAGGGGAAGTTTAGTGGTTGCAGTGGGAGAGAGGGGGTGGGGGGTCCTGCCCATCAGATGCACTTTGCACTGTAGTCTTTACACTGTTAAAGCACTATACCTCCAACACATATATCTACAGGGCAAAGGGTCAATCCAGAGAGTCCAGTATACAAATCAAATTTCAAAATAAAAACTTTGATAACAATTAATTTACAAATTTAAATCCCGATTCTGATAGCAGAACTGAGGTCAAGAAGCTATGAATTTATTTTCGTGGACTTTGGCTCATCGTATTGACTGAGTTACCTAATTTGTAGCTACTGGAAATATTTGTTTATCATAATGTCAACAGTGGTTATCCTATATACAGATCACACACAGTACAACTGTATGGGTTAAAGGAGTAATGCCCCCGTTAAGGTCAGGATTTTTAATGGTTTGAATTGGATTGGTCTAAGGTACGCGATCATTAGAAGTTTTATTACCGAAGTAAAGGAGCAACTAAGGTCAGAATTCACTAGAGGGTCATCCATACATACGCTTGAAGGGGGGAGGGGGGTCACGCCAAAAGTGTACACATGCTTTAATTCAATGGCAAAACGTCCGTAAAGGAGCGTACAGGGGGGGGGGAGGGGGGTCTGAATTTTACCCATTTTGAGCGTACATACTTTATGGATGGCCCCTAGGGACCGGGGGGACACTGGGTATCATTCAGATTCAAAATTTAAGATTTGAAGTTGATTGGTCTGATGAGATATTTATATTTTGATTTGATACTGACACCTTATTCATCAAGACACCAAAACTACAAAAGACATTGAGAAGTGAAATAAGAGAGAGAGAGAGAGACGGAGTTTAACATCCACACGACACAAACTAGGTCATTTTGGGACTAGAGAAGTAAAATAAGATCACAAAGTTGAAAAACAAAGTACATGCATTTAACATTTCTTCAATGTAAAAGAGGACATGTCACTGAGTAAGACGCTGGCTTGCTAATTGGGAGGTCACTGGGCATTGCTCCCCCTCGCCAGTTATCTTGCAAAAGACAACTGTCTAGTTATTTGCATGGGACAAACAAAATGAGGTCCCATGTACACATTGGCGTGAACCCTTGACGTTTAGAATTCGAAACTTGAGTAGACTGTAGCATCACTGTCAGGACAACCTTTCTCTCATAGCACACTATAGATGTATGGTACGGTATAGTGTAAGTTGAAAGTTAAAAGTTAAACCCAATTTCATTTGAAAGTAATCGAACATATTATATGTAGTACTACATGTATTAATCTTTGAACAGATTGATAAAGAAGGGTCACCTTAAAATTTGGTCATTGATAAGAGAGAGAGAAAAGAGGTTTTAACCGTTTAACATCCACTCAACACAAACTAGGTCATTTTGGGACTAACATATGGTTCAATTTTATTTCAATAATTCGCTTGCACGTAGGTAGGGGTCTTTAGCAGTGGGGGGAAACCGGAGGACCCAATGGAAACCTACGAGGTTGGACAGACGACCCTACTCCTTGCCATGTACAACCAGGGATTCGAAACCATGCCAGTTGACTCAATGACAGGCTTTATGATAGAGTGCGGACGCTAACCATTCATCCATCCAAGGAGAAAACCCCAGAGGATGAACAAAACCTCAGAACACCCTATTCTTTGTCACATACTAGCAAGGAACCACGCCAGTTGCTTCAATGACAGATCTTGTGATTTCCCTGGTCATTGATAGACAGATCTGACTATTTACTAACCTATATAAGATCACAGGGAGGTTGGGATGGCCTAGTGGTCTAGAGTGCCGCGCTTCGACCTGTAGCTGGCCGGTCACCTCTGGCTTGCGGCTCTGGTTTTGAGCCCTGGTGTGAGCTTATGTGGCTTTGAGATAGGAGCACCTTCTCAACCTCGTGGGTTTCCTCCGGGCACTCCGGTTCCTCCCACTGCGAAAGACCCCTACGCGCAGGCGAATTCTTGAAATAAAAAATTAAAACCATATGTTAGTCCTGAAATGACCTAGTTGTGTTGAGTGGACGTCAAACCCTATTTCTCTCTATATATATATATATAAGATCAAAATGTTATATTTATGCTAGGAAATCTATAAAATAAAACATGTTTGATCTATGTGTGGGTGTGTACATGTATTTGTTCGTCGATCAAGCTTGATCGCACTGGGTAGCGATCCACCCTCATATTAGTGTTTTAAAATTAACCAGCATGACTCTGTGAATGTTTTAGGCCCTCGAATTTGGGCCTGCACTTGGGCCCAGCTGCCCAGGGCAAATCAATCTTCATCATCCTGGGTGAATTTGGGCCTTTCACGAGTTGAACCCCAAGAAATTTGGGCCCCTTGTAAAGCCGGGTATCCTGCTTGTAAATAATATATAAACATTCCAACTGATAACTAGCTGGTCGTTCTTGCTGTGATCGTTCAAAACAGATAAAGCAAAATGAATATATTGAAAATTTCATTCAAATTACTTTATTCTGAGCGAAGTTATCAATGTTTGTAGTTTTTGCAAGATGTGTGCAGTGATTGTTTATTATGGTTACCACAGTGGTGGTTATTTTAAACTTAGCCTTGCTTCTCAGTTTATTACATGGCGGAACTGTTCTCATCTAAAAGAAGCGATCCGATGGCATCAAAAGTCGATTATAGCCATTATAGGCTTGTCATGTTAATAAATGTCTAAATAATAATTGATATTTATATAACATTTAAGGCCTAAAGAAAGGCATGCAGTAGGCAGATTTAGTGCCTACATGTACATAATGGCTGTTTAACACAGGTATTATTTTTTCTTGGCCTGAAACATACATGTTCATATTATGCAAAAGCTAAATCTGCCTATTGCAGGTCTTTCTTTAGGCTTGAAATGTTATATTAAAGGACCTAAGTCCGTAACTCAAAATCCTCCAAAATCTTCGACATCGGAAACACGAATTATTGGTCAATTTAAATCAACATTGATGATGTAAACTTACCAGGAAAAGATGAGCTTCTGATATCCGATATTTAAGATAAAATAATTTTTCTAACATTGGTACACGAATCGTGTACCATATTGCGCTCCGGTCCTAGTTTTATTGAGAGACTCGAGGGACGAGGCTAGACACATTGCACTGTATCACACTGCATATGTGGACTGGAATAACCAGGCGCTAAAAAAAATGCACTGGGTTGAGACCGAATGGCTTGTTTCGCCGAACATAACTGATTTGAAATTGGAGTAAAACGGAAAGCATTTAATGTAAATCAGTTTATATACATTTATATTACAGTATTATATGAGTTTCGACCCACTTTTGTTAATTTCTGGATCCCAAATGTTAGCGATTTAGCTCCTTTAATTATGCTTGATGCAGTTACTGTAGAATTGTATAATCAAGACTTTGTTTATTATCTTTACGACAGTAATAATCCTTATAAGACATATAAAAATACATTTTACTAAAAATAAACACACTTATATGGATATACTACTTCTGAATTTATTAACAAGCTACTTTTCGATACACATACAGGTATGGTTATCAAGCAAATAATGATAATTAACACAAATGTGGTACAATATACAGTTAACAAATTTGAAACCATTTAACAGAATGACAATCATGGCTAGACTAGAATTGTATCATTAATATCTAGACTCTTGAGTGAAGTAATTTGACTGAAATTTTCAGCATATTCTGTTTTCATTATCTATTTTTAACTTTTATAGTGAAAACTGTCGGTTCAATGCCCCTTTAATTATAAATGCATTTGTCAGGCACAAAGTTTCAAAATGTCGGTTAATACATGTAGTTCATTCAGTAAGTGCTTGACGTTTTGTCAACCCTAAATTATTTCTAGGCCATCACATTAGATATCTGTATGTCAAGTTGTACTGGTTCAGTGTACCTGTAGTTTTTATACAACAAGATTAGTGATGATGGCCTTGATAGAATCAACCTCTGTCTTCAATTTAAAGCTAGAATTTCAAATTTTTAAGTTATGTTTTTAAAATTTATTTAAATAAAGCCTTAAAATAGATGGTACCCATAAACAATCCTACCTTCTTAAAGTAAAATCCTATTAATCCTAAAATTCACTATTGCCAGTTGAGAAATTGGCAAATATATAATTTTCAACTTCGAATTCTAACGTTTGAAGGAAGCTAATGCATGGAGACAGTGAGAGGTAATTGTGCTATTATTTCCTGTGTCAATGATTTTTAAGGGTGGGAAATAATGTCCATCGTCGTGTAATAGAGATTTGATAACCTATTGAGCAAAATACCTAGAAATAATTATGATTTGACTTTCTTAGAAAATATGAAATTCTCGCTTTAAAGATATACTGGTTACAGGTGTTAGTCTGTGCCTCTGGCGGTAAGAGCCCTTGCACGTATCCTCTCCCTTCTCTCTTTGATCTCTTTAAAGATATAGTTGAATATATTCTTAGAAAGTCAAAACATGATTAGTTCTATATCTGTTGCTTAATACAGTCATAGGAATCATTCTGGTACTTCAGGAACATGGCGTTATAGGAGCTACGTGTACATGTAACTAGTTTAAACAGGCGTTGTAGGAACTAACTGAATATTTAAAAATATTACACATATTGCACCATTTTAAGCAATGTTTCACTTCCCTTCTTTATCTAAGCATATAAAATTAACTACTTTTCTTTATTTTATGTATTTCAGATCACCATGAGGAGGATAGGCCAGCAGATAAAAACATGGTTTATATTACATCTATTAATGGGTTATGTGTTCGTGGCGAGTGGTTTGATTGTGTGTTTTCTCATGTTGTGTGCTTGTATCGTCTGGCCATTTAATAAACATCTCTACAGAAAAATCATCGTACATTTAGCTTATGCTCATTGGTCATGTAAGTTGACAGTTTTTATCTTTTGAGTGTTTTTGGCCGAGATAATTTCCTGTGGTTTCCCAGCATGGTTTGTCTTGTCAGAGGTGAAAGACGAAGGACTTGGCAAGGACATTGTTTAGTCGTAGGCATGGGACTCAAAACCGAGGTCTAGTGTGCACTTTGGCTTGCACGTAAAAGAAACCTGGACAATTGGAAATTCGAAAAAATAGTCTGCAGCGATGCTGTCTGGGCAAAATTTTCAGCATAGCACACTGTATGCTGTATGCCCGTCTTCATTAGCCCAGTTGGAGCAGAACAGCAGGATTCTCAACCCCATTTTATTTACAAACTCTTGCACTTCCTGTGCTATATAAATCTGATTAAAACACAGATCCTATTTCATTTCGTTTTATGTGTCTTTACTATACTAGATCTAAAACAGTTGTTATATAACTTGTGTTCTGGTTGTAGTGAGGGATTTGCCAATGAAACGTTCTTGTCGTTTGATGCATGAAACTGTGGATAAACCACTAGAAACGTCAATGCCGACTGATTAATCAATGTCTGATCTGATGTCATAGGGTCAAAAGCTGCTCGTACAACCCCTGATGTGACCTTCCAGTACAACTGGTCAGCTCTTCATGTAGTGTAGACCATATGAAGAATTTTTTAAAAAATAACGAAAAAAAAATCTGTATTTTAATCAGATTTTTTTTTATATCAGAAAATAGTTTGAAATGAAAACTTCATTTTTCTGCAGCAAACAAAATTTTCTTGCTACATTCAATTTAACTTAAAATTTCCTGTTTGTATTTTCAGTGTTTATATCACTAGGAGAATGGTGGTCCGGATCAGAATGTTTGTTATATACCAGTCCCGAAGTTTTAAAGATGGTGGGCAAGGAACATAATCTTGTCGTTATGAATCATAAATACGATATTGATTGGTTAATGACATGGCTTCTAGCAGAAAGATTCGGAATGCTTGGGGTAAAATTTATATTTTTTTAAAAATATTTTTTATCTTTTTTGATTGGCATTTAGTAATTGAACATAATAACACAAGGTACAATTTTATGGATACACAATTACTGAGCTGCTTGTGAAATATTTTCTAAGATTAATGTTTAAGTCAGTTACATTATTCAAATTTCGAATGCTTGGGGTAAAATTTTAAGTAAGTTACCTTATTAGTGTCTTGGATTCAAATTTGGAATGCTTGGGGTAAAATTTATAGTTTTTTTAAAAAGTATTTTCTAAGATACATGTTTCAGTAAGTTACCTTAGTGTCTTTGGTTCAAATCCGGATATGGGCCTAGAAGAACCTCCAGGATTTTAGCCTAGACATCGATGTACATAAATGAACCCTTAAAGGTTGGAATTCGAAAAAAGAATAGCCTGTACATAGGCAAAATTTCCCTCATCAGCACACTGTAATGTTTATGCCAGTCTTCATTAGCACAGTCCGTGCAGAAAAGATGGACGTTAAATTTAATTTTATTTTATATTTCTTTAAAATGTTGCTGGCACAAAATGTCTCACTTAAAATAAATATAAACATATAAATAGTCTAGTCGTTTAACATGTGAGCGTCGTAACATCGCAAGGACTGTCATTGAGTCAAGTGGTGTTGTTTCAAATCCCACCTGTACGTGAAAAGGAATAGTGTCGTCTGTCCAACCTCATGAGTTTTCTCTTGGTCCTCCGGTTTTCTGCCACTTCTAAAGACCCTGCTTAAATAAATTGAACCAATATGTTAGTCCCGAAATGACCTGGTTTGAGTCAAGTGGACATTAAACTCTATTTTCTTCTCTGATATTTCCCACAATAGTCATATTTTCCACAATAGTTGTTTTTTCCACTGAAGTCATATTCTCCAATCAATGTGTTGAATAAACATAGCTTTAAATAACTTATATTTATTGTTATCATTTTTTGTAGAATTGCAAGATTTATGGTAAAGAAATGTTGAAATATGTTCCATTGATTGGTTGGGCCTGGTATTTTAATGAAAGTATATTTTTAAAACGAAATTGGGAATCGGATAAAAAGACAATAGAAAATGATTTAAAGAAATTAACCGATTATCCAGACGATTATTGGGTGACGGTATGTATGACTGTACAGAGTTTATATATTTTACAGACTGGTAAAGCAAAGCTATTATCTTAATGATGCAGTATGTAAGAACTAGATAAAGAGCTGGATGTTCTTGCTATAATATACTAAGGTCCAAAAGAAAGTATACACTGTGTATTTAGTGCTGCATTAACAAAAGTCGTTTTTCTATTGTATTGTATTTCTTTTTTTGCTAAAAAATGTTTATTTACGACGCAAGAGACATGTTTTATCAAATGTTTTAAATCTAAACAAAACTTAGCCATATTTTTAGTGTGTATACTTTGTTTTGGACATTAGTATACATGTAGTTCAATAAAAGATAACAGAAAATGAATATATAGAAAATTTCTTTCAAATTACTTCATTCTGAGCAAAGTTATGACTGTTTGAAAATGTACCTTAGATTGTTCTTTATCATAGTTGCAGTACTTGACAACAGAGACTTAGCTTCAATTGTCCATTTTATCATTAAAATTTTGAATCAAGGATGTTTAAATCCATTAAAACCTCTGCAATCTGATGGTAGCACATTAATGATCCCTTGACAGTTGGAATCGAAATAGGATTTACCTGATAATTAATACATTGCATTTGTATGCCATAGTCCGGTTGGGGTGAAAAAGTAGGACCATAAACCCACTTTTTATTTAATGTCCTATTAATCTATTCACACATGAGGTAATATTGCACATACATTGTACATGGAATGGAAACAAGCATTACGGCTAACACTAAGGCAATACATAATTTAAGCATGCCTTTAATCCCGGCTTTAAATATATTATAGAAAAATCATAGATATGTCATAGATCTGTTGTGTTATCGTGTATTTCAGTGTTTATTATTTCCTGAAGGAACAAGATTTACAGAAGATAAACATAAAGCTAGTTTAGAAGTGTCGAGGGCAAGAGGTTATCCTGATATGAAACATCATCTTTTACCACGACCAAAAGGTTTTATACTCTCAATACAAAATATGAAAGGAAAAAGTGAGTTCAAATTTAAATTGATATAAAAAATATGAACATAGCATCACTGAATATCAGACTCGATTATTACCGGTATACAGAATGTTGTTGTTTGAAAGGGATTAACCTATAGTGCAGTATTGTTTCCCCTCTGATTAGCCAGCAGTGCAGTATTGGTCCCTCCCCTCTGATTAGACATTAGTGTAGTATTGCTCCCCCTCTGATAAGCCGATAGTGCAGTATTGGTCCCGTTCTGATTAGCCAGCAGTGCAGTATTGGTCCCCTTCTGATTAGCCAGCAGTGCAGAAATGGTCCCTTTCTGATTAGCCAGCAGTGCAGTATTGGTTCCCCTCTGATTAGCCAGCAGTGCAGAAATGGTCCCTTTCTGTTTAGCCAGCAGTGCAGTATTGGTTCCCCTCTGATTAGCCAGCAGTGCAGTATTGGTCCCCCTCTGATTAGCCAGCAGTGCAGTATTAGTCCCCCTCTGATTAGCCAGCAGTGCAGTATTGCTCCCCTTCTGATTAGCCAGCAATGTAGTATTGGTCCCCCTCTGATTAGCCAGCAGTGCACTATTGCTCCCCCTCTTGTAGACATAATCCCTCGGATTAGCTGATAGTGCAGTATTTCTCACCCTCTGATTAGCCGATAGCGTAATAAAACTATAGCTAATTTCTTATCGGCATTGGCATCAGCATAATCGCAGTACTACACAAGATCAATTGATTTTTATCTGTTATATTTATTTCTTTAAATTAATGCTGATTGGGCATTGAAAACAAATCTTTTGTTGAAGACACGACTATGATTTAAGATAACAGTTTATAATATGATTGTTTTTTTTAATTCAGTACCAGCAGTATATGATCTAACAATAGCGTTTCCTAGCGACGGTACCGAGCCAACATTAATGAATGTTATACAGGGCAAACCTGTTACAGCTCATTTACTTGTTAGGTAAGTTTCAACAGGCATTATGCAAGAGCTAAGCTTGTCTATTGCAGATCTCTCTTTAGGTCTTGCTGTTCATTTTATTATAAAAATCATGCTCAAATTTTCAATTGTCTTTATTTCTGTGATTAACTTTGAAATAAACTTAAAAAGGCAGCAAGAGTTAAATCTGCCTTTTGCAGATCTCTCTTGTTGTATGAATTATTAATTAGACATTTATTAACTTATCAAGACCGTAATCAACTCTTGATGCCATCGATTGGCTTTGATATTAAGTAGATTTAAACATTTTAAGGTTGATGATTTACCGTTAAAATGGATAATCAAGACTTTGTTTATTATTGTACCAACAATTAGATGACAATCAAGGTTACACTGTTATTGCATCGCCAATATCTAGTCTCAGAGTGAAGTAATTTGACGAAAAATTTTCAGCTGTCTGCTCTTTATCTAATCTTACCTTATTCCGCTTTAATAGGATCATTTTACTCAAAAAATATTCAGGTTTCTAAGACAATCCGTCTAAAAAAAATCTGACAAACAATCATCACACAACAATAAAATGGTGTTGTCAATTAAAAGCGGATGCCAATTTGGTACTCAAAATGGAATGGATTTTGATTTTAAAAGAACTGAGTAGCTCTGTGTGTGACTATTTCAACATATGTCTGTATTTTTTTTCAGGAGATTTGATTTAGATAAAGTACCGGTAGATACAGATGAGGAAGCAGCAGTTTGGTTACGGGATTTATTTCAAGAAAAAGTATGTAGACTTATAATTTTGGTATCGTAGTGATTATTCTGTGCTGTTTAATTCCTATTTAAGTCAACTTCTTTGCCGTAAAGTCTGCATGTATATTGAACCTGTAGCACTACAAGATGAGTAGCCATTTTTCTGGCCATGACCTTTGTTTGTTTCCATTCAGATGTCAAGAGAGAGAGAGAAAAATAGGAATTAACGTCCACTCAACACACAGGGACTAACATATGGTTTAGTTTTATTTCAATAATTCACTTGCGTGTAGGGGTCTTTAGAAGTTGGAGTAAACCAGAGGACCCGAAGAAAACCCACAAGGTTGGACAGGTGACCCTACTCTTTGTCACGTACAACAGGGGTAATCGAACCAGATGTCAGACATCCAGACAACAAATGTTGGTATCGCAAGGTGGAATATTTGAGATAAACCAAGAATAGAGCGGTCAAATTTCAAGCAGAAATGACGCCTACATGACAATAACCTCCTAACAGCGTTTAAACTGAAAAACGTTCAGGGGCAGCTGGAAATTCAATAAATTTTTATTTTTTTATTTTTATCTTTCAGGATGAAATATTTGAAAATTTTATGCAAGAACAGAAATTTGAAGGTGTACCATATAAAATACCAAGTCGGCCTTATGATTTAATCATAACTATTTTCTGGTTTGTGTTAACGTGTGTGCCGTTATTTAAATATTTGGGTGGAATATTTTTATCGGGAACAATAATTCAACAAGTTATATGTTTAACAGTCATTACTTTAGGTAAGTATATATATGTAACATTACAATTTAACTGCGAGGGAGAAAGAATGAAATGGGGTTTAACATCCACTCGACAAAAATTAGGTCATTCCGGACTAACACATAAGCCAGAATGCTGTTATTGTTTCGTTGTGCTTCTTTTTGCTCACAACACATTATTGATTAATTTTTAGCGTTTGGCTTCAATCAGATTTAAAAATGGTCTATTAAATCTGTTTGATCGCAATGCAATGGTGACAGGATTATTACCTAGCAAGCATAAGAGTTAATTCATGAAATTTCAATTGATCATAACTTTGTAAACCATTTTTGGAACTGCTTTTCATAGTAGAAATTTAACCTTTACAATATTGTAGTTTGCAAGAGATTCCTATTGTCCAAACAGGGTCAGAAAGCGTTCATCGTGATTTTCTGATGTGGTTTTACCCTTGTCAGTGGTGCAGGAAGGAGGGCCTGACAAGGACAGCTGTTTAGTCATTCAGATGTGACCTAAAACCGAGGTCCCATGTACACATTGACGTGTATATAAACAAAAATTTGGCAGTTGGAATTCTATATAAGGGAAGAGCATAGTGCAGTTGCCCGGGCAAAATTTCCTTCGAAGTACACTGCAAGGCGTATGCCCGTCTTCATTAGCCCAGTTTTCATGCGCAAAAAAAAGTACACAATTTGATCTCCTTGAGTCTACTTTCAGTTTAGCACTTCCTGTCATTTATAATTTCAGCAACTGTAGGTGTTAAATGGATGATAGGAGTAACAGAAATAGCCAGGGGTTCACACTATGGAACAGAAAACAACCAAAATCACAAAAAGGTCAACTAAAAGGTCAACCTGCTAATTAGCATAATTTATGCATTTAAAACTCAGGATGTTTAACCCAATCAGATCGGTTGGTGCGGATAACCTGCAGGGCGTCAAGCGCTCCTCAGAGTCTGATTTCATAAACCACACATTAGACTTGCAATCACTTATATCATACATTTTATTAACACAACACATTTGAAACAATTACTGGTTTATTATACTAGCTAATTTATTACAATGGTACTTGCTTGATTGAGTACCATCGTCGAGATGTCGCTAATATAGATTATAAAAATAAACACACATGTATTGATGTACTACTTCTGAATTTTATTAACATGCTACGTTTCAATACACATACAGGTATTGTCGTAATCAAGCAAATAACGATACCTGTATGCTTGATAACGATATCTGTATGTGTATTGAAACGTAGCGTGTTAATAAAATCATTAGTAGTATATCCATATAAGTGTGTTTATTTTTAGTGAAATCTATTTCTATATGTCTTATAAGGACTAAAAAAGATTATATTATAGCCTACTGGTTTAATATACTAGGAATGTTTCGACGATGGTACTTTGTCAAGAGATTAATTCAATTAAGAAATTTATGCATCAAATATAGTGCTAACACAAATATTTAAATATTCGTATTCAAATAGTTTTTGAACTGATCTTTTGATATTACGTATTTCATTATCAGTTGAATTTAATTGAGTTGGATTTATACTTTTATAAAAAAAAATGTTTAATTATTTTAATTCAATTACATCAACTTACATTCTAAAAGAGATCATAATAGTATATTAATTTTAAGATCTCCAGAAATTTAAAAAAGCACCAAAAGCAATTCGAACATTTAAATTGAACGAAATAGTCAAATTGTAAAATTTCTTATTAATAAATATTTAAATAGTAAAATCAGCCTAGATTCGCACCATATTACATAAACAGGAGGGGGTTTCCCAGTTGTATTGAATCCTTGTAGTAAATATGTGACCCGCTCCCACAAAACCAGGCTCTTGTCACACAACTTCATTTTTGTACTACAAGCACTGTATGCCTTCTTGTTGCCATGAATGAGCCGAACTCAGTTTAATGTCATGTCTTTCAACCCTACACAACTTACATGTACATACCTCTACCCATTCTTCATGACTAGACTAATGTGTGCTCTTTAGATCATAAGGTCATAGAGTCAAATGGTGTGGTTTAGAGTCAAAGCTTGTTTGTGAATTGATTTAAACATTATTTATTGCAACTATATTGTACAAGGATTTAAAGGCTTTAAGAATAGGGGAGGGGTGGGGTGTCTAGTGGTTTAACACGGTGTTGCATTGAGTCAAGTGGTATGGGTTGAAAACCTGCTTGAACGTGACCAGGAGAAGGGTCACCTGACCCTCTTCATGGGATTTCTCCAGGTCCGCTACACACAAGCGACTTAATGGAATAAGTTGAACCATATGTTAGTCCCAAAATGACTGGGGTTGTGTCAAGTGAACTTAACCACCCCTCCCTCTCTCTATCTCTCTCTCTCTCTCTCTGGCATTTACATAGGAAACAACAAAAAAACAAGCCAGGGAGACTGATATGAATCAGCTTTGATTGTGCAATATAGTATAGAGGTGCATTATTATAAAATTTGAGTTCTCGTTCAAATTAAGGCTTGATTTATATCATTAAGGAATTGGCACAAAACAGACAGTCTATGTTTAGTTTGTCTATGTATAAAACACTAATGTGAGACATTAGTTTGCTAAAATATTGTTAATTTGTTGGTTTTTTTGCATCTGTTATAGTGCTAAATAATTAGCTTATTATTTGATATATTTAATCCTGTGATTGTTATGTTGTTTTTTGTTTTCTTGTACCAGGAAATAAGTTTTTCTGATTATTTAATCCTAAGTTGTTAAATATGAAAGCCAAAATCTAATGACAAAATGACAGACACCAGAGGTCTGATACCTGATAAAGCTTGAATCATGCCTGTCTTTGACCGGTGCCTTAGGCCTAACAAAAAGAATATTCTGGTTCTTAGTTACTTCCACATCAAGTTGGTTGGGTGGCTGAAGGGTTAATGCATGCACTTTGGATCAGAAGGCCTGTCATTGAGTTATGTGGCACGGTTTTTATTCCCCGCTTGTACGTGACACCTCAACATGCACCAGTGTCTGGCTTTCATTTGTAATAAAACTTACAGTATTTGTTTCAATCTGATTAAAACACAGATCATATTTCGTTGGTTTTTTTTTTGTAGTTCAAAATTATTTTTCTACTTGACTTCACTACAGTATAATAATAATAATAATCACGTCATTTTACAAGGGTAGCAAATTAGGCCTGAGGCCTTTTTCCAATTTGGCCCTTGGCACAGATCGTGCGAATGATTTCGATCATTACTGCAGGAAGAAACCGAAGAACTCGGGGGAAACCTGCCTGATCGGACGGGAGACCGAAAATCCCTCTCACTTACAACGATAAAGTTTATGCCCAGAGCTGGGATTGAACCCTCGTTGCATTGGTGAGAAGCCGCCTCTCTATCGCCACGGCTATCCAATTTGGAAGAGTTGTTAAATAACTTGCATTCTGATTGATGTGAGCGATTAGCCATTAGTCAATCAAATGGTCTTGTTGAGTCACGTTGTTTTGTGCATGGAACTGTTTTGTTTTTCTTTTATAGTTCAAAATTTTGTTTTACTTGACTTCACTACGTAGGATCTGGAAGAGTTGTTATATAATTTGCATTCTGGATGATGTGAGGGGTTAGCCATTAGCCAATTAAATGGTCTGTTGAGTCTCAGTTTTGTGTCGCCTGTGTAACTGTATGTAACCATTCACAGCGATAGAAAAAAAACAGGAATAAATTGTATTCCCAAACACTTACGCTTATAGTTAAACGAATGACCGACACCATGTTGTCAGAGCGGCTTATATGACCCCTGAAGCTACCTCCCACTAAAACCTGTCAGACTTTTATGTAGTAGAGGCCATCAAAAGTATAAAAAAAACACTAAATGAAATATAGATGTTTTTTAATCAGATTGAGTACCAGTATTTTTTATTTTTATACCACAAGTGTATATCGGTATGTTAAAAATCGCCTGGCTTATCGTGGCTGGAAAGTCCAGTCCTGCTTTGTATATTTGTTATTAAGATTAAAGGGCGTATAACTCTATTCTTGGAACCGTTAAATAGACGAAAATGAGTCAATAAGCCTGTAATGTAATATGAATTTATATAAACAGAGGAGAGAAGGGTGATGTAGGCCTAGCCTATTCTTATTCAATAAAATATAGTTTTAAGAAAGAATAAAAACTGATTTTTATTCAAGGTTTACATATATTTATTGTAATATCTAGTCAGTTGTATTCGGTGAAATATGTGAGTTGTCCAAACGTCCACTTGGTCTGTCGCGTCTACAAATTCATCTCCACTTCTCTTTATTGTTTCTGGATCAGTCAGTTTTGATTACTGTCGCATATATGTCTTGCTTTGTTCATCAAACCACTTTATTACAAATTGGTGTTTGATACTATAGAGAATCAGACCACAGGAACTGATTTGAAATGTTCATTGTGTCTTAGATATTGGTAATCAGGAGCCAGATGGGCCCATTTCCACAGTAAGATATATAATAATAATAATAATAATCGCGTCATTTTACAAGGGTAGCAAATTAGGCATGAGGCCTAAGAACATCAATATTGATTGAAATGGACCAATATTGTTTTCTAATTTGGATATTTAATGTTCAATATTGAGTTAGAGTTATATACCCTTTAAATGTCATTTATAAAATATATAATTAACCTGTTTATTTAATTAATTGTGAATAATTTTATTGTGTTCAAATTTTTTCTGTGTTTCACTTCTAAACCTTTCTATTATAAGTTTGATATTTGACATAAAAGTGTTAAATTTGCCAATTATGAATATAACCACATTTTCTTAGATACACTTTGTTAAGAGCAGTAAAATGTCTTTGGAATTTGGGAATATAACCACAAATCATTCAATTTCTCAGATACAATACAAATTTGTTTTATTTATTTTTCTGCCTTTTCCATCATGTAGTCCTAAAAAAAATAAAACTAACATTTTCTTTAGAACAGTAAAAGAATTTAAAACCGACAGCTGGATCGATTAAGAAATTTGACCTGACAGTGTTAAAGGGGGGTGCTAATAAAAAGTCATTTATAGGCTCCCTCCAAAGGTTCAAAGGCCTTGTACGAGGGGCTCCATCCAAAGGCCTTGTCCTAGGTTCTATCCAAATGTGTTGTCCCAGACTCCATCTAAAGGCATTGATCCTGGGTATAAGTAGGATAGCATTAGTTGAGATTACTTTGATTCACTGGTCATGTTTTATATTATTTCGCTGTTTTAAGAGCGAGGTTAGTGATAAATTAGTCGATCATATATTATTATTTTTTTTAAATAAATGACCAGTTAAACGGAAATATTTTTTATTATGTAAATTATATTGTTTAATTATTCCCCATATTTTGTTATATTATATTATATTGTGTTTTTGTTTTCATTTTTTTTGTTTCATTTTGTTAAATTGTTTGTGATCTATGCAATTAATTGATATAAGGTTTGAATCCGTTCCTGTTTAAAATCAAGATATATTTTATTGATATGAAACTGAATCTGTTAAAACATCAATCAAGGTGTTTAAGATTGTTTTTGATTTATGCTAGGTTCTCACTGTCAGTTGTGCAATGCGTTATGATATGATTGCCCCCATTGATTCCACTATCTGGTAAATGCAGATACGTTTCAATACAGTCAACACGATTGTTACAACTGACCTCAATGTGTGATAAGACCTGATAGGATCATCACGATTAAAACCACAAATTCAATCGTAGCGCAAATCGTGATAGGTTTGAACCTAGCATAATACAATAACTTAAGAATAAATATATGAACATGTTTCTTTGCATAAAACTGTTAATTTCTTTATAATAATAATAATAATCGCGTCATTTTACAAGGGTAGCAAATTAGGCCTGAGGCCTTTTTCCAATTTCAAATTGGGATAAATACATTTTTTAAAAAAAGAATAGAAACATTTTAAGTGTTTTTTACGCATAAAAACTATGAAAACAAGTAATTACTACCAGGTAATTACTGTCTCCTGTCAATCAGTGTGGGGGGGGGGGGGGGCTGAATGATTAACATATGCTGCTATATCATAAAGCCTGTCATTGAGTTAATTGACATTGTTTCCAATCCCCGGTTATACATGACAAGGTGTAGGGTTGCCTGTCCAACCCTGTAGGTTTTCCCCGGTTTCCTCCCACTGGTAAAGACCCCTACGCGGAATAAAATTATTGAAAAGAATTAAAAAACATTTTAGTCCCGAAATGACCTAGTTTGTGTCGTGGACGTTAAACCCCATTTTTCTCTCTCTCTCTCTCTCTAAACAGTAGGATTAATACCACATTATATATTTTACACTTAATTTATGTAGAAGCATTTCTAGTCATCACATGCACTGATATTGGTTCATACCTGTATGTACTTCCAGCTGAATGCCAGATTTTGGGCCTGCTGATTCACTTGTCCAGAGTACAATGGGCTAGATCTTTTTGTTAAGGCCACCTCTATATTCTATATTTCGTGAAGGTAGCTGAGAGGTAAATACAGTTAAGGCAAGTTGTGCGTTAATCCCGGGTCAGGGTTGGGGTTAGCGCTATCATTGCTTACGTCTCAAGACCTTTGACCAAATATGGAGGTGGCCTTAAGAAATAGATCTAACCAAATATATATAGTGGGATTCATTGAAGAGTAGGGGCCATCCATAAAGTACATATGTCAAAATAGGTAAAATTCAGACACCCCCTGCTTGCTCCTGTACGTACGTTTTGCCAATGAATTTACGCACCTGTACGTTTTTGGCGTGCCCCCCCCTTCAAGCGTACGTACTTATTGGATGGCCCCGTAGGCAAAAACACTGCTGTCCAATGAAAATGCACCTCCCTAGCATTGCACATGTGACCATGGAATTTTTTTTATATATTAATATTATTAATTTCAAAATAAAAAAAGTATTGTGTATCAAAGATAGGACGTGGTTTGTTTTATGAATTAATAAGTCTACTGTAAAGTCACTGATAATTATCTGCATGTGTCGGACAATATCAGATTTTTTCACAATTTAATCCATGATAAAGTTTTTACAGGTTATATACTCTTCCAGTTTAGATATAATCAGATTTTTAAAAAAAAAGGCCCATGTTGCAATCAGATTTGGGCATAAAATATAGTATTTAAAAAGTGCTTCACATTATGATCAGAGATTTTAAGTATCCAATGAAAGGTGACCGCTGATTTTACACGAGGAATAACATCCCGCGTAGAACAAAAAAAACAAATAATTATATCGTTTGGTGTTCTCTCCGAAATTTTGAGGGGCTATGTGGAATATTATATTAGCATCTGAATTACAGTTATTATAAAGTAATGAAGATCAAAAATCTGCCAAAAGTTATATTTTTCAATTATGAAAATAAGCGGAAACTATACCCATGACATAAAGTGTATCATCACATCCCTTTTACTTACCCCTAGAATGTTTGATACCATAATAACTGAAACCTTTTTGGAGAACTAAACCTTTGCCAAAAGTATTGAAAACCCCATTAAAACCATTTCGTTTTTCCATTTGAGAGGGGTTGAATAACGAAACACATGACATCAATGGCATCAATCACGTCCCCTTTACCAAGCCCCTGAATGTTTGATACCACAATATTAGACCACTTTCATATTTAAATATATATTTACCGATATCTACGGTATATATTTACCTATATTATATTATTGATCTTTTTATATTAAAATGACTTTGTAAATTATCAGAATTATAATAAAATTGGTATAATAAACAGGTTTTGTTTTCTGTGATCAGTGGGGTTGGATGGCCGAATGGTTGGCAAGTGCGCACTCTAAAGTCGGTCATTGAGACAACTGGCATGGTTTTGATGTGACAAGGAGTATGATCGCCTGTCCAACCTTGAGGGTTTTCTCCAGGTCCTCTGGTTTCCTCCCACTGCTACAAAGACACCAACAGGCAAGCGAATTATTGAAATAAAATTTAAAAAACCATTATGTTAGTCCCAAAATGATCTAGTTCGAGTTGAGTGGACGTTACACCCCATTTCTTTCTCTGTCTCTTTTTGTGATTAACTCTAAAACTTCTATGATAGGACATATAAGCCATTTGGTCACAGAGTGGAGCCACGGTGGTTCGATGAGTATCTTGCTTCTGAGTTAAAACCCAGTGTTGGCCGAGCTGGTTCTTCCAGATAGATTTCACTTTAAGGAATGCAGGACAGGGGAGGGGGTCTGGTTAATGAACGGATGAAAGCTAGCCCTGTAAAAAAAAAACAACTGATTTTGAAATTTGAAATAAAGACAAGGCTATTGTCTGGGCAGAATTCCCCCAATACTGTATGGCGTATGCCCATCTTAATTAGTCTAGTCGGTGCAGTAAAGTAGGACAGTAAACCCTGTTTCATTTCATTTATAACTGCATTGATGAATAACGGGATGACTCATTAGTCTTGGTCACCCAGAACCTCCTACTCTTCCATGTATGGAGGGTCTCGACTCTCGACCAGTTGTCCATTTTGAAGAAATGTGACTTTATAATTAACTACATAAAAGAAACCAAAGTGATGATTAGGCATGGGCAAATTTTTAGCTTAAGTCAAGAAAGAGTTGCATCCCTTCTCTGGATTTATGGCGTGGTACCCCCTTGTCAATGGTGCAGATTGGAGCATCTGACAGTTTCTGGTTGGTCGAATAGGATGAAAAACTCTGTTCATGTGTTCACACATTGATGTGCATAAAGAAAACCCTTGTCTGTTGCAATTTAAATTTTGTTTCCCTCATAGCATACATAAAAGAGATAGCGAAATGGGGTTTAATGACTATTGGGGTTCAATCAACACAAACTAGGTCATTTTGGTACTAGTTCAATTTTATTTCGACAATTCACTTGCACGTAGGGGGTCTTTGGGAGCGGGAGGTAAACGGAGAAAACCCACAAGGTTGACCAGGCGATCATAATCCTTGCCACGTACAACTGCATGCATAAAAGAACCCTTGACAGTAGGAATTCAAAATTAAATTCTCTCATACCACAATGTATGGCGTTTATCTGTCTTCATTAGCCTAGTCAGAGCATAAAAATTAGACAGTTAAACCCCATTTCATCTTATTTTCAAAATTTTTAACGCTTACTCGATTGCCAGAATTTAATTCTGGAATGCTTTATTAAGTATACCCAATATGCCCTTATTTTTATTTAATTCTGATCAAGTAATCAATACTACCATAAGAGACAAAAATCAACCATTTTGTAAAATATGATTTTATTATTATACAATTAATACATTTTATGTACAATGGAATACATTCAAGGCTTGCATGTAAGGTAATAATATGTTGACTGGCAACCCTTATTAAATGACTGAATGGGTTACATAATATGTTGACTGGCAACCCATATTAAATGAGTTACATACATGTATGACCATAGTTTAATGTATAACTATCCCAGTCCATAATCCTCATATAATTATTACCAACTAAAGACTTGTTATATTTCAGTTAAACTGATAATTTATTTTAAAATGAATTTGGCCAGCCATGAAAAAAAATAATAATGCATGAGGAAGATAATAACAATTATAAACAATGTACTAGACACAAAAGAATGGAATATAATACTGTTTATAACTGACAGACATTTAATAATTGAATTGGAAATACACAGTACACAACACTATTATGCAATACCAGAGGTGGATCCAGAAGAGGGTCCCAAGACTCCAAACACAACCCTGTGCAGCTACATAAAAAAAAATTGTAAAAGAACACTTTTATGAGAAAAGTCTGACAGTCGTATGCTTTATCAGATGGTGGGATGGGATGGGATGGGATGAGCATTCAAAGCACGAGATAATGATATAAGTACATGTATGTGATATCACAATTAATGCTTGCCTACATAATTAGAAGACCACAATGGCAACATGCATTGGCAATGTAAAATTTCCTTAACAGGAACCACAGGCACTTCATGGGATTCAAATAAAACTTTTTATTACTCTTTGACAAAGTTCAAGTCAAAGAGTAGTAAGAAGTTTTATTTTAATCTCTTCAAGTGCCCGTGAGTATACTGTAAGCCACTGTGCGATTGTTTTACTTGTCATTTACAGTAATACTTATAAGTACTTACTGTAAAGTCAAAGAGTAATAAGTGCCTGTGACCGAAACCTGGCAAACCCCCTCCTGCATTCATGGATCTTCCCCTGAGTCATTGTTTATAACTGAGATTACTGTGTGATATTTCTGCTAAGCTTCTTTAGTCTTACTTAGCCACGATTGTTTAATAAAGACTAAGAAAAGCCGAGACGAAATGTCTATTTCCATTTCAAGTACTGAACGCCATTTAATTTAATTATTAACTTTGTCTCATTAAAACAAGATGTTTTTAATGTTTCGCCAAGATAAATTAATATTTGAGCTTACTGGAATGAACTTAACTGAATGTTTCAGAATTTAAATTTAAAGTCATTTATCTGACTGAATAACAAGGAATAAAGCAGAAGGCCTGGAAATAAAGCACTTATCAGGGACGAATTCGGGCCCCTCTGACACGTGACATTTTGTTAGGCACAGATTTGTCTTTTTTTATGTGTTTCTATTGATTTTATTAAATACATGCCCGCCACAAAGTTCAAAAGGTCCGTTACTACTTCATAAGTGTTTGACATTTTGTCAATTAAGAACAATTATTTCCAGGCCTGATTTAAACGAGTCTTATCCACAGGATTTTTTTTCTCAAAAAGGCTAAAATCCAAACATAGCTTGGCAGAAATTTTGAGCAAACATTCTTTAAATACAAGTAAAATATTATGCTTTTATTAAAAAAATCATTGGTTTCAATCAATGTCAAGATTCTTTTATATAAGGTTTTTTTTAAAATTATTTTTTTCTTTATTAAGTCCGATATACTAATCAAAGGCCACGAATAATTCTATAAATTATTATCTGGATATAAATATATATAAATAATATTAAATTAATAAACATTTCATTTCCCACGTTTTGATCTTTATTTTTATAATTCGCTTGCATGTAGGCCTCTCTAACAGTGGGAGGAAACCCCACTCCTTGTCACATACAAGGTTGGAATCGAAACCATACCACTTGACTCAATGACAGACCTTAGGAATCAAAGCGTACAATTTAGGCCAATCGGCCACCTGACCTCCCTTTTCATAAGACCTTGAAATATTAAACCTATGATATTTCTGCCTATAGTCATATGGGGGGTTTTGAATCCCTTACAAATACACAATATTGTAATAGTTGAAACGGTAGAAGGAATGTTAGCTAAACATCCTTTAACTCCGTTCAGTATTCATAAAGATATATCATGAATTTAAAATGGCCCTTAAGATCACAACATTCATGACGCTATAATCAAATACAGATCTTCAGTTTTTTTATTATTCCATTGATGATATTTAACTCTTGGCTAATTAACCCAAGTCGACTTTTGTCAACACTTTTATCAACAAAACCGGTGAGCCGAAGGCAACGTTCCTAGCGTAATAAGAGTTACTTCCCTTATAAACCGGTGAGCCGAAGGCAACGTTCCTAGCGTAATAAGAGTTACTTCCCTTATAAACCGGTGAGCCGAAGGCAACGTTCCTAGCGTAATAAGAGTTACTTCCCTTATAAACAGTCGACTTTCATTCCTTTGTTCATTTCCTGTTTGACATTATGACAGTTAATAATCATACTGTTTCTTCTTGTAAAATAACAATCTATTGCGACGGTCATATCAATCTGATTAAAACATAGATCCTCTTTCGTTTCTCACATTAATTTCTTGCTCACAATAACTTCTTGCTTTCATTATATTTCATTGGTCACAATAACTTCTTGCTTTCATTATTTTTCATTGCTCACAATAATTTATTGCCTTCATTAATTCACTGCTCACATTAATACATTGGTTTCATTAATTTCTTGCTTTCATTAATTTCTTGCTTTCATAAGTTTCTGGTTTTTCCGTATATTTTAGTTTAAATGGTCATAAATAAGACCTCAGTAAATAAAAGAATATAAATATAAAAATCATAATAATAAAATTATTGGAGTAGATCATTCCCAGCTGACATCATCCTTTCGTAACGTCGTCTGTAATTTACGCATATCATTTAAAACATTTAACGCTGCACCACCCGCGGAACGAGGACTAGAAATGTTTTTATTGGTTACTGTTTGTTTTGCGTTGTTTTGTTTCGTGGACGTTAACCGAGGCGCAGCCGAGTAGGGGCGCTGGGGTGACGGTCTATTCACTACATCTGTCCGTCTGTGTTTAGCTTTTTTCTTTAATTCTGCCAACTGAAATAAAGAAAGAGGGTTTTTTTTTACAAGACACTGAATATACAAATTAAGTCAGGTCTAGAAGGGGAATACCTTTGTCGAAACATTGCATGGTAATGAAATTGGTTTTAACTTCCTACTTTTTTGCACCAACCAGGATAATGAAGCTGGACATGGACCAGATTCTCCGATAATACTCTCAAACAACCTGATGCAGGAGGGAGGTTTTTATTTTGTGGGGGGGTTTTTGTCAAAGGAATGGAAAGAGAAACTAGGTCCATAATTCATTGATGAATAGAGATCTTGAGCAGTGGGAAGACACAGAGACCCCAAAGAAAACCAACGATGTTGGACTTTGTCAAAGGTTCAAAATGGCTCACAAACATCACATTACATGATTCTACCTTTAACTCGTCATCAGTTTATAGTATAATAAGCTGAATACAAGTTTATTTACAAATTAATAGCTATCTCTTTTTATCAGTGTTTTTTTTTTAATTGATATTCATAATATGGACTTTTACAAAATTCTAAATATCAGTCCATTAGTGTGGACATTTTGTCAGGTGCAACTTAAATTATTATTTCCAGGTCGCACTTGATATATATATTCAATTGAGCTAGCCATAACAATTAGATTTAGCCATTTGTTTCAATACGGTCGTTAAATACTGTACCTTTTGTTGATGTGCTCTAACTTTTGATATTTGTTGACTTTTTGTTTCCAGACGACGTATTATACGATCCAGTTCCCGCCTTAAATCTTGTTTTACTCGTAGATCCGACGCCTCGTCGATGTGATTCACTAACTCTTCATGTTCTCTGTAAATATGGTCACATGGTCAAAATTACTGCTCTGTGGGCGTAGTTAGTCTAGTTATCCAGTGATGGTATGGATTAAAATAATGGGAGATAACTCTAAAGGACTTCAATAGGTAATAAAGGTGAGGAAACTCATAAATAAAAGGTGTCATTAATGTAAAACCACATATTATGAGACCAACCAAGTTTAATCACTATCTAGTCTCGAAGTCAACTAAATTAGGGGAGCAAACTCTTCCATAACAGGTGACATTAGCACACAATGTATGGAGGATATTATGAGATATAATTACTACATAACAATAATTTTCTTATTTATGAGGGGGGGGGGGGGCACAACAGTTCGAGAGTAGAATTTGTTTCATGGACTGAAACACTCCATTTTTGTAGTCCAGACGACCCAGATATAAATGGGTACTGGTAAGAGCCACTAAGAGTGTCTATATGCAATTAACTTTGACATTTTGACCACAACTTACACAAAACAATGTAGCATTGAGGGGCAATTTGGTACAATGGTTAGCGAGTAGGATTATGCCTGTACTCAAGTCTACCCAGACTAGGCCTATATCACCCCTCTCCCTTTTTACAAAACAATATAATTATACTTGGTTTACTTAAATACATGTATATAGTCGAAACTATTCATAATAACACAATAGGAATAGTTTCGACTATATACATGTATTTAAGTTAACCAATTAACCAAGAGGGGTGATTATAGGGGCTAGCCTGTTCCCCAATCCTATTCTTATTGAATAGAATATAGTTTTAAAAAGAAAAGGTCTACCCAGTGTATTCTGTTTTCATTATTTATTTTTTAACAATTATCTAATCTTACCAAATGCCCCCTTAATAAATCAATTTGAGTACATTAAAGTATTAAGCTGCTAAAAATTACACAGTCTGAAAACGACAATCATCGACTTTAAGCTAATCGTGGCTTTGTTTACGTATTTAAGAACTTACATGCTAAGTTGTCCAAACTCATCTTGTAATTGCTGTAATATTTCCGACATGTCGTTATCAAGACTGTTCGTACTTGATGATGATGACATGCTCGGTGACCTCTGACTGTGGCCGTTATACATGGCTGAACATAGCGCTAGGTTGTGTGATTTCATCATTGATATAACTTTCTGTACATTCGCTCCTACAGAATGACTAGGACCAGTTGACTGAAACAAAATATAAACAACATTTTCTTTGATGTCTTTAGAGATCCTTTCCCCCGTACAAACTGAGTGATTTGATGCTATACATGTATTTGGATTATAAACCTATTCAAACTAATTAATCTATCAAAAATTCGCTTCAAATCCTTCTCAAAACTTTGTATTCATTCGGAGATACCTCAAGCCACAAATAAACTGTTGTTGGACGCCTTGTCAGATAGCTAAATTCATTGAGGGAGTGTGGTGGATGACCGAATAGTAAACATGTGCGTGCTGTATCACAAGGTCTGTCATTGGATCAACTGCTGTGGTTTCGATTCCCTGTTTGTAAGTGAAGACAGACCTTGTGGGTTTTCTACACGTGCAAGAGAATTATTGAAATAAAAATGAACCATGGGTTAGTCCCCCAACCTCACTGAGAGAGAGAGAAATGGGGTTTAACCTCCAGTCAACACAAACTAGGTCATTTTGGGATTAACATAGGGGTCTTCAGTAGTGGGAAGAAACCCACAAGGTTGAGAAGGCGCCCCTATCTCTATTTCACATACGCTCACACTAGGGCTCGAAACCACAGCTGCAAGCAGTTAGATCAGAACCTGTTTTATTATCAATACAAACCTTGCCAGCAACAAACGGTATTTCTGCCAGATTGAGACGATAATGAGAAGTTGGATCGCTGTGTTTGCTACATTTCTTGGTCGGGTGCAGATTTCCTTTCTCGCTGGCCGTCGCAGTTTTCTTTTTCTTCTTCTTCACTACTTTCTTTTTAGTTTTATTTGGTAGCTTTATAGGAATATCGTCACTCTCACTGTAATTCTGGGTGATGTATGAAGATGGTGGACGAGCTTGAAGCTACAATTGTAAAAAGTTAAATCATTGTATTTATTATGTCACAATTCCTGGAATAACATAGACAGGGAATAACAATTGAATTGAGATAAAAGCCTTTTTAGTCTGGAGCGAGAGAGGGGGAATAACAATTGAGATAACGTCGTGCTATAATTTATGATTCTATTCCTTCACTTAATTTGAAAGAATTGCATTTCCTGTTGACATCAAATACTTATCATTGAAACTATTAAACATTGTCACAGCCAACACAGAGGAAGTCAAAAAACAAAATACTAATACATGTTTTGTTTTTCACAACTTGTTTAATTTTCAGTTTTCCTTTCGATGCTCATAATGCGAACACGTGTTGTGTTGTTACGAAAATGCTTTGTTTACCGTTGATATCGATGCAGGTTACTACTTCGTCCTTGCACAAATGTACGGTGAAGTGAGGGTGAACTAACTTCACCATATTGCATTTTTGGGCGAAGTCATCATTGGGTTAGGCGTCTATTTCGCCCACATCGCCTGCTAATTTGCTAATTTGTTTTCCCTATAAATTGTGTTGTGGTATTTTTAATGTGCTCAATCACTAAATGTCATTCAAGGATTATACTAATACAGTCCTTCTAGTTAAAGGTGCACTTTCGCTCGTGCTCCTCTCGACGTACCTCGACTTTCCTTTACGGGAGTCATTTAAGACTCGCGCAGATTATCTAATCGCTCTCATAAATATTAAGATTAATAAATATAATTCACATGAGTTTTTTTATGGGAGTCTTTTTCTCATCTTTGAAATTGGCAGGAGCTTTTTGTGGCTCATGTACAATTTTATAAATGTGAAGGACTGTAATTACTTTTATAATAATAAGAAAAATAAATCTACACTATATAAAAGATCTACTAAAAGAACTACTAAAGTAAAAAAGTCTTATCTATTTGTCCCACTATTTATGACAATACATAATATGACCAAATCAGAACAAATTCGGTACTTTATATTAGTTTTACTAATAACAAACCTCTGCTGTTCTCTGTAAAATAAGTTTACGGTGAATATCTTCTTGACGTAATTTTTGTTCTAATTCACGAATTTTATTCTGAAATATTTCAAAATAAGAAAAAAAATTCTAAACTAAAAACAAATCTACAAACTACATAATTTACAATCTCCCTACATAAATGACAACATAAGATTACACCAAATCAATCATGGTTGAAATTTGAATTTATTTGAAATTTTTGATAGCTTAAAACTCAATCCGATTAAAATAAGGACCTATATTTTGTTTCATATTAATATCTATCTATTTGACTTTCTGGATGGCTTATAATTCCATTTTTTAGGTTAACAAGCTGCATAAGATGATAAAGTTGCTATTCCAAACAGCATGGGCCATATCAATGATTCAATGAGGGAGATTGTAACTATAAAGATATTTAATATTGTAAAGTTCTACAAGTAAGTGAAAACAGGTAAGTTATTCTACAAAAGTTTGAAAAAAAATGCTGCTTTTTTACAAAAATATATTTACTATAGTCATTGCTATTCATTAAAACAAAAATAATTATAATTCATTTACTTTAGTAATCGCTTTTTTATTTACATATCTACTATAAAACATTTACTATAGTAATTAGTATTTTTTTTTTTATCAAATCTATAAATCCATAACTATTTAGTAATTGATAATTTTAAAAAAAATTGTAAATCATTTACAGTTATTTGTATTTTTTAAAAAACTATAAATTATTTACTATAGTAATTGCTATTTAAAAAAATAAAGGAACAACTATAAATCATTACTACAGTAATTGCTATTCTTTAAAAAATCTAAACATAATTTACTATTGTAATAGTGTACTATGGACCAGGAACGGAGCGAGATGTCATCAACGCCATCTTGGAATTGTGACATCATGTTAAAAATTCAAAGTTTGTCAATCAATGTGCACATGTCCAAAGAATAAGCATGCATCTTAAATATTTTTTTGAAAAGAATCGTCCCTCCAAGAAAAACAAGGGGATTAGTTAGCGCTTTGAGCCCACATCCTGGTCCATAAATCTATAGAGAAAGCTAGTTGAAGTAGAAAGACAAACATCAAAATGGAAATATCTAAGAGAACAGGTTTGTCTATTCTAATGTCCTACCTCTGATATTGACTGGGTTGCTGTGAGTTTTAAATGTTCTCTCTCCAGATCTGTTATCTTATCGAGCTGACTGCGAAACTGTGACGAAGCGTTGGAATCAGCCTGTTTCTCCAGTTCTAATCGTCTGCGTGCCGAGTTGAGTTGTTCTTGTGTTGAATGGTGGACCATCTGTCTCATGTGATCTAACTGTTTCTCTAACATACCACATCTTGATTCCGCCGCTGTTAACTGACTTTCTAATTCTGATAAAGAGAGAGAGATAAATTGGGTTTAAATTCCACTCGACAAAAATTATGGTTTAATTTTATTTCAATAATATGCTTGCACGTAGGGGTCTTTAGCAGTAGGAGGAAACCGGAGGACCCAGAGAAAACCCACTAGGTTGGACAGGCGACCCTACTCCCTGTCTCTAACTACCGGGGATTCAAAACCATGCTAGTTGACTCGATGACAGGCTATATGATACAGCGTGCACGTGCTTACCATTCGTACATCCCCCTAATTCTGATAAAGAGGAAAAAGCAAGAGCTAAATCTGCCAACTGCAGGCCTTTATTTAGGCTTTAAATGTTATCTAAATTATTAATTAGACATTAATTCACTATCCAGACCATAATCAAATCTCTATGTTATCTCTAGTCTGCGACATTTACTGGATTAGGATCCGATTTTCTGCTCAACTTTCATGTATGATTTTATAATGAAATGGATAATCGAGACTATGTTTTTTATCACACAGACTTAAGTAATGATGATTGAGGCTAGGCCAAAATGGCAATCGCTAAATTCTCAATTCTGAGTGGATTAATTTGACTGAAATTTTTAACAAATTCCCTTTACATTATGTGCCAAGGGCCAAATCAAAAACAGGCCACAGGCCTAATTTGCTACCCTTGTAAAATGACGAGATTATTCTCCCATAATGTATCTTTAAGGGGCTGACATTGCCACCATAGCACCTAGTGAATGTATGTATTCATTAGCCAGTTGATGCAGAAATGTAGGTTGTTAAACCACCTTCCATTTTATTTTGTATACTCACCATGTGTTTGCTTAGCTACAATATCATTGGCTAATTTCTCCGATTGTTGAGTTCGCTGTAATATGGAGGAAGAATATTGTGTGGTATCTGTTGCCAGAGTTTTTAAATTATCTTCTGCTGTAGTTCTCTCTAATTCTAATCTACGAACTTTATCTTGTAAATTCTTCATTGCCGAATAAATACCTGAAAGTAGAAGCACATTTTGTCAGGTCTTCAGGACACATATCGTCACTTTTGTCACGAACCGTTGAATCTGATATATATTTAAGTATTGAGAAATTTATACTATGTTGTTCTCTTTGTTGTCATCAAATACCAATATTTATTTATGATGTATTATTTTGTACATATACGTCAGGACACTAGACATCATTTAAATAAATATTATCATGTTATGGCCACAGAGATAACAACATAGTATAAATTTCTCAATACAAATTCTCAATACTTAAATATATATCAGATTCATTGGACAGTTCGCGAGAAACGTGACGATATAACCTATCACTTGATGTTAATACCTCCCTTGATGGGTCATTCTTCTTTAAAGATCACAGGCCTGTTTCACAAACTGGAGGAACCGTAGAAAACACATGAGGTTGGACAGGCGACCCTACTCCTTCCTTGTCACATACAACAGGAGAATCGAAACCATGACAGTTGACTCAATGACAGACCTTATGATACAGCGCACATGCACTAACTATTCGACCACCCAAACCCCCTATTATTAGATCCATTAAAGATGCATTATGTAAAAGCTAAATCTGCGTATTGCAGATCTTTCTTCTACATTTAACTTCCAATGTTACATGTTAAACGAGTAAATTATTCAGACACTTATTTACATAACATTAACAAGCCAATATACATGTAAGCAATTCACTAGACCATTGGATGGCTGTGATTTTAATTGGATAACCCAACTAAAGAAGAACAGTCATCTGTTTATATATAACCCAACTAAAGAAGAACAGTCATCTGTTTATATAATTCTTACATAATGCTTCTTTAAATTATTCTTGGGGGATCACCGTGGCTAAGTTGGTAAGGCGCTAGCTCACTGGAGGTTCGGGTTTTCGATCCCTGCAATGGCCCTGAAAGTTCATCCAGATTTTCCAGCATGGTTCCCCCTTGTCACTGCTTGTCAGTGATGCAGGATGGAGGGCCTGACATGGACAGCTGTCTAGTCGTTCGGATGGGACTGAAACCGAGTTTCTGTGTACACATTGGCTTGCATGTAGAAGATCCCTTGGCAGCTGGAATTCGATGTCAGAGTAGGCTGTAGCGCTACTGCCCGGGCAAAGTTTCCCTCGTACTTATAGCACACTGTATGGCGTATGCCTTTATTTCTTAGCCTAGTTTATGAGCAGAACAGTATGACATTAAACCCCATTTCATTACATCTACATGTATATAATTCTTACCATCTCGACTACTTTCAGGAAATGGTATAATAGGTTTAGTTGTTGACTGGGTATAATCTGTATTTATAAACGGTCTATCTTTAGGAAAGGCGTGAAATGTGCTGAACATCTCTTCTGACTCATCATCTACATCAGGTGAAGCATGTTTGGTTGGTGTAGCAGTCGTCATGGCAATATCTGTTCTTCCCCTATTCTGAAACATGAAAATTTTTTTTATAAATAAACAAAACAGAAAATATTAACACATTATATTTAGGAACTATTCATGTAAGTAACGACGGCAACGACTGTGAGGTTCACAAAATCAAGCCGTTGCTAGATTAGTCTGAAATTCACAATATCTTGGGAAGTTATCTCACTTTACCACAGACACATGATACAAATATGAAATCTTGAAAGCAGAAAAATTTTGGAGAAAGAAATTTCTCTGGTGACACTGGGTAGCTATTTTCCTGGAAGGGACGAATCACAGACTGTCACGTGACATGTATTTATTTTACATGTCTGGATGACCTAATCACTTAAAAATATACACACACATAGAAAAATAGATCTTTACAAAAACTTAAATTTGTACATTTAGGATCCAATTTTGTTATGTCAACTCGTTGACTTTGACTCAAGAATCCTTTTACAACAAACAAAACGACGATCTGACCTCTAGTTTTCTAGAAATCAACCCAAAAAAGATTGACCATAGGTCAGAATGGGCAGGGCTTAGGTCTGAACAAATTTGGATAAAATGGACGGTATATGGCCCCAGAGGCCTCTGGCCCCGCGACTGACTCTGGAAACGAGATTGACAAATATGTAAAGGAATAGAGTCAGTTACAGCCGTTGAAAGCTTTTTTCTTATAGCTGAAATCTTTTAAAATGGAAAACCAAAGGAAAGCAACCTAAAAAGCATAATGGATGAACACACAACTAAAGTAGAAATGTTTGGACTAAGATGTGGAGTGGGTCATAGTGGAAAAGTTCCAGGCAGCAGCCTTGACATTGAACGAACCTTGAACTTTACATTTCGATTATCATAGCAAGACATTTTATTTGAAAAGTGCGCGGCTTGGTATTCACGATAATATTTTCTATCAAGGAATTTGAGGTCCCCAGCTAAGAATGTAAGGTATTACGTGAAGGCTTTAATAAGATGTACGGATAAAGCGAAATCAAGCCTTCTATTACCCAACACAGGTTTGTTTATAGCGTCATGTGCAGTTTTCAGATATTGAATTTTTCCTAATGTTGCAGTTTGCAAGTCAACAAGGAATTTGAAATGACCATCAGCAGTTATTATTAGTATACCGGTACTTATAAAATCATACAAGAAAACAAATTCTTAAATATTCCATTTTTGCATATTGACTTATAACTTTAGTCAACATGTAAAAATTTCTAAATCATTTCAGAGAAAACTAAATAGCTGTTTTTAAAAAAAAGAGATTCACACAATAGACTAATAAATCTGTCATTTATTCGCAGGTTAAATTTGATCTAATGTTAATCTTTTTAGGGAAATCAACAAGTTGGACAAATATTGACTTAGGAACCTGGCCATGATTTACTGTTAAACATGTTACGGCAAATCTTAACTTCGGAGTACATTATTAGTACAACAATAAATTCATCAAAATGAATTTAGAAAGATAATAAAAAATTTAATAAAGTGAATTCATTTGATAACAAAACCAAACATTGGCCATGAAGAGTGATTGGAATGTTTGTATATAATATTACTAGATAATAATTTCTCCACTAGAGAAATCTCTTCTTCATTCATCAAATGTTGACTTTCAGATAGCCAGGTCAATAACTTAATCAAATAACCTCACAGACTTGATAAAGTGGATTATAAAGCTGAGATCTATTTTATAAGTGGTCTGAGTCCTGTATACAATAATTAAGTTCTAATCCCTTTTCAGTACTACATGTGTACACCTAGTAGTAGTATTTTACCCATTCAAAAGAGATTATAACTTTCTTGTACACCTTATTATCTAGTACAAGTTGTTAATCATGTACTTTTTGAAAAGGGATTGAACTCTAGCCTACTACTGGTATTGTATATTATAAGCACATACAGGTCACAATTCTATGTAATACAATTACAGCTTATTTTTATGACATTTCAACTAGTAGTTTCTCTAGTCATTATCAAGCAATGACTAGAGAATCATAGTCAAAACCTCGCTGAGTTATAATAAATGAAATGAAATGAGGTTTTATGGCACGTCAGCACCAACCGGGCCATATTACGCCAAAGAGTAATAATAAGCAGTAATTGTATTCCTTAGAATTGTGACCTGTCTGTATATACATGTATTCCAGTTTAATTACAAAATGCCATTGAAACAATTTATTTTATAAGTGCAGTAAGGCCATGAAAGAAAATACCTGTGTTTTACTTGTTAAAAAAAATAGAGTCGGTCAGGAAATGTTAAAAAAGAATTTCAAAGAGCCTGTTTTATCTACATGTACGTATGTATTTCTCAGTATTCCGAGTAAGGTTTTTGAAAATAATACTGAAATTTCTGTGTTGAAATTTGTACAGAGAAAATCATGCCAAGACCGAGTTATACTAGTAATACTAATAGGGCCTGTGAATTGAGAGATAACAAGGTTTTGGGTTAGTAATTTTGACTTAAAAAATAGGGTCAACTGGGTGACTGTAAACTAATCACCTGGGTATTTTTTATATTGGCCTAACCATACACAGACCTCATGGCTCACTTATACATGTAGCCTACTATGTTGTTTGGTTAATAATACTGTACCTACAGTGTATGCAATAAGCAAATATAAAACTATTGATTGTCATTTGAGGGAATTTGAATCGCTCGCAAAAAATAATACCGGTAATTAAAATATGAATAGTAAAAATATTGGTTCAATGCAGGCCTATGACCAACATGCACTTAAAAACATAATGACCTGTCTCATTTGTAAGCTTAGCAAACAATTTTAAACGAAGTAATTCACATTTTTGACTTGAATTTACATGTACCTGCAGACATTTGGGCTCATTAACCAAGAAGAGTTTGACATTTATTTAGGAGAACTTATCTAGTTTGAAATTGATATCCACAACTGACAGCAGTGGGGTTATGGAGGTGTGGTTCCAGGGGGGGGGGGGCAGGGTCCTCCCCCCCCCCCAGCCCAAGTGAGAGACGGGTCATCTAAATCACTAATGCACATGGCACTTTGATGATAACCCTTTGCTGCAATGTATGCACGCCCTCCCCCTCGACAAAATCATGCATCCAGACTGCTTATGTTACAGTCTTGCAGTTTACGCATCCATTATTACCGCTACATTAGTGTTACAGGCTGATGACAGTGCTGTCACTTGTCAGACTCAGATGTACTGTAGAATACACATCAGTTAAATGTCCGGAATTCACTATATAATATTCAGTAGTACTAGCAGTACAGAATCCCATCACTGACTGCTGATAACATAAACATAAGTAATAAATATGTTTATCCACTCCACTAATATATATCTACTTTCAATTTACAAATGGACAGTTTCGATTTCAATCAAGACTGGACTTGTGCAAAAGTACAACACCAGTTTCTGGTTTAATTTCTCTGTAAATAAGAATATAAAAAAGAAATAAACAGTTTTAGCTGATGACTTTCCTTCTGCAAAAACATACTTACATCTGGGTTGTAAGCCATCTTTATAGTTACGTCTATAAATTTTAATCTTTGATTGAATTCTAATACAATTTTTTCAGTGAAGTTTCACAAACGTAAACATACCGCTGAAAGTAAGATCGACAATGTTCGCTTACTTCCGGAAAATTTAACAGCTTTTGATTGGTTTTCTCGGAATTCAATATGATCGGAACGTTTCAAAAATATCAATCTGAAAGATTGTCAAAAGCATTTACATAAATATATATTAAAGAGAGTAAACTTAGCTAACAGTTTGGTATAAATATAGGAATAAAAATGTTTTTTAAAAAATGTATATTTTGATGTACATGCGCATTAAAGGTTCCGGTTTAGTTTTAACTTCCGGTCACCTTTTTTAGAAAAACAAATTGTTGATATTTTTTCTTCAATTTTACACCAAAAAGTATCTATGCAGTAGTATTGTAACGGTTTATTATGGCTGCCTTGTTTTCATGCACTAAGTGCCATACGAGGCATCCATTTGAAGACCTCTCTCGAGGAGAGCAGTTGTGTAAAGTGAGCATTAATTCCAAACCAACTCAAAAGTTTACATAATTTTGACAGTTTCAGAGCCCAAATTTTCAGTTACAATTTGACATCCGTGTCAAGTCTTAACTGTACAATTCTTTCATTCAAAAATGTACTTTTGATGAATAAAACATATTTCACTTTTGATAACCAGTTGCTTATAAAATAAACAACCATTTATTGGCTGTGGAAATTGATCAGGATCACTGATCAGTCGCTTTCCTTTGTTCATTGGAAAATCAAAATAAAATTCACTGTGCGATAAATAAAAGACTAAAAATCTTTCATCTACTCTAAACGGACTCTATTAAACTTACAAATATAACAAATGACCATGAAATGATTAACTTATTATATTCCTTTTTATTTTTTCCCTGGCAAATTGGCATCAAAACTCAAAGTATTTATGAATAGTAAAAATTAATCAAATATTATTAAGATTTATTTCTTAAGCTTTCAATTCATAATTTATAACTTTGTAGAACCAGGTTCCAGAATTAATTATTTGCAATTGCAAGTGGACTTTAAAATCACTTAATGTATTTATGTACCTACCATTCTGTATTATTTACAGTCGGAACTTAAACCGCATTTCATTTCATTTTGTACATGTATGTTAACTTTATAATTGACCTATTGTATCTATGCACCATCCCATTTGCAACTGTGGACTTATTTTATGTATGGTATTTATGTACCATACTATATTAACTTTACAAGTGGCCCTTTTTTTACATTTATAAATGTACCATACCATATTAAATTTACAAATGTCAAATGTCAAGATTTATTTTATAAAATATTTCAAGAACCGGAAAATCACAAAACGATAAAAGAATACTTGTTGAAATGTCCAGCAATCTGCTAAAACAAATCATTGATAATATTATGTATAAATGGTGTGTCTTACAGATGTTTAACAGTTTTATTCAATAATTTCAGGAATGTCGCAATAAATTTCCTGTCGTAAAATGTACTTATTGTAGAGCCGAGTTCCAACAAGACAGGTGAGAGAAAACCATCACGGTTCTTAATAAATACCAATGCCCGGAAGAGTTAATATCACTGAAATTTGGTCAACATTTTATTGCAAGAATATCATTGATTCAAATGAAATGTGGCTTAACGTCCTGCTTTTCTGCACCTACTGGGTACCACTGATGGAAAACCATGCAAGGAATTCTGAGGGACTTTCTTAGTCAAAACCTGGAGCGAGCCCCAGATCAGTGAAAGACCTTATACAGCGTTCACACTCTAACCATTTGGCCATCCAACCCCCCTTATTATACATCATTAAATCAAGATCTTGTTTGTTCAAAGATATTTTTAGACTGTGTATACTGTGAAGGAACATGCTCAGTTATTTGTTAATATATATTTTCAGTCGGGGAACAAGCAGCATCTGTAAAAAGTGTGCCGAGAATGTTCGAAATTATGGCAAGGTATGTTTTTTCTGCTCTTAATTTGTATTCAGAATTATTAATCTGATAGTCAGAAACATTCAAATAATTAATATTATGATAAGAATTTACGCTGGACCTCATCTGATTGACTAGAAATCATCGCGGTTGTGTAATGGACATAAAATTGTGAAAGTATAAAATCAAATTTTTTCTTACACTATTCCTGATCTGAGGTGGAGTGTAATGGGGTTTAATATGACAGAGACAGAGACATTCACTAGGATCGTGACTCGACAAAGTTCATTTCAATAATTCATTTGCAGGTTAGGGTCTTTAGGTGTGAGAGGAAACCAGAAGACCTTGAAAAAATCCACCAGGTTTGACAGGTTACCCTTCTCCGTGTCACTTACAAGCTGGGAATTGCAACCATGCCAGTTGACACAATGACAGACCATATGATTTTACGTGCATGTGTCAAACCATTCTCCCCCCCCCATCTCCTTTGCGGTTTAATGGCCTTTCATCACAATACTATTGTGTTAATCAGAGTAGTGAATTGTCTTCCTAATGTATAAGTCTAGACCTAAATATCAGAGACATTAAACATATTCAGTTTGACAAAGCTTCATTTTGATCTTAAAGAAGGTACATGTAACTAAGAATAGTGTAAATCGGGAATAGTCTTATAAATGTTTTAACAGTAATATTTATTATTAATGTAATATTTACTTGTGTTTTGTAGCCAACAGCATGTGAATATTGTAGTATTTTAGCAGCATTTATTGGAGGAAGGTGTCAAAGATGTGCAAACTCGGAGAGAAAATGGGGAATGCCGAAAACTTGCGAACAATGTAAACAGAAATGTGCATTCGACCGTGGAGATCAAAAGAAGGTGAGTAATAATATTAACATGAATTTAGGGAGTTGTTACCATTCCAGGAACCAAACCACCACTGAACAGAAATTCATTGGAAATTAGTGCCACATGCCAATTTCTTTAATTTTAATGCGGCTGTGGTTTCGAGCCCTGGTGTGAACGTATGTGGCATGGAGATAGGGAGGCACCTTTTTAACCTTGTGGGTTTCCTCTGGGCACTCCAGTTTCCTCCCACTGCTAAAGCCCCTATGCGCAAGCGAATTATTGAAATATAATTAAAACCATATGTTAGTTCCGAAATGACCTAGTTGTGTTAAGTGGATGTTAAACCCCATTTCTCTCTCTCTCTCTCTCTTTCTCTTTAATTTTAATTCAATATGCCCTTGTCATCCGCTACTGGACTGAATGATTCCAAGCCTTTTTTAGACTATACTGTGTCATATACAGAGAAAAAGATATGGGGTTAATGTCCACTCAACACAAACTAGGTCATTGCGGGACTAACATATGCCTCAACTTTATTTTAATATTTTGCTTGCACGTAGGGCGGATCCTACTCCTTGCCACAAACAACTGGGGAATCGAAACCACCGCGGTTGACCCAATGGTAGACCTTATGATACTGAGCGCTTAAGCTAACCATTCTGCCATCGAAACCCCCTCCCCCCCCTCATGTCACATATAGACCTGGATGTATGTACAGTTCTGATTATGCGGTTTGTGAAGAGAAACAACCGCAGCGAGGCAGCAAATATTATTCACCACAAAGATTCAGCATGCCCACCAATATAAGTGCAAATCCCTAGAATTCAGAATCCCGGCCACCAATAAATATTAATATTTTGAAATTTAGTTACGCTACTGTTATCCATGACATGCCAGTGATTGCCTCGCTTGAAAAGTATTGCCTTTAAAATATCAAAATGCTTGCTTTGTATTGTTACGTACATGTAGGTCAATGTTAAATCTTCATATTTTCATATTTTACAGGATGATGGGAAAGTCTTGTGTTGGCTGTGTACTTTGGCATACAGACGTGTTGTGGCAAAAACGCGGAAACAAAGAGACGATACACGTAAAAGTTTAGGACAGACTCGTAAGCAGCCCTCAACCAAAACACCTCCAACTAAAGCAATCTCAGACTCAAAATTAGACAAAATATTCGGTCCAAGCAAAACGGAAAATATTCAAAAAAGTTCCTCCTCAAGTGTTGACACTTTATTAAAATTTAGCGGAGTCGGAAAACCTGCTAAACAATCGTTACTGGATAAAACTAAACAACAACTTAGTCCAGGAAGTCCTGCCAGCGGTGGAAGTTTATCAGAGAAGGCTGCCAGTCTTTTGGAGAAAACAAAAGAAAAGCCGCATAAATCTAAATCTAGATCTTCGTTACTGTAAGTAAATTTCTGCTGATTCCTAATCAGATAAATGTAATATGTCAATCCAAATTGGGTTAGGAGATTTGTCTCATAAACCTCGCAGAACGGAGGGCCTGACAAGGACAGCTGTCTAGTCGTTCGGATAGTACAGAAAATCGTAAATGCACGTAAAATATCCCTTTGTAGTTGGAATTCGATATAAGAGTAGGCCGTAGCGCCGCCGTCAGGCAAAATTCCCCTCATAGCACACTGTATGGCATATGCCAAACTTCCATTAGCCAAGTTCAGGTGCAAAACAGTAGGGCGATAATTTCTTTTCATTTCTCATAAACATCCATAAGGTTTGTCTCACAGACATCCATGGGGTTTGTCTCACAGACATCCATGAGGTTTGTCTCACAGACATCCATGGGGTTTGTCTCACTGACATCCATGAGGTTTGTCTCACCGACATCCATGAGGTTTGTCTCACAGACATCCATGAAGTTTGTCACACTGACATCCATGAAGTTTGTCACACTGACATCCATGAAGTTTGTCACACTGACATCCATGAGGTTTGTCTCACTGACATCCATGAGGTTTGTCTCACAGACATCCATGGGGTTTGTCTCACCGACATCCATAAAGTTTGTCTCACCGATTTCCAGAGGGTTTGTCTCACCGACATCCATGCAGTTTGTCTCACAGACATCCATGGGGTTCGTCTCACCGACTTCCATGAAGTTCGTCTCACCGATTTCTAGAGGGTTTGTCTCACCGACATCCATGAGGTTTGTCTCACAGACATCCATGGGGTTCGTCTCACCTACATCCATGAAGTTTGTCTCACCGATTTCCAGAGGGTTTGTCTCATCGACATCCATGAGGTTTGTCTCATCGACATTCTCTCTCTCTCTCTCTCAAGAAAGGACCTGCAGGGCTGTAAATGAACCCTTGGCTGTTAGTATTCGAAGAAAGAGTTAGGCAAAAATCCCCCCCACCCACTTAAAAACATTGATCACTTAAAGATACATTATGCAAGAGCTAAATCTGATTACTGCAAGTCTTAATTTATGCTTCAGATGTTATAGACATTATGAATTAGATCTTTATTTAAACAACAAGCCAAAAATCAACTCTGTAGACCCACGGATGGTTCGGCTACAGCTTCGATTTAAATAGGATTTCACTGATGGATTAAATCAGATATGGCGCACCGTGGTGAAATTATTTACTGTTATGTTTACGTCATCAGTTAGATCGAGGCTAAATGATAATATGTCCTTAGCAAGGCCGCATTTTAGTGATTTCGCAGGTAATCGAAACCCTTACTTGATAACCGAGATTATGTACGTGAAGTTACGCCTGTCAATCAAATGATCAGCGAAGGTGAAGACCAATTTCACTACCATTTCTAGTCAAATATTACAACGATGACAACTATGTTCAGAATAATGTAATTTGACTGAAATACGCAATATATTATCCTTTAATCATCTCCTTTTGAACTGTTATAGCAAGAATGGCCAACTCAGTATTGCTTCACACAATGCAACAGATAAAGATACATTACAGGAGATTAGATAAAGAGCTGGCAGTTTTCACTATAATCGTTAAAACCTAGATAATGTTAAGGGAATTTGCTGAAAATTTCATTCAAATTGATCCACTCTAAACCACTCGGTACGATAAAAAAAAACATAGTCTTGATTATTCATTTCGTGATTCAATACAAATTGGATCCTAGTCCAGTAAATATAGCATGCTAGCGTTGACATCGAGAGTTGATTATTGTCTGGATCAGTTAATTAATGTCTAATTAATCATTTAGATAACATTACAGACCTAGAGAAAGACCTGTAACAGGCAGATTTAGCTCTGGCATAATGTACATGTATGTTTACCTATATTGTGAAGATTTTGTAAGATTTGTTAACTGTGATTTTCATTGAGTGTAGGGGGCTTGAGAGAGAAAGAGAGAGAAATGGGGTTTAATGTCCACTCAACACAACTAGGTCATTTTGGGACTAACATATGGTTTAATTTTATTTCAATAATTCGCTTGCGCGTAGGGTTTTAAGCAGTTGGAGGAAACTTGAGTGCCCGGAGAAAACCCACGAGGTTGAGAAGGCGTCCCAATCTCCATGCCACATACGCTCACACCAGGGCTCGAAACCACAGCCGCAAGCCAGAGGTGACCGGCCAGCTATAGGTTGAAGTGCGGCACTCTTAGACAACTAGGCCATCCCAACTCCCCGTAGGGGGTTGGATGGCTAAATGGTTAGTGTGCACGCGCTGTATCATAAAGCCTGTCATCGATTCAACTGGCGTGATTTTGAATCCCAAGTTGTACATGGCAAGGAGTATGGTCGGTTTTCTCCGGGTCCTCCGGTTTCTTCCCACTGCTAAACACCCCTACACGTAAGCGAATTATTGAAATAAATTAAACCATTATATTTTAGTCCCGAAACGACCCAGTTTGTGTCGAGTGGACATTAAACCCCATTTCTCTCTCTCTAGTTTGTTCTCTCTCTCTCTCGAGTGGAGGTTAAACCCTATTCCTCTGTCTCTAGTTTGTTCACAGTGGAGTTAAACTCTCTCTTTCTCTCATTGAGTGTAAATATATTTACAGATCAGAAGATGAATCAAGTCAGGGAAAGAAACCACGATTAGAAAAAACATCATCAAATGGAGTGACAACACCGAAAAGGTAAATACCATTCAGCAAGTGGTTGGCATCTAAATGGGCACCAACTGTGCACCTTTGCTTGCTGATCTGTTTCTCTATTATCGATGACGTTTTAGCCTTAATAATCCTAAATTTAGTGATTATGTAGAATTCATATATCCTGATGAGTTCGAAATTAAAAATACCACTGACAGTGACAATTACGCTTCCTACTTGGATCTGCGTCTTGATTTTGACAATTGCCATAAACAGAGTGTTAATTTGTACGATAAACGGGATGACTTTGACTTTCGATTGTTAACTTTCCATTTATTAGTAGAAACATTCCAATATCACCAGCTTATGGAGTGTTTGTGTCTCAGCTAATTCGTTATGTGAGAGCTTGTTCCTTTTATTCTGATTTTTTAAGTAGATTGAGGCATTTGTCATCTAAGCTTCAACTACAAGGATACTCATGCACTAAACTTATTAAAACCTTTAAAAAGTTTTATGGCTGTCATATTGATTTGATTGGTAAATATAAAGTGTCTCTTTCAGCTTTTATTCTTGATATATTTAATTGACACGTATCCTATTACTATCTCCCTGATAATGTCTTCTACATCGTTAAAACACTTATGGTGGGTGTATTTGTTTAACATGTGTGTTTGAAACCATAAGGTCTGTCATTGAGTCAAGTGATGTAGTTTCAATTTCCCGCTTGTATGTGACAAAGACTAGGGTCGCCTGTCCAACCTAGTGGGTTTGCTCCGGGTTCTCCAGTTTCCTCCCGCTGCTATAACCCATATAAATTGAACCAAATAGCATAATTCGGACGTTAAACCCCAACTACAGACAGTGCAAATGAAATAAAACCAAGTACGAACAATCCAAACCATTAGACAAAATTCGAAGTCCTAAAAAAACAGTATAGGTAAAATAGTGTAATCTGGCAAAATAGTGTAAACAGCATAGTGCAAGCAACAAATGTATATATTAAATGAAGTGAATGGGTACGAGAGCTAACCATAAGCTTTCACTACGCTATAAATCCACGATTATACGAGAGCTAACCATAACCTTTCACTACGCTATACTATAAATCCATGATTATTTTATATTTCAGTAATTCAAACAGTAGTTTTACGGAGGCGAGTAAAATGGACAGCATTAGCTCGGATCATGTTATAGTTATAACTCAATTAAAAGATCAAATAGAAAGTTTAAAGAAACAGTTACAAGTTAAAGATTCAGTTTTAAAGGAAAAAGATAAAAAGGTACGTTGTCAAAGCTCTGAGTTTATAATTCAATCGTTGGGTTTCAGGAGCCACCATGGCTCCGGGAGTAAGGTCCTGGCCCACTAGTAAGTTCTTCAGGATTTTCCAGCCTGGTTTCTCCATACCAGTGGGGATCACAGTGGCTAAGTGGATAAGGCGCTGGTTCGCTAGCCTGGTGGTCAGGTGTTTGATCCCTGCATTGGCCTACATGTTGTACATGTTGACGTGCACAAAAAAATAACCTTTCAGCAAAATTTCCTCATGGCAAACTAGCCCGATTATTGGCTATTGATAGATTGTAAACATACAATAAGGTGATGAATAGCCTTGTTTACTCAAGACTCAATAAACTGTAAGGATTTATACTAGATTATGCAGTTGCAATTTAGAGAGGTCACTCTATGAAATCCAAAGTGCAGAATGGTCTGTACGTAGAACAACATGTGGAATGCATTGTGCAAGATTTCTCATGTACAAACAGAAAATAATTGTGTCTTATTGTTTTGAAAAGACAAAAAAAGAATAGAGTTCCATCCATATGCACATTGGCGTGGACGTGAAAGACCCCTTGACAGTTGGGAATCAAAGATGAGTAGTCAACAGTTGGAAACAGAACCCTTCTTTCACAAAATGCTCATACCATATTTTGGTATGAAAATGACCAAACTCAGACTTTTTATCTTGTTCTATACTATTCCAGATCAGTGAATTGAAAGTATCAGAGTTTCAATTGGAAAAAGAGCTGAGAGGAAAATTACAATCTTTAAATTTTGCTACATCAAATACTATAGATACACTTCAGGTGAGCTTATTATAATTGTCAATGTATTATACGAAAGATTTAAAGCCTTTAATTGCATCATTTGAATCATTTGCATTTTTTCTAAAATATCTAATTTCTTACGGCTCAATACAGTTGATTATGGTCTTGATAAGTTAATTAATGTCTAAATAATAGTATATATAACATTTAAGGTCTAAAGAAAGACCTGCAATAGGAAGATTTATCTCTTACATAGAGTATTTTTTAGAATTAATAATATCAATTTGATTAAAACTAGGCCAATCAGGTTTATCTGCTACCAATAAAAGATGACAGCATCTTGCTAAGCTCCAGCAGTATAGATTGATGTAATTTCAATTTATCATAACTTCGTAAATACTTAAGGGAATTGAACCATGTTTGGTACTGATATTTGTTGAAGTGATTAAACCTTCACAATAATGGAGTTGTCATGGGATTCCTATAGCGCTAAATGACACATTAATCAGAGGATGTGATAGTCCTATAGTTCCTGAATAAGATTATCTGATTAAAACACTTATCTTTTTTGGTTTCGTTTTTGTATAGTTCAAATTTTGTTTTGTCTTTACTACACAAGGATCTGGAAGAGTTGTTATAATATTATTGGCATTTTGGTTGAAGTGAAGGATAAGCCAATGAAACAGTCTGTTACGATGTCTTCTTGGCGTGCCATGCACAGAACTGTGGGTAAACCACTAGAAACATCATAGGGTCAAAAGCTCCTTGTACGACTGCTGACAATCTTCATGTAGTGGAGGACATTGAAAGTATAAAAAAACGAAACAAAATATAGATCTTTTTTTTAATCAGTTTGTGAATAAGATTTATAATTATTTACATTTGAATCGTCGTTGGGATTAAGAAAAGATTTGTTCTAAATGTATACAGCTCTTGCAATCCTCTTAATGATACTAGTCATTCAAATAGGAACCAAAGTTCCTGGCAAAGGGGTGGTGTTGGGATGTCCTTTTAGTCTAGAGTGACACGCTTCGACCTCTAGCTGGCCGGCCACCTCTGGCTTGCAGCTGTGGTTTTGAGTCCTGGTGTGAGTGTATGTGGCATGGAGATAGGGGCGCCTTCTCAACCTCGTGGGTTTTCTCTGGGCACTCATGTTTCCTCCCACTGCTAAAACCCCCTACGGGCAAGAGAATTATTGAAAGATAATTAAACATATGTTAAGTCCCGAAATGGCCGAATTGTGTTGAGTTGACGTTAAACCCCATTTCTCTCTCTCTCTCTCCAGGCATAGATGTAAAATAACTTGTCAGTGTTCGCCATTCCCACCTTGAGATTTGATACATAGAGCCGGAACTGATATTTTATTTTATTATTTTTTTATTTCAGTCTAAGAATAAAGAGTTAATGCGACAAGTTGCGACGCTCTCCAAACAAAAAGATAAAAAAGGAACCAGTTCAGCAGCTCCTTCACCTGCTCCGAATACACAAGAATTATAATTATTACTGTAATAGTAGTTTTTTGGACATTTTAGTGTTTTAAGAAATACATGATGTTAACATTTTTATCGTCACAGAACAGTGGTCACATATTTCATTAATATTTTTATTATTATCATAGTTGATCATCATGTATTTCATCAATGTAATTTTTATTAGGTTTCGGTATGTTTTTCTGTCCAGGATTTTATGTTATTGCTATGTGGATCTCGCCATGTTTTATGTAATCACCATGTGTTATGTTATCGCCATGTGTTTTTTTTTATGTTATCGCCATGTATTTTTATGTTTTTGCCATGTGTTTTATTTAATTATGTCCTTGTAAATGTTTTCATTTCATTTGGGTGAATAGGATAGGTCAATATTTTAATATGTTTTCATTTAGTCGATATAAAAAATTGTCGTTCTCATCCTCACAAACACAACAATTCAAGGCTCTACACATATCTAATCGACGGTTTCAGTAATGTGGCAGGCTTTTAGAACTAGAATTTTTTTGTTTATATTGCCTTATATTGATTTATTTATAGGGGGGTTGGGATGGCCTAGTGGTCTAGAGTGCTGCGCTTCGACCTCTAGCTGGCCGGCCACCTCTGGCTTGCAGCTTTGGTTTTAAGCCGTGGTGTGAGCGTATGTGGCCAGACGATAGGGGCGCCTTCTCCGGGCACTCCGGTTTCCTCCCACTGCTAAGCGAATTATTGAAATAAAAAATTAAAAACCATATGTTAGTCCCGAAATGACCTAGTTGTGTTGAGTGGACGTTCAACCCAATTTCTCTCTCTCTCTCTGATTTATTTATAAAATCTAGACATTTAGGTCCAGCGTCGTAAATTTTCTTAATGTCTTAAGTGATAATTGCATTTTTCTAAAGTCATATGTTTGAAATATGTTAGAATAAATTGTATAGTAATAGTAATATATTAAGTGATAGATACAGAAATAATTATGTGTTGACTTTCTTAAGAAATATGCAATTATCCCTTTAATGAGCATCTGGGTTTGAACTCCAGTGAGAAGTACCTCATGATTTTCCAGACTGGTTTTCCTTTGCCCCTTGGTGCAGGTTGGAAGGTCTGGCAAAAAGAATCCTCTAGTCAATCAGGTGGTACAAGAAAAACAATATCATCATATGTATACTAAGAGTAGGCTGTGGCATTATTTAGCGCATAGCATAATGCAAGACCTGGACTTAAACCATGACACTTTGCCCAGAGATTTAAAGAAAAGTTTACAGAAACAAATAAAACATAAAAACTTTCGTCCTGTGCGTTAATCATAAAAAATATTAGAATTTAGATTCATAGATTTGAATATAATCATGCTTGTACATTGTTTCATTAATCGTCGTTTCTATGTGAAATATTTATATCTTTATTATATTCATTGTTCATTTATGTTTTTTAATTATCATATCTTTGTGTACAGATTTTAGAATAGTCATAGAAAACAGTATTTAATCTAAATAAGCATCTAAAGGGATTTTTAAGCATAGGTAAAACCTATTAGCCACAACAGATTTTTGTACCTTTATAAAGAACAGAGTTTTAATCTAACTTAGCCTCTGAAGGGATTTTTAAGGAAAGCTAAAACCTCCAGACAGATTTTTAAATCTAAATTATCATTTAAAGGGATTTTTAAGCATTTGGTAAAACCTCAAGACAGATTTTTAATCTAAATTATCATTTAAAGGGATTTTTAAGCATTTGGTAAAGCCTCCAGATTTTGTCCAACCTTTAGCCAGACCAGATTTTTAATCTAAATTAGCATTTAAAGGGATTTTTAAGCATTTGGTAAAACCTGCAGACAGATTTTGTCCAACCCATATGCCCATCTTCATTAGACAGGTTGGCGCCCATCTTCATTAGCCCGCATGGTACCCATCTTCATTAGCCAGGTTAATGAAGAAAAATTGACGTTAAACCTCGTTTCATTTCATTTGCAGATGTTGCAAGAAAAATTCAATTGACAGTGTTAAAAGACTTGTTTTTTAGAGGTTTATAGTGCTATTAAAAGCTTTTAGTTCATGGATCCAATATTGAGCACTGATACAGAATCTCGTCTTATATGAAGATATATCACGTGTTCATTCATTTTTCATCCCTTTCTCACTTAGTTTTAGTCGTTTTTTAAAGGCTAGTGGCAGCCCTTATCTTTTTTTTCTGTCTAGTTTTGAGGATGAGATGGAAAAAAAAATTGGTTGCCTGCGTATTTGCGATTGCAATTGGTTTAGGGTTAGCGCTAGCTCTATTTACATCTTGAGACTTTGACGAAATTTGCAGGTCCTAACCCTAACCCTAACCCACAATCCACATGACATCATATGTGCTAGGCAGTCTCCAATCTAGCATTCTCCAACAAACCCAGGCAACTGATCTTTTTTAATTTTCAAAACTAGAGAGTAAGAATTGCTGATCAGGGGTCTGTTTCACGTAATTTTAACTAAGATAAAATCCAAATTTTAGTAGATACTTCAATTTCCATTGCCTAAGCACTAGAACCAATCTAATATTATCCAATCAAATTGCTAAAATCAGATTTTTACCTTAGTTAATTTGTCGAGAGACAGGGCCCAGTATTGTTAATTAAATCAAAATGAATTAAATCATGTAGTAAATTGTATAAAGATTGTGTATATAGAATTTTACTTTATAAATGTTTCTATTTACCTTATTGAGATTTATAACTCGCTCGTTAGTTGTATATTTTTAGGCGAACGCTAGATCCAAGACGCTCCTTAGCATTTTATGATGTCCTATATGGAATGTGGGTTAGGGTAAGGGTTATGGCTAGTCCTGTCTACATCTTGATACTCTGACGGAATTTGCAGGTCCTAGCCTTTACCCTAACCCTTATCCTAACCGAAAATCCACATATGACGTCATAAAATGCTAAGGACCATCTTCAATTTAGTGTTTTCCAGATTTTTATTGTACTGTCATCCTTATACAATCTGATTAAAACACAGATCCTATTTCGTTTTGTTTTTATAGTTTAAGGGGAATGGCTGAATGGTTAGCGAGCGCGCGCTGTATCCTAAAGCCTGTCATTGAGTCAACTAGCGTGGTTTCGAATCCCCTGTTGTACTTGGCGAGGAGTACGATCTTCTGTCCAACCTCATGAGTTTTCTTCCGGTCCTCTGGTTTCCTCCCACTGTTAAAGACTCCTACGCGCAAGCGAATTATTTAAATAAAATTAAACCATATGTTAGTCTTTAAACCCCATTTCTCTCTCTCTCTTATAATTCAAAATTTAATTTTACTTGTCTTTACTTAACTAGGATCTGGAAGAGTTGTTATCATTGATGTGTTGTGGGTGATGTGACGGATTAGCCAATGAAACGGTCTGTTACAGCGAGCCTTAGGAGTGTTGTGTACAGAACTGTGTGTAAACCACAAGAAACATTAATGTTGATTGGTTTATCAAATGTGTGATGTCATAGGTTCAAAAGCCGCTCATATGACCTATCGCTACAATCGGTCAGATCTTCATGTAGTGTTGGCCAACAAAAGTATAAAAAAACGAAACAAAATATAGATCTGTATTTCAACTATACAAAATATAGATCTGTATTTCAACTATACTAGTTGTGCTCGAAAGTATGAACTTTGTGTCATCAGATAGAGAGAGAAATGTAGTTTAACGTCCACTCAACACAACTAGGTCATTTCGGGACTAATTTATGGTTTAAGTTTATTTCAATAATTTGCTTGCGCGTAGGGGTCTTTAGCTGTGGGAGGAAACCAGAGTGCCGGGAGGAAACCCACGAGGTTGAGAAGGCGCCCCTATCTCCATGTCACATATGCTCACACTAGGGTCGAAACCACAGCCGCAAGCCAGAGGTGACTGGCCCTTTGAGGTCGAAGCGCTGCACTCTAGACCACTAAGCCATCCCAACCCCTTGTGTCATCATATATTGATATCAATAAAAACACGAAAAAAAGACAAATCTCAGCTGGACAGACTTCAGGGGATAGGTTGACTTCTCGACTTCTCAATCATCACATTGTATCATATTTCATATTTAAATGTTTTGTGTATAATATTATGTGTATTTATTAGTTATGGAAGGGCCTATTTCTTAAACATTTGAATTATTTATATTGGATTTTAATTTCGATATTAAGAATGTAAATTTGTTTTTACAAAATATATCAACCGGTACAAACACATCTTGCCTGATCCTGCTCCAGTAACATATCATCTCTCATCTTTGATTAACGCAGGTTAACCCGTTAAAAGCATAGGTCGTTATATATTGTTCTGGACAACTGCCACTCACTGTGTGTAGGGCGTAATATAACACCATAGAGGTATTTCCCCCAACCTATTCAAATTAATTACACAAAAGGGGTAGTTAATAAAATAAAAACCAAGTACGAACAATCCAAACCATTAGACAAAATTTGAAGACCTAAAAAAACGGTATAGGCAAAATAGTGTAATCTAGCAAAATAGTGTAATCGGCAAATAGACTGTTCACCCTGTATATCGTCACGCTTAACGGGTTAATAGCCATAATCAGTCGAAGGGGACATCATAGGACTAGCAGAATCATTCCCTGGTTCTACCGGATAGAAAAGGTGGCCTGTCCTACAGTTTCCGCCCACTGCTAAAGACCCCTATGCGCGAGCGAATTATTAAAAAGAAATTGAACCATGTGTTAGTCCCGAAATGCCCTGTCTCTCCCAAGCAGAGCAGGATTACACGAACACATGGTGGGGATCTGGGGCCTGAATACCATTAATCATACTGACAATCAAAATAATATTACTTAGAGGAACACACGTCTTATATTTAGCTAGGAACATGATATGTGTATAGGCCACCATGGCCCCTCTTCATTTAGAGCCAAGAGAGAGAGAGGGAAATGGGGTTTAACATCCACCCAACACAACTAGGTCATTTCGGGACTAACATACGGTTTAATTTTATTTAAATAATTTGCTTGCTCGTTGGGGTCTTGGCAGTGGGAGGAAATCGGAGTCCATGAGGTTGAGAAGGCACGCCCCTATCTCCATGCCACATATGCTCACACCAGGGCTTGGAACCACAGCCACAAGCCAGAGGTGGCCAGCCAGCTAGAGGCCAAAGAGTTGATTATAGACCTGTCATGTGAATAAATGTCTACTTAATGATTTATATAACATTTAAAGCCAAAATAAAGACCTGTAACAGGCAGATTTAGCTCTTACATAATGTATCTTTAAAGACCAATAAATACACTTAAATTATTTTATGTTTAAAAACACTTGCTAATCTCTGGTACCAATGATGAAAACAATGTCAATAATAGGCTGTCTGGCAAAATTTTGGAGTTCATAGCACTTGTGTACTGGTACTCTCCCAATTTCTTGTCTACTCCTACTCAAAATAGCTCTATCTATGTATTTATGTGAATGTAGATAAATAAAAGAAACACTAACACTGTTTTCATCATTATGTCTGTGAATTTAGAAAAGTGGGTTAATCTATTATAATTGTATTGAGTATGTATATATAAGCGAAACACTGCCGTAGTATATAGTTTTAAGATATTAATCATATTATATATTGTATATAGATCAGATGTCTTCATATCTAATATTCATATTGTTCATAAACCACACTTCAAAAGTAGTCAACCATTTCTTTTATAGCTATCTTTGAACTTTGCTTTATGCTGATGTTTGGGATCCACGGACATCATCAACTGGAATAGAGGAAATCATTCATATACATGTATTGTCACTATAAGTGAGTTAGCCTTCAATTCCTGATCGATCTATACTGCTCGAGTGTAAAACAAGACGCTGTTCTCTTTTATTAGTACCAATTGAATCCAAACCAGAAGATCATCTAGCATTTATGTTTTGGTTTTGTTTTATTTATAAAATATAAAATAATCAAGTACATATTTAGTATATATTAAGTCTTTAAGTCTAAGTCTTTTAGCTTGTAAGGTCAGTGTATCTCGCCCATTAGCCTTAGAGAGAAGTCAATCTGTGGCCATGTATTATAGAGAGGTTTCGCAACTTAACAGTTACACTTACATTTACATAAGCGAGGGTAACTGTACATTACGATGTTTCGATAAATTCAGTTACATTCACACTTAGTTGGTGGCCTACATGAAGGAGAAGGTCTTCTCTGCGGATTTATTTTGTGAAAACCACAATAAAGAGAAAAATTATGGACTGGATCATAGACATTAAACAAGGTTGTGAACGTATAGTTATGGGGGCTGCTATCCGTCAGCCACACTTTTAAGACATGCACTTCATAGCATACGTCACAAAAAGTGATGACGTTTAACCGTCAAAATGAAAGTGTAAATGTAAAGTTATGAAACCTCTCTAATACTCCAACATATTTGGTTTTTTATATAATTTCTAAATAACCCTGGTTTTTATTTAGTTTTTGTTTTAATAACCTAGTCATTAAATCACTCCATATTTGAATAAAACTGAAATTTTAAATCATATTTTCATCAATGTTTGACATACTTTATTGTACTTTTATATTAGAAAATATGTTAAAGATAGTAAGCTGGCACTGCCAGGCAGGATACGCCCACATTTTCGAGAGATGGTTAGAGAACAAGCAAAATCGAAAGTGATTTTTCCTACAATCAAAGGCTATAATTCATTAAATTACAATTTGATATGCGCAAATATCGAAAAGAATCAAGATCTTTAGGTTATAAACATGCATTTCAAGTTTCATCAAAATCGAATTAAAATTGTGACCTATACTGGGTCCACAACCTTGATATACCATTTTTTAACGTATTCGCGTACGAACAGCGGCCATTTTGTATGGTAATTTTGGTCCGATTTTTCCGAAATTTGAACTCAACCTTCCTTAGGGTGTAACGGTGATATAATCAAACGATTTTTTAAATCAGATAATAATTGTGACCTCCAGAGGGACCACAAGCTAAACAAAGACGATTTTGCGTATAATCAGGGGCCGTAATTCACAAAGTTACGATCAGATATGCGCAAATATCAAAAGGAACCAAGATCTTTGGGTTATAACCGTGCATTTCAAGTTTCATCAAAATTGAATTAAAATTGTGATCTCTACAGGGTCCACAACCTTGATATACCATTTTTTAACAGTATTCGCGTACGAACGGCGGCCATTTTGTATGGTAATTTTGGTCCGATTTTTCCGAAATTTGAACTCAACCTTCCTTAGGGTGTAACGGTGATATTATCAAACGATTTTTTAAATCGGTTAATTATTGTAACCTCCAGAGGGACCACAAGCTAAACCAAGACGATTTTGCGTATAATCAGGGGCCATCATTCAGGAAGTTACGATCCGATATGCGCAAGTATCGAAAGGAACCAAGATCTTTGGGTTATAACCATGCATTTCAAGTTTCATCAAAATCGAATTAAAATTGTGATCTCTACAGGGTCCACAACCTTGATATACCATTTTTTAACAGTATTTGCGTACGAACGGCGGCCATTTTGTATGGTAATTTTGGTCCGATTTTTCCGAAATTTGAACTCAACTTTCCTTAGGGTGTAACGGTGATATAATCGAACGGTTTTTCAAATCGGATAATAATTGTAACCTCCAGAGGTACCACGAGCTAAAATAGGTCAATTTTCGGACAATCAGGGGCCATAATTCAGGAATTTACGTTCCGATAGGTGCAAATATCGAAAGGAACCAAGATCTTTGGGTTATAAACATACATATAAAGTTTCATCAAAATCGGTTCAAAATTGTGACCTCTATAGGGTCCACAAGCTAAAAACGTGATTTTTCGTACAATCAGGGGCCATAATCCATGAAGTTTTGATCCGATACATGCCAATATCGAAAGCAGCCGAGATATTTAGGGGATAAACCTATATTTTAAATTTCGTCAAAATCGGACAAGAATTGTGACCTGTAGAGAGTCCACAAACAATTGTGGACGGACGGACGGACGTCCGGACGGACGGACAGGGGTGACGACATAATACGTCCACATGAAAATGTGGGCGTATAAAAATATATAATCTTTTATACTAATAATATTAAATCGGTAGCTCAGTACACAAAGGGTTTTAAACGAAAGGAGATTCACCTTTGGACATCCCTGAAGTTTATATAACACATGACTCAATTGTATTGAAAAGTTAGTTACTTTGAGGTTTATTTCTGGCGACGTTTTGACAAGGGTTATCTCGTCTTTATTACGATCAACCAAACCCTTCAGTACTTGGATGTTCTTAACTTACTATAACATATGCTAATTACTCAGATTATGAACAAAATGGCCAATTCTCACTACAGTGTGACTGTTATTCAATAACTTATTGTAGCCGACAAGCATGTTGATGGACTTCTTATTCAATATGTAATAATTAACCTGTTGTAATTTAGCTGATAGAAGATTGATTTATGATACAAAAGGGACGGGTTAATTGTTTTACCAATCAGCTTTTTCAAACATCAAGCGACAACTGAATAAACAAAATGTTTTAAAAGTAAACAAGATTTAGAAGGATAAGTACCATATTATTTCACCCATGAAACAATTCTTTATATTTTTTATGTTATTTAAGATTTTTAAAAAAAAGGAATGTTACATGAATTTATTCCAAGTTTTTATTCAATAAATGATATAGATATAGAAGATAAAACTGTAAATGATTGAACTAGATTGTTGACAAATTAATTAAAATACAGATGTAAATTTTGTTCCGTGTTTTTTGTCTTTCACCCAATGATATTAGGGATATTGAAATGGGCTTCGGTCATATCTGCATCTGTTCGTCCTGATTCTACTTCAGAGCTATTCAAAAAAATTCTGATTTAAAGATGCATTATGTAGAAGCTTAATCTGCCTATAATAGACCTTTCTTTTGGACTTCCATCTGTTTGTGCCGATTCTATTTCAGAGCTGTTCAAAAAAATTCTGATTTAAAGAAGCATTATATAGAATCTAATCTAGACCATTCGTTTGGACTCAAATGTTATATGAATTGTCGGATGGTTGTGATTTTGAACCGATTGAACACTGATAGCCGTTCAATAATTTAGTTAAAAATGGATAATCAAGATTTTGTTTATCATTGTATAAACGGTAGAAAGGAAAATCGAGACGACACTATCCCTTAAACATTCATAACTCAGAAAGAATGAAATGGGGTTTAACGTCCTAAGCTTCTGCACCTAACCTGGGCTAATTGAAGACAGGAACTCAGAAAGAACAAATTTGACTGGTTTTACCTATTAAAGTGAGAACTATCAGCTCTTCATTATCTAGTTTTAGCGAGAACTCTCCTATCTTTTTTGAAAGTTAATAATTTGTCTTCTCTCTCTCCCCTCTCCTGCACTTGAAATAGTTTTTTAAAAAGTTAATTGTATATCATGATCTTTTAATACAACATAATTATTTTACAGGTTTTTCAACTTTGTACATAAATAATTAATAAACTTAGAAATGATAAAAAAAAGTCTTTTAGTTTGACTAAAATTAAGCTGAATAGAAGGTGTACAGTTATATTACAAAAAACTTCTTGAGGGGTAAAAAGACCTATTTGGAGATCTCAGACCAGCTAAAAGTATAGGCCAGTATGGTCTCTGGCAGACTATTTGCTTGTAAGTTGAGATTATGCATGGTGTGCATTCAAGATTAGGTTTGGTCGAAACCACTAAAAAAAAATGTTACACCCATGTGCACTAGCGATCATCACATTCAATGCTGTGCAAATCCTTCAATTTAGAGAAACCCAACAGGGATCAGGTGCGACCCTACTCTAGGATCAACACCCAAGACACCCTACCTACCCCCATAGTTAAAACAGTCTAAAACTATGAACTGATTAGGATTTGTGATTCTTCACACAGGTGTATGTATTGGAAGGACCCAGGAACCCTGATTCTTCACACACAAGCACGTATTATGTATTAGGAGGACGCAGGACCCAGGAACACTGATTCTTCACGCATGTATTATGTATTAGGAGGACACAGGAACCCTGAGAAAATCCACAAGGTGAGACAGGGGATCCTACTCCATGGGATTGAAGTCACGACGTCCAGTTCTCATAGCTAAAACAGATTTCATCTACATGTAAACTACAGACTAATAAGGATAATTGTACAGCTGCTCTTAACACAGTTACAGTACAATAATCTTAGTCACTTTTAAATTGTCCTTTCATTCATTTCATTTTAATCACAGTTTTTCCCCTTGAATGACCACTTTCTATTTTCTCATACGCTGATGGAAGATCTTCAAATTCAAAAACTTTTTCCACGACCGGATGAATCTGAAAAATAAATTATAAGTTTATAGTTTTATGTGGTCCACAGGATTCTGTATCTGTCTGGAGAAATAGATGCCACAGTAGTCAGTATTTGTCTGAAAAAATATTGGCAGTTTCACCAACAGAAGCTTAGTGAGTAATGCGCTGTGTTCGATTTAGAATTGGCCAAGAAGTTCCTTGAGAAAATATAGTTCAGGCTCCCCTTTTCAGTGGTGCTAGACTGAGAGAGAGAGAAATGGGGTTTAACGTCCACTCAACACAAACTAGGTAATTTTGGGACTAATATGTGGTTCAATAAGGGCCTTAAGCAGTGGGAAGAAACCGGAGCTGCACCCCCTCCTATCTCCTACACTACCCTACCCTACCCAAGCCCACCCTACCCCCAAAAGTTTGATAAATTCAATTTTCCTGAGGAAATATTAAGTCTTAAACAAAACAAGAGTAGGCTAAGTTAGTTTTTAGGTTAGAAAAGAATATTTACTGTGTAGAGCTATAGGCCCAGACCTGTCAACCCTACCGCATTACGCGGCAGAATGCCGCGAAATTGACTCGTCTACCGCACTACCGCGTAGTACCAGATTCCTACCGCATTTCCAAACAAAGGGGTCTTTATTTTCCCGCCAAAACTATTGAACTGTGCAATGAATCTTTCCATTAGTAGCCATTAATAAAACCAAGAAAGGTCGTGACCTTTGGTTGTCGTTGATTGAGGGTTATTGTTAAGGCGTGATAGCTAATGGATTTGTTATCAAAATACTTATCAACACAGTATTTAGGCCAATTTAGGGTTAATTAAGCAGATATAAATACTAACACGTGTTCCAACATTCCTTAAAATGCATGTTAAATAACATAAACAATAGCGACCTGTTAACGGCAACAATGGCCGACATTTTCACGTTCGCTAATTTATAATTGGATTTTCTTCATAATATTGATAAAACAACAATAATTACTATATAAAATGGATATATTTCGAATCAATCATTACTATGAACTGTTCGCAAGATGGCAAAACGTCTCGCTGATTGTGAATTACCAGGAACGCCTTCGAAGAAGAAAAAATATTATAACAAATTTTCCGAATCTTGGACTAAAGATTTCCCGTACATTGTCAGAGGAAAACTGGAGGCTGATGCTCATTGTACGTTATGCAATGCAACTTTTACAGTTTCTTCTGGTGGTCTTACCGACGTAAAGAGACACATAAAAACATTTAAATATCATTAATCAATTAAATGTTTATACTTTAAAAAATTGCTCATGATGTGTATATATATATTTTTTTACTCATTCAATTTATTGATTTTTTTTACACATTCAATTTATTGATTTATTGAATAAAATTTTTGTTTTATAATTAAATGTGTCATTTCTTAATTACCCCTGAAAGTGCGAATTTACGCGTTTTTGCAAATCTACTGCCAAATCATGGTTTCTACTGCCTTTTTGACACAACCCTACTGCTTTTCAGCTCTGGGGGGTTGACGGGTCTGTATAGGCCCTATCACAGTGAATCAAAAGTTTGGATTCCCACAACCTGTCGATTTTTCATGAATTCTATGAAAGTTTTATCATGTTAACACATTATCTTTATTTATTTATTTTGATGTAGTTGTATCATGCCGACAAGGCATTCATTTACAACAATGAAACAACAGATAAAAAGTTTTGAAGAAAAAAACGTAAAAAAGAGTTATCTCCCTTACTTTGCCTATATTAATGAAAATAACAAAAACAAAAGTGATAAAATGAAATGTTGAAACAAATATTTGATCAAAATCTGTATTTTACAATCAGATACAATACCATTGAGTCAAATATTATTTAAACAGTGTAATTCTATTTATAATGATGATCCAAGGTTTGGGAATTTTCAGAATTAAATCAGTTTTTATTAAAGTGCTTGCTAGAACTGGTCAAACTCTGTCGCCGGTCACCACTATGCCTTAAACTAATGAGTAAGGAAAATAAAAAGCTTGGTTGGTTCCAGGCTTCTGATTCACATATCAGATGAATTTCTTCAGGGGTACAGGTCGCCCGTGGGTGACCTTCCTACTTTGAGGGATGCCCTTGTGTAGTGATCTGCCCCATAAAATTAAATTAAAGAAAGAACTTTTCTAAAGAACTTATTAAAGAAAGAAATGGGAGTTTAATGTCCAACCGACATAAACTAGGTCATTTGGTGAATAATATAATATTCAATTTTATTTAATAATCATTGTGCATATAACAATCAGAAGACCTGGAGAAAACCCAGAAGGTTGGACAGGTGACCCTACTCCTTCCCACGTACAAGCGGTGAATCGAAAAGCATTAGGCCTATGAAAGAGCCAAATCTGCCTGTTGGAAGGTCTTTCTTTTGGCTTTCAAGATAGGTGTAGAATCAACTCTGTAGACATTCAGAAAGTCAAGATATAAATGGATTTTAATCCCCGCGCATTTTAAAAATTTAACGGTAAAATAGTTAATCGATGTCAAGTATCGTTGCTATGATAGTAAACTATCTACGCTATATCTTCAAAAACTCACAATTTTGTCCAGAATAATTTAATAGGAATGATTGAACAGATGTTTGAGTAAAATTGACTGGTTCATTATCTAAATGGGGGGGTTGGGATGGCCTAGTGGTCTAGCTAGAGTGCCACGCTTCGACCTCTAGCTGGCCGGCCATCTCTGGTTTGAGCCCTGGTGTGAGCGTATGTGGCATGGAGATAGGGGCGCCTTCTCAACCTCGTGGTTTTCCTCCGGGCACTCCGGTTTCCTCCCATTGCTAAAGACCCCTACACGCAAGCGAATCATTGAAATAAAGTTAAAATCATGTTTAATTCCTGAAATAACCTAGTTGTGTTGAATGGAGGTTAAACCCCATTTCTCTCTCTCTCTCTAAATCTTAGGTAATTTATCTTTAACAGTGTATAGATTTTTATCATTCTAGGAGGGTTGGATGGCCGAATGGTTAGCACGTTTGCGTGCTGTATTATAAAGCCTGTCACAGAGTCAACTGGCGTCGTTTTGAATCTCCTCTTGTACGTGACAAAGAGTAGGGTCCTCAATTTTCCTCCCACTGCTAAAGACCCCTGTGATCGCGAATTATTGAAATCAAATTTAACCATGTTAGTCCCTAAATAACTTAGTTTGAGGTTAAACCTCATATCTCTCTCTTTCTCTCTCACCATTCTAAGCTAATTAGTTAAAATCATGACCTCACCTGTCTGGAGATAATGAGATCTGTTGTTGTTTTCAATCCTTGTTTTGATGGGGCAAACACGGCCCATCTTATTAGTTTACCATCTTTAGCTCCCTGTAATAATAGGCATACATGTGACAACTTTAATTAACATTCACAACACTTTACATCATAAAATATTAACAACAATTACATCATACCCACATGAGATAAATGTTAAAAATTAAAAATTCCTAGAGAAATGTCAGGCAATTAAATTTTGTGTCAAAATATTGTTGTATTTTATAAAAACAAGAATGAATCCATCTTCAGATCTGGTCAAAGGTCATGAGATGTAAACAGGACTAGTGCTAACCCTAACTCTAACCCTGGACCTAACCCTAATCCACAATCTTGTCAACAATCACGTTCCCTAACCTTATTAACATCTCAACAACCTTGACGAAATCTGGAGTTGACCTTAAGAAATAGATCTAGCCTGCTTTAGAGACCAGGAACTGAGCGATATGCCATCTTCAATAAAAGGCTTGATCTTGCTTTAACTCTTGACAAGCCCTTCACGTAATACCCTGCGCAGTTTAGCAATAATTTCGATTGATTATATACTGACCCAGCTGAGGAGCCTATCAGATTCCTCGATTATCGCGAATACCAAGTCTCCTGCAATCCAGCTAAAATGTCTACCTATTCCAGTTGCAAAGTTCAAGGTTCATTCAATGTCAAGGTTTCCACGAATGTCGCTACATCACAGCCTTTGATTGGAAGCTACTGATCACACGTAGCTATAAGAGTTGGAAATCTGAAGTAATCTAGATACGTCCAGATGTTGTATAACTCAGTCGTTGCTTCAGGAAGTTGTCATACTGAGGCTAACACCTGTCAATTAAACGTAAAATTTTGATTTACCTTTAATGCACTGCATCCCAAATCACCAATATTTTTAACTAAACCAGGCAATAGTCCAAAATTATCAAAATTCTTTAAAAATGGTGGAGCTATACTGACAAACTTTGCATTTTGCCAAGATTTTAAAAACTGTGAATACTGTTCGCCCTTGTCTCCTCCTAATGGATCCAGAATAAAATCAAACCTTGATAAATAAAAAAAGGAAATACTTGGTGAGAAAGAGTAGTGAAATGGGGTTAATTGTCCACTCAACACAAGCTAGGTCACTTCTGGACTAACATATCGTTAAATAAAGAATATACATATCATTCATTTGTTATTCAAAAATACATGCTTGTTTATTGTCCACTCAACACAGGCTAGGTCATTTCGGGACTAACATATAGTTAAATAAAGAATATACATATCGTTCATTTATTATTCAAAAATTTGCTTGAGTATAGCAGTCGGATGAAATCGGAGAAAACCCATGAAGTTTGAAACTGACCCTACTCCTTGTCACGTACAAAGGGGAATTCAAACCATGGCACTTGACTAAAAGAAAGACCTTATGATCTAAAGCACATGTGTTAAACTATTTATTGAGTTCAACATCGGATTAAATACTATGTATTTTGTACTCACCGTGGTAATTTATTAAGTTCTGTTAGGACATCTTGTTGTTTATAATCTATTGTATAATCAGCTCCAAGTTGTAGAAGTTGTTCAGATGCATCACCACTACAAGTTGTAACAATCTCACCACCCCACGCCTTCAATAACTAAATTATAAAACAAAATTTATATAGTTCACCATCCTCGGCCTTTAATAACTAAATTATAAACAGTAGCGAAGCTAGGGGGAGCAGGGGGGGGGGGACAGCTGTCCCCCGGGCGCCAAGATGTGGTCAGCAAATACGGGGGGCGCTAAAATGACATGCGGATGATTGTTTGATATGCTTGTTTTCTGTTGTAAAACGCAATGTAAATCTGGACAGACAGTGTACCAGTCGTGAAATGGTTAGGGTGAATATTCTGTCTCATAGCTTGGTCTCCAGTCCACTAATTGGTTTCGGTTTCTGTTTGAAAGTTTTCATTTTGCACATTTTTCGTTGAATTTACGATGTCTGGACGCGCAAAACCTAGTGGATCACAGAATAGAAAGCGTAAACGTGAGAGGGAGACATTAGAGGCGAAATCACGCCAATTTATGAAACAATGGCGGTCTAAATTATCCAAATTCAAAAACAAAAGCGAGAAAAAGGTTGGGGGCGAATGAGAATGAAAAGGAGAATGACGATGTATCGGAGCACGATGATGAGTATGATAATTCTCGATAGGAAGAGGAAGGGCAGGACTCGCACCCGTGTCGTCATCAGGGTCAGGAGGAGGATCGTCCTCGCCAAATCACTCCCGCTCGCCAGCAACGGCAACTCCTAGTAGTACAGACGATGATAGTATTAATTCTGCGTCTGGTCATGACGAAGATGATGGCCGGGATGAATTACGTGAACAAATGTTTAATGCCGTTTTTACTAATGATGACATTGGATACATGGATTTATTTGGTCGTCCTAGAATTTCAGAAGCCACGAAAAAAGCTTTACTGGCGTATGATAATAAGAAATTACAGAATAACACTTTAATTTTATACTGTTTTATAAGGCATAGGGGGGCACAAATTTAGGTGATGTCCCCCCCCTAAAATTTACCCTAGCTTCGCCACTGATTATAAAACACCCTGAGCCTTCAATAACTAAATTATAAAACAGAATTCATACAAGTCCACCACCCAAGACCTTCAATAACTATATTATAAAACAGAATTCTTATAGTTCACCACCCCCTAGTTACCAGTTGCCTCACACAATTCATGATGTGTGTGATGACACAATGAGAAGGTCCAACAAACCTGAATCGAGTTTGTGATTTATAAGATAATGGAACGACAAATTCTTTTATAAATGATATGAAATTCCTTAAAATTGTCCGAAAATAATCGGTCATGTTTTGCCCAATTGCATTACCTGAATGGCAAATGTTCCAATGCCTCCTGAACCACCTAACACCAAAATCCTACAAAATACCAAATATGATCTCATTAGTTCATCATAATAGAATTACAACTTTCAAGAGTTATTTTACATACATTCCAATTACTGGTACAGCTGGAGCTGGTATTTTTCCGTCCAAACAAGACAACACTTCACTTGTCATTTTGCAGATGCAACGTACGTCTGACAATAAACTACAACATATAGTTATGGGAGAAAAGTTACTGATCTATTTAGGTGACGTTTCGAAGAGTATTCTCTCAATATTTTCAAGCAACGTACTTTGATAGAATACTCTTCGATTGCTTGAAAACTTTCTTGGCCAACACTGGGGTCAAAACCAGGACTCCTGAGTTAGCAAGAGAGGTCCTCTTGACATAAACTAGGTCATTTCTAGACTAACAAATTGTTCAATTTTATTTCAATACTTCGATTGCGCAGGAGAAAACTGAAGGACTAGGAGAAAGCCCACAGGGTTGGACAGGTGACACTACTCATTGTCAGGTTTGTGCAGGGAATTGAAACCACGCCACTTGACTCAATGACAGTCCTTATTATTTCACACCCACACCTTAAACAACTAAATTTCTCAGTCAACACAGGGATCAAACCCAGGATGCCTGAGTTAGCGAGAGAGAGGTCCATTAGACATAAACTCAACGTCCCAAATCCCTTATGACTATAAAGTTGGTCCTTGAAAAGTTATATGAGTTACCTCTTTCCAGGTGTATTATTAGCTGTGAGACGACCTGCTGTGTAGATCGCCGACCAATTTGTTAAAGCTACATAAGGTATTGACGCAGCTTCTACATGAGACAAATGATTTGGTTTATGCGCCATCTAAAAATAAGAAATTCAATCAGAATCAACAAATCTTATCTCAAATAAACAACTGATAGTATTCCATATACATAAAATGAAATGGTGTTTACTGTCCTACTGTTTTGCTACGACTGGGCAAATGAAGATGGGCATACAAGGTAAGGATTTACTCAAATTCGTTCGCCTTTTTTTAACTAAAATATAGCCCTTTATAAAACTTTTGTTGTTATAATGTATCAAATATATCAATAAGGAACTATGTGCAAATTTGTGTGTTTCTTGATCAAAGATATTTTTTAAAAAACAGTGATGGAAAGTAGAGTAAATTCTAAAGTCTAAACCCTTAACTGAAGTCTAAGAAGGCTTTGTGAAACCAGTGCCTGAGTTAACCTCCCAATATGGGTGGTCTACAGTGTTCACAGCCAAGATCTGCGCTGGTGAAATAATTTTAAAAGACCTAGAGTACCAGTAGTCTAATTGACTTAAATCTGGCCCTGATTGACAGATTAATAAAAATACCACACCTACCTCTCTTTCAGATGATACTGTATATTGAGCATGGGATCCTTGTCTCTGGGGTCCTAAAACACCATAAACCTATACAGTGAAAAACAAAATACAGACTTTTAAATTAAACATTAAAGGGACAGTCCCGATAAAAACAGAGTCTCAAAAATTAAAGTCCGAGTATTTGTGAAATTTATGGACCAAAATATAAAAGCATGGTGTATTTATATTGTCTGAAAATTTCAGCTGAAAATATTGAGTCGTTTGGACGTGAACGTCAACACTGCTTATCCGGACACGTAACCTTTTTAAAATTTCGGGTCATTTTTTTCATTGGGTGACCTGATAATCGATTTACGTTTCTTGAGAGGTCATTACAGTGAATGACCCATGTACTGTACTTGATAACCATAGGTAAATTTCACCTACATATTATTTTTATAGAAAAAAGTCAGCTACTGTATAATACAAAGGTCTCCATTTCCAGATGCAGACTGCCAGGTTTAAGTTATTTACAAGCGTATCACAAATATCGGGTTAGTTGATCGGCCTTAGATAATGGGTTTTAGATGATTTTAACACAAAATTAATCAGTTTTATTCCCCAAAAAGTTATCGGGATTGGCCCTTTAATAGTAATAACCAGATTACACTTGTCTGCATGGAAGATGCACATACCTAATGAAATGAATTGAAATGGGATTTAAGGTCCTTCTGTTATGCTCCTGACTTGGCTAATGAACACAGGCATACTCTTCTGTCGAATTCCAGTTGCCAAGGGATATTTTACGTGCACACCAATAAGTACATGCGACCTCGGTTTTTATTCCCTTACTATCGACTAGACAGCTGTCCTTATGTACCTTCCCTCCTGCACCACTGACAAGGTGACAACCACGTCGGAAAACGTACCTAACAGATTTATTCACTAAGAGATTCAGAATTTCAGGAATCTATTAGTAGCCCCCCCCCCCTAACACAACTCTGCACCACTAATCATTGAAAATCAAACTGTAAAATCCAGGGGAATTTAACTTATTGACACCAGGATCAAACCCATGACCACCTAGTCTGTGTGCCAGCACCCTAACCACTGAGACACTCAAGTTTTATTATAAATCACTAACCTCATCCCCTGGTTTATATTTTTTAACATTTCTTCCAGATTCTACAACGATGCCAGAAAAATCTCTGCCCAATGTCAGTGGAAACTCAGATCTTGTGTTTATTAAACCCTGATTTCTCATTATATTTAAAATCTTCTGACCATAACCATCTGAAAAATAGACTTTAACGGTTAAAAATAACAAAAAATCACCTATATTTTTAATAGAAATGAAATGGAATTTATCGTTCTACTGTTCTATACGGACTGGGCTAATGAAGATGTCATATGCCATACAGTGCACTATGAGGGCAATTTTGCCAGGACAGCAACACACTACAGACAGTCTAATCGTATATTGAATTACAACTGTAAGGGTTCTTTCATGTGCACACCAATGTATACATAGGACCTCTGTTTTATGTCCCATCCCAATGACAACACGCTGTCCCTCGCCACTCTCCATCCTGCATTATTAACGACGGACGGCCACGTCAGAAAATCCTGAAGCACTTTCTCAGGCCAACACCAGAATCGAACACAGGAAGTATGGATAATGGAATGAAATGGGTTTAATCTCTCATCAATACAATACCTCAGTCATTTTGGTTAATTTTATCCATAGTCATGTGTGCGATGCTAGGGGGGAGAATTCCAATATAAACAGATTCATTTACATTCACACAAACGTGTATCTTGCTTGTTTTTATCCCATTCCAACAACTAGTCACTAATTATCGCCAGGCTCTCCAACAAGGGGGAGAACAATATTGTTGCTCTTTGAGTGAAGAATCTGCTATAAAAATATCGTTATTATTATTACTAATAGTAAATGCAGGAGGACTGCACTACACACAAAACAAACAAACAAACAAAAATTACAAGATAAACCTGCGGACAAGACAGAAAATAGACATTGCAAACACTAAACAATTATCAAATCAAGTGAATGGATCCGGGGGCCAGCCGTAAGCGTCCACTTACCTCTCATTCTTATATCAATGGGATTGATACTTGCTGCATGAACCTCCACCAGAATATCATTTGGATTCTTAATTGTAGGAATTCTGTTAGTTGCTGACAAGGTTAGCTGATCATTACCACCGTAAGAATGGATCTGCCAGGCGGACATCTTGGTTCGTGATTCGGCTGATGAAACATGTTGCTGGTGAATGCATCGAAAACCCGTCAGAGTTTTTCCTGATTGGTGAGGTTGACTGTGCTTTGTTAAAATGTTTGAATTAATTCTGTATAAACTTCTCATCATTATTAAGTTCTTCATTCTTCTTAATTTGATCTGTAATATATTTATATTTCTCAAGTGACGTGTGCGGTCTAGAATGATAAGGCCTGTCATTGAGTCAAGAGGTGTGGTTCTACATGTACATAACAAGGATTAGGGTCACCTAGCTGTCCATACAGAGAAGACCCACGACATTGGACGGGCCTATAGATCCCTTAATTTACACATTAACCGACCCAAAACAGTACTGCACATAGCTTTAATAAATCAATTCCAAGTGAAATAAAGGTAAAGCCTTACCGCATAATTATATGATTTGATGAAACCCAACTCCTACGAGGAATAATAACTGGCGAGGTGTCGTGCTGCTTGCTTGCATAAAACGTCATTAAAAGAATCATTGATATGCAAACGTAGAACGCATTACCAAAAGAAAAACTGTTCAGTAACTATTTTTGTGGTCCAGTCTTCACAATTTGTCATAGAATTACCAAACTGTAATGGTATGTGTTGACAATTGTGCGTTTGAGCCTATTTGAACTTGCGTAGCGGGTCTTAGACAGTTTAACGTTAAAAGTATTCTAACTATTGGGCCTTATCTCCAAGCCACATATGATACGATCAAATTCAAAGCGGCCGGCTAGATTGGAGTCTGAATCGCAACACTCTCAAGGCCGCTTCCCCATTCCCCCTCCTCTCCCTCCTCCCCCTCCCCAATGTCATTTGTATAGTCTACAAATTTATATATCCATTAAACATACACTCACCACCAAGCACTATTATTTTAAGTTAATAGTTGTTACATAATAGGGACAAACTGGCACTGCACACCAAACATTACACAACAAATGCAGACGATGGCACACAAACAAACCGAGTCAAGAATTGGAGTCTGAATCGCAACACTCTCAAGACCGCTTCCCCATTCCCCCTCCTCTCCCTCCTCCCCCTCCCCAATGTCATTTGTATAGTCTACAAATTTATATATCCATTAAACATACACTCACCACCAAGCACTATTATTTTAAGTTAATAGTTGTTACATAATAGGGACAAACTGGCACTGCACACCAAACATTACACAACAAATGCAGACGATGGCACACAAACAAACCGAGTCAAGAATTGAGAGTTACCTATCCACTTCACAAAATATTTGAGTTACGTCCCTTGTGTAACACAATATTCTATTTTAACTAAATGAAAACTTGCTAGCATGTAGAATTAATTCAGAATGTTGCCTTATTGCGACATAATAATGCTACGGTCAATAACAGTTTATTTAACAAAAGAGGACGGAACTATAGACAATTTTAACTCCTACATTCTACTGGATGTCCAAGACTTTCAATCATAGGTGGCAGCAGTGAATCCAATATGTCTGCGCCCACGAAGCGGCACGAAAATGAAGAAATAGCAATGAAATATTGAAATATTTTACCTCAGTTGCTGTAAAAAATATTGAACCAAGATGGAATCGATAGAGGAAATAATGAGGATGGACAAGGAGAAACTGTCAGCGTCAGTTAAAACAATAGAGGTTAAAAACATTTACAGTTTTATTTGTCGTTGGTTTTTTTTTAAAAAATGTTTTGCTGGATGATGATCATCAATCAATGATGATGTTGATGATTTATTTTCATTGCATTGCCACACAAACGTAAAACTTGAGTCTATTTGAAACCAAAGATCGTGCTTATATAAAGTGCAGCTGGAAAGCACTACACGCAAAACAAAAATAATATGTAGTTACTTTACTTACGTTACTACGTTCAGAGCTGGACTACTAACTACGGTATCTTCTTACCTTACTTACATCAGTGTTTCCGCTAGCTTCAAAATTTGCCGGTACCTCGTACCGGTAGGGATTAGAAATACCGGTTCAATCGTAATTTTACCGGTCTGACAAAAACAACATTAACCAATCTTATAAATTTATTGAAATAAACACTAATTCATTGAAACAAATTGAACACGTCTGTCTTTAGAACTCTTAAATATCTGTCGGGCCTTTCCAAAATTAAACGGGCGGGCTTCAGAATTATGTGCGTGCATATTCAGGGTCATTGGGTTATTCATACGGCGCTGCGATAAACGATTACGCAGAGACGTGTGTATTAAATTTTGCAGACTAAAACCCCTCTCTGCTGGTACACTACTGACAGGAACTACCAAAGCTATAACGGCTAATGTTCCAAAGTCTAGACAAAGATCGGAATAATCAGAAATGATATTTTGACAGGTGTCTTCAAGCGATTTTGTCCCCAGACTGAATAACACTAGCTTAAAATGGTTGAAATCACGGGTTGCGCGCGCACGAACAATTATTACATCACCGTCTTGAATATCTTTACAGAAAAAGTCCAATAATATATCAAGGGAATTCCCGCCAAAAACATCGAGTTCGTTGCGGGCATTAGGGTATCTTGCAGGATTTAAAACAACGTCCAGAGAATTAAACACGTTGAGGGTATCTTTGGGAAAGCGGGTTTTTAGTGACTTAACCAAATCTACGATAAAATTACTGCGGACTGTTTCAAACGCGAAAACCCTCTGTATTTAGTGCCGTTTCATCGAAAATCCTCTTAAATTCAGATTCATTCTCTCCTTTTACTGCGACATTGAGCAGCGATTAACCAGACGGAAAATACCGCATACTTAAGTTACTATAAATAGCACCGACTTTTGACAGCCATTGCCACGAGGGATGAATGAAGAGATAAAGTAGAGCAGTTAATTTGTTGACGTTTATGTTCACCGGTCCCACGGACCGATGGAATGATTATTTACCGGTACATGTTAAAATTTACCGGTATAAAACCGGAAAATACCGGTTATCGGAAACTCTGTTACATGCTGAAATTAAATGAAAACAAATGGGGTTTAACGTCCTACTGTTCTGCTCCTAAAATGTGCTGTGAGGAAAATTTTGCCATGGCAACAACGCTACGGCCTACTCTTAATCGAATTCCATCTGACAAGGGATATTTTATGTGCACACCAATGTGTACACACACAGGACCTCGGTAGTCAGTCCTTGACAGGCCCTCTGTCTTGCATCACTGAACTTTCTCAGCCCATGCAGGAATCGAACACCCGACCGCCAGGCTAGCGAGCCAGCGTCTTACCCATTTAGCCACGACGTGATCCCCCATCTGCTGGATATGGATTGCACTGTACCAAGTGATACACTTATGTACACATTGAATTTATACGAATGCTGTTAAGGAACATGCCTGCCTCATAAATACAACTCTATTTGTTTTCCCTATATCTGTTTAATTAATGTTTTTATTCATATATTTATAGACTTTATATGATGTATTTTGTATTTACAGGAGAAATGGAAGTTGCTGCCAGCTTTTCTAAAAGTGAAAGGTTTGGTTAAACAGCATATAGATTCTTTCAACTATTTCATCAATGTTGAGGTAAGTAATTTAACTTATACTAATAAACAGACTGACAAAATTTATCTTCGCGGTGTCATGATTTGTAGTGTTGATAAAAAACTGAATAATCAAAGGTACCGTACATTGTGTAAACAATCGCTTGGCTTGATATAAATATACATTAATATGTACATCACCAAGAAGACAGTCCTGTAGACACGCCACAGAACACAAATTAAACTTCGACATCTAAATATTGAAAATACATTGACATTTGAAATAATGAAACAACTATTAAGTCAAGTGATCAGATCTTGAGGCAAATGTAATGTTCAAGTTTCACTTACAGAAGTATTTTCACTATGAACATTGTATCATGATAATATATAATTTTCACCTTCTTTGATTGGTATTTAGTAATTGAACATATTAACACAAGGTACAGTTTTATGGATACACAATTACTGAGTTTAATACTAAAGCAATGTTTCGACCAGGATACTCTCAAAACGTCGCTTTGTATTAAACTCAGTAATTGTGTATCCATAAAATTCTACCTTGTGTTAATAAAATATTCAGTTTATATTTAGATAGTGATGTATAATTTTAACTTTATATTTAGATAAAGAAGATTATGAAAGCCAATGAAAAGATAACAAGTGATGCTGATCCTAATTTCTATCTCAAGTGAGTTTTTAATACACTAAATATATATTATCATCTAGCAAGCAGGAGTCACAGACCTTCTTCAGTACATTAATATGCCTGGACACAAGGCAACTGTCACAGACTATGACACTGGTTCACTAACTAGAAGATCCTGTGTTCAATACCACCGTTTCCCCCATGACAGGCCTGACAAGGAAAGAGAGAGAGAAATTGGGTTTAACGTCCAATCAACACAAACTAGGTCATTTCCAGAGAAAACCCACGAGGGTGGACAGGTGACTCTACTCCTTGTCACATACAACTGGGGATTCGAAGCCATGCCAGTTGACTCAATGGCAGGTTTTATGATACAGTGCGCACATCTAATCATTCTGCCATCCAACAAGGATAGAGGTTTAAAACTGTATTTTTGAAGTATTCTATATATATTTAGAGTTTTATACTTGTTTTATTTTCAGATATTTAAATATTTATGTTGGTATGCCGGATGTAGAAGAAGGATTTAATATCACCAAACCAATTTCACCTCATGAGGTACAAGTCTAGTCTACTTTTAAAAATAAGGGTTGGGTGACCAAGTTGTATGTGTGTACTTTGGGTTATAGTTTTTGTCATTAAGTGCCATGAACATGAGTAAAACACTGGTTCGCTCTTGGTGTTGGCCGAGAAAGTTTATCAGGATTTTCCGATGTGGTCCCCCTTGTCAGTGGTGCAGAAGGGGGAACCTTAAGACAGCCGTCTAGTCGTTCTGATTGGACATGAAACTGAGATCCTGTGTACACATGACGTGCACATAAGAGATCCCTCTCGACAGTTGGAATTTGTAATAAGAGTAGGCTGTATTGCTGCTGTCCATGTTGATATCAATGGTTCTATATGTACTTTATTTGATCACACTCTTTATATTTTTAGTGTCGACTACGTGATATGACCTACTCGGCACCTATAACTGTAGATATTGAATATACTCGTGGAAATCAAAGAATTATCAGAAATAATTTACCAATAGGAAGGTGAGAAGACATTTATATTCTAGGCTTCATTGTATATGGTTCCTGGAAATGGACAATTTCGATACAATAATAAAAATTCACATATTATTCAAAAAATATTCAGATATGACCAAATAAATGTTTCAACTTTTAAAGGGACAGTCCCGTATTATACAGAGGCTCAAAAATAAAAGTCTGAGAATGTATGAAAATAAAACGCCAAAATATAGGGGAATGGTGTATATACCTTGTCTCAAAATTTCAACTCAAAATATTGAGTCATTTGGACGTGAACGCCAAAATTGCTTATCCGGACACGTAACCCTTTTAAGATTGATGGTCATTTTTTTCATTTGGTGACCTTATAATCGATTAACGTTTCTTGAGAGGTCTATACAGTGAATGACCCATGTACTGTACTTGATAACAAAGGGTAAATTTTACCTACATATTATTTTTATAGAAAATAGTCTGGTTTTATCCAGATACTGTATGATACAAAGGTCTCCATTTCCAGATGCAGACTGTCAGGTTTAAGTGATTTACAAGCGTATCACAAAAATCGGGTTAGTTGATCGGCCTTAGATAATGGGTTTTAAATGATTTTAACACAAAATTAAGCAGTTTTATTCCCCAAAAAGTTATCGGGATTGGCCCTTTAAGAATGTAGAATATAAAGTTGTGAGATTAGAGCAAGCAAATAAAATAAAATCTAAATTAGTTTCTTCATCAGTTATTTGCTTGAAGCTAAGGGGCTCGGTCCTGTGTTAGATAGTGGTCTTGGCCGAGAAAGTTCCTCAAGATTTTTCAGTCTTAATTCAATAATGAGTTGGCAGAAAAGGTACCGTTTGGGTAAAATTCACCACCCTAGCATTCATTGCACTAGTGCTGCAACTATACATGTATACTGCGAGTCAGTATAATGCCACAGTTTGGTTCACATTACTTTAACATCTGTACCAAGGTCCGGTAAACATGCTACAGATTTTTTTAACCGTCTGTTTTCTTCTGATATTCAACTATCATATCGTGAGTTTAGCTTATCAATGCAGCACTACATGGCACACATGACCATAGATAAAAAAAACTAACTATATGTTAGTCTAAAAATAACCAAAGTATTCTGGGGATCAGAAAGTAAAACCCATTCCATTTTTTCAGGATGCCTATTATGTTACGTAGCTCCAACTGTGTTTTATCCGGTAAAAGTCCCGCAGAGATGGCGAAACTTAACGAATGTCCGATGGATCCTGGAGGTTATTTTATCACTCGTGGCACGGAGAAAGTTATACTGATTCAGGAACAGCTGTCTAAAAATAGAATGATTGTTGATAGAGATAGTAAAGGTGTTATAGAATGTTCCGTTACCAGGTAAGAGAATAAGTATTATTAGTTAAAACCTCATTACTTCCAAATTTATAGGTTCCCTGATTTTCAGTTTATCATATATATCTTTAATAAACCATTTTTGAACTAATGCAACAATCTCAATATTGAAGCTTGCAATTAATTTAAAATCTCTAAAATGACAATAAGCAGCTTTAATATGACTTGTATGTGATATAAAATTACATGGATTTTATGGATTATTTGTGATATAATAGATATAAATTAAATTTATTGTATTTCAGTTCAACTCATGAGAGAAAGAGTAAAACATATGTGACAATAAAACACACTAAATATTATCTCAAACACAATATCTTCTCCGAGGTAAGATATTCTTTAAATTAACACAATATCTTCTCCTAGGTAAGATATTCTTTATATTAAACACAATAACTTCTCCGAGGTAAGATATTCTTTAAATTAAACACAATATCTTCTCCGAGGTAAGTCATTCTTTAAATTACACACAATATCTTCTCCGAGGTAAGTCATTCTTTAAATTACACACAATATCTTCTCCGAGGTAAGTTATTCTTTATATTAAACACAATACACTAGGGATCTGGTATCCTTTAACTTGGTTGTTTTGCAGTTTAATTAATATAATAGCCTTTAATTTCAAAACATCCTTTTATAATTGATAATAACCCTTTAAATTTCAAAAATGGTTTAATTAGTACTATGGCTTAATTTAATGGTACACCATTTAATTTCTGCTCAGCTTGTAATTAAAGGCTTTAGATATTTAAATGGGTCATCCATTTCTAAACCCCTCTCTATAAAATTAAATGGTGTGCCATTAAATTAAGCCATAATACTAATTAAACCATTTTTGAAATTTAAAGGGTTATTATCAATTATCAAAGGATGCTTTGAAATTAAAAGGCTAATATATTAATTGAACTGCAAAACAACCAAGTTAAAGGATACCAGATCCCTAGTGATATCTTCTCCGAGGTAAGTCATTTTTTAAATTACACACAATATCTTCTCTGAGGTAAGTTATTCTCATCTATTTACTAGTGGATTGTTATGTGTGTAAATAGAGTACATAGTAGTGATAGTACAGACCTAGAGCATGCATTTGTGGATGGATTGGCGCTTTACAAATATACATTATTATTATTATTATTATTAATGTTCCTATGCTTTCAGAATATACCAGTAGCAATAGCGTTTAAAGCCATGGGCATCGAATGTGACCAGGAAATTGTACAGATGATAGGAAGTGAAGAAGAGGTCATGACCTCTATAGCACCATGTTTGGAAGAATGTCATAGGGCACAAGTTTTTACCCAGACACAGGTAAGTCTGAACTGATTTGAAATTTTGTCTTGAAAGTTTGCTGCTTATTTTGTCGGGAAAGAACTAGTTTAAAAACAAAAAGTACTTTTGGTCCAAATTAAAAGGTTTTAAATTTTAAACAAAGTATCATTCCCGATGTTCAAGTAGCTATTTTTTATGAAAATCCCTAAAGAACAAAAAATTAAAATTAATTTGACCTAAAATAAATGAAAAAAAAGAACGTAGGCCGTTGTGCCACTGTCCAGATACCACACTATATCGCATATGCCCGTCTTCATTAGCCTAGTCAGAGCAGAACAGTGGGATTTTAAACCCCATTTTATTTTATTTCATATATACAGATGGAATTCAATACAAGAGTTGGCCGCTGTCCAGACAAAATTTCTCTCATACCACACTGTATGGCATATGCCCATCTTCATTAAATAAATTATAGTTTAATTTGAATATTGTTTTTGTTTTCAGGCATTGAAATGGATTGGTAGTAAAATACGACAGAGAAATCAATGGCCAAGTGGTACGAAGTGTAAAATAGATGAAGCTAGAGATGTCTTACATAGTGTTATATTAGCTCATGTACCAGTAAGTGTTATATATATAAATAAAATAAAAACCAAGTACGAATAATCCAAACCATTAGACAAAATTCGAAGTCCTAAAAAACATTATAGGCAAAATAGCGTATTCAAGCTAAATAGTGTAATCAGCAAATGGACTGCTCCTCGTGTACAAAATACAGGACAAACAGTGGTAACAGGTGTCCGGAAGAGTAAGCTTACCCTGCTTTTATTACTTTAAATTTGAGAAGTGTTTAATCTGGTTTCTTATACTATTTACTCAAAAGATATTTATATAATATAAATGTACGATATATAAATATGGGATCTGAAAACAAGGCGGAGCTAAAATAAATTCATTGCCCTATACTATTTTCATCACTTAATCTCTAAACTAAAAGAAATATCAGTCCAAAAATGGTTAATTTCTACCCAGTATTTATAAAGATATGATGAATTGTAACACTGACATTGATTGGTTAATAGGTCTAAATTGGGGTTACATCTCACTGTGCCCACTTTTGATTAATCCAATTAAGGTCTAATTAGGATTAGTGTATTAAGCGGATTAGGATTAGGTGTTATAGGTAATTAGATGGAAAAAAACAAATATTGAAAGTAACTAAATATTCAGTCTTATAATTGGTGAGTACTGTGTTGCCAAGGTCAGAACTAAAAAGTTGTTTTTTTCACTTTGGTCAGTGTATTTGGCGTAATGCGCAGAAATATGGACTACAAGCAGATTTTTCTCGGGTGCCAGAAATCAATAAAATTGTCAAGCAAGCAGCAGCATTACCATTAATTCCAATACAGCAGGTTGAAGATGTATGGATGTGTGCCCTTGATGATGCACTACTCCCAAGATGCCAGAGTGTTGCAATTTGCAGATTACGTAACTGAGTTCTGGGTGGAGGGGCATCATGGCAGAATGATGTGGAACCATTTCCACACTGAAGGTCCACGCACAATGAACCATGTTGAAGGATGGCATCCAAGATAACATCCATTATTGCCACCCTTCATCCAAATATTTTTAAGTTGGTGGCTTTTTTTAAGAATGAACAAGCTTACTCCGAAATAACCATTCTCCAGTTAGGTGCCAACGGAAAATTACGGCCTAAGAGAAGAAAGTACAGTCAACTAGAAACCCGACTCCAAACTCTGAAAACAGATCTTCAGAACGGTATAAAGACTGTATTCATTGTAAATTTTCATTGTTTATCTTGTTTTTGTGTGATGTATGATATATCCATGTATGTTATACTTTTATTACATATTTTATATATAAAAAATTGTTATATTTTCATTAAATTATAAAGTGCTAATGTGATGTATAATATATCCATGTATGTTATATTCTTATTACATATTTTATTATATAAAACATCGAAAATTGTTATATTTTCATTAAATTATAAAGTGCTAATGTGATGTATGATATATCCATGTATGTTATATTTTTATTAAATATATATAAAACATCGAAAAATAAAAAAAAATTACATAAAATATTTGGGTTTTTTTCCGATCTAATTACCTATAACACCTAATCCTAATCCGCTTAATACACTAATCCTAATTAGACCTTAATTGGATTAATCAAAAGTGGGCACAGTGAGGACACACCTAAATTGGCTTGTATGACCCCTGAGGTGTCCTCCCTCGTGTAGTGGAGGCAATCAAAAGTATAAAAAAATGAAATTAAATATAGATCTGTATTTTAATCAGATTGACCAAGGGCTAAATCATTTTTGATTTTCTGTAGGTTGAAAATTGGAATTTTAAACTAAAAGCTGTTTACCTAGCGTTGATGATCAGAAGAGTTATATTAACACAGGGTGATAAAGTTAACGTTGATGATCGCGATTACTATGGTAACAAAAGATTAGAACTCGCAGGACAACTTCTATCTCTTTTGTTTGAAGATCTTTTCAAGAAGTTTAACTCTGAGGTAATTTCCCAAAAATTTATTAACAAAATATTTTTGTTTTTTTCTACATAACATAAATTATAAAAAACATTATAGATCCAAAATACAGAAGAATTTAATCAGGAGACACATTAGCCGAATCATTCTCCTGAATCCATCCACGCCAAATTTTATGCAGCCGAATGGGTGGACACACTAGCAGAACGCATCGCCCGATTCACCAGTCGATTTCATCACCTTTCACGCCACATGATTAAAAACGGTGGCGTCTCAATACAAGTGGTGATTGGCTAATGAATTCTACATTCAGCTGAATGATTCCACGATGCGGACACACCAGGCGAATGACAGTGGACACATTAGACGAATTTTGACGCCGATTGATTTGGCCGAATGATGCGACTGGTGTGTCCCCCGCTTTACTCTCAAAATCACACCTGGAAATATGACATCTGTCACAGACATTGTCAGACACAGTTTCTCTGGAGCATGTCATTTTATCAGGCACACATTTGTCTTTTATCACTGTTTTTATTGATATTTTGAATAAAATGTCCTACACAAAGTTCAAAATATCAGATACGCCTAGTTCAGTAGTGTCCGACATTTTTCTTAGCTACAATTAAGTCATTATCTCCAGACCCGATTTAAATTAATTCTAATTTACAAGTATTAAGAATCTTTTTATCTTGAGAAATTGTATAAATATATTCTTTTGTTTTATTGAAGTTGAAGAAAATAGCTGATCAGACGATACCGAAACCTCGAGCGGCTCAGTTTGATATTTTAAAACATATGAGACAAGATCAGATAACAAATGGACTCATCATTGCTATATCAAGTGTAAGTTTTATATAGTTTAACATGGGGTTGGGTGGCTCATCATTGCTATATCAAGTGTAAGTTTTATATAGTTGAACCTGGGGTTGGGTGGCCGAAACCTTGGGTTGGGTGGCTCATCATTGCTATATCAAGTGGAAGTTTAACCTTGGGTTGGGTTGCTCAACATTTCTATATCAAGTGTAAGTTTTATGTAGTTTAATCTGGGTTGAGTGGACTCATCATTGCTATTTTAAGTGTAAGTTTATATAGTTTAACCTGGATTTGCCAAATGGTTTAACGAGTGTGCTTTAGATCATAAGGTCTGTCATCGAGTCAAGTGCAGTTGTTTCGATTCCCAGCTTGTATGTATCAATAAGTTTTAAAGAAGACACCAGGTCAAAGTGGTTTCAACAAAGTGAATAGGTTCAACTACGACTTTCAACAATGTAAAAAGGGAAAAGACGTGATCCGTCAAAAATGCAACTTTTGATTTCAAGTACAGTAATGAACAGAGATTGATTTCTAGGGCCAGTATAATTACTTTATGAATATGGGTTTTGATAGATTTTCATGGCTTATGACCATCTTCATTAGACCTGATAATGTAGAAACATATAACATTAAACCCCATTTCATTTAAACAAAACACAATTGTTATTGTAAATCAATCACTAGTATTAATCTAATAGAACGACGATTTGGCAAGTATCCTCTTGTTGTTATCAAGCACATAAACTCTTATATACTAATCATTTAATTTATTTTATTTTAGGGAAATTGGACTATTAAAAGATTTAAGATGGAAAGAGCAGGTGTAACGCAAGTTTTATCGAGATTATCATATATATCAGCTATAGGTATGATGACCAGAGTTACAAGTCAGGTAGGTTTTCATCTCAGGTCTAAATATTTGTCATCATTTCACTGTCATCTATTCAGATCTTCCAGTGGATCCATGTTCCATCTGAAAATTAATGTGTCATTTGAGAGCAACAGGAATCACTTGTAAACTACAATTTTATGACATTTGAATCTCTAATAGGAATATTGGTCCAAATTTCTTAGTTAAATGCTTGATAATCAATCCGAGTACAATATTATCGTGGATTAAGCCTTGCGAAATGTGATATTTTAGCAAAATACAAATGATGCATTGTTCCTTTGGTAATTCTGGCTTATTTTGTTTTGAAATTCAGTAGTAAAAATAACATTAATATATTACATTGAAATTAAATTTTCAGGCCAGACAAAAATTTGATCTGAACTATCAATATACATTTACCTTGTAATCATATTTTTCTACTTTCAGTTTGAGAAGACTCGTAAAGTTAGTGGTCCACGATCGTTACAACCATCTCAGTGGGGTCTACTATGTCCATCTGATACACCAGAAGGAGAGGTTTGTTATCATTTAATAACATTTAAATAGAATCGTTAGAATTAAAAATTAGATCTGGAACCGTGATGTATAATTTAGGTCTTTCAAAAGTTTGCCAACTGATCAATTTCTCTTTTGGAATTAGAAATCAAATTAAATCATAAAAACCCCGAAAATTGTCAATTTTTCAAGTATCAAAACAATAATGTTGGAAAATGGGTTGAAAAATAAAATGTTCGCAAAATGTCTTACTATATGGGAATATGTTGAAGTGAGAATCATGAGAGGGGGTCTATAGGCTTCTGCCTGTTCTCCAATCCAGATTCTTTGAATAAATATTGTTTAGAAAAAAAAAAATCATGACATTTAGAAGTCATATTCTTAGCATTATCCTAATTGTTTTACTTCTTTTTAATTGTTGTTTTTTACATATAAAAACTATAAATGTAATTATATTTATTGTGTTCTAATTTTATGTCAGTCAATTCCCCAGTGGGCCAGTCAATTTCTCTGTCAGTCAGTCAATACCAATAAATATGACTAAAATGAGAGCCTTAGGTCTGTTTACCACGTACGACAAAAAGGTCAGTCTAATGCAAATGTAATTAGACCATTTTAATGTAACCAACAGAAATGCTTGGAGACGCTTTAGTTGAATTGTATGATTTTTTTTCAAAGCGTGTCGTTTGGTCTAATTGTTTGATTTGTTTTTTTTCAAGGCCTGTGGTTTGGTGAAGAACTTAGCCTTAATGACCCATATAACAACTGATATGAATGAATCACCATTGGTGCGTCTGGCGTTTAATCTCGGTGTAGAAGATATCGAACTACTCAGTGGAGAGGAATTAACGTCAAAATATGTTTATATGGTTTTCCTGAATGGTACGTTGACTGATATACAGTTACTATGGCAACTTGTTAGTAAATAATAAACTACAAGTTTATGGATGACATTCACTAGGTTTTTTAACTGCAGCGTTTCAATGAGGATACTCTCACCGTTATCAAGAAATGTTAGTCTATGATTGTAATAATATAACAAACCATGTAGAAGTAAAGGGGAGTTTTCCCTTAAAGCGTTGCAGGTTGGGTTGTCGAGTATTCTAATGTGGGTGCTCGTATTTGGTCTTGTCATTGAGTCAAATAGCTTGGTTTCAATCCAAAGTTTGAATGTGACAAGAAGTAGGGTCACCTGTCCAACCACTGCAAACTATTGATATAAAATTTTATCATGCTACTCCTGAAATGATCTAGTTTCGATTCCGCTTGTATGTGAAAAGAAGAAGGGTCATCTGTCCAGTTCCATCCCACTGCAAACTAATGATATAAAATTTTATCATGTTATTCTTAGTTTATGTCAAGTAGGCGTTGTTTTGATTCCCTGCTTGTACGTGAGGAGCAGGGTCGGCTGTCCAACCTCATGGGTTTACTCCGGTTTCCTCCCACTGCTAAAGACCCTACGCACAACCATATAGTTGTCCCAGAATGACCTAGTATTTTTGTCGCATGAACTTTAAATCTCATCCATCTATGTCCTTCCATAAATCTTCATGCATCAATTTCGTTTTATTTTGTTTCTGTCGATAGAACTATATGAATGTCTGTGTATATTTTTCAGGTAATATATTAGGAGTAATAAGAGATTATAAACGATTAGTTCGGACATTCCGTATGATGAGAAGAGCTGGTTATATCTCCGAGTTTGTGTCTATATTTCCCAATCACGGACATCGGTGTGTTTACATTGCATCGGATGGTGGTCGTGTTTGTAGGTACGTAATAAAAATTATTTTACAGCTGTCTAGTCGTACGGATTGGACAAAAACCAGAGGTCTCGTGTTCACATTAGTGTGCATGTAAAAGGTCCACTGACAGTTTGAATTCGATATAGGAGTAGGCGGTAGTGCCTCTGTGCGGGCAAAATTTCCCTCATAGCACACTGTATGGGGTATGCCTGTCTTCATCAGCCCAGTTTGGAGCAGAACAGTAGGACATTAAACCCCATTTCATTTTGTTTCATAAAAATTCTTTTAGTCAAGTTAATCTTTCATTTTACCATAGCAAGGAGTGGGGTCACATTCAGTCTTATGCTGAATTAAATTAATTGATCATAATGTCCAGACCAGATTTTCAAATTTGATAGATATACCGTAACTGACCATTAGTATCACTTACTTAAAGATAGATTATGGTAGATAAAATAAAGAGCTTGCAGTTCTCACTTTATAGTTATAAACTAGATAATGTAAAGGGACTTTGCAGTTGAATTTTAAGTTAACTAATATGTAATTGATAATTTAGATAAGATTTTAGGCCTAAAACAAGACCTGCATTAGGCAGCCTAAGCTCTTGCATAATGTATGTTTAATATAAAGATTGTCAAGCATATGGTACAGATAAACGTTATTATAAAATAGGTAATGAATGGATTCAAGGAATTTGTGAAAAAATAACAAAATATTTAAAGACATGGATGATATTAAGAGAAGTTTAATGGATACAAAAAGAATTTTATTTTTATTTCAGACCGTATATTATTGTAAACAATGGTGAACCTCTTGTAACAACACGTCATATAGAAGAACTTACACAAGGCTTCAGGTATAATTATAATTTTTATAAGGCTTCAGGTACAAATATAATCTTTATAAGGCTTCAGGTACAATTATAATCTTTATAAGGCTTCAGGTACAATTATAATCTTTATAAGGCTCTTAGCATACAGAAATTGATGTCAGTGTAAGCTACTTGACTCAATGACGGGCTTAATGATATGTGCGTGCTGTAAAGGAGTTTCGAGGACTTTTTAAAGGAAGGTTTCGTAGAATATTTTTTATGGTAATAATACAAATGGATGTTAAATTTCAGGAGTTTCGAGGATTTTTTGAAGGAAGGTTTAGTAGAATATTTAGATGTTAACGAAGAGAATGATTGTATGGTTTCATTATACGAATCACAAATAAACCACGACACAACGCATCTAGAGATAGAACCGTTCACCATACTAGGTGTCTGTGCTGGATTAATACCCTATCCTCATCACAATCAATCACCACGTAATACGTATCAATGTGCCATGGGTAAACAGGCTATGGGTAGGTATACAATTTAAGATTATGTTAGTCACTCAACTTTTCCCAATAAACTATAACACATTCTTACTGAAAACTATAACAACAAATCGGAAACCATACATTGCAACAACAAGATCAAAGGCCTATGACACTACGGGGTTATCAAGTTTTCAGAAGGGTTTTTTTTGGATCTGAATGGGAAACTTAGAATTTAAGACATGCACTTTATATCGTAAGATCTGTCAGTCATGTGGGGTGGTTTCAATTCCAAGCTTGTGTATGTGACAATGGAGTAGGTTGGCTTTTCTCCTGGTTCTCTGTTTTCCTCTCACAGCTAAAGATCCCTACGCACAAGCGAATTATTGAAGAGGAATTGAACCATATGTTGGTCCCAAAATGACTTGGTTTTGTGTCAAGTTCAATGGGCTATGGTATATGAGTGATGAGCCGACTATCTAACTCGAAAAGCACCGGAGGATTTTTCAAGTTTATTGCCCTATCTACTTACTAGATGCATCAAAGAGATTATTCTAGTAATATATGTTTATGGTACAAATAACGCAAAGTGATTAATTATGAAATAATGTTAGACTTCAACAGCAAGGTCGTAGTTCTTCTGGTCAGACAAAACATATTGATTATTAAAATAGTAGTCTTGGAATTATTTATGAAATGTTTTTTTGTTATTTATAGGAACAATAGCGTATAATCAGAGAAACCGTATTGATACGTTGATGTATTTACTGACATATCCACAAGCTCCACTTGTTAAATCTAAGGTACTGTTAGTTATATTAAACATATATAAATACAAGAGCTAAATCTGTCTATTAAAGATCTTTCTTTGGGCCTGAAATCTAAGGTATAATGTTTTTTGTTGGTGCATTATGAAAGAAAAAGGGTTTGATATATTCGGCACCAACAGGGCTAAGGAAGATGGACAGACACAATATAGTGTCAAATTAGGGGGGGCTGGATTACCAAATTGTTAGCGCGCACGCGTTGTATCATAAGGATTGTCATTGAGTCAACTGGCGTGGTTGTGGGTTTTCTTTGGGTCCTCTGGTTTCCTTCCACTGCTAAAGATCCCTAGGTGCAAGCTAATTATTGAAAAAAAATTGAACCATGCGTAAGTCCGGAAAATAACCTGGTTTGTGTCACGTGGACGTTAAACACCATTTCTCTCTCTCCATTCATTAATAAAAGTGGTCTTGCTATTAGGATACCGATTGATCCCCAGTATATATTCACTCACCTGTGTAATATTTTATTTTATTCACCAGGTAATAGAACTGATTAATTTTGATAAATTACCTGCTGGTCAGAATGCGACAATAGCTGTAATGAGTTATAGTGGATATGATATTGAAGATGCGTTAGTTATTAACAAGGCTTCTTTAGACAGAGGTAATAAATATAGAGAGAATTTTATCATCATTATTTTATCATGAAAATACCACAATTAGTTTACTAAATGTCATTGTGCTAGATATCGATAAGAGGATACGTCATGCTTTTTGAATAAACCAGTGATTGTTTTCTATAAAAACTTGTGTTCTGTTAATTTGTGTTTCCCAATCACTAAATGCAACTTAAAGATTACACAATTAAAAAGAATACATAGATATTTAGAATTGAACATATACTGTGTGTTTAGTAAATATTTATTGGTAAATTTGTTTTGCAATGTCCTGATATTGCAGTGGACGCTTACGGCTAGCCCCGGATCAATTCGCTCTTTTTTAATTGTTTGTTTGTGGTTTCTGAGTATGTTGTCTTGTCAATGTATTTGTTTTTGTATAAATTATGTTTGGTGCAGTCTCCCTGCTTTTACTATTATATGTAGAACATTAACAAGAACACACTTTATTGATTTAATCGGAAAATCCTTCTTGGTTTAATTTATGCAACGTTTCTATACTCTTACAGGTATCCTTATGAAGCAATTAATAAATCCACAATTTATTTTATGAAATGTCTCATGCGATTGTTAACAAAAATAGTAGAATTCACACGCATACCTTTCCCCTTTGAAGAAATCCAATTAATTCAGTGGTCTCCATTGAAGTTGATTCTTATTTTAACCCCCCAAAAATAATTTTTTTCTTTAATTTATTAAAGGTGGGTTGGATGGCTAAATGGTTAGCTTGCGCGCTGTATCATAAAGCCGATCATTGAGTCCACTGGCATGGTTTCGAATCCCTGGTTGTACGTGACAAGGGGTAGGGTCGCCTGTCCAACCTCATGGGTTTTTTCTGGGTCCTCCGGTTTCCTCCCACTGTTAAAAACCCCTCCGCGCAAGCGAATTATTGAAATTTAATTGAACCATATGTTAGTCCCAAAATGACCTAGTTTGTGTCGAGTGGGCGTTAAAACCCATTTCTCTCTCTCTCTCTTAGATTTATTAAAATGATTTTTTTTGGTTTATTTTTGTTCAGGTTTTGGCCGTTGTTTGGTTTATCGTAAGCATGCTGTTACAATGAAACGTTACACGAATCAAACGTTTGATAAAGTTATGGGTCCGTTAATAGACTCTACAACCAATAAACCAACCTGGAAACATCAGCTGTTAGACGTAGATGGTATCTGTATGCCAGGTTAGTTTTTATACTCCCCCTTGTCAGTGATGCTGGACGGAGGGACCGACTAGGAAAGCTTTCTAGTCATTTGGATGGGACAAAAAACTGAGGTCCTGTGTACACATTGGCTTGCACATAAAAGATCCCTTGACGGTTAGAATTCAATATAGGAGTAGGCTGTAGTGCTGCTATCCGGGCAAAATCCCCCTATAGCACATAGCACACTGTATGGTGTACGCCCGTCTTCATTAACCCAGTTCAGAGCAGAACATTAGGACGTTAAACTTCATTTCATTTCATTTCAATTAGTTTTTTACAATCACATTAAAATCAGGTTGTATAATGATGTCACTCCTGTCTGCCCATCCGTCCATCCAGTGTCCACAATTATGATCAGATTGACTTGATTTCCGACAATTACCACTAGAGTAATGGATCTTCATCACTTTTGAACGCTCTTGTATTGTTAGATGTGAATGGTATCTGTATACCTAGTTAACTAATCTTGTACTTTGGCAAGTTTGACGATCTTGGTTTTAACCCTTTATGATTGTTGTATGTGTTATATATTTTGTCGTTGTAGGTGAGAGAGTAGAGAATAGACAGGTATTAGTAAATAAACACATGCCTACAATATCAGCACCTGTAGCAGGTGCAGCCCCACAACCACCAACTCAGGTTAATTATAGAGAAACACCACTCACGTAAGTTATTTAATTTCTTTGCTTGATAAAGACGAGAGAACCCTCGTTAAAGACGAGAGAACCCTCGTCGAAAACATCGATAGAAATAGATCCATAATTGTGTTATGTGTTATTCTCATCCAGTTACTAAATGCCATAATAAGTCTTCTAATTAGTCTGACAAATTTAGAACTAAAATAACAAACAGTAAGTCCAGATAAAATAAAATAAACTACTTACACGCTGCACACAGTGGCAGACAAATAACATGGTCACAGCTACTAAACCAATATCCTGGTATCTTCATTAGAAGGCTTGATGGAGCTTTAGTTCTGTACATCTTATCTCAAGGCCAAAGGTTCGTTCAATGTTAAGGTTGCTGTAACTTTTCTGCTATGATTATGCTATGACCAGCTTTACATCTTAGTCTAAACCTTTCTTATTTACTTTTTTGTTCTTCCATTATGCGTTTGAGGTTGCTTTTTTTGGGGTCTGTGTTGTGTGTCTGTGATAAAGGGAGATGTGGAATTTCAGACAAATGTAGCAAATGGTAAGATCTGCATTGTCTAAGGTCATCACGTGACTGCTGTAGCTTTGAATGAACAGTATGACCTAGATAAGGAACAAAATCAACAGGATTAATTGCGTCTATTTGAATTTTGAGGTATTACACCACTAACAAGGGGAACAATACCGTAAACGACTGAGGCAGAGGAGTACAGAAATGCTATATACCTTGTCAAAGGGATAAAAGAAATTTCAATTCATGTTTGTGCAGATGCAATGATGTTTACAGACTTTAATAGAATAATTTATTTTATGTGTGTGCAGACGCTATGATGTTGATCTGTAATATTTTATATTTTAGATATCGGGGAGCCATGCCAGGATATGTAGAGAAAGTTTTAATTACGTCCAATCCTGACGAAGCATTTCTTATTAAAATATTGATGAGACAAACTCGTAGACCGGAGATTGGAGATAAATTTAGCAGTCGTCATGGACAGAAAGGGTGAGTACAAAACTGTTCTGTAAAGTTTGGAACAAACATATGGTTTAATTTTATTTCATTAAGTCTCTTGCCCATAGATGTGGAAGCCAGAGGAAATCCATGACGTTGGATAGTCTTTTTGTCTGTGTTAATTTTTTCGTGATTTCAATATGGAGATAATATACCGGCTGTGGAAAATCTGCTCTGTAGTATATTTTAATTTTGAATAAAAATACATTGAAAATAGCTTGTTCCTCAATTCTTTTCTAAGAATAAAATACTATTTTAAAAAAAAAAACAATATGGGTTCATGGTGACTTACTTTCAATATGGAGAGAATAGTTTTAGTGTTCCATAAAATTTATTTTTATTTTCAGTGTTTGTGGATTAATCATACCTCAAGAAGACATGCCCTTTACAGATCTGGTAAGTAACTTTAGTCTGATAAAAATAAATTTTAAAATTTTTATGTATTTGAAAAATGTATTGTACAGAATGTAATATATTTCGGCAGTGGTGGATTGAGAAGTTGCCAAACCATACTCACTTTACTCAAAAAGAATCCCTCTACTGCTGTGATACAGGCTTCACTCACAAGTCACTTTCACAATGACAGCTGTCCATAAACGCAAGGTCATGCTCAAAATGATTGCAGTCCATAAACGCATGGTCACGCTCACAATAAAGGAACTCCATAAATGCATGGTCACGCTAGGAACTCCATAAACGCATGGTCACGCCAGGAACTCCATAAATGCATGGTCACGCTAGGAACTCCATAAACGTAAGGTCACGCTCACAATGAAGGCAGTTGATGAACACAAAGACACACTCACAATGACGTCAGTCCATAAACACAAAGACACACTCACAATGAAGGCAGTCCATAAACACAAAGTCACACTTACATTGAAGACAGTCCATAAACACTAAGACACACACACAATGAAAGAAGTCCATAAACGCAAAGTCACACTCACAATGGAGGTCATCCATAAACGCAGAGTTAGATGGCTCAAGTATTATATAGTGAAGCTGTGGTGTTATTTATTGAGATGCATTTCAAATTTGTTAATTCCATACAATTTTTACTTATTTTTTTCTTTTTTCCAGGGAATTTGTCCAGATATTGTAAGTTAATATTTTTACTATGTAATATAAACTATTGTGTGTAATACTCAAACATGAAACATCGACTTTTTTTAATTGCAAATTGTCAAATATATTTGTTGATCAGTTAAGCTTGGCTACTTCCATTGTTGTGTTACCGTAAGTATATATTGGAGGAATAATGCAATCGATAACAATAATTAGCAGCTTTGAGTCTGAAATGAAATTTTATAATATTGTAATTTATCATCAACAGATAATGAATCCCCATGGTTTTCCATCTCGTATGACAGTAGGAAAGTTGATTGAGCTTCTGGGAGGAAAGGCTGGTGTATTAGAAGGAAAATTCCATTATGGCACAGGTAGTTAATTAACATATAGTCATTTCGGGACTAACATAAGGTCCAATTTTATTTCAATTATTCGCTTGCGCGTAGGGGTCTTTAGCAGTGCAAGGAAACCAGAGGATATAGAGAAAACTCATCACGTACAACCGGAAAATCGGAAACTACAGCAGTTCACGCAATAATAGACCTTATGATACAGCACACACCCGCTACTCATTCAGCCACTACAACAAAGTTTTTGTTTATTCAAAGTTTCAGCTATTATTATTCAGAATACATTATTCAATTATTGACGTGAACAAAGTATTATATAAATCAACATGTCTGTTGTAAAGACGACTATCCGTTAGGCCTACCCGTGTCCGGTTCATTTCAAAATGGTTTAAGAATTTACTCAACTGTCTATCACGGTTTATGATAAATATCTTTGATCCAGAAACACCAAACATAGCACATAAGTTTCTTATTTGTGTATTTGATATATATATATATATAAAAAAAACAAATTTTTTATAAAAGGTTATATTTTAGTTAAAATAAGACAAACAATTTTGAGTAAATTCTTAACTTAAACCTGAGAATGCTTTGTGAACTTGGGACCGGTTCGTAACACTGATGTTTACTAGGGAACTGTATTTATAGGTTTCTGTCATTTTTCTATATTTCAGCGTTTGGGGGAGATAAAGTTGCTGATTTATCACAAGTTTTGGTTGATCATGGATTCAATTATCTAGGAAAAGATTACGTTACTTCAGGCATAACTGGGTGAGATTTATTTTATATATTTGAGAGGTTTGTGTCAATTATTCTATCGTGTATTTGGCAACCATCTTTAATAACATAATCAAGCCAGTGGCAAGCAGAGAGACAGACAGACATACTAAATACATTAGCTTTACTTGATAACAGATACAAAGTTAGTTGACTGACATTTTAAGTCCTAAATCAATGATTTTATCTTAAGGTCTGTCATTGAGTCAACTGGCATTGTTTCCATTTCCTGGTTAAACGTGACAAGAAGTAGGGTCGGTTGATTTGTCACCTGCCAGAAAAGGGATCCTCATATGATCAGACATACTTGCTATTACAAAAATGTTCCCTTCCAGCTTAGGTATTCAATGCTTTAAATGTATTTTGAGTTTTATTTAAAAATGAAAAAAATAATTTTCTTCATTTTCAGAGAACCATTAGAGGCATATATTTATTTTGGTCCAGTTTATTATCAGAAGTTAAAACACATGGTTCTAGATAAAATGCATGCTCGGGCGAAAGGTCCCCGTGCTGTGCTAACACGACAACCAACAGAAGGCCGATCTCGTGATGGAGGATTACGATTGGGTGAAATGGAGAGAGATTGTTTGATTGGTTACGGAGCTAGGTCAGTATTATTTCTGTAACCTAAAACAGGGGCCATTCGAAACTAGCATCAGCAATTAGGTCTTGGGTATATCCAGGCCCGTATTAAGAGGCGCATCCCTGCAAAACGTCCCACCCCCACCCCCTAATGAAAAATTTGTTGACCATAAAAACAATAGATATACATTGACTGTCAATTTTACAGAACCCCTGAGAACACGACCCATCCGCTTCGTATAATCATTGGTAATCTTCTTCAGTGGGGTTGTACCTAAACAGACCACCACAATTTTTTGTCCCCGACCTTTTAATGAAGAGTAAAGTTTCTATGAGGATCGTCAGACATTTTTATCTTTCAGTATGTTATTATTGTTATTCGATGATATTTTTACTTGTAGTATGTTATTGTTGTTATTCGATGATATTTTTACATTTCAGTATATTATTGTTGTTATTCGATGATATTTTTACTTGTAGTATGTTAATGTTGTTATTCGATGATATTTTTACATTTCAGTATATTATTGTTGTTATTCGATGATATTTTACTTGTAGTATGTTAATGTTGTTATTCGATGATATTTTTACATTTCAGTATGTTAATGTTGTTATTCGATGATATTTTTACTTGTAGTATGTTAATGTTGTTATTCGATGATATTTTTATCTTTCAGTATGTTAATGTTGTTATTCGATGATATTTTTACATTTCAGTATGTTAATGTTATTGGATGATATTTTTACTTTCAGTATGTTGTTATTGTTGTTATTGGATGATATTTTCAGCTTTCAGTTTGTTATTGTTGTTATTCGATGATATTTTTACCTTTCAGTATGTTATTGTTGTTATTCGATGATATTTTTACCTTTCAGTATGTTATTGTTGTTATTGGATGATATTTTTACCTTTCAGTTTGTTATTATTGTTATTCGATGATATTTTTACTTTCAGTATGTTATTGTTAGAACGTCTGATGATATCCAGTGATTCTTTTGAAGTTGATGTCTGCAGTAACTGTGGACTTCTGGGATATTCTGGCTGGTAATTATTCATACGCATTCTGTTATAATTTTACTGGGAAGCCACAGTGACCCAGTGAGGTCCTGAGTTTGATTCCAGTGATGGCTGAGAAACGTCCTTGTGATTGTCCACACTGGCATCAATGGTGCAAGGAACAGGCAATGTCTTGTAAATTAAATGGAATGGAAAGTCAAGGTCCCACGTTATGTAAACATTGGCGTACATGTCAAAGAATCCTTGATAGGGGCGTGGGCAGTATGCTCATCTTCATTTGTCAGGTTGCCTCCACCCTCTGTCCAGACAATGCTCCCCCTGATAACACACTGCATGGCATGTGCCTGTCTTCATTATCGAGTCTTCATTGCCCCACTTGATGCAGAAATAGGCCCATGTTCACATCTCAGTCACAGCCACCCCTACATGTATACACCATATTTCAGCCTCTAGGACAGCCCTAGTAATGACCATCTTCATAACCATGTTGGCCCCCCTGTCCAGGCAATGATACTGCATGGCATATGCCCGTCTTCATTATCCAATCTTCATTGTCCCACTCCCCAGTCCCAGCCACCCCAACATGTTGTATACACCAAATTTCAGCCTCTAGACAGCCCAAGTTTAACCGCCAGATTAAAGCTTTACTGTTATTTTTTTACCATGTGAAGTTTCGAGTATTGTATTGAACTCTTTTTTTGTCATTAAAATACATAATTTTACTAATCCATATTCTTATCTTTTACAGGTGTCAGTTTTGTAAATCTTCTAAAAACGTGTCCACATTAAAAATGCCATACGCTTGTAAACTTCTGTTTCAAGAACTTCAATCTATGAACATTGTACCACGATTGAGTTTACAGAAATATAATGAAGTTTAGCAGGAACCAGGATCCTTGAACTTGGATTATCAAATGTTGAACGTATGTTGTGTGAATAAACGGTAAAACCGTGCTAATATTAAGATAAATGTGCTACAAGAAATGAATTTAATGTAGCAGAAATAAATGTTAAATTAAAGTGCTAATTGACAACAAGATTTAACGTTGGTTCATTCATGGCGGAATTTAATGTACCTGAACGTTAAATAATTGAAGTGCTAATTTGGAAGAAAAATACGAGAAGAACTATGAGAAATTAAAATTACAGTGACAGGACCGAATCCATTCTATTGACAGATTTTCAACTAAAAGACCAGGGGTCGGTTCCTCAAAACAAAGTTATTTTAACAATCCGTTAAACTCTAAAGGACATGTCTTGGTAACATGTTGTTTGCGTTAATTTTACTACAGAAAACACTATAGAATACTTTATTTTATCCTTTAGAAATATTAGCATAAATCTGTAGGAAAAATTTGTAACACAGAATGTTCGGGGCCTTTTTTTCCAGCAACATTCTTTCTCTCCGTTAAAGTTAACAGATCGTTAAAAGATAAGGGTGCTTTGAGCAACCGGCTCCAGACGGATAGGATTTTATCACTGTTTGACTACAATCTGATTAAAACACAGATCCTATTTCGTTACGTTTTTATATTTCAAAATTTTGTTATACTTGTCTTTACTATACACTAGGATCTGGAAGAGTTGTTGGCGTGTTCTGAATGGTGTGTGGGATTAGCCAATGAAACAAGCTGTTATGGCGAGCTTTTGGCGTGAGGTGCGGGGAACTGTGGGTAATCCACTAGAAACATCAATACTGATTGGTTAATCAAATGTCTGACTCATAGGGTCAAAAGCCACTCGTATGACCTCCAACGCGACCTTCCAAACAACCGGTCATATTTTCATGTGGTGTAGGCCACAAGAAATGAGATGAGGTTTAACTCATCATACTGTTCTGCTCCTAAACTTGGCTAATGAAGACGAACATACGCCATACAGTGTGCTATGAGGGAAATTATGACCGAGGTAGCGGCACTACATCCTAGCTACTCTTATATCAAATTCCAATAGCCAAGGGATCTTTTGCATGCATGCCAATTTGTACAGGGGATCTCGGTTTTTCGTCCCGTCCGGACCATACCGAAAAACTGGATGAAGTTTCTCGGCCAATGCAGGCTAGCTAGCAAGTAGCCGGCGTCTCACCCACTTCGCCACGTGATCCCCAGGCCAAAACCAAACGCAATATAGATCTGTCTTTAAGCAGATTGCTTAGCTACTGATACAGCCAGCCCAAGCCTTCAAGTGGACAATCTGAAACAGTGTTCAATATTTTATTTAAATGTGAGAAAATATCATATTAATATGTTTATTGAATTTTCACAGTGACATCTTAAAAAACTTGTGTTGTTTTTTATACCCACACATTTTCATTTTGAGTATATTGTCATCGCCCCTGTCCTTCCCCAATTTGTTTGTGGGCAGTCTACAGGCCACAATTCTTATCCGATGTTTACCACCCACAGATCTCGATTCCTGTCATTATTCAAACATATCGGTCTGTCACTTCCTGGGTTATGGCCCCTGATTGACGAATAAAAAACTTTTCTTCTAGGTTGTGGACACTCTAGAGGTGACAATATTATTATCTGATTTTGATTAAAATTGATAGGTATATGTGTAACCCACAGGTTTCAATTCCTGTTGATATTCTCACATATAAGACCATAACGTCCTGGATTATTGCCCATGATTGTATGAGGGGTTGGGATGGCCTAGTGGTCTAGAGTGCCGCGCTTCGACCTCTAGCTGGTCGCCAACCTCTGGCTTGCGGCTGTGGTTTCGAGCCCTGGTGTGAGCATATGTGGCATGGAGATAGGGGCACCTTCTCAACCGCCTGGGTTTCCTCCGGACACTCCGGTTTCCTCCCACTACTAAAGACTGTTACGCGCAAACGAATTATTGAAATAAAATTAAACCATATGTTAGTCCCGAAATGACCTAGTTGTGTTGAGTGAAAGTTAAACCTCATTTCTCTCTCTCTCTCTCCATGATTGTAAGACAAATCACGGTTTTAGCTTGTTCTCTATCCATCTCTTTCAAAATGTCGGAGTATCCTGTCTGGCAACCAACCGCTTGTTTACTCATTAAAGTTTGGGGTCTGGCAAGGAATCACCCTGGCAAGAAGGAGCAACTGTTGGTTAGGATAGGACGAACAAATAACATGATGTAATACATGTACTTATAGCTGCCTTAGGGGATCACGGATTTCCCCTTGTCAGTGATGCAGAAGGAGGGCCTGACAAGGACAGCTGCCTAGTTGTTCGGATGGAACGAAAAGCCGAGGTCCCATGTACACATTGGCGTGCACGTAAAAGAACCCTTGGCAGTTGGAATTCAGTTGCTGCCCGGGCAAAATTTTCCTCATAACACACTGTATGGCGTATGCCCTCTTTAATTAACCCAGGTTAAGTGGTTAAGCGTAGTACGTTAAACCCCATTTCATTTATTTATTTATAGCTGCCTTAGCCAAATTTCCCATGGTATAATTAAATGCATTGTATACATTTGTTCGTCTTCATGTTAACGTATTGTTAAAAGATAACGGAGCTTTGAGCAACCGGCCCATGGGCAGCAAAGATTGGGTGTCTCTACTTTCCATTTATAATACTGCACACAGCGAAGCATCTACGTCATACCTCGAGGATACTGGAGGCAGCCAACCTAATTTTGGAATGTCCTTTATATGTCAACGTCAAACATTCTATACTTTTATTAGCAATAACTACTCAATAGATAATTGTATCTTTGGGAGGCCAAGGACTCGAGCAATTTGTTGAAGAGTAATAAGAAACTGATGAAGAAAAAAACAATTAACCAGATTCCAGCTATAAAAATCAATCTTTTTATTTCATCTAATTATTTCATGTTCTATAATAAAACATATCTACCATTTAACATTCCGCAAGAAAATGGCAGGGCAGGTAGGAACAAAGGGGAGTAACTCATTAAAAAACTCATCAAGTATTCTCTTTAAAGTGTAATACATCAATAAAATCGAGTCATATAAAAATAAGCAAGGATTATTTCTGATATTAAAAATCTTATATTTCATGAAGATTTAACATTCCGCAAGAAAATGGCAGGGCAGGTAGGAACAAAGGGGAGTAACTCATTAAAAAACTCATCAAGTATTCTCAATAAAATCGAGTCCTATAAAAAGAAGCAAGGATTATTTCTGATATTAAAAATCTTATATTTCATGAAGATTATAATTATTGTGATGAAAACGATTTGGGTTTATTACTCTCGCTGGTGTAATGATACAATAATTCTTTTGTTATTTGGTGGTGTGGGGTTAGATGTCCGATTGGTTAGCACGTGCGCGCTGTATCATAAGGGCTGTCAATTGATTAAATGCATTGCTCACGTTAATATAAACAACTCTAAGGGAAACAATTACTGTATTTTAATTGGAGCTACATTTCAAGAATATCCAAAGTTCTCTTAATGTGTTCCTTGTCCCCCCCCCCCCAAAAAAACCCCTGGGGATTGACATCAAGATCATCAAATATGAGTCAATAGTTATTAACTAGTAGTCATTTTGAAGTGTTCGCGGCCACTTTTGACATAATCTGATTGGATCACAAGCTGGGTTTATACCCAATCAAGCTTAGTGCCAAAATATGCAGAGTGTTTACATGAAGGGCTTGATAAGATGTACTTTTTATTATGATGGAAAATTTGCACTAGTAGCTTTCTTTCCAGACCCCAATACTTGAATATCACAATCAAATGAGTAAACAAACGGTTGCAATGCAGGATACTCCACAGGAGTCTGACCTTCTATCCGTATATATATGCATACACCATGTCGTACCAGACAATATATAATAAAAAAGAAATTATATATTGTCTGGTACTACATGGTGTATGCATATATATACGGATAGAAGGTCAGATTCCTGTGGATACTCCCACAAAGAGATGAACAGAAAACAAGCTAACAGCGTACCAGGGTATACAAATGGTACCCTGCCCTTTTCTGGGGTATACATGTATACCCATGCCCTAATGATGAAAGTGTTCAACCTTTGAGTCTTTTCATTTTTAAATGGTAGGTATGTAATTGCTCTCATTATCATATATTTTAAAGGGTTTTATGTTGGAATTTGGAATGCTAGAGCCGCTCTAAACAGCGTTCTCGGAATTGACATATTTCAAAGTTTCTAGAAAGACCAACGCCCCCTTATCTTTTGGTACTTTGGCCCTCGCGCCGTTCCGGCGCCCCTGAACATAACACTAGTCTGTTAACAAGGAAAATAATACTAGCGCCTAAACAAGGTTTAGAAAAGTAACACTCGTGTCAACAAGGTTTAGTAATGAAGAAAAGTAACACTAGCATGTCAACAAGGTTTAGTTATGAAGAAAAGTAACACTAGCATGTTAACAAGGTTTGGTAATGAAGACTAGCATTTCAACAAGGTTTAGAAATGAAGAAAAGTAACACTAGCGTGTCGAGAATGATTAGTAAAAATTTGTTGTATTTCGTTACCGGTATCCAAAGTAATTCAGATGTATTTTGACGGCACTGGTTTGACCACCAGGCGTGTCACATTAGTAACGTACATATAGATTGGACGACCAGGTGATAACCGTTAGTGTATCGCCCCCTTCCCCGATATTTAACAAGACATTGGCTCACTCGCCAGGAGATCCGACCCCGAGTTCACAAAGCATTCTCAGACTTAAAGGGACTATCCCGATTTAAACAGGGTCTAAAAAAATAAAAGTACGAGTAGCCTACGTACATGTATGAAATTTAAACGCCAAAATATAGAGGAGCTGTGTATTGACTCTGGCTCAAAATTACAGCTCAGAATATTCGGTCGTTTCGACGTGAACGTCAAAACTGCTTATCCGGACACGTAACTCTTTTAAGATTCCTGTTTAATTTGCGGGTAGGGTGAGCTTATAATCCACTCCCGTCCCTTTAGAAGTATATGCAGTGAATGATCCAACTGACTCAGGCCCGAGAGAGTTTTAGTACGACATATCCTCTCAAATTCGGCCGAGATAAAGTTAATGTCGGCTGGAAACTCCTAATTTCCCGACACATTCGCCACCTGCATGTCATAGAGGCCTAAATTCACTCTCACAGCTTCTAATTTTCGTGCTCTCCCCTCCTCCTGCTTACGGCAGTCGGCGATGACCTTCGTTCATTGATTTTTTACTGTCGGAAATTTATCTTCCTCGCCCCCCTATGTTGGCTAAATTTTGTTTTCTGGCTTCGGGCCTGAACTGACTATGACGGGCTTAGACAAGACGTTATGCCATATGACTGGGAGTCCATTGTTGATGATTCTGTTGAGCTGTCCTGTGCTGCCTTTACATGTGAACTGACTAAAATTGCAAAGACAAAAATATTCCAAATAAAGAAGTTGATATTAGACCACGTGATAAAGTTTGGATGAATAACAGTATTAGAAAACTTGCAAGAAAGAAAAACAAAATTCACAAACGCGCTGTAAAATCAAATTGTGACCGGGATTGGCAAAATGTCAGACAAATTAGAAACATGTATATTGACTTTATTAGGAGATGTAAGGAAGAATATTTTCAAAAACTAGACAATAAAATCAATGATCCTAAAAATTTTGGCAGTAAAGATTGGTGGCAACTTGTCAATTCATATGTAAAAGGTGAACAATCCACAAACACAGTGCCGGGCTGGGCCCACTTGCCCACGTGCCAATGGCAAGTGGGCCTAAGCCGACAAAAAAAATATGGGCCTAAGCATCAAAGAAAAAAAAGGAAAAGTAAAAAAAGAAAAAGAAAAGGTAGTAAAAGAGGGGAGGTGCTTGGAAAATGGGTTTGCGGCTGTCTATTTTTCAAAATTTTCTGAAGGGAGAACCCTCCCAGACCCCCCTCGAGCGCTCGTAGGCAGGCTTTGCCCGCCATTTGCTCGTGGGCCTCGTCACAGGTATGGCAAGTGGGCCTTCGGCCCACCAGTACGACACTGCACAAACACCGTTTTACCCCCAATTGTCAACAATGGAGTCACGGCGTTTTCTGACCTTGAATAGGCAAACACTCTTAACAAATTCTTTATCCAACAATTACAGCTCGACACAGCCAAAATCCATCTTCACTGAGCAATATTGAGCTAACACCCCAGGGGGTTAAAGACATGCTTCTATCTATTGATGTTTCTAAAGCTATTGGACCAGATAAAATCAATGGAAAACTTTTGAAGTCGATCGTTCTTGAAATTTCCTTACCACTTTGTAATTTATTTAACTTGTCTTTATCGTCTAAAACAGTACCCTCTATTTGGAAAATGGCCAATGTAATAGCTATTTTTAAAAAAAAAGGTGACCCCGCGGAGTGTGGCAATTATAGACCTGTTTCTCTTCTGAGTATAGTCGCTAAAATATTTGAAAAATGTGTATATAAGCATGTCTTTAACTTCTTTAGGGAACACTCCGTTATAACTAATCTGCAAAGCGGTTTTCTGCACGGCGAATCTACAACTTATCAACTAATTGATCTGACACATTTCTTTTGTCAAGCCATTGATGAAGGGCAGTATACCAGGGCAGTGTTCTGTGATATTAGCAAGGCTTTTGACAGGGTCTGGCACGAAGGACTCTGCCATAAGCTTGGGACTGTTATTTAACCAATAGAAGCCAATCTGTGATTGTCATTGGTACCTCTTCCTCTCCTTTAACCGTCCCTGCTGGTATTCCACAGGGCTCTGTCCTCGGACCGCTCCTGTTCCTTATATATATAAATGATATTGTTGAAAACCTTTATTCTAATGTTAGATTATTTGCAGATGATACCAGCTTGTACTTGAGAATCCATGACCCAACTGCATGCGCGGCTGTCCTAAATGAAGATCTGGATAAGATTAATACTTGGGCAAAGACTTGGCTGGTCTCCTTCAACCCACTGAAAACTGAAACACTGACATTATCTACTAAAAAGGACCCTATATTGCCAACACTGCAATAAAGGAAGTATTCAAGCACAAACATTTGGGGTTGACATTTCAAAATGACTGTAAATTTGATAGACATATCGACAATATCTTGACTAAAACTTCTGGGCTTGTAAATGTTCTCCGCTGCTTGAAGTACAGACTAAATAGAACATCTTTGAAAACATTGTATATATTCTATATTCCTCCGCATTTCGACTACTGTGATGTCATATGGGATGGGTGCACCAACGAACTTACTAATAAACTAGAATCATTGCAACTTGATGCACTCAGGACTATAATGTGGTGCTGTTAGGGGGACCAGCCATAGACTTTTATAGCAGGAAACGGGTTTTATCACACTACAGGAGAGGCGAAGGCGTCACAAACGTATACTCTTTTACAAAATTATGAATCATCTTACACCACTGTATCTTCATGAATTACTATTATTACCGGAAAAGCATTATAACCTTCGTAACACATCTAAATTATCAGAGTACGTTTGCAGAATATCTTTATTTTCGAAATCGTACATACCATCTACGATTAAGGAATGGAACAGACTTTCTGACTTTATAAAATCCTCCCCCTCTATCAGTATCTTTAAAAGTAAATTGAAACAAGTTGACAAAGAGCCGCAATTATATTTTAATTCAGGAAAAAGGAAAAATCAGATTTTACATTGTCGACTTTGCCTCACCTGTAGTGACTTAAATGGTCATAAGTTCTTAAGGCACATTTCAGACAGCCCTGTATGCGCTTGCGGTCATGATTTCGAAGATTCCGATCATTACCTTTTAACCTGCCCTCTACATTTTGATACACGTAAACTTTCTATTTTTATCCTACCCAAAAACCTAATTTCAATACATACATTATTAAATGGAACTAATGACATTACCATCTCAAGTATGATCTTTCAACAGGTTCATGGATTTCTAGACATCTCCGGAAGGTTCAATTAAAAGGTCAATTAAAAATTGCAATTAGAATATTTATTCAATAGTTCAAAATATGTATTGGCAAACCTGAAATTGAAAGTGTAATATATGTACATAGCCATTTCTTGTTTATTTTATTGTTATACCACTCAGTTAGATTTTATCGTAATTTGGTTATATAGTTTTTTTGTATAGATTTTCTGTTATATAGGAGAGAGGTAATATAGGCCTAGCCTGTTCCTCAATCCTTTTCTATGAATAAAATATTGTTTATAAAAAAAAAAATTAAAAAAAATATCTATGTGCTGTACTTGATAACAAAAGGAAAATTTCCCCTACACATTATTTTTATAAAATAAAGTCTGGTTTTATCCAGACACCGCATAATACAGCTTAGGACACCGGTCTCGATTTCCAGAGGAAGACTGACGGGTTTAAGTTGTTTGAAAACGTATCACATATATTGTGTTAGTTGCTAGGCCCTGGGGTAGACGAATAGGACATTAAACCCCATTTCACGTAAACGAAACCTTTCCAGTTGGAATTCCAAGAAGAGTAGTGAGAGCAGAGACTCCGCTGTCCGAGCAAAGTTTAACTCAGTACTGCATCGCGTAGGACGCTTGAACCACATTTCACACCTTTGTTTTCAGTCAACGAACCGAAGTTAATTCAATATAAAATGAGTCGGTTATAAGACATTATCGAGTTTTCCACCATTATAAGACCATTAAAACCAAGGATTTTAACATAATTAACCCTAATAATATTTGTTAAAAGGGCGCATGGCTCTTTTCTTGGATACCTTGAAATCACAGCTTAATGCAATTTCTATTTATATAAATGGATTTATAATCAATGTGTAGTTTTTAAATTGTAATTTTTAATCGGTTATCATCGGTGAATAAGTGTATACCTGTTTTTACCTATGTATATAAATGGATTTCTAATAAATGTTTAGTTTTTTAAATTGTAATTTCTTATCGGTTATCCTCAGTGAATAAGTTTTTACGTGTTAAGTCCCGCCTACACGTTTTGTTATATTATTTTGTCGTTTGTGAATACACCATTACTAATTAATATGGTAGTTTGTGTTCATTACCATTTTATTTCAATAGTTCGCTCGCGCGTTGGGGTCTTGAGCAGTGGGAGGAAATCGAAGGACTCAGATAAAACCCACGAGGTTGGACAGGCAACCCTACTCCTTCTCACGTACAACTGTGGATTCGAAATCACGCCAGTTGACTCAATGACAGGTTTTATGATACAACACGCACGTACTTATCATTTGGCCAACCACCCCCTTTCCCTGATACTGATTATCTTAATCGATACCGAACACTATCAAAACAATTCATGCATATTATTCGTCTCTTGATTCTATTGGTAGATATAAATTATATATCGCCGATACGTCACGTATATTCCTTTATAAAGCGTTTAGAACCACAACTTACATGATACCGTTTAACTATTGTAAGTTTGGTTGATAATTAATTATATAGTGAAAATAGGTAGTTTTAGACGTAGAGTTTATGTTACGAAAGGTGTGCTATACAAATAAACCACAAAAATGTAAGTAATACACCATTCATATACATGTATATTTTCATTGGGGTTTTCATGTTTCATTTCACATTTTCATTTCACATTTTCATGTTTCATTTCACATTTTCATGTTTCATTTCACATTTTCATGTTTCATTTCACATTTTCATGTTTCATTTCACATTTCCAGGTTTCATTTCACATTTCCAGGTTTCATTTCACATTTTCACATTTCATTTCACATTTTCACATTTCATTTCACATTTTCACATTTCATTTCACATTTTCACATTTCATTTCATTTTCATATGTATTTTGTTTAAGGAATAAAATGGGCTTGAACGTCTTACTTTACGTCTGTGTTTGGAATTCGCTAGTCCGTGGGGTGGGATTTGGGGGGGGGGGGTAGTTCTTTAACGCGTACATGTGAAATCACAGGGTCTATCATTGAGTCAAGTTGCGTGGTTTTGATTTCCCACTTGAACGTGACAAAGGGTATGGTCGCCTGGCCAACCTCCTTGAGGGGTTTCTCCAGGTCCTCCGATGTGTGTCCACTGCTTAAGACCCTTGTGTGTAAGCATTTGGTTTCCTCCCAATGCTAAAGACACCTATGCGCGCGCGAAAATTGAACCATGTGTTAGTCCCGAAGGACGTAGTTTTTGTGTGCAGGAAAGTAGAACGTTAAACCTGACTCATTTCATTTCCTGGACTAGTCAAACGTAAACTGATTTGGAAAATCCCGAGAAATTTTATCGGGTAGCTCCGGGATAAAACCCGGGACATTTCATGACCGCTCAATAACAACACACCCTATTGTACATTATACGACAATAAGGCTTCTTTAAGTTAACTCTTAATACTTTTTTGGATTTTTTAAAAGATATATTTAAATTGTAAATTTTAAATTCTTTTTAAATTCACTTTTTTCCTATTTTTGTAACCAAAGATTCTAGTTACTATCACAAGTTGTCTAGTTACCATCTGAAATGGGGTTTAACATTCAACTGTTCTGCTCCGACTCGGCTAATGAAGACGGGCATACGTCATACAGTGTGTGGGACAGTAATTAAATTACAACTGTACGTGTCCAGGGTTCTTTTATGTATACGCCAATGTGTTCACGTCACAACGGGTATTCCTTCCATCTGTACAACAAGACGCTGTCCTGGATCGAACCCTGGATCGAACACCTGTCCTCCAGTCATTAACTCCCCGCCATCCCCCATTTTATAACACAAACATTAAATATAGATCGTAAAAGAAATAACTTTGATCCATTCATTTGGGTAAATAAAGCCAGAATGATTTTATTAGTGACACAAGTCAGTTTCTAAATGAACCTGACGTATAAATTCCCGGTGGAGAACAAAAGCTTTTTATGTTATCATTATCTTTTGTTTTCAATCGATAGCCATGTTGGAGACCCAGATCCGGTATTACTCATAGGCGCTTGCAAAATGGGAAATCTCTAGTCAATATAGCCCGAGAGAGAAGAGAGAGAGAAATGCGGTTTAACGTCCAATCGACACAAACTAGGTCATTTCGGGACTCACGTATGGTTTTCAATTTAAATTCAATAATTCGCTTGCGCGTATGGGTCTTTAGCACTGGAAGGAAACCGGAATGCCCGGAGGAAATCCACGGGGTTGAGAAAACGCCCCCCCCCCTTATCTCCATGCCACTTACGCTCACACCAGGGCTCGAAACCACAGCCGCAAGCCAGCGGTGCCCGCCCAGCTAGAGGTCAAAGCGCGGCACTCTAGACCATATATAATATCGGTAGGTGTCGTACACGATGGAGATTATGACCAAAGTTCAGCCATGGAGTCGTTAATAAAATAAAACCAAGTACGAACAATCCAAATCATTAGACAAAATTCCGAGTCCTAAAAAACCGTTATAGGCAAAATAGTGTAATAAGGCAAAATAGTGTAATCGGCATATGGACTGTTAACCGTGTACAAAATACACGACAAACAGAGGTAACAGGTGTCCGGAACAGGAAGCTTACTCTGCCTGGCGCGCCACACCCGCCATAGCTGCATCCAAACTATTAAGCAAAATCTCGGTAAAATAGCGTGATTGCCTAATTAACTATCGGTATGCAAAATGCTCGTGATGAACAGTGTTAACAATTTGTATACATATATTATTGTTTCTGGTGAATTAAAGAGAGGGGGAAGAGAGAGAGAGAGAGAGAGAGAGAGAGAGAGAGCGGGAGATTGGGTTTACGTCCACTCGACACAAACTGTCATTTCGGAATTAACATGGATTTTAATTTTATTTCAATAATTCGCTTGCGCGTATAGAGTACGGGCCTTCAGCAGTGGGAGGAAACTGGGGGACCCGAAGAAAACCCATAAGGTTGGACACGCAACCCTACTCCTTGCCACATACAACCGGGAAATCTGAATTTAAGAATACATGAAATAAGTGTTTAACGTCCTACCGTTCTGCACACATTGGGTTAATGAAGATGGGCATCCCGTACAGTGTGCAATGATGGAATATATAAATGAAATTAAATGGGGTTTAACGTCCTACTATTCTACTCCGACTGGGCTTAAACCCCATTTCATTTCATTTCCGAAAAAGAACCCCACGCTGTCATTTATCAGATGTTTTTCTTTTTCATTTTTTAAAAATAGATAAGCGTATTTAGCAGTGGGAGGAAACCGGAAGACCCAGAGAAAACCCACGAGGTTGGACAGGTGATCATACTCCTTGTCACGTAGAAAATAGATAACCGAACCTGGTGTGATGTCGAGTCTAATTCAGATGTGTGATGAACTCAACGTTACGTCACTGCTTAGCAACGGTAACTATAAACTTAATGCTTCTGGATACATGGGCATGATATCAGAGGCGCCGTCTCAAACAACTTCGACCACTTCTGAAATCAGTTCCGTACCAGTCGATCTACAATGTGATCTTTATCTCGATCCGGTCATCCCAAAATACATCAGAATTATAGTGGTTACTATGGTTTCGGTATGTATCATCGCCTCCAACATCATCAATGTTACCGTTTTAAGAAAAACTCACATGTCTAGCAATGCCCGTATTTGTTTGATAAATCTAGGAGTAGCCGATTTGATTGTGGGTTGCGTTACGTGTGCTCCATGTATTGTTGTGACCGTGTTGGGATTTTGGCCTTATGGTGAAATTTGGTGTCAGATAGCCGGCTTTTCACACGGAGTGTCCGCCGTGGTTTCAATATGGAGTCTAGCATTCGTTAGTCTTGATCGTTACGTTGCCATAGTAAAAGCCCTTCATTATTGCACCCTAGTAACCAAATCAAGATGTCGGATTGCGTTAGTTTGTTTGTGGTTGGCCGCTGCCGCGTCCTTTATTGTACCTATCTTTGTTGTTCCCGATTACAAATATTATGAATTTAATCCAGTTGAGGGAATATGTGGTTTGTATTGGGAATTTCCGCTGCTGTGTATTTTAACAGGGATATTCCCCGTTTCTTCTGGAATTGTCATCTTCTGCACCACATTTGGTATATTACGTCATCTAAAAGTTCATGGTGCCAACATGAGAGTGACCGGAATTTCAGTAATACTTGCAAGAGAAAGGCGTAGCCGAGATCAAAAAGCCGTAAAAATTCTCACTATAACAACGTGTTTCTATTTCGCGTGTTGGGGACCATACGTCGTTTCCGTCATCCTGACGTCATTTTTTCCCAAAATCCAAGCGCCACCTATAGCACAATTTGTATTTTTGTGGGTTGCCAATAGCAACAGCTTTATAAACGTTTTAGTATATTCGGCTATTTATAAAAGTTTTCGGGATGAAATAAAAAGAATGATGCTCTGCTGTGGGACTGCATGTCGCGAACATGAAAGAAGACAAGTCCGAGTAAGTTACGTCGTAACTCCCCAATCCTCAGTTACAAGTAGTCATTAAGTCTATTTAGCTCAACTCACGAGCCATACGTAACTAACGTACGAAAATTTATCTGTAACTGGCTTTTTATCGCAGATAGCGTGTCTCTGAGCAAAAATGAAATTGTGTTATTTATTCGGCGGCAGCATCAACCCGGATGACCTATATATATTTCGCAAAACAAGAGAGAGATAGAGAGAGAGAGAGATGAAAGAGAGAGAGAGAGGGAGAGGGACACACAAGTAATATACACTGTTAAAATTGTATGTATTTTTACCTCGTTTTTGCTGCCATCGTTATAGCTGTATTTTTAACATTGCATGTTATTTCACAGTCTAGTATGTAAATTACCTCTAGCTATTATACATCCAAGGTAAATTTACATACCTGTATATGGGGTACATGTAAAATTACAGTGATGTTAATTTACATAAATTTGTACAATAACACTTAAAGCAAAACATATTGTGTATTTTGACAGAGTTTATGTAATAATACCTCATAACTCTTTTAGAATGACATATTATGTAATTAGCCAAGGTAACATTATTCAAAGGAATGTGTTTGTGTCCGCCTGACTTATATTAGTCCTAGGTTCGATCCTGGAGAACACAGAAAGTTTTTAGGAACATTCAGCCGAGCATGTAAAACAACATTCGATATTGTAAAGATAATTGAAATGGGGTTTTATGTGCTACTGTTCTGCTCCATATAATGGAATGGGTCGGTGACATGACAACGTCCAAGCCAAATGCCCCACACAGCTCAGTGTATGGCACATGCCTGTCTTTATTAGCAAGTTCGTTGCATTCAGATTTTGAATAACCTATTTCTCTAAAATGGACTAAACTAGCTGACAGAACAATAAATGTTTTGTATACTATTCGAAATGTGGTCACAGGGGGGAATAACCTATATGTTCACTATTTGTAGGTAAATTTACAGTTTTCTGTAAAATATAATATTTCCAGCGGCATTTCTGTTAATATACCACTCACGTGATGTACACTGACATATGGTTGTATTACTACATTTTATTTGATGTAATTTAACATAAGCCCCGTATTCCTATGTGTCTAGGGGATCACGGTGGCTAAGTGGATAAGGCGCTGGTTCGCTAGCCTGGAGGTCGAGTGTTCGATCCCTGCATTGGCCGAGAAAGTTCATCTCGATTTTCCGACGTGATTTCCCCTTGTCAGTGATACAGAAGGGGGGGCCTGACAAGGGCAGCTGCCTAGTCGTTCGGATGGGACGAAAACCCGAGGTCCCGTGTACACATTGGAGTGCACGTAAAAGATCCCTTGGCAGTTGGAATTCGATATAAGAGTAGGCTTCAGCGCCGCTGCCCGGGCAAAATTTCCCTCATATCACACTGTTATGGCGTAAACCCGTCTTCAATTAGCTCAGGTTAAGTGCATAACAGAAGGACGTTAAACCCCATATCATTCATTCCTATGTGTCTACATCGTTTTAAATGTAAGTTAACAAACCATGTTGTATTACAAATCCTGTACTGTATTTTTACTATAATTATAACAGTGTAGGGTGTGTCTCCTTTCTATATATATATATCAAACATTCTATACTTTTATTTGCAATGACAACTCGACAAAACCTTGTATCTTTGCGAGACCAAGGACTCGAGCAATTCGCTGAAGAGTAATAAGCAATTATCTGTCTAAAGAAAAAAACAATTAACGAGATTCCAACTATAAAAATCAATCTTTTTATGTCATCTAATAATTTCATGTTTTATTACCAGTGATATAATAAAACATGTCTGACATTTAAAAATATCAGTACATTCAGAGAAAAAAATGGCAGGGCAGGTAGGAAATAAAGGGGAGTAACTTCTCCAGAAACTCATCAAGTATTCTCATTAAAGGGCAATAAAACATACCATCGTGTCATATAAAAATAAGCAAGGATTATTTATGATATTAAATTTTTTTACATTTCATGAAGATAATAAAACCAGGAAGCTCACCTATCCGTATATATGAGAGTATTTATGAATAGTCCCAAGACGGACGAAAAGTAGGCTACTTTAAAATGTTACAATGTTATTAAACCAGTGTTGAAATCAGTTTGTGTCGGCATTTCTTTTATTTTTCATCGTTTACCGTGAAACAAAGTAGTGTAGCTTTACGGTTGTGCTAATATATCCGTATATATACTATTCAAAAAAAAAAGTAGGGGATATTTGATTTTAGGGGCATAATACTAAAATTTGCAAATGACTACGAAAAAAGTCACTATAGAACCTAACAGAAGAAACATTTTCAGTTACATGTGACGCCCAAACGCACCAATAGCCACCGCATGGAATGCAGGTGATGCTTGAGATAATCATGGGGGTCCATCCCAAGATTTGCACGACTCTGACTTTGAATGTTACCGTCATTACGGCATTGAATTCCAGGGTGGAAACATCAGTTTTATTGACCAGAAAACAAATTTTGATATGCGTCGGCTTACCCAAAATGAAAGGTTACGTGCCCTTGGCATGCTACAAATCGGCACAACACAGGCGGTTGTAGCGAACGATGAATGTTTATCAGTCTGTCATAAGCAGGCTATGGTCCAGATACCGTGATACACAATCTGTACAGGACAGACCACGCTCAGGTCGACCAAGGGCGACAACTCAAGCCCAGGATCGATTTATCCGTACCTTGGCCTTGAGAAATCGTGTCATCACAGCAAATCAGATCAGCGCTCGTCTTCAAACAGACACCGGTGTCAGACCATTCGGAATCGACTGCATAGGGGTCACCTTCGCGACCGACGTCCTCGCGTGATCCATTGTTTGAGAGATCATCACATTCAGGCAATACGTCGTTGGTGTAGGGCTCGTCAACACTGGGATAATCGACGCTGGAGCAATGTGATGTTTTCAGATGAGTCAAGGTTCACTGTTGAATATTTGGACAGCTGACGTAGGAGGGTGTGGCTTCGTCGAAACGAGCGCTTCCAAGACGTTAACGTCATCAGATATGATCGATTTGGGGGTGGTTCTGTTATGGTGTGGGGAGGCATCACTGTTGCTGCAAGAACGGCTTTACATGTTGTTGCAGGGCGTGTTACAGGCCAGTACTACCGGGACAACATCTTGACAGTCCATGTTGTGCCGTTCGCACGACGTCATGGCCGCCGTTTTATCTTCCAGGATGACAACGCAAGATGTTACAGGGCCAGGATCGTTACAGGTTACTTCCAACAACAGAACATCACCACATTACCTTGGCCAGCACTGAGTCCCGACCTATCCCCCATCGAGCATGTCTGGGACATGCTTGGGCCGAGGTTACGTCAACAATGTCCTGCCAATGTCCAAGACCTTGCTGCTTCGTTGCAACAAGAATGGGACAAGCTGGACCAAAATGACCTTAAAAAACGTATCATTAGGAGTATGCCACGTCGGATCAATGCTTGTTTGGCAAACAGAGGAGGATTTACCCGTTACTGACTTTGTTGTGATGCTGTGGTAACTTTGCTGTTTGACCCCGGGTATCATTTCACCCTTATAATGGCCAGTCTGTGCCTTACTTAGTCTAACGATCATTTGGAATAAATCGATGAATGTGAACTTCATTTCATTTTGTCATTTGTTTCTTCGTCAGTTTCATTAGGAGACTTTAATAACACTTAAAAATCAAATATCCCCTACTTTGTTTGAATAGTATATATGCATACACAATGTCGTACCAGACATTATATAATAAAAAAAGAGAAGGAATGCAATGCCTTTTGGAGACTCGATTTTTCATGCTCTTGCTTTGGCTCATTTTTTTTCATCAATTCGTATAGTGTCAGGCAATCAAATCTCTGCCGACAATGCATAATAAAAAAAGGAACGGGAATGCAATGCCTTTTGAAAACTCGGTTTTACCTGCTCTCGCTTCGGCTCGTGTCGTGTAGACTTTAAATCCTATTTCTCTCTCTATTGGCGGTGCAGGACAAAGGTCCTGGCAAGGGACAACGTATAGTCCTTCGGATGGTACGAAAGCCCATACTCCCGTGCACACATTGGCATTCACTTATATTAAAAGATCCCTTGGCAGTTGAAACTGGATATAAGAGTAAAATTTCTCTATTGGCACACTGAATGGTATATGCCTGTATTTACTGACTCGGCCGGAGAACAGTAGGATGTTAAACCCAATTTCATTTCGATATTTAACGACTCGGGAATTTGGTGGACGAATGGTTTAACTTATAGGCTTTGGGTCATAAGATCTGTCTTTCGATTAACCGGTATTTGACAAACGAGCGATGTTGTTCGTCTACTCCTACTTCAAAAGGCCACAACGCGCAAGTGCATGAGTATTGAAATAAAATTGAAGACGTGTTATGTTTGAACCCGGAGTACCCAGGGGAAACCACCACCAGGGGTCGAAACCACGACCGCAAGCCAGAGATGACCGGCCAGTCTGAAGCGCGACGATCTAGGCCAGGCGCCCCCCCCCCCCCGATTTTTAAATCGGTTTTCACTTGACAACAAGATTTAACGTCGGTTCCTTTCGAAACGGTCTCGAGGTATTGGTAATTTCCTTTGTTTATTCTCGTAACCCGGTAACAATGACGATGAAGTCTATATTGTTCTCCTTTCAGTAATTTGACTGAAATTATGAACACATTACCTTTCCATTAACTACTTTGAACTATTATATAGCGAGAACTGCCAGCTCTTTATTCAATCTAACATGTATCTTTCAGATGTTTTACCTGTACAAAGCATCAATAAATGTACCAAATGCAGTGACTGTTAAGATTTATCAGTAGTGTTGGGTGGATGGTATTGCAAAGATAGATAGATAGAGAGATAGATAGATAGAAATGGGGTTTAGCGTCCACTTAATACAACTAGGTCATTTCGGGTCTAACATATGGTTTAATTTTATTTCGATAATTCGCTTGTGCGTATAGGGGTCTTTAGCAGTGGGAGGAAACCGGAGTATCCAGAGGAAATCCACGAGGTTGAAAAGGTGCCCTATCTCCATGCCACATACACTCACAACAGGGCTCGAAACCACAGCTGCAAGCCAGAGTTTGCCGGCCAGCTAGAGGTTGAAGCGCGTCACTCTAGACCACTAGGCCATCCCAACCCCCCGTATCACAAAAAAAAAACATCGTCTCATCATTCGGATGGGGGGGGTCGCGTGGTTAAGACGCTGGCTTGCTAGCCTGGAGAAAGTTCATCCAGATTTTCCGTCGTGATTTCCACCTGTCAGTGATGCAGGACGGAGGGCCTGACAAGGACAGCTGTCTAGTTGTTCGGATGGGACGAAAAGCGATGCCCCGTGTACACATTGGCGTGCACGTAAAAGATCCCTTGGCAGTTGGAATTCAGTTGCTGCCCGGGCAAAAATTTCCCTCATAGCACACTGTATGGCGTATGCCCGTCTTCAATTAGCCAAGGTTTCAGTTTTAGCCATTTAAACACAAGAATGTCCCTTTAACTTATCTATCGACGCACGTGCATTTTAGTGGGCCTCTCTCTCGTATTCAAACATATCCCGACATTCCCGATAGTTATAAATAATCGTGCAGCTTGCGAATCGTTTCTCTTTGGCTGTTGAACGTCGGAGTTGATTTTTAAAATTGTGTTGAATTTCTCCAGTATAGTTCAGGTGTTTGCTCTCTGTCTTTGAAGACCATTATTAAAGAAATCGGATAAATTCAATTCTGTCATCATGCCGCCAAAAGCACCATCTAAGGGAGCCAAAAAAGCTGGTAAAATAAAAACTCCTCGATCCGGAGAAAACAAAAGAAAACGAAGGAGAAAGGAATCGTACAGTATTTATATTTATAAAGTATTAAAACAGGTCCACCCTGATACCGGTGTCAGTAGTAAAGCCATGAGTATCATGAATAGTTTCGTCAATGACATATTTGAACGAATTGCAGCTGAAGCGTCCCGATTGGCGCACTACAATAAGAGATCGACCATTACAAGCCGGGAAATTCAAACGGCCGTTCGACTGCTGTTACCGGGAGAATTGGCCAAACATGCCGTCAGTGAAGGAACAAAAGCAGTTACAAAATATACTAGTAGCAAATAAATCGATACCCCCTGGAGGTTTTCAGTTTTCAAGATCGTGATGTGTAGTTAATGACAACTGAAAAAGACATGTTTAATAATCGTTTTCATGCAGCTTTTTTTGAATGATCAATATTCGTGAACTGACGGTAGATAAATGACATTTTTATTTTCAATCGTTTTCATGCAGCTTTTTTTGAATGATCAATATTCGTGAATTGACGCAGGTGACGGTAGATAAATGACATTTTTATTTTCAAATCAACGTATCACAACGGAATGCTTGACCTGCCATGTTTCAAGTTGAAGACAATCTCGCAAATATGGTGTGAAAACACAACAAAAATGGGGAATCGAATCCTTTTAACAACCGAGACCAACTAGATTTTGTTTTAACCATTCGATCGTGGTAGTTGGTGCAGAAACCTTCAGAGTACACATTTCATAGATTAATTTATAATGGTGCATATTGAAAAATAAAGATTTATGTTTTATTCATTAAGAGTTATTATCTGTAATTAAATATTTTTTGGGGGATTGGGTTTAGATGCCGCGTTGTTCATCCTATGTCGTGTTGTCCATTTGCTTTTACTCTGCCAAAATTTCGACTACAATTTGTTCTATAAAGTGTGTATTTGACCACCACCCACTTGACGTATCCCATATTGATTGGGTTGACATGCTGCATTGCTCATCCTGTGTCGTGTCGTAATTTTGGCAGAGTAAAAGCTAATGGACGACTACCATCTGTTCTATAAAATGTTTTACAGTGACCCGGGTTAGTATTGCGTTTGACCCCCACCCACTCTCTACATCTCTTGATATACATATCCAATCGATATAGGGGGGGGGGCGAATGGTTAGCACGTGTGTGTTGTATCATAAAGCATGTCACTGCTAAAGACCCCCAAGCACAAGCGAATTATTGAAATAAAATTAAACCATATGGTAGTCCCGAAATGACATAGTTTGTGTCGAGTTGACGTTAAACCCAATTTCTCTCCATCTCCAATCGATACAATTTCTGAGTGTCGGGCGTTTTGCGGTCAATATTCCAAGATCTCTTCGAAATTCGTTATCCCAGTTGGTGAAGAAAAGTAGGAAACTAACGCTTCTCCAACGCTCCGTGCAAAGTAAATGACAAGTTAACCTTAAAATAAAAGTGCGCGGTTACACTCACACTGAATGGTAATCACTGATGTGTACTCTTCCTTATAAGGGGGACGTGGCTAAGTGGGTTAGGTGCTGGCTCGCTAGCCTGGAGGTCGGATGTTCGATCCCTGCATTGGCCGAGATGCAGGCTGGGAGCTTGACTAGGACAGCTTCCTAGTCGTTCGGATGGGACGAAAAACCGAGGTCCCGTGTACACGTAAAAAATCCCTTGGCAGTTGGAATTCAGTTGATGCCCGGGCAAAAACTTCCCTCATAGCAGACTGTATGGCGTATGTCCGTCTTCAATTAGCCAGTCATTTACTCTATCTTATCTTAATTCAGTCGCATGAAATGAAATGAAATGGGCTTTAATATAATGCTGTTCTGCACCTAACCTTGGCTAATGAAGTCGGGCGCCATACGGAGGGCCTGGCAAGGACAGCTGTCTAGTCGTTCGGTTGGGACGGAAAACCGAGGTCCCGTGTGCACATTGGCATGCACGTAAAAGATCCCTTGGCAGTTGGATTTAGATGCTTACCTGGTTAAATTGTCCTCATAGCACACTGTATGGCGCATGCCCGTCTTCAATTAGCCCAGGTTAGGTGCAGAAGCGTAGTACCCAATTTCATTCATTCATTCATTCATTCATTCATTCAGTCGCATAATTACTCATGATCATGAAGTTAGGTTTGCGGTGGCGGTACGATGGAGTGGAAGGAGGCAGATCTAAATATTAAGGCTGCTTGCAGATTTGATGCTGATGCACTCCGATGAAATAATTGCTGTCCAAAAAAGACACAAAATAAACTCCCTTTCCCATCCACACACACTTCCACTAAAATTGCAAATCTGAGCCCTTTTTTCTTAAATCTAGACCAAAAACCAAAAGACGCAGGAAAAGGGGAAGCAAAGGCTAAAGGTTATTGTCAGTGGTCAAGGTCTTGAACCAACGAAAATTCCCCCATAAACATTTCAATATGGGAAAAATGGAATGTGGGCCTAGGTGATACCACATTGTCCCCATACAGTATGCTGGACCCATATCATCTTCCCACATACAAATGTACACAAATACACTTTATTTTCATATTAATATCGCAGAGACCAAGCCAGAGGAAATGATGTTTTCCTTTTTCTTACATTGATAATCTGGCCTTATAGTGTTTGTATCTGGGGCCAATATTAGATCTATATGAGATTACCCACATTAACAACTCTGTTTTTGTATACATGCAGCCAATATGGTGTCCATATGGGATTATTAAATTATAATGTCATTAATGTGTTAATTGGGTGACGTTTTTAAAAACGTATATCGCACTCAACAGGTGCATTTACATGACAAGTAAACAATCGCACAGTGGCTTACAGTATACTTGCGGTAGGCACTTGAAGGGATAATAATAAAACTTCTTTCCCCTCTTTGACTATATTTACAGTAGTATATAGTCAAAGAGTATTAAAGGGACAATACCACTCTAGCTGGCTTAACAGGTCCAGAATTTTTGTTAGCCTTATTCTAACTACTAGATGTTTAAGTGTCCTCCTACCTGTTGTGTAAATTATCCATTACAACCTATCTTATTTGTCCAGGGAGTTCGAAAATATGTTTAAACCCAAGTTGCATTTGAAAGTGCTTACGTAAAGTGTAACAATACGACGTCTTCTGCCTGACCTGGAGATCCCCAGATCCTAAGTTAGACTCGTGCATCTTGTTACATAATTCTGTTAGCCTTGTGATCGTCTTTTCTTCTCTTTCACGTTGTGTACTTTTACTGGTTCCTTATTACTTAAGACGTTCGTCTTCTCAGTTAAAACATGTAAGAGTTCGTTTTTACCTTTTATGTAGCATATATAGGTATACATACAAGCAAAGTACAGATTACAATTACAGTCAAATACTAGCTTAAGTCTTCTCAACCCTAGCTAAACTCGCTGGGCGAGTTTACTAATAGGAGCTCTCACATCTCTCTCCTTCTGAAACCAAATGTTGTCTGGCGAATTACCACGAGAACCCTTAATTTGTATCAGTTGGATATTGGTCATTCAATTATCTTATTGGTCAGATATGATATAAATAAGTATAGAGATTGGTCAATTAAGCCCATTACGTCAACAACCAACCCTTATATGGTAGAATGGAAATTCACTAACAATCATTCCCATGAAATATCTGTTAACCTGTTGTTGACCATATAACCAGTTATGTTTACATATAGAATCAGTTCTACACTCTTTTTTATACATAAATATGTCAATTAACTCTAAGTTGATCTCAGTACACACCAGATATTATACTAATATGGGTGAAACATGAAGCTATTCTATCTCCCCCTTTAATGTCTATAATCTTAAAACAATGTCCCCACGTCTATATTGCTACAATCCTTCCCCCTTTAAGAATATATATATAATATAGATATTTTAACTAATTATGCACGCATCAGGGAAATATAAATGATTACTATACTATAAAACAAAGCTGTGAAAAACAAACACAAATAATCAACATCTAAAATCAAAAGTTGCATGCAAAAAAAAAATCTCCAAAAGTTCATCAATGTACTTCAAAGTCCTATAAAATTTCACTTTAATCTTAACCTAAACACAGAAAACACAAATTGTCTTTTTAAAATCTTCAAGTGTCTTAATTTCAAAACACTATAACACATCACGTAATTTTTCAAAGTTCAGTTTCACATTAATGTCTGTATCAGGAACTCTCAATTTGGTAAACTGGTAAACCATATCTTCTTGGAGTTGTAGTGGTCATTCTCAGCTACCATAGTCTCAAGTTGAAAACTTTCTTCTTCACTTCTTGAAGGACGATTGGTTTGTACAAGTTTATTCGTCAATCAAACATGTCATTGCTATCAGACCATGAACTAACTATTTCTAAATTATTTAAACTTTATTGTGCTATTAATCTAATATTATATTAGTATATTATTCCGAAACTAACTATCAAATATTTCTCGTAATTAAAATTAAATTTTATTTAATAATTATAAACTTTGATGTGTCCCTTTAACTATAAATTTTCAAAGTCATTTTGACCTCTTGACCTTACTTTAGTAATCTACAATTTTATAATGTTCTAATTTTATAATTTCCGCTTGTTTTTTTAGAATTAACACCAAACAATTTCGCTATTATTTTATAATCGCGTTTACTTTTGTTTACAATTCCTAGTGTTAGTTTATAATTCTCCTACAGTAATGTGACCTTTTTTGACCTAAACATTTACAATAATTGTAATTTCGTTTTTGACTACCAGTTATGTCTAGAATTTTAATTCTATTTTGACATGTCAACCAAAACAATATACTGTTACTGTTCACCACTGAATGTCTAAAACAAGCAGGGCCCTTGCCTATTTCAACACTAGTGTGACATAACAACATTACATAGAATAGAACTGTCATCCAAATATGATCAGTACACGAAAGACCTTCCATTTTATCCTACAATATGAGGCCAAACCCCATTTTATTTAATTTATCCAAACATTATTTAGAATCATGCTCCAAGCAAGTGACGTGCACTTCACTCCCTCAGAACACAAATCCACATTTATACAAACATGACAGTCATAACCTATGTAAATTCCCCAACAATAATATACCTAGCTGTGAATCACACATAGTACATTATATCCAAATATATATCATATTCGATACAGTGACTATTACACACGTCATATTTACACCGTGTTAGAACCTATGGTATAAAAATATTAGACCTCATGTCCAATTACACCATCTAATCATCGCGTATTATTTATTTATTTCGGTTAACCAGGTATATAATAGCAAAATATATTAAACGTAGCCTATATATCACGTTTATAAGCCAAAAAATAATTACATAAAATTATATGCGTACCAAAATTCACCACATATTCACTACACTTTTCTACAAAGTGTGCTATTCTTATCTTTACCACCTATCAAACTCGTATTAATGACTTTGTGATATTCACACAATTGAACGAGCCAATAATTTCAGTTGTTTTTTTTTCAGGAAAACCATACCTACATCCCGAGATTTTAACCACATGGGATTTTAACATAACCTAATCCCTAAATTTAATTAAATGGGATCTTAACATAACCTAACTTTTTATTCAAAAGCTAAATTCTAACAACTTTGAAACCTGGACTAATGGTCTCAAAATTACCCTACGCATCTACACATAACCACCTACATGGACAACACAAAAACACAAATTATAGCAATTCAACTTTGTATTCAAAAGTTGAATTACCCCATTTAGTCTTACTCGACTAAAACAATAATTAATGAGACTTTGGACAAGGATCTCAAAAACTAGATTATATACGAAACAACCGAAAAACACATTTTTACGAATTTACAGTAGCGAGCACAGCCATCTCGAAAAACTAGAGTTAAACACTCAGAAAATCTTAGATCTGCCGCCTAGCCACTGCAATCCGGAGACAACATTAGTTCCTATTTTTTTTTCCTTACTTCGTTTCTTTATCCTTATGAATTCTTAGTTATATGAAAGAAAATTTTGTTTGTTTTAAAACCTACTCTCTACAGACCCTAACTTTAAAAACTTTTATTACTCGAATTAACTATAGGTCATATTGACCTTGCAATATACATACTAACACATGTTTATCAAACCTATCAATCAAAACTTATGAATGAATATTATTTTATTCTCCTACAATTAATTTTAACTATTTAGCTTCAAAATAGATTTTAAACCTAAACGAATATTATTTGGTCATTAAACAATTTTACATATTTAATTTAACAAACAAAATGTATTTACCAAGATTTTTGGACCATCATCATCAGGTTTTCGTATTTCCACCAAAATTTTCTCCGTTTCTGGATGGACAGATCTGGTTTTGTATTCTTCTCTGAACGTCATCAACCATGTATTTTTCTTCTAAAGTGACGTCTTAACCCAAAGGTCGAAACTTGCACGGCACCAAATAAGATATGTAACAATACGACGTCTTCTGCCTGACCTGGAGATCCCCAGATCCTAAGTTAGACTCGTGCATCTTGTTACATAATTCTGTTAGCCTTGTGATCGTCTTTTCTTCTCTTTCACGTTGTGTACTTTTACTGGTTCCTTATTACTTAAGACGTTCGTCTTCTCAGTTAAAACATGTAAGAGTTCGTTTTTACCTTTTATGTAGCATATATAGGTATACATACAAGCAAAGTACAGATTACAATTACAGTCAAATACTAGCTTAAGTCTTCTCAACCCTAGCTAAACTCGCTGGGCGAGTTTACTAATAGGAGCTCTCACATCTCTCTCCTTCTGAAACCAAATGTTGTCTGGCGAATTACCACGAGAACCCTTAATTTGTATCAGTTGGATATTGGTCATTCAATTATCTTATTGGTCAGATATGATATAAATAAGTATAGAGATTGGTCAATTAAGCCCATTACGTCAACAACCAACCCTTATATGGTAGAATGGAAATTCACTAACAATCATTCCCATGAAATATCTGTTAACCTGTTGTTGACCATATAACCAGTTATGTTTACATATAGAATCAGTTCTACACTCTTTTTTATACATAAATATGTCAATTAACTCTAAGTTGATCTCAGTACACACCAGATATTATACTAATATGGGTGAAACATGAAGCTATTCTATCTCCCCCTTTAATGTCTATAATCTTAAAACAATGTCCCCACGTCTATATTGCTACAAAAGCTTTTCAAACCATGTTACGGCATGTGGTTGAATTTTTGCAATTTTTCATATTAGGTGTGTTAAGATGAAATTTGCATGATTTATTAATTGGAATATTGTAATATAGTACAAATCGTTTACCAGAATAAAGATTGGGACATATTATTCAATTACAACAAGAGTGGTATTGGGGCTTTAAGAAGTTTTATTTTAACCATCCAAGTGCCTGTGGGTATACTGTACATTTACAACTACACAGATTTGTTAATAAAATAAAACCAATTACGAACAATCCAAGCCATTAGACAAAATTCGAAGTCCACAAGAATTTCTACATGTAGCCTACGGTCTTCTTGCAATTTCTTTATTGATCTACTTTACTTAATAATAATCTCAATTTCCCATTTCTCCTTCATTAAAATTAATTGTAGCACAAATTAGAAATTTCCTCGATTCTGATTGGTCGAAAAGTGTGGTCGAATGGACAATAACCCCTATCTAAATCATCAAGGCGAATTACTGCGTAGACATATTACAGTGTACTTTTTTTTCATTTTTGTAATCACTGATTTTCCTTAACTGAAATTTTTATTGGCAAATATTTTCAAGAAATTCTGCACACATGACCATCACACCATTTTCAAACATCATTCGTAACCATGCAGTGACAGTATGTACAAATTTGTTTGAGTACCCATATTACATTTCTTAACATGATGATAGATCCCATGCCAGCCCCATATTACATTTATTTGCACCCCACATGAGCCTCATACAGTACCCATATTACATTTTTTAACATACTGAAAAGGTCCCATACACAGGGCCGGCGGAAGCAATTCTTGATTGGGGGGGGGGGCTACCATCCTAGGTCCAGGAATGTAGCCAGGATTTGCTGAGAAGTTGCCCAAAAAACTTAAGCGAGCGTAGCGAGCCAAAATAAATTTTGGGAGGGGGGCGTGGTCTTTTATGAAAATTCAACCCTTATTCAGTTATAGGTGTATTTCCAGAGCATTTTCTGTCTTTTATTTGCTTCAGTGCAAATCAATTTCCATTTTATATTATATTCAATTTTATATAGGCCTATTCTTAAAATGGTGTTTGTAGTATTTTATATTTTTATTACGGTGGAATGAGAATCAGGTCAGACAGAAGTTCAGAAAGAATAGGAAACATTGACATTGTGGATAGGCTAGGATTTAATATAGATTCGGTAGAATTAACCGTAGAATGCGTACATTAAAAAATGATCGTACAACCGAATGTTCGACACCATTTACGACATCCAAACCTTTAACATTGAAGAGCAGTAAATTGGTCTGGGTGACCGTGAAATGAATAGACCTGAACAACTTCTAAATTTAAATAAACATAATACCAATACTTCTTTCTTTAAACTAATTTGGGGTGATAGGGTATACTACGGCACACAAAATAAATAATGCCGTGTCAGACATGGTTTGCGTGGGCTTATAGTTACCATGGCTTTGTCGGGGGTGGTAAATTTCGAGTGCGGAGTCTGATTACAGAGTGAGAGAAGAACTAAGTCGAGGGGATTTAAATACGACTGGGTGGCTTTCTTCGATTTTTTCTTTGTGATGGGCGGCAAAAAACAGTGCCGCCCGGCGTGGCTACATCCCTGTAAGTCCCTATAGGCGAAGGTCCAGGGGACGCAATAGCCTGAAGAAAAGAGTACTTGCGGCCAAATTATTGGGGGGGGGGGCTAAGCCCCCCCCCCTAGCCCCCCTACTCCGCCGGGCCTGCCCATACACGCCCCATATAACATCGTTATTATTTTACATGACTTACCCATATAGACCCAACACAAACCCCATTTAGTTACCATGTGGTTTAGCCCAAATGGATCCCATATAAATGTTCGATGCAAAAATGATGGGGGCCCGTATGGGCTTCCCATCATGGCCACATATTACATGACACATGGTACCCATATGGTACCAATCAGTGACGTTATCAGGGTCACATCTGTGTCACGTGGTGTATTGGGTATTTGGGTAACATGCCAATCAAGAAATGTTTGTAGGATGTCTGATCTTCGTCCATCAGTTCAGAGGCGGGTCCAGGAAATCCAGTTAGGGGAGAACATTTTTGAAAAAATCGCCCCCCCCCTCCCCTGGATCCGCCTCTGCATCAGTTCCTTGAGGAAGGAATGATATGCGCCCCAAAAATAAAACCTTCTGTATTCGCTGCTTTCTCCAAACATGCGGGTGACTTAATATATATACCGGGGCGGCGCCAAGGGGGGCAGGGGGTGCATTTCCCCCCCCCCCCAATAATCTGGTATGCCCTCTGTTTGCCCCCCCCCCCCCCAATAATTTTTAAATAATTTATAGTAGGTTTACAGCAGGATGGGCTTGTAAGAAATCACTCTCTGACAGGGTAGGGATGTGAGATTTAATCACCGTAGAAGGTATAATATTGATTACCGAAACGTATCACAAACTCTGAACAATAACATGTGAATAACTTAAAACGTGCTTTTTACGATCCTCAAAGTTTTTAGGTTATAGGTTCAACGCGGCGTGAATATGCATTCACTTGATACTCTCAATCCGTTCGTTCGACACCTCCCTCTTTTTTTGGATATGCTGGTGATTTGGCGACGAACAGTATCTGGTCAGCTCTATTTATCTCGAAGACCAGTATCTGAAATACTGCCAGACTGCATTTCCGGCCGTTTATTTAATAAAATATTGTGGCGAAATTATTCATTCAATTTGATTCACTCACTCCGTCGATTTGTCACTTTCCTCTCTGGTCGGATAAACTAGTGATTTGGCGACAGGCGGTATCTGGTAAGCTTGTTTTAACTCCATGATCAGTGCCTGAAATACTGCCAGATACTCGTTTCGAGCAGTCTACTTTTCAAATTTTCGGGGGCTTTGTTGAGATTTGCAAGCCCGTTCATTTGACACTTTACTCTCTGGGGTCGGATAGACTAGTGATCAGGCGACAGACGGTATCTGATCAGCTCTATATATCTCTACAATCGGTGCCTGAATACATCCAGACAGCATTTCCGACTGTCTATTTTTCAAAAATTTCTTCGGGAGGTCCCAATATCCCCCACAAGGACTCCCTTCTCTGGCACTTTTGAGTGGATTTTGTCGAGGTTCGCAAGTCCGTTCGTTTGACACTTTATCTCAACGATCAGTGCCTGAAATACTGCCAGACTGCATTTACGGCAGCCTGTTTTTAAAAAAAAACCTACCCTTATTTGAAGCTCGTGCCTTTGCCCCCTTAACCTTGGACTTTGCCCCAGCCTTGTCCCTCCAACCACCGGCGGCTAGCGCCGCCACTGTATATATATATATATATCGTCTCGAATGACAAGAAAGGCAACCTGTGGGAATCCGCAAGCTGTGGTTTCCTTCCAAAATCCATAAAACTTTTATCAACAATCTTGAACATGTTCATTAAATTTTATATGGTGTTAATTGACATGACCTTGAACATCATCCTACAAATGTTGGATGATGCTCTTGAACACAACTAGAATCGAGGGGTTTAATATGTGCTATGTCTGTTCCCCGATCCCTATTCAGATACAAATCTGATGAAAATATTGCTTATAAAAAAAGAGAAAAAAGTAGAACCTTGTAGGGCCTAATATTTAAGGCGAAAACTGGCCATTTTGTTTTTAGCTGGCATTAAAATACTAGTCTTATAGTCCTTGGTTCTGTAGAATTTATTATAAAATCAATATATATTCTGGCAAGAGAGAGATAGAGAGAGAGAGAGAGAGAGAGAGAGAGAGAGAGAGAGAGAGAGAGAGAGAGCGGGGACTAACATATGGTTTTAATTTTTATTTCAATAATTCGCTTGCGCGTTGGGGTCTTTAGCCGTGGGAGGAAACCGGAGTGCCCGGAGGAAACCCACGAGGTTGAGAAGGCGCCCCTATCTCAATGCCACATACTATAACACCTTCTGACAATAGAAATGTTATCTTATTTCTAAAGTTCCTGGATCCGCTACTGGCGATAATGCAAACTGTTTACAAAGTCACATTTTGTTTTATATAGTCTTATATTCATACAAAGATGTTACCAATAATCAGTAATAACATAACTACAGTATGTATGTAGAATTACAATAAAACACCGTTCACTCTAAGTAGTAACCATAAATATATTGATAGTATTTATATAGAATTAATATAAAATTGAAAATCACTATTAATAATGAATTAGACCAGCGGCTGCAAAACAGGATGCGCCCACATAAAAGGGTTAAATAGAGAACAAGCTAAAAAAAGAAAGTGCTTTTTCCTATAATCAAGGGCCATAATTCACGAAGTTAAAAATCAATATGCGCAAATATCGACAGGAACCAATTTCTTTAGGTTATAAATATGCATTTCAAGTTACATCAATATTGGATTTAGCTTGATATGCCATATTTATTATTTTTACACTATTCGCGCACAAATGGCGGCCATTTCGTCCGAAAATAATTGGTTCGATTTTCACGAAATTTGAACTCAACCTTCCTTACGGTGTAACGGTGATATGATCAAACCCGAAATGCCCGAAACAAAAAATCGGGTTTAAAGACAGCAGCGGCCTGGTACGGACCCCTCGCCCTCCAAAGAATATTTTGGAATATTTGACGGCTGCAAACACGTTTTCCTACTCCTCAGTACAAATTCGTGATATATATTCAAGGGGAGCAAGACTAGAAATGCCCGAGAAATTCTTGTTTAATAGACAGCGGCGTCGGTTTTCTTTGAAAGGCGAAGATGCGAAGCTGACCTGGTATGGACACCCTCCAAAATTTTTTTGATTAAATCACGGCCTCAAAACGCGTTTTTCTGTTATTCCGGCCCGTAAAATTAGTGTTTTATTAGATTCCGGACACTTTTTTTTGGCAAGTAGATGAAATATTTTTTTTTTTCACTTTACCCGTCTGGCCGAAAAGCCAGCCTGCCCGAAAGTTAGGGGGCCAGCTGTCCCCCTAACTCCCCCCCCCCCTCTGGCTCGTTCGCCTAAGATAGGAACGTTTGAAAAAAATGTTATGGCCCATGAAGCCGATATGTACTAGTCTGAATCCTGATTCCGATAGCGCCGTTCCCTCCCCTTTACCTAGTTCTGTTAACCGTTGTGTGGCGCTAGTGTATATCCGACATTATCTAAACTTGTTTATGAACGTCGTTAACGAAAGAGGACAAGATTAAAGTCGAGATTTCAATAGTTTTACATCGAAATAATGAGGTAAGTATATATTAGATTTGACATTAATTCCGATCTGATCTGTCAAAATAAAATTTGAGGCCACTAGTTCCAAAAATCATGAAATAACGTTGTTTTGGATTCTTGTCCCAAAAAGTCGTTGAAAAAATATTTGCGAAGTTGGCAATCCTGTCTGTGCTTGTGGAATGGTCCATTTAGTCAGTCAACGTCTGAACGGATACGGTACGTGAGTATGAGATCAAGATGTCGTTGTAACTATCAATAACAACAGGACGCAGGCAGTTATGATGTGGAAGTCCTTAATTTAATGCAATATGAATACTATTCATTGAATAGATAGGCCTAGTGAATCAGAATGTCAATATTGTCAACATCATTTGAAAGCTCAACAACAAGTCAAAATCAAGTGCCACTTGAAGTGATGTCATTGATGTGGTCTGGAATAGGTAAAGAGGCATTACCATGCATTAGGACTTTGGATGTCTTGGTCAGCTGGATTTAAACTAAAAATTCGGACTAATGTACAGACATCTGAGCGACCAAGCTAGGGACAGAGTAAAGGCCAGGGACTAAAAACCACTTCTTACTATTTCTTTCTACCAAAAACGTCTGGTGTTAAGTCTCGTCTTAGTCTTCCTTACCCACTGTGGAATACAGACGGCGAGACGGAAGAGATAATTTGATGCTATCCATCTTTAAGCTTATCTTATAGGATTCTTTAACTTACCGGTATCGTAAGATTATGATAAAAAGAGGATACAACTTTAAACTAGAAACATGTCATTCTAGACTGGATATAAGCTTACGGAAAAACAACTTTTTTTCTGTTTTTTAATCACTGTCTATTATTGTATTGAATGTTTCTCTCAATGATCTCCAAAGCCAATAGATCAACACATTAAGAAACCAAACGATCCTTACATCTCAAGGGACAGGCTAATCAGTTAGTGACACATTGACTCATTTTTTGTCCAGGCAGTGGGCCCTGTCTTTAAGACTTAATAAGAGTGGGTTTCAGGCAATCCAGTATTTTTCTAGTAAGATTTTGTGTTTCTATTCCCATGCATGCATGCATGCATGCATGCATGAATATTATATTTGTATTATATACCATACTTTTATTGGAAATAACTACCCTATACTATACTATAGATAACTGTTTTTGTGAGATTGTCATGTACATGTATCTTCAAGTACAGACATACAATGTAGGTTAAATTTTCAAATTTTAGGGTATGAGGGGTGTTTGGTCTTTGACTGGGTGTTTGTAATTATTAAATGGGATTTATTAATTGTCTTCCACCTGTTTAATTAGATTTATAATTTATAAGGAAATATTTTTGAATATTGTTTTTGGTTCCAAATTTTATTTTCAAACACGGTTTATTCAATACATGTACATGTAGATATTTTGGTAATATTATATTGTATTATATAATCAAGGATCACATTCGTTTTAATATATGTACATGTACCGGTACGGTATGCTTATATTTGATAACGTCTAAAACCAAGCCAGAACTTACATGTACATCTACATGTATATATGAAAGCTTATAATGAATTGATCTCCTAATGAAAAATGATTTATAAAATATAAATAGGCTGTTTAGCATTATAATCTTGAGTACCGGTAGGTTTAAATTTAAATTACAAAGAAAAAATGTACATATTATGTATTTTCTCAATGTTCCAATTTATCAAAATATTACATCCATGATAGTAATTTAGGCAAGTACAAATTAGTTAACTAATAGTAGATGTACAAAGTACGTATCTGTCCAGCAGAAAAATATAACCACTATTCAGATAAAATCAGACTAACTTTAAGCTAGAATTAAATTGAACAAATGTTTTATTAATAAAACAACAATTAACCCTCCTTCAACTTTATTTTGATATGTGGGTGGGGGGGGTAATATACATGTAAGTTTACTTGTAATGATCTGAAATTTATAAAAACTTTAACAATTCACTCCAAAATAGAAAACAGTTTTGCAAAGGAGTTGAAATAAATACATGTTTTAATTGGTAGATAGATTGACATGTGCACACTTAGTAGTTAGCCCAGATATAGGCCAACATCCTGTCAACAGGAAAGCAATTAAATTTATAAGTTGTTTGGAGTAGACTTGTCTAAATATTGTTATTGAATATATAGCCACCAGTCTTTTCAATCATCAATGTCTATGAAGTGAAATGAAATAGGGTTTAACATTGTATTTCAATATGCCAATGGTTGAATTGTATAAAGGATTGATAAATTATATAAGCTTATACAGCATGTACGCGTCACTCCAATTAAGACATATTTAACCTCTGTGACTTAAACATGTTGTTGTTTTTTATTACCGGTACAAATTTAACCCCCAATACATTATAAATTATGATTTAAATAAAATTATTTACATATGAAGGAGGAGGGATAGAAAAAAACAAATGCAAAGAACATAAAAAAAAAAAAAAGGTTCATGTATATAAAAAAAAAATGGATATTTAAAAAAATCACAGTGTTAAAATTTGCTGTTTTGAGAAGAGAGGGTGTGTCATTTCTCCCTACCAGTACCTCATAATAAAGTCAAGTTAAAATGTCAGCTTCCACTTGTATAGCATAAAGAAAGAATTGACAGCTGTATGAGATTGGTTTAATTAGATTAAGTAATGTGTTTTACAAGTCTTTTAATGAGGCCATCAGACAGAGTTCATGTGTTTTAATTGACACAATGATTATAAAACAATGACTGTGTGCATGTGAGTTGTTATAAGGTCACAGATGGCACAAGGATTGAATTGCTAATGCCTGATTGATTTAGTATAAGTGTGTTAGAGTGTAACATGTAGATCAAAAGACCTTCCTTGTTTTCAAGTGTAATTAATTTAATTGGATGTTAAATCTGTAACAAACAACACCAATCTGCTCTGTTGTGGTACTATCAGTATCAGACTGCTTAAATGTATGTCTATTAAACATAGTGTAGGCCTACATGTACATGTACATGATGCTTGGTGTTCAGCTTCAGAGTTAGATATACACCTAATGTAAGATTATACTTTAATTTAACAGTGTGAATACATGTAAATTTACTCTTTGTAATTCTAACTGTACTGTAAATACATGTTCTTGTCTACTGTATTAAACATGATGTTCTGCCAGATGTAAGGACAGAGTTAAAATATACATGTACATATATACTGTGTACTGTATCCTTGTAAATTTAGAACATGATATAAATTAACAGGGTGAATTTACATGTAAGTTTATTCTTTGTAATTTCAACTGTAACATAAACACAGTCACATACGACTTAAGTCTTAATGTGGTGCATTTAAGTTGATCATGTGACCTTGTCTTGCCATAACATCCTTCTAATGATCTAGACAGCTGATTATGCGCATGTGATTTGTGATGACCCTATAGATGTATTTAAAAAATGAATTATCTATTCCAGAGAGAGAGATGAAAAGAATGTAATTAATACATAATATTGTCTACTATTGGTAGATTTATAGAAATGTCGTGGAAGTCACCTGACGAATCAGCAACCAATCAAACTAATGTACCAGGTTAGTGACGTTTATTTATATTTATGCCTGCATTGGCCAGAAAAGTTCATCCAAATTTTCCGGCATGGTTTCCCCTTGTCAGTGATACAGGGCGGAGGGCCTGACAATGATAGCTGTAGCTGTTTAGTCGTTCGGATGAGACCAAAAAACAATGTCCTGCGTACACATATTTGCATACACTTAAGATTCCTTTACAGTTGGAATTCGATATAAGAGTAAACAGTAGTGCTGCTGTTAGTGCAAAATTTCCGTCATAGTATAGCACACCGAATGGGGTATGCCTGTCTTCATCAGCCCAGTTTGGAGCAGAATAGTGGGATGTTAAACCCAATGTCATTTTGAAAACGAATTAATAAGGATAACTGTATGCTAGATTGCTAGTCTTTACGATAAATAATGTGTTGTCACAATTTATTATACTATTATCTACATGTACTTGAATAAAGACATGGTTTAATTTATTTTACAGATTACCAAAAGATGCTTCAGGCACCCCCGTATCCAGGTAACATATTGAGTTTATTTGTTGGGGATTTAGCTACAGGACGTAATAACTACATGTATGGTTGAATTGAATCAGCATTTCTCATGGCATTTATTGAAAATAGTTCTTTACTTATATCACCCATTGCAGTGTGTGATTTTAACCCTTTGAACGCCAAGTCCATAAATGTTGTTCGTCCTATAAACTATAAGGGGGTTGGATTGACCAGTTGTCAAAGGCGTGCAGGCTAGATCATAAGGTCTGTCATTGAGTCAAGTGACAGGATTTCGGTTCTCCACTTGTGCATGACAAGGAGGGGGGTCAACTCTCCAATCTCAGGTTTTTTCGAAGACCCCTAAGCACAAGCGAATTATTAAAATAAAATTGAACAGTATGTTAGTATTTTTGTGCTGAAATGACCGATTTTGTGTTGAGTGTACGTTAAACCCAATTTCTTTCAGTCCTCCCATATACCGGTACAAATTGACCACTTTTATTGTACTATTTGCTTTAACTGAAATTTTAAATTCAACTAATCAAATATTTGTATTGGCAGGAGGAACAGAAGGTATTGAAAACATCATACTTTTATGGACCAAAAAGGCTACATGTAATTAGGCATTTATTTGATCATTTTGTCTGTTATTGTTTCAGGATGGGGTGAATCTGATGAAACTCACCGACAAGCTCGATCTCACAGCCCAGTTCCTAGTCATAATTATACCACAGAAAACACACATGAACCACGAATATATCAACCGGGCAAATATACCATCGTACCAGGAAGTAGTCACTACGATCCTCCATACAGGGAATACGAACCAGTGAGAAGGGACCCGACTAGCGTGCAGTATATAAGTAGCGATGGCTACGAAAAAATCGGACACGATAATGATTTCACTTATAAAACTTTACCCTTCAAATCTCTGGCCGGTCAGCAATATAGTTCTGGACATTCCTATAGGGTTCCATCGTCACATTCGAATCAGGCAGAAATGATATACAGAACGCCCGTCAAGTCAGGTTTGATGCAGGACGGCTATGAGAGAGAGCGTAACCTTCCCCCTGCAGGTCCAGGATACGTTCGGCGTGAAAATGTTCCTGGACCCGGACCTGGACCGGGAACAAGTTTACATTCATCAGGGAACCTGCGTCACTCTACAGGTGATTTACGACACTGGCAGCAATTGCATCAAGAACAGTTACTCCATCAACACATAGAAACACAGGTAAACACAGTATAAAAAAAACGTTCAATTGAAATTTTAAATATTGTCGGTGATACATGTATCATTTCGGGGGGATCACCGTGGCTAAGTGTGTAAGGCGCTGGCAAGCTAGCCTGGAGGTCGGGTGTTCGATCCCTGCATTGGCCGATAAAGTCCAGACAGTGTAAAAAATCTAACTTCGTGTTGTCTTTTATATACACGCCTATATGTACAAGGTACCTTTTTTTTTCTCGTAACATCTGAAGGACAAGACCATTATCAGCATTGAACACGCAACCTTTTGCTTGTTTGGTCACTTGCATACCTAATGATCTAGAAAAAGAAGAGTATCTAAATTATTAATTAACTTATCCAGACCATAATCAACTCTTGATGTCATCGCTAGCCTACGATATTTACTGGATTCAAATCTGATCCACTGCACAACGCTCATTGATGAATAAATCAAAAAATTGATAATCAACTTATCAAGACTATGTTTTTATTCGTACTGACTTTAGTTATGATAATCCACACTAGGCCTAAAATCGCACTATTATAGTGAGAACTACCATCTCTTATCTAATGACCAATAATATATCTTTAAGCATCTTTTCCAATATGGAAAATGTAATGAAAAAAAAAAGGTAAAATTGTTGATAGATATTGAATATTTCAGGCCCTGTATGATAAACCAGCATCTATATCTATAGATAATTTATTTAAACAATTGAGTTTAAAAGAAGAAGATGCCTCAAGATGGGAGCCAATTCGTCGTGCTGCTGATGGTATTATTCAAGAAAAAAATATGATTATTGAAAAGTAAGATTTTTTAAAAAAATTATTTGTCTAAATGTTCCTGACTTCTCCTGCTCATCTTGCTTTCCAAATTTTTGTTGTGGACGTTAAACCCCATTTCTCTCTCTCTCTAGACATGAGGTTAACAACGTTTCTTTTTATTTCTTCACATTCCTGCACTCCCAACTTCTGAGGAAGCCACAGTGGCATGCTTGGAGGTTGCAGGTTCAATCCTGGTGTTAGACGAGAAAGCTCATCAGGATATTCCGACGTGGTTACCCACTTGTCAGTGGTACAGGACGAAGGGTTTGACAAGGACAGTTGTCTAGTCGTTCAGGTGGGACAAAAAACTGAGGTCCCATATACACATTGACATGCACGTAAAAGATCCCTTGGCAGTTGTTGGAATTCGATTTAAGAGTAGACAAAGTTTCCTTGATATGGCGTATGTCTGTCTTCATTAGTCCAGTCTAAGCAGAAAAGTAGGTCCATAGCCCAGTCAGCAGAACAGTAGGATGTTAAATCCCATTTCATTCTATTTCTCAACTTCTGAACCTCGATTAGCTACCATACTTTTTATAAAATTGATATATGTTTGTTTACCTTTGCAGTTCAAAGAATTCTATTTTCTCACATTCCGACACCCTCAACCAGCTTCCATACTTTTTAGATAATTAAGATATTTCTGGGTTTTTTTGTAGGTTAAAGAATCGTATTTTACAGTTAGAGGAAGATTGTAGTGTAAATGAAAGTCGTTTAAAACATGCGTTAATAACAAGTGATGATCAGGGTGACTCGACTCACCTAAAATTACAGGTAAATATTACTCACTTTTAAAGATGGGTTCCCAGGTAAATATTTATTGGTGGTTATTTCCAATAAAAGTATTTCGGTATATATGAAAGTAGAAACATCCAATCTTACGAGAAAATACTGGATCCCCTGAAAAACACCCATTGGGCAAACACTTGGCAAAAATGTCAGGGTATCCCAAATTGACAACCCAACGATTAGTGAAATACCCATGCGTGACGTCCAGGGATGCGTGCGCAGGTCGTTAGAGGTCATTGTAAGAGGGAGCGAGTTGCTTCCCTTCAACACATCAAAAACATGGACTCTTAGAATAGATTATTTACAGTTTTTGGTGTTTCCTGTGGACAGCAGTGTTTTGAGAGCGATTAAGACCAAAATTGTAATTGATTAATTAGTTTGAGTATGTTTTTGGTCCAATTATATCACCAAATCACCTGGTTCAAACACGGGAATGTATCTTTAATTGTATACAAAGTTTTAAAAAATGCATTCATGTTTAAGTATGATTTGTTAAAATTTTGGTGTTTAGGCTCATTATCTGATTGAGACAGGAATCCAATTTATTTGTGTCGCTTACTATTGATGTTGTCAGGGCGGTTGGGATGTCCTAGTGGTCTAGAGTACCGCGCTTCGACCTCTAGCTGGCCGGCCATCTCTGGCTTGCAGCTGTGGTTTCGAGCCCTGGTGTGAGCGTATGTGGCATGGAGATGGGGGCGCCTTCTCAACCTCATGGGTTTCCTCCGGGCACTCCGTTTTCCTCCCACTGCTAAAGACCCCTACGCACAAACAAATTATTGAAATAAAATTAAACCATATGTTTAGTCCCGAAATGACCTTGTTTAGTTGAGAGGACGTTAAACCCATTTCTTTCTCTCTCACTAATGTTGTCGATAATATTTTCAGGAACTACAGTATAAATATGCAGCTCTAAAGACAGAGATGATTGACACCAGATCTCAGAAAAATATAGAAATCGATGAACTAGGCTTAAAATTAGGGTGAATATACAATTTAACAGTTATTTTATATAAAACTTTGTATAGTCCTCAACAGTTTCGATCTATCAGTTTTAGATATTATGCTGCCAAGCCAGTAAATAGTTCTGAGAAACAGTTATAATTTTGTCTTTTTCTTTTCTTATGGGGGGGTTGGGATGGCTTAGTGGTCTAGAGTGCAGCGCTTCGACCTCTAGCTGGCCGGCCACCTCTGGCTTGCGGCTGTGGTTCCGAGTCCTGGTGTGAGCGTATGTGGCATGGAGATAGGGGCGCCTTCTCCACCTTGTGGGTTTCCTCCGGACATTCCGGTTTCCTTCCACTGCCCAAGACCCCTACGCGCCAGCGAATTATTGAAATAAAATTAAACCATATGTTAGTCCCGAAATGACCTAGTTGTGGTGAGTGGACGTTAAACCCCATTTCTCTCTCTCTCTCTCTCTTTTCTTATGGCAGCCCAGTGAGCAGGAGCTTGGCTTGCTAACCAGGAAATCTATTGTTTGATCCCTGCGATAATTGAGAAAGTTCATCCAGAGTTTCGGAGGTGGTTCCCCCTTGTCAGTGGTTCAGGATGGAGTGCATAGCAAGGGACAACATGTAATCACTCTGATAGGATGGAAAATCAAGGTCTTGTGTACACATAATGCCGCTGGGTAAATTTTCCTTCTTAGCACACTGTATGCCCGTCTTTATTAGCCCTTTCAGAGCAGAAGAGTAGGACGTTAAACCCCATTTCATTTCATTTCTTATGCAATAGCATTTGGAGGGCGCCAAAATGAATCATCAAGTATCCTGGGTCTGATCCCGATGTTGGCCTAGAAAGTTCTTTGGGATTTTTGCGCCAGGTTTTCATTTGTCAGTGTTGCAGGAAAAAGGCCCTGGCACTGAGAAGCATCAAATTCTTTGGATGGAATGAAAAATGGACGCTTTAAAACCAGTGATAGTATGTCAAAGATGATGGAAGTTGATAATCAAAATACAATTATACTGTCGCCAAGTTGGATCAGAAATTCTCAAAACTCAATTCATTCGATTTGTGTACTGTTTATAAATTGTATTAAATTGTGTGTTGCAGTGCTGCTGAATATGAGCTGGATCAGATGAAGAAATCTATTAAATCTAGAGATACCAACTCATCAGAACTTCATATCAAGGTTTGTTTAATCATGTATAACACCAACACAAGGTACAGTTTTATGGATGAACATTACTGAGTTTAATACTAAGCAACGTTTCGACGTTTAAACGAGGATACTCTTGTTTTTTCAACCAACGTCGAAACATTGCTTAGTATCAAACTCAGTAATTGTGTATCCATAAAATTGTACCTTGTGTTTATATGTTCAATTACTCAATGCTAATCAAAAAATGTGTATTATACCAATTTAGTCCAGGGGGTTTGAGTGGTCGAATAGTTGTAACATGTGCTCTTTAGATAATAAAGTATGTCATTGCCCCTTGTGTTGTCGATTCCCAACTTGTATGTGACAAGGTTAGGGTCATCTGTTTAACCTCTTTTTTTTCTGTATCTTCCGGTTTCTTCCAACTTCTTTTCCGACGTGGTTTTCTCTTATCAGTGGTGCAGGACTGACGGTCTGACAAGGAGAGCTGTCTAGTCATTTGGATGGTACGAAAAACCAAGGTCCCGGTGTACACAGAACAGTAGGACTTTACACCCCATTTCATTTCATTCGAATCTCCCAGTTTCCACCCACTGCTGCATAAGCTTGTCCATTCGTTAGTCCAGAAATGAGCTAGTTTCTGTTGACTGGATGTTAAACCCCATTTTTTCTCTTCTACGCAGTTACAGATGCTTGTCAAGTCTGTTTAAGTTTATGAGAAAAAAATTGACCTATTCCCCCAAAATACCGTACTTGACCTTTTCCCCAAAAAATAATCTGATAATTTTAAAACCATTTACTTTGTATATATTTTTTTATGTTGAATCTCTTCAATGAATATATTTTTGGTATTGAATCCCTTTAATTGATATATTTTTATATTAAATCTCTTTAATTAATATATTTTTTGGTGTAGAATGCCTTCAATTTTTTCTGATTTTGAATCCTTATAATTTTGTGTATTTTAGTTGAAACAGAAAGAAATCGAATCTGTTGAGTGGCAGAAGAAGTTTAATGAGATGAAAGAAAGTTCCGTAGACTTGAAGCGTAAACTTGATAGTTTAGGGAAATATCTCGGTGATCTACCAACCACTGAAGAAACAACTAAAACAGCACAAGAAATATCCTTTTAATAATCATTCTTAGTGAAGCTTATAAAGCCACAGATCGTTATTTGCATTTTTCGGACAATATGTATGCTAAATTTGGAATCTGTGGAAGGAATATCAGTACAAAAGAAGTCGAGTGTTAAGAGAGTAAGGCATTCAGGGCTTTGACAATAGGAGCGGGGGTTGGGATGGCCTAGTCATCTAACTAGTGTGCCGCGCTTCGACCTCTAGCTGGCCGGACACCTCTGGCTTGCGGCTGTGGTTTCGAGCCCTGGTATGAGCGTATGTGGCATGGAGATAGGGGCGCCTTCTCAACCTCGTGAGTTTCCTCCAGGCACTCCGGTTTCCTACCACTGTTAAAGACCCCTACGCGCAAGCGAATTATTGAAATAAGATTAAACCATATGTTAGTCCTGAAATGACCTAGTTGTGTTGAGTGGAGTTAAACCCCATTTCTCTCTCTCTCTCTCTCTCTTTGACAATAGGAATTTGATACAGTATTGGCCAAATCACTGCTATTCCATCAAAATTCACCACCTTAGCATGACCAAATCAAAAAAACTAACCATATGTTAGTCTAAGAAGAACTATTGTTCATGATATGATAAACAACATACCATTCCATTCTGTTCATACAATATTCACCAGTCTAGAAAAAAAAATTAACCATATGTGACTCACAGAATGCTCCAAATATTTTGTTCACTAGATGTTAAACACAATTCCGTTCTGTTATACTTATTCATATTTGCTTCCTTAATTCCTTCTCACTGTCAAAAATTAAAAGAAGAAGCAAGTCTCAAAGACACAAAAATCCACGAGTTAGAACGTAAACTGAATCACGCTAGAAAAGTTTTATCTCATAAAGAATTTCAACATCGTGAGATGACCGATGCCGAGCGTCATTTACAAGAAAAAATCAAAGCTTTAACGGAAGAAAATGAAAGATTGAAGCTGGATGATATGGCTGCCGCCTTGTTCAACGCTCAGGAAGATCTGCGAGAGGTGAAAGAAGAAAAAGAAAGACTGGCCATTGATTTAGAAAAGGCTAAAAAGGTAGGAAATAATTTATTCTAGTCATGCAGTTTAGAAAACCTGTTCCATAGGCAAATGAGATAACATATTATCCGCAAGGTTCACACACATCTTGAAACTCTTGGAAAAATGAAAACATGTTTTCTACTACTGGAAAATCATGGAAAAACAAGATTAGTCCTTGAAACTCCTGGAACTCAAGCAATAAAAACGAATACATTATGATGTAGAATCCTATACACGGACTCCTGGAGTCTGATAAACTCCTGGAAATTTAAGTGTTCTCCGAGTTGTGCACAGACAAGCTGTGTTATCAGAAGTGGCCAGATAGAATTTATCTCTGGGAAAGAAAGTTTTTATTCCCAACTTGTACTTGACAAGAAGTAGAGTTGCCTGTACAACTTTGTGGGTTTTCTCCATTTCCCCTACCACCACCCCTACTAAAGACCTCTATGCATAAGCAAATTATTGAAATATAATTGATCCATAAGTTAGTCCTGAAATGACCTAGTTTGTATGCAGTGGACCTTGACCCCCATTTCTCTCTCTCTCTCTTATTTATAATAATGTGTTATTGTTTTTTTCTTCAGCTTTTAGAAGGAACCCATCGTAAGTTACGACATCAAGAAGTTAAATATCAGACAGAGTTGCGTCAGTGTACGGAGCGTGTGGGACAGGAGGAGGAGGCTGTCGAGATCTTACGGCAAGAAATCAGTAAAAAAGATGAACAGATGAATAAGATGAGGAAGGGAATGAAAGAAGTAAGTCAATAATACTTCGAGCAAATCATTTGGCTGAATGAGTGGACACACTCGGTGAATTTCAACGCTGATTGATTCAGCCAACCCTTTCGACTAGTGTGTCCACCGCTTAAGAGACTAGTGAGTGGTCTTGTAAAATGTTGCTTTATAATAATGATGGGCACCAGAGAGTAACTGAACCTAGTGGACACTAGTCGATTGATTTGGCGTCGAAATTCGTCTAGTGTGTCCAATGTCATTCGGCCAAATGTAAAATTCATCAGCCAATCACCACTCATAATCCACTCATATCAAATAATCACGTGATTGTTTGAAGACATAGATGTTGTCATGTTTAATCATGTGACGTGAAAGGAGATGCAAGCCACTGGTGTATCTGCGGAAGCATTCGCCTAGTGTGTCCACCCATTCGGCCAAATATAATTCAGCACCGAATGATTAGCTGTCCACTGCTTAAAAGTCAAAGATTACATCATGGGACTCAAGTAAGAAAGGAAAGCAAACTCTTCCATGAAATGCAGCATTGGCATACAATGTATGGAGTATATTATGATAATTTCTTTACATGGCAAATGTCCGGTACAAGTTAATAGTCCCCCTTGACATGCATGACACAGTCTTTCTTATTACATAGGTTGGCTGTATGGTTTGGGTCCAGGACAATTACGCCATCGGACAATTGCCCCCTGTTCCCTTCCTGAACAACCACTTTTAATCTTCAAATACAAGTATTAGTCATTTTATTGTTTTGTGTCTTTTCAGCTGAATACCCAGCATCAGGATCTGATGGAACAGAATTTAATATTAAAAGATCAGTTAAAACAGTTTGAAATGAAATGTACAGATGAGAATTTGAAACAACAGAGAAGATTCATGCAGGAGTTAGGATTATGTTTCTCCGAGTTACAGTCCTTAGTACATATCTGTACACAGCGAGCCAAGGGAGAGGATCCGAACATGTCTATATTACTTGGAGTAGGATGTAAGTTGACAATTCTTTAATCACGGAGGGCGGGGGTGAATGGTTGGTTAGCATATACGCGCTGTATCATAAGGTCTGTCATTGAGTCAAGGGAGAGGATCCGAAAATGTCTATATTACTAGGAGTAGGATGTAAGTCGTCAGCCCTTTTATTCACGGGTTTCTCCGGTTTCATTGGGGGGGGGGGCAGAACATGTCTATATTACTCAGAGTAGGATGTAAGTCATCAATACTTTAATCACAGGGTGGTTGGATTGCCGAATGGTTAGCATGTGCGCATTGTATCATAAGGTCTGTCATTGAGTCAACTAGCGTGGTTTCGATGCCACGGTTGTACGTGGCAAGAAGTAGGGTCGCCTGTCCAACCCTGTGGGTTACACCACTCCCCCTACGCGAATTGTTGGAATAAAATTGAACCATGTGTTAGTCCCAAAATGACCTAGTTTGTGTCTAGTGGAGGTTTAACCCCTTTTCTTTCTCTCTCCTTCTTCAAACATAAGTTTTGTCATTGAATCAAGTGGTGTAGTTTCCAGCCCACACTTGTACGTTGCAAGGAGTAGGGTTGTCAGTCCAACCTAGTGGGATTTCTTCAGTTTCTCAGATTTCCTACGAGTGTTAAAGACCACTATGGACAATATTTCCCTCCTAGCATACCTAGGGGGGGGGGGGGGCAATGGTTGAGTCGGTAAGACAATAGCTCGCTAGCCATCGCATGTTCCATCCCTGCATTAGCTGAGAAAGTTCATCTGTCTAGTCATTCGGATGAGACAAAAAACCAAGGTTTGTCCCAGGCAAAATTTCCTCATAGCACACAGTAGGACGTTTAACCCCATTTCATTTCATTTTCTAGCGTACTATACTGTATGGTTACAGAAAATTTCATCAGCAACTTTAATTGAGCTGCACCGAAAAATAATAACTGAAAAAAATAATGATTTGGTTTTAAATAGATTGGAATTCTACTGATCAATAATATCCTCTATTTATCTGTAACATCATCTTGTTATTTCAGCTGTAGGATTAAATGAGAGTAGTGTAGGGGGTGGGGCTTCAAATAGTGATATGGAGGGACAAACCATTGCCCAGTGGACTTCAAAACTAAAGGAGTTACGTGTGGAAGTGGATCGTTTACGACAATTTATCAGCAATAAATACGCTGAGGATATGGCGGACAATATAAATTGTACAACCCAGTAGGATAAATCGAGATATGGTGGATAGTATTAACTGTATAACCCAGTAGGAAAACTCAGTGATAAAACTCAGTGATAAATTAACGATATGCATTGAATAAGGGCTATAAAGGACCCATGTAATGTGAAATTGAAGATTTTCACTGAATTAGGGCTTTAAAGGGCCTGTTCCCCTCATTTATTATGAAGTTGAGGATATGCATTCAAATAAGGCTTTAAAGAATCTGTTTATCTCTTCCGTTATCATGTGACTGGCCCTTATATAAAGATGGCTTTAATTTATGAAATCTAAAAATTGTGCTGCTCGGATCCTTGATTTACTTACTTGCATGTTTATGATGATTATAATCCTGCTATATAATGCATGTGCATGTGCTTATGCTTGTGTATTATTTAGCGCAGTACATGTACGAATTTAAAATAAATAACCAAAATATACTGAAATCATGTGATAGATAACTTGAAATCCTTATGCTAGGGTGATAACTTTCCAGTCTAGTTTGATATTTTAGACTGATATTTTTTTTTTCTCATAAATACTTTGAACTTCTAATTAAACTGATCATTATTTTGAATTTTTTATTTAAGGCTGATCAGTATTTTGAAATCCTTATATATGTAATATGGAAATTGATTTTTTTGATGAATATTTTAAAACCCTTATACAATAGGATTATAAATATTTTGAATTTTCTAGTAAAGCCAATAAATATTTTGAAATTTTCATTTTTAGACTGATAAATATTTGTAATATTGGCAATCAAGTCTTTGAGGATGTTTAGTTAGGATGATAAATATTTTGACTAGAAGATAAACCCATATTGTAGATAATTCCATGTGATTTATATAGTGTGATATGAATATTTATATATCACACCTTAATTAACTGTGATGTGAATTATAAATTCACACCACAACTTACTCAACTTGTGTATTACACTGTGAATTAATCAACTTGCCATAAATGGAAGGAGAAATCTCAACAAAATACATTCAGACCTGGAAATAATGATTCTAAAATGTCTTTTACTAATAAATAGGCCTCCTCCCCCGAGTTTACAAAACATTCTCAGACTTCAGTTGAGAATTTACCCAACTTTGAAACTGTTTATCCATTCTTCAGGATCAATTTTGGAAATTTGAGAGTTTTGTTTATTAAGAAAAACAAACATTGTCACGAAACCAATTCCCAAGATTCTGGAGAACTAAAAATCAATTTGGTCTTAGTATAGATAATCAAGAATTTTTATTTGTGATTAAAAAATAAACGAAACTTTTGAGTAAATATTTAAATGAGGATTATCTATATTTATTGTTATTTATGTTTTATAACAAAATCTGATTGTATCAAGAAACTGAAAAATATCTCCAACACTTATTATAATCATCATCAGGAAGAGAAATATCTTGATGCTGTTCGATTATGTTATAAATACAATGACGATAAAATTATAGAGGAACCATAAATAAATTACCATATACATTGTGTTCTGACCAAAGCCAGATTAAGGCATAGGCTTTAGGGGCTGTGGTCCACAGGTTAAGTGAAAAGTTATTTCATTTGTGAACAATGAATCAAAATATTGTTTGGAGATATTTGTTTCCAAGAAATTAGGGACTTACAAATCTTAATCTAGCTCTAGCTGGTTCTATATTTAAGATAAATGTTTATATAAATAGATTTTAGCCTGTGATTTTGTTAAATCAGTATTATATAGGAGGAACGATCTGTGTTATTTATTTATATTTAAAGATAATTAGATATTAGAAATAAAGTTGTTTATTAAAGAAAACTAGGTTTTTGCAAGTACATGTACTTACAGCTATATTAAGCTTCTTCAGGCAATAAAGCGTAGGACGTTAAACCCCATTTCATTCATTCATTCATTCTTCAGGCAAACTTTACCAATTCCAACAGTGGACAACTTTATTTCTGATATCTGAGAGTAGCTTGAACTGTTAACTTTTACTATAATTATATCATGCTGGTTAATGTGACTGACTTCGTCAAATTGGCCAGATTGATTATACACTAGTGGGTTGGGTGGTTCAATGGTCTAATATATATGCATCAGATCATAAGTCTGTTATTGAGATTCCGATTCCCAGTCTATATGCGAAACGAGGTGTAGGATCACTGTCTTCATTTACCCAGTTCTTGTAGAAAACCCATTGTATTTCAAAAGCAATGCAATTGAGACTTATAATAAAGTCAATGTACTCTGTGTTCTGTGTCCTTTTGTAAAGTGTATTAATAAAAATGACTTATTTTTTGGTACCATTTTCCTAAAGCCAGTCACATAAAGCAGTATGATTGTTTATATATTTTATTATGAACAATTATTACAATATAACAATAGGAGTAGAAAAGTAAAAGGTTTGATCATTTATAGATTTTATTATATTAACCCTTTAACTGATTGTTTTGGGGTTTCGATAAAATATTTATGCCTGAAAATGGCCTCCTGAAGCGTTCTATATAAACGTCCGAGGACTAAATTGTTAAGTAATTATTACACTAGGAGTAGAAAAGTGAATATTTTGTGATAAACTAGAACTAGTAGTAGAATAGAATTAATACTTATCATATTCAACTGAATAAGCATATGTGTGATCGGGAACCAGGCTTAATTGTTATTCAAATAAGCCCAAATTAAGCTGAATTTTTATTCAAATACAATCACTGATAAGGATGACATCACTGCGACTTAATGAGCCCCAAAAATTAATTTTTCTTCCTCTGACAAATTAAATTATAAAACATTTATTTTTGTATTAGAAAAATAAAGAATGATGTTTGAAGTAATTGTAGGTAAAAATTATTTCCTGTTTAGTGTAAATGGGTATTAAAATAAGTAAAAGGCGCCATTCTGCCCAAACCAGTAATGTCTTATGTAAACAATGCACATATCATTAAGCCAATGATTGACACAGCATGATGTGACGTCACGTGTTGAAGGCAATCATCGTTTACAGAAATAACACATGACACAATTATATTGAATACAAATTACTTGAAGAGATTATTTCAACGACGTTACTACGAGGGTTCTCCCATCTTTATCAGAAATATTAGAAGACTTTCTTAACTTAAAATATATGTGCTTGTTTTATTGAATATGGTAGTTACTAGAGTTTATATTAAGGAAATATAAGTAGTAAGAAGGAAAACTATAGTATATTTAAATCCTTTATAAATCATGAACAATTAATAAGTATTATATATATTTAAGTTAAAACAACCAAAAAGTATTCTTTAGTTTACATCCGTCCAAAGTTATAAGTATTTCATTTATTTATCATATATACATGTTGTATTGACCAGGGGCCGGTTGCTCAAAGCTCTGTTATCTTTAACGATCCGTTAACTTTAACGGAGAGAAAGAATGTTGCTGGAAATAAAGGCCGCGAACATTGTGTGGTGCAAATTTTTCACTACAGATTTATGCTAATATAAAGAATAAAGTATTTTATATTGTTTTCTGTAGTTAATTTAACGGAAAGATAACAAACAACAGTCAGCAAGATATGTCCGTTAAAGTTAACGGATCGTTAAAAGATAACGGAGCTTTAAGCAACCGGGCCCCAGATCTGTTTTACTTACAAGATAAACACTCCCTGTTTGGCATTTAGAGGGGTGTTATTGTCCAATAGACATGTCCTGAGATCATTAGGACCCAAGACGCGTTTGTAACATGCTATTTACGATTTTAAAAGAAATTATCAAAACAGAGGGGTGTTATTGTCTAATTGACCAATCAAAATGCGAGGTTCACTCGTAAGCATGTTACAATGGAGGGTAAAAATTATGTAGATATGATATAACAACCCAGCAAGGAATAGGATGTTAAAACCACTAATTGTTTTTTGCACGTTTGCAGAATTCCTTGCATCTCAACGTTGCATAAGCCCTAAAAGTAATCAAGGGCAATAAAGGGCTATATTTTCTTTTGAGCTTATTGTGCATGCTTTTGTTGTGTGCTATTTAAAGTACTAGAGTGACGATAGTCAAATATATACTTATATTTTAGTTTGTTTCTGTTGGCATGACCATTGCATATATCCTATATATGTATATATAACCAGTGTGTAATCTGCAATATCTATAACCTTGTATTATATTATATTATGTATTATATTATATAGAAGCTTTTGCTAGCTGGCTTTGATCTAAGCTTATCTTAAATATTTGGAGTCATTTTTCTGAGAAACAATTATTTTAAAATTTATACCAATCTTTTTGTGCCAAAAATTAAGATAAGTCATTGCTGGTAGCAAAATCAAAGATAACAAACTGCTGGTAAGACAAAAGATTTGGTCTCAAATACATATGTTGAGTTTAAGAGAAGAAAAATAAATACATCTAGAGTTTGAGAAGAAAGAAAAATAAATACATGTAAACTTTGAGAAGAAAGAAAATGAATCCAAAAAGTTTTTTTTTATTTCTCTCTGACCTTATACATTGATAGTAATAGTTCATCACAAGTTGTCTTTAACATTTATCTTATTCAGATGTTCAGTAGAGTCCCGTGTTGTTAGATATATTTATTAATGAATTAAGCATAATAATCATATATTTATTTTATATATTTCCTGTTTGGTTTATACTAATACATGAATTAAATCCCCAAAATATTTTTTTCCTTTTTCATGGTTTTTGGACCAGGAACTGTTTCCCCAAGTGCTCCTCATCTTGGTTTTGCATGCTTGCTCCTTGGACAATTGTGCATCAATTGACAGGCTTTGATTTTTGATGTGACGTCACAATTACAACATGGCAGTAATGACGTCATGTTCGGTTCCTGGTCTATACCATACTTAGTTTATTTAAAACTTGTGTTCTAACATAAATATTTATAATAGTTTTTTTTGTGTAAGACCAGTGTTATTACAATATCATATTATATATTCGTATCAGTCTTGATAGGGTAGGATAGAGAAGGGTTTGGTGGCCCAATGGTTATAACTGGTGTGGTTTTGATTCATCGGTTGGGTTTTCTCCGGGTCCACCGGTTTCCTCCAACTAATAAAAACCCTTACACACAAGGGAATTATTGAAATAAAATTAAACCATGTGTTTGTCCCAAATCATCTAGTTTGTGTCAAGTGCACATCGAACCCCATTTCTCTCACTCTCTTATTTAAAAACTTGTGTTCTCTAATATATATATATATATTTATGATAGGTTATTATAACATGTGTGTCATAGTTGATATGATAGATTATAAATACGAGTAATTGTTAGTCAGATTGAAAGATGGTTTTAAGGCTAATTTAGATAAATATAGTTTTATTTAGTATCATGGTAAAAGATGATTGCTAGATGATAAGATCTGAAGTCAGGTCACAATTTCAAGGATTGGGTTTGGGTATTGATGACAAGTTTTGTCAAGTGGACGTTAAATCCCATTTTTTTTTTCGCCTCTGCAGAGGATACAAACAAACCAGTGCCACGCAAAGTCTTTGATGAGTCTATTTTTATCCGCTATTTAGGATATTTTGGAATTTTTTTTTTCTTCATTAAATAACCAATTTGAGCTTATTTTAGCCTGTATTAAGAATTAGATATTGTCAGCAAAAGCAAATGACATTAAGCGGCTTTAAAAGTTCACTTAAATTAAAATTAATTGGTCAAAAGTAGCTGAAATTATAAACATAGCTAAAGCTAAGAATAGAGACACTTGACTGCATAACTAAAACATAGCTAAAACTAAAATAGTCACTTGACGACTGCAGTTAGGGTCAGATTTTGTGTTGTAAAAATGGGTTTTGCAAGTATAGAGTAATTAAATAAATTGAAAGAGAAGTTAACGCCCAGGTTTCAGCTATGTAATGTAATAAAACAAAATGAATCAAAATAGTTTTGTAGAAAAAAGGGACCGTTGCTAAATTTCAACACTTTCATCCAGAAGAATAATCAGCCCATCAGTGCCAACAGAGTTAGAAAATATTGACACAGATTGATTTTGATGTTAAATAATCAGTTCTGCCAGTTATTTGTTTGGATTCAAGTGTCGCAAGTTTACGACGGTCCCTAAATAACTTAGATTTGTTAATAAATCAAAAGAGTTCTCTAGAGAGAAATCTACACTGCCCTTTTGTTGTATGTATGAATTATGTAAACAAATTATATTATTCTAATTAACCTGGAATTGGTTAATGATTAGGCTGTGTTTCTGATCTAGAAGTATTTAGAATTTACATGTATGTCTTAGTTGACATGAAAACTTAAATCTGTGACCGAAAACTGTGGTCTACAATAGATAATGTCGTTCATGGTATATTGTAGTATCTGATATGAAAACTTTTACAAAGCTCTACTATTATTTGTAGCTAAGCTCACAACCAAATCTGGGGCATTATTCATGGTAACTTTCAAAACTAAGATATTCTAAGGATGTGGCCTTTTCATCGGTTGAGGGTTAAAAGCCTAGAATAAATTTCAGCTGTTAACTACCATTGATGGAAAGGGTTAAAATATTTTAGTTTGAAGATGCATTATGTGAGAGCTAAATCTGGCAATTGCAGTATTTTACTTTGGCTTCAAATGTTACATAGAGTATTAATTAGACATTTATTTACATGATCTATTCTCTAGAACATTGGATGGTTGTGATTTTAACAGATTGAGTCATGATCGCCGTTTAATAATTTAATTTAACAATGAATAATTGAAACTTCGGAAACTTCGTTTATTACCCTAGTAATGAAAATCCAGACTACACTATTCTTATCAAAACTTCCCACGTGGATAACTTCACTCAGAATAAATTCATTTGATTGAAATTTTCAATATTTTACATTTTTCATTATCTATTCATGAAATTTTAACTAAGATAAAATCCAAATTTTAGTTATTTTGTATCTACTTAAATTGGATTTTATCTTTAGCTAAGATTTCGAGAAACAGGGCCCAGCTCTTTAACAAAATCTTACATAATGCATCTTTGGGTTTTTTATGAATCAAGGCCCTGGTTATATTTAAAATGCTGAACTTTAGTTTTCGTATGATGAATTTTTGATTTATGTAAAAGAATGGCGAATAATAAGTATGGAGGATGTATTAAAACGAGAGAAAGAGACATTTTAAATTAAAACTAAGTTCCAAGTTTTATGTGTACGAAAGAAACAGAATGTATAAAATTATACGAAAAACATTTATTTTGAAAAAAAAAAAGCAATAAAATATTTATTCTATTATAAGAATCATTTCCTTGTTTATATTTTTATTGTTTAAATGGAGGTTTAACTTTCTCCACCAACCGGGCTAGGGGATTTGTATGGCCGAATTGTTAGCATGTGCATGTTGTATCAGAAGTTCTGTCATTGAGTCAACTGGCATGGTTTTCATACCCAATTGTACGTGACAAGGAGTAGGATCGCGGTCCAACCTCATGGTTTTCTCCGGGTCCTCCGGTTTCCTACTACTGCTAAAGACACCTAACCCAGAAGCGAATTATTGAAATAAACATGATATGAGTGGAATTTAAATCCCATTTCTCTCTCTCTCCAATCAGACTAATAAAGATGGGAGTACTGACAAGGAGAAACTAAGCTTGGAATCCCAAGGATCTTTTTCTGCCAACGCTGGAATCAAACTGTGTGAACCAGTGCCTTAGTCATTGAGTCATTTTAGCTCCCCTTTGAGGAAGGGGGGTTGGGATGGTCTAGAGTGCCGCGCTTCGACCTCTAGCTGGCCGACCACCTCTGGCTTTTCGAGCCCTGGTGTGTGTGTATGTGGCATGGAGATAGGGGCGCCTTCTAAACCTCGTGGGTTTCCTCCGGTTTCCTCCCACTGCTATAGACCCCTACGCGCAAACAAATTATTGAAATAAAATTAAACCATTTATTAGTCCCGAAATGGCCTAGTTGTGTTGGGGCAACCTTAAACCCAATCTCTCTCTCTCTCTCTCTCTCTTCTCTCTCTCTCTCCTTTGAAGAAGATAACACACATTGAGTTTAGATAGACAAAGAAACAAATTAGGTGAGTTTAAGTGGAAAGGGATAGATTACACTGGATCAGTTTTAAGTTTATAAAGGGGTACATTACACTAGGTCATTTCGGGACTAGTACACTCAGAGAGTTAAATAGATAAAGGGACAGATTACACCCAGTGATTTTAAGTTGACAAAGGGACAGATTACACTTTGTGAGTTGAAGTAGTTAAAGGGACAGATTACACTTTGTGAGTTGAAGTAGTTAAAGGGACATATTACACTTTGTGACAGATTGATAAAGGGGCATATTACACCTTAAACCCAATCTCTCTCTCTCTCTCTCCTTTGAAGAAGATAACACACATTGAGTTTAGATAGACAAAGAAACAAATTAGGTGAGTTTAAGTGGAAAGGAATAGATTACACTGGATCAGTTTAAGTTTATAAAGGGGTACATTACACTAGGTCATTTCGGGACTAGTACACTCAGAGAGTTAAATAGATAAAGGGACAGATTACACCCAGTGATTTTAAGTTGACAAAGGGACAGATTACACTTTATGAGTTGAAGTAGTTAAAGGGACAGATTACAAGTGGTGCAAGGGACAGATTGATAAAGTGGCAGATTACACTTGGTGAGTTTAAGTAGTTAAAGGGACAGACTACACTTTGTGAGTTAATCCGAAGTAGTTAAAGGGACAGATTACACTTTGTGAGTTAATCCGAAGTAGTTAAAGGGACAGATTACACTTTGTGACAGATTGATAAAGGGGCATATTACACTCCGTAATAAGAAGTAGATTACACTCCGGGGAGATTAAGTAGATCAATTAATTAAGGACAGATCAAGTTTAGACCAGAGAAACAATAAATTCAAGGTCATGTGCCTCATTTGCATTAGTTTGGAAAATATATTTTCTGAGGTATTAAACATTATGTAAGAGCTAATTCTGCACCAGGTCTTCAAATATTTTGGCTTCATATGTTATAAAAACTATTATTAATTTAGACATTTATTAACATGTCAAGCCCATAATTGACTCTGGATATTCGGATGGCTGAGATTTAAATGAATTAGATCGCGCACTAGATTTAAAAATGATGCACTAAAAGGGTTAAGTTTGTCAACGAGCTGGGAAACTTGATTTGACTTCTATGGTTTATTTGTCCGCTCCTTAAACCTCTGAAAAGGTCGCTTGAGGTCAACATGAAATGTTGACTTGATTTGGTGTGTTATTTCGGTCAGTGATGGAATTTTCGTTTCGAAATAGTACGCTAAGCTAAACTCGGTTTGTTTACTAACTAACTTTGATATCATTTTTGGCTTTGACACGTGGCAAAATAATAGGTCAAGGCCAAATGTGAGGGCTGACTGAGAAGTTCTTAGCCTGAAAAGAATAGGTCAATTGGGTTGAACCTTGAAACAAACTTTTACCACCAACATGTACAATCAATGAATAAATCATAGACATTGGAACTGCAACTGTAGCGTTATTATTGTCTTCGCACCAGGCCATCCTGTGAACCTACCCATTTGGATCACCAGAGATGGACAAAACTTACTATAGGGAGTCACAAGTACCTGCCACTGAAAGGACGTGGTCTCCACTTCAGGGGATTTCGCCCCCTTTATTTTCCAAAGTAAAGAAGTGGCAGAGAGAGTATTGACGATGACCCCGCGTTGGCCGTCAACAGCAACCATTCAAGAAAACACCGGGATGCATGCATGACAGGGTGATGGCTGATCGACGATTGACCACTCGACATATTGCCAGTTTTGTGGGCGTTATCGCCAACGACTAAAAAATGGCAAAAGTTTATGTAAGATGGGTGCCAAAGCTGACTCGACTGCAGAACAGAAACGTGTCAGATTTCTGACATCCATGACAATCTGCGCCGTTTTGAACAGAACCTGGTAATGTTTGGACCAGATTTGTAACTAAATCTAATTTATATATGAAACGTTCGCAGAGCAAAACGAAATGGAGTTGAACGTCCTACAGTACTAATGAAGATGGGTCATACAGGGTGCTATGAGGGAGATTTTGCCCGGACATCGGCGCTACGGCGTACTCAAATTCCAACTGACACGTGTTCTTTTACGTACAGGCTAATGTGTACAAGGTGCCTGCTTTTTTCGCCCCGTCCTGCACCACTGGTAAGGGCAAGCCAAGTCGGAAAGTCCCGATGGAGTTTCTTAACTTTTACTCTAAGACTTCCTAAAACAACATTAAATTAAAAGTTACTCTTCAGAAATATTTATAATGGATCTTAGAGTTACTTTTAACTAAATGTAAGACTTGGGTCCTAACCAAACTAAATCTGTCACAAAAAGAATCCCACCCATGTCCGTTCGATATCTTTTTATCAACTCGTCATTGTTGTACTCCACAAAGATATCTCTTCTTGTTTTAAACTCTCTTAGGCGGCGTACACGGACGGCAATGTTAACCAAGATAAGAGTACTTTTAACAAGATAGGAGTGCTACAGGAGGACTCCTAAATATGTGTCATCGTTAGGAGTAATTCTTAAAGTAAAATGTTTTATAAATAGGTCTAAGGGAAATCTACAAAGCTAGGAGTAATTTTTGACAGTCTTAGAATTTTTATAAATACCGCCCCAGACCTCCAGGCTAATTAGCAAGCCATCGTCTTAATCACTGAACCAAGGTGTCTTCTGAATCCGAGTCTCACTTTTCTCACAACTGTTAGCCATAAGGTCACCACATAAGTGCTCCTTACGTCACTCGAGCAGCTAGTGACACTGTTACAGTTTTGTCCTGTGGTCGCCCCACGGGAGAGTGAGAAAGAAATGCGGTTTAACGTTCACTCAACACAACTAGGTCATTTCGGGACTAACATATGGTTTTAATTTTATTTCAATAATTCGCTTGCGCGGAGGGGTCTTTAACCGTGGGAGGAAACCGGAGTGCCCAGAGGAAACCCACGAGGTTGAGAAGGCGTCCCTATCTCCATGCCACATACGCTCACAGCAAGGCTCGAAACCACAGGTGACCGGCCAGCTAGAGGTCGAAGCGCGACCCAACCCCCCTCGCCCCATGGGTGTTTTTCAGGGACCCCAATATTTTTCTAGCAAGATCGAATCTCCACTTTCCTTATATACCAAACCTGTCCTACTTTTAATGGAAATATCTATCCTATGTAACTGCACTTTCGTGGGAATGTATCACGTAGGTATTGCATTGACAGCATATATATTGTCCATGATTTTACAAAAAATTAAATATTGTAATCCGGTCCTGTTGATATCAGATTAAATTGCACTTGTAACGGTACAAAAACTGTTTGTTTAGGGTAAAAACTTTGCTCTTGATCAAACACAAACAGATTGATAACAGATCACCCTCCTCGTCACCTTTGATATATCTTATTTTCATAGCATTTGCTTGACAAGCTGGACAAAGGCAAGCAATAAGGTAAGGACGACTGGTTTTGGCCGAGAAATTTCACTAGGATATTCCAGCGTGACTTTACCAATGTCAGTGGTGCAGGACAGAAGGCCTTGCAAGGATAGCGCCCTGTCGTTTGGATGGAACAAAAACCCAGGTCCGGCGTGCTCGTCTCCAATGACCCAGTACAATATTACGTTTATTTCATTTTTTTCGAGATTAATTTAAACAAACTTGTTTGTCGTGGCCTTATGGAGACAAAACGAAACGATTTGTAACGTCCTACTTTATAGCACTAGCACGTCTTATCTGCATCACTGGCAAGATGAAATCAGGCCAAAACCGTGAAATGAACCCGAGACTTTCCGTGACTCCAAGACTGTGGTGACGTAACTTCAGACGTTTTACAACAACTAACTTAAATTTTATATATCTGTTGGCCAACACGGTTCGGTCTAAAACGCTGTTGTATAACATTATTTCTTCTTGGTTTAAACAGGTTCAGTAAGTGCTGTAGCGAATCACTAAGTAGGTTGAGGCTTTAGGTTCGACGAGGCCACTTCGGTAGGCCTATATATATAGGCCTATATATGCGTACATTCAATACAGACAAAATCAAGATAATCAAACATTTGCATAGGCTATAGCTATAGCACTAGCAGGAGGCGTTATGTCCATTGCATTCGGCTACACGATCATTTTATTCAGTTGCATGGTTGGTTATACTTCTGAAATGATAATCAGTGAAACTATGGGTTGTCATAGTCCTATATGTTGTCAATATAAACATTTCAAATTTTCGTTACTTATAATGGTTAACAGGCGCACATTTGATATCCAATCGCAAAACCCAAAGTGTGCTGGGGGAGAACCACATTCAAGACAGTTATAATCAGATCAGCGAGTAGACCTATATAACGCTCTCTTTAGCTCAATACAATAACCAGGAAATAGATCCTGGTGTTGGCTGAGAAAACTCCTGGATTTTTTAACGTAGCTTCGCCTTGTCGGTAGTTAAGATCGAAGAGTCTTTCAAAGAACAGTAGGCTACGTGTCACGTAGCCTAGTTGTTCAGACGGGACATAAAATGACGTTCGTTGTACACAGACATGCTGCACGTAACATAATTCTTGACAGAGTGCCACTGACTGGGCATAATTCCTCTCATACCACACAACATGGCATAATAAAGTCAGTTTTCGTGATCCCGGTTGGTGCAGAAAAGTAGGACATTATGGCCCATTTCAATCGATTGCAGGCATACTAAAGACTTGATAATCCAGTATGTACATGGGTGCATTCTATTAGACTTCCCACCAATAAAGACGAGAGATTAAACCAAAGAAATAGATTTATCGTCCACTCCACACCAACTAGTCTGTTATCGAATTCTAACCATGAATGGTTTATTAACGTGTACACCAATGTGGGACGTCTTTCAATCCCATCCGAACGACTAGAGACGCTGTTCATTATCAAGCCCTACGTTTTTCGACACTGACAATTAAGGGTGAGCAACTTGGAAAAATCGGATAATTTTTTTCGACCAAAACTATCGAAACCGAGACACCGTGGTTTAAGCGTGAGCCATAAATTTACGCACTGCTCCACCGCGGCTCCTGCTATATAAATGTCTGCCGTTTAAATTGCAAGATATAAATGTAGCCTATATTTGTGTTTGTAAACGTAAATAAGAAGTTTAAAATATAAACAGCAATAAACAACAGAATCTTTTTGCCCGTGATGATCACAGGAAAAAAATCAATAATTACTCAAAATTCTTGCACACGATTTATAAAACATTGTCGTGCCGACAATCAAACAACTATACACAAACCGGTTTTAATTGGGTTGTCTAAAAGAATGCGCTATGTAGCTTTGTACACACAGCACGTAACTGTTTTGACAACTTAAATATTCATCTAAAGAGTTATTGACAACGAATGAAACTAATTGGATGATTCTAATAAACAGGTAAATGTTTCCTTGCAATGCCCGTATTACATTGCACGTGGTCTCATCAGCTGTGGGCAGTGGTCAGTTTTACAGTATTTACACTTGTTTGAGCTGACGCTTTTTAGTAGGCTGGATCATCCAGTCACTATTTATATGTACACCTTAGGATCGAATCTCTATACAATTTATGGTAGAAATGAAATGAAATTAGAACACCCTACTCTTCAGCACCTAATCTGGCCTAATTGAAGTGTACTATGAGGGAAATTTGCCCCGGGCATACTATATACTCTTATATCGAATTCCAACTGCCAAGGGATCTTTTACGTGCACCCTAATGTAACACGGACCTTGGTTTTTCGTGCCATCCGAACAACTAGGCAGCTGTCCTTGTCAGGCTCTCCGTCTGCATCACTAAATAGGGGAAACCACCAGGCCTCTGCATCGGAGAAAAAATCGCTGGTCAGTATGCTCGCATTTTCGCCGGGAGAGAGTTTTAGTACGACATATCCTCTCAAATTCGGCCGAGAGGTAGTTAATGTCGGCTGGAAACTCTTAACTTTCCCACACATTGCCACCTGCATGTCATAGAGGCCTAAATTCACTCTCAACGCTTCTAATTTTCGTGGTCTCCCCTCCTCCTGCTTACGGCAGTCGACGATGACCTTCGTTCATTGATTTTTTGTTGTCAGAAATTTTTCTTCCTAGTCCCCCTATGTCGGCTAAATTTTGGTTTCTGGCTTCGGGCCTGGGAACCACATCATAAAACCAAGATAAACTTTCTCGGCCAATGCATGGATCGAACACCCGACCTCCGGGCTAGCGAGCCAGCGCCTTATCCAGTTACCCTCGTGATCCCCCTACTGTGGTAGAAGCTGGTGTATACTTCTTAGAGCAAACGTTAGTGTGATTGCTTGCACACATATAACCAGATATTGGTATTGCCTGCAACAGTTCCTTCTTATTTTCCAATCTGGTTCCTTCTTGTCAGTGGTGCAGAATGCGGGAGAAGACCAGTGTCTAATTGTTCAAAAAGGATTAAGCTTACTATTTAAGTACCGGTATGTATCTCATTGACAGTATGCAAGGGCGTGGTTTGTGATTACTTTTTTGGGTAGACAGACCAAGCTTGGAACCTATAGAACATTTTCATTGGGGTACCAAATCAAAATAATAATTATGAACAGTTTACTGTGCCATTGTTATCGGTCAATTAGGGAGGAAGATATCGTGGCGAGACCCAAGGCAGTGGTTAGATTGCCTTCAGAACGGGACATTCATGTGGATTTAAAGCTGAAAATAAGTCCTGGCCATTAAAATCATGAGGGGGGAAGGACACAAACCTATTCGCCCCCTTCCAATCTAAGGGGGGACACGTCTCCCATCCCCCCTAAATCCAAGCCCATGACAGTACGGTGTAGGTTATGCAAAAGGTCCACTGACATTTTTTTTTTCTTTCCTTAAGATAAGAGTTAGCCAATGTACACATGTCCCTAAGAATGAAATGAAATATTATTCAAGTGTCTGCAAACAATCATTTTGGCCCCAAATATTGGTCTTGTTGTTTCTAAATGTCAGACCTAAAGGCTAGGGGTTAGTCTAAATATAGACTATATGAATCAGGAACCGACATCACAATGATCACGTCAAGCATGGAATTGTATAACAACATCAAAAATCAACCAAGTTAATAGAATAGAATTGTCAAGGAAATATATTATGAAATCAAACGTTTTATTATTTTTTATAGAATAAAGAGGAACAGATCGAGATAGAATAAAGATGGAGCATGTTACATTTAAACATAAAAGAACAACTTTAGAACGAGCAGATAAATTCATATCATCTCATCATTTTACTGATATTAATCTGAGAAGCAGGTAAATAATATACACATGTACAATAGGTGGGTGGGGGTAGGATGGGATCCCTCCCCTCATATGGACAGTGGCGTTTTGGGGAATGGTAGAGTAGTGGGTCATGGATAGGATGGGACCGTTTTACTGATATAATAGGGTGTTTGGGAGAGTTAGGATGGGACCCCTCCCCTCATATGGGACCCCTCCCCTCATATGGACAGTGGATGGGGGATGGTCGAGTACTAGGGGGGCATGGATAGGTTTGGACACCTCCTTACATCATGCCCGTAGAGACATTTACTAGGCCCCCACCCCCCTATATTTGCAGTGGATCAAGCATCTCTAACACTGGATCCAGATGCTTAACACTGGATCAACTGCAAATATTGGGGGAAAGATTCTATTTAGTGTCTCTACAGGACTCCATATGAGAGGGGATGGGTTCCATTCTACTCCCCCCCACCCCCTCTATGTTAAAGTCTTAAGAAAAGCCTAAAATATTCAAGGGTTTTGAAATGTAACAAACCCCAACCAGGGCTATGTAAAACCAGCTGCCTTTCTTCTGACCTACGGTTTTGGGATGTATCATGAGTCCCCCACCTCCAATAATTTGCAATGAATATGCTTCACTGCCAAACTTCACCAAACTTTGACCCAGAACCCCCACCAACCACCCTTATGAACTGCTGTGGGTATATATTTCGTTACCTATTTTGTTTGTTTTATTAAGATTGTTAGTTTTTAACATAGCTGTATTTTAAGATTGTTTTTGAGATATCTGTATTTTAAGATAGTTTTTAAGATTTTAAGGTTCTTAGTTTTTAAGCTTCTTATATTTTAAGATTCTTAGTTTTTAAATTCTTAGTTTTTAAGATTCTTGGTTTTTAAGATTCTTAGTTTTTAATATTTCAGATTATATCCTGAGAAACAACCACTAGTATCAATACAACATTATGCCACTGCCGACAGGATACCTTACAGTCAGGCCGTATCACAAACATTCAAAGATACTCAAGTCGGACACAGCTTTGGTCCTACGTAAGTAACAATCAACAATCTTTGTGAATTAATGATACATTATGTTATAAGAGCTAAATGGCCTGAAATTTTATATAAACTATATTATTTACACATTTATTTACAATGACAATCTAATGCATAGTCAACTCTCTAGGCCATCTGATAGCCTGGATTTAAATAGATTAGATCACTTGCAAGTCTAGACAGAAATGAAATGGAATGGGGTTTAACGTACTACTGTTCTGCTCTGACTGGGCTAATGGAGACAGGTTTTTGCCATACAGTGTGCTGAGGGAAATTTTCCCCGAACAGCGGTGCTAAAGCCTACTGTAATAATACCGAATTCCAACTGCCAAGGAATCTAGACAACTTCTTCGAATACCCAAAACTGTGCTAAGAATAAAGTAGGCTGATTTAAAGTAGCTATGTCTCTAACTCAGTATCATCCAAAATCTTTGACAGTCAAAACATGAATTATTTGTCAATTTAATGGCTTCTGATATCCAATATTTAAGACAAAATAAACATGTTACCATCGGTACATGAATCGTGTACCATAATGTATTTCGGCACCATTTGTAACAAGGGACCCGAAGAACGAGGCTATACATGTTCTAAAAGTAAGGTAAGTCATGTCAAATGGTGACGTCAAATTCTTATCTGGAGAGCATGCGCAATAAATTTGATCCGTTTAGACTGGAAAAATCAGACGCTAGACATTGCCATTCTATTGAGACTTCTGTCATATTTTGCCGAACACAACTGATTTGAAATTAGAGTAAAACGAAAATTATTGAATGTAATCAGTTTATACACATTCATATTACATTATTATATGGGTTGCGACCCATTTGTGTAAATTTCTAGGTCCCAAATATTAGTGATTTAGCCCCTTCAAATGAAAATTTTCAGTATATTCATTTTTCATGCCAAATCCTATTTCCATCAAATATTCAGACCTCTGTCAATATATCCTTCACTTTCCAAATCTTGTGATGACTATTTTGATTATAAATGTTAAGTTGGTATGTCAAATGTTGTGTTTTTAACTTTCAGTTGGTCGACTCACTGGTTTAAAGTAGAATTAGAAATTCCTAAAAGTTGGCATGGAAAGGAAGTTCATTTATTGTGGAATTCTGATTGCGAGGGTTTGGTGTGGATTGACGGAGAAGCTATTCAGGTGACAATTTGTGTTATTTACTGGTCACCATGGTCTCCACCTTACTGTGAATAATTAAAAAAATTGAAAGTACAAAAAAAACGAAACGAAATATAGATCTGTATATTAATCAGATTGTTCCCATGCGAAATCTAGAGTTTAAAGCGACCATACTACGGAGTGATGTAATTGAAATAGTCTGGCCAACTGTATTGCTGGTATGTAATGACAGATTCTTAGACAGAAATGAAATGGAATGGGGTTTAACGTCCTACTGTTCTGCTCTGACTGGGCTAATGGAGACAGGTTTACGCCATACAGTGTGCTGTGAGGGAAATTATCCCCAAACAGCGGTGCTATGGCCTACTCTTATATTGAATTCCAATTGCCGAGGGATCTCATCCGCCTGACCAGACAGCTGTCTTTGTCAGGCCCTCTGTCCTGCACCACTGACAAGGGCAACCCACATCAGAAAGTATGGATGCACTGTCTCGGCCAATGCAGGGATCGAACACAGGGATTGTTTATAATCTGGGCTATACTGATAATAATCTGTATTTCAAAATACCCAGTGGAAACACATCTGACTCAACCTCCCACTCCACAACACGAAGATCTGACTGGTTGTAGTTGGTGGTTGCATCAAATGCGTTTTCACTGGGTATTTTGAAATACAGACATCCTTCTCCCCCCCCCCCCCAAATTATTAAGATTTTATTACGATTGTTAGTTTTTAAGATGTAAAATTGCTGGCTTTTAAACAAGCTAAGTCTACATAACTGATTTGAAATTAAAGAGTAAATATGAGAGGCATTGGTGTGGATTGCATCTGCATGTTAAAGGGTCAATCCCGATAATGTTTTTGAGAATAAAACTCTTTAATTTTGTGTTAAAATCCATTAAGATCCCTTACCTTAGGGCTGAGCAACTAACTCAATATATGTGATACGTTTTCAAACAACTTAAATCCACAGTCTTCATCTTGAAATGGAGTTCGGTGTCCCAAACTGTATTATGCGGTGATTTGATAAAACCAGACTTTTATTTTTTAAAAATAATGTGTCGGTGAAATTTACCTTTTGTTATCAAGTACAGCACATGGACCATTCACCGTGTAGACCTCTGAAGGAACAGGATTCGATTATCGGGTCACCAAACGAAAGAATTGACCCAAAATCTTAAAAGGGTTACGTGCCCGGATAATCTGTTTTAACGCTCACGTCCAAACGACTCAATATTTTAAGCTGAAATTTTGATTCAGAGTATATACACCATTCTTCTATATTTTGGCGTTCAAATTTCATACAGACTCAGACTATTTTTGAGACTCTGTTCTATTCGGGACAGTCCCTTTAAACAAATTAATAAAAACATATTATTTCAGGGTTTAAGTGGTGAAAATAAAAGAATAAGTTTTCCATTACGTGAAGCTGGCGACTGTAAATCATCCCAATCTAGGTAAGAATAAACTGCTGCTACTTCGAATTAAACAAGTTCTAAATTAGGGATTCTTTTTGTTTTTCAAGTCTTACAACCTCAACTGGCGAGGATTCGATTCCCCCCGTTGGAAATGAGAAGGGTCGACTGTCCAACAATGTGCATGGGTTTTCTCTCGGCTAAACTCCCCTTTCGATTCCCAGGAATAGGGTCGCCTGCTCAACTTTCATGGATTTTTTCCGGTGTTCTCCAGTTTCCTCTCATTGTTAAAGACCCCTTTGCACAAACCATGTGTTAGTCACGAAATGACCTAGTTTGAGTCGGAACAGAGGTTATGCTACATTTCTCTCTCTTTCTCTCCCCCCTACGACCACCCCAAACTTGGGCCGCAAGACTAGGTTTCGCTGATTATCTTTTTACACAGAGATGGGATATATATGTATATACACACTGGTTTCAGAAAACATGATTCCACTATTACCATGAGACTAGATTTATTTAAATGATTATTAACTGATTTCTGAACCATCATTCCACTTTTTGGAAAATTCACATAGCTGACTGTTCTGTAAAATTTTATAGTAATGGTCGACAGATTGTGTATATAGAAATGGCATGTAATGGGTTGCTAGGTAACGGTTTAAATGGTATGATTAATCCACCCGAATTAAAGAAATGTTTTCAACTGAAACAAGCGGAGGTTGCTGTGTTCAACAGACAGGTGTATAAATTGATACTGGATGTAGAAATATTACACGATATAGCTAAGGTAAGTTATATCCATGGTGATCTTTTTGTCTGATTTTGTCACCTCATTGGGGGGGTTGGATGGCCGTATGGTTAGCATGTGCTTGCTGTATCATAAAGCCTGTCATTGAGTCAACATGCAAGTGAATTATTGAAATAAAATTGAACCATATGTTATACCGAAATAACCTAGTTTGTGTTGAGTGGACGTTAAACCATATTTCTCTCTCTCTCTTTTCACCTTAGAGGGGAAATCCATAAGTATGAAGTACTGCAGTAGTATATTGGATAACAAAATCAAGTACATAGTAATGTATGTTAGACCATTGTAAGCCCCAGATGTTAGCACTAACAGCTAAAACCAGGCTATGGGGGTTAAACCCTTTCTACCTTACTGGTATGATTTCTGTCAAGGACGTAGTTTTCAGGACACAGTCAAGACTTCTTTAAGTCCAGATAACAACTGTTGGTATGACCAGAGCTGCTGAGCGAATTTTTTATGTGCCAGAGTAAGACAACTGAGCCAATTTCAACATTTTGGGTCATAAATCCTAAACAACTCCCGACTCAATTTGCAATGATGGGTCACATATATGAAAGTTTGTATTTGTTTTATCAGGAGATGACAGAAGATACAGAGAGAGGTTATCAAGCCTTATATACTGTAAACAGAATGGTTAATGAATGTACAGTTGGTGACAGTTCTTCTTATCAACGGTATGGTTTATTGACTTCATATAACTTTAGATTCATTGTCTTATACTTTACTAGACATTAGAAACAGGCTGTAGTCTGAGTAAAATTTCCCTTATAGCACACTGTATGGATCAGTAATAAATTATAGTAATTGTATTCCATATTACTGTGTTCTGTGTTACTAAATGCAACTGATAAAATACAATAATATGTTTGCAGTTAATTTAAAAATTTGAGAATTTCTTGCAAATTTATTTTGCACTATAAAATAAACTTTTAAAACTTTTTGAACCAAGATAATGTCGAAATCAAATGATTTGGAGTGTGACGTTCTACAATTCTACTCTGAACTAGGCTAATGAAGACAGGGATACGCCATACAGTGTGCTATGATGGAAATTTTGTACTAACAGCGGCACTACGGCCAACTCTTATATCAAAATCCAATTCTCAAGGGATCTTTTGAGTGCCTGCCAATGTGTACGTGGGGACCTTTTTTTTGTCCCATCCCAATGACTCCAGGTTAGCCAGCCAGCGTCTTACCCACTTATATTAGCTACTGTGACCCAAGATGATGTTGAATATGCTGCCATATTATTAAACATCAAGTTGACATTATGTATACATCATTTAATTTTGCACCCATTTTTTCTGTAGAGCCCAGAAAATAGCTGATGAATTTTTTGCGCAGAGAAATGGAGACAGTCAACATACAATATATGCCATGGGACATTCTCATATTGATACAGGTGAATAGCATTGAAATCATTTATGTATTAAATTTTGGAGAGAGAGAGAGAGAAATGGGGTTTAACGTCCACTCAACACAACTAGGTTGCGCGTATGGGTCTTTAGCAGTGGGAGGAAACCCACGAGGTTGAGAAGGCGCCCCTATCTCCATGCCACATATGCTCACACCAGGGCTCGAAACCACAGCCGCAAGCCAGAGGTGGCCGGCCAGCTAGAGGTCGAAGCGCGGCACTCTAGACCACTAGGCCATCCCAACCCCCCAATTTTGGAGAGTGTTATAATAACAATAACTCAATTTTCAGAATTTCCTCATTGCGACTCAGTTTGCCAGCAAGGGTCACATATAATGGCAGTTATTGTGGCTTAATAGTATAATGTGTGTGCTGTAGATCATAAGGTCTGTCATTGAGTCAAGTGCCATGGGTTCAATCCAAGGTTTGTACGTGACAAGAAGTATGAGAGCAGTCGAACTTCATTGGTTTTCTACTGGTCTTCTGGTTTCCTTGCATTGCTAAAGACCCCTACGCGCTAGCAAATTTTTGAAATAAAATTAAACCTTATAATATGTTAGTCCTGAAATGACCTAGTTTGTGTCAAGTTGACTTTAAACCTCCTTTCTCTCTCCCAGTGTTGTCTGCTCGAAAACAACATTTACAAAGGGTGCATATTTTTGGCAGTGCAATGTTGTATTTTATAAGTGTTTAAGACCGTATTAACATAAAACAGTAATCAAAATTGAAAGGTACATGTGGCCCCGATTTAGGGGGGGGGGGGGGCTACTAACAATAACTGACGCAATGTGGCCGCCCCAACTATGCACCACACCCATACCCCTCCCCCCGACATTTTATTTTTCACTATTAAAAATTATTGCCGGGGCTAAAGCCCCCTTAGCCCCCTGGCTCCGCGGTCCTTGCATGTGGCTCCCAGAATCAATATTTATATTTACTGTATTTTTTAGCCTGGTTATGGCCGTACGCTGAAACTATACGTAAATGTGCGAGAAGTTGGAGCTGTACGTTACGTTTGTTGGAAAAATATCCTAGTATGACCTTTACATGCTCACAGGTTGGTGCTTTATCAAATACAACTCAGGGATGGATCCATTCCTCTTTCCCATATAATCTAATAAAATCAAGAGTTGATATATAATTGATTAATGGGTATGCCTACTGGAAATGTGGATGAAGTGGGGGAGGAAGGCTTTAAAACTTTCTAATAGTAAGCTCGGGGGAGGACAGCACTAAATGTTAATGAAAACTAAAATGTAAACCTGCGGATAAGACAAACTATAGACGTTGCAAGAAAAAAACAACCAATATCAAATCAAGTGAATGGATCTGGAGGCATGTTGTAATCATCCACTGTGCGGTATCTGAAATAATACAGGCTAAATTCAAATGTAAAACAACACAATGAAGTTAGAATTTGTGTTTAATAAAAGAACTTGCCTTCAAGTGCTATTCATCTTCTTGTTGTTATAATGGGGGGGGGACGGGGCAGTGTTCTGAGATAAATGCCTAAGGTTCCACAATTCCAGTATGATCGACATGAAACTTGGCAAACGATCCTTGATTGACTGACTTGGTTTTTGAATTTGACATCATAATTTAAAGATTGTGAGATTGATGTCATAATTTAAAGATTGTGCAAAGGATGTCATAATTTAAAGATTGTGCAAAGGATGTCATAATTTAAAGATTGTGCAAAGGATGTCATAATTTAAAGATTGTGCAAAGGATGTCATAATTTCAAGATGGCAGAAATGATGTAATAATTTCAAGATGGCAGAAATGATGTAATAATTCCAAGATGGCAGAAATGATGTCATAATTCCAAGATGGCAGAAATGATGTCATAATTCCAAGATGGTGGAAATGACATCATAATTCCAAGATGGTGGTAATGACATCATGCTCGATTCCTGATCCATATGGCACTGTTACACTTGTTTTATTTAGATAATAATTATTCTGGTTATAATTAACTGTATTTGTTTTTATATCTACAGGCTCAACAATATGAGTGGGTAAAACAACGTTATCCATCCATTTATAAAGATATACAGAAGTTTGTTAAAACTGGACAATTTATACCTGTTGGTGGTACATGGGTCGAAATGGTGAATATTACATTTATAACTAGATTTCAAACAATAGTATATTTTAATCGGATGCAATGAATGGATCCCTGCTTTCCGTAAAAGCATGATAATTTTAAAAAAACAGCAAATTTTAATCCGACACCATTGATAGATGTCTGCTTTCTGTTAAAGCATTATGATTTCAAACAACTTGTGTCCTATTTTAATAGGACACAATTAACAGAATTATGTTTTCCATAAAAGCACGGACACAATTAACAGAATTATGTTTTCCATATAAGGGATACCAATATTGAGATTGTCAAATTCACTTTTCATATAGAATGAAAAACTGTGATTCCAACTTCAAATTAGTGGTGCACTTTAAAAAATCAAAAATGCAGCCTGTGCAAAATTCCTGCAGTAAAAGACTTACAGTAGGAAAATTTAGCTCTGAGACAATGCATCTTTAATAAATTGTGTAACATTTAATGCCTGTGGATGGTATAAATTGGTAAACATATTCTTTGATGTTTCATCTAGGAGAGAGTCATGGTGGCTAAGTGGGTAAGATGCTGGCTCGTTAGCCTGAATGTCGTGTGTTCGATCCCTTCATTTGTCGAGAAAGTTCATTGGGGGATTTTCTGACCTGGTTTCCTCTTGTCAGTGGTGCAGGGCAGAATGCCTGACAAGGACAATTGTCTAGTAATTCAAATAGGATGGAAAACTGAGGTCCTGTGTATACATTGGCATGGGATTCGATATAAGAGGAGGCCATTGTGCCACTGCCCTCTCATAGCACACTGTACGGCGTATCCCTGTCTTCAATAGCAAAGTCGGAGCAGAACAGTAGAACGTTAATCCCCATTTTATTTTATTTTTTGTAGGATGGTAATATACCAAGTGGTGAGGCATTTGTCAGACAATTTTTACTGGGACAAAGATACTTTCAACAGGAATTTGGACTCAAGTGTAAAGAGGTACTATTTTATACACTGTCAACCTGATATCATAGACTTATGAACACACATCATTTACTAATCAAAGTTTCTGTCATTTATCATAGAAGTGATGATTGTATGTATCAAAAGAGGTTAGAATTTATACAGTAGTCATTAATTTGCAGGTATGTAACTTAGTGACATACTACCTACTTAAAGACTACGGCCTGATTACTCACAATTTTAACTGACTAGGAATTTTTGAGGCAATTAATTTCATTTATAAACGTTTTTTTGTGTGTCCATAGGTCAATGATATTAACATTACAGTGTTATAATTATATATATATACAAATTTATGGAATCATTTCCTGCCTTATTTCTGAAAGTGGTATGTTTTTTGGCTAAAATACTCCTGGTCTAATACCACCAACAAAGACTTGAAATAAAGCACCTGCCTCAGACCCGGAGAGTCAAAGTTGACACAAGGGGCAGACTAAGTAGTTCTGGGTGTTTGAACCAACTGGTTTCTTGGGGACGACATCGCATAGATGAATGTGATATGACAAGAAAACTAAACAAAGATCAATTTAATTTTTTTTCCCAATCCGAGCGATTTGATCCCTGACCTCTCTGGTTCACCCAGTTTCCTTCCGAATTATTGGAATGAAATTGAATGATTTCTCTCTCTATCTCTTTAAGTTCTGGTTACCTGATACATTTGGTTATTCTGCCCAGTTACCACAGATTATGAGAAGTTGTGGCATCAACCGATTCCTGACACAGAAAATGTCCTGGAATATCTACAATAAGTTCCCTGTAAGCCTGTTCGTTTTGTCTCTTTATTTGTTATGTTTATAGTAGAAATCAAATGACAAAGGGTTTAACGTCCTACTGTTCTGTTCTGTCTGGGGGGCAAAACACCTACTCATTTTTCGAATTCCAACTGTCAAGGGTTCTTTTACATGTGCACCAATGTGTACACACGACCTCAATGTTTTTTTTCGTCCCATCCAAATTAATATATGCTGTTCCTTGTCAGACCTTAGGTCCTGCATCACTGACAAGGGGAAAATGCAAAAGAAAAACCTAAGGAACAAACACCAGAATACCTTTTTTGCGAGCCTTCACCTTACTGACTGAGCCACCAAGACTTCCCTGTCTGATCCCCATGGATGAACCCAGGGGTTTGAAGAGTGGATCGGAATGAGACCACTGGCGATATCTACTGTCTACGCCATGGTAAATGATAAACAGATTTCTACAATTATAAACAAACTAGTAAACTTTGGTTATTATTAACTTACCTGTGTGTTTGAAATAAAATTCATTGCACAACTAATTATCACAACCATGAAAACACGTACTCTCTTGAAAAATTGAAATTCAACAAACTTTTGGCTAAGAAAAATATCAACATGGAAGCTAAGTTACATCACACAGGTAAGTTTATAATAACCAAAGTTAACTAGTTTGTTCATAATCGTAGAAATCCGTTTATTATTTACCATGGCATTGACAGTAGGATGCTTGTTAAGTTGTCAAACAACTTCATTGAATTATTCTGAACTTTTCATTTTGATATAATATTTCTTTTACATTTACACTGATGGTGTTAATTAATTATTGATTATGTATCATTATGTTCTTTTATATAATCCATTGTCAAGTTAAATCTATTATTCTACGTATGTAATGTATGAAACTGTATGTCTAATGTTTAATTGTTTGTTATTTATACACGAAAACATTTGAAGGCATCCATAGAGTGTAGACCGCTAGCTTATCATTCGATGAAAGAAACAAAAATGTGTTATTTTATTTACTGGTTGTATAAAAGAAAATGTATCGATTTTAAAATTTCACAATGTCTTGAAATCTGAAAAATAAACAAACAGTTTAAATAAAGGAACTCGTATTGAGTTGATCTGAACATTGATCATTTCAATTGCATTGAATAATTGAATTTTATTTGAATAATGATATAGAATAGTCGAAACTGATCAAATAAGATTTGAAAAGTGATTTAGAATATTCAAATAAGATTTGAATAATGATTTAGAATATTCAAATAAGATTTGAATAATGATTAAGGATAGTTGAATAATGAATTAGAATATTTGAATAATGATTTGAATAATGATTTAAAATAATTGAATAAGATTTGGGTAATCATTTAGAATATTCATGTAAGATTTGAATAATGATAAAATCAGCATTCGATACGAGAACAAACTTTAACGAAGCTTCTTGTATCATCAATTAATTACAAGACTAATATATTTCAGCACCATACCTTCTGGTGGGCAGGGTTAAATGGGTCGAAAGTTTTGTCTCATTTCCCGCCAGGTGATGATTATGGAATGAATGGAAAGGTGAAAGAGGTACATTAATTGCCGAACTCATGTTGTAGGCATGATTGTTTAAAGGAATTGGTTTGTGTTTTCATATAGAAATCAACTGAATATTTGTGTTTTATCAAGATGTTGTATTATAATATAGTTATAAGCTAACTGTAACTTGCAAGCGACATGAAATGAGGTTTAACATTCACTTTTCTGCACCATGGGGGGCTAATGAAAATGGGCATACGCCATGATGTGTGCTATGAAGGAAATTTAACCCTTTCAGTAGCATTTCCACCTACTTTTCATTGAATTCTTTTACGTGCACGCCAGTCTGGACACAGAAGTTTGGGTGGTCTAGCTTCAATGGTTTAGCACGTGTATGTGAAATCCTTCTGTCTGTCAAGTAGCGTAGTTTTTAATTACTGCTTGTGCATGACAAGGAGTAGGGTCACCTGGACAATCATGTGGGTTTTCTCTGGGTCCTACTGCTAAAGATGCCTACGTGCAAGTGAATTATTGAACCTTATGTTAATAATGAAATGACCTAGTTTGTGTCGAGTGGACGTTAAACTCCATTTCTCTCCCCTGGACATAGAGGGACTTCAGTTTTAGTCCCATCCAAATGACTAGGCACACTTTGCAACATAAAATTTAAAAAATGTTCATTTGGTTTCTGATATGAAAACACCAACCGATGCTTAGTATTTTTGCATGTTTTATTTTCTAGTTATGTTTTATTTATATTTTCTTCCCGTGCCAATAGCATCATACATTCTGGTGGTCGGGTATTGATGGCTCACGAGTCTTGTCACATTTCCCACCTGGTGATTCTTATCATATGACGGCTAAAGTTAAAGAGGTAAGGCCATCATCCCTACCCTTCCTCATCCCCCATTCTTCCTTCTCACCTCTCTTTCATTCCCACCTCTCTTACCTTATTCCCACCTCTCTTTCCTTCCCTCCCTTCACCTCTATTTTTTTCCCATATCTCCTTCCTTCCTTTCCTCCCACCCCTCTTTCCTCCCTTCCCTCCCACCTCTCTTTCCTTCCCAACTCTCTTTCCTTCCCACCTCTATTTCCTCCCGCCCTTCCCAACTCTCTTTCCTTCCCACCTCTATTTCCTCCCGCCCTTCCCACCTCTCTTTCCTTCCCTCCCTTCACCTCTATTTCTTTCCCATATCTCCTTCCTTCCTTTCCTCCCACCTCTCTTTCCTCCCTTCCCTCCCACATCTCTTTTCTTTCCATCCACTTTCCTTCCCAACTCTCTTTCCTTCCCACCTCTCTTTCCTAACCACCTCTCTTCCTTTCCCACCTCTCTTTCTCACCTCCCATTCCTACCTAATCTCCTTCCTTTCCTCTCACCTCGTTTCAGCCCACCCTCTTTCCTTCCCACCTCTCTTTCTTTCCCACCTCCCCTTCCTTCCCTTCCACCTCTCTTTTCTTCCAACCTCTCTTTCCTTCCTTCCCACCTCTTTTTCCTTCCAACCTCCTCTTCCTTCCCACCACTCTTTCCTTCCTTCCCTCCCACTTCTCTTTAATTCTCTCTCTCTCTCACTCTCTCTCTTTCTCTTGTGCTTGCTCTTTCTCTTGCGCTCACTCTCTCGCGCTCTTTCTCTTGCGCTCTCTCTCTCGCTCGCTCTCTAGCGCTCTCACACTCTTTCTCATTTGTTGTAGAGCTACTGTAGTCTGCAAGTTGTTTCTGTATTTATGTTATATGCATTCTAATTACATATTTATATTGATATATATGCATCGTTCTCTTAGTATTGATTAATAGTTCATGTTTTTATTTAGTTGTTATATACGTTGAAGAATTTCCGTGATAAAGGCCGTTCTGGTCGCAGTGTTTATCTTTACGGTTACGGTGATGGCGGTAATGGACCAACGTAAGTTTAATGAATTAAAAGAAATTGATTCTAGGATTTAAAAATCTCACCTCTTTTAAATTGTTTAAGTGGCATTTAGTAATTAACTGAGTAAGAATAACACATGACACAATTATATGGAATACAATAGAGATCTATGTCTAGCGACATTTAGACGAGGGTTCTCAAGCAAAGAATGACTATATCCACTTTAGAGAAACATTTCTTTATATAAAATTTTTATAGCAAGCCATAATTTAGTTTGGTCCTAGTTTATGGTTTATTGTCCTGTGTCGAACGGATGGAAATTTGGTACAAACATAATCCTATTATAGTATTTTATTTTATGATGTGTAATATGCTTATTGTTTAACATTAAGCAGCTGATTAAGTAGGCAAAGGTTGTTGTACAAACCTTACAGGGAGTAGCGTCCCGGCTTTGCCGAGCTACTGTGATATTCATAGAAGTTGTTTTTCCTTATGACTTCCAAACAAATGCAAGGGTAAGGGATGGTGATGACTAGTCATCTTGTTAAAGTTGGGGCCTATTGGATAAGGGGGGTTGGATGGTGGAATGGTTGACACGTACGCTGCAGTTTTAGGCCTGTCATTGAATCAACTACCATGGTTTCGATTCCCCGGTTGTGAGAGAGAGAGGTTAAGTGTCCACTCGACACAATTAGGTAATTTCGGGACTAACATGGTTTAATTTTATTTCAATAATTAGCTTGCACGTAGGGGTCTTTAGCAGTGGGAGGAAACCAGAGGAGCCGCAAAACTCGTGAGGTTGGACAGGCAACCCTACTCCTTGTCACATACAACCAGGCATTCAAACCACGCCAGTTGACTCAATGACCTAGTTTGTGTCAAGTGGATGTTAAACCCCATTTCTCTCTCTCCCCAAGTGTATATTGGGTTTAGATTCTTTTATAAAATGTTATTAGGGAATTCTTGTGCTTTACATCTAAATTGTTTCATTTTTTTTTCAGGGAAGAAATGTTTAATAAATTGGAAAGAATGGAGAATGTTGATGGATTACCCAAGTAAGAAATTAAAATATTTCTGTCCAGGATATGTTTGACATTTAGAATAACAATGTACTGCAGCAACAAAATTTTCCCAAAAGTTTGGTAGAATCACAAACCACCAAAATGTTTTCAAACATTTCCTGGAAAAAAATGTTGTTTGGAATATTTCCTTTACATTATGGTTTGAATAATTATTTCAATAGGTAGTTAGGACTGTTTATAGATAACATCTTTTTTAGGGCTTTATTTTCATACAGTTTAAAAATATAACTTAAAAATAAGAAATTGTAACTTTAAATAAAAAACAAATAAAACTTTGATCTAAAAAAATGATTTGGTCCTAAATTATTTTTAGGGTAAAGATGAGCTCACCGGATGAATTTTTCTCTAATATTGAAAGTAAAGAAGAGAAAAATCTATGTACGTGGTCTGGAGAACTCTATCTTGAGATGCATAATGGTACTTATACAACACATGCTGAGGTAAATATTTACATATACAACACATAGAGGGTAAATATTTACACTCACAGCATGCTTTTACTTATACAACACATGCTGAGGTAAACTTCGCATAAGTCGGATCTTCGCTCATCTTGAATAAAACTGTTGGGACCCTATGACCCTGCACATATTTCGTATTAAGTTGGGTTTCCTAAGTTGGATCTTTGCTCAATTCGGATCAAAATATTTAGTCCATTTGATCTTTTTCCGACTGTCGGAACAGCAGTATGTTCAGAATTTAACCAAGTCAGTTTTGTCCTGCATGGTATAAAACGCATTTAGGTATTCCATTCACAGAACCCCTAAATACTTCCCCCTATAATCAAATTTTCACAGAAAATTTCAAACTCCCTGTCTGCTGTACGAGACACTTTCTGGGAAAATTTAGGATATTTTTCAAAGATGGCGACATTACAGAAATTTTCTACTTGTACTAAAACAGAAGTTATCTAGTCGCACAGGTAAATATTTGCATAATGGAACATACATTACAACCCAGGCTGGAGTAATATTTACATATTCTTTGCATAACTGACTTAACAATATTGTGGAAACCAGAAAATGTTAAAAATCATAAAGTTTATCGATGACTGGGGTCTCATTTTACAAAGCATATGTAAAGTTACGAGTCAATTGATTGACTAGATTTGTATTTTAGTATTTATGCCAAACAGAGATTTGGGCAAAGAAATAGGCAGCTGGGTTGGACAAAAATACTGCCTGAGGAACAATCACTTAATAATGGACTGATCTAGTTTTAAAACCCAGTCTAGTAGTATGCAATACGCATTATTGTATATTTACATAGTGGATGTCGATCGTAGCCATGTTTGAAAATTGGGTTTTGGAAAAAAAGAGACTTTCAAACGTGCAAAATGACCGTTTGGTCAGATCTAGGTACGATCATATTTACATAGCTATAGGTCTTGATCGGCATATATGGCCGACGTGGAACCCATGCAGTTTACTATTGCTGTTTTGTGTGCTTTGGAACAGAACCCTCGAACACAATAAATTAAAGAACATCTCTTTAACTATAGTTGTTTATATATAATCTTTAACAGGTGAAGAAGCAGAATCGTAAAGGTGAATTACTGCTTCGTGATGTAGAATTTCTGGCAACCATAGCAACAGTATTATCAGGAACCAGTGGAAGTGGTTATAAATATCCATCTGGTGAAATAGATCGTCTGTGGAAGCTTCTTTTGTTAAACCAGTTCCACGATGTTTTACCTGGCTCTTCTATTGGTATTGTAAGTTAAACAATTTGATTAAATCACAGATCCTATCTCGTTTCATTTTACTTGTCTTTACTACACTAAGATCTGGAGGAGTTGTTATCATCTACGTGTTTTGGATAGCGTGAGGGATTAGCTAATGAAACCAAGTGTTAGAGCGACTTTTGATGTGCAGAACTGTGGGTAAACCACAAGAATCGTTAATGATGATTGATTAATCAATGTCTGATGTCATAGGATCATAAGCTGCTTGCATAACCTCTGATGCGACCTATCGCTACAACTTGTCAGATCGTCACGTAGTGTAGGCTGTCAAAGTATAAAAAATGAAACGAAATATAGATCTATATTTTAATCAGATTGTAAGTTCAACTAAACTGACACAGGATACACAATCAGCCCCGACTGAAAAAACAATTGACCTATTTCTTTTCCAAAATCTTTGCTTTCACTGAGAAAAAAAAAGGCCTAAATCGAAGGAGAAAATGATCTATGAGTAGGGTGCTACTTTCATTTTGTTGTCGTGTTACATATTGTTCTTGACAATATCCGACGGCCTAGAGCTACCCAGTTCAGCCTGACTGTACAATGACAAAATATGGTGGGACACTACCCTCATAGCACTTTTCAACTGTCGAGGGTCATTTTTTGTCCCACCTAAACAACTAGACATCACACTGGGAAATCAAGTGCAACTTTCTCGACCAACACAGACAGCTAACCCAAAAAATCCTGATTAGTGTGCCAGCACTTTATTCATTGGGTTAAAGCGGCTTCTTTGTTTGATAGAAGAAGAACCTAATTCAAATTTGGAGTCTTGGTAAAATTTCTACAAATCAATATTTTTGTTTTTTCCCCTGTCATTGAAACCTTGTAAACAGACTTTTTGAAATGGAGTTAGTTCTCCTGGAATTTCACCCATGACATAGAAGTAAGACAAATCAGTTGGTGTGTGTATTTGTTGATGCCTGGCCGGAAACTGTTTGTTTTTTTCCAGGTCTATACAGATGCCCATGAATATTACAGAGGTTAGTTGTAAATTTCTTTTTTACCATGAATCTCCGATTTTGGTTCATTAAGCTTAAAAATACAACACTTGTGTGAATTCTAAAAAGTATTCAATGTACACAAATCAGGATATGGTCACTAGAGGTAGTTGACAACTCCCAAGAAATAGGGTCAATAAGTTTCCATTATCTTTAACAGCTTCTTTGATTGGCATTTAGTAATTGAACATAATAACACAAGGTACAATTTTATGGATACACAATTACTGAGTCTGATACTAAGCGACGTTTCGACGAGGATACTCTCGTCTTTATCAAGCAAATGATGCCCATCTATCATTTGCTTGATAAAGACGAGAGTATCCTCGTCGAAACGTCGCTTAGTATCAAACTCAGTAATTGTGTATCCATATAATTGTACCTTGTGTTATCTTTAACAGCCTTAAACCAAAAAATAATTCCTGTTATGTAGCGTATGTAGCATATCGTATTTTAAAACCTATGATTACCACAAAATATATAAAGAAAAATAGAACACTTGTCTATAACCAGTTAGTTTAATAAATCTATCTCGAAAAGTAAAAATAGGTTAAAGCTTGATATTCTGGAATCTTTAAGGCTCCATTTAAATAATATTCATTTCTTTTTTCCCTAGATATACAGAAAACAGGAAATGAATTACTAGATAAATCTTTGGCAGCAATTACTCAAGTAAGACAAATATTAATGATAGATAACATAAGAATTAAATAATAATCACACCAATTTGATTTTCTATTCTGTAAAAATTTTCCTTCCTTTTTCTTCGGGAAAAACAGTTATGTAAAAACCAAATGAAAGCTTTTTTTGTTGTGTTGCTTGTTTGGTTGTGCTGCTCAAATGCTTTTAGGTCCATTCCAAATTATCAAGTTTTGAACATTTAAACAAAACATCTTTCATGTGATTCCTGTGGCTATTTATTTATCGAAACCTTGTTTTACAGAAAATCAATTTGGTGTGGCCTAATTCTGACTAATATCTTAGTTTTAGCTAAACAATAACTATGTTTTTTGAATATGTTTTTACAGAAGGGGGATAATTCTGTTGTTGTGAACACTCTAGGTTGGAAAAGAAGAGAAGTTATCTCCCTTATTAAAGGTGATAAAAGTCCATCCAGGAAGAAAGTTAAAACAGGGGGATCCAGCCAACAAGTTGATCATAAAGGAGATGATTTAGGTGAGAGAATGAATTTGACTGCATGCTGATGTAAATGCAGTTATTGCCCTTTAAATGATATTACGGCAGGTAAAGGGAGATAATTCATTCAAACTGAAAATAATGTGTACAATACTGTAGAGCTCACAGTTTGATTCACTTTTATTTTACTTCTGACTTTTTGTTGACCATTTGAACCACACTGTGGAAGGATTAGTAAGTCTACTACTGACCAATTTCCTAGTTCCACAGTCTCTTTGATGGAAGCTTGCTGCTGAGAAATCTCCTAGGTTACCATTTTTTCCACACTGTCTGTTTGATTCAAGTCTGCTACTGACCAACATCCTTGGATACCATTTACCCAGGCGAAACAATCAACCCAGACTGCCTGCCATATGAGGTGATGTTTGTCTTGCATATATCTGGGATGAATCTGTTACTATTTCATATTTCAGTGTATTGTGAGGTTCCTAGTTTTGGAATTTCTGAGTTAAAACCGGTTGATTTACCTGCTCAAGTCACTGTTAACCAAACGGTCAGTTATATTTTAAATCCCTTCATTAAATATTTTTTGATATCATCTGCAGTTGAGTTCGGCCCATTCACAGCAACAGTTTATGCTTTTGTGCCCATAGTACAAAATTAAGTTGTGCAGGTCACAAATGAGATAAAAGTTTTTTTTAATAGAATATGGATATGTGCAACATCTTAAACTAAATGGTAGATTATTCCATAAAACAGGGCTTGACCATAAGAAACTAGTTTTGGGCTTTAAAATTAGTTTATCTGATATAGGTATTACGTAATGGGAAGGCAAGTGCCCTATATAAATCCATTTTTGTGTGTATCTGTTGTAGGAAAGTGCTATAGAGTTGTCCAATGGTTTATTGACTGCTGTTTTAGATAATAATGGTGTGTTTGATTTCTGTTTTAGGAAAGTGCTATACAACTGTCCAATGGTTTATTGTCGGCTGTTTTAGATAATAATGGTAGAATTACATCATTATATAATACATCATCCCCTCAAGTGTAAGTTATAAAGTTACCAATACAATAGCAGTTGTTCTTAATTACAATAAATCTCCTTAGTGAGTGATGCCGGAGAGGGGGACTTGCAAGGGATAACGTATAGTTGTTCGGATGGGACGGAAAAACTGATTGTTGTCTTAATCTGCACATTGACGTACACATAAAAGACCCATTGGCAGTTGGAATTAAATATAAGAGTAGGCTGTATGTAGTGCCCCTGTCTAGGCAAAATTTTCCCCATAGTGCATCTTCATTAGCCCAGTCTGAGCAGAAAAGTAGCAAGTTGAACTAGATTTCATTTCATCATTACAATAAATATACTGTCAAATGTCCTCAATACTAAAGAGTAATCATTGATAAAGTGTACATTAAATTGAAATGGCCCGAAATGATCACCCATATCTAGCAAGGAATTACAATGAGAGATCTAAACGTTATTTTGTAGGTAAATCAGAAAGATCAAAACATTATCTTATTGAACCTAATATGATATATTTTCTTCATGACAGCAATTTAATAAACCCTGATTATCCAGGCAATCAGCTACTGATCTATGATGACATTCCATTATACTGGGATGCCTGGGATGTTATGGACTACCATTTAGAAACCAGGTAAGTTCACAGTTATTTTTCAACTAAACAACATACTCAAACCGCCTGACATATTGAGAGTTATTAACATTCTCAAACCGCCTGAGACATTGAGAGTTATTAACATTCTCAAACCGCCTGAGATATGGAGAGCTATTAATATCTCAAACCGCCTGAGATATGGAGAACTATTAACTTTCTCGAACCACCTGAGATAAGGAGAGCTAATAACATTCTCAAACTGCCTGGGATATGGAGAGCTAATAACATTCTCAAACTGACTGGGATAAGGAGAGCTATTAACTTTCTCGAACCGCCTGAGATATGGAGAGCTAATAACATTCTCAAACTGACTGGGATATGAAGAGCTATTAACATTTTCAAACCGCCAGAGATTAGGAGAGCTATTAACATTCTTAAACCGCCTGAGACATCGAGAGCTATTAACATTCTCAAACCGCCAGAGATTAGGAGAGCTATTAACATTCTTAAAACGCCTGAGATAAGGAGAGCTATTAACATTCTCAAACCGTCTGAGATATGGAGATCTATTCTCAAACTGCCTGAGATATATGGAGAGCTATTAACATTCTCAAACCGTCTGAGATAAAGGAGCTATTAACATTCTCAAACCGCCTGAGATATGGAGAGCTATTAACATTCTCAAACCACCCAAGATATGGAGGGCTATTAACATTCTCAAACCACCCGAGATAAGGAGAGCTATTAACATTATCAAACCGCCCAAGATATGGAGAGCTATTAACATTCTCAAACCGCCTAAGATATGGAGAGCTATTAACATTCTCGAACCGCCTGAGATATGGAGAGCTATTAACATCTCAAACCGTCTGAGTCATCGAGAGCTATTAACATTCTCGAACCGCCTGAGATATGGAGAGCTATTAACATCTCAAACCGCCTGAGACATCGAGAGCTATTAACATTCTCAAACCGCCTGAGATATGGAGAACTATTAACATTCTTAAACCACCCGAGATAAGGATAGCTATTAACATTCTCAAACCACCCGAGATATGGAGAGCTATTAACATTCTCGAAACCGCCACAGACATCGAGAGCTATTAACATTCTCAAACCACCCGAGATAAGGAGAGCTATTAACATTCTCAAACTGTCTGAGATAAGGAGAGCTATTAATATTCTCAAACTGTCTGAGATATGGAGAGGTCTTAACATTCTCAAACCGTCTGAGATATGTAAATAGCTCTACATATTATAGGACTGTTTACATGTTCTTGAAGGCAGAACTATTTTTCAGGTGACTGAGTCTGTTTGGAGCAGTCTAGCTGAGTCAAAATTGAGTGGTTTTGGGTTGTCTGACTGCTAAAGGGTTAACACTCATGTTATTGATTGATCATTGTGAAAGGTCATCGTTGATTTCTATAAAAAGTTTTTATGTCTTATAACAATGTTCAATTGTGTTTTGGTAGGAAATTAGTTGACAATGTAACCCAGAAAGCTGTAATTATAGATAAGGGACCTCTACGTGTCACCATTCAGGTATACAAGTTTTATTTTTAGAGCTGTATTCACAAGTTTATAGATATTTATATTGTGACAGCTTATTCATTCTTCAAGACCAACTCTTTTTCTAACTCCATATAATTGTTTTAATATTCTTTTAACATATCAAGTACAAAACATTTTATAGTTGAGAATCCAATAATTAGCTTGTGTAGACGGAGCCAAACATGGTCCTAGCTTGGCTTGACACCCTTGGGTGCCAACTCCCAACTAACTTACATGGCCGCTGTCTGGTCTTAACTTGAGACATGCCTGATCCCAAGTTAATCTGTTCCACTTTCACATGTGAAGATGGGACAAAGTGTCTATAGCATTTGTCACTATGTAACAATATATTTGATATTTGTAAAGGATCTGTGAACACTTGAGTGAAGGATGAGCGATTTACAAATAAATAAAAGAATTTGCTGGGATTGTTCTGTTAGTCACTAGGAAGAAACCTGTTGAAATTTCTTTGACTACTATAACAACTTCTTTTTATATAGGTTTGCTTAAGAATATCTGAAGTTAGTCATATTAAACAGGAAATAACCTTAGATGCTGGATCACCATATATAACATTTAAAACTCAGGTAAGCTGTAAATTACATTTAAAACTCAGGTAAGCTATATATATAACATTTAAAACTCAGGTAAGCTGTAAATTACATTTAAAACTCAGGTAAGCTATATATATAACATTTAAAACTCAGATAAGTTATATATAACATTTAAAACTCAGTTAAATTATATATAACATTTAATACTCAGGTAAGCTATATATAACATTTAAAACTCAGGTAAACTATATATAACATTTAAAACTCACGTAAGTTATATATAACATTTAAAACTAGGGTAAGTTATATATAACATTTAAAACTCCGGTAAACTATATATAACATTTAAAACTCCGGTAAACTATATATAACATTTAAAACTAAGATAAGTTAAATATGTGGTATCATCCTCGGTTTCGCCAGTGGTCTCATTCCATGCTTTTTCAATATACCCTGGGTTGATCCATGGGGTTTCCATGATTCAAATTATCTGCCCTGACCTTGATTGTAGCTAAAGTCTACAACCTAATCAAAAAACAATTTACAAATGAGAAATACTCCCCTTTGTCAACTTCCTTTCCAATTAATGGTTCATGGGATTGGTCGATAAAAAAAGGCACAATCATCAAGGGTGGATAATTTGAAAACGTGTCCCCCCATAGATTAATCCAGGGGTTATTGAAGTAGAACGGAATGCAACCACTGGAGATACTAAGGATGATGTGGTACAAGCTCTAGACACTCCATTGTAAGTTGTTAAAGGGACAATACCACTTTTGCTCTGCTTACTCTAACTACAAGATGTTTAAGTATCCTACCTGTTGTGTAAACTATCCATTACATCCTATTTTACGTGTCCAGAGGGTTCCAAAATACGTTTAAATCCAAGTTGCATTTGAAAGTGTTTACGTAAAGCTTTTCAAACCATGTTTGTTACCATGTAGTTGAATTTTTCCAAATATTGTAAAATAGTACAATTTGTTGACCAGAATAATGATTGGGGCATATTATTCAGTTACCACAAGAGTGGTATTGGGGCTTTAAATGGAGAAATTATTCTATGGATATACAGATTCTCAAAATGTTTTTAATTTCTTTAAAAACCAATATTAGGTGTCTTGGCATGAGAACAGAAAGTTCCTGAAAGTGGAATTTCCTACAAGTATCCATAGCAACAAGGTATCGTTTGATATACAGTACGGTTTTCTAGAAAGACCTAACCATTATAACACTTCCTGGGATTCTGCTAGATTTGAAGTAAGTTGTTAAAATAAATTGATTTGATATCTCTCGTCCTGGGCTCTTATTTCATTTCGAGCCACATTGAAATAAAATGGGGTTCAACATCCAACGTTTCTGCACTGACTGGGCTAATGAAGACAGTCATACACTATCTGGTGTCATATGAGGGACATTTAGCCAGGAAAGCTCTTATTTCATATTCCACTTGTCTACGGTACTTTTATGTGTATGTCAATGTGTACAGGGGACCTGTTTTTTGTACCATCCAAATGACTAGAAACTATTCTTGTCAGGCTCTACGCCCTGCATATCTGACAAAGGAAACCACACTGGAAAATCCTGAGGAACCTTCTTTCTATTCCAACACCAAGAGTAAGTCAGTAGTCACAAGGAGTATGGTCGCCTGTCCAATCTCGTGGGTTCTCAGTTATTGTTATTACAACACTCTCCAAAATTTAATGGTTGCGGCTGTGGTTTCGAGCCCGGGTGTGAGCGTATGTGGCATGGAGATAGGGGCACCTTCTCTACCTCGTGGGTTTCCTCCCACTGCTAAAGATCCCTACGTATAAGTGAATTATTGAAATAACATTGGACCATGTGTTAGTACCAAAATGACCTAGTTTGGGTTGAGTGGATGTTAAACCCCCATCTCTCTCGCTCGCTCTCTCTCTCTCTCTCTCACTTTTTTTGGTCAGTTGTGCAGGATTAGGGGAGGGGGGATGGTGCTTGATATCCTGTGTACAGATTGGAATGTCCAGAACCCTTGGCTGTAAAAGTTTGTGGACATAAGTGTTCTGATAAATTTGACTATAATCATGGTCTTTTGTTACAGGTTTGTGGACATAAATGGGCTGATATATCCGACTATAATCAAGGATTAGCTGTATTAAATGATTGTAAATATGGCTACTCGGCTATTAATGGAATTCTACGCCTGTCATTGTAAGTTGCATCTTTTAGATTAGGATTGCACACACAGGGGAATATTTTCGCTGGTTAAGCTGTGAGCTATAATTATGCTAGTACTGGTATCACGTCTATAATCTGTCAGGAGAATGTTATCAAGGTCTAGTAATAGTGTGTATAACCCTCCAGTTATCCCCCCTTCAAACATTTGTTTGGGGATAAATTTACATTGAACATTATTGAATATTGTACAGAATGTGACCAAATAAAGGATTAAAACTAGTAATTACTTCCCTTATTTTGGTAAGATTCATAGTCAATACATTTTTTATAGAAATACTCTCTTTCTCCCTCTCCCAACCTTTATCCATGCATTTTTTTGTCTTGGATTGAGGAAGAGTTTTTGAAATTCAATTTTCTGTCAAGTTTTAGTGAACATTCATAATTTTGGAGTGGATGGGTCAGGAAGTGGTCGCTTATATATATTTCTTTTAACAAGCCTAGTAAAGAACCGAAATGGTCAACTCCCTTTATCTGATTATTGTGAAATGTTGGATTGTTTGTGGTTATAAAGTCAATGGACAAAGAATTACTAACATTGAATATTATGTGTTATTTTACTACAGACTGAGATCACCCAAAGCCCCGGATGCTGATGCTGACATGGGTGATCATGAATTTACGTATGCTGTCATGCCCCATCAAGGTTAATATACTTTAGTCAGTACAATTCCATTCTGTCTCCACCTGAATTCCAAGTCAAGTGGAAGAGGTGGCAGAAATGAAATTTTGCGTCAGCAAACAACTGCAAAAGTTTTTCCAGACTATTTCTGACCGTGGTTACAGCAACCAGCTGAATGTGATCCAATAAATGGCAGTACATGTACATATTCTAAATATTTTAGTCAACTTAAAAGGAATTATGATTCCCGAAAAATTGGTCGCACAAATAATGTCCTGAGCACAATGCATAGTAGCTCCAGATCAAGAAATAATTGAATTCCAGGCACTTTATTTTGCCGACTAGAAGGCTAAAAGTTTTGTTTCCAAAAAAAAATATAATTTTTATACCCTTAGCTATCTTCCTAAAAATGTGTTCTAAAAATGGATTTGAAAAATATTGATCAATACCCTACAATTATCTCACAATGCAGAGTGGCTTCAAACCAAAAAGTAATGGGAATTAGTGAACTTTAGTTTGCCGACCAGAATTTTGTTTTATTACCCCAAAATATATATTATATTATTTTTTTTCCTTTACTTTATTCATCTGCTTCCTCCTCCCCCTGATGCTCTAGGATATATAACCCACCCCATGCTTATTATTATTTTATATTACAGGAAGTTTACAAGAGAGTGGAGTTATACAACAAGCGTGTAATCTGAACTCACCATTAATTATAAAACCTGGCAACAGTTTGACGACCTGTGGTAGTTACTTTACAGTTAATACAACACAAGTTATACTTGATACTGTTAAACTGGTAATATATCATCATCATCATCATCATCATCATAGTAAAATTGATCATGATCATCATCATTATTATCATCATCATTATCATCATCATCATAGTAAAATTGATCATGATCATCATCATTATCATCATCATTATCATTATCATCATCATCATCATAGTAAAATTAATCTTGATCATGATCATCATCTCCACCCCAATATTAATGTTAACCATCATCATCATCATGAGACAACCTTGTGGGTTTTCTCTGGGTCCTTCGGTTTCCTCCCACTGTTAAAGACACTTACGTGCATGCGAATTATTGAAATAAAATTAAAATTTGTGTCAAGTGGATGTTAAACCCCATCTCCATCTCTCTCTCTCTCTCATCCTGAGAGGTTGTCGTAGAGTCACAGCCATGAGTCTTACTATTTGCGGATGATCTTCTGGACTCACAATTTATACACAGTAGCTATATTTCCCCTCCAAGATCACTTTTAGAATCTTGTAAACCTTCAATAAGTGGCTAAAGTTATTGAATGATACGAATTTCATGTTCATGAGATGAAAAAAGCGACATTTAATTTGACCGATTTACGATTGCAACATTTTCAGTTTAATTCATCATTTTGTTGGCAAATTTTGATTATTTCTGATAATTACTTAATGGATACCGGTTTTTATTGCTTTTAAAATATGCTGTTATTACCTACAAAAGAATAAAATGTGTGACACCCTTTATAGCTTTGATGACTCCGATGCTATGGATGTAACTTTCATTGCCTGGCAACCTATGTTTATTTAATAGAGTGAAGATAGTAGGAATAAAATGGTGCTAAGATTATATGAAACTTATGGTGGATCAACAACAGCTGTAATATCAACGATATTCAAGAACATAACAGTACAAAGGTATTTATTTATAGAAGAAAGGACGCTTGGGTGGCTGAATGGTTAACATGTGTGTGTTGGATCATAAGAACTGTCATTGACTCAAGTGACGTGGGTTTTTTGATTCTCCGTCCAACCTTGGGGGCTTGCTGCAGGTTACCCTTTGCTAAAGATTCATATGTGCAAATGAGTTCTTAAAATAAAATTGAACCATATGTTAGTCCAAAAATGATTAGTTTGTGTTAAAAAAAAACCCAACCAGTTTAGTAGTAATATTGTTACTCGGTATTCGTTTATAATTACAAACCATGTCTAGTATGTGCATGGAGTTATGTTAGTTGTTAAGCATATTTTCTGTCGGGAGCCACAGTCAAGTAGTGAGTAAGCTTTTTAACAAGGAAGGGGGGTGGATTGCCGAATGGTTAGCACATGCGTGTGCTGTATCATACGGCCTGTCATTAAGTCAACTGAGTAGGGTTTTCTCCAGGTTCTCTAGTTTCCACCCACTGCTACAGACCCCTATGCATGAGCAAATCATTGAAATAAAATTGAATCATATGTTAGTCCCGAAATGACCTAGTTTGTGTCAAGTGGACGTTAAACCCAATTTCTCTCTCTCTCCCTCTCTCTCTCTCTCTTTCTAACAAGGAGATCCTTGATTGTGCTTGGTGTTGGCAAAGAAAGTTCCTTGGTTTCCCTTATCAGTGGTGCTGGATGGAGGGCCTGAAAAGAACCCTTGACACTTATAATTCGAAATAAGAGTAGGCTGTGGTGCTGCTGTCGTGGCAAATATTCCACATAGCACAATATTAGTTATAAGTGAAACATTAAGCTCGATTTTATTTCAATTTTTTCTGTGTTTAATATTTGTGTTAATTTCTATATTTCCAGATGTAATTGTCTGGAAGAGGTGATAACTGATGAACAATGTCTTAATGTAACCAGTGACGGTGATCAACAGACGAAGATAACCGTAGAATTTAAACCATTTGAATTAATTTCTCTACTCTTAACTTTCTAAACAAAAATCACATTTCCAGTATGCCTTTAATTTACAGATGCACTATAGAGATTATTTCCCTTTCAGTACGATTCTATTATGCCTTTAATTTAAAGATGCACTATGAAAGGTTTAGATAAAAAGCTGACCATTCTTGCTTGAATTGTTCAAAACAAAAATCGCTGGATATTGATTTCAGCGCAGTTCTAAAATGTCTTGAATTTAAAGATGCATTATGTAAGGTTTAGATGGAAAATTTATTCAAATTACTTTATTCTGGGTATACTTGTCAATCATGACAAAAACTTGATTCAATCCATTTTATCAATAAATATTTAAATCTTTTGGGTGTAAAAATCCATTTAAATCAAGGCCATCTGATGGTCTAGAGAGTTGAGTATATTCTTGTTGTGTTAATAAATGGCTAAATAATAATTCATAAATTATTTGAAACCAAAAGAAAGACCCGCTATTAAATTTCATTGTGTGTCGTTTGTCACAGAGGCGGACCCAGGAAATCCAGTAAGAGGGGGCCCGTGGGGGTCCCTTGAGAAAAATTTTGAAAAAAAGCGGTGGTGTCAGTGGTGATTTGTGGCGCATGTCTATTTTTTATACTGTTATTTAGGGGGGTCCAGGCCCCTAGCCTCCCCCCCCCTGGATCCGTCTCTGGTTTGTCAGATTTTCTAGTATTTATCCAGGCTAAAATATATTCAAATTGCTTATTTAACATTTAACAGTGGATGTCAAATGTTGGAAGATTTTCAATTCACGATAACATTGTAAATGGACTGATATTCCTTTTGAAGATTCCTCTTGTCAGTGGTGCAGAATGGGGGGACCTGACAAGGACAGATGTCTCGTCGTTTGGATGGGACGAAAAAACAAGGAACTGTGTATACATTGGCATACACGTAAAAAGATCCCTTGGCAGTTGGAAATCGATATAAGAGTAGGCCATAGTGGCACTGCTCATACAAAATTTCCTCATAGCACACTGTATGGTGTATGCCTGTCTTCATTAGCCCAGTCAGAGCATGATAGTAGGACGTTAAACCCCATTTCATTTCATTTCAATTCATTTTAGATAATAATCAAGTTTCACAATATTGTAGGGATTCTTCCACCCCTCAAATGACTATTAGAGATATGAGTTTCTTTGAGACTAGCATTTTTAACATGCTCTTTAACATGCACTTCCAATTTGTACATCGGACCTCCGGTTTTATATATTATCAAAAAAAATAGACACATAATGTTCAATAATTTGTTATATTTTATGATAAATATTGAATGGGATGATACTCAAATGGTCATTCTTTGGAAAATATGTCTCGCTAATATATGTGGTAAAAAGAATACCGGTACCAGGCTTTTCAAACATTGATCAATTGGCAAAATTTTGAAAAGGAGCTGGGTTGTATTTTTCATTGTTATTTGTTATGTTTTATGGTTTGTTTAATTAATTAGTATATATTATAATGAATTCATATATTCTTACATTGTAATAAATTGCATTATATCTTATGTGTTAGTTTGTATCTTTATTTTCCCCTGCCTAAAACACGGGTCCTGTCCCTAAATATCCTATCAGGACCAATCTTTCCCGTCTTTTGTTGTTGTATTGCAACAAATAACGCCATTTTGCATTCCACTACAATCGATTGTAAGTATAGGTTACAGACGGTCATAATAACTTACAGAATTGATTGTAACTTACAACTATTTTAACTTACAATTGCTTTGAGGAACAACGTAATGATTGTAAATTAAAGTTACAATTGGATTGTAGTGACTTACAACTATTGTAGCGTTACAATTGTTTTGAGGAACAGGGGCCAGGTGTGAGCGTATGTGACATGGAGATAGGGGCTCCTTCTAAACCTCGTTGGTTTCCTCCCACTGCTAAAGACCCCTACGCGCATTATTGAATGTTTTTTTTTTAAAACCCATATGTTAGTCCGGAAATGACCTAGTTGAGTGATCATTAAACCCCATCTCTATCTCTCTCCGATATAAAATTAATATTTCCTGTGTGGTGTTACCCTTTTTGTCAGAGGTACATTACGGTTTGCTTCCTGCATGTCCACAGTTCTGTCTTCCTAAGGCTGGTTGGCACAGAAAAGTGTGACGCTACCCGCCTCCTTTAACAAAATAAATGTAAGTAATGTACATAGTGCCGTACAAGTATCATCTATCCAAGGCATTCCAAGCAATGGTTGAGTTATCTCTTTTCTATTACATTTATGGGGCAGATCACTACACAAGGGCATCCCTCAAAGTAGGAAGGTCACCCACGGGCGACCTGTACCCCTGAAGAAATTCATCTGATATGTGAATCAGAAGCCTGGAACCAACCAAGCTTTTTATTTTCCTTACTCATTAGTTTAAGGCATACTGATATCAGGCGACAGGGTTCGACCAGTTCAAGCATATCTATTAATATATACTGATCTAAATTCGATAAATTTGATATAATTGAATTATCATCATAAATTAAATTTTAAAATTTGAGTGATAGCCGATTTAATAGTATAACCCATTATCCTGCGGTACATATTTTGATTCTAAAAAAAAGAAATATTTGACAATAGTATTTTCCTATTTCTTTACCGATTTTGGTATCTCTTTATAGCCAATAGAAAGGACTATGACATTCTGTATAACTCCAGTTTTGTACCTGAAATATTCGTTTGTTAGTTTTCTAAAGTACCGGTACTTAGATTTAATTTCAAAAACCAAATTCATTACTTTTAAAATATATTTTTAATAATTTGATGCCACAAAAAAATGATTCCATTCAGTTTTTGGTGAGCGTTTAAAATTGTGTTTAAGGGAGATAACCCATTTAGATAATCGTTAGACAAACGTTGAACATATCAGAATTGTTACATAGCGAGGGGGGGGGGGAGGAGGAATGGGGGCCGACTGGTTAGCACGTGTGCCCTGTATCATTAAGCCTGTCATTTAGTCAATGGGCGTGGTTTCGAATCCCCGGTTGTGCGTGACAAGGAGTAGGGTCGCCTGTCCAGCTTCGTGGGTTTTCTCCGGTTTCCTCCTACTGCTAAAGACCCCTACGCACAAGCGCATTGTTGAAATAAATTAAATCCATATGTTAGTCCAGAAATGACCTAGTTTGGGACGAGTGGACGTTAAACCCCATTACGTCTTTCTTGGGTGATTTAATTTGTATCGTTAAATGTGCAAAAGCAAGCGTAAGAAATTTTCCAGAGGGGCAACTTTACTATGCTTGCAATTAGTTGTATTTCGTTTCGACTTTTTGGCACAATGAAAAGGGTCTGCTCAAACGTATCTTGTTTACGTATTTTTATTGGTAATCTTGAAAATAGTGTACACGTTAAGCGGGCCACACACGCTCAATATAATTGTCAATAATATTGTCAGTACTTAATATTGACAAATATATTGTGCGTGTGTATGCGATATTGAAGCTCGATATACCGGTACTATGGAAGCCTATAACTACCATTCATAATTTCTACTTTTCGCTCGCGGAGCTTGGTTATGACTGACTTCCAATGATAAGTAATTATATCTGTTTCTATTGTCTTAACTTTTATTGTCGGATAAGAAATGAGAGAGAGAGAGAGAGAGAGAGAGAGAGGGGGAGGGTCATTTCGGGACTAACATATGGTTTAATTGTATTTCAATAATTCGCTTGTTCGTAGGGGTCTTTATTAAGCACTGGTAGGAAACAGGAGGACCCGGAGAAATTCCAAGAGGTTAGAGGATAGGAAAGAAAATATACCATTGGTCTGCACCAACTGGTTCTGCAATGTTTATCAGGGATAGTTTAAAGGCTAAATAAGGTTAGGGTTATGGTAAGCATTAGGTCTATGGTTAGTGTTAGGGTTAGCCCTGTTTACATCACGTGATATTTGACAAACCTCGACGATAATAATAATAATAATATGTCCATTTATATAGCGCCAAATCCACAAAGCGTGCTCATAGCGCGACAATTTACTATCCCGGTCTCTAGGATACAGGTAAGCCTAATTACCTCCCTTTACAACTCTTAGAAAGAGCTCCAACATATGCAGCTACAACTTGAAGTTTCAAGGAGCACAACAGTTTTTTGTGTAATACATACACCATCCTACCGGTACCCATTTACAGCTGGGAAGACTGGAATGCAGGGATGAAGTGTCTTATTCAAGGACACAAGAACTCGGCGAACAATTCGGGTCTCGAACCTGCAACCGTTAGGACACAAATCCGTCTCTCTAACCGTTGCACCAAATCCCTTATTAAATAGAAGTAACCATAGTTCTAACTATCAAAGGTCAAAGGTTGTTTTTCGCGCCTTTTAAAGGTAAACCATTTATTTATTGAAAGTATCTAAGTCCGTAACTCAATATCATAAAAAATCTTCGACATTGAAAACACGATTTTTTTTCGCAATTTAAATCAGCATTGGTGTAGGGATCTTACCTGGAAAAGATGTAGCAATATAGTCGTGACGACATTGTATTTATAGGCAAGGAATTGTGAAATTAATAAAGACTTTATATTTCATTAATTTGGCTAGATGGTTTAACCAATATTTTTATCTTTACAAATTATTCTCTTTTGTCAGTATATTAGATGGGATATGCGTTTAATTAAAACGCAAATTAATTGTTTTTCAAATACTGCGAGAATACCAGGAAAGGAGGTCTGAATTCAAGGATAGGTTGAAACAACTATTGCATAAGGTGAAAACAACTATTGCATTGTTATAACTGAAAAAGACAAACGTCTTAAGAAATCAGTAAGAAAATACACACCATAAAAGATGAGCAAAGACAGCTAGAGACAAGTTCTAGACGATCAAGGGCTGTTCTAATATGTAGCAAGAAACAATATGCATGGGTTGAATGTACGATGTGGTGTAACACAATCGTAGTGAAAACAGATAAGAGTTTTGTAGATAAAGGATTTATTTACATCAGGAGCACATACATTCAACACGAATACATTGTCAACAGCAATACATAATACTGGAACTATAAGAACTAGGCTACGACAGGAACACATCTACATAATATAAAATCTACTAGTCTTCTACAACTAAACGTCTACAGGAACACGTCTTACAATATAACATTTCATCTACAATTCTGCCCCTCTGCCAAGGCAGCGGCTGGACTCGGGTGAGTCCCTACACTCGTACAAGCCTTCCTTCTCTCTCGGCTCTTTGCTGCTTAACTGTCAGAGAACTCCTCAATATATACCCGTTGAACACATGGTCATATCTGCAATTGTTTCTTTCATCTCGTCATGGCATGTGCATAAACATTTGAAGTCGTGTGGATCTTGTACACAGATCATGTATAGCTTGTAATGGACATATTGAATTTATTAGATTTAATAAGAAATAGCCATGCCAAGAGTTTATATATACAGGTGAAAGTCAAAATCATCTATTGTCAAAACTAGCAGAGTTCAATGCACCTAAATTATAAATGATATCACTTTGTTACATTTCCTACCCTTCCCACAAGTTATTTACTAAGTAAATAACAAACTAACATTAATTAGTAACACTATTCTCACATGTGGGACACTGGCTTCAAATAAATAAATGATAATGTAATACACGATATCATAAGAACACACACAATATCAACGTCATTTCTAAACATTACAGAAAAAAATAATTATACAATCAAAATATAATTTGAAGAAAAAATAGCAAATATTTTATAAAATAGAAAAGGTACATATATAGAAAAAAAATTAACGTAGGATTTTGTCAAATTGTTTTTTACTTGAGATAAATGATATTGAATGATTTGAACACATTTACCAATCTTAAATAAGATATTTTTCAAAGAACTTGTAATTAACAACGGTTTATCTCTCTATTTCTTAAACAAAACAAAACACTACATATATACGCTTCTAACCTAAGCGCGACCCTTCTTCCTTGGGGGTATAAAAACCGATTCCTCTTAATAGGAATACACAAAACGCTCGAATTTACGAGGCAAAAATACACACAGCTCTCGAATTTACGAGGCAAAAACTCATTAAAAAATTTCACGTTACGCCGGGGTATATAAAAAACACACACAAAACAATAGGAGATAGAACCGCGAATATGCCTATAATGTGATTGTTTGTGAGTTAATATCTTCACCGCAAATATAGCGATGGACGACGAAAAATCTATTCAACCGTCTATTCAAGAATTTCCTAATTAGGAACTTAACTCAATTCCTGCCAAACAATCACAAAATATTTTACTTTTCAACATAAACCTCTTAATACTTGTTACGACTAATTTTAAAAACCAAAATATGTGTTCAAAAACAAACAATTATAATTTATATTCTTTTAAAAACAAAATGACTCACCGTAAAACAACAATCACACACAATTTCTGTTCCGTCGCCATTGATCCGAAAGTCTTTTTTTTAGGTTTTGTTTTTCTTTGATTTCTCCGTGCTCGTTGATTTTCTTCATTTCCATCCTTGAATTAAGAATTTTCTTATCACTGAAACCGCGCCTGCCACCCACGGCTTCACAAAAAAAAAAAAAACGTTTCAGTCCTGCATTGTTAGTTTTGTTTAAAAATTCTTCTTTTTTCACAGACACATCGGATGTCTGTAGCGGTAAAACCTCTTTTGTCTGCCACGCGGGATTTTCTTCGTTATCACGGTAACACATCCAGGGGTCTTGTAGGTCGATAGCACCAATAACTAATATCTGTAACACAATCGTAGTGATAACAGATAAGAGTTTTGTAGATAAAGGATTTATTTACATCAGGAGCACATACATTCAACACGAATACATTGTCAACAGCAATACATAATACTGGAACTATAAGAACTAGGCTACGACAGGAACACATCTACATAATATAAAATCTACTAGTCTTCTACAACTAAACGTCTACAGGAACACGTCTTACAATATAACATTTCATCTACAATTCTGCCCCTCTGCCAAGGCAGCGGCTGGACTCGGGTGAGTCCCTACACTCGTACAAGCCTTCCTTCTCTCTCGGCTCTTCGCTGCTTAACTGTCAGAGAACTCCTCAATATATACCCGTTGAACACATGGTCATATCTGCAATTGTTTCTTTCATCTCGTCATGGCATGTGCATAAACATTTGAAGTCGTGTGGATCTTGTACACAGATCATGTATAGCTTGTAATGGACATATTGAATTAATTAGATTTAATAAGAAATAGCCATGCCAAGAGTTTATATATACAGGTGAAAGTCAAAATCATCTATTGTCAAAACTAGCAGAGTTCAATGCACCTAAATTATAAATGATATCACTTTGTTACAGTGGCGACCGGTTTTAAACCATCGTCCGCTCTCCACGTAGAAGACTCATTGTGCTACAAAGATGGGCTTCTGATATCCATATTTTAAGAGAAAATAAACATTTTACCATAATGCGTTACGGCGCCATTAGTAACAGGGTGTTCAAAGAATGGGGCTAGACATATTCAACAAGTCATGTAAAGCAGTGTGCCATATTCATATTTCGAGAGCATGTGCAATTAAACACTGTCGGTGTTGACTGCAATAAACAGACACGAGAAACTGACGAATAGTCGAGGAGCGAATTGTCCTATGGAGCGATATTTTCCCCACAATTCTAACTCCTTACCTTGTAATGCGTATGATAATATGCTTATTTCTATGCATGCGAATTCTTACTAACACATGTTAAATTGGGTATTTACACATGTAAAAGTGCTAATTTAAATAACTTATTTTTTATTATTATCATTATTATCATTACATAATTTATATAACCCAGATTCCACTATAAAGTGTTCGAATGCGCTTAACAATAATGTATAAATCATATAAAAATGAAATAAAATCATAAAATATATGTATAATGGATAAAATTAATCAAAAATAAAATTGTTTATAAAAATATGGAAACTCTATAAAATTATAAACTTTACGTTTAGAATTTACATTTTGTTCTATTCCCATTATTACTTTTAATTTATTTTAGTCTGTTTAATTTCGTCAACATTTTTATATTTCAAAATTAATGTTAAGCGATACAGTTGCTAAAATTCTAAGCTCATTTTGGTAACATATGGCGCTGTTTACAATTATATTGAGGCTGGTCGGGGACATGTAAAATCCCGCCTATTTTATAACCCGACATACAAAAATTACTAACATATTTTACGTACCGGTACAAAAGGAAATTATTCTAGATTTTCTTATACGCCCACATTTCCATGTGGATGTATTATGCCGTCGCCCCCGTGCGGACTCTCTACAGGTCACAATTTTTACCAGATTTTAACGAAACTTAAAATATAGGTTTATCCCCAAAAAATCTCGTCTACTTTCGATATGGGCAAGTGTCGGATCGAAACTCCCAGGATTATGGTCCCTGATTGTACGAAAAATCACGTTGTAGCTTGTGGACCCTATAGAGGTCACAATTTTGAAACGATTTGGTGAAACTTTACATGCATGGTTCCTTTCGATATTTGCACCCATCGGAACGTAATTTCTTGAATTATGACCCCTGAATGTCCGAAAAATCACAATTTTTTTTAGCTTGTAGTCTCTCTTGAGGACACAATTATTATTCGATTTTAAAAAAAAACATTTGATTATATCACTGTTACACCCTAAGAAAGGTTGAGTTTGAACTTGGAGAAAATCGGACCAAAATTGCCAGACAAAATGGCCGCCGTTTGTACGCGAAAAACTGTTAAAAGATAGTAAGCTGGCACTGCCAGGCAGGATACGCCAACATTTTCAAGAGATGGATAGAGAAAAAGCAATACCGAAAGTGATTTTTCCTGCAATCAAAGGCTATTTGGCGTATAATCAGGGGCCATAATTCAAGAAGTTACGATTCGATATGCGAGAATATCGAAAGGAACCAGGATCTTTGGGTTATAACCATAATCGAATTAAAATTGTGACCTCTACGTCATATGGACATATTATATGGTCGCCCCTGTCCGTCCCTCCGTAATGGTTTGTGGACCCTCTACAGGTCACAATTCTTGCCCGATTTTGACGAAACTTGAAATACAGGTTTATTCCCAAAAGATCTCGACTGCTTTCGATATTGGCATGTATCGGATCAAAACTTCATGGATAATGGCCCCTGATTGTACGAAAAATCACGTTTTTAGCTTGTGGACCCTATAGAGGTCACAATTTTGAACCGATTTTGATGAAACTTGACATGCATGTTTATAACCCAAGGCTCTTGGTTCCTTTCGACATTTGCGCCTATCGGAACGTAATTTCCTTAATCATGGCTCCTGATCGTCCGATAAAACACCTATTTTAGCTTGTGGTCCCTCTGGAAGTGACAATTATTATCCGATTTAAAAAATCGTTTGATTATATCACCGTTACACTCTAGGAAAAGTTGAGTTCAAATTTCGGGAAAACGGAACAAAATTGTCATACAAAATATTAACTTGGCCGCTACTGTCACTAATAAGGCAATAGAGAATGGGGTTTAACACCACTAGACACAAACCAAGGCCCGGTTGTTCAACTTATCGTTAAATTTAACGACAAGTTGAACAACTAGGCCGAGTTCATTTCGAGACTAACATATGGTTCAATTTTATTTCAATAATTCTCTTGCGCGTAGGGGTCTTTAGCAGTGGGGGAGACCGGAGGACCCGGGGTAAACCTACGAGGCTGGACTGGCGACCCTACTCCTTGTCACGTCCAACATGAGATTCGAAACCACGCCAGTTTAATCAATGACAGACTTTATGATACAGCGCGCATTTGCTAACCATTCAGCCCCCCCCACACACACACACATACACACTGATAAGGATGACATCTACGCTACTTGATGAGTCACAAAACTAACTTTAACAAATTAAATTCTAAAACATTTTTTTTGAAGTATTAGACAAATAAAAAAAGGTGTTTGAAGTATACCAGGATAAAAAATATTACATATTTAGCGTAAAAAGCTACAGAAAAAAGTATGCGGATGCGTATATTGGTCAAAAGATATAATTCTGCCTGTACCAGTTCATATTACTACGCTCGATGTAAAGAAAGCACGCGTAATGATCAATTTAACGTTTTTTTTCAGTTGGTTGCTTTTGAAACATTTGGATTGTTTTTGATTGTTATTGATGAAGGATTTTTCATATTGTGTTTTAAAACTTAATCGACCGGGATTTCAACGCCATCTTGATTTGCTGGTAAACATTATAATCTCGTCATTTTACAAGGGTAGCAAATTAGGCCCGAGGCCTATTTTCATCTTGGCCCTTGGCACAGATCGTGCGAATGGTTTCGATCATTACTGCAGGAAGAAACCAAAGAACTCGGGGGAAACCTGCCTGATCGGACGGGAGACGTTATGATGTGACGTCACCTGTAGAACTTCAGCGGCCTGACCTTTTAAACGTCAGTCATCGGACAGAGATAAAGGGAGGCTGTCGCATTAACTCTGTAGAACATATTGGTATATTATATTAACTAGACCGATGACATGAACCTGTTTACTAATAACGTGGTGGCCAATCAATGCTGACTTCCTGTTCAGGCAAGAAGAGTCGAAAGCGTGACGTTTCTAATCACCTTATTTGGAGCGTCATATCGTTTGTAAATAAAAGATTGATTGGATTGTAGATTTTTTAAAGTTATTGTCATCTCTGCACGGTACAAAAATATAGTTTTATATTTTTTAGAAGTGATAAAATAAAACCAAGTACGAACAATCCAAACCATCAGACAAAATTCGAAGTCCTAAAAAACGGTATAGGCAAAATAGTGTAATATGGCAAGATAGTGTAATCAGCATATGAACTGTTCACCGTGTACAAAATACACGACAAACAGTGGTAACAGGTTTCCGGAAGAGTAAGCTTACCCTGCTGGCATGCCACACCCGCCATAGCTGCATCCAATCTATTAAGCGAAATCTCGAGGGGGTTATGTGCTGATCACGGTCTGAGGCAGGTTGCTCAAAACTAACTTATTTAATTATACGAGATTCTTACCACCAAGACTGGAGCTGTTGATGAAGGATTGTGGGAAGATAACCAACACTACAACCATCAATGTTGATACTAAAGATGCAGACACAAAAGCGGCTTTCATATTTGATAAGCTTGGATTTATCGTGTTCCCAAGTATAAACTGTCTTGTGACTATTACTTGTTTTTCTATTATGCTATGGTGAAACATCGTATTAGTATATATATCTGCTATGTTGTTAGTAACTGTATCGCCTATTATGTTGAAACATTATGTTAGTACCTATCGCATGTTATGTTCAAGGGGGGTTGGGATGGCCCAGTGGTTTAAAGTGCCGCGCCTCGACCGAGCTAGCTTGCCACCTCTGGCTTTTGGCTGTGGTTTCGAGCCCTGGTGTGAGGGTATGTGGCATGGAGATAGGGGCGCCTTCTCAACCTCGTGTTTCCTCCCACTGCTAAGGACCCTTACGTGTTATGTTCAAACATCCTGCTAGCAACTATACTGCGTATTATGTTAAAATGTTATGTTAGTAACTTTATTCTATTATACTAGGGAGATCACGTGGCTAAGTGGGTAAGGTGCTGGCTAGCTAGCCTGGAGGTCGGGTGTTCGATCCCTGCATTGGCCGAGAAAGTTCATCTCGATTTTCCGGCGTGGTTTCCTCTTGTCAGTGATGTAGACGGAACGCCTGACAAGGACACCTGCCTAGTCGTTCGGGTGGGACGAAAAAGCTAGGTCCCAGTACACATTGGCGTGCACGTAACAGATCTCTTGGCAGTTAAAATTCATTTGCTGCCCGGGCAAAATTTCCCTCATAGCACACTGTCTTCAATTAGCCCAGGTTAGGTGCAGAAGCGTTAAACGTTAAACCCCATTTCATTCATTCTATTACTAGTATGCTATGTTGCAACATCCTGCTAGTACCTATATCGTCTATTATGTTGTAACATCCCGCTAGTAATTATCGTCTATTATGTTGTAACATCCCGCTAGTAACTATTGTCTATTATGTTGTAACATCCCGCTAGTAACTATTGTCTATTATGTTGTAACATCCCGCTAGTTACTATTGTCTATTATGTTGTAACATCCCGCTAGTAACTATTGTCTATTATGTTGTAACATCCCGCTAGTAACTATTGTCTATTATGTTGTAACATCCCGCTAGTAACTATCGTCTATTATGTTGTAACATCCCGCTAGTAACTATTATCTATTATGTTGTAACATCCCGCTAGTAACTATTGTCTATTATGTTGTCACATACTACTAGTACCTATCGTCTATTATGTTGAAACAAACTAGTAGTAACTATATCGCATATTATGTTGTAACATATTGCTTGTAACTATATCGTAATTTATGTTAAAATAATCCTGCTAGTGACTATCGTCGTTTGTGTTAAAATATCGTGCTAGAAACTATATCGTTTTTTATGTTAAAATATCGTGCTATTAAGTCGTATATTATGCAATGTTGAAACATCCCGCTATGTCATGTTCAAACACTATGCTATTGTGATTTGAAATATACAGTTGGTGCTTTTGAGCTAAGAAATAATGGGTAGGACTGTGCTGTACTATTTGTACCTAGGTCTGAGGTCGTCAGAATTTTGTCCAGTGGGAGCCAGCTATAAATGTAAATGGGGACCGCTAACTATTTGTAATTTGAGTATCTATTTTACGGTTTACAGAGGTAAAGATATTTGATTTAATAAGTGAAAGGTAAAACTACCAATAAATGCAATAGTAATGATTGAACTAATTCGTTTGACTGCAGTGAGGCAAATAAGATCTGACAAATATCAGACATTCGATGATTCAAACACTACTTATTCAAACAAGATTGATCTTACCAATCATCAGAGGGCTCATCCATACTCTACATACGATCTTACCAATCATCAGGGGGCTCATCCATACGCTACATACGATCTTCCCAATCACCAGAAAGGACCATCCATACGCTACATACGATCTTACCAATCATCAGAAAGGCCCATCAATACGCTACATACGATCTTACCAATCATCAGAAAGGCCCATCAATACGCTACATACGATCTAACAAATCATCAGAAAGGCCCATCAATACGCTACATACGATCCTACCAATCATCAGAAAGGCCCATCATACGCTACATACGATCCTACCAATCGTCAGAAAGGCCCATCATACGCTACATACGATCTAACCAATCACCAGAAAATATCATCCATACGCTACATACGATGTTACCAATCATCAGAAAGGATCAGCCATACGCTACATACGATCTTACAAATCATCAGAAAGGTCCAACTATACGCTACATACGATCTTACCAATCCTCAGAAAGGTCCAACTATACGCTACATACGATCTTACCAATCCTCAGAAAGGGTCATCCATACGCAACAAACGATCTTACCAATCATCAGAAAGGCCCATCAATACGCTACATACGATCTAACCAATCATCAGAAAGGCCCATCATACGCTTCATACGTTCTAACCAATCATCAGAAAGGCCTATTCATACGATCTTACCAATCATAAGAAAGGATCAGCCATACGCTACATACGATCTTACCAATCATCAGAAAGGTCCAACTATACGCTACATACGATCTTACCAATCCTCAGAAAGGTCCAACTATACGCTACATACGATCTTACCAATCCTCAGAAAGGGTCATCCATACGCAACAAACGATCTTACCAATCATCAGAAAGGCCCATCAATACGCTACATACGATCTAACCAATCATCAGAAAGGCCCATCATACGCTTCATACGTTCTAACCAATCATCAGAAAGGCCTATTCATACGATCTTACCAATCATAAGAAAGGATCACCCATACGCTACATACGATCTTACCAATCATCAGAAAGGCCCATCCATAAGCTATATACGATCTAACCAATCACCAGAAAAGATCATCCATACGCTACATACGATCTTACCAATCATCAGAAAGGATCATCCATAAGCTACATACGATCTAACCAATCATCAGAAAGGCCCATTCATACGCTACATACGATCTAACCAATCACCAGAAAAGATCATCCATACGCTACATACGATCTAACCAATCACCAGAAAAGATCATCCATACGCTACATACGATCTAACCAATCACCAGAAAAGATCATCCATACGCTACATACGATCTTACCAATCATCAGAATGGCCCATCATACGCTACATACGATCTTACCAATCATCAGAAAGACCCATCCATACGCTATATACGATCTAACAAATCATCAGAAAGGATCATCCATACGCTACATACGATCAGAAAGGATCATCCATACGCTACATACGATCTTACCAATCATCAGAAAGGATCATCCATAAGCTACATACGATCTTACCAATCATCAGAAAGGCCCATCCATACGCTACATACGATCTAACCAATCACCAGAAAAGATCATTCATACGCTACATACGATCTTACCAATCATCAGAAAGCCCCATCAATGCGCTACATACGATCTTACCAATCATGAATGAATGAATGAAATGTTGTTTATTGGCACGTGAGCTCCAACCGGGCCATATTGCGCCAAACATATGGTGATGATACGAGACAAACTATAAACAAATAATCACATTATCTATATATACATAAATAAAAACAAATATCACAGAAAAATCAAATAAAACTAAATATAAACTTTATGTATATATATTTAAAATATGAAGGTGAAAATCAGATATATACAATTAAAATTTTCGATAAAAATTTGTCTCTTTTAAAAAGTCTAGAGCTTTACTAAATAGACCCGGTTGGGCAAACAACTGATGAAGTGACTGGCAACGGTAATGCCGTAATCTAATATCTTTGAGATGCTTGCACTCAATCAAAATGTGCTTCACTGTCAAAGGAACATGACAGTGTTCACACTCTGGCTGAGGCTCTCGCTTTAATATGAAAATGTGAGTTAAAAAAGTATGACCAATACGAGAGCGACACAAAACCTCATCTCTTCTGTTAGACCTGTAGGAGCTAGGCCATTCTCCAAGAAGAGGCTTGATGTGATGAAGTTTATTTGTGTCTGCAAGATCCCAAGACCGTTGCCAGCGGTCATGAATAAAATGATTTATTATCGATTTAAAATCGTTAAATGGTAATAAAAATGGTGATTGGGGAAGATCTAAAGCAGCTTTGGCAGCAAAATCTGCTTTATCATTCCCCCTTATATCGACGTGACTGGGAAGCCAGCAGAAGACGACGTCTTTACTGCTGAACTCGTAGGATAGTAGCAGACGATAAATATCTGCTACTAATGGGTGTTCAAGCTGTTTATTGTTAATTGCTTGAAGTGAGGACAAAGAATCAGTAAAGATGATGTGCTGTAATATATGCGATGATTGAATGAACTCCAATGCCTGAAGAATGGCCTGGAGCTCAGCTGTAAATATTGAAGCAGCAGGTGGAAGACACACAGAGATGGTCTCAGATGGTGTTACAGTAGCCGAGGCTACCCGATCACCATCTTTAGAACCATCAGTGTAAATAGGAGCATAATCACCATATTTAGACCTTAACTCTCTAAAGAGAGACTGGAACATCGTCGAGCTCGTATCTCTCTTTTTATGTTGCGTAAGATCGAAATCGATCTTTGGGGGAGATATAGCCCACGGTGGAGTATCAAAGAAAGGGGTATTCGCAATACTGTCAAGGCTGATACCAGCCTCAGACAAAAGGGGTTGTATGCGAATACCGAAAGATGGAATGACCCTAGTCCTCACAAGATACAAATGTTCGTGAAGAGGTCTAAATATGGTGTTAAATGAAATATGGTTTGGAAGTGATGCAATTTTCGTAGCATACTGCAGGGCCAGTTTATCACGTCTGTTGTGCAATGAGGGCTCATGCGCCTCGACGTATAAACTGTCCACTGGAGATGTACGAAACGCTCCTAAGCTGATTCTAAGTCCCTGGTTGTGTATGGTGTCGAGCTCTTTGAGATAAGACTCGCGGGCAGACCCATACACAATACACCCATAGTCGAGTTTAGATCTTATTAATGCTCGATATAATCGGAGCAGGACCTTACGGTCTGCTCCCCAGTCAGTATTTGATAGGACTCTCAATATATTGAGGGCTTTCAGACATTTCTTTTTAAGGCTTTTAATGTGGGGGATAAATGATAATTTCTTATCAAATATCAGCCCCAGAAATTTGGTTTCATCCACAACTGGAAGGCGATTGCCATCCAAGAACAGTTCTGGATCTGGATGTAAACCTCGTTTCTGACAGAAATGCATGCAGACAGTCTTGGATTTCGAAAAACGAAATCCATTTTCGGTTACCCATTGTTGAAGTGAATTCAAACAAAGCTGCAACTTACGTTCGATTATCCGCATGTCTGTAGAACCATAGCACATCTGAAAGTCATCAACATAGAGAGCCCCGTTTGTACCTGGTTTAAGGCACGCTGGGATCGTGTTAATTTTTATCGCAAAAAGTGTAGGAGATAATATGCTTCCCTGGGGAACCCCCATTTCCTGAGGAAATGGGTCAGAGAAGATTGATCCCAGTCGTACCTTAAATGACCTATCTTCCAGGAAATTTTTTAATGAAGATAGGTAAGCGACCTCGTAGGCCGAGGTTATGGAGGTCGCGCATGATACCATGTTTCCACGTGGTATCATATGCTTTCTCCAGATCAAAAAATATTGCAACTAAATGTTGCTTCTGGATGAAAGCGTCCCTGACGAACGTTTCGAATCGAACGAGATGATCAAGAGTGCTCCTTTGGGACCGAAATCCACATTGGAGATCAGTAATAAGGTTGTTGGACTCAAGGTACCAAACAAGCCTTCGATTGATCAATCTCTCCATGGTTTTGCAAATACAGCTTGTTAAAGCAATCGGACGATAGTTGGTAGGATTCGTATGATCTTTACCCGGTTTAGGGATATGAATTATTGTGGCTTCATGCCACGAAGGAGGGAAATTCCCATCAACCCAAATCCGGTTAAAAAGATCTAGTAAGATTAAGAGTGTTGAAAAAGGTAAATGTTTTAAAATCTGGTAGTGTATTTCATCTGGACCAGTTGCAGTGTCCCGGGCTCGCTTTAACGAATCCCGAAGCTCTGCAGTGGAAAAACGATCATTATAGCATTCATCATTACGGGACTTGAAATTAAGTCGCCTTTTCTCCTGTTGATTTTTAATTCGCCTAAAGGCATCAGAGGAGAAATTGGATGATGAATTGAATGAAAATGTACTGGCCAGAGAATTAGCAATATCAGGAAATGTTGTTAAGGTGGTATTATCAACATTAAGATGATTAACTGATAATGCACTACTTTTACCTTTAATCCTACGAATCCTGTCCCATACCGATTTTGAAGTGGTACGGTAATTGATCCTAGAGACGTAACCTTGCCATGAAGACTTCTTTGCTTGGCGTATGGTTCTACGGGCCTTCGCCCGGACCATCTGGTATGCCGCAATATTCTCCATGGAAGGATGGTTCTTAAGTCGTCTCAAAATACGATTACGCTCTTTTATTGCAAATTTGCAATCGTCATTATACCATGGTTTATTGAAACGTTTTGGTTCCGTCGTGGTTTTTGGAATCGCCTGCTCAGCTACATCTTGGAGAATTGAAGTGAATAAGGCCATGGGCTCATCTGCATCTTCTAACTCTTTTGCATCAAAAGAGAAGAGACACAAAGACTCGAAAAGAGCCCAATCAGCCTTATGCAACTTCCACCTCTGAGGTCTTTCGACCGGAGAGGGACCATTATTATCAATGAAGATAGGAAAGTGGTCACTACCACATAGATCTTCATTTACTCTCCATGTAAAATCCTGAAATAGGACCGGAGAGCAAATGGTGAGATCAAGAGAAGAAAAAGAAGCTGTGGCAGGATGTAGATAAGTAGGCGAGTCATCATTTAATAAACACAAATTATTAATGTTAATGAAGTCCGCTATTTGTTTACCTCTGTTGTTATCATCTGGACTACCCCAGAGTGAATGATGACCACTGAAATCTCCCGTCAGAATAAACGGGAGGGGAAGTTGGGCAACAAGGTCATCAAGATCTCTGGGATTAAGATGTAAACTTGGTGAAAGATATACAGAGCAGAGTGTTATAGGAATATGTAAAGTCACCCTAACAGCAACTGCCTGTAAAGGCGAGTTGAGAGTGATTTTACTTTGAGGGATATCTCCATTAAGAATAATAGAAACACCCCCATGAGCTCGACCATCACCAACTGAATGATGATGGTAACCGACAAAATGCCTAAAAGACAAAGTGTCAGAATTCCGTAAAAATGTTTCTTGCAAACAAATAGCTAAAGGATTGTGCTTTTGAATTAATAATTGGACTTCATTAAAATTTGGTTTTAAACCACGACAATTCCATTGAATAATGGAATTAGCCATCGTCAGGGATAATTTATTGGTGGTATCTTACCGCCGATTGGGTCATTACTGGCCCCCTCTACGGTAATACCGTCCATTAGATCTTCACCATATTTTTTAAAATGGACAATAGGGTCTTGTGAACCTTTCTTACCCTTATCACGCAACTTTGCCAACTTTCGTTGTCTAGAAGAAATATATACTTTATCCTGTGAGGGTGGGATAACCGATAGCTGCGATGCTGACCCAGTGGACCTGGGATCAGGAGTTGCAGCTTTTGGTTTATCCAATTGGGATTTTTCCTTGCCGTGCTGGGAGGAAGTATTGGGAATAATCCCAATAACTTCAGTTGGGGGCAAGGAAGATGAACCCTCATCAGGCAAGGGTAAAGATGTTTGGACCGAGCTCTCAGATGGTTGAGAAGAACTCGGGACCCCTTTTACATAATCTGGTATTATCAAAGTCTTCATTTTCTGTCTATCTGGCCAGGTTATTTCTGTCTGAACGGAGATAGATGTGGTTGAAACTTTAACTGCACTAGCAAAAGATTTCCCTTGTGGTGCAATGGGAAACGGTGCAGATAAATCTACCTGTTTTCGAGCATCGAAATATGGTATCTTCCGCTCAGACATGATCTGTTGGATTCTTTTCTCTTTTTGCCATATTGGACATTCACGGGAAAAAGCAAAATGCTTTCCCTTACAGTTCACGCAACAAAACTCAGCCTGGCAGGCAGCGCTCTCGTGGCCATCATGGCCACAACGAGCGCAGGTGTCTTTACCCCTGCAGACAGTTTTGCTGTGTCCAAATTTTTGACACTTGTAGCAACGAAGAGGATTGGATATGTAAGAATCCACAGGTATACTTAAATAACCTGCCTTGAGAGTCTTTGGTATGTCGGGACGGTCGAAAGTGAGGATGTAGGTGCTTGTTGGAATCACCTTATCTCCTCGACGAACACTAATTCTTTTGACGTGTTGTACACCTTGAGAAGAAAGGTATTCTACCATTTCTTCCTCACTGCTGCCTTCGAGGTCCCGGCAACGTATTACACCTCTACTACTGTTTAAAGACCTATGAGGAGACACCTTAATAGGAATGTCTGCCAAAGATGAAGATTTAAGAAGCATGGTAGCATGCTGTTCTTTGGCACATTCTATTAAGAGTGCTCCGTTCTTTAGTTTTTTAATAGCCTTGGGCTCGCCGGCCAAGCCAGCTATGCCCTTGGTTATTAAAAAAGGTGATACCTTTGATAGGTCTCGAGAGGGACTCTCAATTAAGAGAAACCTCGGCCAAGACTTTGATATTTTGTTTTTTGTTGTAAATAACTCCGAAACGTCCTCTGTATTCAGACGTTTCTGTTTATTTTTATCTTTTATTGTTGGGTTTGGGGGGATTAAGGAATCCATGAAAGTATTATTTAAAGTTTCACCCCTTGACGTCCCCCAGGTTACTGCCCTGCCTACTAGGGGGAAGACTAGCGCGGATAACCTGCGCATGGCCTCAGGGCTCGTCAAGGGGTATACTCAAGCCAGAAAGTAAAAAATACTTGTCTAACCTGATTGACCCAAGCCGCCGCTCTGTAGAATGTACTTAGGACACAAAGGTAGGTACTATGCTGAGTAAAAAAATAACAGAGCATTAAACTTGGAAGGGTACATCCTACAGAGCTATAAACGACCAAAGCCGATTAATCAGAGTGGGCCACTCTGATCTCCCGTCTAGGTGAACCATGGGCCAAAGTAATGTGTTGCAGAGAAAGGGCTCGCAAGCCAATTCCCCACTCAATTACCAGGATTCCACTCTCCACCGACACAAGTCGCAACGCACGGCAAACACGTCGCCCCATTACAGGGATCCTTTTAGTCGCCTTTTACGACACGCAGGACATACGAAGGGTATATTCTTATCACCCCCTACACCCCAGGGGGGTCTTACCAATCATCAGAAAGGCCCATCCATACGCTACATACGATCTAACCAATCACCAGAAAAGATCATCCATACGCTACATACGATCTTACCAATCACCAGAAAGGATCATCCATACCGTGAAGCTAAAGCAAAAACTGCCTAAGTCATTTTTTTTCAAAATTCAGATTTTTGGCCCAAAAGGTGTACGACCACTAGCTTCAATGGCTACTAAAAGGAATTTACCCAGAAATTGTAAAATTTTGTATTTTTTGAAGAAACATTGAAACTGCCTAAATCAATATATGACTTCGGCAATACGCGCATTTTTGACTTAGGCAATATTTTCCCAAAGCCCAACATGTACAATGACTTAGGCAATTTTTGCATTAGAGAGTTAGAGTTATCTCTCCCTTTGCGCCATTTCTGCTGCCTTGGAAAGAAAAAAACAGGATATAATTATGGCAACAAAATCCACAAAATTAACCGCTGAAGATGTCTTAAAGCAATTAGAAAATGGAACTAGCGAAGAAGAAAGTGATATATCAGGTATGTTTTGATAAACAAAAAGTATACTAAGTATATTAACCCCAGTAAACTATATATTTTCCTTTGTATCTATCCCAATCCATACAAGGAAGTTGTTTATCTATGACAGTAGGACGTTAAACCCCATTTTATTTCATTTGTTTATCTATTAAGTAAAATTATGCATTTTATGTCATGCTGACACGAAATATCCTATACAATTTAGTTATCTAAGCCCTAAAATATAAATGCCTCTTTTCCTGTATTTCAGATTCATCAGCTGAAGAAACAGATTTTGATGTCATTATGTCAGTGTTTCCACTACAAGATACAACTGTTCATGTACTAGAAATCGATGATTTAGAAAATAGAAATAAAAATATAGATAATTTAAACCAGGTAGAATTAGAACTTAAGGAAGATGTGAATGAAAATATATTAGAAGATAGAAATGAAATTATATTAGAATTAGAAGATAGAAATGAAAATATATTAGAATTAGAAGATAGAAATGAAATGAAAATATATTAGAAGATAGAAATGAAAATATATTAGAATTAGAAGATAGAAATGGAAATTTATTAGAAGATAGAAATGAAAATTTATTAGAAGATAGAAATGGAAATATAGTAACTGATGATTTAAACATAACAGAATTAGAAGATGACACTAAGCCAAGAGAAAGAAAGAAAAAATATCAAAAGAAAGATCAAAGTAAACGGAAAAGAAATAAAGAGAAGATTAAGAGAATTAAAGGACTCGACTACACGACACATACAGGTTCAGTAATGAGTAAGAGAAAGATCAGAATGAAATGCAATTCGTCATTCTGTAAGAAATCTAAGAAACGAAGTTGTTCAGAAATAACAGAAAATATGATATATTTACGAAGTTTTGGGTGGAGTTGCGTGACTGGGAGAAGCGTCAAGTTTTTGTGTCAGCCTTAATAAAACGAGTTGATATTAAACAGAAGAAAACAGAAGTGGGTTCAAGAAGAAATTTTTCGTGGACGTATCATCTTCCACATTCTGGTAAATCGTATCAGGTGTGTAAGCAGATGTTCTCCTCCACGTTGGGGGTGTCAGATAGAACACTTTCAAGTTGGGCTTGCCCAATTAACAGCGATGCAGAAAAAGTGAACCCCACCGATCCGAACACATCTTTGGAAGCAATCCCCGAAGAAGGTATAGAAACCAAAACGGGTAGCAAAAAATAAAGCTAAAGAATTTGATTTAGAATTTCTTAATCAGTTTCTGTCATCACTTTCGACAGTAGAATCTCACTATTGTGGGGCTGCCTATGCGGATCAAAGGTTTCTGGAACCTGGTACTTCAATTATAAATATTTACCAGGAGTATGTAAAATCTGCTAAAGTAAACAATACGCATGCCCTAAGCTACCCAATTTTTCATCGTATTTTTAACGAATCTAGATACTCTGTATTTGTTCCCAGAAAGGACCAATGTGACGTGTGTATTGGTTTCAAGCATCAAAATATAGAAGCATCAGTATATAATAATCACGTCTTCACAAAGGATGCTGCTAGGAATGAGAAGAGAGATGACGTACTTAGCAGTTCTAAAGATGAATCTCTGGTATCTGTGTGGTCCATGGATTTACAAGCCGTTCTCCTATGCCCTAAAACTGATGCAAGCTGCATGTATTATAAAACAAAACTAAAAACACACAACTTTACTCTATACAACATGAATTCACGTGATGGTTACAACTACGTATGGAATGAATCTAATGGAGACCTATCCAGTAATGTATTCGCCTGGCTCCAGTACTCACATTTTAAGCATTATTTAGAACAATCCCCAGAAATAGAAACAATAATAATTTTGTCAGATGGCTGTGGGTACCAGAATAGAAATTCTGTTGTATCTAGTGCATATTATCACCTCGCACACGAAATGGGAATTACCATACTTGGTTGCTGGGCACACCCAAATGGAGTGTGACTCAATGCACAGCACAATTGAAAGGAAAATAGTCCACCCTATTTACTCCCAAAGAGATTATGCTCTCATTATGCAGGTAGCAAGACAGAAACCTGGGCCATACATTGTTAGACATGTTGACTATACATATTTTAAACACGGGTTTCCACAAATATCTAGTATACGTCCTGGTAGGAAGGTCGGGGATCCAACTGTGTACAGCCTCAGAGCTTTAAAGTATACAGTTGACAATGTCGAATTTAAGACAGCTTTTGGTAATCCCTGGCAATCACTACCACAACGCCTACCTGCTTATACAGATGTCAATCTTGAATCATTATTCAAAAGAAAACTGCCAATAACCAAAAGAAAGTTTGAAGATCTGCAAGCTCTCAAAACTGTTATTCCACCTGAGATTCATGCTTTTTATGACAATCTCCCTTGGGAGTGAAATCTGCCGTAACGTTGTAAAAGACTATTAATATTTACTCATTTAAAATAGTCAATTTTAAGATGAGATCCTTATGCACGAACTAAGCAAACAATAATTCACATTATGTCTTAATTTATTCAACGTTTATTTTTTAATTTTAATCAATGATGATAATTTTAATGTTGTATATCAGGTTGGATGTTGATTAAAATATTTTCATTGTTAGCTTACTTTGCAATTTGTTTGATTCATAAAGAATATTCACGAAGTTACATTAGCTAATGATAAGGCGATATATGACATCATTAACAATTGTGTGTAACATGCTACTTTTTTTGCCATAGGAGAGCCATAAGCTTTTCGGTCTTTACACACATTGTCATAGAATTAGTCACCAAGTGTTCATTTACGTGCACGGCAACGAAAACACAGGACCTCTTTTTATCGCCCCACCCGGATGACAAGAATCTGGTCCACACCACATTTTTGGGAACCGTATCGAAACCCCGTTCAAATTTAGCGACAATACAAACACGGCTTATTTCATCCTAGTCACGATGGTTCAGTGAATAAGACGCTGGCTCGTTAGCCTGTGGGTCGTGTATTCGTCAAGAAATTTTGTCCATCAGCATTTTACCTTGGAGACATATATGTGCACGTAAAAGAACCTAAGTCATATAACTCGTTTGTTCACAACATTCATTGGTCTTGTTATTTAGCTATAGCAGCCTACTTTGTCCAAGCAATCATATTGAATTGATTCTTGCTTATAAACTGCTAAGATTACTCCAACCATATTGTTGTGAACACACGAGTTATATGACTTACTTGAAATGAATCCAATTCAAATATTTGTCCATGACAGTCGCTACTAGACTTTGTGACCACAGTGGGCCCGTAGCTAGGTGGGGCTACAGATTTTGTTTGAGGGGGGGGGGGGCTGAGGATGCGGCCGACTAAGAACGCTCTTAAGAAATCGTTATTGTTGGCGAAATATTGTGGGGGGGGGGGGCTAATTCGATTTTATTTGATGTGGCATTCGCGTCCTATTAATTAATTTTTAATGGCTACCTGTTTCCTATAATGATAAAGTGAGGCAAAAATTGCCTAAGTCAGCCTTGTGCAAATACAAAAATTGCCTAAGTCATTTCATAACATGGTAAATGCACATATTACAAAAACACTATTTCCATCCACTAAAGATCATATTAATATAACGTGAAGCAAAATTTGAACTTAGTGCGATCACAATCTTCAATTTAAAACAGATTTTTGTCTCTCCTGGAAATCTTTGTAAAAATGACTTAGGCAATCTTTGCTTTAGCTTGACGATACGCTACATACGATCTTACCAATCATCAGAAAGGATCATCCATAAGCTACATACGATCTTACCAATCATCAGAAAGGCCCATTCATACGCTACATACGATCTAACCAATCACCAGACAAGATCATCCATACGCTCCATACGATCTTACCAATCATCAGAAAGGCCCATCCATAAGCTACATACGATCTTACCAATCATCAGAAAGGCCCATCCATACGCTACATACGATCTTACCAATCATCAGAAAGGCCCATCCATACGCTACATACGATCTTACCAATCATCTCCCTCTCTCCCTCTCTCGCTCATACGCTACATACGATCTTACCAATCATCAGAAAAGCCCATCCACCCGATGAGCGCTCTGTAAATTAAGTGGTGGATTAAACAATATTCACCTATTGCTTTGATATTAAGTGATTAGTAATAAATGTCAATTGTGTAAAATCTTTGAAAGAGTTCAGATGTTATTGTTTTTAGTCTTTGTTACTTCGGGATTACGGCATTTGGTTAACGAACTACCCGTTACAATTTTACGAAACTGACTGTCAGTTGTTAGTATGTTTAACGGGAATCGACGACACCTATGATGGCCTTTTATTTGTATCCATTGTTTTTATGCCATTTTGTTACATATGTTGGAGTCGCTCCATTGGGTTTCAACCTCGTTAAACCTGAAGGACACCCCTTAAACGCGATTAGTATCTGGGAAGGTCTCGAATAAATATTGGGCATCGAATGTTTAAAGTCGAGCTGAAGGAAAATCAAACCGGGTTTCCTGGTGTCCTGTGTCCAATGAATTTGTAGACCATGCCCCGAGAATGTAAATTAAATCGTCTGTAATATTTCCAGTTATTTTCGGCGAAATTAGTCTCTATCATCCAAACAAATATTCTACGAATATTAGTCTGGATGGGAACTCAAAATTTGACGGAAAGTCGGTCATTGTCTGGATTATCCAGTCTTTTAAGGTACCACGTACTGAATCTTTCAAAACAGCTCGCTTGTCAACAATGACAACCTTCAAAATTTTGTTTGTAAAGGTTTTAATTGAAAAGGTTAATTTTCTCAAGTCATGAATAGACGTATGGCTTCTCACAATCTTCTTAATTCTTCATCGCAATTCATGCTAGGTTCCATTGCCCATGCGTAACCGGGAGTTTGGTTTTTTATCCAGTAAATTTTCGTCAAAAATTGAGAACCGACGCAGACCCTCCGTACGTTGAAGACTAGGGGGTTCTGGGTGACCGAGACTACGGCGAAATACGCCTGGGGTTCGGGTTGTACTTGTAATGAACAGGATATATAACAAGACGCCTAGGGTTGGGTTGGGTTCGGGTTGTTCTTGTAATGACCAGGATGTATAACAAGGCAGTTAGCGTTTGGGTTGGGTTCGGGTTGTACTTGTAATGACCAGGATGTATAACAAGACGGTTAGGGTTTCGGTTAGGGTTCATGTTACACTTGTAATTACAATGATTTATAACAGAATGTCTTACAAATAGGACGTTGAATCAGACAACATTTGTTAAAGGAGCTAAATCTTTTCTCTTTTTTACTGTAATTTCTAATGAGTTATGTTCGGCGAAATACGCGAACAGTCAAACTTGAAAGGCAGTCTTTGGCGTCTGATTATTGTTGTTTACACCGGTAGTATTCTCTGGTGGGATATCTTAGTCCAATTCATCGAGTAGCTTCGTTGCAAATGGTTCTCGAAAGCATTCTGGCACGCGATTCGAATTCCAATGTTAAAATGTTCAATATGGGGTAAATAGTGGATATCAGACGCCCATCTTTGAACGGTAAGATAACAACATCAATGTTGATTTAAATTGACCAATAAGTCGTGTTGGCAATGTCGTGTGGGTGATATTAGGTTAAACACTTGCCTACAGTATGTGGCTTTAAACACCAACGGTGTTAATACCGAAACTGTAATTCGATAACTTGTTATAAAAACATGTTCCTTTCCGTTCTAGTCATTAATTGAACATCCCAAGCTGAATTATGTTATCATTTTGTATTACATACCTTAATTTCCATCCAAATAAATATTGTTTAATCCATTATATCGCTGTGTGCTTTATTTCCTAACATAACACCAGACAAACAGAATATATAACAATACGTGTATCAAACATATTAAACTATGTATTGAAGACAATACGTTTATCAAACCCATTAAACAATGTATTGAAGACAATACGTTTATCAAACCCATTAAACAATGTATTGAAGAGTATCTAGATATCTACCATATTAAAACAATTACACTATGTATTTACGAGTGTATCAAACACATTAAACGATGTATTTACGAGTGTATCAAACACATTAAACGATGTATTTACGAGTGTATCAAACACATTAAACAATGTATTTACGAGTGTATCAAACACATTAAACGATGTATTTACGAGTGTTTCAAACACATTAAACTATGTATTTACGAGTGTATCAAACACATTAAACGATGTATTTACGAGTGTATCAAACACATTAAACGATGTATTTACGAGTGTATCAAACACATTAAACAATGTATTTACGAGTGTATCAAACACAATAAACTATGTCTTTACGAGTGTATCAAACACATTAAACGATGTATTTACGAGTGTATCAAACACATTAAACGATGTATTTACGAGTGTATCAAACACATTAAACGATGTATTTACGAGTGTATCAAACACATTAAAGTATCTGATTATCTACCATATTAAAACCGTATTTATGACGCACAATTATAAGTTAATTACCTGATGCTATATAAAAGAGAAATAGCGATACTATTTGTGATACAATAACACAGATTATTTATTCATCCTAATTCGCTTTCTGATATTTGACATTTATATTCAGTATAATAGAAATATTCCGCCAGTAAACGCGTCTATATCATCAAGGTCCTAATTGTAGAATTTGAAGGAAAACAAATAATCTCCATATTTATTAAACGTTCAATAAAATATTCTGGTAATCGGTGTACCGTATCTAATATTATACAAGCAATAAAGCAGCGATGTATTTATCTAAATCTGTAAATACCAATGTAGTATGTCAAACAGTGACACATAAGAGACCAATATAATGAAGTACAAGTACATTATATTAACTACCAAGGTCAACTACATGTACAATGGTCAACTACAAATATATTCCAGAAAGCGGTTGGAAACTAAATCACGTTTCCTTAAGGAGAGTTAACAAGGGGCATAATTATAAAGCAGACAACATCACAATTATTGCAAAGTTTACAGCTCGGCAAATCTATGGTAGCTGATCTCCCGTCCAAAGGCAAAACCTAGTAACTCACCTTTTTCTTATTTTGAGAAAACAAAGGAAAACGCAATGAATGAATTTCATTAAACCCTAGCTCATTCATTGATTTTAATATTTTAAGGCCACACTTTTTTTTTCTTGGTTTACGGATCCGCCGACCGTAATTTTTGATAAATTGGAAAAAAAATAAAATTCAAATTTGCCCATTTTTAAAATACCGCCGACGAAATAAATTGACAATCATTAAAAAAAAAATAGAAGAATATTGGGATGTTACAACAAAATAAATCTTTCAACTGAACGTACATAACAGTGTTTAAAATTTACGTTGGTCCGTTGGCCCTGCACCGATAAATAACTTGATGGGCCGACATCTTTTTATTTTGAAGATGGTGGGTCGGCCCTATGAGCCGACTGTTTTTGTTGGAAAAAATATGTGTCATAGATATTTTGTTCATGGTTCTATCAAATTCTCCTTTGAAAATATTTATATTGTCCCTATTTATATCCGGAATATATTTCATCCAGATATTTAAAAGTATTTTATTATCAGAAATGAAAATAATCTTGTCCACTGAAAGATATTAGGGCGGCAAGAAATTATCGTTGTTGGGAGTGAGGTCGTGCTTGCAAATATCAGCACGCTCCCAGAGCTTGGCTGAATACTATTTAACCCTTTTGATCATATGTGGAATAGATAAGTTTGTGCTCCGATAGTATGCCTTATTTACGGTCTTATTTGTTTTTATCCGATATTGAATACACGTGCATTAATAATCCGGCATATATTCCTTCAATTATGAAATCTAACATGTGCCACGAAACGAGGTCAGTCCATCTACTGTACCTGTGCTGTCATGGTCCAAGAATAAAAATTCACGTGATATAAATCCTTTGTCTTGTAAAAATGAAATTGAAAAATTCCCTGAAAGCCGTACTACTGGTAACAATATAATTCCAGCGAGAAACGAATGGCTTTTCCCGCCATTCTTTCTAAATCTCGTGATTTAATAGCAGACTTGATTATCAAGTCTATTCATTAATGCAGATTTCATTACCGTAATGGAGACCTAAGTCTTCGAAAACAGGCACGTACAATATGTCATAGGAAGAATAACAACAAAGAGTTTATTGTTTCATAAATATGGGCTTTCCCAACTAGTGACATCAGGTCAGTTTAAAAATGATAAAAAAAATGATGTGTCGTCCACCAAACAGCACCGATAGTTTACTTTCATTTTGAAAAGGGTCACGGTATTTCATTTCAGTTTCCACACGTCATGATGATAAGTAAAACAAATCGAATGATTGTTGCTATCGGACAGTAAATTTAACAGGTTTATTGAAATGTAAGACATATTAATTTATGTCTGGTAGGACATTTTATTTAAATGCACGATATTTTCTGTTAATTTTCGGAGAATGTAAAGCACTGAGGAGACTTTTTTTTTTTTTTTTTTTTTACCACCTACCGACAACAAAATTCCTCTTGAAAATCCGTAAACCAAGTAAAAAAAAAAGTGTGGCCTTAGTGACTAGGTTTTGCTGTGGTATACTAGGCTAATGGAGGAGAGAGAGAAATGGGGTTTAATGTCCACTCAACACGAACTAGGTCATTTCGGGACTAACAAATGAAGGAAGTGTCTAGGTTGTGTTTTGGGTGTAACTTCTTACAAAATCAAAAGATTGAAATGACTAGTACACCAACAGGAAGCACATACACTAGTAACTACAAATTTGGTTCTAACTCAATTTTGATGAAAACAAAAGTGAGTTACTAGGTTTTGCCTTTTTACGGGAGTGATGTATCACATCATATAACAATTTGTTAATTATATAATTATAAATATTTATATATTTCTATGACGTTACTATTTTCGTCACCTTTATTTTCAAAACAGGACGTAGCCTATGTAACACCGGGGCGGTACTTTACGCCACCCGATTCCACACACATGCTTTGCTTTGCGCAACTTGTATTGTTCTAACGGCACACATTCGCATACACCAACTAGTTAGATCATATACAGGTATTCATCAGTCTACCTCCATTATGCAGTTGTATTGTTTTATACCTACACAAAATAACTTTAAAGGGTAATATTTATAATTTATTTATGTGATAGACAATACGTAAATAGGGTGGGCACCAGGGTTGCCCTTTAATGAAAACAAAAGAAATGAAACTGGGCTAATGAAAACTGGTATACGCCACACAGTGTGCAATGCGAGAAATTTTGTCCGGACAGCTGCGCAACGGCCTACTATTATATCGAATGAATGAATGAATGAATGAAATGGGGTTTAACGTCCTACTGTTATGCACTCAACCTGAGCTAATTGAAGACGGGCATACGCCATACAGTGTGCTATGAGGGAAATTTTTCCCGGGCAGCGGCGCTACGGCCTACTCTTATATCGAATTCCAACTGCCAGGGGATCTTTTACGTGCACTCCAATGTGTACACGGGACCTCGGTTTTTCGTCCCAGCTACTGCACTCTCGTGGTTTTCATGAAGAGTGTAATCCAAGTTATGTTTTATTTTAAACTTATTTAAATGTTATCGAAATACCAACTATGATTTGACACTATATTAGAATTGACATGGGTCACACGATTTTTGATAAAGGAAGGACATCTCTTAAAGGCAGGGGCTTACAACGCTGAATATGGATAGCGTTCGCCCTCTCCTGAAATAAATGCCAAAGTATGAAGAGAAGATTTCGGGACACGTTGAATATTGATAGGGCTCGACCTGTCATGATGTACATAGTCCCCACTTTCGTTAAAGGGACAATAACACTCTTGCTGGCTTGACAGGTCCAGAAAAAAAATCAGTCTTATTCTAACTACTAGATGTTTAAGTGTTCTACCTGTTGTGTAAATTATCCATTACAACCTATCTTGCCTGTCCAGAGGGTTCGAAAATATGTTTAAATGCAAGTTGCATTTGGAAGTGCTTACGTAAGGCTTTCCAAACCATGTTACGGCATGTAGTTGAATTTTTCCAATTTTTAAAATTAGGTGGGTTAGGATAAAATTTGTATCATTTATTAATTGAAATATTGTAGAATAGTACAAATTGTTGACCAGAAAAAAGATTGGGACAAATTATTCAGTTACAACAAGAGTGGTATTGGGGCTTTAAATTATATTTATCTGTGTGTGTGTGGGTAGGGGGACTCTAAGAGTGCAAAGTCGTGAGATGATAACATATATTTTTCGTCTTCTTGTGATCCTAATGTTTCTCCCATCCGTTAGAAACTATTGCATTTATTAGTCGAATCAGTTCAAATTAGTATTATTATTATTACAAACATTTGGGGATCACGGTGGCTAAGTGGATAAGGCGCTGGTTCGTTAGCCTGGAGGTCGGGTGTTCGATCCCTGCATTGGCCGAGAAAGTTCATCTCGATTTTCCCTTTGTCAGTGATGCAGAAGGAGGGCCTGACAACCTGCCTAGTCGTTCGAATAAGACCAAAAACCGAGGTCCCGTGTACACATTGGAGTGCACGTAAAAGATCCCTTGGCAGTTGGAATTCGATATAAGAGTAGGCCGTAGCGCCGCTGCCCGGGCAAAATTTCCCTCATGGCCCACTATATGGGGTATGTCAATCTTCGATTAGCCCAGGTTAGGTGCATTATAGTAGGACAATAAACCCCATTTCATTCATTCATACAAACATTTGTTATAGCTCCTCTTTCACGTACACGTGTTCAGAGCAGGCCCGTAGCCAGGAAGTTGTTTTTGGGGGGGCAAAGATGTTTTCGGGAGGGCCAACTAGCATGGGCATCTGCATGAATTTTGCGGTAAAGGCCAATTTTCTTGTGATATTGGGGGGGGGGGCAAGACTCAGCATTGGGAGGGCAGTTGCCCCCCCGTGCCACCCCCTGGCTACGGGCCTGGTTCAGAGGTGCTTTACAATGGTACAGATATAAATATTTATAAACTCATAAAATTAACAATTAAGTACTAAGACAACACAAGAATCATTTTAAATTGCAAGATATGTACATTTAAAACGCTTGAAGAAATACTTTTTCTTAAAAGTATGAACATTATTACAGGACCTAATATAATATGGTAACTTATTCCATAAAGATTGAGCTTGAACACTAAAAGATCTTTGACCAAAAGTAAACAGTTTTGAATATTTGGGCTTTTAAAGAAGATTATCATCGGAAGGGCGTAAATATCGCCCTGCTAAGGAGGCATAACTATGGAAAAGAATGTCCCCAATCGCCGCAAATCGCTAGGGTTTGTCCGCTCATGGCCACAAACTTGAAAGAAGATGAATAAAAAAACCTATGTTTTCTATCGCGTTTACAAACCAATTGTTGACGTACGGGCCGACGGACAGGGTGATGACTATAAACGCCAAAGCTATGTCTGGACGTATACAAATGTGTGGTGCTAATCAACGTCCAGCTTTTAAAGTATTTAGGCATGTTTCGATATTTCAATATTCAATTCAACAAGATAGTGAAACATACTAAAGTTATTACAAAATTTATGCCCAATGCGACCATAAATGCAAACTTGTCGTATGACTTAGAAGTATTGGTTCTGTGAGAAACTTGTTTATCTTTCGTTTCAGTATGGGTAGCTGACTTCTCACAGCTGGTCGCCACGGGAATCTCGTTGTGGTGCAGTGATATTCCCTTTATAGTAGTTAGTACGATCGTTACACTCAGCATGAGCATGCAGGTCAAATAGACACTGAAGATGCAGATAGAGTCCGAGTTTGCTGGTAGAGATTCATGGATCAAGGACATGTAAAACGTGTAGGAAAGTAGAACTGATATAGCCATCGTCAGCCTTTCACCGCTAGCTGCTGGCAACTGGAACACAAAACAGTTCAACAAAGAAAGGCTTACAGGTGGAACGACACCTTTGATAATATGAAAGACATTGCGTCGTTTCAAAAGCACGCCAACCACCACGTTACATGGACCACTGTCCAATTCATCGCCAATCGTTATGTTCAGCATCTCCCATTCATTACTTGGCTGGTAAAAATCAAGAAAATCAAAAGTCAAGTTTGTGACCAATCTATAATGGCTGTGTGACTTGTATGGGGGGCTTAATATTATGTCGCAAAATTGTTCATCAAATGGAAATTTGGTGATGTCAATTTTGCAAGACGTTTTGAACACGCTGTACGTTGTCCAAACAACGTATCCATCTGCAGTAACGATGACTTTATCTCCAATTTCAATAAGCTGCTGATTGTTAAACGCGTTGTACAGAGAAATTGACGGCATCCATATCTGTTTAGGAGAAACCGAAACATACCCTGGGGCTCTCACCTCAGTTGCGTTCCATGTTAGAAATAAGTCGTACCACCCTACGATAAGTTTCGCAGAGCTTTCCATATACTGCTGGGTGTCGCTGAGTGAGTTGATGCTTATTAGTCGAAATCTTACGTCAACGTCCACACGAGTTGAAAGATCTTTCTTTGGGTGAAACATTGGCTCATAGTTTAAAAAAAGGTTGTCAAAAAAATCCTTTTTAGTAAAGTCGCCCATTGTGCCCCCTATTAAAGAGGCAACACACCACAGTGACATGTACCATGACGTCATTCTTATTGATGCCTTCTGGGAATACTTCATGCTAATTATTGCAAACCATCAGGGTATTCGTCATATTAGGATAAATGTCTGAAAATAGAATAGGTACACTGGGTGAGTATTTTGATACTCCAAAGATTGCATGAGGCGTAGAATGACATAAATATCCGGGTATTCGTCATTATGATTGATTTCTTCTGGGAATACTTGATGCTAATTATTACAAACCGTCGGGGTATTCGTCATATAAGGATACATGTCTGAAAATAGAATAGGTACACTGGATGTTCATTTTGATGGATTATATGTATATGGGGGGGGGGGGGGGCTAGTGGTCTAGAGTGCCGCGCTTCGACCTCTAGTTGGCCAGCCACCTCTGGAGCACTGATGTGAGCGTATGTGGCATGGAGATAGGGGCGCCTTCTCAACCTCGTGGGTTTCCTCCAGGCCCATCCGGTTTCCTCCCACTGCTAATAGACCCCTACGCGCAAGCGAATTATTGAAAAACAATTAAATCGTATGTTAGTCCCGAAATGTACTAGTTTGTGTTGAGTGGACGTTAAACCCCATTTCTCTCTCTATACATAAACCCCTTTTTTCTCTCTATATCTATATGAGGCGTAGAATGCATGCATGACAGACATATCTGTAAACGAAAGGAGATAAAAAAATATAAAAAAAATTAAATTTTTATTTTTCATGTCCACAGAAATCTAACTCTGAAACCCAAGTTTTGTTCTTCTCTCATGATGGACGCATTCTAGTATCTAGCCACTTTTAAACTGGAAATGCTCTCATGTCCGATTGGTAGTGTGAGGGTTATTATGATAGTTTGATCAATCGTAGGGGAGCCAGGGTAGCTGAGTGAGTAAAGCAATAGCTCGCTAACCTGTAGCCTGGAGCCCGTCTTCAATTGGCCCAGGTTAGGTGCTTAAGCGTAGGACGTTAAACCCCATTTCATTCATTCATTGTAGCCTGGAGGTCCCGTATTCGGTCCCTGCATGCATTGGCCGCAAAAGTTTAACATTGTCAGTGATGAAGGACGGAGGGCTGTCTAACCGTTTGATGAGACGGAAATTCGAGGTTCCGTGTACGTAAACGACCCCGTGATAGATGGAACTCTATATAAAAGTGGGCCGTCCCCCTCAAAGCACAGTTTATGGCGTATGCCCGTCTTCATTATATATTAGCCCAGCTGGAGCAGAACATATCTTTAGCCTGTGATATTTAGTGGATTTGAATGCATTTTGTGATGGAAAATTTTACGTAAAATTGGATAATCGAGACTTTTACAACTACCGTACTGAAGTTAGTAATGGTAAACGGGGCTAGCCGTTGTACATGACAAGGAATATGGTCGCCGGTCCAAGCTCGTAGGTTTTCTACGGGTACTCCGGTTTCCTTCCGCTGCTAAAGACCCATACGCACAAGCGAATTATTGAAATAAAAATCGAACCATATGTTAGTCTCGAAATGATCTAGTTTGTGTCAAGTGGACGTTAAACCCCATTTATCTCTCTCTCGCTCGCTCGCTCTTCATTCTGGTCCTGCTTAAACAATCAATATTCTTCACCAAGCCCCCCCCCCCCCCCCCCAACCCGGAGAGCGCAGAATAAGGTGAATAACTTGGGTTGCCTATAGCATTACAATCCGACCCCCCCCCCCCCCCCCTTACATCGACATCTTACATCGATCTTGCACGAATTGATTTAGGTGTACCTACAACTATTTCAGCCGTGATATGTCGACCGTTTTTATCCAAACCATTTATAATAGCAAATGTTTAGAGCATCCTGCATCTAAAATAGGGGCAATGAGGTGTAAATCTCTCCCGTCAAAAGACATAACCGGACCAAATTGGTAGTTACTGTGGTATGTGATATCTGTTGTTATACTAGATCTTTGGTTTTGTAAGCAGTTACACCTATGACAAAACCTAGCAACTCAATATTCAAGTCAATGGATGAGCTGGGGTTTAATAATATTCATTCATTCATTAGATTTCCCTTTGTTTTCTCAAAGGAAAAAAAAACTCCTTAAAAGGGTGGGGGAAGTATGGTATGAATTTACTACACATCAAACATTGTATACCTCAACAACATCCTGCTAATTTGTACCGAACGAGCTAATTAGGAAAGATTTCCTGCAATAAAATTAAAACAAAATGGGGTTTAACGTCCTACTGTTCGGAATTAAGATAAAATAAAACGAAATTTAACACCCTACACTGAACTAATAAAAAAGGTCTATGATATGAAGTGGAATATGAGGTAAGATGAAATAAAAAGGAGTTTTTCATCCTACTTTTCTGCACCAACCTCCATCCCACTCGTCTGCACCAACTAGTTAATGAATAGAGGCATACACCATGTCCCGTCTCCATTAAAGTTACAATTTCATATTTTTAAAATTTATATGTCTAAAATGTATTAAAATAAAGCCTTAATATCGATGGTATCTATATCTATAAACGATCCTACCTTACTATTATGGGAATCAATCACTGGTTTATTCTCAAAACAAAAGGTTTCGACAAGTGTCCTCTTATCGTTATAAAACCTATATTGTCAGTTGAGTAATTGGCAAAAATATGATTTTCAAAGTCAAATTCAAACTTTTGAAGATAGCTATTCAATAGTGGGAATAGATAGCAAGGGAAGTAATGGGGAAGGGGGGGGGGGTAATTATGTTATTAATTCCGCTGTGAACAAGTTTTAATTGTTAGAATGACACATATGGTCGTATAATAGTGACTTGACAACCTTTTGAGCAAAAGACATAGAAATAATTATGTTTGACTTTCTTAGAAAATATGAAATTCTCGCTTTACCCACAAACCCCATTTCACTGCTAAGGGAGAAAAAAAACCCAGATAACGTCGCACATTTCTACACAAAACAGACCAATGAAGATGGTTATTTAATAAATTGTTCGGGGTGGGGAGGGGGGGATGGTTAGTATATATATAAACAATATGGAGTAAATGCAGAAGAAGCTAGAGAGCCTACCTGTCTCAGGTATTCCGAATCCTTCCAGCGAATGATCGATGTTCTATAACGATGTAAACTGTTGAAAATAATCCAGTCATGATGTATTTGTTCCAAGCTAATGTGGAAGTGTTTAAATAAGAATTAAAGCACATTGACGTCTGTATGGCATATGTCCGTCTTCATTAGCCAGTCGGAGCAGAACAGTAGGACGGTTAATTCTATTTCATTTCATATATTTTTAGATATTGGATATCAGAAGTCCATGCTTTCACGGTAAATACAGTGTTGATTTAAATTAATCAATAGTTAATTTAATGATATTGCCTCCTTTAAATGAATCCAGTAAAAATGCTGCTATTTTAAGAATTAAATTTAATGATATTGCCTCCTTTAAATGAATGCAGTAAAAATGCTGCTATTTTAAGAATTAAATTGTTGAGTTTAATAACACACGATCATTTAAACATGTACTAGACCATTAGTAACAAACCTCTACAAACACTGAACGGATATTACATGTATATTAATTTAGTGAACATGTTATCTAAGAACAAACGCGGACGTCATTGTAACACCTTTGTAAGTGATGAGCACACATTGTTTCCTCGTTCTGTAAATTGATAGGAGGATCATGTGTGTATATACGTACTATTTATTATTCTATCGACAACCGCAACATTTTTTATTCCATCACAAGAGTTGATAGTTTCAGGGATATACGACCATTAAACCTTGTCGTCTGGTACTAACCTTGTCGTCTGGTACTATCCGTCAAAGATTCATCCACGGAGAACAGGTAAGGGGTTTCAAAGTAGCCTTAAAGGAATTAAATCGCCGATATTTAGGAACTAGGGTTTGGTTTAAGAATTTGGGGGAGAGGGTAGGTCTCTACATAAGCACTGACCTAGGTTGATGGAAAATTAGCTCGTGACATTTCCTAGTTTTATTTAAAATACATACAATACATTATGTTTATATACAAAGGTAATTAAACTGTTTGTGGTGCTGGTGGCGATCATGGTCTTCATTGGATGGTGCTTATGGCGTTTTGGTTTTTGTTTCTGAAAAGAAAGGAATAAACTTGGCCATTAGTGTGTATCATACTAAAAATTGGATTGTGGATTAGGGTGGAGACTGGCCTTATTTAATCTAATTTACTATGCACTACGATGTCGTTCAGATTTTATTTAAAATACTAGTACATACACTACATTATGTTTATATACAAAGGTAATTTTACTGTTTTCTGGTGCTGGTGGAAATTATGGTCTTCCTCGGATGGTGCTTCTGGTACTCTGGTATTTTTGTTTCTGAAGAAAAAAGAATAAATTTAAGTCAAATTAGTTTGTTCCTACTAAATTGGATTTTAGGTTAGGATGGAGACTGGTCTTGTTTTAATCTAATTTACTGTGTACTAGAATGTCGTTCAGATATTTACTTTTAGAAAATGCAATTATAAGTTTCTGAGTGAAGATTTTCGGACCGTTAATTCTTTCCCGAAGTGCTTTTTGGGTCCACCTACGTATTGCATGTCACATTGCCTGCATTGAATTAGATATATTATGTTTGAACTACTGCATGAAAGTTGGTCTAATATTGGGAATTTTGTGCCAGATATTTTGTTATGGAAGTGGTAGGATACATTTATGATTTTGCATGTTTGACATGTTGGGTGGCCATAAGTTTTTGTTTTAACTGCTGATTGCATATCATTTGTTTCTTTGGCGGCAAGTTCAGCTAGAGTGTTGTTTTTTTATGTCGAAGATATCGTTTGGAATATCCCCTTTCCCTTAGTTTGCTAAATACTAATGTACACGCTGACTCAAAGTCGGTCTTCTGAGTACATATCCTATGAAAACGGAGAATCTGAGATTTAAGGATGCCAGAAAACGTATGTTTTGGGTGAAAGGAGATTTTGAACATAAGTGATGTATGTCGGTTTCTTGGAAAAATACTTTAGTTTCCAAATGACCTGAAATTGTGGTGTTGCTAGTTTTAAAGATGGTAGTATCATGGAAATCTATGCTGTTATGGCTTACATTTGCGGTTAACTTGACAGATGGATGATGATTGTTCCAAATGTTGAAAAACGCCCATAATTTGTCTGACGTGAACGTCCAGACTATAAAAACGTCATATAGAAATAGTCCATAGAAATTTAGTTGTAATGGGGAGAGTGGCAGAACTTCCCTTTCCCACTCCGCCATGAAGAGGTTTGCATAACTAGGGGCAAATCGTTTTCCCATGGCAGTTCCGGAAGACTGGAGGCTAACTTGATCGTTGAATGTGAAATCATTCCTCCTCAGACAAATGTCGAATAATTTAATGATTTCTTCGTCCGGTCTGGATGGTTGTGGGTTCCTAAGAAATGCTTTCCTAACTGCTTCAACTCCTGTGGTATTATCAATGTTCGTGTACGTGCCCTGTACGTCAAAAGATATTAAGATGGTGTGCTCAGGTACTCTTAGATTTTGTGAATGAAATCGTTAGTGTCTTTAAGGTAGGATGGGTTTTGACAAGCTAGGGGCAATAAGAAATGGTCTATATATTGTGATACATTGTATGATTCACTGCCACAGTCTGATATTATTGGACGCCCCTTTGGTAATTTATTAGGTATAAACCATTCCGTTTCTGGATTTTTATGTATTTTTGGTAACAGATAGATTAATTAATAATTAATAATGTATATTTATAAAGCGCATATATCCATCCAGAAATGCATGCTCATAGCGCTACACAATTATTAACCCGGTCTCTAGGATACAGGTAAAGCCTGATTACCTCCCTTTACCACCGAACTCTTAGAAAGAGTCTAAACACATGCAGCATCAACTTGAAATTCAAGGAGCGCATTAGTTTTTTGTGTAACACATACACCATCCTACCGGTACCCATTTACAGCTGGGTGAACTATGAATACAGGGATAAAGTGTCTTATTCAAGGACACAAGAACTCGGCGCACAATTCGGGTCTCGAACTTGCAACCATTAGGTCACAAATCCTACTCTCTAACCATTGCGCCAAATCCTTCATATTGTTTTGCTGTTATGTATTCCTTGTTTTGTAATTCATGTAAGATGTTGTTTCCTAAGGTTGCAGTGTCCTTAAAGATAGGTTGGTCTAATTTAGTGTAATGCTTATGATTATTTAATTGTTTTTTCTGCCTCAGAGATATAGTCTGCGCGATTCATTATAAAACAACACGAGCCTTTGTCGCTCTTCTTTATTATTATATTTTTGTCTATTTTGAGTGTGTTTAATGCTGTTTTTGTTGTTCGATTAAGATTTAGTTTCTGTGATTGTGGTTGAAGGGATGTTATTTCTGTGCTCATTTCGTCGAAAGTTTTTAAGATGATTGGTGATAAAGATTTTTTAGGTGGTTCCCATGTGGATTTTTCTGTGAATAGTTTTTTTTTTACCTCTGCCGGGTTTGTTCCTAAAAAAATAAGTTAGCGAAAGGGTCCTTTGAAAGTGATCGGTTGCCTGGGTGATGGGGTCTATGGATGTTATTGTGGGGGTTTGGATGAATTTAAGGCCTCTGTCAAGAATGTTCTTTTCTAGGGGGCTGAGAAGTCCCTCGCTCAGATTGACAACTGTCTGCCCTAAAGACGGCTTCTCATTCCATTTCCCCAATCCTAGTTTAAATTTCTCATCCAACAGTTGATGATCTCTCTGGCCGTGTCCGGGCCCCAGTGGATGGCGTCGCTACCTTTCAGTTCAATTTTGCCGTATTATCGATGGTCGTGTACATTTAAGAACTAGGGTTAGGTTTGGGTTAGGATTTCTAATTTTTTTTTACATCAACAGGTAAGCGTTTTTGAAGTATGCTTAAAGAAGTTAAATCGCTGATATTTGGGGATTAGAAATTGACTCAAATGGGTCGCAACGCATATAATAATGCATTTTGATTTGATATAAACTGATTTACTTCAATCCTTTCTGTTTTACTGTAATTGCTAATCAGTTATGTTCACCGAAATAAGTCAGAAATCCCAACCGAGTAGCAGGTCCTAGCATCTTGTTATTCTAGTCTACACCGATAGTATTTATTGTGCATGCTCTCCGGATAAGAATATGGCGCCATCAATCGACATGACTTGTGGAATATGTCTAGTATCATTCTTCGCGTTTGTTGTTAAAATTGGCACTGAAACGCATTATGCACCAATGGTAAAATGTTTATTTTGTCTTCAAAATTTGATATCAGAAGCCAATCTTTTCCCGGTAAGATCTCCAAATCAATGTTGATTTAAATCCAGTAAGGGACTTTAAAAAAATAAAAAGTTACTATTCTGAAGTGGCTTGGCTAAAACTATAGTCTACTCCTTAAGCGGACTGTCAATGTGTTCACGGAACCTCAGTTTGTTGTAATATCCGCATGACTACAAGCGACTTCTTGCCAGACCCTCCATCCTGGGGTGAACACGCCGCAAATGACAACCCGGTATCACTTGGTAATCGAGCCAGCGTGTTACGTATATTTCTGCACTAATTGGGATTAGGTACAACCCCAGCTTGTGAGCTTAACAGATTCGTCGGTCGTCGGGAATACCAAGTCTAGCGCTTTCAAGCTGAAATGTCTACATGTGATAATCGAGTTGCAAAGTTCAAGGTTCGTTTAACGTCAAGGTTTCCGTGGAGGTCGCGATGTCACAACCTTTGATTGGACGCTACTGTAGATAACGTAGCTTTAAGTTCGGGAATTGTGAAGTAATCTAGCAACGGCCAGATGTTGTAAAAGCCGCAGTCGTTGCTTCAGAAACATTAATAATGGCAAGCTATCACCATTGCTTTCTAGATTTTAATAGCAGTCTATAAGCTGATAACACTATTTTGCTTGAATACATTATTTTGTCTATTTATACGTTTTTTTTTTAGGAATTCTGTCTTATGGTTTGGATTGTTCGTACTTGATTTAATTTTATTGATAATGGCGCGAATTGACTTGGTGTCGTTACTCCATTTTCCCGAATTTGTCCACATAATTCTTGATGATCGACTGTGCTTGATGTTTGTTTATGCATGTAATTGTTTTATTTTTTACAGATTATAAGACCAACCGGTTGCAATCGTTGAACGCAAACCATGTCTGTCTTCAAAATCTTAATACTGATGCTGTGGATCGTTGGCGTTGTAAACTGTGAATTTGTACGAAAAGATTTTTTCAAAACCTTATTTAAGGGCTACGAATCCAATTTTCAACCGAAGGAGAACGTCACTGATGACGTGGATATTCATATAAACTATAGAATAATGAGTATTAACCACGTGAGCGAGATTAACCAGTACATAGAAACGGCGGGAAAGTTGCTCATAAAATGGACAGATCGATTTCTAAGATGGGACAACACAATTCCTGGTTCTCCGGAGTATATTACCGTCTCGGCCGATAATTTGTGGGTACCAACCATAGTTGTTTTTAACACTTTTGATAATGGTCAACGCTATGTAAGCAATGATGCCAATCTGGTCGTACACGCAAATGGGGATGTTGTGTGGGCAAGCGAGAACATCTTCAAAACGTCGTGCAAGATTGATATTGCGAAGTTTCCGTTTGATCAACAGACTTGCAGTATTGTGTTCAGTCCTCCCTTCACCTACTACAGTCCGTATATATTTCGATTGATGAAAAGGAAGGACGGCTTAACAGGCCTTTATCAGGAGAGCAATGAATGGTCTCTGGTTGACTCCACGGTTTATACACAGTACTTCAACCTAACTCCCGATGTACACCCAGACAAAGGCAACTTGGTTGTAGATATGGTCGTCAAAAGGAAGTATGCGTTTCACGTAATTAAAGGAGTCGTGCCACCAATATGTCTGTCCATATTGAACTGTTTTGTTTTCCGTCTACCGGCGGCGAGTGGGGAACGTCTGTCCATGGCTTTATCAGTTCTTTTGTCCTACACAATTTATCTCTCTTTCATCACCGAATCTCTACCAGAAAACTCGGACTCGATCTGCATCTTCAGTATCTACCTGACCTCGATTCTTCTGTTGAGCATCGCCATTATTATTGGTACCATACGAAGTATATCTTTGCATTGTGGTACCCACGACCTGCCGCCATGGCTTTGTTGGTTGCTGAAAACACGTATAAAGACCGTGGCTGAAAATGCGGATGAATCACACAAATCTACTGTTCCACAGATTTACGATAAACTGATGTTTATTATTGCAATGTGTGCCACATGTCTTGTGACAGTCGTTTGCTTCACAATCATGCTATGTTAAAGATATATTATGGGTGACTAGATAAAGAGCTGGCAGTTCTCACTATAATAGTTAAAAACTTGATAATGTAAATGTATAATTTGTTGAAAATGTCACACTAAATTGAACCGAGATATCAGTTTGGAAATTTTCGCCTAGCCTCGTTCATCATTATTAAAGTTAGTAGGTTAAAAAGCATAGTCTCGATTATCCATTGTGTTGATTTAATTATCAATGAGCGTTAGCAGCATAATAGGATTCTGTTCCAGTCGATATCGAAGGCTAGCCTTGACATCGAGTGTTGATTATGGTCTGGATACGTTAATTAATGTCTAATTAATAATTAAGATAACATTTCAGGCCTAAAGAGAGACCTGCTGATTTATCTCTTGCATAATGCATGTTTAAAAAATTACTTTTAGGGGATTGATGGGGGCGTTTAACTAGAGTGGCAGAGGTGTGGTTTAACTTAAACTCAACAAAAACTAGGTCATTTCGGCATTATTCGCTTGTGCGTTGGGACTTGGGAGAAAAACCACGAGGTTAGGCATGAGACACTTACTCACAAGTTTTGGATAAAAAAAACCACCAGCTTGACTCAAGCCCAGTCATTATAACCAAAGCCCAGGTTAACCGGATCGAGGCCTTGGACCTGACTAGAATCACAGGGCCCATAACGCGACAAAAAAAGATTATTGCATATCCTTTTGAATGGCACGCATGCGTGACGCAAAATTAAACGGGTTTTAATACAAGAATAATTACATAGTATCAGATCGCATACGAAATCCATTCAGTTCGGAATGGCATTCAAGTCTAGAAGCCGGGACCCGATCACCGAGTGGAACTTCACACACAAAAAAAAGGTTTAGCGATAGTTTAGCCTCTACTCTTACGCCGATAGATCGATTACCGTAAAACGTTCATCTCGATTTCTTTTTGCCATGAAACGCGGCGTCCCCATGTCTAAGCCGGGCATTGCTTATAACCTAAAGCACACGCGCTTGATCTGTCAGCCACCAAACCCCTACGTACTATTTCATTTCAGAATATTTTCAATTTAATACCAGAATACTACTTCAACGTTAGGAATTGAATGTGTTAAGATATAAATAAACTAATATTATCTCGAGGTTTGCTTTCGTTCAACGGCTTTGTACTTTATTTGTTGTTCGTCATTCTGTTTTAGTTGAAATCTTTTATTCAAATGTCGTCATAGTTTAATTTATTTATAGCTTTCGAATCTATTCAGACAAAAACCCGTTTTTATTGTCCGGTTCATCGGCAGACATCTTGTTTGTTATCTATTTGGTGTGTTCGTTCACTAAATCGTTTTTATTTTATTCATTAATCTAAATTTCGATATGGGAAAAGGGTATGCCTATATGTCATCCCCCGTCTCCTGTTTGCTCACTACATTATTTTTGTAAGCGCTTTCCGAATTTCTGTCCGGATTATCGCCCTTATTGTTAAAATTATTTGACGTTCTAACACCTGACGTTAACTTGCAGAATATCGCCAGTGAAGAGACGACCACTGTCAAGATTGGTCTAATTATTATTTTTGTTACGTCTTTGAAAACCATTTTAGTGAAGCCTGCACCAAAACAGGCCCGGGACTGTACAGCGCAGTGGACGCTTACGGCTGGCCCCCGGATCCATTCACTTGATTTGATAATTGTTTATTATGTCTATTTTCTGCCTTGTCCGCTGGTTTATCTTGTAAATTTTTATTTTGCGTGTAGTGCGGTCCTCCTGCACTTACTATCAGATACATGTACACATTATAAATATACACACATACATACATAAATATAGAACATAATAGGATACATAATGGGTGATATAGAGACTTCGATGATTACAAGGCTCTCTCCGTCCTCTACTCTAATTACTTTTAGAATTCATCATTACATAGTCGTCATTACTCAAACTATAATTTAGGGCGTGTGGGATATAATAATCTTATTTTAATTGATGTAACGGCTTTTACTGTAAGAGGTGTGTCAATATTTAACGTGCACGATTGCAGAAACACGCAAATGTTTGGCTTCGTGAAAAATACAATGGTTCTAAGCTTTTCAGACTCGGTCACTATAAACCTACAAATCCGATCCAGCAAATATTTATCATCAGGTATATCTATTGATGCAATCTGATTAAAACCCAGATCCTATTTCGTTTCCCTTTTTATAGTTCACAATTTCGTTCTACTTAACATAACACAGTTTTAATGGGAATCAATCACTGGATTATTCTCAAAGCACGACGTTTCGACAAGTATCCTCTTATCGTTATCAAGCACGTTTTATTTGTCTTTACTAAACTAGGATCAGGAAGTGTTGTTATATAACTTGCGTTCTGGTTGATGTAAGGGATAAGCCAATGAAACGGTCTGTAACGGCGAGTGTTTGACTAGAAACATCAACGTGGATTGGTTAATCAATGTCTGACGTCATGGGGTTAATAGCAGCTCGTGGGACTCACGACAACCGGTCAGATCTCCGTGTAGTGGAAGCCATCAAAGGATGCAAACACCGTAATTAAATATATATTTGAATCAGATTGTCTATGGTTGAATTTACTTGAAATAAACATTGTTGAAATAAGCATATCGAGCTTTTTATAACCGGCCTTTATATAAATATACCAGATAAAATATCGGTCTGTTTCGAGCTTTTTATAAACTCCATTTATATAAATATACCAGATAAAACGAAATTTGCAAATGACACGAAAACTATGTATTAACACAACACCCTAAAGACTAATTTGTTGATATTATAACTAAAACAGATGGATATTAAACACTGGTTTATATTTCGAATCAACAGACTATTACGGGGATTAACTGATGTATGAAAAGGGAAGATGTCAATATCATAAAACATTTATATTAATTTCATATATATACGCGATTACGCGTACATTAGTTGGTTGATATAATAAAAAAAATAATAAGGGAAGATGTCAATATTATAGAACATTTATATTAATTGGTTGGTATATCATAAAACATTTACATTAATTGGTTGATATAATAAAAATAATGTCGACGAGTTTAAAATGTGCATTAGTTTCACAAGCTTTTGTCTACACATCAAAGGAAATGAAATGAAATGGGTTTTAAGGTCCTATTGTTCTGTTCCAATTGGGTTGGTGAAGATGGACATACGCCATACATTGTGTTATAAGGTACAGTGGTGCTACGGCCTACTCTTATAGGCATATTTTACGAGCATACCATTATGTTAACGGGATCTCGGGTTTTCCTCCCACTCGAACGACTACACAACTCTCCTTGCCAGACCCTCTGTCCTCAACTACTTACAAGGGCAAACCACACCTAACGTTCACTACTCCTACGGTCGCAGGAATCGAAAAAATGGTCGAATGGAGAGTAGGTCGGTCACGAATATCGAGCCAGCACATTATTCGGCGGGAGAGAACTGTCTGGTACACGTCAACAAAAGATTCAACGCACTGATGGGACGAAACACCGCGATCTCGTGAACACGTTGACGTGCACGTGAATGGAAATAAGAGCGAACAGAAGCGCAGCTTCCCGTGACAAATTGCACTCATAACATCCAGCCAGACGGTATAGAACAGTAGGACGTTTAACCCTATTTCATTTCACCTATATCCTGCAGAGTTCATGGAAGAGACATATTTTAAATTATTGTTGACAAAGTTCACAATTATCCAATAGCTCTGTCCTATTCGAACTCTATCAATCATTCTCTGTGTGTTCAATTTCAGGTGCCATGAGAGGAAGACAGACCCGAATAGCAAGCCCTAATCTGTTCCCCTATAACTTACCAGTCGAAAAGGTCTTGCCAGTTGCCATCAAATGTACACAAAAATACTTGACACCAATTATTGTCAATGTGTTTAGTCCTCGTTTACTCAAACATAAAACAGGTACATGATAATAAAACACTGAGGTTATTTCACACTACGTTTCAACAACTTCCTCACACATGATTTGAGATACTCATAGGGTTAAAAACAATTCACCGAGTAATGGTATAAATAAAAAAAAATCGAATGAGCCCTTTAGAAACAGGAACTTGTTTAAACGTAGTGTGAAATAAACTCAGTGATTGTTTTCCATATAAATTTGTGTTTTAGTATCATATGTTCAGTTACGAAATGCCGTATGAAACATTCAGGTGTGTGTCCAGGGGAAAGTTAAAGGAGAATGCTTAAGTAAAAGTTTCATTTTATCATTTACTTAGTTCATTATGTAACACATTTCAGATTTTTTTTTTTTTTTTTTTTTAAGTTTTAATAACAAATAACGTTAAAAAACACTCTCGGATTTCCGCAATTACGGAAACACCCGACAATTAATGAGCTGAAGCTATATCACGTGACATGACGTAATAGTCGATCTGCGTTTAGCAGTCGCTGTATATTTCAATAGGGTATCAGCAGAAAGTGACAGCTTGTCCTACTCAGACATTGATTTCGCCCAGTGTGTTCTTCCCTATCAGTACCGACGAATTAGAAATTCGAGGAACAACGGTGACGATGATAGTTCGGAACATTCTAGTTACAATAATGATAAATAAATAGGCACTAAAAATTAAAAACAGCGTAGACACACCTCTTGTCTTATCCTTCCTCCTAAGTCCTATCACTAGCGTATCACTCAGTCCTTCGATTCGCAACGACTTTCGGCTTTATTGCGGCCCTATTGGTGTTCACGCTTCATTGAAAAAAATATATCAGATAAAAACTAATAATTATGGCATTATATGCCCTATACTAGATACGAGAACGTCGCTAAAAACGGGTCACGTCGTCATCATACAGTGATAGGACCATGGTCTAGTAGGGCCTTCGCTCACGCTAAACAAAAAAGTAGTATCATCACGCTCATAATTTACAAAGTTGCATTGGACAAACTTCTTACATGATTTAGTACTATTTATGATCGACTGCAAAATCATCGAAATAGGCCTACGGAAGACGCTTCGAAAGAGGGATAGTATTAAGGCTACCACTCTAGCGGTGTTTACATTTCGTTGCTATGGTTACATAAGAAATTTCTATAGATATATTTTGAAGCTTGCCGGTTTCGCCATAGATAGAATGCACATAGTTTTAACAGAAAGATAAAATAACTGTTATATCTTTATCGACATAATAAACGAACCTGGAAAGTATCGCCTCCTTCTTTTTCTTACCCCACTCTTATGATACACATCTATCCACCTAAATAAGAAACTGGGAACGTCTCAGTTTATATAATTCTCTGTTAATCCCGCAAACTCGACCATGTCAATGTAATCATTGAAAACTTGAAATTAATTTTTATGTTTGAACAACATAATATCTAGACTGACCAGTAATTTACTAATGTGTCAAATAGAGCGACCCCCTAACTAAGGGTCATTTAACTCCAAAAAATGCAAGTTACATTTTGAGCCCTTTACGGTTGACTGTACATTCTTATTAACCGCATGGGATCACGGTGGCTAAGTGGATAAGGCGTTGGTTCGCTAGCCTGGAGGTCGGGTGTTCGATCCCTGCATTGGCCGAGAAAGTTCATCTCGATTTTCCGACGTGATTTCCCCTTGTCATTGATGCAGAAGGAGGGCCTGACAAGGACAGCTGCCAAGTCGTTCGGATGGGACGAAAAACCGAGGTCCCGTGTACACATTGGAGTGCACGTAAAATATCCCTTGGCAGTTGGAATTCGATATAAGAGTAGGCCGTAGCGCCGCAAATTTCCCTCCTAGCACACTGTATGGTGTATGCCCGTCTTCAATTAGCTCAGGTTAAGTGCATAACAGTAGGACGTTAAACCCTATTTCATTCATTCATTTTATTAACCGCATTAAATCATAAAAACACCTCAATATGGAATAAAACAAATTTAAAATAAAAGCAATACTAGTGTGAGTGAATCACTCAGCGAAGTGCTGTCAGAAAAGATGCGGCTTGATGTGTTTTTGAAGGAATAAAGAGAAGAGGAAGGGAAGTGTTCAGGGAAGAGTTTTATAATCGACGGGCGTCATTAGCGAAAGCACACTTGCCGCACGTCACTTGGTAACCAATGGAGATTGTGGAGAATTGGGTATGAAGGTAAATATAGAGATAATAATCATGTCTATTCTCATTTTTTGGTACATTAACAACATGAGATCCAGATACATCAAATTTCATACACATACAATACTTGGTAACATGACAATTATTGACACATTGACGCTAATTCCACAGGCGTATGTAATATGTTAGTAGGATCATTTAACCTCGGTTTTAAAATACATGTATAATTGTTATTGAACCTTAATAGCCTACGCGCGGTATATACGATTATAACCCTCTCATGTTCTTTGTTTTGTGAAAAGGGGTCGGGAAGGTAAATTGCCAGAAGGGAGATAACTAGCATACACAGCAAACACTGTTTATTTGTCTATAAATTTCACTGTCTGCGTTAAGACGACTTCGGGGAAATATAAACATAATTAAATAAAACGTGGTCTACGAAATAAGTCTATAACAAAGCACTAATATACAAAATACCTCATATCATGTATGTTTTTTCCCGTGCGGGATTGCGAAATGGGTTGTAAATTTGCTAGGAAAGGGGGTTGTGTACAAAGATTTACTGGATTCCCCCTGGTCACTTTGCACATTGTACAACTATACATATATTCTGGTTGGGGGTTCAGTCGTCTAGGTGGTGAAGATTCCTACAACAAGTACAAACAGCTTGAAGTGATTGCGTGTTCTCTGGATCATAATTCGATATATAAAATATAACCAGCGGCTGCCAGGCAGGATACGCCCACATTTTCGAGAGATGGATAGAGAACAAATAAAACGGAAAGTGATTTTTTCTACAATCAAAGGCCATAATTCATTAAGTTACAATTTGATATGCGCAAATATCGAAAAGTATCAAGATATTTAGGTTATACACACGCAATTTAAGTTTCATCAAAATCGAAATTAAAATTGTGACCTCTACAGGGTCCACAACCTTGAAATACCATTTTTTAACAGTATTCGCGTACAAACAGCAGCCATTTTGTATTGTAATTTTGGTCCTATTTTCCCGAAATTTGAACTCAACCTTCCTTAGCTTGTAACGGTGATATAATCAAATGATTTTTTAAATCGGATAATAATTGTGACCCCCAGAGAGACCACAAGCTAAACAAAGGCGATTTTGGGCATAATCAGGGGCATTAATTCAGGAAGTTACGATCCGATATGCGCAAATATCAAAAGGACCCAAGATCTTTGGGTAATATCCATGCATTTCAAGTTTCCTCAAAATCGAATTAAAATTGGGACCTCTACAGGGTCGACGACCTTGATATACCATTTTTCAACAGTATTCGCATACGAACGGCGGCCATTTTGTATGGTAATTTTGGTCCAATTTTTCAAAAATTTGAACTCACCCTTCCTTAGGGTGTAACGGTGATATAATCAAACGATTTTTTCAATCGGATAATAATTGTGACCTCTAGAGGAACCACAAGCTAAACAAAGACGATTTTGCGTATAATCAGGGGCCATAATTCAGGAAGTTACAATCCAATATGCGCAAATATCGAAAGGAACAAAGATCTTTGGGTTATATCCATGCATTTCAAGTTTCATCAAAATCAAATTAAAATTGTGACCTGTACAGGGTCCACAACATTGATATACCATTTTAAACAGTATTCGCGTACGATCGGCGGCCATTTTGTATGGCAATTTTGGTCCGATCAAACTCAACCTTCTTTAGGGTGTAACCGTGATATGATCAAACGATTTTTTGAATCGGATAATAATTGTGACCTCTAGAGGAACCACAAGCTAAACAAAGGCGATTTTGCGTATAATCAGGGGACATAATTCAGGACGTTACGATCCGATATGTGCAAATATCGAAAGGAACCAAGATCTTTGGGTTATATCCATGCATTTTAAGTTTCATCAAAATCAAATTAAAATTGTGACCTCTACAGGGCCCACAACATTGATACACCATTTTAAACAGTATTTGCGTACGATCGCCGGCCATTTTGTATGGCAATTTTGGTCCGATTTTTCCGAAATTCAAACTCAACCTTCTTTAGGGTGTAATGGTGATATAATCAAACGATTTTTTAAATCAGATAATAATTGTGACCTCCAGAGGGACCACAAGCTAAACAAAGGCGATTTTGCGTATAATCAGGGGCCATAATTCAGGAAGTTACGATCCGATATGCGCAAATATCGAAAGGAACCAAGATCTATGGGTTATAACCATGCATTTTAAGTTTCATCAAAATTGTATTAAAATTGTGACCTCTACAGGGTCCACAACCTTGATATACCATTTTTTAACAGTATTCGCGTACGGACGGCGGCCATTTTATATGGTAATTTTGGTCCGATTTTTCCGAAATTTGAACTTGACCTTCCTTAGGGTGTAACGGTGATATATTCGAACGTTTTTTTTTAAATCGGACAATAATTGTGACCTCCAGAGGTACCACAAGCTAAAATAGGTGATTTTTCGGACAATCAGGGGCAATAATTCAGGAAATTACATTCCGATAGGTGCAAATATCGTAAGGAACCAAGATCTTAGGGTTATAAACATGACTATAAAGTTTCATCAAAATCGGTTCAAAATTGTGACCTCTATAGGGTCCACAAGCTAAAAACATGATTTTTCGTACAATCAGGGGCCATAATCCATGAAGTTTTGATCCGATACATGCCAATATCGAAAGCAGCCGCGATCTTTGGGGGATAAACCTATATTTCAAGTTTCGTCAAAATCGGGTAAGAATTGTGACCTGTAGAGAGTCCACAAACAATTGTGGACGGACGGACGGACGGACGGACAGGGGCGACGACATAATACGTCCACATGAAAATGTGGGCGTATAAAAAGTTCTGATTCAGGAGAGAATTTTCTCGCCTTCTGTACTACTAGACATACTGGAATATTTTTGGAAACATGAAATGCATACCTTGGAACGGTTGTCAGCAAGGCTTTTTTACGAGTTGAGTAGGGAAATGAATCACAGTAAGCGTGACCACGGCGTGTCCTCCAAGAAGGCCTTGACCAGTCTGAACCGGTTCATTTCAACTTTCCGGGAAAATTGAAATTCTCCCAGCAGTTTTTGAAATTCCGGCTCTGCAAACAATCGCAAATGAAAATAGAAATTTGTTCAGCCTGCATTTTTATCAAAATAAACAATCATGGCAGGATATTTTGACAAATCGGAAAATTATTCCAGCGAACTCACATGATGTAACGTTTTTTCCCTTTTTGAGCTTATTCCTGGAAAGGGCTCTATAGCGGATTTCATATTATCCCGTTTTTTGAAGCCTGTGGGTTGTAGTTTAAGAAAATATAATTCATTACCTGTGCACTTTTTTTACCCTACAGATTGTTCACCATAGGTGTGAACCTCTTCCAACCTTTGTTATTCAAATGGAAGACAGGGGGCTTCGGCTGTTATCTACATGAAAAGGAACTGAACAAATGTGCATATAACATAACATAACATAACATCCAAATTTATATAGCGCAATAAATACTCGTATTAAGAGTTCCAAAGGCCTTTGAAAATAATCAGAAATACAACCCGAAGAAGAAAAAATCATTGTGTGATGTCAGCATGAGTCATGGTCCGCCATATGCTACAATGAATACGAATGCACGCATACTGTAGTAAAAATTCAACTATACAAGCAAACACATCCGTGAAAAGTATAAAAAAAGGTAGTTATTCAACTATACAAGCAAACACATCCGTGAAAAGTATAAAAAAGGTAGTCTAAATAACATTAAAAGTGTTTAAATATTCAATTAATAGATGTATTGTGAACGTTTTGGGGACACATTCCACCCGTCACAAGAAAGACGCACAAACAAAGACGAATGCAAAGAAGCAAAGTAAAAGTGGAATGCCTCAGAAGGCGTCCGCTGACTGAATGGTGTGACGTCAAAGTTAGAGGCTTCTATAATATAGAAACAAAAAGGGCGATAATCAAGTAGAAATAATTCTAAAAACTATAAGTTTAATCAACCAAACGGAATTTTTAAGTTATATAATTGCACAAAACATAATACTTAATAACCCATACAAGTAATGCAAACAAGGAATGCAGAAGAAATCGTACTAAGTAAGTGTATTTATAAAGGCATAAAAAAATAACAACAAGGGCGATAATCCAGACAGGGTTACGTAACTATAGAAATTTTAAACTGAAATTAAATACGATCATTATCCAATATTTTATATGTACTTGGTTATATAAGTGTGGTTTAATGGTCGAGGGCGAGACATTAAGTAATATATTGTAACAACAAGAGGACCGTAGGTCCGAGTGTTTTTACAATATATTACGCAATGTCTAAGCCAGAGACCATTAAACTACTTAAAATTCAGACACTCGGTCACACTCCGCACGTGCGTTTGCAGTGTAAAACATCATGCCAGTAGTAATATTGAAATAATGTACTATTGGCAAGTTGCCCGTACATTATTTGAGATAATGGTACGCCAACATCAAAGGAAGACGTCACATCTGTATTTTAACAAATGTTAAACTTTGTATGTTGAAGAAACGGAAGTTTCGAAATTTATTTAAATATGCATATATGGCAGTGCATTTAAAAAACAGAGATTTTGTTCGGGAAAAAAAAGTTCTTTATTGTTACATATTATGGTCAAAAATCGGAATGCTTGTGAATAGACAACATTATACAGCGTGGTATCTGGTATGTTACTATAAATTGACGTATATTTTACTACTTCAAACCCGAATTTTTCCGTTTTGTCGAAAATACCAACATTAAATTTATTATTAATTATATTGATGTCCAGGGTCCCTTTGGAAATAAAGGCCCAGAACATTCTGCATTTTTTTTCTGCAGATTGATGCTAATGAAAAGTATTCTATAGTGTTTTCTATAGTAAATTTAACAGAAATCTAACAAACAACACGTTACAAAGATATGTAAGTTAGAGTTTAACGGATCGTTGACATAACTTAGTTTTGAGCAACCAACCCCAGGTCAAGAACAGATGATTTTGGGTGCCGGAATTTTCTTTAATTAATTTAAGTTTGGGTGTTATGTCATCAATGTAACGGAAGGTGTAGTTCAGACTATTAGCTACTTTGTAATCTGTTTTTCTTTTATGGTTTTCTTGGATGGCAACCGCCTTCCAGTTGTGGATGAAACCAAATTTCTGGGGCTGATATTTGATAAGAAATTATCATTTATCCCCCATATTAAAAACCTAAAAAAGAAATGTCTGAAACCCCTAAACATATTGAGAGTCCTATCAAATACTGACTGGGGAGCAGACCGTAAGGTCTTGCTCCGATTATATCGAGCATTAATAAGATCTAAACTCGATTATGGGTTTATTGTGTATGGGTCTGCCCGCGAGTCTTATCTCAAAGAGCTCGACACCATACACAACCAGGGACTTAGAATCAGCTTAGGAGCATTTCGTACATCTCCAGTGGACAGTTTATACGTCGAGGCGCATGAGCCCTCATTGCACAACAGACGGGATAAATTGGCCCTGCAGTATGCTACGAAAATTGCATCACTTCCGAATCACATTTCATTTAACACCATATTTAGACCTCTTCATGAACATTTGTATCTAGTGAAGACTAAAGTTATTCCATCTTTCGGTATTCGCATTCAACCCCTTTTGTCCGAGGCTGGTATTAGCCTGGACAGTTTTGCGAATACCCCTGTCTTTGAGACTCCACCGTGGTCTGTATCTCCCCCAAAGATCGATTTCGATCTTACTCAACATAAAAAGAGAGATACTAGCTCTACTGTGTTCCAATCTCTCTTTAGAGAGTTACGGTCTAAGTATGGTGATTATGCTCCTATTTACACAGATGGTTCTAAAGATGGTGATCGGGTAGCTTCGGCTACTGTGACGCCATCTGAGACCATCTCTGTGTGTCTTCCACCTGCTGCTTCCATATTTACAGCTGAACTCAAGGCTATTCTACAGGCCTTGGAGTTCATTCGGTCCTCTCCAGCTTTAAAGCATATCATTTTTACTGATTCTTTGTCCTCACTTCAAGCAATTAACAATAAACAGCTTGAACACCCATTAGTAGCAGATGTTTATCTTCTGCTACTATCGTACGAGTTCAGCAGCAAAGACGTCGTCTTCTGCTGGCTTCCCAGTCACGTCGATATAAGGGGGAATGATAAAGCAGATTTTGCTGCCAAAGCTGCTTTAGATCTTCCCCAATCACCATTTTTATTACCATTTAACGATTTTAAATCGACAATTAATCATTTTATTTATGACCGCTGGCAACGGTCTTGGGATCTTGCAGACACAAATAAACTTCATCACATCAAGTCTCTCCTTGGAGATTGGCCTAGCTCCTACAGGTCTAACAGGAGAGATGAGGTGGTTTTGTGTCGCTCTCGTATTGGTCATACTTTTTTAACTCACATTTTCATAATAAAGCGAGAGCCTCAACCAGAGTGTGAACACTGTCATGTTCCGTTGACAGTGAAGCACATTTTGATTGAGTGCAAACATCTCAAAGATACAAGATTACGGCATTACCGTTGCCAGTCACTTCATCAGTTGTTTGCCCAACCGGGTCTATTTAGTAAAGCTCTAGACTTTTTAAAAGAAACAAATTTTTATCGAAAATTTTAATTGTATATATCTGATTTTCACCTTCATATTTTAAATATATATACATAAAGTTTATATTTAGTTTTATTTGATTTTTCGGTGATATTTGTTTTTATTTATGTATATATAGATAATGTGATTATTTGTTTGTAGTTTGTCTCGTATCATCACCATATGTTTGGCGCAATATGGCCCGGTTGGAGCTCACGTGCCAATAAACAACATTTCATTTCATTTCTTTTATGGTCCTGCAAGTAGAATTCATATTTATTTAAATGTTCATTTACCATAAATGGGGCGGGGTCAGTTCCCAAGAGGATAAGGAATTCTGTTTCATCTATTCCTTATAAATCTTAAGTTCTTGTTTCCAAAATGTCAATTGCACAGGCAATAATAATTGAAATTACCGTATTTCCTCGAATACAACCCCGGCCTCGATTACAACCCGGGCCTCGAATAGAAACCGGGGGTAAGAGGGTGATGAGATAAATACAACCCAGGTCTCGAATACAACCCGGGTCTCTAATATAACCCTGTCTAACGTAAAAACTGAATACTCCCTGTCAAAATATAAATTAATTGATGATCCCTGCACAGGAAGTAGAATTGTCTCATGTCACGCACAGAGAGTTTAGCCTTCGTATTTGCAAGACCGACCCTGTCAGCTTGTTTTACTTTTCCAAAATGTCACTCCTACAGAAGATTTTGAAGCATCAATCCGTGTCTGAAAAATACAACCCGGCCTCGATTATAACCCGGGCCTCGAATAGAACCCGGGGTTCGGGTGCTGAACGAAATAGAACCCCGGGGTTGTATTCGAGGAAATACGGTATCGCTAATTCAATTATGTAAAGGAATTTTTCCTTTGATCTTTTGAGCTATCATCAACTGAATTTTATGGAAATACAAACTGTACATTATCAAGTTTAACGAACGATTTAAAAGGGCGGAGCTGTTAAGCCAGTTAACGAATTAAAACTGTTCTATAAAATACTTGTAACATTGACACCTGTCAAACAATGTCAAAAGTAATGTATGCAAGTACGATTAATTGAGTCGACCAATCAAAAGCAACCTTCTGTCATTGCAGAAAATGCAAGAGATACAAAACCAACATGCCATCTGCATACCTCTGGCGAAGCTGCCATTTTCATTCTCTGTGATAAGGTGTAGAAAATCGTGCTATTATCCATATTATACCTAGTTATAGCACGGTTAAGCCCCGCCTTACAAAATAAGCTAATTATAAAACGAAAACATCAAGAGAAATTTTGGCATCAATGTTCTAAGAACAATTGTAATTACTCTTTAAAATCATTGGACACAGCTTAACTTCAACAGAGATTATCCACATAGCAGTCAATCCCTGAAAGTTTTGTAATATGATATCTACAAGAAATTGTCAACATACAGATGCAACCACAATATACGATCACATTTTAATGTGGGTATATAAAAAGCGAGCATAGTGGGCTATAGTATATGTTAACGCTTATACGGGTACATACAAATCTATTGAATAAGATAAGGCTGTAAAGTTTCAAATCGCCTAGCAGCTATAAGTCCAACGCTGTTCCACTGAGCCACCACACACCTATAAAAATGGCGATTGGCGACTCAGTGTCCTGACAAATTCCTACCAACCATACAGTTGAGGGAAATATTTTTTCCAAAATTCTAGTGTTAATTAAACAATATAGTTAATTGAATAGGGCTAGGTCGATACAATTTAGTTTTGACAAGATAAATATTGACGATACAGTGAAACTATACACAATACATATTGCGAGACTTCGTTTTGGATGTGCGCAATGACGCCTGCACACATCTTTTCTATCTAGTGTGGACAATAAATGATGCTACATGTAAAAATGCACAGACATTTCGTAAATAAATACTATATTTTAAAACCAAACTAGCTGTGTCGGAACACTAATAGTCATACTGAGTGACTTAAGTTCATCCAGCGTTCTGATTGAAATGACAAAATTACCTATTACAGCTATTATTTGTGCCCCATCCTCTCTTTTTATGGCTTCTACTGTCTAAGTATCTGTTTAGACCTGTAGTTAAAAGGAGACATAACATTTCATTGGTACAGAAAATAAAGATATACAACCTTATTGTGAAATCAGTTATAAACCCTTTTAGCGACCAGTCTCTGTGCAAAACCACCGATAAGGATTTCAAGGAAAAGTTACATACATGAAAGTACCTCTTACCAAAAGTGTTGGTTCCACTGAAGTTAAGCACAATATCGTAGGTGTGAAAATGAAATCCAGGTGCTGGAACTATAGGCCTACCGGTAATGATAATACGCATTTCGACAAAATAACATTTTTTAAGATGTATACTTGGCAGAATTCCACCTTTAGGTAATGATATGTAATCTATAAAGGTGGCAATCATTTTGGTTATCTTCCCATACTAAAGTTTCACAGGAAGTGTGAAAGATAGCCATGCTAACTAAGTAAGGTGACATACGCCCACCACCAGCTTGATAGTGAGTACAACTCACCCGTACAGCGTCCATTCACATTTGGCTAACTATACAGAAAATAATTTCAATATTAAGGGAAGGATGATCCATAAAGAAACAGTATCAATGATATAACAGGATTGCCACACAAGCTTATGCGCCCACACAAGTGTGTGCTTGGAAGAAGGTTCCATGACTGTATCCAAACACTTTCTCCACAGCTGTATTGTGGGAAAATTTAATAGTAAGCTCCCATAGTTATTCGAATATATATTATTTATATATATATATATATATATATATATGATTGCTAAGAGCAACTAGCACACAAGTTAGAAAATAATTTTAAAAAGTATTCCGAAAAGCTAAATGTAGCCATTATCAACTGTATTACATGAATCTTAATCCCTCAATTACTTACTGGATAGAACTCTTAGTGAATCCTTTTCTTTAGAAGTATATTAGTAACAGCTGTAGGATGCCAATTAGTTTAATATATACTTTTCAAAAAAAGTAGGGGATATTTGATTTTGGGGGAATAATACTAAAATATGCAAATGACTACGAAAAAAGTCACATTTCCAGTTATATGTGACGCCCAAACGCACCAATAGCTACCGCATGGAATGCAGGTGATGCTTGGGATCTTCATGGGGGTCCAACCCAAGATTTGCACGACTTTGAATGTTACAGTCAGTGTGGCATTGAATTCCAGGGTGGAAACATCAGTTAAATTGTTTTAGTGTCCAGAAAAACAAATTTTGATATGCCGCCGTTTCATCTTCCAGGATGACAACGCAAGATGTCACAGGGCCAGGATCGTTACAGGTTACCTCCAACAACAGAACAGCACCACATTACCTTGGCCAGCACTGAGTCCCGACCTCTCCCCCATCGAGCATGTCTGGGACATACTTGGACAGAGGTTATGTCAACGTCAACAACGTCCTGCCGATGTCCAAGAACATGGGACAATCTGGACCAAAATGACCTTAGACGTCTCATTAGGAGTATGCCACGCCAGATCAATGCTTGTTTGGCAAACAGAGAAGGATTTACCCGTTACTGACTTGGTTGTGTTGCTGTGGTAGCTTTGCTGTTTTTCCCCGGGTATCAATTTTACCCTTATAATGGTCAGTCTGTGCCCTACTTAGTCTAACGACCATTTGGAATAAATCGATGAATGTGAACTTTAATAACACTTAAAAATCAAATATCCCATACTTTTTTGAATAGTATAATTGTTTACTCCATCTTCCTTAACGCGAGAGTCTATTTCAGATATTGCTTTACGTATAATTGTATTGTCTTCTTGACGAAAAAAGTGCAGAAGAGCAAACTTATTTATACAACTCACATAGTTTTCAAAGTCGACATCCGTAAGTTTACGGAAATGGTATCCAATAAATTCTCTTGTGAATTAAAGATAGTAGGCTGGCATGAATAGTATAATTGTTTACTCCATCTTCCTTAACGTGAAAGTCTATTTCAGATATTGCTTTACGTATAGTTGTATTGTCTTCTTGTCGAAAAAAGTGCAGAAGAGTAAACTTATTTTTACAACTCACATAGTTTTCAAAGTCGACATCCGTAACTTTACGGAAATGGTATCCAATAAATTCTCTTGTTAATAAAAGATAGTAAGCTGGCACTACCAGGCAGGATATGCCCACATTTTCGAGAGATGGATAGAGAACAAGCAATACCGAAAGTGATTTTTCCTTCAATCAAAGGCCATAATTTATTAAGTTACAATTTGTTATGCGCAAATATCGAAAAGTATCAAGATATTTAAGTTATAAACATGCATTTTAGGTTTCATTAAAATCGAATTAAATTTGTGACCTCTACAGGGTCCACAACTTTAATATACCATATTTTTACATTATTCAGGTACAAACGGCGGCCATTTTGTCTGGCAATTATGGTCCGGTTTTTAGAACTCAACCTTCCATAGGGTGTAACGTTGATAGTCAAACGTTTTTTTTAAATCGAATAATAATCGTGACCCCCAGATGGACTATAGGGGATTTTTTTAGACAATCAGGGGCCATAATTCAGGAAGTTATGATCCGATGTGCAAAAAACGAAAGGAACCAAGATCTTTGGGTTATAGCCATGCATTTCAAGTTTCATCAAAATCGAATCAAAATTGTGACCTATACAGGGTTCACAACCATGATATACCATTTTACAGTATTCGCGCACAAACAGTGGCCATTTTGTATGGAAATTTTGTTCCGTTTTCCCGAAATTTGAATTCAACCTTCATTAGGGTGTAATGGTGACATAATTAAAGGATTTTTTAAATCGGATAATAATTGTGACCTTCAGAGGGACCACAAGCTAAACAAAGGCAATTTTGCGTATAATCAGGGGCCATAATTCAGGTTTTTACAATCCGATATGAGCAAATATCGAAAGGAACTAAGATCTTTGGGTTATAACCATGCATTTCAAGTTTCATCGAAATCGAATTAAAATTGTAACCTCTACAAGGGTCCACAACCTTGAAATACCATTTTTAACAGTATTCGTGAACAAACGGCGGCCATTTTGTATGGCAAATCACACGAATTTTTTTATCGGACAATAATTGTGACCTCCAAAGGAGATTTTGCGTATAATCAGGGGCCATCATTCAGGAAGTTACGATCCGATATGCGCAAATATCGAGAGTAACCAATATCTTTGTATTCTAACCATGCATTTCAAGTTTCATTAAAATTGTGACCTCTACAGGGTCCCGAAATGATCTAGTTTGTGTCGAGTGGACTTTCAACCCCATTTCGCTCTCTACAGGGTCTATAACCTTGATATACTTGATACACTTTTAAACAGTATTCGCGTACAAACGGCAACCATTTTGTATGGCAAATTTGGCCCGATTTTCCGGAAATTCGAACTCAACAATTGTGGACGGACGGACAGGGGCGACGACAATATACGTCCACATGAAAATGTGGGCGTATAAAAAGGAAATTTATTCTTTATCTGTGTAATATTTGAATTATTGTTTTATCAACTTCCGTTGAAGCGCATAAGTTTCTTGGAAAAGCATCAACACTTTCTCTGTGTCCTTTTTAGATTTGGGAAATTCATCCTTCAATCATTATTTTTTCTTCTTCCGATATTTGGACACTCCAATTAGAACTGCAGCCATATTTTGTTGATTTTCCATTTACGGCCTTGCTAGTGCCGGACACTTATTGGGGGGTTTCCTGTTGAGGTTATGAAGTCTCTGTTATTTGCGATGCTTCACTGGCATATTCTGAACCCATCTGGGGTTTTTTCATTTCCGCTAGACTGGTTTTGAATTGATCCACATAACTTCCAACAATAAGTTGAACATCTCTGGCAGTAGGTTTCATACATGTCTCCTTGATCGAAGTACACAATATTCTAATAACCTGACGCCTTAGACTGTCAATGGGACACAGTTTGTTGTTCAAGTCACCCTTAAATGATTTGGGTAACAAGTGCCAAGGTATTGCAAAGAACCTGGCCCAATTTGAATCTGGTTGTGTTAAGCTCTCATCTTACGATTCTTCAAACGATGTTGTAAGATCTGTCTCAATGTATGTGTTATTTGAGGTAGCGCCCGATATCGGTGAATTTTCCAGTCAGTTGGTGTTTGTTCTTTCCTTGTTGTTCTCAGATGATGATTGGAAATCATTACCTGAAGCTGAAACAACAGTTTAACTTAAAATGACTAGTAACAATTGTTTTAAGATAACCCTGCCAGCAAGGTGACCACTACCAGCTTGGTAGTGAGTACAAGCCATCACGACATTTACATTTGGCTTGTGCTCAACTCTACAGAAAATAATTTGAGTATTAAGGGAAGGTTAGAAGAGACACAAAATAAAAGTGAATGTGTTTGCGCTGGATAAAAGATTGCGGCAGACCACACCCAGGACACATTGCATAACGTTTTACAAAATGGCTTTACTGATTTTACTATAGACACTGTAGTCAATCAAAATCCCGATGGAACAGATGCTATATTTGTTCAAATAATTTAAAGGTCATTTGATTATGGTAACCGATTTTCGGTCTCCCTTAATCAACACTGCTCGACCTCCCGGCGTAACGTAGCATGCCTGTGTTAATATAAAGAGATATTGCTTGCCAAAATAAAATTTTGTTTGTCGCCACTTACTTTCAAATTTCCTTTTGGTCGCAGCTATCAATTTTCTTGTCGGTACTGTTTTGATGATATCTGTTAAATCTTCCGTGTTAAGGTACATCAAATTTTCAATTCTTTCTATTCCCAATTTCGCCTCTATTAAGGATAGCTGTGTCTTGGATATTTCTGGTATGTTTTCAATACAATCCATTACTTCATCCCTGTCCGCATGGGTCTAGTAGGGGTGTAGTCTTGACATTGCTTTGATCCAGACGGAGATGTTCGAGAACCCGTCAGATTGTAGGGTGTGATATTCCCAGCAGAGATCTGAACGCCCTATTCTAAGACTCGGATAGATTGTCAGTGCGAGACCCACCATCAAGTGAAGACTTGGTAGACCCCCCCCCCCCCCACATGGATTACCCATTGCTGCCCGGACGTCTTTAGTGGCCTAACGAGTGAAATCGGAGAGTAGTTGCGCAAGTTTGCCACGGCAAATCGTTGATGCTTGCTTCATCGAGGCGACAATCTTAGTGGCCTCAGTGCGGTCACCATCTGGATCCCGGCTGTGAGAAACGACTGAACCAGTCTTTGAACCGCCAAATTTGTTGTTATTGAATCCTTTTATAGACTGGATTGTCTATGGGAACATTCCCGTCGCAGTGTTGTCTTGTTGACATATTTCTTCGTGTAGATATAAACTTCACAATGAACTATCGGTATGCAAAATGCACGCGATGAACTGTTTTAACGATGTAGTTGACATTATCAGGGAGACAGTAATAGTATACGTGTCAATTACATATATCTAGAATAACAGCCTAGAGAGACACGTTATATTTACGAATGAAATCAATATGACGGCCAAAAAACTTTTTAAAAGTTTTAATAAGTTTAGTGCGTAAGTAACCTTGTAGTTGAAGCTTAGATGACAAATGCCTCGATCTACTTAAACAATAAGAATGAAAGGAACAGGCTCTAAGGAATAGGGAACAATTTTGAGATTTTATATTATAATGATTAAGTAGTGGCTTATTTGCATTTAATTCAGTGTGTAGAAATTTTGAAATTACTTCTGTGGTTAATCGCTCCAATTGGCTTACTATTTGGCTTCACTTAGGGGATTTTTAGGTAATATCTATTTACGTCCTTTGTGGTTAATTGCCTTAGTTTGTCTGCGATATCACCCCATGTGAAAATGGACGTTAGACCCCAGTAACGAACGAACGAATTGCCTTAGTTAATCATCATATTTTTTCATTAAATATTTTGTTTTGGAGAGTAATAAATGATGGGGCTTAGGACCTAGGGGTTTTTGACCAATTGACCTGACAAAGGACTATACTGGTGGCACTAGTGAAAATCATGTCAGGCTTTTGAAAATTGAGACTAATTCTAGACAACACGCCAAATACATCACAAATAAAATGTACAAATGTAACAAAGTTAAATTGACACATTTCGTTATAAACACATTCACCCCTTCACTGCATCTCTGCTGCTTTACTTGACAAACTTAAATGTTTAAAAATGTCTACTTTTGAATCTAAGATGATTTTAAGGGCATGATCTATATGAGGAACCGACCTATAGTGCCTTTTACTGATGCTGTGAATAAAATCTACAGTCTAATTCATTTCCAATAATTTTAAGTTCTCTATGTTTTTCAAATTAAATGAAGAACGTCATTTGAGTTTTGCATTAATGTATTTTTGTTTTTCAAATCCAATAAAGACAATTCCAGCCTGTGTGCCATGCAATGAAAATCGATTAGATGACCAACTGAATTCCTTAATTTAGCTACAACCCCTGTGCTTTGCCCTAAATTTACAGATGTACCATCTGCACACAAAAAACCCCCAATAATTTTTTTAAAAATAATTTTCAATTCCAAACTGAGTGGAAGCTTTTTTCATGCTCTCTACAAGACCAGAGGCATGGGCGCATGTTCAATATCACACAGGGATATCATCCGATTAATTGGCTTGACACCTACAATGAACCTTACATATACAACCTCTTTTTCTGCCACAGACCTATGAGTTGCACCATCAATCATGATGGATATAAACTTAGCAGATTGAAGTTTTTGAGAAGTAGAGAACTTTAAATCTTGAGAAATGGTGGGAATACATTCAGCACACTTAACATCATTGTCATAAGTGGCACTTATATCCAAAACCATTCTTTTTCTGAAGCATCAGTAGTATAGGAAATTTAGAAAATGCCAGCTCCTCTTTGGAAAATACATAGGCAGTATTGAATTTAATTTTTAATTCTGATTCAGCTTTTAGGGACTGTGAATCTATCCCAGTTTCAAAAGATCGGACAATGGAGTATTTTATGGGGGGTTCAGAAGATCCACAAATTTTAAACCGGAACTGGACTCCGCTATCTGTTTAATGATTGCATTAGTGGGCTGTGGCAAAAAGTCACAGAATACCAATGTAATTTTCTATAAAACATGTTAGAGGGTTGGGCGATGCGGCCCTGAACATTATGTGGTGGAGAATGTATGCTAATATTTCTAAAGGAAAAATTAAAGTATTCTACGAACACACAAATTATACAAAATTCGAAGTCCTAATAAAAAGGTATAGGCAAAATAGTGTTATCATCATAGTGTGTTCTGTAATACATTTTTTCTAGTTATCTTTTCGACTTTAATCAAGTTCGTGAACAGACTGTACAGTTGTCTCATTGTCTTCAGTTTCTGGTAATACTAACTTCTATGAAGTCGTTATACGTGTATATTCAATTTTAAAAAATTTAAAATTCAGCCAATGAGAAAAACAGTCTTCTCTTGGATGGACTGTAATAAATCCGCTATCTAACGAATAATGACATTGACTTTCCAGCAACAGATATTTAACGGACCGGTAACACTCGACACGTTACCAAGATAACGATCCGCCAGTTTCACGGATCGTTAAAATAACTTAGTTTTGAGCAACCGGTCCCAGACCTTGTTCAGCGCATTACCCCCGCATACACTGACAGGGATAGGATATTATCATTTCTAAGGGAGAGGGGGGGGGGTCTAGAGTGCCGCGCTTCGACCTCTGGCCTGCGGCTGTGGTTTCGAGTCCTGGTGTGAGCGCTCCGGTTTCCTCCCACTGCTAAAGACCCCTACGCGCAAGCGAATTATTGAAATAAAAATTAAAACATGTTAGTCCCGAAATGACCTAGTTGTGTTTAGTGGGCGTGAAAGCCAATTTCTCTCTCTCTCTCTATCACTTCTAAAAAATATAAAATTATATTTGTGTACTGTGCGGAGATGGCAATAACTTTAAAAAATCTAAAATCCAATCAATCTTTTATTTACAAACAATATGACGCTCCAAATAAGGTGCACAAAGTGTATTGATTAGAAATGTCAAGCTTCCGGCCATCAATTCATTAGTACACTGAGTGGCGTCATCGGTCTAGGTAATATAATATACCAATCTGTTCTACAGAGTTAATGCGACAGCCTCCTTTTATATCTGTCCAAGATGACTGTCCACGAAAGGTCGCTATAGTTCTACGGGTGACGTCACATCATAATCAAATCAAGATGGCGTTGAAAAACCGATCGATTAAGTTTTAAAACACAATTAATTATGAAGAATCCTTAATCAATAATAAATGGTGTTCAGTACAACAGGAAAATAATCCAAATGTTTCAAAAGCAAACACACTGAAAAAAAAACACGACACGTGCATTGTTATATGAACTGGTACGAGCAGAATTATTTTTTTTTTAACCAATTTACGCATCGGCATACTATTTTCTGTACCTAATTACGCTAAATATGGAATATTTTTTATCGAGATATACTTCATACACCTTTATTTATTTGTGTAATACTTAAAAATTTAATTTGTGACTCATTAAGTAGGGTCGATGTCATCCTTATCAGTGACTGTAGCGAGTAAGTGAATATTCACTGCGGATCAATTATGACTTTTATTGTTCTTTCAGAAACGAAATAGACCAATTCAATCCATATAGCAGTAGTAGGGAAAATGCTCGACCAAATATCATAATTATTTATTTAAAAATATATAGATAAAGATGCTTTTGTACCGGTACGTAAAATATGTTTTGTCTGTCGGGTTATGAAAAGGGCGAGATTTTACATATCACCAACCAGCCTCCATACAAAATGAGCTTAGCATTTTAGCACCTTTATCGCGTAAATCCAATCCACATAGCAGTATAAGGGACGAGATTTTACATGTTCCCGACCAGCCTCCATACAGCGCCATCTATTATCAAATGAGCCTAGAATTTTAGCAACTTTATCGCGTAACATTTGTGAAATATAAAAATGTTGACGAAACTAAACAGACAACAATAAATTAAAAGTAATAATGGGAATAGAACAAAATAGAAATTCTAAATACAATATTTAAACAAATAAGTCATATAAATTAGCATTTTTCGTTTGTTCCGAATGGTCTTTTCCCTTGGTCCGCTTGGTCTATCAATTGGTCCGAGTGGTCTTGGTCCGAGTGGTCTTTGGTCCGAGTGGTCTGGTATTCGTGTGTAAATAGCCAATTTAACATGTGTTAGTAAGAATTCGCATACATAGAAATAAGCATATAAGCATACGCATTCCAAGGTTATGAGTTGGAATTATGGGGGAAATATCGCTCCTAGGATGAATTGTCCCGTACCCGTATCACACGTCGTTATTATCGACCAAGGTTCGTACTCGCATCTCACACATTGACATAAACGCAAGGCCGTTATTTCTATTATTTAGTCCCCCATTCACTTCCAGTTCGACAACGGTTTCAGTATCGAACCTATTGGGTTCATTAGGCCTCCAGAAGGAGTTATTAACACGTTCATGATTAATCCATCTATATACAGAACTATCAATGGCCTCCGCTGGTCTAAAACCGCCTAAATAGATAACATTGTCTGAAAAATAAAACATATGACATTATATATTATGTTACGAACATTTAGTCGAAGTAATCTTCTACCTGTATATGTAGATCAATACCGCGCTCTGTTTAATAAAGCTTGTTATTGAATCCCCGGTTGTGCGTGACGAGAAGTAGGGTCGCCCGATTCAGCTTCGTAGGTTTTCTCCGGGTCGTCCGGTTTCCGCCTACTGCTAAAGATTTATACGCGCAAGCTAATTTTTGAAATAAAATTAAGAGAGAGAGAGAGAGAGAGAAATTGTGTTTAACTTAACGTTCACTCAACTAAACTAGGTCATTTCGGGACTAACATATTGTCCAATTTTATTTCAATAATCCGCTCGCGCGTAGGGGTCTTTAACAGTGGGGAAAAACCGGAGTGCCCGGAGGAAACCCACGAGGTTGAGAAGGTTTCCCCCGGGCACTCCGGTTTCCTCCCACTGCTAAAAGACTCCTACGCGCAAGCGAATTAATGAAATAAAAAAATGACAAACTTTATGTTAGTCCCGAAATGACCTATTTGTGTTGAGTGGACGTTAAACCCCATTTCTCTCTCTCTCTCTCTCTCCCATCCCAACCCCAAAAAGTCAAATAAAACCATCTGTTAGTCCCAAGATGACTTAGTTTGCGCCGAGTGGACTTTAAACCCCAGTTCTCTCTCTTTGTTTATGTATGTAAACAAGAACAATTACTTACTGTTTCCTGTCAATATGACATTGGTCAATTTTTCTGTGGATTCTACTGAAACTAGATGTCCACCATCTTGTTTACAGCGTTGTTCTGCATCAAGCCAGGGTAATTCTGTAGTTATAAGTTTAAGACAATAGTTTGTACCAGTAAAGAGGGTGTAATTTCTAGCAACACATTCAGATTTATCTGTAATACAAGATACATAATAATTAATAATTTCATTTATTCATAAGAAGAGATATTAAGTTATCTATACCGGGAGATTTTTCCAGCAATTTTAATAAATTTAGTGCATAATTAATATCGATGGATAATTTTCAAATTATTAAGATTGTATGGACAGCAACGGCTGTGTAGCTTTGACGCAAGGCCGTATCTTGCGGGGGTGCAGAAAACTAAGGCGCCCCGAGAAATGCCCCCCCCACCTTAAAAAAATACAAATTGACAACACTTCAAATATAAAATAACAAACTTGATTATGATCACACAGCTGTGCTCGTAAGGCACCCAGTCGATTGATTTTAAGGGATCCCACACGCCAATGGGTACCCGGTTCGCTTCCCCTGGTTCTTATATCACTCATGGGGCGCCATCACAGGCGCGGATCCAAGAGGGGTGGGGAGCAAATGCCCCTCCTACAAAATCTGCTGACCCCCCCAAAAAATCCACCATAAAAGATACAAATATAGCCCCAATACTCTGCTGCACCACCACTTTTAAAATCTTACACTGCTTTGACGGATAATAAGCTAAACACAGCTTTACTCCGGACTAACCGAGATAGCAATAGAAAATAAATAGAAGATAGAAAATAAATCGTCTTCATGTTGGAAAGTATATCACAAGTCAGTGATTAAAACCCAAAGAAAAGACACTGGGGGTTAAACTAAAAACAAAACAAGGCTCATGCGACGTTTGCTGTTCGGGACCCATACTTGGATATTCCAGCCTTGTTTCAATTGCCATTCTTACAGGGTGTAGTGAATAGCTGAACATAGGGAGCTCGTTAAAAACAACTGAAAATAAACAGAGAGAGAGAGAGAGAGAGAGAGAGAGAGAGAGAGAGAATAGAGTAGCTCATGGTAGTTTGTATGCTCTTATATGTCCAGAGCTAAACTCTTCAAAAATAATCTATTTGAAGGCCATTGGACATTTTTGAATTAGTTACATATTTGTCATTACGCCGAAATACGTGAAAATGTCACGCCCCTTTTTAAGCGCAACACCACCCCCTGTAATTACTGTATCTCTAGAACCGATGGACCCAGAAGGTTGTGTGACCAATCAAATTCTTCGGAATGGCCATTTTATAGGGGGCCTGTAATACATTTATATGTTTAAAAGTCAATAGCTTTTAAGATATTTGCCGAAAACTGACGATTCGGGTAATATAGTTTATGACCACCCAAATTTGATCGTTCTGTTAACAAAGCAAATATGAATGTCACACAAAATTATTTACATATTTGAAAACAAATCCAAATTTGATCGTTCTGTAAACAAAGTAAATATGAATGAGCATGCTTTTCAGCAATATGTAACATATCGGGAAATTGGTATTAAGAAACGTATTTTAACGTTGTTCTGAAAGGTAAGTAACTATGAATGAGCCAGAAAACTATTTACATATTTGAAAACAGCAATGCATGTGCTTTTCAGTGGCATGTGACATCAACTCGGGAATTTGGTTTTGATACACGTATTTGTAATCTGAATACCCCCCCCCCCCCCGGTAATAAAGTTTATATTAGTACGACCCAACTTTGATCGTTTTGTAAGCTAAGTAAATATGAATGTATTGAATGAATTAATGAAATGTTGTTAAATGGCACGTGAGCTCCAACCGGGCTATATTGCGTCAAACATATGATGATGTTACGAGCCCAACTAGAAACAAATAATCACATTATCTATATATAAAATATTAAAGTGAAAAAAAAATTACATAATATATACATATACAATTAAAATTTTCGATAAAAACTTGTCTCTTTTAAAAAGTCTAGCGCTTTACTATATAGGCCCGGTAGGGCAGGCCCTAGGCTAGTGGGGGGCTGGGGGCGGCTCGACCGTTCCTGTCGGAATATTTCTGTCTGCATCGGAAAAAAATCGCATTTTCGCCGGGTGAGCTTTTTAGTACGACATACCCTATCAAATTCGGCCGAGAGATAGTTAATGTCGGCTGGAAACTCTTAATTTTCCGACACATTTGCCACCTGCATGTAAAAGAGGCCTAAATTCCCTCTCTCAGCTTCTAATTTTCGTGCTCTTCCCTCATCCTGCTTACGGCATTTATCTTCCTCGCCCCCCTATGTCGGGTAATTTTTGTTTTATGGCTTCGGGCCTGCGGTTGGGCAAACAACTGATGTAGTGACTGGCAACGGTAATACCGTAATCTTGGTAATACCGTAATCTTTAAGATGCTTGCATTTAATCAAAATGAATGTGCCAGGAAATTATTTACATATTGGCGAGAATTCCGGATAACATCTATCAAGCAGCACATCTACATGGCAATTCTTTTAAATTACTAGGCCCACCGACTTAGTTTATGGGAAGGTCTGATAGATGGCAGCACAATCTTACTCAGGGTTCTTCAATACAAAAATTCTTGGGGATAACACTGCAGTATTGGTGAACAAAAACTTTTTTGGGGCATTTTAGAGAATATTGTACTGATAATCAGTAGTTTTGGTGACATCGTAAATAAGCTCCTTTTCTCTTTGTCTCAAATATTTTGTGCTAAACTTATTAAGCATGGGTGATTTGTTATTGTCAAATTCTATCTATAATAAAGAATTCCAAGTATTATTATGAGAAAATTTCAGGTAACCATCTGTTTTTAGTGGTATTCACAAAGTAATGCCTAATTTCAAGCAACCTCCGAAATCGGTGACGTTTAGACCACTGGTGACCTACTAAGTGCAAAGAGAACCCAAAGACACATTTTGAGGGTCAATCATTACTATACACCTATTCTACTTGGCACTATGGTCATTTTAATTCCCCCTACCTCAATTTTTTTTCGCACGCCTTCTGGTGACAGTTACATACATTACCCAGAAAAGTTAGCAAGACCCAATTTTTCGCGTTGTAACATATAGAATATTTCAGTATACATAATAACCTTCCAGAAAAACATCACTTTGTAGATTCTAGACTAATGTCTACAAAACACATTTGATGAAATCAGTTTTGTAAAAACTTTCTAGCATGAAAGCATCTAGGAACCTTTGGCATAGACGACTTATCACCAGAGATGATAACTAAAGCTGAAGAATTCCTTGTGTCTGGATTAACGAAAACCGACTGTTCCACATTCAATGAGTATCGATGGGAGCAGTACCACAACTCCAAGAAAGAGCTTGACTTCCACCAAACCAGATCTACGCCAGCATGGTTATAAAAAAATCAGATGCCGGAATTACACCTGTTATACTGCCAGTACCATGCAGACCTGATGCCCACCGCCTCCATTCCAATGCCCAACACCATGTATGAGTACCAAGACGTCGTTTGCAGAGGAGCAAACATAAACTGTGTTATTTTTTGGGGATGTAGTAAAAGGAAAAAAGTGTAGAAATCCACACAATTAATATGGACAATATGTAAAATTACAACAGGAAATACAACAAAGGGTCAATAGTATAATAATAAATCATTTTTTTGCTAATATTTTAACAACCATTGACTTTTTAGCATATAGATGTATCACAGACCCCCTATAATATGGCCATTCCAAAGATTTTGAGTGGCCACGCAACATTCTAGATCAATCGGCTCTCGAGATACAGTAATGGCGGGGGTAGTGCTGCGCTTAGAAAGGGGTGTGCCATTTTCACGTATTTCGGTCCCGGTGACAAATGTGTCACCAACCAAAAAATGTTCAATGACCCTCAAATAGATGATTTTGAACGAGTTTAGCTCTGGACATATAAGTGCATACAAAACTTCTTTGAGCTACTATAGTAAGAGGAAGAAATGGGGTTTAACGTCCCCTCGACACAAACTAAGGGCTAACATTATGGTTTATAGTTTTATATCAATAATTCGCTTGCGCGTAGTTGTCTTTAGGCAGTAGGTGTGGGGAGGGGACCTGCGGACCCGGAGAAAACCTACGAGGTTGGACATCGTACGTAACTAACGTGACGTAATTTATGGTAGCTGGCTTTTTTTTTGCACGTATCCAGTGAATGGCCATTTTGCTCAGTAATCCCAGCCAGAATTTGGCTATTTTTTAAAATTGCGTTAAAATTTTAATTTTTTGTTACGAAATGAAATAAATTAACTAATAGTCAATACCCACGCTAAAAACATTAGCAGAATTCATTGTGAAATAGACCCGACCGACGCACAAAATAGTGCCAATAGTGCGACCCCCCGCGTGTGTCAAATGTCCGTTTAAACTTGCCAATTCTGTTAAAATCCCATTTTCTTACGGGTATTATTATTCAATCTCGAGTTGTGTCCGTGTTATTGTACAGACAACCCGGATTCGACGCAGGTTTTCTGTTCGTCGAAGTCATTGTACTTTCGTTTGTTTGTTTACAAACCGACTTCTGTGCGTTGACCTCGCGACCTGTGACGTTTAGATAACGTCATGTGGATATCATGACTGTTCACTGTGTCAGAGTCACTTCTCTGCAGGTAGGGAGAGTCTGTCGTTCAGATTGGGTTGGACATGTGACCCAACTCCTTGTCATGTACAACCTGGGATTCGAAACCACGCCAGTTGACTCAATGACAGGCTTGAAAATAAAACAAATGAGGAAACCCTATCACTGCAGTCCTTGCAAACTTTAATATTCAACTGCATGACGTATGTCCAACTGGTGAGAACATGAAGATGTTAAACCTCATTTTATTTCATTCCTTGTCATTCGACATCTGATTTTAAAATTCTGTTGATCTACGGATAGATTTGGATTTCGTTTTATAAAAATTATAAAAACTTACCATGATATATTTGATATATATTGTTTTGCGGAGTTAGGGTTACTTCCCCTGATATCGCTGCGTTCGATAATGGTGTGTAGCCTGGTGCCAAACAATAACATACTTTATCGTCCATGTAAATCTGATCACAGTCACACATTTTACTACACGAACCAATACATTTTATCTTAGACGACTGACCTAAGCTACTGTAATAACGTAGCTTTACTATTTCCGTAAAACTACGGGTTACCCATAATGAATTAGTGATTGTTGTCTCGGAGAATGAAATATTATTCATGAAACACCCGAATATCAGGATCAAACAGAATAAAGCCATGGATAAATCTACTTTCTTTTCGCATGTATTTAAAACAAATACACTATTACGACATAGAACAACAGTTACGTTCTGAAAGAAGGTGTCCAAATTATCAAAGTGTTTCACACAAGATGGTCGTTAAGTACGCAACCAGTAGGACATTATAACCAGTTCATCTGGAACGTACTTTTAAACAGCAAGAAAAAAACCTGGTTCAAACACTAAATCAATGAATCTAGAAGTAACTCAGTAACTACCACCCTTGTTTTGTAAACATTTATTAATAAACAATAATTTTGAGACTAAAATAAGTCATTAAATAATGGAGACTCTCCTCTGTACATGTACCTTTAGCGAAATTATCAATTAATCTATGATTTTTTAAAAATAAACATTTGATGATCAATATTTTCTTGACGTATAAAGTAATGGTTATTGTTAAAATAAAGTTTAATAGGAAATAATTATATAAGCACCGTTGAAGATCATTGTTCAGAGAAATCAATACTGGTGCAATAGACGCAATACATCATTTTCTGAAATTAAAACATTGCTAGCTAATCAATGTGTTGTATGTTTTACCTGTTATTGAATATTTGCTCATCACTTAAAAATTAATATATTGTAGAAGTGCACTTTTCGTGTATCTTCTGGAATCTTCGTGGTTGAATGAATGAAGACAAGACTGTTGTTGACTGTTAATATTTCTCTATATTCCTTGGTTAACATTTAATAAACATTATTTACAGCCTTCAAAGCATTCAATTATTATAACAAATATTGGTTCTATGCTTAATAGTAAATATAATCTCCAATATGGATGTGGTAAGTGACATAAACTTATGTCTCCAAATATCCAAATATAGGTATAAGGTTTGTCCTTAGGTGTGTGATCTAAGTTGATCTCCAAAGACACGTCTCTGTAGTAAGCTTCTCCCTGGGTCTATATATCCCCATGCATCGCCTAGGGCAATAATCCTATAAATCTATCGTCTATACAAACAATAAAGATTGGTAACTAAACGCTTAGCCCATAGACGTTAATTATAATTTATAAACTCAATTTAAACTTTAAAACAAAGAATACTGGAGACAGGTGATTAATGAAATATATAAGACAGTATATATAAATGGGGGGTAATTAAGGTGGATTAAGATCCATTAAAATATACTCTTTTGAATACTGGGCGGATTAGCGCGACGTATTAAACATTTACTATTGGGGACTGTAATTCACCCTACTACAATATCTTGAGGTCAGTCACCGAATTCTACTTGATTTGAATATCTTGTAGTTTTCAAATATTTGCTAATCAACAACACACCTTGGTCTGTTGAATGCGCGCTTCATCATAAGGTCTTTCATTGCGTCAACTGACGTGGTTTAGACTCCCTAATGGTGCGTTACAAGAAACAGGGTCCTGTTTACCCCCACTGCTTATAGACGTTTACGCGCAAGCGAATTATCAACATAAAATTGAACCATGTGTTAGGCCCAAAATGACATAGTTTGGATTGAGTTGACGTTAAACACACACTCTCTCTCTCAATAATAAATTCCAGGATACAGCTTTCATACTACATATGACATTAGACAATATAATTGTGTAGCGATAGTATATTCAGAAAAGTGATAGTGAAAAATCAGTCAGTCTGAAGGTTGAAATTGCTAGCCGGATGTGGACCGTGTGGTTGACAAGGTATGCACTGGATATGGGCGTGGTCTGTCTCTGTTTTCGTACGCCATACAATCACCATGCTTGTTCTATGAATTAAAAAGAATGGCGGTTATTTTTTAAAATTATTTATTTAGTTTTGTAATCGGAGTTCAGCTTTAAACCGCATTTCAATTTCTATACTACATACATCAGATTATGATATTTTTTAAAGTTTTATCGGAAGCTGTTGCCACAATTAAATTGACATTTTTTGTATACATGACCATTTGCGGGTTTAAGGATAACAGCTTATCCTCTCAATCTCATGACCCCAATACCTCACACACCATTTGATCAACATCCGACAAAACTTTTAACCTCTATTAAAAGATATGTTCGAAGAAACTCCAGAAAAGAACACGGAGAAACGCTGAATATCAACAGGGTCCGTCCTCTGGTGACGTTAATACTTCACACCGCAAACATATTTTAAAACCCATAACGCATTAACAAGATTTGTGGACAGAGTCTGGGGATAGTGTGTGGTAGGCGTACTCCCATTTCGACTACGTCCCATTTCGACTACACTTTATAACAGGTTAGGATGCGTGTGTGGTATAGTTTTATTCGGTCTTTAGGGGAAAACTTCTAAGTTGTTATCAGTCCTGGGTCCAACAGTCCCGGTACTGGGGCTAACTCGGGCAACCCAACCAGGACTATATAGTAAAGCGCTAGATTTTTTTAAAAGAGAAAAATTTTTATCGAAAATTTCAAATTGTATATATCTGATTTTCTTTGTCATGTTTTAAATATTGTGACACAATTTGTTCTTTCACGTTAAGATGACAAGACTTGTTTAACTTCTAATAATACTTTTATTCTGCTTCTTACATATAAGGTACAAACATCGTAATGTAAACGACCTTAGAACTAATTTGTATGACAAGATCAAGATCGATGTCCGGTCTTAACTCCGGACCTACGCGGCCTGGAGCTAACTATCAGACGTCGCCTAGCCCACGACTGCTAGACCCGACTTCTAGACCCGACTGTCGATTCGTTTCTGTTCTTTGTTTATAAAGGGAATCTAGACCAAGGAGCTCATTAAGCACATGTCTACTGTATCATATTAGTACAGTTTGCTTATCATTCCAAAGACAGTTAAATGAAACAATTACTAAGGTTACATAATGACATAAGGAATTCTACTAAGACCTCAACGGGTGGCGATAGCAGTTTAATATGTCAAGATAGAACAAGCGTCTATGGCATCTGTCATTATGTAACAATATATATACATATTGTTTATATTTAGTTTTATTTGATATTTACTGTGATATTTGTTTTTATTTATGTATATATAGATAATGTGATTATTTGTTTCTAGTTTGTCTCGTAACATCATCATGTGTTTGGCGCAATATAGCCCGGTTGGAGCTCACGTGCCATTAAACAACATTTCATTCATTCATTAATTCAGGCAAGTTGACAATGCAACCCTTAATATTTGTTTAAATGATAAAATTCTACAGTGAAATGAAATGAAATGAAATAGAGTTTAACGTCTTACTATTTTCCTCCGAACCGGGCTAATGAAGACGGACTGTGTGGAATTTATTGGGTCATAACATCTTGTTTAGAAGGAATAAATTCACTCGAAGGGTAGGTCAATTAAACATCACAACATAATTTCATATTTACAGTATTTTTTTCATTTGATCATAATTTCGACTAAAGGTCTACACGAGACGAATATGAAGCGTTAAACTTACACCAAATGCGAGGGTAAACAACGCCGGAATATCCCGATGAATTTCTCAGACAATACTGGGATCGAACAGATTAGAGAGGTGTCGTCTTACCCACTGAGTCACCGTGTTACCCAACGAAGTAAATATTGTCTTTTATAGTATCAAAATGAAATAAGGTTTAACACATTTAGGGGGTGGGGCTGAATGGTTAGCCCCCCCTGGGGTGTAGGGGGTGATAAGAATATACCCTTCGTATGTCCTGCGTGTCGTAAAAGGCGACTAAAAGGATCCCTGTAATGGGGCAACGTGTTTGCCGTGCGTTGCGACCCGTGTCGGTGGAGAGTGGAATCATGGTCATTGAGTGGGGATTTGGCTTGCGAGCCCTTTCTCTGCAACACATTACTTTGGCCCATGGTTCACCTAGACGGGAGGTCAGAGTGGCCCACTCTGATCAATCGGCTTTGGTCGTTGTAGCTCTGTAGAATGTACCCTTCCAAGTTTAATGCTCTGTTATTTTTCACTCAGCATACTACCTACCTTTGTGTCCTAAGTACATTCTACAGAGCGGCGGCTTGGGTCAATCAGGTTAGACAAGTATTTTTTACTTTCTGGCTTGAGTATACCCCTTGGCGAGCCCTGGGGCCATGCGCAGATTATCCGCGCTAGTCCTCCCCCTAGTAGGCAGGGCAGTAACCTGGGGGACGTCAAGGGGTGAAACTTAAGGAAATATTTCATGGATTCCTCAATCCCCCCCAACCCAATTATTAAAGAGAAAAATAAACAGAAACGTCTGAATACAGAAGACGTTTCTGATTTATTTATAACTAAAAATAAATTGTCAAAGTCTTGGCCGAGGTTTCTCTTAATTGAGAGTCCCTCTCGAGACCTATCAAAAGTGTCACCTTTTTTAATAACCAAGGGCATAGCTGGCTTGGCCGGCGAGCCCAAGGCTATTAAAAAACTAAAGAACGGAGCACTCTTAATAGAATGTGCCAAAGAACAGCATGCTACCATGCTTCTTAAATCAACATCGTTGGCAGACATTCCTATTAAGGTGTCTCCTCATAGGTCTTTAAATAGTAGTAGAGGTGTAATACGTTGCCGGGACCTCGAAGGCAGCAGTGAGGAAAAAATGGTAGAATACCTTTCTTCTCAAGGTGTACAACACGTCAAAAGAATTAGTGTTCGTCGAGGAGATAAGGTGATTCCAACAAGCACCTACATCCTCACATTCGACCGTCCCGACATACCAAAGACTCTCAAGGCAGGTTATTTAAGTATACCTGTGGATTCTTACATATCCAATCCTCTTCGTTGCTACAAGTGTCAAAAATTTGGACACAGCAAAACTGTCTGCAGGGGTAAAGACACCTGCGCTCGTTGTGGCCATGATGGCCACGACAGCGCTGCCTGTCAGGCTGAGTTTTGTTGCGTTAACTGTAAGGGAAAGCACTTTGCTTATTCCCGTGAATGTCCAATATGGCAAAAAGAGAAAAGAATCCAACAGGTCATGTCTGAGCGAAAGATACCATATTTCGATGCTCGAAAACAGGTAGATTTATCTGCACAATTTCCCATTGCACCACAAGGGAAATCTTTTGCTAGTGCAGTTAAAGTTTCAACCACATCCATCTCCGTTCAGACAGAAATAACCTGGCCAAATAAGCAGAAAATGAAGACTTTGATAATACCCGATTATGTAAAAGGGGTCTCGAGCTCTTCTCAGTCATCTGAGAGCTCGGTCCAAACATCTTTGCCCTTGCCTGATGAGGGTTCTTCTTCCTTGCCCCCAACTGAAGTTATTGGGATTATTCCCAATACTTCCTCCCAGCACGGCAAGGAAAAATCCCAATTGGATAAACCAAAAGCTGCAACTCCTGATCCCAGGTCCATTGGGTCAGCATCGCAGCTATCGGTTATCCCACCCTCACAGGATAAAGTATATATTTCTTCTAGACAACGAAAGTTGGCAAAGTTACGTGATAAGGGTAAGAAAGGTTCACAAGACCCTATTGTCCTTTTTAAAAATATGGTGAAGATCTTATGGACGGTATTACCGTAGAGGGGGCCAGTAATGACCCAATCGGCGGTAAGATACCACCAATAAATTATCCCTGACGATGGCTAATTCCATTATTCAATGGAATTGTCGTGGTTTAAAACCAAATTTTAATGAAGTCCAATTATTAATTCAAAAGCACAATCCTTTAGCTATTTGTTTGCAAGAAACATTTTTACGGAATTCTGACACTTTGTCTTTTAGGCATTTTGTCGGTTACCATCATCATTCAGTTGGTGATGGTCGAGCTCATGGGGGTGTTTCTATTAATCTTAATGGAGATATCCCTCAAAGTAAAATCACTCTCAACTCGCCTTTACAGGCAGTTGCTGTTAGGGTGACTTTACATATTCCTATAACACTCTGCTCTGTATATCTTCCACCAAGTTTACATCTTAATCCCAGAGATCTTGATGACCTTGTTGCCCAACTTCCCCTCCCGTTTATTCTGACGGGAGATTTCAATGGTCATCATTCACTCTGGGGTGGTCCAGATGATAACAACAGAGGTAAACAAATAGCGGACTTCATTAACATTAATAATTTGTGTTTATTAAATGATGATTCGCCTACTTATCTACATCCTGCCACAGCATCATTTTCTTCTCTCGATCTCACCATTTGCTCTCCGGTCCTGTTTCAGGATTTTACATGGAGAGTAAATGAAGATCTGTGTGGTAGTGACCACTTTCCTATCTTGATTGTTAATAATGGTCCCTCTCCGGTCGAAAGACCCCAGAGGTGGAAGTTGCATAAGGCTGATTGGGCTCTTTTTGAATCTTTGTGTCTCTTCTCTTTTGATGCAAAAGAGTTAGAAGATGCAGATGAGCCCATGGCCTTATTCACTTCAATTCTTCAAGATGTAGCTGAGCAGGCGATTCCAAAAACCACGACAGAACCAAAACGTTTCAATAAACCATGGTTTAACGACGATTGCAAATCCGCTCTTAAAGAGCGTGATCGTATCCTAAGACGACTAAAGAACCATCCTTCCATGGAGAATATTGCGGCATACCAGATGGTCCGGGCGAAGGCCCGTAGAACCATACGCCAAGCAAAGAAGTCTTCATGGCAAGGTTACGTCTCTAGGATCAATTCCCGTACCACTTCAAAATCGGTATGGGACAGGATTCGTAGGATTAAAGGTAAAAGTAGTGCATTATCAGTTAACCATCTTAATGTTGATAATACCACCTTAACAACTTTTCCCGATATTGCCAATTCTCTGGCCAGTACATTTTCATTCAATTCATCATCCAATTTCTCCTCTGATGCCTTTCGGCGAATTAAGAATCAACAGGAGAAAAGGCGACTTAATTTCAAGTCCCGTAATGATGAATGCTATAATGATCGTTTTTCCATTGCAGAGCTCCGGGATTCGTTAAAGCGAGCCCGGGACACTGCAACTGGTCCAGATGAAATACACTACCAGATTTTAAAACATTTACCTTTTTCAACTCTTCTAATTTTACTGGATCTTTTTAACCGGATTTGGGTTGATGGGAATTTCCCTCCTTCGTGGCACGAAGCCACAATAATTCCCATTCCTAAACCGGGCAAAGATCATACGAATCCTACCAACTATCGTCCGATCGCTTTAACTAGCTGTATTTGCAAAACCATGGAGAGATTGATCAATCGAAGGCTTGTTTGGTACCTTGAGTCCAACAACCTCATTACAGACCTCCAATGTGGATTTCGGTCCCAAAGGAGCACTCTTGATCATCTCGTCCGATTCGAAATGTTCGTCAGGGACGCTTTCATCCAGAAACAACATTTAGTTGCAATATTTTTTGATCTGGAGAAAGCTTATGATACAACATGGAAACATGGTATCATGCGCGACCTCCATAACCTCGGCCTACGAGGTCGCTTACCTATCTTTATTAAAAATTTCCTGGAAGATAGGTCATTTAAGGTACGACTGGGATCAATCTTCTCTGACCCATTTCCCCAGGAAATGGGGGTTCCCCAGGGAAGTATTTTATCTCCAACATTATTTGCCATAAAAATTAACACGATCCCAGCGTGCCTTAAACCAGGTACAAATGGGGCTCTCTATGTTGATGACTTTCAGATGTGCTATGGTTCTACAGACATGCGGATAATCGAACGTAAGTTGCAGCTTTGTTTGAATTCACTTCAACAATGGGCAACCGAAAATGGATTTCGTTTTTCGAAATCCAAGACTGTCTGCATGCATTTCTGTCAGAAACGAGGTTTACATCCAGATCCAGAACTTTTCTTGGATGGCAACCGCCTTCCAGTTGTGGATGAAACCAAATTTCTGGGGCTGATATTTGATAAGAAATTATCATTTATCCCCCATATTAAAAATCTAAAAAAGAAATGTCTGAAAGCCCTCAACATATTGAGAGTCTTATCAAATACTGACTGGGGAGCAGACCGTAAGGTCTTGCTCAGATTATATCGAGCGTTAATAAGATCTAAACTCGATTATGGGTGTATTGTGTATGGGTCTGCACGCGAGACTTATCTCAAAGAGCTCGACACCATACACAACCAGGGACTTAGAATCAGTTTAGGAGCATTTCGTACATCTCCAGTGGACAGTTTATACGTCGAGGCGCACGAGCCCTCATTGCACAACAGACGTGATAAATTGGCCCTGCAGTATGTTACGAAAATTGCATCACTTCCAAATCATATTTCATTTAACACCATATTTAGACCTCTTTATGAACATTTGTATTTTGTGAAGACAAATGTTATTCCATCATTTGGTATTCGCATACAACCCCTTTTGTCGGAGGCTGGTATCAGCATGGACAGTATTGCGAATACCCCTGTCTTTGAGACTCCACCGTGGGCTGTATCTCCCCCAAAGATCGATTTCGATCTTACTAAACATAAAAAGAGAGATACATGCTCGACGGTTTTCCAATCTCTCTTCAGAGAGCTAAGGTCTAAATATGGTGATTATGCTCCAATATATACAGATGGTTCGAAAGATGATGATCGGGTAGCTTCGGCTACCTTGACGCCATCCGAGACCATTTCTGTCCGCCTCCCACCTGCTGCTTCAATATTTACAGCTGAGCTCCAGGCTATTCTCCAAGCCTTGGGGTTCATTCAGTCATCACCAGTTTTAAAATACATTATCTTTTCCGATTCTTTGTCCTCATTACAAGCAATTAATAACAAACAGCTTGATCACCCATTAGTAGCAGATATTTTTCGTCTGCTACTATCAAACGAGTTCATCAGCAAGGACATTGTCCTTTGCTGGCTCCCCAGTCATACAGATATCAAAGGGAATGATCAAGCAGACTCGGTTGCCAAGTCTGCTTTAGATCTTCCCATAACCGATTTTTTAATATCATATAAGGATTTCAAATCCAGTATTAATAATTTTATTTATAATCGCTGGCAACGGTCTTGGGATCTTGCAGGCACAAACAAACTTCATCACATTAAGCCTCTCTTAGGAGACTGGCCAAGCTCCTATAGAACAAACAGGAGAGATGAAGTTGTTTTATGTCGCTCTCGCATAGGTCATACTTTTTTAACACATATTTTCATCTTAAAGCGAGAGCCTCAACCAGAATGTGAACACTGTCATGTTCCTTTGACAGTGAAGCACATTTTGATTGAGTGCAAGTATCTCAAAGATACAAGATTACGGCACTACCGTTGCCAATCACTTTATCAGTTGTTTGCCCAACCGGGGCTATATTGTAAAGCTCTAGATTTTTTAAAAGAGACAAATTTTTATGGAAAATTTTAATTATATATATCTAATTTTCATTTTCATGTTTTAAATATATATGCATAAAGTTTATATTTATTTTTATTTTGACATTTACTGTGATATTTGTTTTTATTTATGTATATATATAATACTGTGATAATTTAATTATAGTTTGTCTCAAAATTCACCATATGTTTGGCGCAATATAGCCCGGTTGGAGCGCATGTGCCATTAAACAACATTTCTATTCTATTCTGAATGGTTAGCAGGTTCGCGCTGTAGCTGTATCATAAGGCCTGTCATTGAGTCAACTGTCGTGGTTTTGAATCCCCGGTTGTACGTGACAAGTAGTAGGATCGCTTGTCCAACCTCATGGATTTTCTCCGGGTCCTCCTATTTCCTTCAACTGCTAAAGACCCCTACGAGCATGAATACATGAATAAAATGTTGGTGACCTATTATGTGTCGACGAAGAATTAAACTGTATTCGTTTCCCTTTCCTTCATTCCTCGTCCTGGGTGACTGGTGAAGGGGACTTGAAATTCCCTAGATAATATCAGAATGGGGGGGGGGGGGAATGGTTTGCGAATGCTGTATCTTAAAGCCTGTCATTGAGTCAACTGGCGTGGTTTTGAATCCCCGGTTGTATGTGACAAGGAGTATGGTCGCCTGAACAATCTTGTGGGGGTTTCTCCGGGTCCCCCACTGCTAAAGACCCATTCGCGCAAGCGAATTATTGAAATAAAATTAAAACCATATTTTAGTCCCGACATTACCTAGTTTGTGTCGATTGGACGTTAAACCCCATTTAACTGATTTCTTCAGTATTAACGCGCTTTATAAATGACGATATTATTATTATTTCTCTCTCTCTCAATATGATAATGACGTGTACAAGTGAGATATACATCTGAAGAGGTTCAGTTAAGAGCAGTTAGCTAGCACGTGCCCGCTGTATCAAAAGGTATGTCATTGAGGTCGGTTCTATTCCCCCGGTTGTTAGTGTGAGTAGAGTCGCCTGTCCAACCTCGTTGGTTTTCTCCGGGTCATCCGATTTCCCGCCACTGCTAAAGATCCCTACGCGCAAGCGAATTATTAAAAAAAAATGAACCATGTGTAAGTTCCGAAAAGGCGTAGTTTCTGTTAATGGCCTCGGGGGTACTAGACTGAACGTTTCAGAATTTAATTATCTCAATCCAAAAAGAGTGACAATCGATTGAAAAGGGGTATTTGGGCCTACAACGCATGCGTCGACTGCATAAGAAAACATTCCAACCAACAATGCATTCCGAAACAAATTCGTTTTGTCTTATTACGTCGGGACTGACAGAACTGTCACTCGATTGCAATTCCGTCAATTCGGGACGTTCTGGACCTTGAATCGAGCGTCCTCCTAGTTTCTGTCGAGTGGACATAGTAGAGTGGGTTATCCAGTCTTATGCAAAACATAGTCTTTGCAAATATTTTTATATCCAGAGTGATTAATCATGTATTAACTGAACATCAAATAAATTTTATATCCAAAGTGGCTATGTTGACTGAACATCAATATTGAGAATTTCTGGCACATCATCTGAAAGTATAAAAACAATCTATTAATTGGTTGCGAATTTGATAAAACAGAAGAAGCAGGAGAAATGGAATGAATGAATGAAATGGGGTTTAACGTCCTACTATTATGCACCTAACCTGGGCTACTGGAAGACGGGCATACGCCATACAGTGTGCTATGAGGGAAATTTTGCCCGGGCAGCGGCGCTACGGCCTACTCTTGTATCGAATTCCAACTGTCAAGGGATCTTTTACGTGCACTCCAATGTGTACACGGGACCTCAGTTTATCGTCCCATTTGAACGACTAGGCAGCTGTCCTTGTCAGGCCCTCCTTCTGCATCACTGACAAGGGGAAATCACGCCGGAAAATCGAGATGAACTTTCTCGGCCAATGCAGGAATCGAACACCCAACCTCAAGGCTAGCGAACCAGCGCCTTATCCACTTAGTCACTGTGATCCCCGGGAGAAATGGGGATTAAACGCTCCCTTGAGACAAGTCAGGTCATTCGAGACTAACCCATGCTACACGTTGTTAATAATTTCCTCATTGGCGGGAAGAAAATCGGAGTATCTTCTAACACCCACGACGTTTGGGCCTTGCCTGTCTCCTCGGGAGTCTTCTCCGGGTATTTCGGTTTGCTACGACTGCTAAAGAGCCCTTCTAGCAAGCGTATTATTAAAATAATATTGAACCATGTGTTAGACCCGAAATCACCTAGTGTGTGTCGCATGGATAATAAACCCCACTTCTCTCATTACGTGACTAACATATAGTATGTAACACATTTTATTCAATAATTCGCTTATGGGTGGTGCGGACAATTAAGGTGTTAAACCTCATTTCATTTTTGAATTATTCTATAAAAAAGAATAACTGGAGTAAGTTAGAAATTCCTTCGCTGGGTGCCACAGTGACTCAGTGAGTAAGACGACACCTCTCTAATGGGGTTGAGATGGCCTAGTGGTCTAGAGTGCCGCGCTTCGACCTCTTGTTGGCCGGCCACCTCTGGCTTGCGGCTGCTGTTTCGAGCCCTGATGTGAGCGTATGTGGCATGGAGTAGGTGCGCTTTTTAAACCTTGTGGGTTTCCCCCGGGCACTCCGGTTTTTTCCCACTGCTAAAGACCCCTACACGCAAGCGAATTAGTGAAATAAAATTAAACGATGTAAGTCCCGAAATGACCTAGTTGTGTTGAGTGGACGTTAAAACCCATTTCTCTCTCTCTCTCTCTCTCTCTCTCTCTCTCGCTCCCAGCATTGTCTGAGAAGCTCATCGGGATATTCCGGCGCTATTTCCCCTTGTCAGCAGTGTGAAATGGAGGGCCAGGCAAGGGACAGCGCACAATTCGATAAATAAGCAGGGCTGACAATACGGGTTTCCCCCATAATACACTGTATAGCGTATACTGGATGGAATTCCTATTAAAGATTTTTTTTTTACAATTCTGTAGTTGGAAAGGATTCATATAGCACTAGGAGGGTTGGATGGTCAAATGGTTAGTGCATGCGCATTGTATTATAAGGTCTGTCGTTGAGGCAACTAGTGTGGTTTCGATTACCCGGCTGTACGTGACAGGGATTATGGTTATATGTCCAACATCGTTAGGTTTCTCCGCCCCCCCCCCCCTCTGCTAAGTGAATTTAAAAAAAAAAGTTAGTTCTGAAATGACCTAGTTTATGTCTAGTTAACGTTTAAACCCACCCCACCCCCTCTCTCTCTCTCTCTCTCTCTCTCTCTCTCTCTCTCTCTCTGAGTCATTAATAAACACCCTTTTTAATGAATACCTATGTAAGAATAATTCAGTCTGAATCCAGGAGGACACGGGACACTCAAATCGGTAATAAATTTGACAACACCGTCCTTTCCCGTGTCCAATGTTATAGGCGGTGGTGCTACCCCACCGCAGTACCTGAAAAAAATACAAGAAAAAATTGCTAGATTATTTCAATTTAAGTTAGAATAGAATCACTGTTTATTCCTTCACGACGTATACAGTAACCGGATCGGTGGGGGGGGGGCATGCACTTTGCATCACAGGGTCTGCAATCGAGTCAACTGGCATACGAGGGCGAATGGTTACCTTCCGCGCTTTGCTTCATAAGGTTTGTCATTGAGTCAAATGGAGTGGTTTGGAATGAATGAAATGTTGTTTAAAGGCACATCAGCTCCAATCGGGCTATATTGCACCAAACACATGGTGAGGTTTCTCGAGATAAACTAGAAACACAATCACATATCTATATATACATAAATAAAAACAAATATCACAGTAAATATCAAATAAAAATAAATATAAACTTTATGTATATATATTTAAAACATGAAAAAGAAAATCAGATATATACAATTAAAATTTTTAATAAAAATTTTTCCTGTTTTAAAAATTGTAGGGCTTTACTATATAGTCCCGGTTGGGCAAACAACTGGCGAAGTGAATGCGGACAACGGTAATGCCGTAATTTTATATCTTCGAGATGCTTGCACTCCATCAAGATGTATTTAACTGTCAAAGGAACTTGACAGTGTTCACATTCTGGTTGAGGCTCTCGCTTTAAGATGAACAGATCTGTTTAAAAAAAGCTTGACCTATGCGAGAGCGACAAAAGACAACTGATTGGGAAAATGAGGCCCACCCATGTAATCATCGACGTGCACGTAACGGAACCCTGGATAGTAAGAATTCGATAAATAGTAGACGGAATCATTTTTTGCATGACATATGTTCGTCTTCATAAGCCCGGTCGTTTTATTTTTGGGAGAAATGGCTTGATTGCTTACCTTATTCCAGCAACATCCACATAATCAAATTTACAAGAGTCTGTTCCGTTCGTCGATAGAGTTGATGAGCAAAGGTCGGAGAGAACGAAATTTGGCGGCTTAGCGGTTTCAACTTGAAATCTCGTGTCAAAGGTGAATTGGATACGTTTGTTCGGAAATCCAGGTACAATGAAAAATATGTCTTGATGATTGTTAGTAACATCCGGGAATCCGGGAGATACTATATTAGTGGTTACTGAAATATAAGAGTACACACAGGATCAAAATTTGGCTGAATTTAGTAGCGGATTGAACTATTTTAGCAACAACCTTATAGGATTATTGGGGGCGGTGGTTGGCCAAATGGTTAGCACGTGCACGCTGTACTTCGTGGGTTTTCTTCAGGTCCTCCTGTTTCCCCCCACTGCCTAGGACCAAATGAATCAATGAAATAAAATCAAACTATGTTAGTCCCGCAATGCCTTGGTTTGTGTCGAATGGACGTTAAAACCCGATTTCTCTCTCTCTAGGACTATTCAGCATATTTTTCCAACTGTACCACACTACTAAACCAAATTGACTCGGAAGGATGGACTGACACGTAAAGGAATCCTTGAAATTCTAAATAAAAGAAGGGCACTGTCCGGGCAACACTATCCTCATCGAACACTGTATGACGTATGCGCTTCTTCATTAGCCCAGTCAGCGTAGAACAGTATGACGTTAAATCCCATTTCATTCACTTATAATTAGTTCAGATATTACAATGACATGAGTTTGAATACGATACCTACCACTACATACGTTGTTTTTTATTCTAGCGACGCAGCTGCATCTTGAGCCATCTTCCGCAAATACACACGTGTCGCTGTTGGCACAACCCCCGGGTGCACACATATTAACTTAAAAAATATAAGGTAATATAGCTTTAAATTGATAACACTTAATACATCATCAAAGTAATATCGAATTAAATTTGATAATTTCGAATACATGCAATACAGCTTAAATATGGATAATACTGAATATATATTTCATATGAATGAATGAATGAAATGTTGTTTAATGGCACGTGAGCTCTATATTTTATATGAGAAAAATTATGTTGACTACCCAAATCCGGCCATTCGCTTAACTGCTCAATCCGGACATTAGCGAAACTGCTCAACGACCTAAACACATACAAAAGACCACGATATAAAGACGTGCTTATTAGCCACGAGTATTCACTCACTTTCACAATTCTGTCCGCTATACCCCACGGGGCAGGTACATGTTGCTACACCGTCTGCTACAGAACAAGTACCATTATTTAAACAGGGGCCTCGGATAGCACACAGATCGACTAGAATTAAATAAAACAAACCAAACATCACCAGTGACTTTTAAAAAGAATAATTATTAGTCGTATTATTATATGCTGATTATTGTGGGAATCTAATTTAATATTTAGGAACAGAGAGAGAGAGAGAGGGAGAGAGAGAGAGAGAGAGAGAGAGAGAGAGAGAGAGAGAGAGAAAGAGAGAGAGATGGGGTTTAACGTCCACTAACGTGTGGTTTATTTTTTTATTTCAATAATTCGCTTGCGCGTAGGGGTCTTTAGCAGTGGGAGGAAACCAGAGTGCCCGGAGGAAACCCACGAGGTTGAGAAGGCGCCCCTTTCTTCTATGCCACATACGCTCACACAAGGGCTCGATACCACAGTCGTAAGTCAGAGGTGGCCGGCCAGCTAGAGGTCGAAGCGCGGCACTCTAGACCACTTGGCCACCCTAACCCCCCATAGTAACATAGACGTCCGCCACCAGCTAATTTAAAAAATATATTATTATTATTTATCATTTATTATTATTACATGTATTATTATTATATATACCATTTATTATTATTTTTTATTATTATTATTAGGATACTGGGATATAAATAAAATCTATGCACATAAAATTGGGAATTGAATTTCGAGTCTTACGATCCTTTTTAAAGATTGGGAATCATAGGAAGGAAGAATGCATTTTAAATGGCAGTCAATCCAAGTAACTAACCGTACATTTATTGTTATTCAAAGTTCAAGCGAAATGTTGCTTCTTTTATTAAAACAAACGGATAGAAAAAAATGGACACCAACTATATACACTGACGTCGCCTAATATGAACAGTGAATAGTTTAACCCCTGTAACACACATCTATATATAGGTACTACCATCACAGTTCTAGCATGTCTATATGGAAAGTAATGACAGTTTTTATAGTTCGGTGGCTATTTGGCGACCATCTTGGATTTCAAGATGGCGTCATATGTTTTTTTTATGTAGCGGTTAGTATTTATATATTGCCTGCATCCTAAGATCTAGGTGTTCCAATGGATTTACTTACCACCACAATTGTCTCCAACCACACCTATAGGACAAGTACAAGCATAACCATTATCAGTTAAAGTACAGTAACCATTATTTTTACACGGAGCAGATTCACAGAGGTTTACTGAAATTATAATGGAATTATGAGTTACAAGTTGTTTACAATAACTATGAGTTATAATTATAATTTACGCTTATGAGTTACACTTATGCGTCACACTTATGAGTTACACCAATTAGTTACAAATATGAGAATTTTAAGTTAAAGTTATGAGAATAATGAGTTACAAATATGAGTTACAAATATGAGTAACAGACATGAGTTACAAATATGAGTTACAATTATATTGCAATTATCAGTTACAGCTGAGATACAACTTTGGATTATAACTTTGGGGTACAATGAGAATTTTGAATTACAAAAATCGTGTCCTGTGTTGAAAGTGCAACAACTCCGCAGTGTGGATATCTTAAAATTGTTAATTATTTTTTTACGGATTGACCTGACGGAGATTTTTTTGATTAAGTTTCTACTCACCATCACAACTTTTACCCATGATACCAAAAGGACAAGTGCAGTTATAATCGAGTCCCCCGTCAGTGGTGTTACAGGTACCATTGTTTAGACAAGGGTTGGTATCACACAGATCGGCTGGAATTGAAAATGAAAGCTAGAAATATTCACATACGATATTATTCATTAAAGGGGAATTATGAATAAAGATAATTAAAAGAGAATATGCTGTCAAATAGCTTCACTCTGAACCGACATATTAGCGATTATTATAAAAAATTTTTTAGTTAGCTTCGGTCGTCATTACTCAAGTTGGTACGAATACGATAAAAGATATTTCTGTATTCGAATCCAGAATAATTTTGGGCTTGGAAACTCTAATGCTCGTTTCACACTTGTAAGGGTAATGTATGCGTTATGGGTGCAAAAATATAACGAGGCATATCCTTATAAACTATCAAATATTTCAACTTCATTTTAATAATTCGCTGTTACCACTGTTTGTCGTGTATTTTGTACACGGTGAACAGTCCATAATATGCTGATTACACTATTTTGCTAGTTTACACTATTTTGCCTATACCGTTTTTTTAGGACTTCGAATTTTGTCTAATGGTTTGGATTGTACTTGGTTTTATTTTGTTTACATAACGTCAACCCTTTTCTTCTTTTTTATACAGTCCACCAATTCTTAAAAACTTAAAAAAAGAAAACGACTAGACGATTTATCTAAGACAGTACCATACTTTAAAATTGTGAAGAGTTTGCTGTGACAACTCCCTAAACCCTCCTTTTAATGGACCACCGTGATTCCAGTTTCAGAATTTTAGATTCATCTTGCAGTAACGAACACCAGTTTTATAATAATTAAAAAGAAACATGAAAAATACCATCCCCATCAACCAAACATACATAAGTAAAACTTACTTAAACAAACAGGTTGGGTGTCAGCGAACTGCTGAGGACTATCCTGACCATTAGTAGTAGTACTATGTCGCCTGGAACCTGAACTATCAGAACTATCATGGTCAGCGGCAACCACTGTCAGAAGTAGAAGAACCAATATCAGATGAAACTCCATCTTACGCATGACTAAACAGGAAAAAAGCTTTCAGTATTTAACTGTTTTTAAAATACCAACTGGAAGCTCTATCAAAGCACCCTAGTCCTGTATTGGTAAAACAGGAGAAACGCCCGGTATATAAAGGTTTTGGATAATACCAGATGTTAGTTATATTAAAACTGGACATCAATAGATATGAAACTCGAGCGCGGTGTTTATTAGTCTAAACCGACTATCCCCCCTAGTTTATATTCCCTTTAACGATTTAAATTTCACATTTTACTGGTTCTAGTAATCCTTGAAGGGATAATGGCAGCCATTTTGATTGACTACTTGTGCACACGAACACGACCAGTATGGTATTTACTAGGGAAACGGCATCATTCTAAGCGGTAAGTAATATAGCATTGTACACTGCCCCAAGGAGGAGTCCGTGAATGGGAGTGAGAGGGGTATAGGGTTTAACGGCCACTCGACACAAACTAGGTAATTAAATCATATGTTAGTCCCGTAATGACCTGGTTGTGTTGAGTGGACGTTAAACCCCATTTCTCTCTCTCTCTCTAGTATATTGTAGCTCAAAAGATCATGACAGACTTTAAATAAATGCTTACTTTTGTGTACCATATATGATTTAACGGTGTCTGAAAAGTGCGGTTGTGGATGTATGGGTGCTGTGTGGTTGTATGGGTGTGTAGTTACATTGTTTGGCTTGTGGGAGTGCGATAGTGTTCGTGAGTTTGTGGTTTGAGAGAACGAGAAGGGGGCCGGGGTGGGGTTTAACGTCCACACGACACAATCTAGGTCATTTCGTGATATGGGCTGGGGGTGGTCCCTGTGAGTTAATAACTAGGGTCAGGGAAATACAGAGGACGCCTACACGCAAGCGAATTATTGAACTGAAATTGAACGATATGTTAGTCCCGAAATAATCTCTCTCTCTCTACTAGGGTTCGCGGGGCCGGAGGGGCTACCGGCAATAATTTTTAATAGTGAAAATAAAATGTCGCCAAAAGCTCAAAAAGGTTAGTGGGGTAGGGTGTGGTGCTTAGTGGGTGCGGCCACATTGCGTGAGATATTGTCAGTAGCCCCCCCCCCTCTCACTGTGGGCAAATTGTACTCTTTCGGTCAACACAGTTCGACGATACCCAACAAATAAAATTGATATACCTTATTTCCTCAAAAACAACCCCTGTAACAGTATCTTACATATAAAAGCAGCAAGGCATAGTGTATAGAATACCTTTATTGAGAACATAGAATAGACATAGATCGGAAGGAGCTCTATTCAAGTCTGACTTACTGTCAGTTAATTCTGGCTTTATAAAGCATACAGTCATTAAGAATAATGATACATGGCAAATTAACGTATTTGGAATTGAGATTATAGTTTCTATAGCTGCACTGCATCTTTCCTTTTAAGTCGCGAAGTTCTGCTGAGTGTTAACACATAGAACATGTGTAGATTATAAATAACATATGAATAAATAAGAGATCGTGCGTTTTGTCAAAACGAGCAGAGGTCATTCGTGTGTTGCCCGTAAATAACATATTGAACACATTAGCAGAAGTTGTATATAGTTGAAAACGTCCAATATAATATAATGTCAAAACTAGCAAAGTTCTATGTATAAATTACTTTGTCACACCCCGCAGTTCTATTTCGTTCAGCACCCCCGACCCCCAGGTTCTATTCGAGGCCCGGGTTATAATCGAGGCTGGGTTGTATTTTTTCAGACCCGTAAAACAAGCAGAAAGGTCGGTCTTGCAAATACGAAGGCTTAACTCTCTGTGCGTGACATGAGACAATCCTACTTACTGTGCAGCGATAATCAATTAATTTATATTTTGACAGGGAGTATTCAGTTTTTACGTTAGACCCGGGTTCTATTTGATACCCAGTTGAATTTATCTCAAGACCCCCTAAACTCCGGGTTCTATTCTAGGCCGGGTTTGTAATCGAGGCCGGGGTTGTATTTGAGGTAATACGGTAGTTGTAACATATTGGTTTATGGTTATAAATAATACTTGTATGTTCAACATAAACATTAACTCTGTATTGCATTTCGTTCATACATTATCAATATCATAAATACATCTTTATTGTCATCAGATCAGATTTCAAATAAAGAGTTTAATAGGGCCATAACTAAACACTCCATATATGTAAGATACTGTTACAGGGGTTGTTTTTGAGGAAATAAGGTATATCAATTTTATTTGTTGGGTATCGAAAGAGTACAATTACCGCTTAGAATGATGCTGTTTCCCTAGTAAATACCATACTGGTCGTGTTCGTGTGCACAAGTAGTCAATCAAAATGGCTGCCATTATCCCTTCAAGGATTACTAGAACCAGTAATCACCATTTGTGAAATTTAAATCGTTAAAAGGAACATAAACTAAGGGAATAGTTAGTTTAGACTAATAAACACCGTGCTCGAGTTTCATATCTATTGATGTCCAGTTTTAATATAACTAACATCTGGTATTATCCGAACCCTTTATATACCGGGCGTTTCTCCTGTTTTACCAATACAGGACTAGGGTGCTTTGATAGAGCTTCCAGTTGGTATTTTAAAAACAGTTAAATACTGAACGCTTATCCGGTTTACTCATGCAGAAGATGGAGTTTTGTCTGATATTGGTTCTTCTACTTCTGACAGTGGTTGCCGCTGACCATGATAGTTCCGGTAGTTCGGGTTCCAGGCGACATAGAACTGTTACTAACAGTCCGGATAGTCCTCAACAGGTCGCGGTCACCCATCCTGTTTGTTTAAGTAAGTTATACTTATGTACATGTATGTTTAGTTGATCGGAGTGGTATTTTTCATGTTTCTTTGTAATTATTATAAAACCGGTGTTCGTTACTGCAAGATGACTCTAAAAGTCTGAAATTGGAATCACGGTGGTCCATTAAAAAGAAGGTCTAGGGAGTTGTCACAGAAAACTCTTCACAATTTTAAAGTATGGTACTGTCTAGTCGTTTTCTTTTAAGTTTTTAAGAATTGGCGGACTGTATAAAAAAGAAGAAAAGGGTTGACGTTGTGAAAATAAAATAAAACCATGTACACTCCAAACCATTAGAGAAAATTCGAAGTCCTAAAAAACAGAATAAAACTGTATAGGCAAAATATTGTAATGGCAAAATAGTGTAATCAGCATATTATGGACTGTTCACCGTGTACAAAATACACGAAAAACAGTGGTAACAGCGAATTATTAAAATGAAGTTGAACTTTGAATAACAATAAATGTATGGTTAGTTTATGATTCCCAATCTTTAAAAAGGATCGTAAGACTCGAAACATTTTGAATTCAATTCCCAATTTTATGTGTATAGATTTTATTGATATCCAAGTATTCTAATAATAATAATAAAAAAATAATAATAAATGGTATATATAATAATAATACATGTAATAATAATAAATGGTATATATAAATAATAAATGATAAATAATAATAATATATTTTTTAAATTAGCTGGTGGCGGACGTCTATGTTACTGTATGTGGGGTTAGGGTGGCCAAGTGGTCTAGAGTGCCGCGCTTCGACCTCTAGCTGGCCGGCCACCTCTGGCTTACGGCTGTGGTTTCGAGCCCTTGTGTGAGTGTATGTGGCATGGAGATAGGGGCGCCTTCTCAACCTCGTGGGTTTCCTCTGGGCAGTCCGTTTCCTCCCACTGCTAAAGACCCCTACGCGCAAGCGAATTATTGAAATAAAAAATTAAACCACACGTTAGTCCCGAAATGACCTAGTTGTGTTGAGTGGACGTTAAACCCCATCTTTCTCTCTCTTCCTCTCTCTCCCTCTCTCTCTCTCTCTCTGTTCCTAAATATTAAACTAGATTCCCACTATAATCAGCATATAATAATACGACTAAAAATTATTTTTTTTAAAAGTCACTGGTGATGTTTGGTTTGTTTTATTTAATTCTAGTCGATCTGTGTTCTATCCGAGACCCCTGTTTAAATAATGGTACTTGTTCTGTAGCAGACGGTATAGCAACATGTACCTGCCCCGTGGGGTATAGCGGACAGAATTGTGAAAGTGAGTGAATACTCGTAGCTAATAAGCACGTCTTTATATCGTGGTCTTTTGTATGTGTGTAGGTCGTTGAGCAGTTTCGCTAATGTCCGGATTGAGCAGTTAGGCGAATGCCCGGATTTGGGTAGTCAACATAATTTTTCTCATATAAAATATAGAGCTCACGTGCCATTAAACAACATTTCATTCATTCATTCATATGAAATATATATTCAGTATTATCCATATTTAAGCTGTATTGCATGTATTCGAAATTATCAAATTTAATTCGATATTACTTTGATGATGTATTAAGTGTTATCAATTTAAAGCTATATTACCTTATATTTTTTAAGTTAATATGTGTGCACCCGGGGGTTGTGCCAACAGCGACACGTGTGTATTGGCGGAAGATGGGTCAAGATGCAGCTGTGTCGCTAGAATAGAAAACAACGTATGTAGTGGTAGGTATCGTATTCAAACTCATGTCATTGTAATATCTGAACTAAGTATAAGTGAATGAAATGGGATTTAACGTCATACTGTTCTACGCTGACTGGGCTAATGAAGAAGCGCATACGTCATACAGTGTTCGATGAGGATAGTGTTGCCCGGACAGTGCCCTTCTTTTATTTAGAATTTCAAGGATTCCTTTACGTGTCAGTCCATCCTTCCGAGTCAATTTGGTTTAGTAGTGTGGTACAGTTGGAAAAATATGCTGAATAGTCCTAGAGAGAGAGAAATGGGGTTTTAACGTCCATTCGACACAAACCAAGGCATTGCGGTACTATCATAGTTTGATTTTATTTCATTGATTCATTTGGTCCTATAGGCAGTGGGGGGAAACAGGAGGACCCGGAGAAAACCAACGAGGTACAGCGTGCACGTGCACGTGCTAACCATTCGACCAACCACCGCCCCCAATAATCATATAAGGTTGTTGCTAAAATAGTTCAATCCGCTACTAAATTCAGCTAAATGTTGATCCTTTGTGTACTCTTATATTTCAGTAACCACTAATATAGAATCTCCCGGATTCCCGGTTGTTACTGACACTCAGCAAGACATATTTTTCATTGTACCTGGACTTCCGAACAAACGTATCCAATTCACCTTTGACACGAGATTTCGAGTTGAATCCGCTGTGCCGCCAAATTTCATTCTCTCCGACCATTGCACATCAACTCTATCGACGAACGGAGCAGACTTTTGTAAATTTGATTATGTGGATGTTGCTGGAATAAAGTAAGCAATCAAGCCATTTCTCCCAAAATAAAACGACCGTGCTTATGAAGACGGAAATATGTCATGCAGTGTAAGAGGAAAGCCCTAGAATTTTTAAAACAGGACAAATTTTTATTGAAAATTTTAATTGTATATATCTGATTTTCTTTTTCGTGTTTTAAATATATATACATAAAGTTTATATTTATTTTTATTTGATATTTACTGTGATATTTGTTTTTATTTATGTATATATAGATATGTGACCGTGTTTCTAGTTTGTCTCAAGAAACCTCACCATATGTTTGGTGCAATATAGCCCGATTGGAGCTGATGTGCCTTTAAACAACATTTCATTCATTCCAAACCACTTCATTTGACTCAATGACAAACCTTATGAAGCAAAGCGCGGAAGGTAACCATTCGCCCTCGAATGCCAGTTGACTCAATTGCAGACCTTGTGATGCAAAGTGCAGTGGATAACCATTCGCCCGGAAGAATGCCCCCCCCCCACCGATCCGGTTACTGTATACGTCGTGAAGAAATAAACAGTGATTCTATTCTAACTTCAATTGAAACAATCTAGCAATTTTTTCTTGTATTTTTTTCAGGTACTGCGGTGGGGTAGCACCACCGCCTATAACATTGGACACAGGAAAGGAAGGTGTTGTCAATTTTTTTACCCGAATGATTATTCCGTGTCCTCCTGGATTCAGACTAAATTATTCTTACATAGGTATTCATTAAAAAGGGTGTTTATTATTGACTCTGAGAGAGAGAGAGAGAGAGAGAGAGAGAGAGAGAGAGGGGGGGGTATTGGGTGGGTTTAAACGTTAACTAGACACAAACTAGGTCATTTCAGAACTAACTTTTTTTTAAAATTCACTTAGCAGAGGGGGGGGGGGGGGGGCGGAGAAAACTAACGATGTTGGACATGTGACCATAATCCCTGTCACGTACAGCCGGGTAATCGAAACCACACCAGTTGCCTCAACGACAGACCTTATAATACAACGCGCAAGCACTAACCATTTGACCATCCAACCCTCCTAGTACTGCTATATGAATCCTTTCCAACTGCAAAATTGTAAAAAAAATAATCTTTAATAGGAATCCATCCAGTATACGCTATACAGTGTATTATGGGGGAAACCCGTATTGTCAGCCCTGCTTATTTATCGAATTGTGCGCTGTCCCTTGCCTGGCCCTCCATTTCACACTGCTGACGAGGGGAAATAGCGCCGGAATATCCCGATGAGCTTCTCAGACAATGCTGGGAGCGAGAGAGAGAGAGAGAGAGAGAGAGAGAGAGAGAGAAATAGGCTTTAACGTCCACTCAACACAACTAGGTAATTTCGGGACTAACATCGTTTAATTTTATTTCAATAATTCGCTTGCGTGTAGGGATCTTTAGCAGTGGGAGAAAACCGGAGTGCCCGGGGAAACCCACGAGGTTGAAAACGCGCCACTACTCCATGCCACATACGCTCACATCAGGGCTCGAAACAGCAGCCGCAAGCCAGAGGTGGCCGACCAACAAGAGGTTGAAGCGCGGCACTATAGACCACTAGGCCATCTCAACCCTATTAGAGAGGTGTCGTCTTACTCACTGAGTCACTGTGGCACCCAGCGAAGGAATTGCTAACTTACTCCAGTTATTCTTTTTTATAGAATAATTCAAAAATGAAATGAGGTTTAACACCTTAATTGTCCGCACCACCCATAAGCGAATTATTGAATAAAATGTGTTACATACTATATGTTAGTCACGTAATGAGAGAGAGAAGTGGGGTTTAATATCCATGCGACACACACTAGGTGATTTTGGGACTAACACATGGTTCAATATTATTTCAATAATACGCTTGCTAAAAGGGCTCTTTAGCAGTCGTAGGAAACCGAAATACCCGGAGAAGACTCCCGAGGAGACAGGCAAGGCCCAAACGTCGTGGGTGTTAGAAGATTTTCTTCCCGCCAATGAGCAAATTATTAACAACGTGTAGCATGGGTTAGTCTCGAATGACCTGACTTGTCTCAAGGAAGCGTTTAATCCCCATTTCTCCCGGGGATCACGGTGACTAAGTGGATAAGACGCTGGTTCGCTAGCCTGGAGGTAGGGTGTTGGATCCCTGCATTGGCCGAGAAAGTTCATCTCGATTTTCCGGCGTGATTTCCCCTTGTCAGTGATGCAGAAGGAGGGCCTGACAAGGACAGCTGCCTAGTCGTTCGAATGAGACGAAAAAATGAGGTCCCGTGTACACATTGGAGTGCACGTAAAAGATCCCTTGGCAGTTGGAATTTGATATAAGAGTAGGCCGTAGCGCCGCTGCCCGGGCAAAATTTCCCTCATAGCACACTGTATGGCGTATGCCCGTCTTCCAGTAGCCCATGTTAGGTGCATAATAGTAGGACGTTAAACCCCATTTCATTCATCCATTCCATTTCTCCCGCTACTTCTGCTTTATCAAATTCGCAACAAATTAATAGATTGTTTTTATACTTTCAGATGATGGGCCAGAAATATAATATTCCTTGTTATTATTCTTTTTACATTCTCAATATGGATGTTCAGTAAACATAGCCACTCTGGATATAAAAATATTTGATGTTCAGTTAATACATGATTAATCACTCTGGATATAAAAATATTTGATGTTCAGTTAATACATGATTAATCACTCTGGATATAAAAATATTTGATGTTCAGTTAATACATGATTAATCACTCTGGATATAAAAATATTTGATGTTTAGTTAATACATGATTAATCACTCTGGATATAAAAAATATTTGCAAAGACTATGTTTTGCATGAGACTGGATAACCCGCTCTACTATGTCCACTCGATAGAAACTAGGAGGACGCTCGATTCACGGTCCAGAACGTCCCGAATTGACGGAATTGCAATCGAGTGACAGTTCTGTCAGTCCCGACGTAATAAGACAAAACGAATTTGTTTCGGATGCATTGTTGGTTTGATTATTTTCTTATGCAGTCGACGCATGCGTTGTAGCCCCAAATACCCCTTTTCAATCGATTGTCACTCTTTTTTGGATTGAGATAATTAAATTCCGAAACGTTCAGTCTAGTACCCCCGAGGCCATTAACAGAAACTACGCCTTTTCGGAACTTACACATGGTTCAATTTTTTTTAATAATTCGCTTGCGCGTAGGGATCTTTAGCAGTGGCGGGAAATCGGATGACCCGGAGAAAACCAACGAGGTTGGACAGGCGACTCTACTCACACTAACAACCGGGGGAATAGAACCGACCTCAATGACCTTTTGATACAGCGGGCACGTGCTAGCTAACTGCTCTTAACTGAACCTCTTCAGATGTATATCTCACTTGTACACGTCATTATCATATTGAGAGAGAGAAATGGGGTTTTACGTCCAATGGACACAAACTAGGTAATGTCGGGACTAAAATATGGTTTTAATTTTATTTCAAAAATTAGCTGGCGCGTAGGGGTCTTTAGCTGTGGGGAACCCGGAGAAACCCCACAAGGTTGTTCAGGCGACCATACTCCTTGTCACATACAGCCAGGGATTCAAAACCACGCCAGTTGACTCAATGACAGGCTTTAAGATACAGCATTCGCTACCCCCCCCCCCCTTGAAAAATCCGGCGCCCTTTCATTAAAGCTCCTTGGGATAAACCTATATTTCAAGTTTCGTCAAAATCGGTTAAGAATTGTGACCTGTAGAGAGTCCACAACAATTGTGGGGCCATAAATCAGGAAGTTACAATCCGATATGCGCAAATATCGATAGGAACCAAGATCTTTGAGAAATAACTACGAATTTCAAGTTTCATCAAAATCGAATTAAAATTGTGACCTGTACAGGGTCCACAACCTGGATATAAGGCCTCCATTTTGGCCCGATTTTCCCGAAATTCGAACTCAATCCTTTCTTAGGGTATAACGGTGATATAATCAAACGTTTTGTTTAAATCGGATATTAATTGTGACCTCCAGAGGGACCACAAGCTAAAAGATAGTAAGCTGGCACTGCCAGGCAGGATACGCCTACATTTTCGAGAGATGGATAAAGAACAAGCAGTACCGAAAGGGATTTTCCTACAATCAAAGTTCATAATTTGTTAAGTTACAATTTGTTATGCGCAAATATCGAAAAGAATCAAGATCTTTAGGTTTTTAACATGCATTTCGAGTTTCATCAAAATCGAATTACAATTGTGACCTCTACATAGTCCACAACTTTAATATACCATTTTTACACCATTCGCGTACAAATGGTGGCCATTTTGTCTGGCAATTATGGTCCGATTTTCTAGAAATTCGAGCTCAACCTTCCGTAGGGTGTAACGGTGATAAGAGTCAAACGTTTTTTTTTTTAAATCGAATAACAATCGAGACCTCCAGAGAGACCATAGGGGATTTTTCGGACAATCAGGGTCCATAATTCAGGAAGTTACGATCCGATATGAGCAAAATATCGAAAGGAACCAAGGTCTTTTGGTTATAGCCAAGCATTTCAAGTTTAATCAAAATGAAATCAAAATTGTGACCTATACAGGGTCCACAACCATGATATCTATATACCATTTTTAAACAGTATTCGCGTACAGACGGCGGCCATTTTGTTCCGTTCTCCCGAAATTTGAAATCAACCTTCATTGGGGTGTAACGGTGATGTCAAACGATTTTTAAAATCGGATAATAATTGTGACCTCAAGAGGGACCACAAGCTAAATAAAGGCGATTTTGCCTATAATCAGGAGCCATAATTCAGGAAGTTATGATCCGATATGCGAAAATATCAAAAGGAACCAAGATCTTTGGGTTATAACCATGCATTTCAAGTTTCTTCAAAATAGAATTAAAATTGTAACCTCTACACGGTCCACAACCTTGAAATACCATTTTTGAACAGTTTTTGCGTACAAACGACGGCCTTTTTGTATGGCAATTTCTAAATCAGATAATAATTGTGACCCCCAGAGAGACAAGCTAAACAAAGGCGATTTGGCGTATAACCAGGGGCCATAATTCAGGAAGTTACGACCCGATATGCGCAAATATCGAAAGGAACCAAGATCTTTGGGTCATAAACCTTACGTTTCAAGTTTCAAGTTTAATCAAAATCGAATTAAAATTGTGACCTTAAAATTGTGAAGTTACAATCCGATATGCGCAAATATCGAAAGGAACCAAGATCTTTGAGTAATATTTAGCACAAGCTAAATAAGGTGATTTTTCGGACAATCAGGGGCCATATTTCAGGAAAATGCGTCCCGACAGGCGCAAATATCGAAAGGAACCAAGATCTTTGGGTTATAAACAGGCATGTCAAGTTTTATTAAAATCGGTTCAAAATTGTGACCTCTATAAGGTCCATAAGCTAAAACGTGATTTTTCGTACAGTCAGGGGCCATAATCTATGAAGTTTCGGTCCAAAAGCAGCCGAGATCTTTGGGGGTAAACCTATATTTCAAGTTTCGTCAAAATCGGGTAAGAATTGTGACCTGTAGAGAGTCCACAAACAATTGTGGACGGACGGACAGACGGGGGCGACGGCAATATAGTCGTAGAGAGATGAAGTAAATGAGTTTATTGCGTATTATTAGTTTCGAAAGGTATTGGTGGGTTGACCTTGAACTTGGCATTTTATTTTCTCGCAGGCTTCAATGGAAATAATATGTATCGATAAACCAAAGCGCTTGAATTTCGTAGTTTTATAGTAATTTGGACAAGAGAAACTATTGAGAATTTTCACAACCATATTATGATATTTGTCACTCAAACGACTAATCTAGGCTGCAAATTTTTGTCGTAGTTTAAAAATATTTATCAATATTGTAATTTATACGCCAAATAGCCAATGTTCCGATGCCTAGATTTGAAATGTAATTCTCATAGACCCTTTCAATGATACTTTGAAAAGACAGAAGAGTCTATCTTTCTTACTTAATTAAATGATTTTTTCCCAAGATAAAACAGCTTTGGTGCCTCATTGTTTTTATTTATGTTGTTTTATTAACGTAACTTCATTAAGAAATAATTTTTTTTTTATGATATTAAAATTTAATTTCAAATAGGCCTATAACATTTTTGAATAAACACATTTAAGATTATTGATTTATCATAACCCAAAAAACATGAGTAAATACTGCATATTATTATGGTATGTCTAGTATTTTTAGATTTCTAATACCAAGAAATTAGCCATATTAAACACGAAGATATTCCCTTTATAGAAAAGACTGCTCTTCTTTCCATGACATTGGATATAAAATTTCTTTTGGTGCGTAGTTAACTGACGTTTTGGGTGTGTTTTTTCTCGGAGTTCTAATATGGGGCGCCATCCAAATGCTTAAATTGCCTTACAATAAATTAAAGGGATGGACCGTAGCCGTATATCCCATGCTATGAAACGAAATTGAATGAAAATTGTTTTAGGGAATGATTGTATGTTAAAATTATGTGCCAATTATATCTGTATGTCGTAATAGATCAAACAATAAAGCTCTAATCAATGTTTGTTAGTGTCGTGATTTTAAGTTAGGATTAAAGTATAGTACGTCCTGTCGGGTCGCTTCAAAGGACAACCTTGTAATCTACCGGTATTACAAATGTTGTCTAATCTCTAAGATGTAAGTTACAAATTCGTTTTAAAGATTTGGGTTTCAACTGAAAATAGCATGGGTTTTATAGCTTTGAAGGGTTTCCTGTACCAGACAAAATGGGCTTGGACGTTTTGGGGCCAGGGTGTATTCATTTCCAAAATAGGGGCTGGGGGGGGGGGGCTTTATACAACATTTGAACGTTTTGGGTGGGCAATGTTGTCTAAAATTAAGCTTGAAATGAAATGGGTCAAAAGTCCGAACAGTGCTAATGAAGGCGGGCATATGCCATACATTGTGCTATGAGGGAAAATGTGCCCGGACAGCGATACTACGGCCTACTCTTATATCGAATTCCAACTGTCAAGGGATATTTTACGTGCACGCCAATGTGTTCACGGGACCTCGGTTTTTTGTCCAATCTAAACGACTAGACAACTGTCCTTGTCAAGCCCCCGTCATGTATCACTGGCGAGGGGGGATCACGCTAGAAAATATGGATAAACTTTCTCGAAGAAAGCAGGGATCAAACACCCGACCTCCAGGCTAGCGAGCCAGCGCTTCACCCCCTTAGCCACCGTGACCCCCCGAAATTGAGCAACAGTTATTCGTGATCCTTGTTTAATTCATTCAAAATGGCACCTTCCAGTGTTATTTTAAAGCTGAGTTATATCGGAAGTCGATGGGGTTTAAAGGGACAATCCCGATAAGAACAGAGTCTCAAAAATTAAAGTCTGAGTATTTGTGAAATTTATGGACCAAAATATAAAAGCATGGTGTATTTACAATGTCTGAAAAGTTCAGCTGAAAATATTGAGTCGTTTGGACGTGAATGTCAACACTGCTTAACCGGACACTAACCCTTTTAAGATTTCGGGTCATTTCTTTCATTGGGTGACCTGATAATCGATTTACGTTTCTTGAGAGGTCTTTACAGTGAATGACTCATGTACTGTACTTGATAACAAAAGGTAAATTTCACCTACATATTTTTTTTATAGAAAAAAAGTCTGGTTTTATCAAGATACTGTAGAATACAAATGTCTCCATTTCTAGATGCAGACTGTCAGGTTTAAGTTATTTACAAGCGTATCACAAGTATCGGGTTAGTTGATCGGCCTTAGATAATGGGTTTTAAATGATTTTAACACAAAATTAAGCAGTTTTATTCCCCAAAAAGTTATCGGGATTGGCCCTTTAACGTCACACTGCTTTGCTCATAAACATGGCTAATGGAGACGAGCATGTGCTATGAGGGAAATTGTGCCCGGGCAGCGGATGCCACGGCCCACTCTTATATCGAATTTCAACTGAAAAACCATATGTTACTGCCGAAATTACCTAGTTTATGTTGAGTGGACGTTAAACCCCATTTCTCTCTCTATCTATCTATCTCTCTCTCTCTCTCTCCCTCTCTCACTAAAAACACATTGAATTAAATCAATAAATCCCATGAATAAATAAAAAATACGTCCAGGTAAAATAAATTCAGTTTACCTCATTTCCAGTAAAAATATATTAATGGCTGTTACAGTAAGAGAAATATTATTATTAAGGCTTTACCAAAATTAAATTATGTTTAATTATTAAACACATTTTTCACAATATTCTGGAAACTCAATGGGTTTATTTCTAAAAGAAAATTTAAATATTTTGTTTAAAAATCAATTCATTTGTGGGCCAAGTTTTGAATTTTGGCGGTTACTATTTTGGTAAATGTTATTGGCTTTAGTTTCGGCTTTTTACCATAGAAAAAAAGTGGTCATTTTGTAATACATTAATGAGGCATTGAAAGCCTTTCGTCACCTGGCTCCTGTCCACGACTCCGTGAAAACCTCGTGGTAATAAATCTATTACTAAAATTGATATTTTATTGGGACAGAAAATTAAACATATTAATTGTAAAGACGGGTATTTTTAATTTTGGCTTGGGTTGGTAATATATTGAAGTCTTATATTATACGGTATGCAATGTGAAAATGTTTTCGCAGTTATCTCCAAGATGGCAATCTTCCAATGTTTCACATTGCGGACCGTCTCCACTCGATCTACTTTTGCACACAGCACATAGTTATGTGAAACGTGTTATTGTCCGTTTATGATAAAAACATTTAGTTCAAGGTGTACTAGGTCACAAAATGTGAAACATGTGAATCAATCTATGACATATTTATTACAAAAGCCTGTTTTAAATATGAACAAACAAAAATCGTTGTGGAATGAGCGATAATCTCTAATCCCGTGAGCGATATTACATTACACATTTCGTATTTTTTTAAATACATATATGTGTTTTTATCTTTTCAAATCTCTTCAAGCAGATTATGAACGGCGATCCATTGAGCTAACAGTAGTCGTGGGCTTGCCCATTTACGAACAATACCACGTCGTAATACCCAAAACAAAGTGTTCTATAGACAGGGTTATATCACATAGAGAGGGAGAAATGGGGTTTAACGTTCAGTCGAGACAAACTAGGTCATTTCTTGTAGCGCTCTAGAGGCTGAAGTTAATATCCAATTGAATTTAAATTTATATACAGTGTTTGAATGAATGAATGAATGAAATGCGGTTTAACGTCCTACGCTTAAGCACCGTATCTGGGCTAACTGAAGACGGGCATATGCCATACAGTGTGCTATGAGGGGAAATTTTGCCCGGGCAGCGGCACTGCGGCCTACTCTTATATCGAATTCCAACTGCCAAGGGATCTTTTACGTGCACTCCAATGTGTACACGGGACCTCGGTTTTTCGTCCCATCCGAACGACTAGGCAGCTGTCCTTGTCAGGCCCTCCTTCTGCATCACTGACAAGGGGAAATCACGCCGGAAAATCGAGATGAACTTTCTCGGCCGTTGCAGGGATTGAACACCCGACCTCCAGGCTAGCGAACCAGCGCCTTATCCACTTAGCCACCGTGATCCCCATATACAGTGTTTGAGGTCGTGAGGATAAAAACATAAAATGTTTTATCTCCATCTTTATTTACCCCGTTTTAGAATTTACATGTTTAGTGAGATAATTAGCGTACACTGCCTAGTAAACATACTACAATTGATCGGAAATATAAACTTCCTTTACAGTGTTACAGAAATGTGTTTTCAAGAAATAAATTCATCAGCACATTATTCGTTTTCAATAAATATATAACTTTTATGAGAAAGGATGAGATGCACGTTGACATGCATGTCTCGACAAGCTTGACAATACCAATCGATAAATTAATGCGTACAAGTCTTACCGGGGGGCATTGTTTTATCCATCTAAATAATAATTCACATACTGATATATCTTTTCTGGTTTAAATCACAAATGAGTTCACATAATGACAAATAAGTCACACTTGAATCTAATATCGGTAAATCACACCTCAATTAAAATGTTTTTCTGGTTTAAATCACAAATGAATTAAAAGAATTTGTAGCCTGGTGTAATCACACAGAATCAGAATTAGCCGTCCACAAGTTTATAGAACTTGCTGAATGCATGTACCAGTCCATAATAACCTGCTGACGTTTTAATTTCGACACTAATGGTTCCATAATGAGAAGTGACACGTGACATCAAAGGAAACTAATACCATGTAATAGTCGTGTAGACAATAGGACCTTATTTGTTAATTGTCGGGAATGTAAGAGATGTAGATGTATTTTGCATGCAGCTCCAATTCATTTAATAACCTGTATTTATAATTCAAATGGCTTCACAATGAGCAGAATGTCAAAATAACACAAAGTTACATTTAATTACACTGTGCACAAACTCGTTCCTTAAAGCCCCAATAGCACTCTTGTTTTAACTGAAAAATTTGTCCCAATCTTTATTCTGGTCAACAAATTGTACTATTTTACAATATTCCAATTAATAAATGATACAAATTTCATCCTAATCCATCTAATTTTAAAAATTGGAAAAATTCAACTACATGCCGTAACGTGGTTTGAAAAGCCTTACGTAAGCACATTCAAATGCAACTTGGATTTCAACATATTTTCGAACCCTCTGGACAGGTAAGATAGGTTGTAATGGATAATTTACACAACAGGTAGGGCACTTAAACATCTAGTAGTTAGAATAAGGCTAATTTTTTATGGACCTCTCAAACCAGCAAGAGTGTTATTGGCCCTTTAAATAGCCCCACGACCCCTTTAACAACTTACAATACTTGATCTTTCTTTTAAGACAGTTTATTCGACACTTTTTGATGAGCTTTATAGATTAATTATTTTTATAACTATTAAAGATCTGGTTGTTCATTCTGTGTGTTTATGGATAATAATAAAACAATCAAAATTAATATTTGTGGATATTATTATTATTATTTATTATTAAAACGATATTTATACAGCGCTCGTCTTCCACTGCAGAGCAGTGCTCAGAGGCGCTTTACAAAAACATAGATTGAATCAATATAAAATTCAAATGTACATAAAAGACTACATGATAAAATTACATACATATATAGAATGACATAATCATTATAATAAAATGCAAGATATATAGAATCTTTTTAACTAAAAGCCTGTGTATAAAAATGTGTTTTTAGTGATTGTTTGAATAATGATAGAGATTTTGCTGACCTTATGAAAAGTGGGAGCTTATTCCAGAGTCTCGGTGCCTGGAAAGAAAAGGATCGTTCTCCGAAAGAAGAAAGATTTACAGACATGGGTTTAAGAAGAAAGGGGTCACTTCATGATCTTAAACATCTAGTTGGCGTATATACAGTGATTAAATCTTTTATATAACAGGGCGAAGTGTCATTAAAACATTTATAAACCAGTAACAGTATTTTAAAATTAATGCGGTATCTAATGGGTAACCAGTGTAAAGAAGCTAAAATTGGAGTTATGTGGTCATGTTTTTTCGAAAGAGTTATCAATCTGGCAGCACAATTTTGAACTTTTTGAAGTTTATCTAGGTGTTTTACAGGAAGACCAGCAAGGAGAGAATTAAAGTTATCAAGCCTAGAAGTTATAAAAGCATGAACAAGTGATTTTGTTGCATCTAGTGAAATATATTTTCTGATTTTACCTATATTGTAAATGTGGTAATAACAGCTTTTACATACATTATTAATTTGACTAATCATGTTCATGTTTTTGTCAAAGATAACACCAATATTTCTTGCAGAATTAACAGGTAAAATTACAGACTCAGCAATAGATATGGATCTACAATCAGATATTTTACTTAGATTATTATTTGATCCTATAAGAATATATTCCGTTTTGTCACTGTTTAACTTTAAAAAATTAGCAGACATCCATTTTTTTATGTCAACTATACAAGTTTCTAGTTTGTCTTTTTTGGTATTAAAATCATTTGTTATAGATGGTTTAAAAGCAATATAAATTTGTGTATCGTCTGCATACAGCTGATAGTCTAAGCCATGACCCCGAACTAATTTGCCGAGCGGAGAAGTGTATAGTGTAAATAGAATGGGTCCAAGAACAGAGCCCTGGGGTACTCCGTATAAGATTTCATTGTTATTCGAAAATGTATCATTAATTGATACTCTTTGTTGTCGACCAGTTAAATAACTTGTTAATAGTGTTAATGCTAAACCATCTATACCAAAATCTACATTTAAACGACTGATACGAATTGAGTGGTCAACTGTATCAAATGCAGCCGATAAATCTAACAAAATAAGAAATACACAGTGTTGATTGTCCAAAGACAACAATATATCATTATGAACCTTGGTTAATGCTGTTTCTACACTATGAAATCGCTTATATGCACTTTGAAGGGGCTCTTGTAAATTATTATCATCTACATATTCTATGAGTTGATTGGCGATACAGTTTTCTATGATTTTAGATATGAAATTTAAATTTGACACAGGGCGGTAATTTTTTAATATATTGATATCTAGGTCTGACTTTTTAATAATGGGTTTAACATTTGCAATTTTATACAAAGTAGGTAAAATACCTTGTTTGAAACAACAATTGACAATATCTGTTATATATTTAGATAAAATATTACAGCAGAGTTTAAGGACTGAAGTAGGTAGTGAATCTAACGAACATGTTTTCACTTACAGGACTAAAAGAGTTGAATGACACAGAGAGTGGTTCGGTATTAATATCAATATCACAATTCAAAGTACTCAGATCGTTTCTAATTAGAGATACTTTGTTAACAAAATATTGTGAAAATTTATCAGCGAGATCTTTTGTATTGACATATTCAGGAAGTACAGAGTGTGAGGAACTACGATCTATCAGTGACTTGACTACACTGAATAATTCTTTGAGACTTTTATCACTATTAGTAATCTTGTCTGAATAAAATTTACGTTTAGCACAGTCAATCATGGAATTCACGCGGTTCTAATGGTTCCATAATGAGAAGTGACACGTGACATCAAAGGAAACTAATACCATGTAATAGTCGTGTAGACAATAGGACCTTATTTGTTAATTGTCGGGAATGTAAGAGATGTAGATGTATTTTGCATGCAGCTCCAATTCATTTAATAACCTGTATTTATAATTCAAATGGCTTCACAATGAGCAGAATGTCAAAATAACACAAAGTTACATTTAATTACACTGTGCACAAACTCGTTCCTTAAAGCCCCAATAGCACTCTTGTTTTAACTGAAAAATTTGTCCCAATCTTTATTCTGGTCAACAAATTGTACTATTTTACAATATTCCAATTAATAAATGATACAAATTTCATCCTAATCCATCTAATTTTAAAAATTGGAAAAATTCAACTACATGCCGTAACGTGGTTTGAAAAGCCTTACGTAAGCACTTTCAAATGCAACTTGGATTTCAACATATTTTCGAACCCTCTGGACAGGTAAGATAGGTTGTAATGGATAATTTACACAACAGGTAGGGCACTTAAACATCTAGTAGTTAGAATAAGGCTAATTTTTTATGGACCTCTCAAACCAGCAAGAGTGTTATTGGCCCTTTCAATAGCCCCACGACCCCTTTAACAACTTACAATACTTGATCTTTCTTTTAAGACAGTTTATTCGACACTTTTTGATGAGCTTTATAGATTAATTATTTTTATAACTATTAAAGATCTGGTTGTTCATTCTGTGTGTTTATGGATAATAATAAAACAATCAAAATTAATATTTGTGGATATTATTATTATTATTTATTATTAAAACGATATTTATACAGCGCTCGTCTTCCACTGCAGAGCAGTGCTCAGAGGCGCTTTACAAAAACATAGATTGAATCAATATAAAATTCAAATGTACATAAAAGACTACATGATAAAATTACATACATATATAGAATGACATAATCATTATAATAAAATGCAAGATATATAGAATCTTTTTAACTAAAAGCCTGTGTATAAAAATGTGTTTTTAGTGATTGTTTGAATAATGATAGAGATTTTGCTGACCTTATGAAAAGTGGGAGCTTATTCCAGAGTCTCGGTGCCTGGAAAGAAAAGGATCGTTCTCCGAAAGAAGAAAGATTTACAGACATGGGTTTAAGAAGAAAGGGGTCACTTCATGATCTTAAACATCTAGTTGGCGTATATACAGTGATTAAATCTTTTATATAACAGGGCGAAGTGTCATTAAAACATTTATAAACCAGTAACAGTATTTTAAAATTAATGCGGTATCTAATGGGTAACCAGTGTAAAGAAGCTAAAATTGGAGTTATGTGGTCATGTTTTTTCGAAAGAGTTATCAATCTGGCAGCACAATTTTGAACTTTTTGAAGTTTATCTAGGTGTTTTACAGGAAGACCAGCAAGGAGAGAATTAAAGTTATCAAGCCTAGAAGTTATAAAAGCATGAACAAGTGATTTTGTTGCATCTAGTGAAATATATTTTCTGATTTTACCTATATTGTAAATGTGGTAATAACAGCTTTTACATACATTATTAATTTGACTAATCATGTTCATGTTTTTGTCAAAGATAACACCAATATTTCTTGCAGAATTAACAGGTAAAATTACAGACTCAGCAATAGATATGGATCTACAATCAGATATTTTACTTAGATTATTATTTGATCCTATAAGAATATATTCCGTTTTGTCACTGTTTAACTTTAAAAAATTAGCAGACATCCATTTTTTTATGTCAACTATACAAGTTTCTAGTTTGTCTTTTTTGGTATTAAAATCATTTGTTATAGATGGTTTAAAAGCAATATAAATTTGTGTATCGTCTGCATACAGCTGATAGTCTAAGCCATGACCCCGAACTAATTTGCCGAGCGGAGAAGTGTATAGTGTAAATATAATGGGTCCAAGAACAGAGCCCTGGGGTACTCCGTATAAGATTTCATTGTTATTCGAAAATGTATCATTAATTGATACTCTTTGTTGTCGACCAGTTAAATAACTTGTTAATAGTGTTAATGCTAAACCATCTATACCAAAATCTACATTTAAACGACTGATAAGAATTGAGTGGTCAACTGTATCAAATGCAGCCGATAAATCTAACAAAATAAGAAATACACAGTGTTGATTGTCCAAAGACAACAATATATCATTATGAACCTTGGTTAATGCTGTTTCTACACTATGAAATCGCTTATATGCACTTTGAAGGGGCTCTTGTAAATTATTATCATCTACATATTCTATGAGTTGATTGGCGATACAGTTTTCTATGATTTTAGATATGAAATTTAAATTTGACACAGGGCGGTAATTTTTTAATATATTGATATCTAGGTCTGACTTTTTAATAATGGGTTTAACATTTGCAATTTTATACAAAGTAGGTAAAATACCTTGTTTGAAACAACAATTGACAATATCTGTTATATATTTAGATAAAATATTACAGCAGAGTTTAAGGACTGAAGTCGGTAGTGAATCTAACGAACATGTTTTCACTTACAGGACTAAAAGAGTTGAATGACACAGAGAGTGGTTCGGTATTAATATCAATATCACAATTCAAAATACTCAGATCGTTTCTAATTAGAGATACTTTGTTAACAAAATATTGTGAAAATTTATCAGCGAGATCTTTTGTATTGACATATTCAGGAAGTACAGAGTGTGAGGAACTACGATCTATCAGTGACTTGACTACACTGAATAATTCTTTGAGACTTTTATCACTATTAGTAATCTTGTCTGAATAAAATTTACGTTTAGCACAGTCAATCATGGAATTCACGCGGTTTTTAATGCTTTTAAAAATGTCCTTGTGAATGTGTAGTTTTGATTTACGCCAGGTCTTTTCGGCATGTTTTCGTAGTTTCTTGACTTCTCGTATCTCATCGTTAAACCATTCACAACCAGGGCGAACAGTAACAGTTTTTACAATTAATGGAGCACAATCATCAACCGCCTGTCTTGTTATTGTATCAAAGTGACTAACTTTTTCGTTAACATTCTCTATGTGGTTACACAATACACAAGTATAATTCAGAGAGCGATTGTTCAAAGGTATTTAAGTTAATTGACATAATTTTTCTAAATGAAATGGTCTTTCGCTGCAAATGTTGTTTATGAAAGTCAATGTTAAATAAAACTGGAAAGTGATCTGATATAAGTACATCATCAATGGTAATATTAGATATATTAGAGCTGTTTTGATTAGTGATTATCAGATCTAAGAGGTGACCTTTATTGTGGGTTGGGTCCGTTACATGCTGAACTAGTGATCTGATGTCAAGGATATCATTAAACTGTTTTACGAGCGAGTCATCTCTGTTGTCTAAATGTAAGTTAAAATCTCCAATTATAATAAGTTTCTGGTACTTCAGTAGTAATTGATCAGCAAATAAAGAAAATTCCTCGAAGAACTGGGCAATATTTCTATTATTAGGTGGTCGATAAATTGTTGCAATGTGGAGTGACTGGTTGTTTAGACAAAGATCACATGCTAAAAGTTCAAAAGAGCTGTATTTATCAGTAACACATTGTTTCACGTTTATGGCAGATTTAAAAATCAGACCAACACCCCCGCCTCTAGATTCTCTGGGTACGTGTAACAAAGAATAGCCGCATGGCAATAGAGCAGATATTGTTGTTGAATCACTGGTACCAGTTAACCATGTTTCTGTAATTCCAAATATATCTAGATCATGATCTAAGAGAAAGTCATACAACTCAGTTGTTTTATTTCTTACTGATCTTGAGTTCAATAATCCAACTTGAATGTTTGTGTTTAATTTTATACTGCTATGGGTAGTTTTAAAGTTGATCAAGTTTGTATGGTTAATCGATGAGTGTTGTCTTGGAAAAGTCTCAGTTATTGGTTCCGATATCACTACATCAATAGTTTCGATTAAAATAGTTGAAAGTTCATAATTGTTTGTGGAATATGTTAAATCTATTGGTTTATGCCTATTTACTGACCTTGGTTTATAGTTAGCTTTTCTGAAAGATATGACAGGTTTAATTGATCTTTGTTTATTACGACCACCTCTGGACCCTCTCTGCAATGGTTGCTTAGTTGTGTACAATAGTGAGTAACACATCACATCTCCTTACAACAACAACATCAACAACACTAGTGAAATTGAAATATTAAAACAGCAAATATCCTTTAGATCTAAACAATCTTGAAGAAATAATCACAATAAAAGTAACCTTTGGTGTATACCAGATGCAGTTTCAACTAAAAAAAGCTTAAAAACAGTTCTAAAACACCTCAAATTACATAAAATATCACAGAGCAAAAAATTGTGGCAGCCACTGAGAGGGCGCTCTATACATAATAATAATAATAATAATAATAACAAGCCAATAACAAGCCAACAGTGAGGCTGATGTCCCCCGCCGAAATCCCAAAATAAATAGATGACACATATTAATTAATTAATTAATTGCACATTTATTTTTTCAAAAGTATTGAGCAATCAAACTATACACTAAGTATCATCACTCTCTAGCAGATAGAATCAGACAATGTCCATCATCGAACTCCATCAAGGCATTCACCTACACCTAGTTCGAACATTCTACCTTAATTAGAAGGAGAATTATTGTGTTCCTAAGTCTAGACCTATCAAATTCTTTATCGCTCTGCTTACCCCTCAGCAGAAAATATTCATTATTAAACTTTTTGATGAAATGAAACTATATACAGAGTTTCATCACTCTCACTTAATTACAACTAAAGTTATTGCCTCCCAAAGCATCAACCAATCAAATTGCTTATCTCTGCTTACCCTTAATAGAAAATGCTCGTCTTCGAACTCCATCAAGGTATGGACCTAATAAACATCTACATCAAGTTTGAATAACCTAGCTCAATTAGAAGGAAAGTTATTATGTTCCAAAGTCTCGGCCAATCAAATTGCTTATCGCTCTGCTTACCCTGAGCAGAAAATGCGCATTATTGAACTTAGTCAAGGTATTGATGAAATGAAACTATATACCAAGTTTCATCAATCTCGCGTAATTACAACTTAAGTTATCGTGTCCCAAAGCATCAACCAATCAAATTGCTTATCTCTGCTTACCCTAAATGCTCATATTCGAACTCGATCAAGGTAATGGCCTAATAAACACCTACACTAAGTTTGAATATTCTAGCTCAATTAGAAAAAGAGTTATTATGTCCCAAAAAGTGTGACAGACGGACGGACAGACAAACCCATTTTAATAGTCCCCTGCTTTCTTCGAAAGGCGGGGGACAATAATATGTCAATTTATATAGCGCCAACTTTGGAAGAGCTCCCAACATATGCAGCTACAACTTGAAGTTTCAAGGAGCGCAACAGTTGTTTGTGTAGTACATACACCATCCTACCCATTTACAGCTGGGTAGACTGGAATGCAGGGATGAAGTGTCTTATTCAAGGACACAAGAACTCGGCGAACAATTCGGGTCTCGAACCTATAACCGTTAGGTCACAAATCCTACTCTATAACCGTTGCACCAAATCCCTCCCGTACACGAAATGGAACTAAACAACTCCAAATAGCAGGATATATCGTTGTGGATTTATTGTGAGATGAACACTGCATGGTTTCTTGCGCCATGTAGTCTGAACCACTAAAAACAACACGTGCGGTTTTAATCTTTGATCTTTGTTACACGGGACCTTTCTGTTATTCAAACAAATCTGCACGAGAATGGCATGTAAATGGAATATTGTAATATGTATAGGAAGCCTAGTGACGAGTGTAGTAAGTAGGCTATAGACTAAGTTTTAAGTCGAGATTACTCGCTTTCAGTTTACCGTATTTCCTCTAATAAGCGCCGGGCCTCTTATAAGCGCCGGGGGGTCAAGGGGTGCTGAAAAAATAAGCGCCAGGCCTCCAATAAGCGCCGGGTCTCTAAAAAGCGCCGGGTCTCTAATAAGCGCATGAAGACCCTGTCACCGTACAATTGAAATTATCATTGAAGATGCACATGAAATAGACATTAGATTGATTTTGATCAAATGCCGTAATTCAAAAGATTCTCCGGCCCAATGTCCATGGTAAATAACGGCTTTACCCTAAATTCAATTTGCTATTAAAGAAATAAGCGCCGGGCCTCCAAAGAGCGCCGGGCCCCTAATAAGCGCCGGGGGGTCAAGGGGTGCTGAAAAAATAAGCGCCCGGCGCTTATTCGAGGAAATACGGTACTCTGTTTTTGCGATAACCAATTATGTGAGAAATACCATACTGACATTCGGTTTTTAAAAGTTGTACGCGAACTAAATGCGTTTGTTAGATACTGACAGAGCAGCCCGGAGTCAAACAATCGCCGCCCGAGCTGTCTTCGTCAGCTTGTTTCAAAATGGCGTACAACCAGTGCAAGTGGGAAAAGACGACAATAAAATCAGAAATATGTTATTTATTATTGTTGGACTTATTACATCACTCCTGTCTAACACATCATAAAGCTGTGGTGTTACGGTGGCGGCATAGTATTTCACCGTAACACCACAGCCACTTTAACCATTCATAATACATCTATCACTCCCTACAAATTTCCCCTCGTCTACTTTCCATAACGTCAACTACACATCTCATACACCATTTCGCTGATTAACCCTTGTACCAGCGCGCAGGTACATTGTTGTACAAGGTAGCAGCGCGGTTACAAACACAGATTAAAATGGTATCGGAGGGGAAATTGCGACGGCACAAGAAAAAGTAGACAAGATCTACACAAATAAAATTATTTTAACTGTGGAATTCCTACATAAACCAGGCAATTAGCACCAACCAGCTATCAAGTGTGGTTTAATGGTCGACGGCGAGAGACATTAAGTAATATATTGATACTGCACGAGGCGATAGCCAAGTGTTGTTATAATATATGAAGCAATGCTATAAACTGGAGAGCATTAAACTATTTAAAATAGAGACACTATCTCGCACGTGCATTTCAATGAAATACGTCACAACAGTTCACTATTTCAGATAATGTACTATTGGCAAGATGTCCGTACATTATTGGAAACAATGGTACGAAAACATCAAAGGTTGACGTCACATCTGTATTTTAAAGGGATGTGAAGGAATATATGGACCTAACTGAAGGGCAAAATGACAAAAGAAAAAAAATATTTATAAAAATTTATAAACATCTTGTAGTTGGAATAAGGCTATTTTTTTCCTGGACCTGTCAAGCCAGCAAGAGTGTTATTGTCCCTTTAAAGCAGGGAATTAGTGTGGTCAGTACTTAGCACACATCTCCCTGATATGTGAACGATAGTTCAACTCTATTTGCATAAGTAAACTGGAAGTGTCTAAATTTTCAGTCGGATTCGAGAAGACTTCCTTCTCCATGCAGTAGCAGACAACCAGTTCCTGGTGTTTTCCACACCAGAAAATCTGTACCATCTTGCAAATGCAGACGCGATGGACCATTTCGCGTGACCCCTTCCTTGTACATCTAGATCTACACTATACATGTTTTTGTGAACAATAAAATGTTCCCTTTGGTGTATGCACTATTAGTATTACCCGATACAAGGGAGACAACGTATGTTGGGTTCCTCAGATGTGTTCGAGACAGAACTTTTGCACTTGCCAATGTTGATCTAAACCCAGATCATGTGTTTAGTGTACAAAATGCTGTGAGAAATGTTTTACCTAGATCCGAAATGGAAGGTTGTTTTTTTTCTCACTTTGGTCAGTGCATTTGGCGCAATGCTCAGAAGTATGGATCATCAAGCAAGCAGCAGCATTACCGCTGATACCAGTACATCTGGTTGAAGATGTATGGCTGCAGTCTCTTGGTGATGCACCACTCCAAGATGCGGGAGTGTTGTATTTTGCAGAATCCCAGTTAACGAAGTGATGTTAATTTTACGTAAAGTTTACGTAAAAATGGTCAGTCAGTTTACCATCATTTTGCTCATCTTCTTAACTTTAAGTTTACGTCAGGAAATGACGTTAAACTAACGTAAAATTTACATCATTTTTACGTTACATTTACGTCATTTTCTGACGTAAATCTAACGTAAAGTTTTAGTCATTTTCTGACGTAAATTTTGCGTAAAGTTTACGTCACTTAGGTTAGATTTACGTCAGAAAATGACGTAAACTTTACGTTAGATTAACGTCATATCCTAACGTAAACTTAACGTTAAGAAGATGAGCAAAATGATCGTAAACTGACCGACCATTTTAACCAAAAAATGACGTAATCTTTACGTTAGATTAACGTCATTTCCTGACGTAAACTTATCGTTAAAAAGATGAGCAAAATGATCGTAATCTGACCGACCATTTTAACGTAAATCTGACATAAATATAACTTTATCTTTTGACGTTCATCGGAACAAATTTAAGTGGCTGAGTCCTTCATATGGTACGAAACCCCAGTAACATAACCATTGTGATGGAAATATAACCATTTAAATGTTATACAGTAATCCAATAACTAAAAGTTATACATTCAATAGTGTTTTCAAATCCCTTCCCACTCAACAAACTTCTGGCACTTAACACATGGTTCAATTTTAATTCAGAGCAGGTCCGTAGCCAGGAAGTTGGGGTTTTTTGGGGGTGGGGCAAAGATATTTTCGGGAGGGCAAACTAGCTTGGGCATCTGCATGAATTTTTTCCGCAGCTACTGGTATTTGCGGCAAAGGCCAATTGGAGCGTAGAATATTGCATTTAAAACACTAGTTACATGAATTTTTAACAAATTAATAGAAATTGGGTTTTAGTTAAAATGTAAATCACAATGTATAGATAGGTCAAACATTTCAAAATACATGTACCCGGCTTTCACATTCACACAAAAATCACAACTGTCAACAATAGTAATGTGCCAGATGCCCTGCCAAAACAATATTGAAAAAACTGAAAAAAACCCCTTTTTTTTCTTGTGATATGGCTGGGGGGGCAGTTGCTGCCACCCCCTGGCTACGGGCCTGATTCAGAGGACCTGGTAAAAAAACATGATATTGGACAGCCGACCCTACTCCTTGTCAGGTAGAGCGAGGGAATTGAAACCATACTAGTTGGCTCAATGACACCCTTATGATGTAACCCACACATGCTAAAAATTTGGGTATTCCTTTTTCAAACTCAATTACAACAAACACTAGTCAATAAACTATCTAAATTTGATTTAGAAAAGTAGATTTCAAAAATATATTATAAAGTATAACAGTACTCATACATATACATGAAATGGTGATAATTGAAAAAATGGTTACAACAAAAATTCTATATAGCACTATTAAAAAGTAAGAATTATTTTCTTTTACATTATGAAAACAGATTAGACAACATAATTATATAACAAGCACTGTGATGAAAATGAAATGAAATAGGGTTTAACATCCTGGGCTAATGAAGACAGGCATACGCCATACAGTGTGCTATGCGGGAAATTTTGCTCTGACAGCGTCGCTGTGGCCTACGAATCCCAACTGCAAAGGGATCTTTTACGTGCACGTCAATGTGTACCCGGGACCTTGGGTTTTCATCCCATCCGAACGCCGAAAAACGTGGGCGATCTTTCTCGGCCAACGCAGGGATCGAAGACTATAGTGAACACATTTTTTATAACATTAAAGGACAAAATTGGTACCAGTAAATATCACATAATGTGATAGAACTGGTTATACACGTTCCAAATACTATTTTATCACAAACATCATTACAACAATAGATGCGTAAACAATGTTTCATCAATCGGCAGTGACAACAACAACGTGTGTTTCATCAATCGATAGTGACAAACGCCAAAGTGGGGGGGGGGGGTGGTAACGTTGAGTGACAGTTACTGACAAAATTTTGTTTAGAGATGTCATTTTCTATCTTCACCGTTATATACAAGTCTAGGCGCATTACAAAACGAGTGTTGGACTTTAGCTGAAAAAGTTTCTGTAAAACGGAGAGTTTTGGAATGTTGATAAAATGTGATAAGGTTCATCCTATCATAATGCTTCACACCCTGCCCCTTTACAATCACAAACTAATTTTTGACAAACAGTCGGGGCAACGATATAATACCCCAACATTAATAATACGGTTTATATGTAACTACATCATTATTATTATAACATGTGTGATATAATTCGTTAAACACTTTACAAATATAATTTGCTATGATTGATCTATCACAAAAATTTGTAAGGGATGTGTTATAACTCAGTTTAAGCCAAAGAGCTGTTATATGTCAGGATATCTGCTTAAAGCAAACTATTCATAAACAATTAACTGTCACAAGATAAGACAGCAAATAGTTTAGACCTACTGCTCGTAAAGTAAAGCTTTGGTCTGCATTCTGATGAATTTTGTGCTACCATACATATATAGCGGTACATATTTAAAAAGTCTTTATTTCTTTGCTATTGGGGTGATTTAGTAGACTTTTGCTCTGATAAATTTTCTTTCGATCATGAGGCCTGTCATTGAATTCACTTCAACCTAGGGTGATATCGTTGACAATTCTAGCTTCCATGTACAAAGCCCTTATAAACCTGTTTATAACTTCCTCAATGGTGCTCAAATAAAGCATCTGTAAAAAAAAAACCAACTTGAATATTCCAAAATTGTATTTTGATCTTATTTATTGATAGTATTGGTCTATTATCTTACAGAAGTCAGTTGATTTTACTGTTTTGGTAAATCGTGCATTCTACATAATAAATGGCGCAAAAATACAAACGAAATATTATGTTTATGAATCGCAAAATTCCACAATAAAATAGTACTGGATCGTTACGATTTTGTGTCAGGTGTTGGGACAAATGATTCCTTTCGAAAAATAAATAACAAATGCGGTGAAAAATAGAAAATAGGGACATAGAAATAGTTTTACAACAGTCTGTCTACAGAACAGACGTTCTATCACGTATCTGTGTGGTAGGTACTTTCGAATCACTGAATTTGTAGTCTCCGTTTGCTCAGTATACATGTATATCAGCAGTCGGAGATATAAGAAGGAACTTACTTTCAAACCCAATTTCTTAATTTAACTGGTATAATCTATCGTTCTTTCTCGTGTGTAATCCAAAATAGCTGTAAATTGTACATTTCTCATGCAGTCCACGACATTCGCGCGCCATCTTGTTTAATTAACGTTCCCAGCATACCTGGTTTCCGCCTTCCGGGTTATGAAAAATTGTGAATTTCTGTACGTAAATTAATCTAAATGAGAATACCTTAATTATAGTGTAATCAATGCGGACAATGTACGGGAAAAAAACATAGACCACCTAACATAGAAATCCGTTAATACAAATAACATTTAATAATTTATCGATATCGACTGTAATTTAATTCCCGTGACCTTGACCCCCTGATCATGCTAATGGCGCAATATATACGTACATTTATCACGGAGTCTATGAGACTACCAACTTATAGTTTATACGGACTTCAATGTAGGCTATAACTACGTAATATATTAGGACTATGAATAGTAAAATTGAAGAAACTATTATTTGATTTCAGACGGCCTTTTAAGCATGTACATATTATACATACATGTGTACGTAAAACGTATGATGGATGTATGCCAAATTATTTTGTAGATAGTTTTAGTTGAAATAGATCGACTACAGGCATTATTTCATTCAATTGTATCAAATTAAATAATCCCGATTTTTATATAATATTTCCATTGCGAATATATAGGTCTCTAGCCTACCTTTCCTTTAAGTTACCGGTACGGGAATGCTTTAAATTTGACTTTCCCAGACTTAAATTTATGTAGGTCAAACTACAACATATAATTGTTCAACACATTCAAACGTGTGATAGAATCTGCTATAACTAATATAAGGACTAAATTAAATATACGTTTAGTGGCAACAGAGCTTTGGTTCGACACATAGCAAATTGTACACACAACCACACAAATAAATAATATCTATATTTCTATAAATTTTGAACGAATTTAAATTGGTTTGAAATGCCACATAAAGGAGCCCAGTCTCTATAAATTATACCTTAAATTTTCTGTCTGGAGCCAGTCTTGCATCATTCTTTGTTTCTATCATCAATGAATAGGAATACAAATTGAAAGAGAGAGAAATGGGGGTTTAAAGTCCACGGCACTTGACACAATTAAACGTTGGGTGGATCTTACATATTATGGTTCAATATTTTTTTTAATAATTCAGTTTAGTGTAGTGATTTTTAGCATCGAAAGAAAATCATGCAGATGACCCGCAGTTGGAAGCACGACGTTTCGGACTTGATACAGACAACCTTTCGGACTCGATAACCTTTCAGACTCAGTACGACGGTTCGGACTTACTTAATAATTTGACAACGTTTCGGACTCTTATTTGACTTGTTATTTTTAAAAATCTTTTTTGGCTTATTATAAATTGATTTGACGGTAATAGTGTTCTATCTTTTTTTTACAACTTATTCCCGAGTCCGAGGCTTCACTTCCCCAAGCCTGAATCGTCGAGGCCATATATTTTTGAGTCCGAAATTACATGTAATCCTGCAGTTCTGATGACACGCTGGGAATCCAAATTACAAAATTGACTGATGGATAAAATTTAAAATATTCAAAATCTTAGAGTTGGTCTTGTGTGTAGTTTTTTGGGCATGCGGAAATGTTGCAGTACAGTCCAAATTTTATTTCATATGTGAAATTCTTACGCCTCGTCGTAAGAATAGCTTCAGCATTAGAGAAAACCCATGAGGTTGGACAGGTGAATTTGTGCTCCATGTCATGTACAAAATGAAATGGGGTTTAATGTCCTACCGTTCTGCTCTGACTTAGCTAATGAAGACGTTCATTTGTTGACAGGAATATTGCCTGGACAGTGACTGTACGTATGCAAAAGGAATGTTTTACATGCACGCCAATAGGTACACAATCCGAACGACTATATACGGTTTTGGATGTAACCTCATTTTCTGAAAGAGCTGCGGTGACTCAGTAGAAAAATGGCTAGCAAATTAGGGGTTTAATCTCGGTGTTGATCGAGAAAGTTCCCCTTGTTTGTGGTGTAGGATCTGGCAAAACTAGTTTCTAGTCATTCGAATAGGACAAAAAAATCAATATCTTGTGCTAACACAACGTGTACACGTACAAGAACCCTTGACAGTTTGAATTCGAAATGAGAATGGGTCATTCATTTATTCATTTTACTCTTTGTGTGTCACCTACAGACCGCAATTCTTACAGGAGCTAAATCTCTATTCTTGGGCACTTGGAAATGACTACAAATGGGTAGCAAGGCATGTAAAAATATAACATATAAATTTGTAATCGGTTAGGGGGGTTGGGATGGCCTTGTGGTCTAGAGTGCCGCGCTTCGATCTCTAGCTGGCCGGCCACCTCTGGCTTGCGGCTGTGGTTTCGAGCCCTGGTGTTAGCATATGTGGCATTGAGATAGGGGCGCCTTCTCAACCTTGTGGGTTTCCTCCCGGCATTCCGGTTTCCTCCCACTGCTAAAGACCCCTACACGCAAGCGAATTATTAAAATAAAATTTTAAAAAACATGTTAGTCCCGAAATGACCTAGTTGTGTTGAGTGGACGTTAAACCTCATTTCTCTCTCTCTCTCTCTCTAATCGTTTATGTTCTGCGAAATATGCGAAAAGTCCAAATTGAATTGACGTCTGATTATTCCTGCCTACAACAATAGTATTCTCCCGTGGGTTATTATGATGCGTGTCTACAAACCCATTTCTTCTTTGTGTGTCTGTGCACCTTACTTCTGCACCTAACCTCGACTAATTGAAGACGGGCATACACCATACAGTGTGCTATGAGGGTAATTTTCGCCCGGGCAGCAACTGAATTCCAACTGCCAAAGGATCTTTTACGTGCACGACAATGTGTACACAGGACCTCGTTTTTTCATCCCATCCAAATGACTAGGCAGCTGTCCTTAGTTGTCAAGCCCTTTCTCGGCCAATTCAGGGATTCGAACAACCAAACTTCTGTGCACCTTACTTCTGCACCTTACCTGGACTAATTGAAGACGGGCAGCAACTGAATTCAAACTGCCAAGGGATCTTTTACGTGCACGGCAATGTTTACACAGGACCTCGGTTTTTCATCCCACCCAAATGACTAGGCAGCTGTCCTTGTCAGGAACTCCGTCTGCATCACTGACAAGGGGAAACCACGCCGAAAAATCAACATGAACTTTCTCGGCCAATTCAGGAATCAAACAACTGAACTCCAGGTTTAGCGTCTGCTGGTCACAATTCTGAATTGATTGTCTCGGAACTTAGTAAACTTATTCCTTAAGCATGACAACTATTGATTTTGATGCATGATTCGCCCCCCTTGGACGGTGCCACACCCACTTTTTTTGTTAACGTCTTGTCTGTATTAACGGATTTTGTTCCATTTCGACATGGTCCACCAAGGTTGTACCTATGTATATGTCCAATCCCCCCAAAAAGTGGGACATGCCCAATTTTTGTGCTTCTAATCTGCAGACTGCAAATCTGAATGGATCATCTTGTTTTATGTTAGAAAACTAACGTTATATATACGTTAGAAAACTAACGTTATATTTACGTTGGAAAACTAACGTTATATACGTTAGAAAACTAACGTTAGATTTACGTTAGAAAACTAACCATAAACTAACGATTAGAAACCGGACGTAAAATTTACGTTAGAATTATCACAAATAATACATATTAAATTATTATTTCTGAATTGCGACTATTTATCAATTGTTATAATGTGCACACACTGGTATGGTTATTTAATTCAGAAGTATTCAAGCGAAAAAATTGGTAATATAACCGTCATAAAATTTACGTTAGATTTACGTCATTTTCTGACGTAAAAGAAACCATAACCATTCTGACGTAAAAGTAACGTAAATTTAACCATACAATTTTACCATTATTGGACGCTAACCTAAATCTAACCATAATAATAATAATAATAGTGTATATTTATAATGCGCAAATTTCCATACAGGTATGCATGCTCAAAGCGCCAAACACTATGTACACTGTGTATCATTCACTATTTACACAACAGTATATTCGGTCAAATACAACTGTATTCACAATTAAACAGGTGAGTCTTTAATCTGGATTTGAATGATTCCAATGAAGGGGCACATTTTACACTTAATGGTAATGAATTCCATAAATTTGGAGCTGTGAACCGGAAAGATTTGTATCCGAAAGTTTGAAGGTTAAATTTGGGAACTTCAAGTAAATGTTGGTCTTGGGATCGTAAATTACGTTGAGGAGTATACACACAAATTAGATCAGACAGATATGTTGGGCTGGTTCCATTCAGACATCTATACACATGACAGAGTACTTTGTAATGTATTCTTGAATGGACAGGCAGCCAGTGAAGATCTTTTAATAGCGGTTTGGTGTGAACGTGTTTCGAAGTGCGACTGACTATCCTTGCAGCTGTATTTTGAATAGTTTGTAGTTTTACAATTAGGTTGCGATTTAGACCAGTGAGAATGCTGTTACAGTAATCCAGTCTAGAAAAGACTAATGATCTAATGAGTGAGTGTGTCGAGTCTTTTGTTAGGAGATGTCGGATATTGCCAATAGCTCTCAAATGAAAGTAACATATCTTGCACAGATGATTAACGTGTTTTTCCATTGTAAGATTGGAGTCGAGGAATACACCAAGATTTTTTACACTATCTTGTGTTTGAATATCGGCGTCTGCAATGGTCACTGTAGGCGTATCAATTTTCTTAAGGTTGTTCTTCGTTCCGACAAGCATGATTTCAGTCTTGTCGTCATTTAATTTTAACATGCTTGACGTCATCCAAGACTTAATTTCCTGTGTACATGATGATGTCACCTTGAATGCGTTAGTGTGTTGATTTGGCATGAAGGCATCGATAATCTGGGTATCATCGGCATATGAGTGGTGAGAGAGTCCGTGATGTGCAATAATGGATGCAACTTGACTGGTGTACAAGACAAAAAGAACAGGACCCAACACAGAGCCTTGAGGTACACCACAGGCTAATGGGGTTGTTTCTGATAACTCATTACCAATAAGTACAGACTGTTTGCGACCATGTAGATATGATTTGAACCACTCTAAGGGCGCTCCTCCGATGCCACACCTTGCAGACAGGTTATCAAAGAGTATGTGGTGGTCAATGGTATCAAAGGCTGCCGAGAGATCGAGCATCACAACTGAGGCAACATTACCGCTGTCGACGGCACATCGCAAATCATTAACAACTCGCAGTAAAGCAGTTTCCGTGCTGTGATTGTGACGATATGCTGACTGGTAAGTGTCCAGCAAGGAATTTACAGAAAGGTGTTCTTTCAGTCTAGTATTAACTGCCTTTTCTAGCACCTTTGATAAGAAGGGGAGGTTAGAGACTGGGCGATAATTTTTTAAATGATTTTGGTCCAGGTTGTCTTTCTTGAGAAGTGGAAGAACCACAGCTGATTTGAATTGGTTCGGAAAAACACCACTAGCTAAACTGTTATTAATCAAATGAGTGAAAAAAGGGGTGAGTTGGTCCAGAAGTTTGAAAATCAGGGCAGTTGGGATTGGATCTGACAAGCATGTTGTGGGTTTTGATGTTTTGATTAAATCCTGTACTTCCTTCTCACTGAAAGGTGTGAAGTTTGTTAATTGCTGACCATGGAATGTGTTAATTGGCACGCTATAACTTACAGGGTTGTTTGAGATAAGCCCATTTCGAATCGTCTCGATCTTCTCAACGAAAAAATTATTGAATTCATTGGCGAGTGTGGATTGGCTGTCAGTGTTTGGCAGCTTAGGTTCAGATTTCGAGCCAAGAAGGGCTTTCAAAAATCTATGAGGTTTTTGTGGATCATTAGTGCAGTCCTGTATATATGTATGACAGTGTAATCGTTTAGCATCGCATATTACTTTGGACGTCTTACTTTTGGCCTGGCAGTAAATTTGGCGATGGATTTCTAAACCCGTTTTACGCCATTTCCGTTCTGCACGGCGACGTTGGCGTTTGGCTTGATGGACTTCCTCATTATACCAAGGGGCACTGCTCCGTAGAATTACAGTTTTTGTGACTGAAGGAGCATGTCTATCAAGGAGCTCAGTGAGGGTCTTGTTGTACAAATCAACTTGAAGATTAACATCGGGGATCAAATCAAGTACAAGGTTTTAAGTGGACTTTACCCAAAAATACTTTATAAAGGAATTCGTGGGCAAAAAATACTTTCAAGTCTTGCATTGTGTGGATGGCGAAGAAAATTCTGAAAGCTATCTTGGACATTGAGTATGGATACCCGATTTAAATATGCCGATAAATCCGCCGTCTATTTCATCCCTGGATGTTTCAAACTGTCCATAACAATATTTAATTGGCAAAAGAATAAAAAAAATATTTCTGTGTTTTTTGTATTATTTCCATCATCTACGTCATAATATGAACCGAATATATCGATCTGAGATGCCGTAATTAGCGGTTGATATGAACAGAATATCAACCTATGATGACGTCATGGCAGGTTATTATGAGATATACCTGCTATGGACATCAAAGAAAAAACTACCACCAAGTCTAATTATGCCTTGATCTAGTGGTTGTAATGTTGATATAGTACTGTGGCAAAAATTTAACATTTACGTTGCTAGACGTGATACGTTGTGTCAAAGTAGTTTTATAGTTTTGGAAGATGTTCGCGTACGTATACATCGCTTAGCTGGAAGGAATCATTTACATAAGTACTTTCTGATCAAAATAAGAGAAACAAACAAAATCCTAGATTCGATGTTGATATTAGTTAGTCGAGATGGCGGTTTTTAAAATTTTGGAAATATATTAGTATATTTTGTATCTTTAAACATAGATAAGGAAAGCGTGAACATGACAAAAGGGATTAGGTAGGCCTTCTCTGTCAAACATATTTCCATAGATAGAAATTGCATGTTAAATTTGTTAGTATATATTATCAATGTAAAAATGTCTTTAAATTTGGATAAATTTTCTTAAAGTTATATATTTTACTATATCTGGTAACTTTCGCATTCAATAAAGGTAGTGTAAACAAGAAAGGTGCATTAAATCAAGAATTGTCAAGTATATTGTACTAAAACAGTAATAAGGTTAACAGTGTCCCTGAGGAAAAAAGGCTTTAAATTCAGGGAGTGTTCCTAAAAGGTTCAAACGTGGATATATTTAGTGACTATAAGCTTAAAGGAAAATAGTGTATACAATAAACTTTTAATAAATTCATAAATTGTAGAGAAAATCTACTTAAAAAATTTACAATGGGTAGTTGCAATGTTAATTTATGTTGGTTTCTGGATAACCAAGACGGTGTAAGGATATAGCTATGGGTAAGTTCAATCAAGGTCAATAAATCCGCGGTGACATTGTCGAGAAAATAAACCCATGGTTTGTTTACTAGCAAATTGAGCGTGAATCAACTCAGTTTGTACTAAACGATTTTTAGCTGATATGTATAAATTTTCTTCACACATTCGGTTTATAATTAGCGATACACGGGTACAGTGGCAAATGTTCTACTTCACAGACTGTTACCTTAGAACTACCTCCGCACGAAATCCCAGATTTGGGGACTTGTAAAAGAAAAAGAAAGAGTACATGTGCGCGTGCAAGTAAAAGAAAACTAAGATTTCGCACATAAAAATGCCCGAACGTCATCCAGATTTCCTTTAGGTTTGAACAGATCCTCATCGGAATAGATCCTCACCGATAGTTGCATTCACATCAATTCCATCGTCAATATGTTGGCTAAAAGAGATTGCTTATTCGTCTGACTTTTTATTCCTATCCATTTTGTTTTTGCTTGCTATTCAATTCTTCAAAATGGCGACGTGTAAACAACAACAACCACGTAATTGCACGTGATTATTTCGGTAATGTTCGTTATTTATCGGAAACTGCCGATTAGGTATCCAATCATACTTAAAAAATTTACAATGGGTAGTTGCAATGTTAATTTATGTTGGTTTCTGGATAACCAAGACGGTGTAAGGATATAGCTATGGGTAAGTTCAATCAAGGTCAATAAATCCGCGGTGACATTGTCGAGAAAATAAACCCATGGTTTGTTTACTAGCAAATTGAGCGTGAATCAACTCAGTTTGTACTGAACGATTTTTAGCTGATATGTATAAATTTTCTTCACACATTCGGTTTATAATTAGCGATACACGGGTACAGTGGCAAATGTTCTACTTCACAGACTGTTACCTTAGAACTACCTCCGCACGAAATCCCAGATTTGGGGACTTGTAAAAGAAAAAGAAAGAGTACATGTGCGCGTGCAAGTAAAAGAAAACTAAGATTTCGCACATAAAAATGCCCGAACGTCATCCAGATTTCCTTTAGGTTTGAACAGATCCTCATCGGAATAGATCCTCACCGATAGTTGCATTCACATCAATTCCATCGTCAATATGTTGGCTAAAAGAGATTGCTTATTCGTCTGACTTTTTATTCCTATCCATTTTGTTTTTGCTTGCTATTCAATTCTTCAAAATGGCGACGTGTAAACAACAACAACCACGTAATTGCACGTGATTATTTCGGTAATGTTCGTTATTTATCGGAAACTGCCGATTAGGTATCCAATCATACTTGGCTTTTAATAGAAGTTTAATTTAAGGGTGGGCGTTTTATATGTCAGATATAAACCTTAACGACTCGGATAGTTATGTAATAGAACCATTGGGATTCGCCCGCGTATTCTATAACATATCAACCTCGAGTAGGTTAATATCCTATACATATACTACCTGTGTGTTACATGAAAATATGTATACAGGTATATATAGCTTTTAACCCGGGAGCCCAGCGAGGTTTAATCAAAATATTGGGTCCAAAAGGTTTGAGGTCTACAACACATATTTTAACCCTATATCATTTTGGAAAGGCAAGTCTTAAGTTTTGTAACCTGTGCAATTACCTGGGAGTGCCCCTCCCAACCACCTCAATTTTAATTATAGTTAAAATTAAATGTCCATCAACAATTTTCTTGCAGGCTTTTCATACTCAACACTAAGAAACAGAATGCATGGCTCAAGAGCATAAAATGTTGTTCTAATGCTACTTAAGAGCTTAATTAATTAGCACTAATTAATGACTGTAATTAAAATTTAGAGTCCATAACTGAAACAAAGCCTAAAAGTTAGCTAGCCAAGTCAGGAAACCGAAAATACTACTTAAGAGCGACAAAAGTTGAACAAACTTTGCTTAAGACAAGTTCAAAGCTGGCAAAAGGAGGGGGGGCACACAATCCACACATAATGATGTTAAAGTGTTTTTCATAAAATTATCTTGTCCGGGGTTATTTTTCTTTCTAATACCTTCACTATGAGTTTCACTGCACAAAATGACTGCTTAAGAGCATACAATGTTGTGCTAAGGCTGCTTAAGAGTGTAATTAATTAGCACTAATTAGTGACTTTAATTAAAATTTAGAGTCCATAACTGAGACAAAGTCTCAAATGTAGTTAACCAAGTCAGGAAACCGAAAATACTACTTAAGAGCGACAAAGGTTGAACAAACTTTGCTTAAGACAAGTTAAAAGGTGACAAAGGGGGGGGGGCACACATAACGATGTTTAAGTGGTTTTGCTAAAATTGTCTTATTCGGAATTATTTTCCATTCTAATACCTTCACTTTGAGTTTCAATGCATAAATGACTGCTTAAGACCATACCATGTTGTACTAATGCTACTTAAAAGCATATTAATTAGCAGGGGGTTAATGGACGAATGGTTAGCTTGTGCGGTTTGCATCATAAGGTCTGTTATTGGGTCAACTGGCAGGGTTTGGATTCCCCAGTTGTACATGATAAGCAGTAGGGTCGCATAATTAGCATTTTTATTGGAGTCATAAATAAAAATGTGATAATTATGCGACCCTACTGCTTATCATGTACTTTATTGGCCTTTATATTAAATTTAGAGCAATGGATTTGGGTACATGTTTTACTTGGTAGTGTCCATGTTAATTTTTGTAATGTAATCGCATGAATCTTACGAGTCTCTGATGGCGAGAATTTTTAGTCTTGTCAATTATGAAGAAATAAAACTTTTTTATATCACCTTTCGGCAAACCTCGACAGATTCTACACATCTTTATCTCGGCTGTATGACCATTTCCGCCATATTCGAACTATTTTAAGGGTTCCGGTCTTAGCACAAAATTGTATACTCTTAAGCAGTCATTTTGTGCAGTGAAACTCATAGTGAAGGTATTAGAAAGGAAAATAATCTTGGACAAGATAATTTTATGAAAATTTTTTGTCGCTCTTAAGTGGTATTTTTGGTTTCCTGACTTTGTTAACTACATTTTAGGCTTTGTTTCAGTTATGGACAGTAAATTTTAATTACAGTCACTAATAAGTGCTAATTAATTACACTCTTAAGCAGGCTTAGCACAACATTTTATGCTCTTAAGCAGTTATTTCGTATAGTGAAACTCAAAGTGAAGGTATGAGAAAGGAAAATAATCTCGGACAAGATAATTTTATGAAAAACACTTAAACGTCATTATGTGTGCCCCCCCCCCCCTTTGAACTTGTCTTAAGCAAAGTTTGTTCAACTTTTGTCACTCTTAAGTGGTATGTTTGGTTTCCTGACTTTGTCAGCTATCTTTTAGGCTTTTTTTCAGTTATGGACTCTAAATTTTAATTACAGTCATTAATTAGTGCTAATTAATTAAGCTCTTAAGTAGCATTAGAACAACATTTTGTGCTCTTGAGCCATGCATTCTGTTTCTTAGGGTTGAGTATGAAAAGCCTGCAAGAAAATTGTGGATGGACAATTAATTTTAACTCTAATTAAAATTGGGGTGGTTGGGAGGGGCGCTCCCAGGTAATTGCACAGGTTACAAAACTTAAGACTTGCCTTTCCAAAATGATATAGAGTTAAAATATGTGTTGTAGGCCTCAAACCTTTTGGACCCAATATTTTGATTAAACCTCGCTGGGCTCCCGGACTATTTACTCAACATCAACAAAAGAAAACCTATATACAGTGTACATAAAAGGAGCTGGAATAACCAGACGCTGGAGATTTCATGTCACTTCGACTCACAGTTATTTAAAAGACATCACTGACTTTCTTAATTAATTACGAGCACTCCCGGATTTACCTGATGATGCAATTCTTGTCACCATGGACGTTACTTCCTTGTACACGAACATTCCACATAAAGATGGTCTTCAAGCCATGAAGAACATTCTACCTCCTAACCCTAAACCAGAAGTGACGGTTTCTCTCGCGCAGTTCGTACTTGAACACAATTATTTTGAATTCAACAATGACGTTTATCTACAAACCAATGGTACAGCTATGGGTACCAAAATGGCACCACAGTATGCCAATCTTTTCATGTCAGACTTGGAGCAGGAATTTTTACGCACTCAGGACAAAAAAACAATTGTATATCACCGATTTATAGACGACATTTGCAGTTTCATCATATCAAATTGACAATGGAATATTCGGAAGAAAGTGTGAACTTTTTGGATACTACAGTAACATTGAAAAACGGCAGGATTTCGACTTCAGTATATAAAAAACCGACCGACCGCTTCAGTTATTTACAATCAGAAAGCTTTCATCCGAAACATACATCACGTTCTATTGTTAACAGCCAGGCACTCCGTTATAACAGGATATATTCGAACTCTGATGAGCGTGATATTGCGCTGAAAAAACTTGCAAAATCGTTTGTTAATATTGGATATAAACCAAAACTTGTGAAACAGCAAATTTATCGAGCAGCCAGAATCCCCTTTGAAACCCTTCTCAATTATAATCAAAAGAAAAACGAGGATAGAGTACCTTTAGTAGTCACTTTTTACCCTAAAGCTCAGAGACTAACAAGGATTATTGGTGACTTACAACCTATGCTTGATGATGATCCCAGTTTAAAACTTGTATTTAGTGAGAAGCGTCCCGTTTTGGCTTTCAAACAACCACCCAACATTCGTAACAAACTTGTTTCTAGCAAATTTTCTCAACTCGATCAAACTAGACAGGGAACTTTTCCTTGTAATAAAACGTCTTGTAAATTATGCGATAATATTAACTCTTCCACATCTATCACAGGCCCTAATGGCAAAACGTATACAATTAATGGTGATTTTGATTGTTCTTCCTCTGATGTAGTGTATGCCATAACATGTTCAAAGTGTGATGATGCCGTATATATTGGTGAAACGAAACAAACTCTGAGAGGTCGCATGAATGGTCACAGAAGTGACATCCGTCATAAAAATGCCTATTCGCCTATAGGGGAACACTTCAATTTACCTAGTCATTCTATCGCCAATTTTAAAGTATCTGTGATAAAACATGTCGGTAAAAAATTTAAGCCTTCTCATTGAGGAACAACGTTTAGTTGAACATTTTGACTGTGTTAATCAAGGCCTTAATAGGGACTACGGATTTTTTTCACATTATCGTAATTAAACTAATTTGCTAGTTGTCTCCCCTGTGTTATTCTCGCTTGTGATTTCGATGCATGTTTTCTAAATTTTGTTAGTAACATCTTGACCACCTGAAGAAGGGGACTACATGTCTCCGAAATATAGTGAAATAAACTATATAGTCAATCTACATTAGGTGTTATTTCTTTGATTTTGGATGAAAATATGTATATAGGTATATATAGCTTCACTCAACATCATCAGAAAGAAATCCTATATACAGTGTACATTAAAGGAGGTAATTCTCTAATTCAATATCATCCAAAATCTTTGGCAATGAAAACACAATTTATTTGTCAATTTAAATCAACATTGATGTTGTGATCTTACTTAGAAAAGATGTGCTTATGATATTCAATATTTAAGACAAATTTTTAAAAAATACCATTAGTACACGAATCGTGTACCATAATGCGTTTCGGGCCCGTTTTTAACAAATGACTTGAATAGCGGGGCTAGACGGTGACGCATATTCTTATCTGGAGAGCATTACGCAGTGAATACTATGTCAGATATAAACCTTAACGACTCGGATAGTTATGTAATAGAACCATTGGGATTCGCCCGCGTATTCTATAACATATCAACCTCGAGTAGGTTAATATCCTATACATATACTACCTGTGTGTTACATGAAAATATGTATACAGGTATATATAGCTTTACTCAACATCAACAAAGGAAAACCTATATACAGTGTGCATTAAAGGAGCTGGAATAACCAGCCGCTGGAGATTTACTTTCGATTTACTTTCAACGAACATAACTGATTTGAAATGAGAGTAAAGAGGGAAATGATTGAAAGAATGTACATCAGTTTATATATATATTATTATGCCAATTTCTAGGTCTCAAATATTAGAGATTCAGCTCCTTTAACACAGTTGACATGTACAAGCCGAATAACAACAATACTCGTCAACTTATAGTGCAGGATACTTCCACAGTTAAATACTAGTCTACGACACATAAACAAAATATACACAAGACAAACACGTGGACAACACACACAATATATATTTTAAATAATAAACATAACAGGTATATGTGTAAGTAAATTGATCGGGTGGATAGCCGTTATTGACAACTCCGCTATACTGGGGGTATGCTATATACCGATAAACACCGGGAAACTACCGCAAAACATCATGTTATACTGATTACTCGTTTTTCGATATTGGTGAATGTCGAAACACGAGCTACTTGCTTTTCGACACTCAAACTTGAATCTCAAAAAAGCAGATTTGATGGATGTATATTTACAGAATTTCTCCAAAACTCATTTGATTAACGAAAAACGAGTATGGACTGTTCACCGTATATAAAACCATATTGAAGGGTTGTTTCAACAATTTATATCAGACACCAAGGGCAGGAAAACCAACAAAACCAACAATGGTTAATGCTATGTCAAAATTAGGATGAAATTATAATTACACTTATATATAGTATATTTATAATCTTACCCGTCCTTGTCTAAGGTTACGGTCGTGAGAGAACGGACCCTATCGAGAGTCAACGTTCCGCAACCTTCCTTTCCTAATTTTGATATTGGCTCATGGGCTACCTCTGTCCACGCCAAGTGTTCCGCAACCATCCGTTCGGGGGTTAACTGCTATGGGCTTATGTTTTGTTGTCTGGCAACATATCGTTAAGTGGATTCATTTGATAATAAATTTTACATGTCTTTAAATTTATTTTGTTTATTTGAACATGTTTATAGAGAAAGGCGACACCAGATGTCTGAATTATGTGATCCGCTACGAGCGATATAATCATTTTATAATTTGTATTATGTGATATTTTATATGGTCGTCTATTTTGTGTTTGTGGTCACTCTACAGGTCACATTTTTGATCGCTTGAAATAAAGGTTAAGATCCGAAAAATATATTCTGAAAAAAATTGATTTCTAAAACAAACAAACATTAAAAAAAAAATCAATGCTTTGTCTGTGATGGTACGAAGATCTAAAGTTCACATTTTTTATCCGATTTCTATGAAACTTGAATGTATGTTTATAATTCGCTTGCGCGTAGGGGTCTTTAGCAGTGGGGGACCTGGAGAAAACGCACGAGGCGGGACAGGCGACCCTACTCCTTGTCACTTACAACCGTGAATTCGAAACCACACTAGTTGACTCAATGAAATGCTTTATGATGCAGCGCGCACGTGCTAACCATTTGGCCATCTAACCCCCCATTTTTTATCGATCAAAAAAACTTCCTGGCCACAGATTGTTCGACCAAATCACAATATTAGCCAATGGGCTATCTTGAAGACAAAATTTGTATCCGTTTAAAAATAAACGTTTAAATGCTTAAGCGTTAAACCTTTAGGAATAATTCGTGAAATGACCCCCCCCCCCCTGTACACAACTAGAGTAAAAGTGTGTATTACCAAGGGTGTGAACCCTCTTTAGGTCATATTTGTCATCAAGTTTCGATGAAACGTAATATGTAAATTTATATCCAAATTAAAACAAATATTACTCTCTTCTCTTCGTTCGTATATGGAGTTTAACGTCCACCGCCACGTCCTTGAAATCTTATGTGTAACTATTTGTTTGTGCAAAATAAAATGCCTGGATAAAATTCAAGCACAACATCCAATTACTGTTAATTTGAAGTCAATATATATACAATCGAATTATCCAAATAACATGTTCAAGAAAAAGGGGTGGGGTGGAAGTGTTAGCCAGTCTGAATAAAATGAAGACAGAGAAATTTCCCTGCAAACACACACATTTTACTTTCTTGAGAAGGGAAATGCAATAATTTCAGGTTTTAAAAGATTAAAATTGTGTTAAGTCACAGGAACACGACAGCAAATTGTAGTTCACTCATGTTTTTAAAATTCTAACATACCTCAGCAGTATATAATTTTTTCAATATCTGACAAACAGATGGATACCTTTTTAATATTAGGAGGGTCAAACGACGGCTAAATGATGTCTTACGTAGAACAAATTGCAACAAAAGGTTTTTTGTTTTCTATTGGCTTGTTATGATGTCCTAGGTAAGGAAAAGAAAGCTTACAAAATCGAACATGGCGGCTGTCGATCAGAAATTGCGAATATCTCTAAAACTATTGGATTTAGATACCATAAATGTATTGGGGACATATAGGAAGTCGGTACCAGCGAGTCCAAAAATTGCGACGGTATGTCACTACAACGTCATGTCTTCACTGTGACGTCACAACCGCATATCAGTCGTCGCATTTCTTCCAAAATTAGTCCACGAATGCATGTTAGCAGGAACGTATATCTACATGACGATGACTCACTGTAAAATATATTAAATTAGTTTTTATGTTATGGTTGATTACACAAGTTTAACTATCTCCACGGTCGATTTCGTATGAAATTGAATTTCCGTTATTATCTTCTTTCCCGATCCAATATTTTGAGCAAACATGAAAACTATTATACGTTTTTGTTGGCCAAAAAGTTATATTAAACGAACTGGTATATTATATATATATAATATGTATTAATAACATACATTATTTTATTATAATCAAAATGGTCTGACATATTTACATTGATCTATCCATCATATTATATTCATGTGATTATGTAGACTTCATATATCCTGATGAGGTCGAAATTAAAAATACCACTGAAAGTGACGATTACGCTTCCTACTTGGATCTTCCTCTCGATTATGACAATTGCCATAAACCGAGTGTTAAATTGTACGATAAACGGGATGACTTTGACTTTCCGATTGTTAACTTTCCATTTATTAGTAGCAGCATTCCAATTTCACCAGCTTATGGATATGGAAGGGTATCGCTGCCAATATTAAATGTTGTGCTTAAATGTCTTTTCCATTGATTACGTGTGAAAAGTACATTGTACAAAGTCCTAATACTGTTAATGATAAAGTCAAAATACCTCTAAGGTCAAAGTTAAATGTAAAACAGCAAATGTAATGTGTCAAATGACAAATGTTTTATTGCAAAATGCTGTGTTTTTTTTTTAGATTTCTACATATTAACATTTCTCTAATTACTCTTTACATTTGCGCTCTGCCACATCTCATTTGTCCTTTACGTTTTCAACATATCATCTTGAGCAGAGCACTTTATTAATATGCAAATGCTGGATACCACGTGACTTATTAACATACGGAAACGACCGATCTTTCTACCGAACACAATTAGGCTAGCGAGCTATTCGACCAATCCAGCTGACAACCTATTCGTTGGTAACCTTTTCAGAATGAATTCAAAGGACACCCAAACTCATCTATTTTTATCAACCAATAAAATCCACCGTAACGTCTATCACACGAAAGTAGAATATATTGTTATTTTAAAGTGAAAGAACGGATATATTCCGAGTCAAATTTCGGGTCATCGTACAAAATTCTTAAATGTAAAGAACGGAAATGTCCCGTTACATTTAGAATATTGAAAAATTGGCGTTTAGGATGAGAGATGTTAATTTTAAATATTGTAATATAGACTATAACTGTGTAACTGTTGTGGTATAAAAATGTCTAGCAATAACAGTATCCCTGTTCCCGTTACTTAGTAGACAGAGCGCTACACGTTGCAGGTACCCTTTGTAGGGAGAATACCGGTCCTTGATGATGTTTGTGTTTCTTTACTCGTATGTCGTTTGGTCTTTGGTTATTTCATTGCTACTTAAAAGGGTGGAATGGAATAGTAGAATTCAGAGGTTTACTGATGGCTGGGGCCAATGCCTTAATTGTATACTTTACCAACAAGATTCAAGTATAGGTTAGATGAAATATATACTGCTTCATAAACTTATTGATTATTATTATCAAACTAAATTTAACATGTTTTTTGTGAAATGAACACAACCATATGTTACCAACCCACGTACTTTGATTCTGTTTACGCCAACGTTGAATTATGCCGATGGAATTTTCCATACACACTTTCAGTTATTATTTCAGAATTTGATTTTTTAAATCTCCGTTTCTTGTCCTTTCTGTGGTTTAACGAACGTCTTACTCTACTGCACAAATGGATATAATTGCGATTGACATACGCCATGCAGTGTGCCCTCTAATTAAACTATAATGGACTTTTTTAAAATAAATTGTCCCATCCGAATGACTAGACTCAATACATTTTTAAGCCCCTTATTCTGCACAAATAACACTAGGAAACCATAACGAAAAATCCTGTGGTACTTTCTCGGCTATCTCCGAGCTCGATATTTGGATATTCAATTGCATGTATATTGACTCCAAATTAACAGTAATTTGACTTTGTGCTTGGATTTTTTACCGGGCATTTTATTTTGCACAAACAAATAGTTAAACATAAGATGACAAGGATTTCTAAGACGTTTTGTTTATGGCCAAACATGTAATGGTTATTATCTTCGTCCACGGAATTACACCTAGGTCACACTTTTGTTACACTTATAAAGTGGTAGAATATTAGGTTATCTAAGTTACTAGCTTTATTGGCATTGGATGATATTCTCTTTTCTATTTCCAGTATTATAATAAAGTGGTGGTCTAATTATAGGATACACGCGTGAAAGGCCCAATTTAAAGGTACTTAATGTTTGTGTGATTTTAATATTTTCTGGTAGGTTGTTCCAAAGTTTTATTGTACAGGGAAAGAAATTATTAGCATATAAGCTGGTTTTACAAAATGGTAGATTGAGGTTCAAATTTCCACTACGAAGATTATAATTTGATATAATCAATGTCAAATGAAAGATGATAAATCAAATTCTTTTATATCTTGTTGAAAATCCACTAAATTAAATTTTCATTCGGTTTGAATTGGGTGTAGAAGTAAATAAACCTAGATCTAACAGAGACTTGTTTTGTTTGATTGGGTTGAGTTGTGAATAGTAGTAGTTGATCTAACTAATTGTTGGTTTAACATGACTGATACACTATTCAATGACTGGTGATCGGGCTGATCTTCACGAGTGATTAATATACTTTTGCCGAAAATGGATATGTTGTAGATGCAGCTTAATGTTTTAAATGTTTTTTGTGTTGATCTTTAAAAATGTGGAACTTACAAAGCAATACAATATTAATTAATAACCTTTTTACATACGTCTATTATGCTATGAATTATGTCATAACTCCCGTTTTCACCTTGTTTTGTCAGGAAATTGATGTAAAAATTAAAACAACTTGCTTCTTCAAAATAATTACACTATAAAAAAAACCCAAGTAGGAACAAACCATGAGAAAGAATTCGAAGTTCTAAAAACGTTATAGGCAAAATAAAATAAAACCAAGTACGAACAATCCAAACCGTAATAGTATATTCAAGCAAAATAGCGTAATCAGCAAATGAACTACTCCTCGTGTATTTTGTACACGGTGAACAGTCCATATGCTGATTACACTATTTTGCGATATTAAACTATTTTGCCTATACCGTTTCTAGGACTTCGAATTTTGTATAAAGGTGAGGCGGGAGGAAAGTACAATAATTTCTCTCAATTCTGCCTAAAAATGATGATAAGTTGTCTGAAAATCTACAGATTACCACCAATATTGCTGTCAAAATTTTAATTATTCATCTGTTATAAAATGAAATGTGTTGCCTGTCTTTATTTCCAATGCTAAATAATTTGGGAAGAGTCCATGTGTTTGTCAGATATAGGCTGGCCAAACTAACATTTGACGTAGAACAAATTGCAACAAAAGGTTTTTTGATTTCTATTGACTCATTATGTCCTTAGTAAGAAAAAAAAAGTTTACCAAAACCTACGTAGAACAAATTGCAACAAAAGGTTTTTTGACAGATGAAGCCCACAAGTTTAGACAGACCGTATTTCCCTACTCGAAACCAGTTAAAAACGGACCGTATGATCCAGCGTGTGCTACTTATTCGGCTTCTGATAATTCCTTTATTAATAAACATAGAAGACATCATGCTCATATTTACTTTTTATTTTCAGTGTTCACGCCCAGTAGAAATAAATACACGTAATAGCCTCAAATACAAATAATACACGTCATTGATGAATCATGGTTACCATTCGTTATAATCAATAATAACTCCTCTCTTTTTATTGAGTATGGACGAATAATGTCGATGGTGCGTCGTAATCAATACAGTCATACATTATAGGATATTCCTCTCCACCAATAGTAAAACTTGGCTCCTCCCAGTTGGTGTCGTGGCGAGGTATCTTTCTCTTTACAACTGTGTTTAAAAGGGTGCCTAAAGAGAACACTCTTCAGTAGCGTTTAACTTCAAGTTGCAATATGTATACTTTTTTAAGACAAGTGTATCTTGCGGTGGCTCTTACCTTTTCAAGTTATCCAGGTAAGTTTTTCTATTTTCCACTTGATGATATTCAAATCAACTTTATAACTTACAATAAACTCTAAATAAACTGTGGCTACTATAATTGATAGTCAGTAGTTCACCTTTGATCGACCATATCATTCTTTTTATGGTGCCTACCACTAGTAAACGATAGCAGGTCGGGATACAATAATTTAAATTAAATTGTCACTGCCCAGTACTGAATCATAATTCCTATTTCCTCCTACTGGTAAATACAATCTTACGTGGAAGCGAATAACAGAAGTTAAATTCAACCATATGTTATTCCCGAAATGACCATGTATAGAGAGGACGTCAAACCCCATTACTCTCTTCTGTTTATATCATATATTTGTAAAATCCTGTGTTCAGAAGTTAATAGAGGGCTGGGTGGCCAAATGGTTAATCTGTTGTTAACGAAGTTGAGACGCCTGATCCAACCTCAGTGTTTTTCGGGTCCTCGGGTTTCCTACCACTATTAAAGACCCACCATGTACGCGCGATTTACTGAAGTAAAATGGAACCGCATGTTAGTACCGAAATGACCTAGTTTGGTTTGGGAATGGAAAACTCTTTATACAAGCAATACTGATAGAGATTAAAACGTCTTGCACTTGTTATCATATTTACTTTTTAACCCTTACCCTAGTCTGTCGCAATTCACGTTTAAGGCCTCTCTCCATCAAAACGGTTCCTGCTTCTCTCCAATAAATTGTTGGGATTTAAAGACTATCTGCTATATCACCCCTTGTTAACAGGATTAGATGCTGTATCAACCCCTGTAGAAATATAGAATCATTTTTAGCTGTATCACCCTTTGCAAACATGTTAAAATCTTTTAGCGTTCTTATTTTAATTTTGTTGTCTTAATTAAATGTTAAATAAATTACGCTGTGATGAAACATGCTTAAGGGTGAATCTTGCGTTTTGATTGGTTGATTAGACATTGTCTAAATTAAAAACAAATCACTGCGTATTAATATTATGCGTATTACTTTAATGGAGATAACCACATTGAGACGATCAATTTTGATCTCGGTACATTAGATGAAATATTTGAAGATATGTCCGAACATGAACTTAAAACACATGCCCCCTTGTCAGGTTAAAGCAGATCTATATACGGAAAAATATACAATAATCTATTACAAAAACATAAAGTTTATTTCAAAAAAATGAAGTGATAATTTTTTGTGTGTGTCTATACTGCTACTATAGAAACCAAACGTTTTACTATGGTTTTTCAGATCCGATAGATCCATGTGATGGCGTGGAGTGTTTAAATGGTGGACAATGTGTAAATGAAGGTGTTTGTGATTGTGTATCGGGTTACAGTGGACCAACATGCAACAGTAAGTATTGTTGTGATTTTTGTCTTTAGAGCCAACACTACTTATATCTGCTAGTGAAGCATATGGTTTATGTATAATTGTAGCCCAAAATGGAAATTTCGTGGATTTTGATTGGTCGAAAAGTGGCGTCGAATGAGTATAACCGTACTCTAAATTTCTTGCGAATGAGATTAAAGCGTCTTGCACTTGTTATCATATTTACTTATTAACCCTAACCCTAGTCTGTCGCAATTCACGTTTAAAGCCTCTCTCCATCATACGGTTCCTGCTTCTCTCCAATAAATTGTTGGGATTTAAAGACTATCTGCTATATCACCCCTTGTTAACAGGATTAGATGCTGTATCAACCCCTGTAGAAATATGGAATCATTTTTAGCTGTATCACCCTTTACAAACATGTTAACATCTTTTAGCGTTCTTATTTTAATTTTGTTGTCTTAATTAAATGTTAAATAAATTACGCTGTGATGAAACATGCTTAAGGGTGAATCTTGCGTTTTGATTGGTTGATTAGACATTGTCTAAATTAAAAACAAATCACTGCGTATTAATATTATGCGTATTACTTTAATGGAGATAACCACATTGAGACGATCAATTTTGATCTCGGTACATTAGATGAAATATTTGGAGATCTGTCCGAACATGAACTTAAAACACATGGCCCCTTGTCAGGTTAAAGCAGGTCCATATACGGAAAAATATACAATAATCTATTACAAAAACATAAAGTTTATTTAAAAAAAATGAAGTGATAATTTTTTTTGTGTGTCTATACTGCTACTATAGAAACCAAACGTTTTACTATGTTTTTCAGATCCGATAGATCCATGTGATAGCATGGAGTGTTTAAATGGTGGACAATGTGTAGGTGAAGGTGTTTGTAATTGTATATCTGGTTACAGTGGACCAACATGCAACAGTAAGTATTGTTGTGATTTTTGTCTTTAGAGCCAACACTACTTTATCTGCTAGTGAAGCATATGGTTTATGTATAATTGTAGCCCAAAATGGAAATTGCGTGGATTTTGATTGGTCGAAAAGTGGCGTCGAATGAGTATAACCGTACTCTAAATTTCTTGCGAATGAGATTAAAGCGTCTTGCACTTGTTATCATATTTACTTTTTAACCCTAACCCTAGTCTGTCGCAATTGACGTTTAAGGCCCCTCTCCATCGAAACGGTTCCTGCTTCTCTCCAATAAATTGTTGGGATTTAAAGACTATCTGCTATATCACCCTTTGTTAACAGGATTAGATGCTGTATCAACCCCTGTAGAAATATAGAATCATTTTTAGCTGTATCACCCTTTGCAAACATGTTAACATCTTTTAGCGTTCTTATTTTAATTTTGTTGTCTTAATTAAATGTTAAATAAATTACGCTGTGATGAAACATGCTTAAGGGTGAATCTTGCGTTTTGATTGGTTGATTAGACATTGTCTAAATTAAAAACAAATCACTGTGTATTAATGTTATGCGTATTACTTTAATGGAGATAACCACATTGAGACGATCAATTTTGATCTCGGTACATTAGATGAAATATTTGGAGATATGTCCGAACATGAACTTAAAACACATGCCCCCTTGTCAGGTTAAAGCAGATCTATAAATAGTATGTTGTTATTTACTGATAAAATTAAAGTTAAAATTCTCATCTGGGTATTAATCAACAAATTAACTAGACACATTCCATGGATTGTTTTATCATATTTCAATTAATTATTACAAAATAGGTAAATACGTAAATCTTCAATAGTTTGACAATTGTCTCATCTGTAATATGGTTATATTTTTCAGACACAAACTGTGGAGGTAAAGCCTGTAATAGAACTAACCGCGACGTTTGTATTGATGATATGTGTGTAGTCGGAGGTAAATATCACATGTTATCTGTTCGTTGATTAAAATTGTATCGTACCTCAACAAAATTCCCAAACATTGTCAAGACTGTTTGACGTACTGATTTCACAAGATTTACAAACTGTTGGTATTTTAACTACGACTTAATAAATTGCAGACAATTTCACGAAATAGTCTGAAAACAGAGGGTAAAGATAGCAACCAACACAATCCGTAACTTCCTGTATGATAGCACCAACACAATCCCTGACTTCCTGTATGACACGGTCAGTAACCAATAAATGATTTACCGTAAGTTAATATGGAGTTCAATTTATATTATATACATCATGTTTTATATTCCAGGGGCCGTATTTATAAAAATTCTAAGAGTTGAAACCAACTCTTAACTGTCCAAAATTACTCCTAACTTTGTAGATTTTCCTAAGACCTATTTACAAAACATTTTACTTTAAGAAATACTCCTTACTGTGACCCATATTTAGGAGTTCTCCTGTAGCACTCCTAACTTGTTAAAAGTACTCCTATCTTGGTTAACATGGCCGTCCGTGTACGCCGCCTTAGAGACTTTAAAACAAGAAGAGATTTCTTAGTGGAGTACAAAAATGACGAGTTGATAAGAAAATATTGAATGGACATGGGTGGGATTCTTTTTGTGACAGATTTAGTTTGGTTAGTACCCAAGTCTTACATTTAGTTAAAAGTAACTCTAAGACCCTTTATAAATATTTCTAAAGAGTAACTTTTAACTAAATGTTGTTTTAGGAAGTCTTAGAGTAAAAGTTAAGAAAACTCTAAGAATTTTTATAAATACGGCCCCAGGTGGAAACTGTTCCAAGACAATAGATGGCATATTTAACGTGTGTAATCCTATTGGTATGTTGTTTGTTTTACATAATAACATAATTTGTCAATATTACATAATTTGACGTATCCCCAACGATGTCGTTCCGTTCTTCTCCATAAACCTCTGGGTTCATATACGGGATTAGTCATGAATTCAGGTTATCTGCCCTTGATTGTAGTAGCAGCCATCACTCTCCAATACTTCAATTGTTTCAGGTGTATCCTGTGGGGAAGGATTCTGTGTTGGTTCTGAAACTGATCCTAGAATATGTTTAAATAACACGTGCAGGCGTAAGTATAACATAGATAGACATGTATGTTATTCATAACGCATCTTGTTCATTATTAATACGGTTCTACTTGAAGCATATACTTAATACCTTATCAAGAGGAACATCTGGTAACACTACCCTATGTTAATAATAATAATAATTTGATAATAATTTATTTATAATAAAATAAAATAAAATTAAATGGATGATAAAAGAATTAAAATGGCATATATATAAAGATTATAATAAATTATGACATGTGTAATAAACAAATTAAAATAGCTGAAGCATAACATAGAACAGCGCCTAAAACAGTACACATGAATGAAATGGGCTTTAACGCCCTACGCTTGAGCACCTAACCTGGGCTAATTGAAGACGGGATGTACGATGGAATCGGATACCAACATTAAAAGCCATAGTAGTCAACAAAAAGGTGTGTTTTTAAATTGCGTTTAAAACTGATTTGATTTGTAATTTGTCAGCCGGATCACGATACACTTTTATCTAATGAAAGAGAAACTTAAACATCGCATTCTATATTGTAAATTCTATATGCATTTATATATTTATACCAACTCGAGATTTTTATTTCTTTTTATAAATACTATGACAATACACTCATATTGGCTTATTATGAATACCACTGTCAGGGATATGATCACCATCCTGATATCCTGGACAGTCTCCTGTTATACAAGTGTTGAACGAATTCTGAGCTGAATATTATAGGACAGGACTGTTTTGTAATCTAAATATTGTACAATCGATCTACAGGGGATTCGGTGGTCGAGTCATCATAACCCTCTGGTTGAAATAAAGTGTACTGTGCTAAAAATGAAATGATATGAAACGGGGTTTAACGTCCTATGGTTAATAAAGGCGTGCTTTGAGGAAAATTTTGCTCGGACAGCGACGCTACGCCCTACTCCTATATATCGAATTCCACTTGGCAAGCGACCTTTTACGTGCACGCCAATGTGTACATCGGACCTCTGGTTTTGTCCAACCCGAACGACTAGAACATCTGACCTTGTCAGGCCCTTCGCATTTCATCACTGACAAGGGGAAACCACACCGGAAAATCTGGATAAACTTCCCCGGCCAATGCAGGGATCGATCACCCGACCTCCAGGCGAGCGAGCCAACACCTTACCTACTTAGGCACGTGACCCCCCGTACTTTGTTAGGACGGACTGTTATCTGGACTCTGTCTATGTATAGATAGTTTATTCTCCCGTGTGTAATAATATATTACTTATATTTATAGTACAATGTAATGAAGGCAATGAATGTATGGGTATGCCCTGTGTTGATGGATTCTGTGCAGGTAAATATTCATTAATCTATTTATAATAACCTATCAATATCACACGATTTGTATATATAAACAGCACTCATCAATATGGCTTGATTTGTATATCAATATGATGTAATGTGTATGTATAAACATGTTTAAAGATACAGTAGTTGAACCAAGATGGCGCCGTCGAGCACCTGTTTCAATCCATTCAAAAAATGTATTTACATGTTTACCTGTAAAACTAGCACGCTGCTTTTTCCACGAATCTTATTTTCTTATAAAATTTTATTTTTTGACCCGACCTTTTGATGAAACAAGTTTCGCTATGGTTGCTTGTATAATATAAATAATTTGTTATATTTCAGATATTAAATGTGGAGAATCATTTTGTCAGGTGCGATTGGTCAGCCACTGATATATAAAGTTAAATAAACTAAATTGAAAAATAAACAGTTTGTCCTGTGTATGTTTGTTCACCTCGTCCTGCTGTGTTGAGTGTGGGGGCAGAATATGAGTTGCCTGAACAGATTTCGGGTTACAAACAGTGGCTTCGGTCGCCTTGAGAAGAGAAGGGGAGCCCCCCCCCCCCGATAATTTGGGAAATTTGTCGGCCCTCAAATGCGTTTTCTTGCTATTTCAGCCCATGAATACAGGGAGTTAGGACGGGTCGGTATGGAAGCCTATAACTACCATTCATAATTTCTTCTTTTCGCCCCTTCAAAACACGAAGGTCGAAAGTCGCCAGTACGACAGCAGGCCAAAATGATATGTCGCTAATAGTGCGCACGTTTATTTCTTAATTTCCTATTTTCAAATTGCATTTTGGCTAGTATACCGTCTTGTTGCCTATTTACTGACATCAATAAGTACAAAAATATGACTAAGTCGAAAGTCGCCAAGACGTTATACAAGCCAGAATGTAAGTCGAAAATAAGAAATTAGGAAAAAACGAGGGACGCTATTATCGATGTGTGTTATTTCTTAATTTTCTATTTTTGAGTTGATTTGGCTAATATACCGTCTTGTCGCATCGCCTTTCTCGTAACTTCTACTTTTCGACTTTCGTGTTTAGAAATGGGCGAAAAGTAGAAATTATGAACGGTAGTTATAGGCTTCCATAGGCAGGGGCGGACTGGCCCGCCTGTGCGCCTGTGCTTGCACAGGCGGGCCCCCACTTCCAAACAAACAAAAAACAAGATGACAAAATATTTTAATGTAAAAGTGAACATAAAGTGTTTAAAAGAGTGTCAAGGGGGGTTGCACCCCCTATGATTTCTGTGACAAGTCTTTGGGGCCCCAGTTGCCTCAACTTCGGGGCCCCCATCCCCATGTCAGCTAGCTTGGTCCCTACAATGTCCCTCCACTTGGGCCCCATATTTGACGTAAGCTGGGCCCAACTCTACATGTCAGTAGTCTACATGTGACCAAGGGGCCCCATTTTCCTCAAGAGGGGCCCAATTTTGACTTAAAAACTCAAAAATACATCAAAATTCAGTAAAAAAACGTGATTTATTTTTGTCAAAACTGGAGGTCCATAGTCAAGAGTAGGGGCCCACTTGCCATTGGTAAGTGGGCCTCTATTCGGTGACCATTGAGTCCCCATTTTCCTCAAGAGGGGCCTAATTTTGGCTTAAAATTCAGTAAAAATTGTGATTACTGGTGACATATTTAGTGTGGGTGGGACCTTGTGTTATTAGCCCTCGGGCACTTTCGGGGCAGCACCATTCAGCTGAAATAGCATTTTTCCCGCTTCTGGCATCTGGCGGTATTTTTCGGACATGGAATTCAGCTGCAGTAGTATTCAGTCTTATGTCATGTAATACATGTAAGTTTCATCTACTAATTTAGTAATTTGTACGTTTACCAGTTTAATATAAATAGTCTTTTATCCATAATTCATCATAAGTTGATATATATGTCGAAGTCTTGTTTATTTTCACTGGCCGACAGTATTACTTTTAAGTAATTTATTAATTTATTAAGTAATTTTATTTTTTAAGTATTTGTTTTTGAAATTCGGCAGATTTTTCCAAAATTGATCCCCAGACGCTTGGAAAACGATACTATCCCAGAGAAATTCTTCGCCAAAATTGAGTTTTACTTTTTCCAAAATAGATCCCCAGATGCTTGGAAAACGGGTTTCCGACTGGCGAATTTCAAAAAAGTTCTGGGAGGAGAATCCTCCCCAGACCCCCCTCATAAAAATCGCGCCTTCGACGCACGGGGCGTCGGGCTTCGCCCTCCTCGGTTGTTCGTGGTTTTTGACTCTAAAGGCGCACGGCGCACGGGGCGTCGCCCTCCTCGGTTGTTCGTGGTTTTTGACTCTAAAGGGCCCCTTCAGTTACCCTGCACAGGACCCCCTTCAGGGGCCCAGCCCGCCCCTGTCCATAGGACGGGGATCTTCTTAACCCGAAAATTCGACGTTTTGTCAGAAAACTGAAAGGAGACCCACAACAAAAAAATCATTTAACACCCATTACTTGATTGTTGCTATGGGAATAGGCGGGGTATGGTAGAAGGGAGGCAACACAATTACATTCGGTCTCTGATTAGTAATTATTTTCCCATTGACTTCAATGTTAAATAGCTGTAACATCACAGACTGTAACATTTCGTTCGTTCCAACCTTTAAAGACAAAATGGGGACCACATTTGGCAATGTCCTCATCATAATTTTGTGTGTGAGAGAAAGAGTGGAATGGGGTTTAACATCCACTCGACACAAACCAGGTCATTTCGGGACTAACTATGGTTTACTTTTATTTCACGCGTAGGGGTCTTTAGTAGTGGGAGGAGACCCAGAGAAAACCCAAGAGGTTGGAACGGCGACACTACCCCTTGCCACGTACAGTCGGGGATTCGAATCCACGCTAGTTAACTCAATGACAGGCTTTATGTTACAGCACGCAGTTGCTACCCATTCCCCTCACCCCTAATATTCGCATCAAGGGGAAGCTTCTTTATGAGGGGAGTAAAAAGGGCATGTTTATAAATATCCAGAAAACAACCAGACAGTAGAGTGATTCAACCACATAACCAATAAACCAGCTTAATTTGGGGATTATTTTAACAAATATTATAAAAATCATCATTCATAAAGAATTAAACTCCTGCTAATTAGGATATTTGTTTGATTTAACCATTTGAATGGGACTTTCTAATATGTAGAAAACACCGGAAAACACCAGAAAACAATCTGTCTAGCCCGGCGTTTAGTAATGTTAGTGTCATGATGTTATTCCCCAAGTTTCGTCGTCGAAAACGCAGTCATGGACATCGTCGCTACACACCACCCAAGCTCAGCACTATTTCACTTGATGCCCTTTTGGAAATTATCCAAGAACCCCTAGGGCCACACCATATCCGTACTAAATTATATTCGATTCCACTTACTATTTTAAAATTACTTAAATCCGAATGTTTGGATTCTAATTGTACTGATCCTGCATAATATACTGAATACAGGGTTGTATCCACTGTTCTTGACATTGCCCACCGTCGTTTGGACATTGCGACTGAGCCCGATGTGTCTAACACCACCAACAGCTCCTTTCTAAAACTGAAATTTGCTAATAAAGGCATTGCTGCTATCGGGTTAAGCCAAATATTGCACCATAAGCATGTCACGGAACACATCCCTCCGTATTTCAAATCTTATACATATACTACACCAATTGCAACCAAAATATTTAATTACAGAAACGCATTATCTAACATCAATGCAAAGGAATGAATGAATAAAATGGGGTTTAACGTCCTACGCTTAAGCACCTAATCTGGACCAACTGAAGACGGGCATAGGCCATACAGTGTGCTATGAGGGAAATTTTGCCCGGGCAGCGGCGCTACGGCCTACTCTTATATCGAATTCAAACTGCCAAGGGATCTTTTACGTGCACTCCAATTTGTTCACAGGACCTCGGTTTTTCGTCCCTTCCGAACGACTAGGCAGCTGTCCTTGTCAGGCCCTCCTTCTGCATCACTAACAAGGGGAAATCACGCCGGAAAATCGAGATGAACTTTCTCGGCCAATGCAGGGATCGAACACTCAACCTCCAGGCTAGCGAACCAGCGCCTTATCTACTTAGCCACCGTGATCCCCTCAATGCAAAGGAATTATATGATAACCCTCTACCCTATCATGCTCCACGCCGTCCTTCATTTACCAACCAGCTGGACATGTAGTCACTGGTGATTTGAATATAGTCCAGAATAATAGTTACGTGAGATTTTGTCCAAAGGGCCCAAATACCGGGAACCGAAACCATTATCATGGGATTAAAATTTCAAACTTATTATGGATGCCTTAGAGGACTACGCTAGATCATGGGCCAAGAGGGAAGAAGTTATCTCTGATACTCTCTCAGATTGGACTAAGTCTATTAGTCGTTTACTTAAACGCAGAATTTATATGCAACGTTTGTTCGTTGACACTAGGCCTAAATCGATTTCCAATGATGTTAGCATTGTTGAAAATCTCAACGCCTTACATGACAAGTATGTCATTGTACCAGCTGACAAAGCGTCCAATAATCTAGTGTTTATATGTAAACGGTATTATTATGACTGTCTGTTCAAAGAACTTAATTTCGGGAAACCAATTGACAGTGCTACGTATAAACGCGTTACTCTAAGTAAGGATGAAATTATATTCAATCACAGATCTGTACTCACTTCATTTGGTACGCCATGTGGTGATACCTATACAGATCTGCCGCTGTTATATTGGATACCAAGACTACATAAAAATCCCTACAAGCAACGTTTTATAGAAGGTTCATCCCGTTGTTCCACAAAACCACTTTCAAAAGTATTGACATCTATACTAACGGCAGTGAAAGAGGGTATTCAAAAATACTGCGACAAAATATATGTGGATATTAAAAAATTCCAAAGAATTACTTGATGGTTTGCAATCTAGATCACTTGCTTCAGTCTCATCTATACAAACGTTTGACTTTTCTACCCTGTACACTAAAATTCCCCATAGTAAATTAAAAGCTCGGTTACAAGACATTATCCACAGTGTCTTCTCAACTAAATCGGGACATGTTAGATATCATTATTTAGTTGTTAATTACAATTCCACATATTTCGTTAAAAACCATAGTGATTCCAAAAATAAATTCACGGCCATCAAAATAATTCAGATGTAGGATTTCTTAATTGATAATATCTTTGTTGAATTTGGAGGGGAAATTTATCAGCAAGTGGTAGATATCCCCATGGGTACCAGCTGTGCACCTTTGCTTGCTGATTTGTTTCTCTATTCATACGATGCCGAGTACATACAGGCACTCGTAAAATCCAATAAACGATTAGTTAGACATTTTAACTTCACTTATCGATATATCGATGATGTTCTATCACTGAATAATTCAAAATTCAGTGATTATATAGAATTCATATATCCTGATGAGCTCGAAATTAAAAACACCACTGACAGTGACAATTACGCTTCCTACTTGGATCTGCGTCTCGAGTTTGACAATTGCCATAAACTAAGTGTTAAACTGTACGATAAACGTGATGACTTTGCCTTTCCAATTGTTAACTTTCCATTTATTAGTAGTAACATCCCAATATCACCAGCTTATGGAGTGTTTGTGTCTCAGCTAATTCGTTACGCGAGAGCTTGCTCATTCTATTCTGATGTTTTAAGTAGATCGAAGCATTTGTCATCTAAGCTTCAACTACAGGGATACGTGCGAACTAAACTTATTAAAACCTTTAAGAAGTTTTATGGCCGTCATATTGACTTGATTGGGAAATGTAACGTGTCTCTCTGGACTATTATACTAGACATTTTTAATTGACGGGTTTGTTGTATCCCTGATAATATAGGTCTACTGCGTTGTTAATACTGTTCATCACTTGCATTTTGCATACCGATAGTTCATTGGCCAATCACGATATTTTACCAAGATTTCGCCTAATAGATTGGATGCAACTATGGCGGGTGTGGCGCGCCAGGCAGGGTAAGCTTCCTCTTCCGGACACCTGTTACTACTGTTTGTCGTGTATTTTGTACACGGTGAACAGACCATATGCTGATTACACTATTTTGCCAGATTACACTATTATGCCTATACCGTTTTTTTAGGACTTCGAATTTTGTCTAATGGTTTGGATTGTTCGTACTTGGTTTTATTTTATTGTATTACTGACCCAGAAAAGAGAATATTAGGTTGCATTAGAAAAAAAGGAAATAACGAGCATATTCTAATCAAAAATATTTACATGTTAGATTTATTAGTAAAATAGATAGAAGAGTTACACTAGACTTTAGATTTAGAAAGTTTTATTTAACATCAGCGTAAATTAGGTTACTCAAGCGTAACTAAGGTCAATTGACACGACAATTTACTACTCGGCGATAAGTCGCTGCAAAAAATGAATGAATGAAATATTGTTTTATGGCACGTCAGCACCAACCGGGCCATATTGCGCCAAACATTATGAACTCAACGAGACGAATTAAAATAATCACAGCTATGTATTTATATATGTAAATAAAAACAAATATCACAGAAAATATAACTAAAAAATAAATATATCAATTACAGTGTGGTGAGTTCATGAAGTGAGTAATAATCATGATAACCTATTGTAGAGAAAAACTAATCAGCTTGAATAAAAACCTACAGTTTATAGATCACAGGATGAAAAACAACATTGAACAGTTTTCAGATCTTATAGTAAACACCAAAGAAAATATTTGTACTTCGTTTGAAATTATACAACCTAAAATAAGGGTAACTAATAAACCTAGATCAACAAGAAAATACAGGGGTGTTAACCACAATAACCTCAGATCTATTGATACAAAAAGTAGTGAAAAGTCTGGTAATGTACTAAATTCATTTAATCTCTGTGTTTTAAATTGTCAGTCAATTAGGAATAAAACTGATGAACTTCAGGAATATTTGCTAGATAATGATTTGGACATATTTGTAGCCGTTGAAACATGGCTTAAACCAAATGATACGGTTACTCTACACAAACTTTTGCCATCAAATTATTCTGCAGTTACTGAAAATCGAATAGGTCGTAGAGGAGGCGGACTAGCTGTTTTTCATAAATCGGTACTAGAAACATCAAAAAATCAGTCCCTTGGTCCTTTCACGTCTTTTGAGCACCTTGACATACATGTAAAATGTTCTAATGAAGTCCTTAGAATTGTTTGTTTATACCATCCACCTTCATCCAGTCGTGATGTTTTTCTCAGTGAATTCACTGATCTACTGTACGAAACTTTTGACTCATCTTTTCGTTTACTACTTGTTGGGGATTTAAATCTACATCTCGATGATGTCAAGTGTAGCATATCAAATAAATTTTATGATATTTTAGATTCATTTAATCTTAAACAGCATACTACCGGCAGTACGCACAGAAAAGGTCATTTACTTGATGTGGTGATAACTAGGGTTTTAGACGACACTGTGGAAGATGTCCATATTTGTGACGACCTGGTCTCAGACCACTTTAGCATATTTACTAAGCTCAAGATAAAAAAACCCGTACCTAAACAACAGACAATTACATATAGAAAAATACGTAACATTAACATTGAAGATTTTCGATCAGATATTATTAACTCTAAAATATTAAAGGAACTCGACATAGCAAATATTGATCAACAAATTAATCTTTATAATGACACTCTAAGAAATATTCTTGATGACCATGCTCCCATTAAAAAAGCCAAATTTACTATTCGACCAAATCGGAAATGGTTTACTGATGAAATTCGACAGAGTAAAATCCATAGACGGTCCATGGAAAGGCTTTGGCGAAATTCTAATCTTGAGATTAATAGACAGCTATATACTCAAGCGCGGAACAAAACAAATAATTTGATTGGCAGAGTAAAAAAAGACTATATTTTAGAACAAATCAATGTGAATAAGGATAACCAAAAAGTACTTCAAAACATAGTCAATAGTATCCTGAAACCGCATAATCAACAAATACTACCAGATTACACCCATGATGCTGACCTTGCTGAAGAGTTTTCTAAATATTTTAGTGACAAGATTAATAATATTAGGACTGAACTTGAAACAGACAATAACTCCGAGACAACATGTCTATCTGTTATATCACCACCTTCTCAAGTTATGTCAGAATTTTCCCCGACATCAGACAAAGAAATCAAGCAACTCGTTGCCAAATCATCGTCTTCGACATGCGAGTTAGATCCGCTTCCATCACCGCTTCTGAAACTGTGCATCGACGAACTGTGTCCTGTCCTTACTTATATTGTAAATACATCATTATCAACTGGTACCTTCCCTGATGTTCTGAAAAAAGCTTTAGTTTTTCCCTTAATCAAAAAAAGTACTTTAGACAGTAACATCTTCAAAAATTATCGGCCAGTATCTAACCTATCATTTTTATCTAAACTTGTGGAAAAAGCAGTGTCTGTTAGATTTAAAGCCCATTTAAAATTTCAGCATCTGGACGAACCCTTTCAATCCGCATACAAAAAACTCCATAGTACAGAAACGGCTATACTCTGATATTTTAATTAATCTAGATAATAAAAATGTGGTTTTTCTAGTTCTTCTTGACCTAAGTGCTGCTTTTGATACCATCGACCAAGCACTTCTACTTACACGTTTAAAAGATTATTTTGGAATTACTGGCTATGCCCTGAAATGGTTTGAATCATATCTCACTTCACGAAAACAGTCTGTTGTCATAAATAAGCAGTCATCAAAACCAGTAGACATAAAATATGGAATTCCGCAAGGATCAGTACTCGGTCCGTTATTATTTACGGCTTATACTTGCCCACTTGGTAAACTTCTTAGAGATCACAATTTAGACTATCATATATACGCAGATGACACACAACTGTATGTGGCTGTAACACCCGACAACGAAAGTAAACAAATCATTAAGTTGGAGAAGTGTATTGATAATGTAAAAAACTGGATGAAAAACAACTTTTTAAAACTAAACGATGATAAAACTGAATTATTAAAAATAGGAACCGATCATAGACTCTCATCAATTATTACAAAATATGTTAAAGTGGGTGGTGCTGTCATACATCCAAGTAACAGTGTACGGAACCTCGGTGTTAAATTTCGGAAAAATTTTGACATGAAAGAACATGTGTCGAATATGTGTAAATCCGCCAACTTTCAACTATATAATATAGGTCGTATAAGAAACTTTATTGATACTGATACTTCTAAAATGCTTGTCAACTCACTTGTAACCTCCCGCATTGATTATTGTAATTCTTTATTGTTTAACTTGCCTTCTCTTCAGCTAAATAGATTACAAAAAATTCAAAACAAAGCCGCCCGAGTCATAACTAGAACTAAACTTTGTGAACATATCACCCCTATTTTACACCAACTGCATTGGCTGCCAGTTACTAGCAGAATTGAATTTAAAATACTCTCTCTAACATACGCTGTCATTAATATTGAAGACTCACCTGACTACCTCAAACAACTAGTGACCCCATATATTCCTACACGCACACTTAGATCACAAAACAAAAACTTGCTAATGCCCTATCATGCAAAATCCTCATTTGGGGAAAGGTCTTATAGTTTTGCTGCTTTTAAACTATGGAATAAGTTACCTTCTGAAATTAAAGATTCCCCTTCCCTGCCTGTTTTTAAGAAAAAGTTAAAGACCCACCTTTTTAAAAACCATTTTAATTGTTAAATGCTTAAGATTTTTCAGAGTTAACTTTTTATTATTGTATACCATATTTTATTCTAATTGTGCAATGTTCTTATTATTGAGGTGTTTTATATTTTATACTTTTACTATAATGTAATAGCGCCATAGAGCAATCTAAGTATTGGATTATAGGCGCTCTATAAATAAATTATTATTATTATTATTACATTACATATATAAATAATTAAAAAGCAATATACGATAAATACATACAATTAAAATTTGGAATAAATATTTGTCTCTTTTAAAAATGATAGCATTTGACCACAAAGCTCTGGTTGTGCAAATAGCTGACGTGCTGTCTGGCAACGGTAGTACTTAGATCTAATATTCTTGAGATGCTTGCACTCAATCAAAATATGCTTCACTGTCAAAGGAACATGACAGTGTTAACATTCTGGTTGAGGCTCTCGCTTTAAAATGAAAATATGTGTTAAAAAAGTATGACCTATGCGAGAGCGACACAAGACAACCTCATATCTCCTGCTCGTACGATAGGAGCTTGGCCAGTCTCCCAAAGGCTTAGTCACACTAGTGGATTTATCCTGACGTTTTATATCTATAAGCTAAATCCTTTCATGTTAACGGGAAAATTTGTCCTATAGGCTATAGGTTTTCTGACCCCCAGACAAATCCTTGGGTTTAGAACCAGTCCTATTTTCGTAGGATTTGTACTGTGAATTGACCAATCAACATGGCAGACGTCTAACTCAACCGGGCCGAGACAGAGAATTAAAATTTGTTTTTTTCAATCGCCAAAGCGTGCTGTGGTCTATTCAGTCCAAAGATTACCATAAACGAGAGAAAAGATAATCTTTGTAGTTTCCTTCATATTTACATTTCTGGTATTACTGATCACATGACCAAAACCTCTAGGATTTTACTTAATGTATGATCATAAAAACCCAAGAGCGACACAAAACCACCTCATCTCTCCTGTTGGTTCTATAGGAGCTTGGCCAGTCTCCTAAGAGAGGCTTGATGTGATGGAGTTTATTTGTGTCTGCAAGATCCCAAGACCGTTGCCAGCGGTCATATATGAATGAATTTATAATGGAGTTAAAATCTTTAAAAGGAATGTAAAATTCAGATATGGGAAGATCTAAAGCAGACTTGGCAGCTAAGTCTGCTTGATCTTTCCCTTTTATATCATTATGACTGGGGAGCCAGCAAAGGACAACGTCTTTACTGCTCAACTCGTATGAAAGTAGCAGACGATAAATGTCTGCCACTAATGGGTGATCAAGCTGTTTGTTATTAATTGCTTGAAGACAGGACAAAGAATCAGAAAAGATGATGTGTTTTAAGTCGGATGATGACTGAATAGCCTGGAGCTCAGCTGTAAAAATAGAAGCCGCAGGAGGTAGGCGAACAGAAATAGTCTCGAATGGCGTCACGGTAGCCGAAGCTACCCGATCACCATCTTTCGAACCATGTGTGTAAATAGGAGCATAATCACCATATTTAGACCTTAGCTCTCGAAAGAGAGATTGGAATACCGTGGAGCTAGTATCTCTCTTTTTGTGTTCAGTAAGATCGAAATCGATCTTTGGGGGAGATACAGCCCACGGTGGAGTACCAAAGACAGGGTTTGTGCGCCTCGACGTATAAACTGTCCACTGGAGATGTACGGAATGCTCCTAAACTGATTCTAAGTCCCTGGTTGTGTATGGTATCGAGCTCTTTGACCGCGCTTCGACTTCTAGCTGGCCGGTCACCCCTGGCTTGCGGCTGGGGTTTCGAGCCCTGGTGTGAGCGTATGCGGCATGGAGATAGGGGCGCCTTCTCGACCTCATGGGTGATCTCCGGGCACTCCGGTTTCCTCCCACTGCTAAAGACCCCTACGCGCAAACGAATTATTAAAATAAAATTAAAAACCATATATTAGTCCCGACATGAGCTAGTTGTGTTGACTGGACGTTAAACCTCATAAATCTAATGTTACTTCTTTTTTGTGAAACAATCATTGTTTTATTTTCCATATAAAATAATGAATCATTACGGGCCGGGGATTGTACAGTGCACTGGACGGTTGCAGCTGGACCCGGTTTCTACTCACTTGATGTGATATTTTGTTATTTATTTCTTGAAATGGTTGTCTCGTCCGTGGGCTGGACTAGTCCTTTTTGTTTGCGTGTTGCATCAACAGTTTGAGAAACGGAACCTATTATACTTAAAGAATGAATGTGAAGAATTTAATGTTAACGATAGTGCGTATCAAAACGGAGAGAAAGAAGTTATTCCCCTTCCTCCATTGGTTGTGTATGAAACTATCAGCTGTGTTATATATGAGCTACGTCACGTCTACACTAGCCTTTTAAATGCCGGTTTTTTTCCTAAAAGCCGGCTTTTTCAATTTCTCAATCGTAAAAGCCGGCTTTTTAAAAGCCGGCAATAATTGAGGGATTTTTCAAATCAAAAAGCCGGCTTTTTCAAAAAAACGGCAAATTTATGTGTGTAGACGGTAAAAACCGGGTTTTATTGGGTACCCGGATGTCATCCTTCCCGAACTTCCGTACATTCATAATATTGGCACAAATAACGAAGGTCGGTGTTCATCGTCTTTTACTGTTACAAAACTTCAGTTGAAAAGGCCGGGTTTTGAAAAAGTCGGCTTTTACTAGCCTAGTGTAGACTAAGCTATAAAGTCGCTGAGATGCAAATAAGGTAAAGGCGTGTGATTGCAGGCGAGATTGTTACTTCGAGTTAGGGTTATAAGGGTTAAGGTTAGGTCAAGGGTTAAGATTAGCTCTAGCCCTGTTTACATCTCGTGACCTTTGATCAAACTTGGAAGTTTCAACTTGATGTTACCCAATATTCGCAGACATTCAATTCTTAAGTTTTATTTGAATGGTGTACAAATTGTATACCAAAATTTGGGCATCGGAGAAAATTGACTTCTAAAGGAGTTCTGCCCGCCCTCCTAAGTCATTTCGCTATCACGCAGAGGGCATTGGGCTTTGGAGATTAGAAAAGGAAAATTGTAACTTGTTACGAATTAGACAGTTTTTGACTTCAACATCGTATTTGGTGACTTTCGGTGTGTTTAGGACGGATGGAGTAAGACGAGCGACTAAAAACCACACTGTGTGAAATAACGGAGACAACTTAAAGAAGTGCCATTCTTGTTGTAACTGAATAATATGTCCCAATTTTTATTCTGCTAAACAAATTGTACTATTTTACAATATTCCAATTAATTGGCGATACAAATTTTATCTTAACACACTTAATTTAAAAAATTGGAAAAATTTAACTGTATGATTTGAAAAGCCTTACGCAAACCTTTTAAAATTTGACTTGGATTTTAAAATATTTTCGAACAGTCTGAACAATTAAAAAAGGATGTAATGGAAATTTACACAACAGGTAGGACACTTAAACTACTACTTAGAATAAGGCTATTATTTTTTTTGAGCTGTCAAGCCAGCAAGAGCGTTATTGTCCATATAAAGAAGCGCCATTCACACATGACAAAATAACAAACTATGTGAAATAAAGAACGATAATTCAACAACCGCCATTATACTTGAACGACCAAAGAACGTGAAATAAGGAACAAAATATTTATCATTCTGGGACGAATATTTAGTTCAATTTTATTATTACAAAATTTGCGTGCTGGGTCTTCAGCAGTGGGAGAGCACCGGTTTACAACCCACACGGTTGAACAGTCGACCACATCTATTGTCACGTACAAGCGAGAAATCAAAACCACAACACTTGACTCGTGATTAACTGTTGGACCACTAAAGCCGTTTTTATGATGTGATTACTAATTCAAAAAAAAAATTTGCTACTTTTTAAATGGGATTGTTGTCTACATTTGAAACGTTCATCTTTCTTGTATTTCTTTCCAGTGGTTAGGATTGGCTTTTGTTTTTTTAATGTTCCAAATTTGGCTTGTCTTTACTACACTATAACCCGCACGGAACATTTGGTAAACCCGACGACATAATGTCAAAAGTCGCCCGTGTGACACCTGACGCCACCCTCCACTACAACTGGTCAAATCTTTTTGCATTGTAGGCCATGGGAAGTTTTAAAAGAATAAACTAAATATATCTGTATTTTAATCAGACTCCAGCGAGGTTCGTCAATTGTCATGCAGTTATGAAAGGCTTATTTCGGTCATCAACGATTAATTCCTGTGACATCCGAACTGTACACAAAAAGAAAAAAGAGAAGTTCGCGATTTTGAAAGAGGGTTTGATTTATCGCTCTGAAAAGCCTTAGACCCAGCCCAGAACAGCAAACCCACCTATCTCTTGGCCGACTTGTGAGCTGAAAATACAGACATATTTTTGTTTTCGAGGTGTGTTATGAAGAAGCAGACAAGACTTGACATATTTTTGTTGTTTTTCCCCCGCGAGAAGCTCGCGATTTTGTACGCCGGTTCGATTTATCGCTCCGAAAAGCCTTAGACCAGCCCCAGAACAGCAAACCCAGCTATCATTCTTTCTCTATCTCTTGGCGCACTTGTGAGCTGAAAATACAGACATATTCTTGTTTTCGAGGTGTGTTATGAAGAAGCAGACAGGACTTGACATATTTTTGTTGTTTTCCCCCGCGGGAAATAGTTTCTGGTTCACCGTATTTTACACCCCATTGAATTCCAACAAATCTCCTAATTATATCACTGATACACGACGCACGTGACTGGAATGACAAGCGCAAGACTGATTATTAATCAATTTCTTTTCCCGCTATATGTGTCAACCATCAAAGGCTAGTAGTTCTCAGACACGTTTTATTAGTTTCGTTAACATCAAAAGTCTATGATTTACAAATTAGGAACGAAACATAGTTCAAAGACGTTGTGACAATAAGTGATAAATTGTGCCTGGTGAGATGAAGAATGAAAAATAATTCTAGCATGGATTCTTTTGGAATGGGGAACCACCTGGAAAATGACATATTTCCTGTACACGAGACTTAAGTTTTGTTTTGGCCCCTAAACTTCATTGGCTTTCCTTCACTTCAAAACGGAAATATGTCCCTTACGACAATCTGGTCGAGGCTAATGGTTTTAGGTCTTCTCAACCAACCCGGGGGATCACGGTGGCTAAGTGGATAAAGCGCTGGTTCGCTGGTTCTGTATTTGAAATCAATTCCGAGTTAAGGGCTGTGGTGTTGGTGGTGTTGAGGTTGTGTCAAACATTGATATATTTACACAGCATGAACACCAGTGTCATATCTGTGTTACCCAAACACTAACGTATATCCGAGACCCCAGTTTGTCTATATTCTCAATATCAATTTCCCGATTTACGAAACACATTTACATGAAAAAAATATAAAGACAGGAAGCTTTGTTGTCCCCCGCCTTTCGAAAAAAGCAGGGGACTATTAAAATCGGTTCGTCTGTCTGTCCCAAAAATAAATCTCCTTCTAATTGAGCTAAAATGTTCAAACTTGGTGTTGGTGTTTATTAGGTCAATGCCTAGATGGAGTTCGGAGATAAACATTCACAAATGGTGTGCTTTCAACGTAAATTGGGATCGTCTGCTAAAAAGACAACGTGATTCGTCACCAGCAAGTTGTGCAAAACAATTTCAAATGATCAATATGATGAAACGTCTTTAAACAAACTTTTTTTTAAAATATAAGCTTGTCTATAGTCCATACTTTAATTCTTAAAGAATTCCAATACAATTGGCACCGTAAATAAACAAATAAATAAAAAAAAATCAAATTAAAAAAAAATATATTATGAATTAAATATAAAGCATGCAGAAATGACTCGACATTTAATGATAGAAAGAAAAGATGAACTTTGCACAACTTGCAGCAAGAGGGAAAAAAGATCCATTGATATAACCAAACTCTAGATCTATAGACATAGGTCATACAGGCTACAATTATTCCATCAAAAATAATTTATGCTAAGACTAAGTATAGATACTCACTTTGATTGCTAAATACTTTTGAAATAGATAATTTGTGATGAATTATTGTGTGTCAGTCATCTATTTATTTTGGTATTTCGGCGGGGGACATCAGCTTCACTGTTGGTTTATTCAATATTATTTCTAATTACACAAAAACTTGCTGGATAATAATAACTTGACAACACTTACCCAATCAATCCAAATCATTTATATCAACACTGGTGTGAAACACAAAACGATGAAAGGGAGGTTCTTTTTAATGCTTTGAGTTTTTAGACTTAGAATGATGTTTTCAGCCATAACTGACCAAAACAGAAAGCCAAAGAAATACTGACCGCTGACCTGCTGAGTTTTTGGTAGTACACTGCACTTGATAAAACTGCGGCAGTATTGGAATGGAATGGGGTTTAATGTTTCACTTCGACTGGGCTAATGAAGATGCGCATACGTCATGCAGTAGACATATTATCGATTACAGGTGTGATAAAACAATAGACATCGTTTTGAGAATTTGTTTTTACTTTTGCAGTGTGCCGCTAGTCTCTCTTTTGAGAACTAAGGTCTAAATATGGTGATTATGCTCCTATATATACAGATGGTTCGAAAGATGATGATCGGGTAGCTTCGGCGTCTGTGACACCATCCGAGATAATTTATGTCCACCTTCCACCTGCTTCGCACATCTGTACAGCTGAACTCCATGCCATTCTACACGTCTTGGAGTTCATTCAATCATCATCTTTATTTAAATATATAATATTTACTAATTCTTTTTCCTCCCTACAAGCAATATACAACAAACAGCTTGATCACCCTTTAGTGGCAGACATCTATCGTCTGCTACTATCATTTGAGTGTACCAGCAAGGACATTGTCCTTTGCTGGTTCCCCAGTCATATGGATATCAAAGGGAACGATCAAGCAGACTCGGCTGCAAAGTCTGCTTTAGATCTTCCCGTATCTGAATATTGTATACCTTTTAAGGATTGTAAACCCATTATAAATTTATTTATGGCCGCTGGCAACGGTCTTGGGATCTTGCAGGCACAAACAAACTTCATCACATTAAGACTCTCTTAGGAGAGTGGCCAAGCTCCTATTAGAACCAACAGGAAAGATGAGGTTGTTTTGTGTCGCTCTCGTATAGGTCATACTTTTTAACACATATTTTTAAACTAAAGCGAGAGCCTCAACCAGAATGTGAACATTGTCATGTTCCTTTGATAGTGAAGCATATTTTGATTGAGTGCAAGCATCTCAAGAGTTTGTTTTTATTTTTAAATTTGATTAAACTGTGATATTGTTTTTATTTATGATATGATTCAGCTTGTCTCGAAAGAATCATTATTATGTTCGGGGTAATATAGCCCGGTCGGATCTGACCTGCCATAAAACCACATTTCATTCATTCATTCACAGTATGCTGCTAATCTCTCCCCCCCCCTCTCTCTCTCTCGTCTTTATTAACCTTTGGTGCAGAAAAGTTGAACGCTAGACTTCATTTAAGTTCACGAATCGCCACCGTTGATTGATTTAATACGTATCGCTGGATACAAGTGTCAAGGATATTGTAGAGGATTTTAAGTCAGTTGATAGACGGGTGAAGACAATAATAAGATATTTCGTATCCAGTAACAGCACTTGACACAACTAGTTATTAAAGACTTGAACCTCAAACTAGACGAGATCCTGACACTTTTATTTGACTTGACTGAAGAATTCAGCGAGCATCAAAGCGTGAATAACGTCGAGTTGTTTTCTTGCTTGGGTTTGAAGTGAGGAATCATGAGGAAGGTTACAGAATAACGTGTTATCAGAATATAATAAATGTGTTGAACAAAAAATCCAAATTAATGTTACGATGGTTCCTGAGGACCTGACAATAATTGTTGTCTAGTCGTAAGGATGAAACTAAAAATCGCGGTCCCGTTTACACATTGACGTACACGTAAAAGATCCCTTGGCATTTGGCATAACCGTAGGCCGTAGCGTCGCTGTCGGGACAAAACTTCCCTCCTAACATACGGCATGTCCACCTTCATTTGCCGAATTGTAGCAGAACAGTAGGATGCTAAACCCCGGTTCCTCTACTTTGGTTCAGTTGTGTGGTTTCCCCCTTGTCAGTGATGTAGAAAGAAGGGCTTGACAAGAACAGCCAGCTGTCTATTCGTTCGGATGGGACGAAAAACCGAGGTCCCGTGTACACATCGACGTGCACGTAAAAGATGCCCTGGCAGTTGGTATTCGATATAAGAGTAGGTCGTAGCGCCGCTGCCCGGGCGAACTTTCTATCATAGCACATTGTATGGCGTATGCCCATCTTCATTAGCCCAGTTAAGGAAAAAACAGTAGGACGTTAAACTCGAGTTTATTCATTAGCACGATTTGTAAAGTAAAGTAAGATATTAAACCAGGAATATGGATGGATGAGACAAGTTTAAGTTGTATATGTCAACTGAAGTGTTCGAGAGAGAGATCAGGAATATCGCTTGATGATTAATTTAAATTACATTAGGCACGAGATATCGACTTGGTATGAGAGTAGCTCTGCTGTGGATCTTATTCTCGTTAGTATTATACTGATTCGTCTTTCGCTCCGGGGAGAGAGAGAAGCGAGGGTTTAACGTCCACTCGACTAGGTCATTTCAGGACTAACGCAATTTTATTTCAATAATTTGCTTTGTCTTTAGAGTAAGATGAAACCGGATCACCCGGAGATAACCCACGAGGTTTGACAGGCGACCCTACTCCTTGCCACGTACAACCGGGAAATTGAAACCACACCGGTTGGCTCAAATTCAGACCTAATGATACATCGCGCAAACGCTAACCATTCGGTCATCCAACTCCGCTCGATCCGAGAATTTTTTCAAACTTTTGTATCCCGACTAGGGATAGGATTAGCATAAGGATAAATTGGCTCAGGTGGCTTAAAGCCGGTCCTGATTGGTTATAGCTAACTCCGCTGATACACCCCCCCCCCCCCCGCCTCCTCCGTCTGAACTTGCCCAGTTTATTCAGAAAACCAATCTGATTAAAACACAGATCCAATTTCGTTTCGTTTTTTATAGTTCAAAATTTCGTTTTACTTTTTACTACACTCTAGGATCTGGGAGGATTGTTATTTAACTCGCGTTCAGCTGGAAATGAGGGGTCAGCCAATCAAATTGTCTGTCGAATCGGGAGTTTGAACTCTCTTGCACGGAACTGGGTAGACATGAACCCCGACAGAAATCAAAACAAAGCAAAAGTATAGCCACTTGCAACAACGATTCTGATTGGTTAATCGAATGACTGACGTTATAGGGTCAAATGTCGTTTGCTACGTCATAAAACGTGACCTCCAACTGTTAGTTGTATTTTAATTAGATTGTCAGAAAACTAAGATGTTAAACCTCGCCTCAGTCCATTTCCAAAAACCTATCTATACATTCAACTTACTAGATGGGATGGATTTACAGCTAAAAACACCCCCCCCCCCCCGTCTGAACTTGCCCAGTTTATTACAGGAAACTAAAATGTTAAACCTCGCTTCAGTCCATTTCCAATGACCTATCTATACTTTCGACTTACTAGATGGAATGGATTTACAGCTAAAAACACTCCCTCTCCCCCGTCTGAACTTGCCCAGTTTATTACAGAAAACTAAGATGTTAAACCTCACTTCAGTCCATTTCCAATAACCTATACATTGGACTTACTAGATGTATTGGATTGACAGCTAAAAAAACATGTAACCTACAAGCACATAACCTGTACATGAACAAAATTGATCGATCTACAAGAAAACATATTTACGAGTGTTGTAAGACAAGTTATATTAAATTTCGAGTTTTTGTTGTTAATGTTTTTGGGGCGAAATTCGATAATGGATCTGAAGAAGCTAGAAATCAAACATAAGAAGAAATAAAGTTTATATCATTTATCAATATTTTATTGTCTGTGGTTTCCATGACGACAATCGTTAATTCGATATATTTATAAATATTTCTTTCATAATAAAAAATTCAGATTGTAAGACAACTTAACAACATAAGAATTAAAATGTTAAAGGAGAACTGCCACTCTGAGAATTATCGACCTTATTGTTTCTCTTGTGTATTAATGCCCTCGATAACACGATATACGTCATTGATGCTTGATGGAGGGTCGGACAAGGACAGCTGTCTAGTCGTTCGGATGGTATGAAAAACCGAGGTCCCGTGTACACATTGGAGTCAATGTAAAGATCCCCTAGCAAAATGTCCCTCATAGTACACCGTATGGCGTATTCCCGTCTTTATTAGCCCAGTTTGGGAGCAGAACAGTAGGATGTTAAACCCATGTCGTTTCATTTCATTGATATTCGAAAGCACAACTATAGATGTCAACACCTCTTTAATCTAGTAATTATAATATTTATTACAGGCAGTTACTGTTTACTTTCTTTCTTTCTTCACATTACACAGCTTGTAATTAAATCAAAGACTAGTATATCAATTTATTGAAAAAAAAAGGATTCTGAATTTTAAATATTGCGTAGTTGCCTTTGGGATAGATGCATTACACCGGACACACACAAAAAAAGATTCTCCATAAGAACAAGATATTTTAATCTTATTTACATGTCTGCTTCAAAGATTCCAACTTGCTTCATATTCTTTTTTTTTCTGGCAATGTTCGAGAAAAAAAATATTTCAGACTTATTATACTCTTATGTACATGACTTTATTCCAAGATTTCAACATCCTCCATATTTTGTTTCGGGCGATTTTGAAAAATAAAAAACCCAACTATTCTGTCTAATTTCAACGTGTAAGCATTGTCGACAGGTCTGAGAACACTTAATTTATTAGCGCCCGGGGCGTATTCATTAGCCAAATTAGGAGCAGAACAGTGGGACATTAAATCAACGTATTAATGAGATTTTCAGATCGATGAAATGACCTGCACCATGCACAATACCATCCAGAGACCACATTGTCACTGTTGCTTTAATTATGTCTGCTGGATCGCAAGTCCCCGGTCGACATAACTTCATCTCCAGTGGTTAAGCACATTTTGATTGAGTGCAAGCATCTCAATAATACAGGATTACGGTATTTCCGTTGCCAATCATTACATTCGTTGTTTGTCCAACCGGGCCTACACTGTAAGGCGGTAGATTTTTTAAAAGAGACAAAATTTTATCGAAAATTTTAATTGTATATATCTGATTTTCTTTTTCATGTTTTAAATATATATATATATATATATATAGTAAAAGGTTATAGTTAAAGCTACTCTTAGGTGGTAGATATTCGAAATAAAGATGTTTTAGGAAAGAAAACTAGTCTTTTTTGCGAGTACTTTCTGCTTTATTAAGCTTCATCAGACAAATTTTACCAACAATTGATGTGACGTAGTAACGTCATGGTTACAACAAAGAACTATAACGGCTATAATGTACACGATAAGATACAGCATATATGTATCATTAATAAAATTATCAATTAAACATTTATAATTTACAATGTTAATATAACAAAAATCAACACCTTAAATTAAGCAATGGTTTGAATTTGTCAATAAAATATGATTCCTTTGCTTCTAATAGATCGTTGTTTTTGCTGTTTAATTGATATAATGGAAATACATTAAAATTGCATTTGCCACACACATCAAGGTGTCGGCTCAGGGGTATCATCCTGTATTGTGGATTAAGAATATGATGTCGATGGAGGTTCATTCTTAATCTAAGCATATTAACGGTCTTCCCGATATATCTACCCTTACAGCCCGGACAAATTATTACATATATAATGTAATCTGATTTACACGTCATTGTTTTTTTTACGTGAAATGTAAAATTGTCCGTGATATTTATGGATGAACCTTCAATTATGATTGAACACGTTTTACATTTTGATTCATTACACTTGTTAACTGTGGGTATGATTTTAGTTGATTCGAATTTTGATGAGATTAGTAATTTTGCCAGGCTTTGAGGTTGCTTTAAACTATTTATTATTTTTGTCTTTTTTAATATATCATCCATAATCGGGCTATTTTTAAGAATATGGAGATTATTACTAATTATAGATTTACCATCTTCTTGTGATGGGTTGAAAGTAGTTACTAAAGCTACCTCTTTGTGACTCTTTTGCTGTGTTCACACTAGCCTTTTAATGCGCATAAAGCCTTAAGTCGCTAAAACGCGTCACACTCAATGCGCATTAAACCAAAACTAAGCCGCTTTAGCGAAACCGCATTTCTAATGCGCATTGACTGAAGCGATATAACTGATGCGCATTACAGCGTTGAGATCGAACAGCGCTTGCGCAGTGCAGTACTTCCGTTTTATCGCATGGGGAAAGCTGTTAATGCGCATTGAGTGTGACGTGTTTTAATGCGAATCGAAAGCGGTTTAATTTGTAGTGTGACGCCACCCGTGGTAACGAAAGCGCCTTCCGTAGGGCGTTTTACAGAAAGCGCTTTGAAAGCGCATTAGATGTGAACATAGCATTTGTTTCACAAATCGTTTTAGGGCACCTTAATTTGCTCTGATCTAAACTTAGAGCTTTTCGAATGGCATCATCTATTAGTTTTGCCGGGTAGTGTTGTTTTTTTTAGAAACCCTTTAAGCTCATTAAGGCGTATTTGTTTGATATCAGATTGTGAAACTATGGTACACACACGTCTAGCTAAATTATACGGAATATTACGTTTGGTATGAGAAGGATGACATGAATTAAAATTGAGATACTGATGTGTGTCTGTCGGTTTATAATACATATCAGTTTCCATTTGACCATTCGGTAATAGATTCACCGTAACATCGAGAAAGTTTAGTTTTACTTTACTAGATTCAATAGTGAATTTAATGTCGACATCTAGGCTATTCAGGAGTCCGTGGAGTTTGGTGATCGCTGTATCTTCTATATTAAGGGCGCACCAACAATCATCTAGAAATCGTTTCCACGATTGTTTAATCATGTCGCTAAAAGTTTTATCGAAGGTTGTGAATACTTTCGCATACCAAATTTCTTCGAGATAACCTAATGTTAATGTTGCGTATGTCGGACCAACTTTTGTGCCCATAGCAACACCTTTAATTTGTGAGAAATAATGGGTATCGAAGAAAAATATGTTATTTGAAATTACTAAATTTAGAGCGCCAATTATAAATTGTTTCGAAAAACGATCTGGGATACTATCGGGGTATGTATCTATCCAATATTCGATAGCTTTTAATACTAGATCTTTACTGATGTTATTATATAGATTTACCCCCCCTGGGGTGTAGGGGGTGATAAGAATATACCCTTCGTATTTCCTGCGTGTCGTAAAAGGCGACTAAAAGGACCCCTGTAATGGGGCAACGTGTTTGCCGTGCGTTGCGACCCGTGTCGGTGGAGAGTGGAATCCTGGTAATTGAGTGGGGACTTGGCTTGCGAGCTCTTTTCCTGCAACACATTACTTTGGCCCATGGTTCACCTAGACGGGAGGTCAGAGTGGCCCACTCTGATCAATCGGCTTTGGTCGTGTTAGCTCTGCAGAATGTACAACCCTAATTCCAATGTTTTGTTGTTTTTTCACTCAGCAAATATACCTTTGTGTCCTAGGTACATTCTACAGAACAGCGGCTTGGGTCAATCAGGTTGGAGCAGTATTTTTACTTCCTGGCTTGAGTATACCCCTCGTCGAGCCCTGAGGCCATGCGCTGGTTATCCGCGCTAGTCCTCCCCATTAGTAGGCAGGGCAGTAACCTGGGGGACGACGAGGGGTGAAACTTTTAAAAATAATTCTTCATGGATAATCCAATCCCCCCCACACCAACAATTAAAGAAAATAAGAGCAAACAGAAACGTCCGAGTTCAGAGGACGTTTCTGATTTGTTCACTAATAAAAATAAAATGTCAAAGTCTTGGCCGAGGTTCCTCTTAATTGAGAGTCCCTCCAAAGACCTATCAAAAGTATCACCATTTTTGATATCCGGCTTAGCCGGTGAGCCCAAGGCTATCAAAAAACTTAAGAATGGAACACTCTTAATAGAATGTGCCAAAGAACAGCATGCTACCATGCTTCTTAAATCAACATCTTTGGCAGACATTCCTATTAAGGTGTCTCCTAATAGGTCTTTGAATTCTAGTAGAGGTGTAATACGTTGCCGGGACCTTGAAGGCAGCAGTGAGGAAGAAATGGTAGAATTAGTGTTCGTCGAGGAGATAAGGTGATTCCTACAAGCACCTATATCCTCACTTTCAACCGTCCCGACATACCAAAGACTCTCAAGGCAGGTAATTTAAATATACCTGTGGATTCATATATATCCAATCCTCTACGTTGCTATAAGTGCCAAAAATTCGGACATAGCAAAACTGTCTGCAAAGGTAAAGACACCTGCGCTCGTTGTGGCCATGAGAGCGCTACCTGTCAGGCTGAGTTTTGTTGTGTGAATTGCAAGGGAAAGCACTTTGCTTATTCCCGTGAATGCCCAATATGGCAAAAAGAGAAGCGAATCCAACAGGTCATGTCTGAACGAAAGATATCATATTTCGATGCCAGAAAACAGGTTGATTTATCTGCACCGTTTCCCATTGCACCACAAGGGAAATCTTATGCTAGTGCAGTTAAAGTTTCAACCACATCGATCTCCGTTCAGACAGCAATAACCTGGCCAGATAAGAAGGAAATGAAGACTTTGATAATACCAGATTACATTAAAGGGGTTTCGAGCTCTTCTCAGTCATCCGAGAGCTCGATCCAGACATCTTTGCCCTTGCCTGATGAGGGTTCACCTTCCGTGCCCTCAACTGAAGTTATTGGGACCATTCCCAATACTTCCTCCCAGCACGGCAAGAAACCATCCCCATTGGATAAACCAAAAGCTGCAACTCCTGATCCCAGGTCTACTGGGTCAGCATCGCAGCCAACGGTTATCCCACCCTCACAGGACAAAGTATATCTTTCTTCTAGACAAAGAAAGTTAGCAAAGTTACGTGAAAAGGGCAAGAAGGGTTCACAAGACCCTATTGTCCATTTCACGAAATATGGTGTTGATCTGATGGATGGTATTACCGTAGAGGGGGCCAGTAATGACCCCATCGGCGGTAAGATACCACCAATAAATTATCCCTGACGATGGCTAATTCCATTATTCAATGGAATTGTCGTGGTTTAAAACCAAATTTTAATGAAGTTCAATTATTAATTCAAAAACACAATCCTTTAGCTATTTGTTTACAGGAAACCTTTTTACGGAATTCTGACACTTTGTCATTTAGACAATTTGTTGGTTACCATCATCATGCAGTTGGTGATGGTAGAGCTCATGGGGGTGTTTCTATTATTCTTAATGGAGACATTCCTCAGAGTAAAGTCACTCTCAACTCGCCTTTACAGGCAGTTGCAGTTAGAGTGACTTTGCATATTCCTATAACACTCTGCTCTGTATATCTTCCACCAAGTTTATATCTTAATCCCAGAGATCTTGATGACCTTGTTGCCCAACTCCCTCTCCCGTTTATTATTACGGGAGATTTCAATGGTCATCATTCACTCTGGGGTAGTCCAGATGATAACAATAGAGGTAAACAAATAGAGGACTTCATTAACATTAATAATTTGTGTTTATTAAATGATGACTCGCCTACTTATCTACATCCTGCCACAGCTTCTTTTTCTTCTCTAGATCTCACCATTTGCTCCCCAGTCCTGTTTCAGGATTTTACATGGAGAGTAAATGAAGATCTATGTGGTAGTGACCACTTTCCAATCTTGATTGAAAATAATGGTCCCTCTCCGGTCGAAAGACCTCAGAGGTGGAAGTTGCATAAGGCTGATTGGGCACTGTTTGAATCTTTGTGTCTCTTCTCTTTTGATACAAAGGAGTTGGAAGATGCAGATGAGCCCATGGCTTTATTCACTTCAATTCTTCAAGATGTAGCTGAGCAGGCGATTCCAAAAACCACGACAGAGCCAAAACGTTTCAACAAACCATGGTTTAACGACGATTGTAAATCTGCTCTAAAAGAGCGTAATCGTATCCTGAGGCGACTAAAGAACCATCCTTCCATGGAGAATATTGCGGCATACCAGATGGTCCGGGCAAAGGCCCGTAGAACCATACGCCAAGCAAAGAAGTCTTCATGGCAAGGTTATGTCTCTAGGATCAATTTCCGTACCACCTCAAAATCGGTATGGGACCGGATTCGTAGGATTAAAGGTAAAAGTAGTGCATTATAAGTTAACCATCTTAATGTTGATAATACCACCTTAACAATATTTCCTGATATTGCCAATTCTCTGGCCAGTACATTTTCATTCAATTCATCATCCAATTTCTCCTCTGATGCCTTTCGGCGAATTAAGAATCAACAGGAGAAAAGGCGACTTAATTTCAAGTCCCGTAATGATGAATGTTATAATGATCGTTTTTCCATTGCAGAGCTCCGGGATTCGTTAAAGCGAGCCCGGGACACTGCAACTGGCCCAGATGAAATTCACTACCATATTTTAAAACATCTACCTTATCCAACACTTCTTATTTTACTGGATCTTTTTAACCGGATTTGGGTTGATGGGAATTTCCCTCCTTCGTGGCATGAAGCCACAATAATTCCTATCCCTAAACCGGGTAAGGATCATACGAATCCTACCAACTATCGTCCGATTGCTTTAACTAGCTGTATTTGCAAAACCATGGAGAGATTGATCAATCGAAGGCTTGTTTGGTACCTTGAGTCCAACAACCTCATTACAGACCTCCAATGTGGATTTCGGTCCCAAAGGAGCACTCTTGATCATCTCGTTCGATTCGAAACGTTCGTCAGGGACGCTTTCATCCAGAGGCAACATTTAGTTGCAATATTTTTCGATCTAGAGAAAGCATATGATACCACTCGGAAACATGGTATCATGCGCGACCTCCATAACCTCGGCCTACGAGGTCGCTTACCTATCTTCATTAAAAATTTCCTGGAAGATAGGTCATTTAAGGTACGACTGGGATCAATCTTCTCTGACCCATTTCCTCAGGAAATGGGGGTTCCCCAGGGAAGCATATTATCTCCTACTCTTTTTGCGATAAAAATTAACACGATCCCAGCGTGCCTTAAACCAGGTACAAACGGGGCTCTCTATGTTGATGACTTTCAGATGTGCTATGGTTCTACAGACATGCGGATAATCGAACGTAAGTTGCAGCTTTGTTTGAATTCACTTCAACAATGGGCAACCGAAAATGGATTTCGTTTTTCGAAATCCAAGACTGTCTGCATGCATTTCTGTCAGAAACGAGGTTTACATCCAGATCCAGAACTCTTCTTGGATGGCAATCGCCTTCCAGTTGTGGATGAAACCAAATTTCTTGGGCTGATATTTGATAAGAAATTATCATTTATCCCCCACATTAAAAGCCTTAAAAAGAAATGTCTGAAAGCCCTCAATATATTGAGAGTCCTATCAAATACTGACTGGGGAGCAGACCGTAAGGTTTTGCTCAGATTATATCGAGCGTTAATTCGATCAAAACTCGATTATGGTTGTATTGTGTATGGGTCTGCCCGCGAGTCTTATCTCAAAGAGCTCGACACCATACACAACCAGGGACTTAGAATCAGTTTAGGAGCATTCCGTACATCTCGGGTGGACAGTTTATACGTCGAGGCGCACGAGCCCTCATTGCACAACAGACGTGATAAACTGGCCCTGCAGTATGCTACGAAAATAGCATCTTTACCGAATCATATTTCATTTAACACCATATTTAGACCCCTTTACGAGCATTTGTATCTGGTAAAGACTAAAGTTATTCCATCATTCGGTATTCGCATACAACCCCTTTTGTCTGAGGCTGGTATCAGCCTAGACAGTATTGCGAATACCCCTCTCTTTGAGACTCCACCGTGGGCTGTATCTCCCCCAAAGATCGATTTCGATCTTACTCAACATAAAAAGAGAGATACTAGCTCTACGGTGTTCCAATCTCTCTTTAGAGAGTTACGGTCTAAGTTTGGTGATTACGCTCCTATTTACACAGATGGTTCTAAAGATGGTGATCGGGTAGCCTCGGCTACTGTAACACCATCTGGGACCATCTCTGTGTGTCTTCCACCTGCTGCTTCAATATTTACAGCTGAGCTCCAGGCCATTCTTCAGGCATTGGAGTTCATTCAATCATCGCATATATTACAGCACATCATCTTTACTGATTCATTGTCCTCACTTCAAGCAATTAACAATAAACAGCTTGAACACCCATTAGTGGCAGATGTCTATCGTCTGCTACTATCTTATGAGCTCAGCAGTAAAGACGTTGTCTTCTGCTGGCTCCCCAGTCACGTCGATATAAAGGGGAATGATCTAGCAGATTTTGCTGCCAAAGCTGCCCTGGATCTTCCCCTATCAAACATTTTAATACCATATACAGATTTTAAAACTTGTATAAATCAATTTATTTATGGCCGCTGGCAACGGTCTTGGGATCTTGCAGGCACAAACAAGCTTCATCACATTAAGCCTCTCTTAGGAGATTGGCCCAACTCCTATAGAACCAACAGGGGGGGTGAGGTTGTTTTGTGTCGCTCTCGCATTGGTCATTCATTTTTAACACACATTTTCATTTTGAAGCGAGAGCCTCAACCGGAATGTGAACACTGTCATGTTCCTTTGACAGTCAAGCACATTTTGATTGAGTGCAATCATCTCAAGAACATAAGATCAAAATATTACCGTTGCCAGTCTCTATGTCATTTATTTGCCCAACCGGGTTTATATTGCAACATTTTAGACTTTTTAAAAGAGACAAGCTTTTATCATAAATTTTAATTGTATATTTATTATTTCATTTTTGAATTTTAAATTTTTATATGCATAAAAGATTTTTTCGTTTTTAATTATATTTACTGTGATATTGTTTTTATTTATGCATATAATACATTTTCTGTGATATTCATTTAACTTGTCTTCTTGCATAAATCATTTATGTTTGGCGCAATATGGCCCGGTAGGTGCTCATGTGCCATAAAACCACATTTCATTTCATTTCATTTATATAGATTTACTACATCAAAGCTTATTAACGTACTACCAGGTTCTACCTGCTTAGGTAAATGATGAAGGAAATCTATATCATCGCGGAGAAAACTTTTGACTTTAGAACATAGTGGTTTAAGAATGATATCAATGAAGTTGCTAAGTCTTTGGGTATTACTATTTGGTCCGCCTACTATTGGCCTGAATGTTAAATCACCTGGACATTTTATATTTACAACTTCATGATTAGTACGTCTTACAGCATCTTGAATTAACCTACTTTTGTGTACTTTCGGCAATCCATAAAAGTATGCAATGCTTGGGTCGAAGTCCACAAGATATTCTTGTTCCTCTTTTAGCAGCATTCCGATGTAGCCAGACACAAATGTTCTCATATTTACTATAACGTTGTTGTTTTCTTTGATGGTTGATGGCGCATAATATTCCGTGTTTTGGAGCATTTTGAATTTGTTTTCTTGGTAGAATGACTTATCCATAACGACTATAGCTCCTACTTTATCTGCTCGTTTGATAATAATGTTTTGATTATTTCTCAGATTATTGAGAGCTTTCAATTCACATTTATTAAGATTTTTAATGGTAGGTTTTGATTGAATTTTATGAGTAGCTATAGTTGTTATAAATTTATCTAATTGAACATCTTTTCCTGATTTTGGTGTAAAAGAAGATTTATTTCGAGCCAGACTTTCGGGTTCTGGGGGTCGAGAATCATCCTCTCTGTAGAAATGATGTCTGAGGCGCAGTTTCCTACAAAATTGTGTTAGTTCAGACTGAAGTAAGCAGCGATCACCAAACTCCACGGACTCCTTAATAGCCTAGATGTCGACATTAAATTCACTATTGAATCTAGTAAAGTAAAACTAAACTTTCTCGATGTTACGGTGAATCTATTACCGAATGGTCAAATTGAAACTGATATGTATTATAAACCGACACATCAGTATCTCAATTTTAATTCATGTCATCCTTCTCATACCAAACGTAATATTCCGTATACTTTAGCTAGACGTGTGTGTACCATAGTTTCACAATCTGATATCAAACAAATACGCCTTAATGAGCTTAAAGGGTTTCTAAAAAACAACACTACCCGGCAAAACTAATAGATGATGCCATTCGAAAAGCTCTAAGTTTAGATCAGAGCAAATTAAGGTGCCCTAAAACGATTTGTGAAACAAAGAGTCACAAAGAGGTAGCTTTAGTAACTACTTTCAACCAATCACAAGAAGATGGTAAATCTATAATTAGTAATAATCTCCATATTCTTAAAAATAGGCCGATTATGGATGATATATTTAAAAAGACAAAAATAATAAATAGTTTAAAGCAACCTTAAAGCCTAGCTAAATTACTAATCTCATCAAAATTCGAATCAACTAAAATCATACCCACAGTTAACAAGTGTATTGAATCAAAATGTAAAACGTGTTCAATCATAATTGAAGGTTAATCCATAAATATCACGGACAATTTTACATTTCACGTAAAAAAAACAATGACTTGTAAATCAGATTACATTATATATGTAATAATTTGTCCGGGCTGTAAGGGTAGATATATCGGGAAGACCGTTAATATGCTTAGATTACGAATGAACCTCCATCGACATCATATTCTTAATCCACAATACAGGATGATACCCCTGGGCCGACACCTTGATGTGTGTGGCAAATGCAATTTTAATGTATTTCCATTATATCAATTAAACAGCAAAAACAACGATCTATTAGAAGCAAAGGAATCATATTTTATTGACAAATTCAAACCATTGCTTAATTCAAGGTGTTGGTTTTTGTTATATTAACATTGTAAATTATAAATGTTTAATTAATAATTTTATTAATGATACATATATGCTGTATCTTATCGTGTACATTATAGCCGTTATAGTTCTTTGTTGTAACCATGACGTTACTACGTCACATCAATTGTTGGTAAAATTTGTCTGATGAAGCTTAATAAAGCAGAAAGTACTCGCAAAAAAGACTAGTTTTCTTTCCTAAAACATCTTTATTTCGAATATATATATATATATACATAAAGTTTATATTTATTTTTATTTGATATTTACTGTGATATATATAGATAATGTGATTATATATTTCTAGTTTGTCTCGTAACATCGTCATATGTTTGGCGCAATATACCCCGGTTGGAGCTGATGTGCCATTATACAACATTTCATTCATTTTGATCTCCAGTGATCTCTTGACGTGTGTGTACCATAGTTTCACAATCTGATATCAAACAAATACGCCTTAATGAGCTTAAAGGGTTTCTAAAAAACAACACTACCCGGCAAAACTAATAGATGATGCCATTCGAAAAGCTCTAAGTTTAGATCAGAGCAAATTAAGGTGCCCTAAAACGATTTGTGAAACAAAGAGTCACAAAGAGGTAGCTTTAGTAACTACTTTCAACCAATCACAAGAAGATGGTAAATCTATAATTAGTAATAATCTCCATATTCTTAAAAATAGGCCGATTATGGATGATATATTAAAAAAGACAAAAATAATAAATAGTTTAAAGCAACCTCAAAGCCTGGCTAAATTACTAATCTCATCAAAATTCGAATCAACTAAAATCATACCCACAGTTAACAAGTGTATTGAATCAAAATGTAAAACGTGTTCAATCATAATTGAAGGTTAATCCATAAATATCACGGACAATTTTACATTTCACGTAAAAAAAACAATGACTTGTAAATCAGATTACATTATATATGTAATAATTTGTCCGGGCTGTAAGGGTAGATATATCGGGAAGACCGTTAATATGCTTAGATTAAGAATGAACCTCCATCGACATCATATTCTTAATCCACAATACAGGATGATACCCCTGGGCCGACACCTTGATGTGTGTGGCAAATGCAATTTTAATGTATTTCCATTATATCAATTAAACAGCAAAAACAACGATCTATTAGAAGCAAAGGAATCATGTTTTATTGACAAATTCAAACCATTGCTTAATTCAAGGTGTTGGTTTTTGTTATATTAACATTGTAAATTATAAATGTTTAATTAATAATTTTATTAATGATACATATATGCTGTATCTTATCGTGTACATTATAGCCGTTATAGTTCTTTGTTGTAACCATGACGTTACTACGTCACATCAATTGTTGGTAAAATTTGTCTGATGAAGCTTAATAAAGCAGAAAGTACTCGCAAAAAAGACTAGTTTTCTTTCCTAAAACATCTTTATTTCGAATATATATATATATACATAAAGTTTATATTTATTTTTATTTGATATTTACTGTGATATATATAGATAATGTGATTATATATTTCTAGTTTGTCTCGTAACATCGTCATATGTTTGGCGCAATATACCCCGGTTGGAGCTGATGTGCCATTATACAACATTTCATTCATTTTGATCTCCAGTGATCTCTTAATCAATAGTCCAAAGCCGAAACCATCAAATTTTTAAATGGTTTTCAACTAAATCCTTTGTTAGGAGTCCAGAATAAAAAATAATGATCAAGAATAATTTTTGTAAACTCTCTGAAATAGGTTCTGTACCAACATTACCATGTTGGAATTTCGATAATTAACTCATATTATTAACTCGTTAATTGTAAAATTTTAACGCGTTAACCAAGTAAAAGGAAATTTTTAACTTAAAGGACCTAAGTCCGTAACTCAAAATCCTCCAAAATCGTCGACATCGAAAACGCGAATTATTGGTCAATTTAAATCAACATTGCTGATGTAAACTTACCGGGAAAAGGTGAGCTTCTGATATCCGATATTTAAGATAAAATATTTTTTTAACATTGGTACACGAATCGTGTACCATAATACGCTTCAGCTCCAGTTGTATTGAGAGACTCGAGGGACGAGGCTAGACACATTGCAGTAAGTCATACGGAGTTAGTAGACTGGAATAACTAGACGCTCGACTTTTTCACATCATTGACATTGCTGGCTTATTTCGCCAAACATAACTGATTTGAAATTGGAGTAATCACGGAAACCATTGAATGTAAATCAGTTTATATACATTCATATTACAGTATTATATGCGTTGCGAATCACATTTATGAATTTCTAGGCCCCAAATGTTAGCGATTTAGCTCCTTTAAGGCGGCTACAGATCGACCTTGCGACGCGACTCAACTGTCGGCGACTATCGTAGATTGCACTCAGATCGAATTCAGCAATGATCGCCGACCAGTTGCTTTCGGTCGTACGATTGAACGCGAGCGCGCTCACATCGACACCGACTTGTGGCGTCGTCACGAATAGATCATGTGACTCGTTCAAAATGGCGCCACACAAAATATGCCTAATTATTCCAAAATCTCTCCATCTAATTAGCGAAACTATTTTGAGAAAGTAATTTAAATTAACTCGAGGGATTCAAATTTTTGTTTATGATTCTATTTGATATGATTTATATTCCTAAATTTTAGATTTATCAACAAAGGCTTTATGTCAACATATTACAAAAACGCCGTAGACAGGCAGCTACAGCAGTCGCGTTAGCCGTTTATCTAGGCTTAGAAGAGAAGCAAAAAAAAACCGAATTTGGAAGAAGGATTGGCAATCAGGCTTTCTTCTTCTTCGGTCGTCCACGAGGTCGCCATTTTGATTTTTCATTCGCCGCAGTCGGCAACCGATCGTAGAAACGCACGCATCGACGACGACGAGTCGGCGACTGGTTCCGTCGCGTCGTAGAAGTAGAACATGTTCAACTCCTGCGACTCAGTCGCCGATCGTGAAAAACTGTCGCACGACGGTCGTAGCTAGACTCAGATCGACTTGAATCGGCGACTGAAATCGTGCGACGATCGGCGGCAGTCGCCGGAAAACCAGTCGGCGACCAGTTGAGTCGCGTCGTAAGGTCGATCTGTAGCCGCCTTAACTCTCATCCGTCGTTGCCGGTCTCTGCCCTTCGAACTGTCAACAATTGGTGTGCAACATCGAGCCCTTTCGATTTTCAACATTCTGTTAATGTTAATTTTCGTTCTGGGGTTACGCCACTATTCCGAAAACACTATGTTAAAAACAGACGCTAGAGTTTTTAATGGTTTTATTTAAATAAAAAAAAGTTTGTTGTGACAGTATTAGAACTGTGAAGCATTGGGGATGAAGAGGATGAACCATTTTGATTTACAGCATTCTGGGACTTTTTGAATGGCAAGCTTGTGAACTACATACAGATTAAATTTCGTGAAGACATCCAAGTTGTCCTTTTCGATAAGCTGCCGTCGAGCGGCATTGAGTTCGATCAAGGTATAGACAGAGAAAAATCCATTTCGTTCGGGAGTTACGCCACTTTCCGAAAACATCTTGATTCTAACATATGCTGGAGGTTTTAATGTTGTTTTTTTTAAAGAAATAATTTGTTGCGAAGCCATAAAACTTTTAGATGGCGAACTCACAAATTGATGTTTCAAATTTAGTGTGAAGCATTGGAAATTGAGAGGATGAACACTTTTGATTTTCAGCATTCTCGAACTTTTTGTTCCAGAGATAAAGTAACCTACGTGTACGGAAATCTTGTGAACCCGATAGAAATTAAATGACGTGAAAACATCTTTATCAAATTAATTAAACATCCATGCTGTCCTTTGCGATAAGATGCCGTCGAAAGGCATCTGGGTCGATCCAGGTATGGACAGAGAAAATACCACGGGCTTCTCTAGTCTGGGATTCCTTTCAAAGAGGGGGAGTAGGAACTGACAAGAAAAGGGCGTCTGGACATTGGTATTTCACGTAAAATCGAAGTTCACCTCTGTACTTGCACGAAAACGACAGTCTGACAGGTGGAATTGGATGAAGTATATAGTTGGAAACGTAGTAGTGTAGTCCGGACAAAACTTCATTCATAGCACTCCGTATGACGTGTACACATTGGCGTGCACGTAAAAGATCCCTTGACCATTAGAATTCGATATAAGAGTTGACCGTAGAGCCGCTTTCCAGGCAAAATGCCTCTCATAGCACACTGTATGGTTTATGCCCGTCTTTATTAGCTCAATTGGCACATACCAGTAGGACATTAACCTCATTTCATATCAAGCCCCGATGATTTTTTTTCACCTGTGACCAGTCGTGTATATGTATGTATGAATGTATTGTCAACGAATTCATAAAAAAAATATTTCGCAACTACTCAACATTAATGCAATAACCCTCGAACAAAATGCATTCAGTCTTGCACCAAAATTGATATCAATTTGATAAAAAATTAATCAACGCTGCATAGAAACAGAAGACAAAAGACCTATTATGTTTTACATGAAGTATGGTGTTTACGCTGTTCCTTAATATTGATATTGTTAGAAAATGGTTTCCTATTAGCTGTCGAGTATATTAGTTTAAGATATACGTCAATGGATCAACACTTGAGGAATATTTTGTGTTGATTTAAGACTTGCTGTTGATGTGTTGAAGAAGACGGTTTAGATTAAGTCGTTCTATTTTCTATTGTTTTGTTATTTCTATTAAAGTTAAAGCTTGCTTTATGATAATCGATATAATCGTTGATAAAACACGGTTAAACTGGGACTGTTAATATTAACATTTAACACTTCCGAATGGAGAGAGCGCTCGCGAGAGAGGGGGAAAGATAGAGAGAGGGCGAGAGAGAGAGAGGGGGAGGTAACGTCAACTCGACCCAAACTAAGTTATTTCGGGACTAACACATGGTTCAATTGTATTTCAATGATTCGCCAACGCGTAGGGGTCTTTAGCAGTGAGAGAATACCCAAAAGGTTATACATACGATTCTATTCCTTGTCATGTGCAGCCGTGTAATCGCAACCACGATTCATCAAACCTCCTGATTAAACATCCTACTCTGTTGCACCTACTGGGCTACTGTCTAGGGTTTCGTTAATTACACACCATCTAGTCTACCGGCATTTCATCCCATTCCAACGTCCAGACGCTAGGCCCCCAAATTCTCTTGGCATTTCATCCCATTCCAACGACCAGACGCTAGGCCCCTAATTATGTAGAACCGGAGCCTGTTTCACAAAATTTTAACTAAGATAAATATCCAAATATTACTAATTTGATTAAATAATATTAAATATTAAGTATCGACTAAAATTTGGATTTTATTTTTAGTTAAGATTTCGAGGGTCCCGGCCACAGGAAACCATGTTGATAATTCCCAAAGAACTTTATATCCTACTGACTGAGCCACCGTGATACCCTTCAACCATATTAAAAGGAATGTTTCCGATTAATCAAGGTACTTACTTTTTTATTTAGAACCCGTTGTTGTTGTCCCCGATAATAGTCACGTGAGTATTAGTATTGATTTACGTGGAGTTAAGTGGCGTTAACAAGTCTTTTATACAAAGTCATCTTCCATTTAAACACACAAATAATATAATCTTAGCTTAAAGCCCATCTTAGACTAATGTAATTATCCAATCAGGTCTTTCTTTAGACATTTAGCCCGGAGCTACAATGACTTATTTCCTGTGTAAACTGTCGAGCGTAAATCGTTAGTCCGCGTTATGGATGAAGAGTTATATGACATAATTATCTAATCAGCGTGTACACGGACATTTGGCCCGGGGCTGTATGGCATACTTCCTTAAGCTGAAGTAGAGTCTAATTTGTTTAATAATTGGATACTAATATAACAGTGCGCTCAGTTCCTTGTTGGACCAATCTGTAAATAAACACAAACCAGCTAAACCTTGTGCGTTCACGTTGCACGAAAAACGTTGTCGGTAACAAGGGATATTCTAAGACTCCAGACAAAATTCGGTTTTAAGATGCATAATTTTATTCAAATACGTACGGAAGCTCAAATACGAACTCATTTTGTTTTTTTAAATTTTCTATTTTATAAAAAAAAAATTAATTTTGTTTTTTTTATTTTCTATTTTGTTAAAAAATAATTTTAATTTTGTAAAAATAATTTTAATTTTGTAAAAATAATTTTAATTTTGTAAAAATAATTTTAATTTTGTAAAAATAATTTTAATTTTGTAAAAATAATTTTAATTTTGTAAAAATAATTTTAATTTTGTAAAAATAATTTTAATTTTGTAAAAATAATTTTAATTTTGTAAAAATAATTTTAATTTTGTAAAAATAATTTTAATTTTGTAAAAATAATTTTAATTTTGTAAAAATAATTTTAATTTTGTAAAAAATTTAATTTTAATTTTGTAAAAAATTTAATTTTAATTTTGTAAAAAATTTAATTTTAATTTTGTAAAAAATTTAATTTTAATTTTGTAAAAAATTTAATTTTAATTTTGTAAAAAATTTAATTTTAATTTTGTAAAAATAATTTTAATTTTGTAAAAATAATTTTAATTTTGTAAAAATTTAATTTTAATTTTGTAAAAATTTAATTTTAATTTTGTAAAAATTTAATTTTAATTTTGTAAAAATAATTTTAATTTTGTAAAAATAATTTTAATTTTGTAAAAATAATTTTAATTTTAATAATTTTAATTTTGTAAAAATAATTTTAATTTTGTAAAAATAATTTTAATTTTGTAAAAATAATTTTAATTTTGTAAAAATAATTTTAATTTTGTTTTTTTTATTTTCTATTTTGTACAATAATTTTTAATTTTGTAGATTAATATTTCATTTTGTAAAAAAATCTTATACACACACCCTATCTGACATTTATGTTTTCTTTACATCCTTATCAGTTCCGGGAACGCTACATTAGTTTTCATCACCTTTGACCTACGTTGACAGCACGATTATGTATAGGGTGGTCTATATTGAACATGTATGTATTAAAATGGGCTCTTCCAACCAGCTTGCAGACACAATGTAAGTGGATGGTACCTAGTTTTTATATTAAAATATGGACTAAATAATCAAAATTTCAAGAAACCATAGACAACACATCACATCTTTCTTAAATTATCACCTAATATTAGCAAAAACCTTTCATACAAAATATGCAAGAAATTATTAATACAAAGATGCCAATCAGTGCACTAAAGACATAACGGCACCGAGTACAAGACAATAATCACTTGTACATGGTTAGCACGTTTGTGCCGTATTATAAAGCCTGCCACTCTGTCGACTGGCGTGGTTTCGAATCCCCGGTTGTATGTAACAAGGAGTAGAGTTTTCTCCGGGTCCTCCGGTTTCCTCCAACTGCTAAATACCCCTGCGCGCAAGCGAATTATTGAAATAAAATCAAACCATATGTTAGCCCCAAAATGACCTATGTGTGTGTCGGGTGGACGTTAACCCCCTCCCCCTCTCTCGCTCTCTCTCTCTCTCTCAGACGGAGAGCGGAGACACTTATCAATCATATTTACATCGGAGAAATGTAGTGAACGCAATTTTAACTTTTATATGGGGAATCACGGTGGCTAAGTGGATAAGGCGCTGGTTCGCTAGCCTGAAGGTCAAGTGTTCGATCCCTGCATTGGCCGAGAAAGTTCATCTCGATTTTCCGACGTGATTTCCCCTGAGGACAGCTGCCTAGTCGTTCGGATGGGACGAAAACCGAGGTCCCGTGTACACATGGGAGTGCACGTAAAAGATCCCTTGGCAGTTGGAATTCGATATAAGAGTAGGCCGTAGCGCCGCTGCCCGGGCAAAATTTCCGTCATAGCACACTGTATGGCGTGTGCCCGTCTTCAATTAGCTCAGGTTAAGTGGGTACCAATATTTTTTATTTGGCGACACAGACGCATTTTTAATAGCCCACATCAAATTTTTGGTGACGATCGTTGTCATCTAAATGAAGTCGGCAATAAGAAATTGTATCGAAGCATTAGATAAGCTTTGAAATTCGCTTGTGATAATTTAAGTTAAACCTGGGCCGTCAATTATGAAGGTTATGGCCGACAGGTCGCTGAGGTCAGTTCAAATCAGTGCAAGTTCAATGATTGTTACATTGTTTCACGTAACGGTATAATGCCAGGTGGCTGAGGACAGTTCACTACGATCGTGCATAATGCTTGGGAAAAACAAAATTATAAATTATTTTACAAAATAGAAATTAAAATACAAAATATGAAATTATAAGTTTGAAATTATAAATTAATTTACAAAATTATAAATTTTTTTACAAAATAGAAATTAAAATACAAAATATAAAATTATAAATTTAAAATTAAAAATTGTAAGTTTAAAATTAAAAATTATAAGTTTGAAATTAAAAATTATAAGTTTAAAATTAAAAATTATTTTACAAAATTAAAAATTATTTTACAAAATTAAAAATTGTTTTACAAAATTAAAAATTATTTTACAAAATTAAAAATTATTTTACAAAATTAAAAATTATTTTACAAAATTAAAAATTATTTTACAAAATTAAAAATTATTTTACAAAATTAAAAATTATTTTACAAAATTAAAAATTATTTTACAAAATTAAAAATTATTTTAAAATTAAAAATTATTTTACAAAATTAAAAATTATTTTACAAAATTAAAAATTATCTTACAAAATTAAAAATTATTTTACAAAATTAAAAATTATTTTACAAAATTAAAAATTATTTTACAAAATTAAAAATTAAAAATAGAAATAGGAAATCGAAAAAAACAAAAATAGTTCGTATTTGAGCTTCCGTAAATACGATCAAATTACAGATTCATATCAAGACTGTAAAAAAATCAATCACAGGTATTAACAGCGACGATATTTACACATAACGCAATTGTCATTTCCGTGTAGAATCCTCCTTTTGATGAAGTTGGTAGAGGACCCTGATTTGCTTTCAAACTCTAGATTACTAGAATGACAAAAACAATATAACCAGTAAAAAGGTTCCAAATACAAAGCTAGCACCGAGCGTTGAATAGATTAAACACTTTCAACCAAAAACAAATTGAAGGGAGGGGGGGGGGGGTCCATATGACCCCTTGTGTACGGTAATGGAATACTCGTAGTTTCTTGCCAAATGATGTATGTTGCCACTGCCTCTTTTCATTCTATTCACAGCATAAAACTCGACATTAGGTAGCTGACAATGTATAAAATTCTCGCCAGACAATTATGAACCAGTTCCTCACAATCGTTAAGGATATGGTCGCGGGGACCCGCAATACCCCTTGTATACGCACAGGGGTTAAATGACCCTTAACCTTTAAATAGAAGCGCATATTCAGGTAAAAATCAACATTTCGGCAAGAGATATTGTGGCGACAGGTGGTGCTAATTGGTGCTACTATACAGGAACCAACTTGTCAGTGCGAAAAAGCGCTTGGGTACGAAACGTCGGCGACTGTAACGTCATACAATTCCATAGAATACAGTTCTCTATTTTTATCAATAAAATTAGAGAACCTTACTGTGGGGTTCTCTAGTCTTCGTTAATCAAAAAAAGAATACCTACTGGGGAGGGGAGGGGATTGCTAGGTTCCTTTGTCTGTATCAAACAAAAGAGAATACTAATGGAAACGCCGTTACGTTCACTGGTTTTCATCATGCAAATGAGAATACTAGTCGAAACGTCGCTCGGTCCTCTTGTATTTTTCAAGCAACTGACATATTGCGTTATGGGATGAGGATCTGTGATCGATAATTAGAAGACTTCAGATTTAAAAGGAAACTATTGTTAAGATGAAATCGGTTATGAGCTTCTTTGACGACACAAAAAGCTACAAATGAAAGTAAATTTAACAAGCAGGCTGGGTTCGGCGAAATCCTTCAAAACAAAAACGGAGCTTTTACCAATCACTATTCGAAATAACCGTTGAAAACCGTTTCTCGACGTCGTAACTATAGATAGAATCAAAATGTTCGTAGATACGTCAATTTTGATTGGCTAAGCACTAGAATCAATCAAATATTATCCAATCAAATTACTAAAATTTAGATTTTTTTTTAGCTAAGTTAAAATTTTGTGAAACAGGTCCCAGTTCTTTATTTGTCTTGAACCAAAGAGACTAAAATCTTTTATGAAACACCGCATAATGTATCTTTAATAATTCATATTCGAAACACAAAACAGTTTACCGCCTTCCAGGAGACAGTGTCTTTATTCCTTACAGTCTTTCAACTAGCTTTTAAATCTCCGCCATCAAAAGCATGTTTTTTATGGTCATTTAACAAAATCTGTGAAGTTTTCTCCCAAAATTAGTCTATTGACTTCTTGTTTGTGATGCTGATAATTTAATTTTAGAAAATGTCTGCGAAGGCTAAGAAAACTGCCAGTTGCTGTTAGCACATCTCGCGCTTCCTACGAAGTGTCCCGATAGCTGGTAGCGAATCGTCACACGGTCTGTTTGACTTGGCAGAAATAAAAGTGCTCGTATAATGGTTAACCTTTGATGTAAGCCGTTACGTTAAATTATTTATAAAATGGCTGGTTATTTTCTGCTCAGGGTGTTATTTATATCCGAAGTAGGAAGAGGGTTCGGAGGGGGGGGGGCGGTCTTAGATTCTGATTTCACAATAAAATCTAAATACCGCAGACTAATCGTAATTTATATAAGGTGTTTCATTTGTCATTTTGTACGAAAGCCTATCAATTCATGTTGAATATATTTTGTGAAATTAAATTAAATGGGGTTTAAGGTCCTATACGGGGCCTTGGGTTTTCGCGTCATTTGAACAACTAGCCAGCTGTCATTGTCAGAATCTCCGTCTTTAGTTTTCGATTTCTCAATCTCGATATTTAATTGTGTATGATTTATGTTATAAAGTTTGTCTTAAATGATTTATGTTATAAAGTTTGTCTTAAATGATTTATGTTATAAAGTTTGTCTTAAATGATTTATGTTATAAAGTTTGTCTTAAATGATTAATGTTATAAAGCTTGTCTTACTTAAGTTTTTTTGATAAAGCTTGTCTTAAATGACCAAATTTATTCAACCTACTTTAAATATTTGCAATGTATCGAAAATGTCTATATCATATTGAAGATTTCTTAAATTATTAAATTTATACATCTTACCTTTAAATAGACACACAGTTTCAAAATTTCCTACTGTACATGGTTCAAATTATTAAACTTACCTCCAAATACGTATAGTTTTATATCTTATTGAGAGAGAAATGCGGTACAACATCCACTCTAGACACAAACTAGATCCAAAGTATGGTTTTCAATTTGAATTCAATAATTCGCTTGTGCGAAGGGGTCCTTAGCAGTATGAGGAAACCGTAGTGCCCAGAGGAAACCCACGAGGTTGAGAAGGCGCCCCTATCCCCATGTCACATACGCTCACACTAGGTCTCGAAACCACAGCCGCAAGCCAGAGGTGACCGACCAGCTAGAGGTCGAAGCGCGGCACTCTAGACCACTAGCCCCCCCTGTATATATCTTATTGAACATTGTTTTAAATTATTAAACTTATCCGTACATATCATGCAGTGTTCCATAATAGTATCTATGTGATAATGAACTTTATCACCCAATAATACATTCTACAGTAGATATCGCTTGTGTGATAAATTCCATAATCTACCTGCGATATCTCCTGATATTGCTTTACATGAATTTGATTTGTCAATCAAAAAGGAACTTCTTTTTTTATTTCAAAGAACGGTTCATTTGTTATTAAAAGTCACTTTTTTGTTATTAAAAAGGAACTATTTTACTTAATTGACCTTGATGGTAACACTGGGGGGAATATAAAGAGTTTGCAATGGTTGAATTGCTGTCAAAAAATTGATGTATCATAACACCATACTTCAGGGCCGGTGGAAGCAATTCTTGATTTGGGGTTGGGGGGGGGGTGCTTCCATACTAAGTCCCCATAGCGAGGGTCCAGGGCCCCCGAGGGGCCGCAATTACCTGACGAAAACACTACTTGCGGCCAAATTATTAGGGGGGGGGGTACGAGGACGTCTACTAGACTTGTTCAGAAGTCATTTAATCAATAATAGCCAATGTGTGATTGTCAGTGCTTCATCGTCCTGTCCCTTGTTGAATACCTAGATTGTTTGCAGATGATGTCAGCTTGTACTTGAGAATCCATGACCCAACTGCATGCGCGGCTGTCCTAAATGAAGATCTGGATAAGATCAATACATGGGCAAAGACTTGGCTAGCCTCTTTCAACCCACTGAAAACTGAAACACTTAAAGTATCTACTAAAAAAAATTACCCAGTATTGCCAACACGATCACTAGACCACACTGCAATAAAGGAAGAATTCGAGCACAAACATTTGGGGCCTACTTTTCAAAATGACTGTAAATTTGATAGACATATCGACAATATCTTTACGAAAACTTGACTAGGCTTGTAAACGTTCTCCGCTCTTTTAAGTACAGACTACAGGAGAGGCGTCATAAACTTATACTCTTTCACAAAATCTCACACCACCATATCTTCGCGAATTGATATAATTCCCGGAAAACCCTTATAAACTTCGTAACAAACCTAATCTATCAGAGTACTTTTGCAGAACATCTTTTTTTTAGAAATCATTTACATGTATATAGGAATTAAGGAATGGAATCGACTGTCTGACTTTATAGAATCATCTCCCTCATTCAGAATATTTAAAAGTAAATTGAGACAAGTTGTCAAACAAGCGCTATCATACTTTACTTCAGGAAAAAGAAAGAATCAGATTTTATATTTCGACTTCGCCGTTCCTGTAGTGACTTAAGTGGTCGTAGGCTCTTAAGGCACATCCCAGACAGCCTTGTATGCGCCTGCGGTCATGATTTTGAAGATGCCGAAAAATACCTTTTAACCGGTCTTCGACATTCCGATGCACATAAACACGTAAACATTCAGTTTTTACCTTACCCCAAAGTATGATTTCAATACGGCCATTTTTAAAAGGCACTAACGATTTTATTATTTCAAGTATTATCTTTCAACAAGTCAAAAGATTTCTAGACATCTCCGGAAAATTCAATTAAAACTTGTATCCAGTAGCTTAACATATGAATGAATGAAAGAAATGGGGTTTAACGTCCTACTATTCAATTAAAACTCCGGAAAATTCAATTAAAACTTGTATTCAGTAGCTAAAAATATGAATGAATGAAATGGGGTTTAACGTCGTACTATTATGCACCTAACCTGGGTTAATGGAAGACGGACATACGCCATACAGTGTGCTATAAAGGACATTTTGTCGGGTGGCGGCGCTACGGCCTACTCTTATATAGAATTCAAACTACCAATGGATCTTTTACGTGCACTCCAATGTGTACATGGGACCTCGGTTTTTCGTCGCATCCGAACGACTAGGCAGCTGTCCTCGTCAGGACCTTTCCTCTGACAAGGGGAAATCACGCCGGAAATCACCTCCAGGCTAGCGAACCACGACCTTATCCACTTAGCCACCGTGATCCCCGCTAAAAATATGACTATGGCAAACCTGAAACTGTAAATATGACATAACCCCCGTTCCTTTTTATTTTTCATTTTATTGTTATACTATTTAGATTGATGTTATCATAATATGGTTATATAGTCTTTTTTATATATTTTCGGTTATATAGGAGAGAGGTAATATAGGCCTAGCCTGTTCCCCAATCCTATTCTTTGAAGACAATTATTGTTTATACAAAAAGAAAAATTGTATGTTATTTGTTAAACTTTACCAGATTCCTGTAAATAAACATCATAAAGACGTTCTCTATGTGATTACTGTAACCAAATGTTGAGACTAAATCTATTAAGAGTCATTATTCTGGCGACTTCCATGAAAAATGTCTTTAAATTGCTTCCGCCTCCGATGTGCGTCAATGGGGAAGTATGTAGGAGGGCGACCAGGTTATTTGTAGTACATCAAGTCGAGCTCCCGCTGATTTATGAACATGCACGATACCATGCACGCGCAGCCACGTGCAGCTGTCAATCAATGTCCAGTTTTAAGTATGTAGTTTATTTCAGCAACTTCATGTCTCGGCAATAATATCGTGTATTAAAGCTTTCAGTGGGATGAAATCTACATTGATTTTCCCACAACCTACAGCTGCTAAGGCCACAAACAATATCACTGAATTACGTTTTACATCTTGTCAACACGTACAACAATAACAGTTAAAGAAACAACATGCAATTTGCATTTTTGACCCAAAAATTAATCCAGGCTAATATTTTATCAGATTGACTATTGAAAGGGATATTATGTAGGTAAGATTAGATGAAGAGCCGGCAGTTTATAGTTATAAGAGAGAGAGAGAGAGAGAGAGAGAGAGAGATAGAGGGAGAGAGAGAGAGAGAAACGGGGTTTAACGTCCACTCAACACAACTACGTCATTTCGGGACTAACATCATATGGTTTAATTTTTTTTCAATAATTCGCTTGTGCGTAGGGGTCTTTAGCATTAGGGGGAAACCCACGAGGTTGAGAAGGCGCCACTATCTCCATGCCACTTGGCCATCCTAACTACATGCAATTTGCATTTCGGGCCCAAAAATTAACCCAGGCTAATATATGTCGCCAAATTGATTATTTAAATGAACATTAGGTAAGATTAGACGAAGAGCCGACAGGTAATAGTTTTTTCAACATAGATAATGAAAAATTAATACACTGAAACATTTCAGTCAAATTACTTTATTCTGAGCTAAGAGGTTCTTATTTCGATCATACCGTAGTCTCGAATGTTATTGTTACCATTGTTACGACAATATAGTGAAGGCTCATTTGTCATGAAATAAATATTCGTGTCAATTTTTTGGTAAAAGCAAAAACTCAATTGATTCTAAAAGAAGAAATCATAAGTTTTACGAAAAATTAGGGTGCCAAAGTCACGATTATCAATTTTTTTGTGGTTAATCATCAACCGCCGTTGAACCACGGATAGGATTCAAATCTGATTAAAATCGGACCCATCAGATGACATCGAGAATTCATTATGGTCTTGCCATGTGAATAAATGTCTAATTAATAGTTTATAAAACATTTAAGGCCAGAAGAAAGACCTACAATAGGCAGATTTAACTCTTACATAATGTATGTGTAATATTCAATAAAGAAAACATAATAAACATGCCAACGATAGAACACCACAGAAAGCTGAAATTTTAATTCAATATGTTCTTGTTAATAACTAACAGAGTTAATAAGCCATTTGTGGACGGATATTCCTATTAGAGATTTCTCTTTTCCCGAGGCCACGGTGGCTAAGTGGGTAAGACAATGACTCGCTAGTCTGGAGGTCGGGCATTCGATCACTTCATTAACCGAGAAAGTTCATTCAGATTTCCCCCCTTGTCAGTTACACATGGCGGGGGGGCGAAAGATCGAGAGCTACCGTACACATTGGCGTGCACGTAAAGATCCGTTGGCATACAACGCGCACGTGTTAACAATACGGTCATTCAACAACCCAAATTCAAACAGATGCCCTTCCATCATAATCAGTTTAAGGGGTCAATCCTGATAATGTTTTTGAAAATAAAACTGTTTAATTTTGTGTTAAAATCCCTTAAAATCCCCTACCTTAGGGCCGAGCAACTAACACAATATATGTGATACGTTTTCAAACAATATTAACCCGCCAGTCTTTTTCTGGGAATAGAGTCCGGTGTCTCAAACAATATTATGCGGTGATTGGATAAAACCAGACTCTTTTTTAATAAAAATAACGTGTCGGTGAAATTTACTTTTGTTATCAAGTACAGCACATGGACCATTCACCGTGTAGACCTCTAAAGGAACGGGAATCGATTATCGGGTAACCCAACGAAAGAATTCACCCGATATCTTAAAAGGGTTACGTGTCCGGATAAGCTGTTTTAACGCTCACGTCCAAACGACTCAATATTTTGAGCTGAAATTTTGAGTCAGGGTATATACACCATTCTTCTATATTTTGGCGTTTAAATTTCATACGTACTCGGACTTTTATTTTTGAGACTCTGTACAATTCGGGACTGTCCCTTTAATTAAACAGGAGAAAATATTGAACTGTTGTGTAGTTGTATTGAATTCCATCCACCGGTTTTGGGGGGGTTGGGATGGCCGAGTGGTGTAGACTGCTGCGCTTCGACCTCTAGCTGGCCGGTCACCTTTGGCTTGCGGCTGTGGTTTCGAACCCTAGTGTGAGCGTATGTGACATGGAGAAAGGGGCGCCTTCTCAACTTCACGGGTTTCCTCCGGGCACTCCGGTTTCCTCCCAAGCGAATTATTGAAATAAAAATTGAAAACCATACGTTAGTCCCAAAATGACCTAGTTTGTGTCAAGTGGACGTTAAACCCTAATTCTCTCTCTCTCTCTCTCCACTCACCGGTCAGCCGCATTGATCATTATTAAACAGGTCATTTCGGGACTAACCTATGGTTTTAATTTTATTTCAATAATTCGCTTGCGCGTAGGGGTCTTTAGCAGTGGGAGGAACCCGGAGGAAACCCACGACGTTGAGAAGGCGCCCCTATCTCCATGCCACATACGCTCACAACAGGGCCCGAAACCACAGCCGCAAGCCAGAGGTGGCCGGCCAGCTAGAGGTCGAAGCGTGGCACTCTAGACCACTAGGCCATCCCAACCCCATAATTATAATGAATATTGATATAGTACACCTTCCATCCAAATAGCATGGTTATAAAACACGTTTATTTACCTCTTCAGTTTTATAGTTTACTATTTAAAATAAATGAGATTTTAGTTTGATTTTAAAGTTTCAAAACATTGTTTGGCACAATGTAGGGAAATTGTCGAAACCCAAAGGATTGAAGTCTATTATAGCTTTGTACTGTTCGTATCATGTCAAGATGTCAACAGAGTGTGGCATGATGTCAAATTGTCGACAGGGTGTAGTATATAAGATGTCAAGTTTTCGACAGAGTGTGGCATGATGTAAAAGTGTCGATAGAGTCTAGTATGATGTCAAGTTGTCGACAGAGTGTAGTATGATGTCAAGTTGTCGACAGAGTGCAGTATGATGTCGAGTTGTCGACAGAGTCTAGTATGATGTCAAGGTGTCGACAAAGTCTAGTATGATGTCAAGTTTTCGACATAATCTAGTATGGTTTAAAGGTATTAACAGACTTTGGTATGATGTCACATAGTCGACAGAGTGTGATATGATGTAAAGGTGTCGACAGAGTGTGATATGATGTCAAGTTGTCGACAGAGTCCGGTGTGATGTCGAGTTGTCGACAGAGTCTAGTATGATGTAAAGGTGTCGACATAGTGTAGTATGATGTCAAGTTGTCGACAGAGTGTAGTATGATGTCAAGGTGTCGACAGAGTCAATTATGATGTCAAGTTGTCGACAGAGTGCAGTATGATGTAAAGGTGTCGACAGAGTCTAGAATAATGTAAAGGTGTCGACAGAGTGTGGCATGGTGCAAAGGTTTAAACAGAGTGTGGCATTGTCGACAGAGTCTAAAATGATGTAGAAAGATTGTGGAATGTAGTATCAGCTATCATACACAAAACAAACACTGACCTGTGCAATGCGAAAAAATAAATTGTTGCTCGAACAGCTGCTGATATCAGCTGTCGGTGTTTCTTGTTACGTGTCAGGCTCATGTCGCATTAACGCACGACAAGGCCAATTTTCCCTTCCTACTTTTTGCCCCGAGTAGGCGAATGAAGACGGAAAACGAAAAAAAATGTATGCGGTTAAAGTATTAACTTCCTGCACCAACTAGTCCAATGAATGAAAGAAATGGAGTTACAATATCACGTTTTGTTCACAAACCAGGCTAATGAAGACAGGAAAATTCAAACGAATTTACTGCATGACGAATAACAGATAATAATGTCTATGATTCAAGCGTTAAATTGTGAACATAAAGTACCATTAATACGGTGCTGATAATATGATTTAATGACAAATCACTGGTTACAAGAGTTCCAGGAACCATTGGCACCGTGTGATTACCTTAAGTATAAGAGTTTATTAACAGTATAGTAATATAACGAATGGTGTACAATTATCACAGCAGGAGGGGGGTTCCCCCATCATACAGGACTTAGACTAGTAATTATTTTCTTTAATTTAATGATACCCTGTTATATTTCATATATTTATTTGTTTTCTACTTTTCGCCCCGTTTCCATGGTAATTATTGTTGAGGTTTTGATTTAGAATTGAAGAAAATTGCCCGTATTAACATTGTCTGGTAGGTTTCGGGGAATATTCATGATTTGGATTGGATGGGATCAGACATGAATTTGGAAAATAAAGTACGAACATGCCATCATAACCTACAAGATTTCCTAAAGATCGAAAAATAAATGTATAATTATTTATCCAAGCAAGGATCTATTGACAAGGAGCCTCAGAGAGCGCTTAAGAAATTACTTTTTTTCACGTAGTTTGAGGTCCTTTTTTCGGGTTAAGGGACCTGTTTTAGTGTATAATTTTCTAGAGCCAAGGGATATTTTACGTGCACGCCAATGTGTACATGGGACCCCGTCCTGCATCACTGACAAGGAGAAAACCACGCCAGAAAATTTGGACGAACTTTCTCGGCCAATGCAGGAATGGAACACCCGACCTCCAGGCTAGCGAGACAGCATCTCACCCACTTAGCCACGTGATCCCCAAATACTGCAGGATACACTTTATACAGTCAGTTTTAGAGCCCCCTCCCCGGTGTACCACACTCTGTCCGTCGTTCTATGGCACGTCAGCTCCATCTCTGACCATTGACCGACGTGGATTTTTTGTGAAATGTATTGGTGGTCAGGGTCCATTATTTAAATTAGCCTCCCATTCTCAGCCTTCTTAAGTATTCAATAACCACTAATACTTTCACTAATAGTAACGTCTATATACAACGTCACGTGACTAATATACCAATCAATGTGCGCGTGCCTCTCGCGTTCTGTTGTTAGCTAGCAATATACCGTAAGTTTTCACTGATATTCAATGCACGAGAAGTCGTAGAGAAACAACTTTATAACTTTCTGTGTTCTATTCGTTTAACGTGGATTTGTATTGACAGTTTTAAATATTAATTTTGTAAAATAATAATTTATGCAGATGTGATATCAATCTAAGGTAAGAATTTATTTGCAATAATATTAAAATAAAAACAAAAAACTATTCTTTATACGAAATAAGAAAATATTTGGCTGTTTAAGTGAGTTAAAAATGTGAAATTGTTATTTCAACTTGTTTATGAAAAATAGTTTTAAAGCCCCAATACCACTCTTGTTGTAACTAAATAATATGTCCCAATCATTATTTTGGTCAACAAATTGTACTATTGTACAATATTCCAATTAATTGATAATACAAATTTTAAAAAATTGGAAAAATTCAACTACATGGTTTGAAAAGCTTCACGTAAACACTTTCAAATGCAACTTAGGATGTAATGGATAATTTACACAACAGGTAGGACACTAAACATCTAGTAGTTAGAATAAGAATAAGGCTATTTTTTTTCTTGACCTGTCAAGCCAGCAAGAGTGGTATTGTCCCTTTAAGTAAAATACTGTTATTTAGATAACTCTTCGCCCATTCTGCTAACAAGGGCCGAGACAGCCCCACGGACATTGTGGTTAATCCTTGTTAGTGGTGCAGGGCGGATGGCTTAATAAGGAGCAGCAACCAGTCGTTCAGATGCGTTTAAAAACCTAACCTGTGGCTGCACACGTAAAAGACCCATAGACAATTCGTAGGATAAAACGCCGCATACTAAACGGTGTATGATAAACGCGCTAAACAACCGTCGGGAATAAACAGCTAAGAAAAATATCAAATTAAAATTTCAAGAGAAAAATATCAACATCTGCATTCTATCATTTCCGATTTTTTTACCGTGCCTAGGTATATTTAAAGACAACCACTTCAACAACTTGAATTTAATTTCATTCATTTTTTAGCCATATTTCCTTTTTCGAGATAGTCCAGAAATGACCTAGTTTGTGTTAAGTGGACGTTAAACCCTATCTCTCTCTCTCTCTCTCTCTCTCTCTCTCTCTCTCGTCTTTTTCGATCGTCAATTTTCGTACTTACTTGTAGTATTCCCCGTTTACCCCAATACTCACACAATAGAACTCACTCCCGCTTCAACCGCTAGCTGGCCGGCCACCTCTGGCTTGCGGCTGTGATTTCGAGCCTTGGTGTGAGCGTATGTGGCATTGAGATAGTGGCGCCTTCTCAACCTCGTGGGTTTGCTCTGGGCACTCCGGTTTCCTCCAACTGCTAAATACCCCTACGCGCAAGCGAATTATTGAAATAAAATTTAACCATATGTTAGTCCCGAAATGACCTAGTTGTGTTGAGTTGACGTTTAACCCCATTACTCTCTCTCTCTCTTTTTCTCTCTTTCTCAAGACAATGGGTGATTCGTCAAATACAATACCTACCGGTCCTGAATTGTTAAGACTCGCTGTTTGAGGCGTTGGCCCACAGGAATTTGTAATCTTGCGGTCGTGAAAGACAGTTAAAGAGCTCTCTGTATCCGTTATTGTGACATGTTTTCTGTGTTTAAGTGTAAAGCGGGGCGGAAATTCCACTGATGGCTGTAGAAAAGTTGAACACCTCTTGCTAGTACTCTGCTTCCATGTTTTCATCCTCGAGACAGGAAGTAGTGGTATGGAGAATTTGGAAAAAGTTCCCGAGGGCCTGAAAAGCGTAAAGTTATTCAGATGTGACGAAAATCCGAGGGCCTCTATTGACAGCACATCAAAGATACAGGGACATTTGAAAATAGAAAGGCGAAAATCGAGATAATATGAGTACTTTATAGCGCATATGTCCAAGATAACACTTGGCGAATGTCCGCATTCTTTAGCCAAGTTGGTGTTTAAAATTGGGGATCACGGTGGCTAAGTGGATAAGGCGCTGGTTCGCTAGCCTGGAGGTCGGGTGCTCGATCCCTGCATTGGCCGAGGAAGTTCATCTCGATGTGATGCAGAAGGAGGGCCTGACAAGGACAGCTGCCTGGTCGTTCGGATGGGACGAAACATCGAGGTACCGTGTACACATTGGCGTGCACGTAAAGGAACCCTTCGCAGTTGGAATTCAGTTGCTGCCCGGGCAAAATTTCCCTCATAGCACACTGTATGGCGTATGCCCGTCTTCAATTAGCCCAGGTTGGGTGCATAATAGTAGGACGTTAAACCCCATTCCATTCATTCATTCAGTGTTTAAAATTAGAATGTTAAACTCCATTTCATTTCATTTTCCATTAAATTATCCTTCATATAAAAACTCGGTAAAAATTGATCTGTTTACGTAATGACCCTAATCGTATATATAGTCAGTCAGCAGTTAGTCAGAAGGAATTGAAAGATATTTTGATTGAGGGGTTTTTTTTCAGATAAAAAATAAACAAGTTCGCAAAAGGAAATTGAATCGTATCTATCACGTAATGCAGAAAGAATCTTTGAGTAAAATTGATCATAGTCCCACTACGGGTCGTAGGAGAAATTGGAGCGGATCCAACCATCCATTCTGAATACTTTTATACTAATTACAATGCACACTATTTATATCTGTATAGATGTTTTGCTTCGCCTGTAATAAAAATTCAAGTTCAATTTCAACCATCCGAATATAATCTTCAAAGATGGTGCCTGATGTGAAGAGACAAGACTTTAAAAAAGATATAGACATTAAAAACAAAATAGATCTTTGGAAAAACAAAATAACCCGAATTATACAGAGAAAATGATATTTGTAATTCGTGACGTCTTGACAGTGGCCCATTCTTCAAAGAAAATAAAAAAAACCAAACTAATGATGAATACTTTAATTTCCTCTCGAATATTAGAATTAAATCCATAAAATCCATTTAAATCCATCGAAAATTGCTTTTATTTTTGTTTTTTGTCTATATCATTACGCCTTTGCGATCGCCTATAATAATTATTTTGTTTTTTTATATTTGAGTGTAATAGTCCTGTGTTTGTTGTTACGCTAAGACTCAAAAGCACGATATTAATCTTAAGTCACTATAGAACAATTTCCCGTCGCTAAAACTCTAATTCTAGACTTTAGTGCTGTAATTTAATGGGATTTTTCTCTTCAGATATTCCTGATTTTTATCAGATGATTTTCAATTTTGTGACAAGAAAAAAATAAAGCTCTCTTAAAGAATGAAATATCTATGAAAACAAAAGAAATGTTTTGACGAGGTTCTATCAAAGTATCTTCTAAAATATGGTGCTAAATACATTAAAATAAAATTGAGTTTATGGTCCTCTTGTCGTAACGGACTGAGCTAATGAAGACGGAGAGTTTTGCCCTGGCAGTGGTGGTACGGCCTTCTCTTATTTCGAATTCCCTCTGTAAATGTGTAAAAAGGACCTCGCTTTTTCGTCCTATCCGAACAACCCCATGATCAAAACCGGGCATCGTAAAGTTGCCGCCATGAAGTCAAAAAATGAGAAAGGAAATGAAATGGGGGTTTATTGTCCTACTGTTTTGCTTCAACCGGCTTACTCTTATATCGATTCCAACTGTCAAGGGTCTTTTGCGTGCACGCCAATATGTACACGGGACCTCGGTTTATGGTCCATCCGAACGACTAGACAGCTGTCCTTTTCAGGCCCCTCGTTCGGCACCACTGACAAGGGAAAACCACGCTGGAAAATCTGGATAAACTTTCTCGGTCAATGCAGGGATCGAAATCCCGACCTCCAGCCTCCAGACAACCTCTTACCCACTGACCCCCGTTGACAAGTAAGTCAAGTTAAGTTTATGAAAGGTGGATTCTGGTCACAAACGAACTGTGTGGTTATTTACAACATTTGGTAAGAAGGAATTTCAAAATACCCTATGGTTACAGACCGCAATTATCAACTTATTTCCATGAATTACACATATCTCTGAGTGGCCAACACGATTATCCATTTCCAGTTAGTGGCATCGGATCTGTTTGGTTTCCACATTACTGCAGCTCGAGGGGATTTGGATAGCAGATTAATTAGCGCGTGCACGCTGTATCATAAGTTCCGTCATTCAGACAACGGGCGCGGTTTCGATTCCCCGGTTGTACGTGGCAAATTGTATGGTCGCCTGTCCCTCATTGGTTTTCTCCGGATCCTTTGGTCTCCTCCCACTGCTAAAGACTCCTACGCGCAAGCTAATTAGTGAAATATAATGGAACCATATGTAAGTCCCGAAATGACCTAGTTGACTCAATGATAGACTTTATAATACTGTCCCACGTGGGTTTTCTCCGGATCCTTTGGTCTCCTCCCACTGCTAAAGACTCCTACGCGCGAGCGAATTATTGAAATATAATGAAACCATGTGTTAATCCCGAAATGACCTAGTTGACTCAATGATAGACTTTATAATACTGTGCACATGCGCTACCCGAGGCATCTACAAGGAATTGGGGAAGAGATCGCGATGGGCGACTAGACACCAAGGGTATAAACAGCTGTCAGGCTCCATGTGTTAGAGAATAAAGAAAAAGGAAAAGGATTTCAAGAAAAATTAAAATTAAAATCTCTAAAGATAGCAGCTTGCTGCATTTCATCAATCGTGTCACCAATTTTATACCAGGCATTCACGTACACAAACGAAGCCATATACAATCAAACGTGAAAGATTTTCATCAATATTTGACTTAAAATGGCCGCCAACTAAAACACGATGTTTGCTTAATTGAACATCAAACACACATAATTTTATTATTTTGTTATTTTCATTTTGTATTACTGGGGTTATAAAGCATGAAATGTGAACCATTCATACGCGTTAAGATACAACAACTGTGGACCAGCTAATCGCGGTTGATTAGTTCCGGGTAAATTCGGCGTTAAACTTGGTTATAGAAACCGTTATAATATGTAAGACTTTTAGAAAATAACTTATATAAATAATGACGGTTTCAGGGCTGAATTACATATCGACGAACATTTGGTTTTTACAATTAATGAAACAACCAGAGAGAGAGAGAGCGAGGGAGAGGAGAGAGGGGGAGAGAGAGAGTCCAACCGACTCAAAATAGGTCATTTTGGAACTAACATAGGGTTCGATAGCGAGAGAGGGAGAGAATGAATGAATGAAATGGGGTTTAACGTCCTACGCTTAAGCACCTAACCTGGGCTAATTGAAGACGGGAGAGAGAGAGACAGAGACACTCACACTAGGTCGTTTCAGGACTAACATAGGGTTCGATTTTATTTCAATAATGCGCTTGTGCGTATGGGTCTTTAGCTGTTGGGGGATACCGGAGGATCCGGTGGTACCCTACGAGATTACAGACGACCCAACTTCTTGTCACGTACAAGCAGGGAATCGAAACCACGACACTTACAAAATGATAGACCTTTTGATTAAACGCACGCTCCTGTTAATCATTAGACAACCCAACCCTCTTTGGATTAACACCTTAAATTTTCTCAGCCATTACGTTTACAGACAAGTCATGTATGGCTCTATAGACCTCACCAAATGTTCACATAGGGCATTGATCTGACGAAACCCATTTCCTTGGTAAATAGTTTAACACCAGTTTTGTAATAGTATAGGGTCTGCGTCGAGGTCTTCATATTGGGTTTAAGAGATCTGAAGAAGAAAATGAGTATTTATTTTAGAGATTTTCTCAAATGAGGTTCCATAAATATAGCGTTGAAGATCTGGGGAGGAAAATGACTGTTTATTTTAGAGAGTTTCTGTGATGCTCTTCCAGTAATATCGCATATTGCAAAGCAATGCATGAAATAGGTTTCCCATTCAAGTACTTCCGGCTCATTGCCTCGAGATTCTGTTTTACAAATGTTTGCATCATGTGGACATAGAACAGATTATTACGTAAAATATTACGTTATCTGGTAAGCCGAAATGGCTGGCTGGCTACCCGAGAATTCGTTCCCTGTGTTTCCCGAGAGTTCATCGGGATATTCCGATACCATGTTTGGATTCGGTTGCTGTCAGAGCAAAAGTATCAATCGTCACAGGAAAAGAGTAGGACGTTAAACTTCATTTCATTCTTACATTCATATCGCGGACACCTGAATAGTAAGTGCAGGGGGACTGCACCACACATAATTTACACAACAACAAATATATGGGCAAGAAACAATACGTAGAAATCACAAACGAGCATTACTAAATTTTCATTTTCCGGTTATAAGTCATTTCGATCAAAGCAGCTGCAATTTGTTTTTTCCACCGCGAATCCCATTAACTTCGCGTACGACCAAAATTATATTCCCACATCATGAAGTATAAATCGTATTCAGATTGTACAAACAAACTGGTGCTTCACTGAATGATTGGGATTGGTAGATTTAGTCATCGAGGAACCAGTCAGGTACCCATAGAAATACATCCACTACTCGGGCTAGTAACTTGAGCCCTATTAGTAGAAATAAAAAGTGGTTTAAGTTGAAATTACTATTAATTCGTAATTCTGGTCCTTCCCGAGAAACCCTTTAATGTGTTGTTTTCGTGTGAAAATGGCGTATATTAGTATTAGGGTCACTTCAAGAGATTGTTTATCTCATCACACGGTAACATGATTGGGATTGTTACATAAATATTTGACTTGTTCTTCATCGGGATTCCCGTAAGAGTACATAAAAACGGATGAACAGTACTTCGGACGGGGGGGGGGGGGGGGGGTGCTCACTAATTCGCGTCGACATAAAAAGAATGTCTTATGAGGGAAATCTTGCCCGTACAGCGGCGCTACGGCCTTTACTCTTATATCGAGTTCAAACTGTCATAGGCTCTTTTCGTACCATTCGATCGACTACACATCGTCTTTTGCCAGCACCCCGTCCTACACCACTCGCAAGGGGGAACCATGCCGGATTTCCCGATGGCCATTTTTGTCCGACGCAGGGATCGAACAGTGTACCTCAAAACGCGTCGAGTAGAAGTAGTAGTAGTTGGTGGTTTAACGTCTGCTTCCTCAATAGTGACATCGCAGTCAAGACCTAGGATAGACTACAATGTGATTTTGCCATCTTTCAATTAGGGTATGACCATCAATTAGTTTAGTGGGATTTTCGTCCTTGTATTTATGAAGTGATATCATAAAGAGAAGATTGTTAGGAAATGACGTCAGTAGTAATAGTCGATGGTTGACCCGTTACTAATTAAATGACCATACGATAAAATAGACTGAACAGAAACAAGTGGGCGGAATAATATCTCACTGATTGATTTTGGGAACATTAAACGGTTGTAGAAAATAGTTCGCCAATATTGTCTAGGAGCCACGGTGGCTCAGCGAATATAGTGCTAGCTGACTAACCATGGTTCTATCAAAGTGGGTGAGAAAGTGTTCGTTATTTTCCAGCCTGGTTCCCCATCATGGAGCGCAACGGGGTGTGGGTCATTGGAATGAAAACCTAGATCCGGTGTATACCGTCAGATAAGCAGTGTTGCAGGATGGGGTCACGGGACAGAAAACCGAGATCCGGTGTATGAATAGAGAAATGAGGGTTAACGTACCATCGATACAAACTAGGTCATTTCGGAACTAACATGCTTTTCAATTTTATTTCTATATTCCGCATGCGCGTAGGAGTCTTAAGCAGTGGAAGGAAACCAGAAAACCTTGAGAAAACACACGAGGAAGTTTGATGGGCAATCCCGCTCCCCGCTCCTTGTCAGTTACAGAGGGGGAAACCAAATCAAGCTTCTTGTCTTATTGAGAGATTCCCCCATCCTTAAAAAGGAGTAGGCCCTAGACCGTGGAGTCACTGCTAGGGCCTAATTTCCAACATGGTTATTGTGTCGATTCCGCGGGACGCATGGCCGCTTGTCTAATCATTCCATCCCATCACCCACAAATAGATATCATTAACTTATTTCTATTCAACGGGAAGTATGGCTGGATGTCTTGATTTTGTGTCCGCTATCTCGAACTGCATCCTACGCCCTACGTGGGGTTGGATGGCCGAATGATTAGCACGTGCGTGCTGTACCATAACGGTTGATCAAAAACAAGTGGTGTATGCGGGAGTCAGGTGTCGGGGTTTCAATTCCTCGTTTGTACGTGACAAGGAGTAGGATCGCCTAATCAACCTCTTTTTTTCCCGGTTACCTCGGGGGTTGGGTGGTCGAATGGTTAGCATGTGCGCGCTGTATCATGCGGTCTGTCATTGAGTCAACTGTCACGGTTTCGATTTCCCAGGTTGTACGTAACAAGGAGTAGGATCGCCTGTCCAACCTCGTGTTTTTTTCCGGGTCCTCCTTTTCCTCCCACTGCTAAAGACCCCCACGAGCAAGCGAATTATTAAAATAAAATTGAACCATATGTTAATCCCGAAATGACCTTGTTTATGTTGGAAGGACGTTAAACCCCATTACTCTCTTTCTCCGCCCTCTCTTTATTTGGGACTTTTACACAATAGAACAAGATTGTACTTATGGATGATAGTGGGCGATAAAAAAAGCTTTCATATTCGACTGGTTTCAGACAGTTGTATCCGATCGTTAAGCGAAATACGCCCGACTAAACAGTACAAGTGTTTTTGCCCTACAGATAAAATAAAAATAGACGGATACCTTCCTGGTCCTAATATAACTCATGGCGATATCTCCTAGGTTTTAATTGTTCTTTTAAGCTGCTTACTTAGATAAACTAAAAATCCCCTTGAAGCAACACCCCACCAGGCGTTAAGATTAAAATAACTTATATGTTATCGATAAATTTTATTTCAGCGAGAATTTATATCTAAAAAATGTAATAACTACTGTATTACGTGTATTAGGGTTCGTTAATGTTCCAATGGATTAGTCCCAAAATGGAACTGAAAGCGATAGCCAAAGTATACTATGTTTCTTTTCTCGACAATTTAATTTTTATATATGTTTGCGACTGTTTTTGTGTCTGCCTGTTTGTTGATGATTTGTGGCTACGCTAGGGCTGCCCGAACCTCAAGGTTGCGGTATAAGAGAAACTCAACCGGGTTGTGAGTTTTACCACTTCCGGTTCTAGAGTAATACTTTTTCCGGTATCGCCCATGCAGCTCCGGGTAAACAGCTATCTCTCCATAAACTCGAACGATACTGACCTAACAAGGACCGTGTGTCTGAGAGGGGGCGAGGTCACGTGGCAAGGGCCCATGGAAAAATGATTTGTTATTCCCCTTGGAACGCAAAACTGATAACTGAAATTACAAGCGGGGTGTTAGACCAGTAAGAGTATTACAGAAGGACGTTAAACACCGTTTCATTTTATTTCACAATGGTAGGTTCCACCCCCTTCTATGTTGTCCTACTTTTACAAAAACAAACCTACTTGGTTTGTCTACCTATTGATGTTACAGCCATTCGATGGTATTAAAGGGTCAATCCCGATAATGTTTTTGAGAATAAAACTCTTTAATTTTGTGTTAAAATCCATTAAGGTCCCATACCTTAGGGCCGAGCAACTAACTCAATATATGTGATACGTTTTCAAACAACTTAAAACCACAGTCTTCATCTTGAAATGGAGTTCGGTGTCCCAAACTGTATTATGCGGTGATTTGATAAAACCAGAGTTTTATTTTATAAAAATAACGTGTCGGTGAAATTTACCTTTTGTTATCAAGTACAGCACATGGATCATTCACCGTAGACCTCTAAAGGAACGGGAATCGATTATCGGGTCACCAAACGAAAGAATTGACCCGAAATCTTAAAAGGGTTACGTGTCCGGATAAGCTGTTTTACGCTCACGTCCAAACGACTCAATATTTTGAGCTGAAATTTTGAGTCATGCAGGGTATATACACCATTCTTCTATATTTTGTCGTTTAAATTTCATACGTACTCGGACTTTTATTTTTGAGGCTCTGTTCTATTCGGGACTGTCCCTTTAAGTATATCTCCATGGGCAGTAAATGATATACAAAGATAAAACGTTTTATTAGAATAACAAGAAATGAGAAGGGGCTTTAGGCGAATTTTCTTAAAGATAAAAATGTAAGATTATTGATCTTTTTAAAGATCCAGGTACTCGAGTACCTTTTATTGACATTTAAGTGAGTCATTCTGAGAGACAAACACGTTGTCATTTTGCACTTTTATGTTTAAAAGTACAGAATATCTGAATGGGCGAATTCCGTAATTTTTGTTGACTTGTTAATTATTTTAACAAGGTTCCTTTGTCGCCTCGGTCTTTTAAGTCAAAAATCGCGGGGCCTAACACAAGCCTAGACCGATCACCGAGTCGAACCTCACAGAGAAGGTTGAGGGATAGCTCAGTCTCCGCCATCGCGCAGCTAGATAGATTATTGTGAAACTTTCAACTAGAATTTGTTGTTAGCCGCGGTGCCTCTGTGCGTTAGGGACTGGTTCTTTAAGTAGGAGGTTACAGCTTCGCCCCCAGTGTACACGTCGACGTGCACGTAGAAATTAGAAATAAATTTAAATTCACAGCACACTGTATGGCGCATGCCCGTCTTTATTAGTCCAGTCGGAGCAGAATAGAAGGAATGAATGAATGAAATGGGGTTTAACGTCCTACGCTTAAGCACCTAACCTGGATTAATTGAAGACGGGCATACGCCAAACAGTGTGCTATGAGGGAAATTTTGCCCGGGCAGCAACTGAATTCCAACTGCCAAGGGTTCTTTTACGTGCACGCCAATGTGTACACGGGACCTCGGTTTTTCGTCCCATCCGAACGACTAGGCAGCTGTTCTTGTCAGGCCCTCCTTCTCAGGGATCGAACACCCGACCTCCAGGCTAGCGAACCAGAGCCTTATCCACTTAGCCACCGTGATCCCCCCAGAATAGAAGGATGTTAAAACCAATTTTACTTAATTTCGACGTTAAAATTATAAATAATGTAAATTCACAGCATCCTGTATGGCGCATGCCCGTCTTTATTAGTCCACTCGGAACCGAACGAAAGGATGTTAAACCCTAGTTTTCTTAATTTCATTGTAGCAGCCACTAAATTTACTGTCGATATTACTGTGAGTTTACACAATTCATATTCTGTATGGCTTAACGCCAATAATGAATGTAAGTGCAACACTCGCCTATACTGTGGATTTACATTTACCAGTGTGGAATCACAAAAAAGTGTTTGTAGTATTTTATTTCAATAACTAGGGTTAAAACATTTAGTTAATTGAATAGATCGGAGGTAAACGTGTAATACTTATCTCACGTGCAGCTAGATAATTAACAGGTCACGTGACTATCTTTCTGGAATCACGTTTCAGAAACATTAAGCAGTTGGTATTCTAAAACATAAAGAAAGATAACAACTATGTGCAGAATATCTGCTAAGAAAGATAAAAAGCTGTTTTTGAAGTGTAACTATGGTTTTAAATAGGAATTGGAACCCGAGAAGCGTAGTCTCACCTCCAGTGGGTTTTCTCCGTAGAGTGATTTAAAGTTATATAATGTAAGAGGTAAATCTGAAATGGGGGGGTGGGGGGTGGCCTAGTGATCTAGAGTCCCGCGTTTCGCCCTTAGTTGGCCGGCCACTGTTGGATTGCGGCTGTGGTTTCGAGCCGTGCTGTGAGCGTATGTGGCATGGAGGTAGGGTCACAACCTCATGGGTTTCCTCCGGGCACTCGGGTTTCCTCCCACTGCTAAAGACCCCTACGCGCAATCAAATTATTGAAATAAAAAATTAAAACCATATGTTAGTCCCGAAATGACCTAGTTGTGTTGAGTGGACGTTAAACCCCACCTCTCTCTCTCTCTCTCTCTCTCTCTCTCAACCTCGTGGGTTTCCTCCGGGCACTCGGGTTTCCTTCCACTGCTAAAGACCCCTACGCGCAATCTAATTATTGAAATAAAAAATTAAAACCATATGTTAGCCCTGAAATGACCTAGTTGTGTTGAGTGGACGTTAAACCCCACTCGCTCTTCTCTCTCTCTCTCTCTCTCTCTCTCTCTCTCTCTCTTAAGGCCTGAAATGTAATCTAAATTATTACTTAGATTATTAATTAAAACAAGACCAAACTCTCGATGGCACCGTATACTCGAGATTGAGATGTTAACTATATTATTAAAACCGTTCGCAATTTAAGCATTTAATTTAAAAATGGGAAAGCGATGCTAGGTTACCACTATGCGCACATCGTTGATTTTCATATCAATTCTACACAGCATGGTCCGTGATCTGTTTCTTCCTACTAATTGTTAATTAGATGTAAAACTCTCCCCTTTAAAGTCTCTCTCTCCCCCATTCTCTCCCCATTAAAATCTCTCTCTCCCCCATTCTCTCTCTCTCTTCTCTCTCGTTTGTATTTATACTAGTATGGATTTCTAGTGCGTTATGTGCAATTCAGGTTCTCCTGCACCCAGAATCAATTACATTAACCAACCACGAAGCAGACAACAAGTAAACAGGTAATTGAAAGAGGCGGTAAAAATTCTAAGCGTTCTGGTTAATTAGATACCATTCATTAATATGGACATTATATGACGTCATCAAACATCCTCATCTAAAGGTAAATTAAAGGAGCTTGTTTATGCTACAAGTAGGACGTTAAAACGCATTAGTAGTTGTTGATTAGAAGAGAACTGCTTTTTCGGTAGATATTTTTTTACCTAATCGAAAACAGCGGCAACGTTTCCTGGAACGGTTGATGGCCTAGTAATTCAGGTAGATTTTTTTTCTTTAAAAAGCCGATGTCCCATTCATGTATACTTTTGTCATGGGCATAGGGTGTCAGGTGTGTATGTGCGAGTGTGGACGTTGGCTATTTGCTTGAACAATTTCTTTGTGACTGGAATGTTTGTGTCCAGAAAACGGAAAAATATTGCTCAAGAAAAAGAAGTTAAACCAAATCTAGGGGGTGTTTGCGCGTGGGTGTGCGAAGGTAGGTGTGTGTGGGTGTGTCGGCTTTTGACCTTCATTAATCAAAATATGCGGAAGAGTAGTTTGGTCAAATGCTACCCCGTAGTTGGAATAAAATGTTCCATTTATTTATGTTTCATTATCTATTGCAAGATCAGACAGCTCTTTATCTAAAGCTTACATAATGTCCCTTTAATAGTTCGGTTCGTGTAGACAAGCGACCCTAGGATATTACAGTTTTACTTTTATCATATGTCAAAGAGGTTGTTAATGTAAGAAATGTTTTGTTTGTTGTTTGTTGTTTTGGTATCAGTATTATTCTGGTCTGAACATTATTATTTTTGTCTAAACAATATTATTCCAGTCAAGCATGAAACGATTTTCCTCATGCAATAAATATTTATACGACATATTAAAGCCAGAAGAAGGGGGTGATGGCGTTCCATTGTCAAAATAGAATAGGATTAATGAAAAGGGGCGTATACGCGGTACATATACGGCTACTCCGAGAGGTACGGGGCCGATCGTGTATATAAAGGAGACACAGTTAGATGCTGGAGTTTGTATATTGAATAAACGATGTGGGTCAACATAATATGGGCGTGTCCTGGACGTTCGACCACTAATATAAACTGAAAATAATCATGATGAATAGAGAATGATCACACGTGCGACGTAAAGACATGACCGAGCTAAATTATGTCTTCATATGATAATTTAAAAAAACTTTCATTATATTTTATAGAATGATCACAATTTCCTTTATATTTTATAGGTCGCGTTTGACGAGATGCTGTGAAGTTGTATCTGGTTAAATTGCAGAGGCCATCTTGGAAACTGTGATACGATGAATAAATAGATATACAAATGGAGGTAGTAAACTACATAGTGACTAAAATATTTACAAACAAAACTTTTAAAATGGTTTGATATAAACATTTCAAGTTGAATTCATACAAAAGCTGTTTTTTTGTCACCATATTTGTGGAAATTTTCATATTCTACATCACCATGACAACATTGGCACCAGATCTCGTGACTGTCGTCACTGGTCTTCAAGGATTATCGCCCTTTCCATTGGGATCACTACCCGGAAGTAAATTGGGAGCAAGCGCGCCCGGAAGTAACAATGAATCTAATTTAACAATAGAAGAATTGGTGCTGCGAACATTGGGACCACAGCGGAAGGATTTACCGTCCAGTGTTTTACTGACCTGTGTTTACAGCCTCGTTTTTCTGTCAGGATTCGTAGGCAATGTGTGCACGTGCGTTGTCATAGCGAAGAACCATTACATGCAGACAACCACGAACTACTATTTATTTAGCTTAGCCGTGTCGGATCTAATGCTTATCATATTCGGTAAGTTATGTTTCTTCTTCTTTCTTATCTTTCATTGTTTCTTTGGAGCGACAGTGGCTAAGTGGGTTAGACGCTGGCTCGGTAGCCAAGAAGTCGCGTGTTTGATCCCTGATTTGGCCGAGAAAGTTCATAGGGAGTTTCCGGCGTGGTTTCCCCTTGTCAGTGGTTCGGGACGGAGGGTCTGACAAGGACAGTTGTCTAGTCGTTCGGGTGGGACGAAAAACCTAGGACACCGCGTATACATTGGTGTGCACATAACAGATCCATTGGCAGTTGGAATTCGATATAAGAGTAGGCATTAATGGCACAGTGGGCGATGTGCTGAGTCGCAAAAAACCAAGACACCCGGGGTCGGATGTCCAGTTTTATACCAATCGGGCAATGAAGACGTACACACGCCATGCAAAGTACAGAAGAAACTTTATCCGGCGCTGCATCCTACTTTTACGTTTAACGTTATTTTGAATTCCAACTGTCAAGAGTTCTTGCACGTGCAGTCCATCATGTAAACAGGCCCCCGATTTTTGTCCTTTGTCAGATCATCCGTACTGCAGGAAAATTCAATAGACGTATTTCGGTCAAGACCGGTATGGGACACGATTAACGAGCCAATTCCATACTGAGCTACCGCGAGTCGCTGACAGCTGCGAGATGAAACTTATAATATCCAATAATCTATGATTACCACCTATTAAAGATTATCTATACTAGATGTTTCGTTTATATCACGGTATTATTAGATTGTTTTAATAATTATATGTGGGTGTTGGCAGTGTTTATATACAAATATCGATCTAACAAATCGATGCTTTGCTGATACCGTGTTCTTGATGGTGTTCGAGATTAAGTTAAGTTTAAGGTTATGAATCTATGTACACGTACGTTTATCCTTGATGCGTTTGAGTAATACAGGTTGGTGCCTATGCGGCCATCAAAAGGTTTTGCGTGTTCCATAAGATTTCTTTTCAGATTAGGATTCATTTCATTCGACCGTGGATGCAATTATTGAAAACATTTCCGAGTTTCCCTAGCTTGATCCTAGCGCCATCCTTGCTCATCGCTTTATACTGGGTTCCAACTTCACGGTTCATGCTGCGATTGGAATTGTGGTGATGCTTTCAATTATTGAGGTCAGTCGTTACAATCGTGATGATGGTATCGAAACGTACCAGAACGTATCCGAAAGTACCTGATCGTGGACTGTATGAGGCCCATATTATCGCAACGCATCGCACGACAGTGGAAACTTGGCATTAGAGATCGGTGAATCAAGCCCGACGCTTACGTGGTGCAGACAGAATCACCTAATTTATATGTTCCACGAGTTTGGCTTGCATGCATTAAATCAAGACCCTGTCAAATTTAACTAAAAAATGTAAAGTGTTACTTGTTTTCTAAAAGCTGGTTTATTGTCATACCCACCTAATCCAGAACACCGCTGCGCCGGTTCGAAATCGACTCCATGTGATCCATAAGAAATTGGCCATTATAAGTAGATAAAACAACTAGATGAGATAACACCCCGGTACTCGTGGATATTCAGTGACTTCCTTTTATTTAAAGAACCTGTAAATAAATTACGATAATTCCCGCCGATTAAGATCACGTGATACAAAAACTGATATAAAGCTTGACAAAGCTAACTCTCCCCGGCTATCACTAGCATATGAAAGCAGCGCTCTGTAGCGCAGTGGGCGCTTATGGTTGACCTCCGGATCCCTTCTGTTGCAATTGGTTCTATATTTTATACAGACCATGAACTCTACAGCACAATGAACGCTTGTGACTGTGACCCGGATACATTCTCTTAGTTTGATATTTGTTCAATCTCGAAACCAGAAAAAATGTTGGAGAAAATTCTCTGGTGACTCAATGTAGCCATTTTCCCTCAAGTGACGAATCACGTGACATGTATTTATTTTACGTGCCCGAATGGCCGAATCACTTAAAAATATACCCACGTGTAGTTATTTTACGTGTCTGGATGACCGAATCACTAAGAAATATACCCACGCGTAGAAAAATAGATTTTTCGAAAACTTGAATGTGTACGTTTATGATCCAATGTCAGCGAGTTGACTTTGACTCAAGGATCATTTTACAACAAACAAAACGACGATCCGACCTTTAGTTTTCGAGAAATCGACCCAAAAAAGATTGGCCAATCAGAGGTCAGAATGGGCGGGGCTTAGATGTGGAAACAATTGCAGATAATCGACGGTTTATGGCCCCAGAGGCCTCTGGGAACGGGGTTGATATTTGTTGTTTATTTCTTACAATGTCCGTGTAGTTTGTCTTGTCGGCTATAATTGATTGCGTGTAGTGCGGTTGTTAAGAAATATGGAAATGATATGAAATAAGGTAGAACGTCCTATTTTTCTGCTCCGAACTGTACTACTAAAGACGGTCATACGCCATGCAGTATGATATGGGTGCCCGGCACTACAACCTACTCTTCAATCTAATTTCAACTGTCTTTGAATCTTTTACGTGCACGGAACCTCAGTTTTTCATCCTATCCTAGCCTTACACTAACAGGCGTTAACCCATTGTTAATATACAACATACAATTGCGTGTATGTTATATACGATCAGTATCCTATAACCCTCGCCATATGCCCCAGACCTACATATGTCCGAATCCTTTTGGGTACACGTTGCGAGAATCACATACCAGACATCATAGCAGGAATATTTGGAATTCATCCTTTAATTTTTGGTATTTGTAACATGCAGATGCTAAAAGAGAGAATACTCTGACATTAGTAAAATCCCTTCTATGAGTCATAAGTTAGGAGTTTGATTTGCATGTAACATAACTCTGTATGTTGGAAACAGATGCATACCGATCTCTTCGCTGCGTGTAAAACTGTAAAGGAGATAAAGTCACTAAATTGCAGACAGCAGTGGCCAGTAGTTATTACAAAGCATAATAAAACATGTGCATGGGGTCCATAGAGCCCTAACGTATACAGACAAGGTGCTTAAAACCCTTTCCAGGACAACAAATAAAGTCGGCCAGTCATCTTATTTAACGAATGTGGTCGATGTGGTCTGCAATTAATATACTCTGACAAAGTCCGGATAAAATGAGACCAAATGATCTACTACTGCTGTCTCCCTTCTATATCGAGATAACTGGTTAATAGAGAATTTAATCTGTCAACTTTGATAGACGTGAACAAGACTGGGAACATGTCTTGAGGATCAATTATTTCGACAGCTAGACGTGACATCATCGACACCTGACAAAGCAAATAATTCCACATTTCTCACTTCTCTTACTACTCCAACTTTTAACAAATAATTACACTGTCACTTGAAACATTCTTCGACTGGAGAAGCTATATTGATACCTATTAGAGAGAGAGAGAGAGGGGGGGGGGTAACGTCAACTGGGCTCAAGCTCATTTCGTGACCTACTTACGGTCCAATTGCATATCAATAATTCGTTAGCGCGTAGGTATTTTTTTAGCAGTGGAAGGAATATGGGGGACCTGGAGAAATGGGGTTTAACGTCCACTCGACACAAACTATTATTTCAATAATTCCCTTGCGCGTAGGGGTCCTTAGCAGTGGGAGGAGACCGGGGGACCTGGAGAAAACTCACGAGGTTGGAAAGGCGATCCTACTTCTTGTCACATACGACCGGGGAATCGAAATCGTGCCAGTTGATTCAATGACAGACCGTATGATACATCGTGCACGTGCTAACGATTCGCCCCCCCCCCAAGGTAAGTGGAATACCCGGAGAAAATCCACGAGATTGAACAGGCGACCCTACTCCCTGTCACGTACAAACGGGGAATCGATACCCCACCACTCGACTCCCGAATACACCATTTGTTATTGACATCCCGCGCGGCGTCGGATCAACCGCTAGTAGTTCATAAAGTTGTCGTCCACGAGTTATAGATGATTTGGATTGACAATGTAAACAAAAATGTCTTTTGCCTATCTCTACATTTGAAGTTTACATTCAAACATATTTTTAACCTCACAACACTGATACATCAATTTGGATGTCCATGTAGCTTAACAATTCCTTTACGTATTACATGACCCTCCCTTTAATCGGTGACAATAAAAAAATGTGAATATTTGCTTCTAGCACAGGCGCCTTTAACATCAAACGTGTCTATAAAATGTGGAACCTTTTTCCTAATTAACATTAAACTGAGGCTAATTGTTTCTGTCTTAAGTCTATTACGTTTCATGTTCGTAAGCGACCTCATGTATATAAAACATAAGTGGTCTGAACCCCTACTATCCAATTCAGTGGCAAATAACTCGTCTGAAACCGAACATAAACGTAATGGATTTTATACGTAGTATATAGCATCAGTTTAATTTTATTATGGAAAGAGATTTTCCATGTTACAGGCGTCTGTGGTTTCTATAGTGTTGAGAGAGAGAGAGAGAGAGAGAGAGAGAGATGGGGTTTAACGTGCACTCAACACAACTAGGTCATTTCGGGACTAACATATGGTTTAATTTTATTTCATTAAGTCGCTTGCGCGTAGGGTTCTTTAGCAGTGGGGGGGGGGGGAAACCGGAGTGCCCGGAGGAAACCCACGAGGTTGAGTATAGTTGAAACAATGTGGTGAAATGAAATAATATGATGTTAAACGTTCTACGGTTTCTGTCGGGAGAACAGAACAGCAGGGCGTTAAACACATTTCATTTCATTTATTTTAATATACTGGGGCTCAATTGAAAAACATATTTAGTTTCCTCGTCAGACCATTTACAGAATTTTATTTAAATAGGAAGTCATTTCTTACAGAATTCATTGAATTGGTTAAATTTTGTTGACACTTCCCTGTTGGTTGGTTTGATTTTCATTGAATTCTACAGGATAAATTAACGAATTGTATTTTAATCGGAAGAATTTCCCTCCGGCGTGATTTTTTTAATCAGTTATATTTAGTACTACCCTAAAATACATCGGTCAAATCGGAAACCAAAACCTCGGTTCTCAAACACTTAAATGAGTCATTAATCTATTTAAAAAGGTTTTTCATTTCATCCTTTTAGTGATAGATTTGTTTTTTCTTTACCAGATTTGGTGTTTCAATAAAATTTATTTTACGTATTTGGACATTGATTTCAATATGAGGTAACTACCCTGTGGATTCGCTGATTTATTATTCAAATTAACTGGATAACATTTTGTGAATTGATACCAATAGTGCTACTTCAAGTGATGATTCAAAACCCCAGGCAACGGGGAGAGGAAGGAAGGGGTGGTGGCTATGTGGGTAATACACTGGCTTGCTGGTTCATTTCCGATTATGGCCGAGAAAGTTCATCTGGCACAGGACAAATATATTCCAACAAGAACAACGGTCTAGTCGTTTCAGTGTACACATTGGTGTGCACGTAAAAGATCACTTGGCAGTTGGAATTCGAGATAAAAGTAGTCCGTAGTACCTCTGCTGTCCAAGTAAATATTTCCCTTATAGCACATGTATGTCCGTCTTTATTAGCCCAGTTGGAATTAATGAAATGGGTTTAAAGTCCTTCGCTTCTGCACCTAACCTGGGCCAATTGAAGGTGGGAATATGCCATACAGTGTGCTATGAGGTGAATTTTTGCCCAGGCAACAACTGAATTTCAACTGCCAAGTGATCATTTACGTGCACGCCAATGTGTACACGGGACCTTGGTTTTTCGTCCCATCCGAACGACTAGGCAGCTGTTCGTGTCAGGCCCTCCGTCTGCATCACTGACAACGGGTAACCACGTCGGAAAATTGAGATGAACAGTAGGCTATTAAACCCCATTTCATTTCATATAACGGATAATATTCATATAGACCCCGAGATCTTGGGAAGGTATATTGATTGTTGTTTGATATATCGATCAGTAACGGTATCATACCGAGAGGGTGGTATCGAGCCCTCCAACTTTATCGTTGTAAGTGAGAGGGGTATTCGATCTCCCGTCCGATCAGGCAGGTTCACCCCGAGTTCTTCGGTTTTTTCCTGCAGTAATGATCGAAATCATTCGCACGATCTGTGCCAAGGGTCAAATTGGAAACAAGCCTCAGGCTTAATTTGCTACCCTTGTAAAATGACGAGATTATTATTATTATTATTATTATTATTAACTATAGCCAAAAGAGGCATGCCCCTAGAACACCATACATATAGGTGTGTTAACGGGGAACCCCATCATTTCGAGAAGTACCGACAAATGTAACACGAGCCATTTTTGGACTAACATAATTCAATTTTATTTCGATAATGTGCATAGTGGTCCTAATCAGTGGGATGTTACCAGAGGACCCGGGGAAAACCCACGTGGATTAACAGGCGACCCTAATCCCTGTCATGTACAAACGGGGAAACACGTCACGTGCACGCTTTAAATCACTAGGAACCTCCGTTACCCATGTTGTATTGGAGAACCGGTAAACGTCATTCCTTTATAGTTGTGGTTCCCAACCTTTTTGTAATAGCGTACCACCTGGTTCCAGTGAAACTCAATTCGATCAAATATCACTTTATTTGCATAATTTTACAAATAGAACACGCAAATGAACTAAACAATATAAAATATAAATAAGTATACAAAATAATATTAAGAATAGTGACATACACATTGAGAAAATAATGGGTATTATCTTGTGTTAGGCAGTAAATATATTTGTGACGTAAAAAAAACCCTAAAAATCGTTCATGACCTTGAAAGTGGTCGCGTACCACCTGGAAGGCCCGCATTACCACTAGTGATACGCGTACCACATGTTGGGAACCACTGCTTCATAGTGAGAGGTGGATCCAGAAAATCCAGTTGGGGGGGGGGGGGGCATGGGGGTCCCCTGAGAAATTTTTTGAAAAAAACGGGGTGTCAGTGGTGATTTGTGGCGCATATTTTTTTTTATACTGTTATTTAGGGATTTAGGGGGGCCCGGGCACCTAGCCCCCCCCCCCCTGGATCCGCTTCTGTTCATAGTGACCATTGCTCTGTGTGTCGGAGAACACGACCTTGACGATTATAGAGAACATAAAAGACGATAATTTAGTGTTTGATTGACCCGAGTAACCCATAACCCCTTTGTTCACCAATATCAAACCATTCACTCAGAACTGACATAAAATACAGTCTCTTTACAAAATAGTCAATATATCTTCCAGGTTCAATCATGGGTGAAGGTCCGCTGATGAAAATAACCTTTACTTATAGTAAGACCAAATACGAGCCATCATTATATGGATAGAAAAACCGAGGTATGCACGTGCATGTATTAATGCCCGGGAAAAAAATGGGGTTTGATGTTCACCAGACACAAGATCTGCCATTTCGGGACTTGGTTCAACGTTATTGCACTAGACACAAACTATATCATTTCGGAAAAGTTATAATGCCTTTTTTTTACTAATTCGCTTGAGCCTAGACTTCTTGGGCAGTTGGGAAACCGAGGACTATAGAGAACACCCACCGGGTTGGAATCAAAACCGCACCACTTGACTGATATGAATTAAAGTAAGAAACATGTATATAGTCAAGTTTACATTCATTAAATGGCTATCTCTTGAAAAGGAAAACGACGAGACATGTCGCAAAAATATTCTTCGCAAACTTAGCTACACTTTGTGTAATTTGTTAATTTTTATAACAAGCATCAAATAGCTTTTTTATATAGCGTTATTTCATTTTATGTCATGTTATACGATCATTGTTCAGCGAACAGCAGCAAATAAACAAACAGCAACACTAAATACAACAACAAACAACACAACAACAACAACAACAACATGAACAAACAACAGCAACAACACTAACAAACAACACTAACAAACAACAACATCACTAAAAACAACAACCAACAAACAACAACACTAACAAACAACAACAACACTATCAAACAACAGCAACATTAACAAACAACAACAAACCACCACAACACTGTTGTCAAGAATCAATCTACTAAAGTCAAGTTTTTTTCCAAATCCCACAACTACACAACAACAATACTGTAGTCTAGAGCCAGCAATTTTAAGCAAGTTCATATTTCTAGCGTCTAGTTATTCCAGTCTACATAAATCCGTTTGGGTTGATGTAATGTGTCTAGCCTCGTCCCTCGAGTCTCTCAATACAACTGGGCTGAAACGCATTATGGTACACAATTCGTGTACCAATGTTAAAAAAATTTTTTTATCTTAAATATAGGATATCAGAAGCTCATCTTTTCCCGGTAAGTTTACATCATCAACGTTTATTTAAATTGATCAATAATTCGTGATTTCGGTGTCGAAGATTTGGGAGGATTTTGAGTTACAGACTTAGGTCCTTTAAAATTAGTGTTAAGCGAATAACAAGAGCGATAACAACAGCAGCGATAACAACGAGAGCGATAAAAACAGCAGCGATAACAGTAACAAGTCTATCTAACGTCTAATAATTGTGACAACTTTTTGTCCAAATCCACGTAATCAGAACCATACCTAACCTCGATTCCCGTTACTTTACGGACGTTGAAATGGGAGTGCAGAATAGCGGGGTTCAGGGGATGGGTTCTCTGCTTGGTGTCTTTGTTCTGTTTCGTTCGGTGTTTTTTCTGTTGTTGCTGTTTGTTTCGTTCTAGCAGCCAAGACACCGATCCCAAATCCCGCTCCTACACCAAACAAGATGCCACAAAACAGGAATATGACATCGTAAATGTCGATCTTCCAGGGATTTTCGTTCTGGGTCACACACGTCTTCCGTTTTTTATTCGTATCTCCGCTATTTAGATCCTGGACAATTCTTTCTCCATCCGTTGTGTCATCGTAATTAAAATCGTCGTCGTAGAACCGGGCCCAGTTAACATCTTCGCCACCGTAATCCATTCCATCTCCCCACCACCCGTCCCCATTCTCGACGGTATCTTCATATTCCCACCACCCGTCCTCATGCTCGACGGTCTCTTCATCTTTCCACCATCTGTACTCATCCTCGACGATCTTTACATCTCCAGACTTCCCGTCCTCCTGTTGGTTCTTCTCTCTAGTCCCGTCCTCATTCTGCACGTCATATCCAAGGTTAAAAGAGTACCAATCTTTATTCAAGTAATCTATTTCATCTTTCCACGATCCGTCCTCATGCTCGACCGCCTCTCCATCTCCCGACTTTCCGCTCTCCTGTTGGTTCTTCTCTGCGGTCCCGTCCTCATTCTGCACCATACTTCCATCGTGATAATTGTACCAATTCGAGTAATACATTCCACGAGCAATACAAATCGCAAAAGCATGTAGGAGCAACAGCTTCACTAGCTGCTTCGATACATTTGTTTCCATTGCGCTATTTACTAATTTTGAATAATAACATTTGTCTTTTTACTATTTTCCTGATTTTACTACCCGTTTATAATTTCCTGATTCTTCATCCTTTTAACATTTAAGTCATTTCCAAACTTAGTAATTTCTAAAAATAGCGTTTTTATGTTACAGCAGTTTCTTGACCTAATCTGGCTTTATAGTGGTCCCTGGACGACAAAAGTTTTCTAACACAGTATTCAACGTCTTACACGGAGTTTAGACCAATTATTGACGTTACACGGCGTTTTGGCGTCACAACGTTTTTCCAATTCCTAAAACTGCGTTTAACTAATTTAGTAATTTCGTGACGTTACACAGACACTTACTAATATCGTGACGTTACAATTCTCTTAGTAATATCGTGGCTTTGCGGCGTTTTGAATAATTCCTTGAAGTTATGCTGATTACTGATTTATTAAAGTCTCTGTTGTTCAACTCTTTCTTGCGGTATGATTGTTAGTCTCCTATCGACACCACCCCGTATCACATGATATCCTGATTTAAATAAATTTATATGAAACTAGTTTAGTAATTAGTGGGAATATTCTGTTACACTGAAAGACAACATGTACAATATTTTTAATATGAAATTTGTCAGACGATATGCCATTAAAATTAAATATAAGCAAGGATTCATAACTTGTTGAAGTTTAAATATCCCAATCCGTTTCATGCGAGCGGGGTGGTGGTGAAGAACGGTCTGTCAATTAGAGTCTGGTTGGGTGGCCGAATGGTTAGCACGTGCGCGTTGTATTTTAAGGCTTGTCATTGAGTCAGCTGGCTTGGTTTCAATTCCCGATTGTACATTACAAGGTTTTCCGGTTCCTACAGATACTACGCTCAAGGGAAGTAGTGAATTAAAATTAAACCGTTTGTTAGTCCCGACATGACCTAGTTTGTGTCGAGTGGACGTTAAACTCGGTCTCTCTTTCTCTGGGGGGTTAGGATGACCTAGTGGTCTAGAGTGCCGCGCATCGACCTCTAGCTGGCCGGCCACCCCTGGCTTGTGGCTGTGGTTTTGAGCCCTGGTGTGAGCGTATGTGGCATGGAGAAAGGGGCACCCTCTAAACCTCGTGGGTTTTCTCTGGGCACTGCTAAAGACCCTTACGCGCAAGCGAATTGTTGAAAGAAATTAAACCATAATATGTTAGTCTCGAAACGACCTAGTTGTGTTGAGTGCACGTTAAACCCCATTTCTTTCCCTTCCTCTTTCTCTCTCTCTCTCTCTCTCTCACGCGATCTCTCTCCCAAGAACACGCTTTAAACTTACAAATAAAGACAATTCAATAGTTCCGACATGACTAGTTTGTGTCTCTTTCTCTCTCTCCCTCGCGCGCCCTTTAATCTTCGAAATAAAGACGATACAGTATGAAATTGAACATGATATACCATACTAAGTAATACGAGCGTATATTGAAGTCGGCTAAAGTATATTGCAGTCTGTTACAGTATATTGCTTACATATACTCTTATATTATTTCAGATTTTAATTACAAGATGATCTATCATATCTCTCCCATCAAAAGGCAAAACCTAGTAACTCACATTTTTATCAAAATTGAGTTAGGACTAAATTTGTAATAACTATAGGGTATGTGCAACCTAGCAACTTCCGTCATTTGCCTAGTATACCACAGCAAAACCTAGTAACTCAATAGTCAAATCAATGGATGAGCTGGGGTTTAATATTCATTCATTACGCTTTCCTTTGTTTTCTCAAAATAAGAAAAAAGTGAGTTAATGGGTGTTGCCTTTGTAAGAAAGATCTCAAAATATCTACAAATGGCCCGAAGCGTCCATAACATCTGCCACTGTCTAACACTGTCCAACCTCGTGAGTTTTCTCACATTCCAGTCGTCCAGTTCCCTCCTAGTGCTAAAGACCCATACGCACAAGATAATTTTTGAATTAAATTTGAACCACTTAGTGGAAGAAAAGCAGAGGTCCCGTGTACAAATTGGCGTGCACGTAAACGATTCATGGACAGTTTAAATTCGAAATAAGAGTAGGTCGTAGTTCGGAGCAGAACAGTAGGATGTTAAAACCCATTTCATTCATTTCAGTTCACCGTATGCGACAAAAGGTAGGGCCGCCGTTCAACCTTGTTGGTTTTCTCAAGTTTCCTCCCACTGCTAAAGACCCCTATGCGCAAGCGAGTTCTTGAAGTGAAATTAAACCATATGTTGGTCCCGAAATGACCTAGGTTGTGTCGAGTGGACGTTAAGCCCAATTTCTCCCCCCCCCCCTCTCACTCTCCCTCTCTCTTCCTCCCCCTCTCTTTCTCTCTCTACACATCTCTATGTATTTATGATAGCACTTACAACATATTGCACAATGATCGATTTTCCAAATACGTTAAATAAATTTCATTGAAACACAAAATCTGGTTAAAAAAAAAAAACCAACAAATCTGTCGCTAAAAGATTTAAATGAAAAATCTTTTTAAATAGATTATTGACTCATTTAAGTGATTGAGAACCGAGGTTTTGGTTTCCGATTTGACCGATGTACTTCAGGGCAGTACTAAATATAACTGATTTAAAAAATCACTCTGGAAGGAAATTCTTCCCATTTAAATACAATTTGGTAATTTATCCTGTAGAATTCAATGAAAATCCAACCAACCCACAGGGTAGTGTCAACAAAATTCAACCAATTCAATGAATTCTGTAAGAAATGACTTCCTATTTAAATGAAATTCTGTAAATGACCTGACAAAGAAATCAAATATCCTTTTAAATTAAGAATTCACCTAGTGATAGTATCAAATAGGTTGGGTCTGCGTCATCTTCAATAGAAGGCTTGGTCTCTCTTTAACTACGTGCATCTTATCAAGCCCTTCACGTAATACCCTGAATATTTCGGCCGTGAGTATGATTGGGTATAAGCCCAGCTTGGGAGCCTATCAGATTCCTTGCTCGTCGCGAATACCAAGTCTCACGCTTTCAAGCTAAAATGTCTACCTGTGTAATCGAGTAGCAAAGTTCAAGGTTCGTCCAATGTCAAGGTTTCCTTGGGGTTCGCTATGTCACGATTTCATATCGGATGCTACTGTTCACGTGTCTGTATATAACGTAGCTATGATTTCGGGAATAGTGAAGTCAACCAGCAAAAACCAGAAGTTGTAAACCTCGAAGTCATTGCTCCAGGAACAAGGGTCTGTGTTAGCATCTAGATATTTGACAAATTCAATACCTAGGATTCGTGTACAGTGGCAAAACGAGTAAGACGCCGACTCAATATCAAGGCGGATCGGGATTGAAACAATTTTTATCGTTGTTTCCCCTTATCAGTGGTACAGGACAAATGGGCCTGGGAAATACAGGGTATAGTTGTTCGAACGGAATGGAATCTAGAGTTCATTAAAGGCATTTACCGAATGGAACTTAAGTTGGACGTCATGTAAATATGACTTTTAAAAGAATTATAGTGACGTTTTCAAAACGTAAATACAACGCCTGACTTGTAATATCGCATGTTTTTAAGTTGATCATATAACATTTAATTGGATTTTTAAAAAATAAAATAAATAAATTGAAAGATAAAATGGATAATGGAGTCTCTGCACTCACTTTTCGTCGCTACGATAATAAATTATCTACGCTATATTTTCAAACAGCCATAACTTCGCCCAAAATAATGAAATTGGAATTACATTTTCAATATATTGATAATTTCATTGTGTATTTATTAACGATTATTGCAAGAACGAACAGCTCTTTTTTTAATCTTACTTAAAATACAGGTGTGACTTTATGTTGGCGTACCATTATTTCTAATAATGTAGGGGCAAAACCACACATAATGCATCTTTAATCTATGCGGAGTAGGGTCGTCTGTCCGGCCTCGTGGGTTTTCTCCGGGTCCTCCCTCTGCTAAAGACCCCTACGCGCAAGCGAATTATTAAAATAAAATGAAACCATATGCTAGTCCCGAAATGCCCTAGTTTGTGTCGAGTGGAAGTTAACCCCATCTCTCTCTCTCCCCTCTCTCTCTCTCACTCTCTCTCTCTCTTTTTAATTTTTGCTATAAACAACCATTATGTGTTATATTTAAGTTTTAAGCCTAATATAATTTCAGTTCTATTGTACAGTATTTGCAATACGATCTATCGTGTTTAATTTGCTTATAGTCATACATATTAACATTTCACGATCCATTATAATGAATCTGGTCGGCTATTTATATAATTTTTATATAGTTACAAAAAGAAGGAAAAAAAGGAAAAAAATATCAAAATATCAGTGGTGGATAATCTCTCAGCTATTTATATAAATTTTATATAGCTACAAAAAAAGAGGGAAAAAAGGGGAAAAAATCAAAATATCAGTGGTGGATAATCTCTCAGTTTGAATTATATCGGATTACACTGAGACCCATCGAAAGATTTTAACGAATATTACAGGCGGCGCTGGCTTGTAATTGATTCTCGTCTGCGTGCAGATATTGACGAATGTTGGCGCATTTCAATTCTTCGTATCTATGCAGCTATTGAACGATATTACCTTTTAGAGATCCAACTTTTATAATATTGTAATTTAAGGGATTTAACTTTTATAATATTGTAATTTAAGGGATTTAGCTTTTATAATAATATTGATTTAGGGATTCAACTTTTATAATATTGTTGTTTGAATGTACATAATTATATGCTTATTACTGAGCAACGTTTCGACAAGGTTTCTCTAGTCGTTATCAAGCAATGATAAAATATGAAAATATAACAAGGCAATGTATACATGTAAAAATAATTCTTGGTTAATGCTGACCAGCCACTGACACCTCTATAATTACAATGTATCCGATTTGGATATAACAGAAAATGGCGTGCGTATATCATAAACTATTGATTTGATCATATCAAAACTCCTTGAACCGGTATATTTGTTTGTATTCGGATTGTAATTATTAATTAATCCATTGATTAATCCACGTGTTTATGTCAAAAATCAATATAAATACCTTTATTAATATCAACAATAATAATTTAAAAAAATGCCATGTATATATATAAATATCATGATGTTTATTAGAATATCAAGAAACATTGTTATTATTATCCTGATTAATATGCCAGATGTGATCACCTGTAGGCAGGTGCATACTGAGAGAGAGAAAGAGAAGGAGAGAGAGAGGGTGAAAGAGAAAGTGAGAGTTATAGAGAGAGAGAGAGAGAGAGAGAGAGAGCGAATATCAAGACACATTGTTATCTTTGATATCCTGATTTATATGCCAGATGTGATCACCTGTAGGCAGGTGCATACTGAGAGAGAGAAAGAGAGGGAGAGAGAGAGGGTGAAAGAGAAAGTGAGAGAGATAGAGAGAGAGAGAGATAGAGAGAGAGAGAGCGAATATCAAGAAACATTGATATCATTATTATCCTGATTAATGTGCCAGATGTGATCACCTGTAGGCAGGTGCATACTGAGAGAGAGAAAGAGAGGGAGCGAGAGAGGGTGAAAGAGAAAGTGAGAGAGATAGAGAGAGAGATTGAGAGATAGAGAGAGCGAATATCAAGAAACATTGATATCGTTATTATCCTGATTAATATGCCAGATGTGATCACCTGAATTAAGGTGCATATTGAGAAAGAGAGAGGGAGAGGGAGAGAGAGAGAGCGAGAGAGAGAGGGAGCGAGAGAGGGAGGGGGAGCTTTGATTCAATAGAGTTATTCATCGTCAAGTCATTGACAAAGGTCAATACACGAGGGCACGGCAGTGTTCTGTGATATTAGCAAGGCTTTTGACAGGGTGTGGCACATAGGACTCTGTTATAAGCTTGGGGCGGTGGGGATAAGAGGACTTCTACGAGAGAGAGAGTAAGAGAGAGTGAGAGAGAGAGAAAGAGAGAGAGAGAGAGAGATAGAGAGATTGGGTTTAACGTCCATTCGACACAAACTAGGTCATTTCGGGACTAAAATATGGTTTAATTTTATTTCAATAATTCAATAATTATTTAGCAGTGGGAGGAAACTGGACCGGAGAAAACCCACGAGGTTAGAACAAAAACGAATCGATTCTACTGCATCAGTTTTCCGTCTAATCATGATGAAATCGAATGGGTGTGAACTCTAGAACTGATATTATTGACGTTTAGTGTTAAATTCTATTATTTTCAATTATTCATTTCGTGAAACCTGTCATTTCAGGGAGTTCTTTAAGATTAGATGTTAAAAAACGTAACACGGTTATGAAGAAGCAATATTGCACTTTCGATTAAGTCAAAAGCATATTTTTTCCGCTTCATTCTTATTTTATGTAATATTGGTGGTTGACCCGGAGAACGCTAAATTGGTGACGGTCCTGCGCATTGTATGACGTCATATGTAAATTATAGGTTAGGGTAAGGGTTAGGCTTGGCCCAGGGTTAGGGTTAGGGCTAGCCCTGTCTACATCTCGGAATTCTTAGGGAAATCTGCAGGCCCTAGCCCTTACCCTAACCCTTATTCTAACCAACAATCCACGTGTGACTTCATAAAATGCGCATGATCGTCTCCGATTTGACGGTTTCCATCGCCACCGGGTCTATTTTACTCCCCGGTCCGACCTACACCTATATACCAAATTTCAGCCTCGAGGAAACCCTAGTCAATCAGATTTGTAGTTCAAAATTTAATTTTACTTGTACAACACTAGTATCTGGCAGAGTTGTTATATAACCGACGTTTTGGTTGAAGTGAGGGAATAGCCAATGCAACGGTCTGTTACGGCTACTTCTTGGCGTGTCATGCACGGAACTGTGTGAAAACCACTGGACACGTCAACGCTGATTGATTAAGCATTGTATTGCGTCTTAGGGTCAGAAGCCTCGCGTACGACCCTTGACTCTACTTTCTAGTACAACTTGTCAGATTGAAGGCCATCGAAAGTATTAAAAAAACGAAACGAAATATAGATATATATTTTAATCAGATTGAAACCCTAGTGTAGCTTCCAACCCTGGTCAAACAAACGACAGACACAAATAGTAGTACACTGTATGACATATTATGCCCTTCTTCATCAGTCATGTCTGTTGGTGCAGAAAAATAAGACATTAAAACCGCAGTGGCTCAGTGAGTAAGGCGCTGACTCACTGACCTGGAAATCGGGGATCGATCACGTGGTCAGCCAAGAATGTTGCCGGAATATGTGCAGTGGATTTCCCCTGGCCAGGGATATCGTGTAGTCGTTTGGATTGGATGAACGACATAGTTCCCGCGTACACGCTCATATCACACTTGGGGGGGGGGGGGCTAGTGGTCTAGAGTGCGGCGCTTCGACCTCTAGCTGGCCGGCCACCTCTGGCTTGCGGGTGTGGTTTCGAGCCCTGGTGTGAACGTTTGTGGCATGGAGATTGGGGCGCCTTCTCAACCTCGTGGGTGGCCTCCGTTTCCTCCCACTGCTAAAAGACCCCTACGCGCAAGCGAATTATTGAAAATCAAATTAAACCATATGCTAGTCCCGGAATGACCTAGATGTGTTGAGTGGACGTTAAATCCCATTCTCTCTCTCTCTCTTTCTCTCCTCTCTCTCTCTCATATCACACTGTATAGTGTATTGACCCGTTTCATATAAAAAACTAAATTGTTCAGCCCATTTCATGAAAAGTACACTACACATGTACTTTTCTAATTAGTTTTCAACAGAGACGTCGAGTGTTTGTTATTTTAGTTTTAATTTGAAACTTATATTTTTTCTTTCAAAAGTAATCAGTTAATTAGAAAAAAAATCTATGACATTATTCTTTGAAAGTTATATTTTTTAAAATGCATAAAATGGTTAGTGTTTACTTTTTGTTCTGTTCCAATAATCAATACAGTTTCCTATTATTCTGAAGTTATAATTTAAAAACAAAACAAAACAACACGTTTCTATGCTATTTTTGACAATTGATTCAGATGTTTATTTGTCGAAGTTTTGTTTATTTCTATATGTTATGTTTATTATTGGGCAATTAAAATATGTTTTCTCGGAGTATAAATGTTTCTTTAGGATATTGTTTTTAAGTATACTAGTGTCTAACGTCAGCTCCGTCTTGGGTTTTAACGCAGACAATAAATGTGGAAAAACAAAGTTAAAGCTATAACTTAAAATGTTTTGTGTAGTTATATGTGTTTTTTTTTAGTTTGTTTTATTGGAACTCCTGTCATAACATTGTAAGTTTTATATACCCGCATATGGCGAACCGTTCTAATCTAGTTAAAATCTTGAGTATCCGATAGCATCGTGAGTTGGTTATGGTCTATATTACTGATTTAGCTCTTCCCCTCACTCTTTCCTCTCTTCTCTCACTCTTTCCTCTCTCTCTTCTCTCTCTCTCTTCCTCCCTCCCCTCCCTCTCTCTATCCCTCCCCTCTCTATTCTTTGCCCCTCTCCCTCTCTATCCCCCTCTTACCCTTCTCTCTTCCCCTCACTCTTTCCTCTCTTCTCTCACTCTTTCCTCTCTCTCATCTCCCACTCTACCCTCTCTCTCTCTATCCCTCCCTCTCTACTTCTCTGTCCCTCTCTCTATGTCCTACTCTCTCCTTCACTCCCTCTCACCCCCTCTCTCTTTAAAGCCCAGGATGTTGATATTGACGTCAATACAGATAAAAACCGTCAAAGAGAAGCCTACCCTTTGACAGATGATGGGCAATCATGCTCATGTATATTTTTCTTGTTCATTATTTGTTGATAAATATCTCCACAAGATACTTAAGGTGAAGTTGGCACTTAGTAAATTTATCACCACTAACAGCTATAAACCATGAAGGCATTAAGGGATAAATTAGGTCTATAAAAGAAACGGCGTTTACGGTCATGCTGGCTCAGGCTGTAAGACGTTCGATCCTTGCCTGTTTCATCAGTGTTTGCCGGGACAATTGATCGGGACAGAGGGACTGGCAAGGAAGACGGATCAGTCGTGTGGATGCGACGAAAACCTGAGGCCCGATGTACACACTGTTATGCACGTAAAAGATCCCCTGACAATACGATAGATGAGCACCCTATATGGCGTATACCCATCTTCATTAGACCAGTCGGAGCAGAACACCAGGACGTTAAACCTCATTTGGGGCTATATCATTTCCTTTTCATTTTGTCTTACTTTTGTGCACCGACGGGGATAATGAAGACGGTTTTACGCACTGCATTGTAGAATCACGGAAATTTTGTCAGGGCCGTAGAATTTCTACTATCAATGGTTCTTTCACGTGCACTTAAAGGCATACACATGATCTCGGTTTAGCGTCAAGTGTTTATAACATTGATTTGAGCGTTTTCCGTCTATATTATAGCGAAAAATTTCTTGCATTCTGATCAGTCGAAAACGTATCACAATTCCATAGGTCGACAACAAATTATTCTGCGCCTGCGCCATCTCGGCCTTTAAAGATTTAAACGGTATCAAATGAACAAATAGCTGTCTTCTAAATTCTAATAAATTCAGAATAGCATGCAAATATTCCATTAAATCCTAACCCTCGGTTCACAGAATTAGTTGTCCCTACTGACGTCATATTCATGAAACTTCAGATTAAAAATGAGAAAGGAGATATTTCAGACGTGATTGCAATAGAAACAATTCCCAAGTTTTGTCTGGTAATTGCTGTTGACCCTTGATATATTGACCCGGGTCAACTAATATGAAATATAATTATTATTTTGATATTGTAGGTACCCAATCTTAATAAACATGTAAATATGTGCTTGTTTATCTAAATCACTGCCACGGTTAATAAAATTTATTAAAATACATCACGCCTTAATTAAACTTACACATTACCCAAACAATTATAGCTTCTGAAGATTTGAGTTAAAGGGCTCTTGCCATTTTCTCTTTTATTAGTGCAGGAGACTATGCTGCTAAGTGGGTAAGGTGCTGGCTCGCTAGCCTGGAGGTCGGGTGTTCGATCCCTGCATTGGCCGAGAAAGTTCATCTCGATTTTCCAGCGTCGTTTCCCCTTGTCAGTGATGCAGGCCGGGGTCCTAGCAAGGACAGCTGCCTTGTCGTTCGGATGGAACGAAAAACCGAGGTCCCGTGTACACACGGCGTGCACGTAAAAATCCCTTGGCAGTTGGAATTTAGCTGCTTCCCGGGCCAAGTTTCCCTCATAGAACACTGAATGGCGTATACCCGTCTCCAATTAGCCCAAGTTAGGAGCAGAAGAGTAGGACGTTAAACCCCATTTCATTCATTCATTTAATAGTGCAGATCTCCTTAAATATGTCTTGTGTACCGCTCAGACGCTTATTTTTAAACCAGTTCAAAATCATTGGGGTTTTTAAGACAGGGTCGTTTTGTGTACTATAAGCCAAACCAGCCAAACTATTGAGGTTCGAGTTAACTACGCATGGGTATCTTCATATTCTTTATTCGGTTCTCGCACGCTTTCAATAACTATGGCACTGCACGACGCCACCATTTTCCCAGGAATGTGTATTGTTCATGTCTAAAGCTAGCTGGAGTCGTTTTTTTTAAAGCCAACTCGTTCAGACAGCCAAGATGAACAAGGTTTAAAATAAAAAGCCTTCTCGAAGACATGTCGCGAGCAGTTTTTTAAACTGTTTTTTGCTCTAGGCGGCAAAGTTAAACTGGTTTAAGATCCTCAGAGGTTTTAAACCAGTTCAACTTATGCATCTGAGCGATCTATTGATTGGATAAACTTGGTCAAAAAAAATAGTTGTTTCTCAACTAGATGTATTGCCTTTTATACTGCATGACAATTTACATTACCCACTTTTGTCTTGATGCCAGGTCATAATCCACGATGTCAACCTAGTGCTGTCCAATGCTAACTCCTATACGACCCCGGACAGCAGCTTGTGTGGGCGCCAACTTATCACGAAAACACTGTTTTTTTTTTGAAAGCTTAAGTATGGTAGTGTGGGGTCTGGAAATCAAAGAACCCCCGACATGAAATAGGGTTAATCTGAGCTGTGACCGGACGTAATTCCTAGTCCAGGCTTATCACAGATTAATGAATATTAAAAATAGACTAAAAATCATATAGATGAATAAGTTCGATCCGAAAGTCAAATAAGATCCCGATAAGAAAATTGAAGTCACCCAAGGAATTATTTAGGCTGTGTCCTATTCCTAATATTTAATACCAAATTGATTAAAAAAAGTTACCTAAAAAATCCAGGTATGGCAGGTTTATATAACAATTTTTCTAGTACAGCGGAAGATTAACAGATAAAAAGAGAAATGGGGTTTAACGTCCACTCGACAGAAACTAGGTCTTTTCGGGACTAACATGGTTTTGATTTTATTTCATTAATTTGCTTCCGCGTAGGGGCCTTGTCAGTGGTGCAGGACGGAGAACCTGACAACGACAGCTATATGGTCGTTCGGATGTTACGAAAAACCGAGGTCCCGCGTATCGTTGGCGTGCACGTAATAAATCCCTCATATTACACTGTATGCCGTATGCCCGTCGTCATTAGCCCTGTCGGAGCAGAAAAGTAGGACGTAAAACCCCATTTCATTTCATTTCGTAGATTATATCGGATAATCTTGTTTAACGGCCTATATTCTGCGTCACTGACACACTTTTTATCTTCAATTTATGTTTACTTCTTTTTTTTCATCAAGCTGATTTTCTATTTCATTAATCATGGGTTATCACAACAACCTGTAACTTACATATTTTTTATGTACATTTGTAGTCTGTAATGCAGAATTTATTTAGCTCCACGACAGAGTTCTAGATTATTTTAACTCTTATGTCTCTAATAACAGCACATTTATGACCTCGGCGGGTATTCTGCTAGAGGGGTGGGGATAGTTACACCCCCTTATCAATTATTCGGAAGAAAGAACGTCAATACCTCAACACAACTTAAAGATACATTAGTTAAGAGTTTAAAAATGAGTTGCCCATTCTTGCTATAATAATTCAACAATAGATGATAAAAAAAGAAAATAGTGAATATTTCAGTCGAAAAACTTAACGGAAATTGTTGGAAGTTTGGACTTGAAATATGCATCAACTGTGTACGAGAATTGTCGATCATTTGATTGGTAGACGATAACTTCACCCCATAAAGGTCTATATATAACTCTATGCTCCATCCACATATTCTCGATTATCAAGTAACATTCTCAGTGGCTATGGTACCCTCGCTTGGCAGGCCTTTCATCACCAGTCTCCGGTACTGAGATCAGTGTCTAACGGTAAACGTTAGCTTGGTCCGCCATTTATTAATTTAATTTTAAATTTACGACCGTTTAAATCCAAGCTGTACCCAAGCCATCCGAGGGATTTCAGTGTTGATTCTTAGCTCGTCATGTAAATAAAGGTCTAATTACTAATTTCTATAACATCTGAAGCCTAAATAAAACTTTATTAGGCAGATTTAGCTCTTGTATAATGTATGTTTATCTGGATAACAAGGACTATTTCATTAGGAATTGGTTGGTAGGAAACACAGAGAAAACCCACGACATCAGGCAGGCAAATTTACTCCTTGTCACGTATAAGCGTGGAATAGATAACGGGCTTTTTTGTCTAGAATTAATATAAAACCTATAGAAAATTCACGAAGTTGCGCAGATATGGCTTATATTATACATCGCACGCGCTAAATCACTCGGTCAACCCCCCCCCCCCCCCATCTTAATCAGATAAAAAGAGTCCAAAGATAACAGGTGTGGTTAATGAATGATCATAGCTTTGACATCTGACCTCACATATAATAATTTAGATATTTTGTTTTTTAATTGGATTCTAAATTTATCTTGATACATGATATTTTATTAGCTTTTCCCAAGGTCAATCAATTTGTTTTCAATTTTTATCCGAGATGTGGCAAATGAATCAACTTTCTCATTAAAAACTAAATCTGCGTAATTCCATTCTGCAATTATTCCATGCTTTGTCACAAGGACAAATAAATCAAATGTATTCATTCTCTCACATAAACATAATAGCACGTCAACATAATACATAAACTTTGATGTTACCGAGAAAAACCTCAAGGTTGGCACTGAGTTAACACGAGTAGGGCATGTCAGGTTAACAAAGGGGGATCATGGTGGCTAAGTGGATAATGCGCTGGTTCGCTAGCCTGGAGGTCGGGTATTCGATCCCTGCATTGGCCGAGAAAGTTCATCTCGATTTTCCGGTGTGATTTCCCCTTGTCAGTGATGCAGAAGGAGGGCCTGACAAGGACAGCTGCCTAGTCGTTCGGATGGTACAAAAAACGAGGTCCCGTGTACACATTGGAGTGCACGTCAAAGATCCCTTGACAGTTGGAATTCGAAATAAGAGTAGGCCGTAGCGCCTCTGCCTGTGCAAAATTTCCCTCATAGCACACTGTATGGCGTATGCCCGTCTTCCATTAGCCCAGGTTAGGTGCATAATAGTAGGACGTTAAACCCCATTTCATTCATGCAGGTTAAGAAAGAAAGCGTTGCTTGGAGAGAGTCATGTCAGGCTCAGAAGTGTCGATATCAGCTGAAGATATATAAGAAATAAAACTCATCCATTTTTTCTTGGGGTCCCTTTATCTCGCTTACATCTCAAATGATCGAATTTTACTGTGTTGAGAAGCCGTTGAGACCCCCCCCCCCCTTCCCCCGACACCCGTGTGTTCCCTTACTATAATATCAATCTCAAAATGTAACTGTATTGACCAGACCAAAGAAAGACTGTTGACGAGCGGGGGCACAGTGGAAAAGACGCTGGCCTAAAGGTCGAGAAAGTTCATCGCGATTTTCCGGTGAGGTTTCTCCTTGTTAGTGGTACGTGCAGGGCAATGAAATCTGTCTAGTCATTCGGATGGTACATAAACCGAGGTCCCGTATACACATTGGCGTACACATAATGATTCATTGGCAGTTGGAATTGGATATAACAAGAATAGGCTGTTACGCCGCATGCCGGTCAAAATTTCCGTCATGGCGTATTTGTCCGCCTAGATTATCCCGGTAGGAACAGAACAATAGGATGGTAAACTCCATTTCATTTCATTTTTGTGTTAACACCCAAGACCAAAACTTTCGCATTTCCTTGCTGTAATCATTAATTTTCACTTTAAACGCAAACTGTCCTGAGTGGTATTTTTTATTAGTTCAATAGCCCCAACTATTCGGACAGCCAAAGATAATTTATTTCGACGACTATGGTGCGATACATGCTAATACTCCTGATTTGAAATGAGAAGTCCAGTTATAATTCTACTCAAGTCAATGATGAATGGTCACAAGATGGTCTATTTGGTTCTGGTCAATCTAAACTATATTAAACTAAACACCACAGTCAGCTGGTCTCACCGTTATATTTCCTGCGGTTTTATCGCTTCATTGAATAAATCAACAGTCTGTTACAGCTGTTTTCTTACACATATATAACCCTAAACGCAGTGGGCTAGCTAAAGAGTTCTCCATTTAAAAGACAGATTTTCAATAGCGATGAACATTGAAACGTTACAAGATATGGCGTTATTTTGAAACGTCACTCGGTCGTTGATTCTATTTTAATGTCATTTACTGCAGTTGTTGTTTCTCACAACTTTGGGCGGAGGAGGGGGGGGGGGCGTCGGTGCTGTATAATAAGGTCTGTTCTTGAGTCAATTGGTGTTTTTTTCTATTCCTCGCGTGCGCGCTGTATAATAAGGTATGTTCTTGAGTCAATTGGCGTTGTTTCTATTCCTCGGTTATACGTGACACGGATATAGGAATAAGGTCGTCTGTCAAACCTCGTCTGATTTCTCCTGGTCCTCCGGTTTCCTCCCACTGCTCAAGATCGACTCCTGAGCGCAAGCGAATTATTGAAATAAATGTGAACCATATAATAGTCCCGAAATGACCAAGTGACGTTAAACCCCACATCTCTCTCTTACCACTTTTTGCTTTTAAAAAGTCATTGTTAGTGTTTTTACCGCGTTGTGCGTCATTGGTTGTTGGTTGTTATTAAGTCATTGTCTTTAACGTTATTTGTCATTATCGCCGTTGTTCTATACAACTTCGTGCTTTTGAAAAGTCATTGTTACTGTTTTTACCACGTTGTGCATCATTTGTTGGTGGTTATTTAACGTTATTTGTCATACTTGCCACTCAATTTCTCTTCTTATGGCCGCAATATAACCACCCATGACCGCAACTTAACGAAACTTGCTCAAACCCACAGGGTTGTTATATACGGATTTTCTCGGAAGAATGGTGGTTTTGTTTTTTGACATCATTTTGTAAAATATTTAATTCTTTTTGTGTGTATAATGCCACTGACACCACTGACTGATAGTTTCTGGAATACTGGACAAAACTGTGGGAGTTCTCGTTTTTCGGCTGAGTTCACCTTGACCGTTATTTATATATGTCCATGTTAGATATATAAACATCTGTTGGGAATTTATTTCATTCCATCAATGTTAGTTTTACGCCAGATTGAACGTATGATAACTGATGAGAAAAGCTGCTGGGCAGCTGTAGATAGATGGACTGTACATCTCCAAATACTTTTCTTCAGACCATAATATGCTGACCATTAATAACTATAAACATTCTTATCCATAACAAAACATTTTACATCTTCTGAGAGTTAGGAGCCAAGATGGCTCACTAATCCCGGGTCCGTTCCCGGTGTTTACCGAAAAGGAAATATCGCCCAGTCGTTCTGATTGGATGGAAAAATGAGGTTCCTTGTACAATGCGAAATGTCCTTTCCAGCAGACGTGGAATTCGAAAGAGTAAGTCGTGGCTCCTTTCCTTTAAATAATACAATTTGGCGTGTACACGTCTCTTTTTTTGCAGAAAAGTAGGACGTTAAAACTTTTTTCATTACATTTATTCAGAAAGTTGCATTTTCACACATATTAGCTCTTTTCCGTATCTACCCAAAAATATCGGTAATAGACATCTGCTAGTTGAAGAAACGTACATAAATCTTTTTTCTTTGCCCGTTGGAATACGACAACGAGAAAGCCGAAACGCCGATGTATGGGTAACATGCCCCCCCCCCTTAGCAAATGGCGTATACAGAACAGAGAGGGCGAGAAAGAGAGAAAGAAAGAGAGAGAGAGAGAGACGATCATTTCGGACTACCACATGGTAAAATTGTATTTAAATAATCCTATTTAAATATTAGGGGTCTCTTGCAGCGGGAGAAATCGGAGGACCCGGAGACAACCCACGAGGTTTGAGAGGCGACCCTTGTCACGTAAAACCGGGGAATCGATACTCCCTCAGTGTTGACTCAATGACAGACCTTATGATACTGCATGCACACGTTAACAATTCGGCCATTGACTCCCCCCCCCCAACACACACTCACAGAAAAGTGGGAAATTAAACCCCGTCCCATTGCATTTCCATACAAGTCAACACATTTTCCGTATCTACAAATCAATGGGCAATTTAGACGTCTGCTAATAACAGCAATCTGCTTTCTTTGTTTTGACGTGAACGTTTATTTCTAATCACTGGACGTAGGTAGATAATTGCCTTGCCAAATGGCGGCGAATACCCGTCACGGACCGAGATACGAGTCAATGATTAGGAAGTTGAGAAAATACAACACGAATTGTTTACATTTTATCTGTCGTAAATAAATGAAAGTAAACAGCAGAGCGTGTTCAGGATTATCTACAATAGTTTTCAGATAAAGAAAAGAATGAGTTTGGCTGACATTTCTCGATTTTCACGATAAGCTGATTTAGAATTGACCCCGTCTGACCTTGAATAGTCATCTTACAAGGTCAGCAATCTCTTTTAACCGTTGAATTACGCAGATAAGCAACTAAACTGAACACAGATGTCGCTTCTTGTTACAGTCATATCTAATCCAAGATGGCCGCGGTATTACAGCGGTCAATGTTTACTTTTCTGAACGAACCAATCTAATTAAGATATACGCCATACATTGTGCTATGTGGAAAATTTTGCCCATGCAGCGGTATTTCCGCCTGACCGCCATCTAATTCCAGCTGTCAACGGTTCTTTTACTTGCATGCCAGCGTACACATGGTCTCTCCTTTGAGTCCCATCCGAAACGATTAGGCACAGTGCTTTTGACAGGCCCTGCGTAAAGAAACACGGAAAAATCCGGGGAACTTTCTAGGTCAACATCGGGAACTCCCGAGTGATGGAATAAACAAAGGAATGAATGAAAAGGGTAAAATGTATCACAATAGTCTACCACTGTGTCACGTTATATGTATGCATATGGACTTTAAACTGGGCTGCCTTTGAGGGTTGGTGGTTTTAAAACCTTTTTTTTAACCCATTCCCCATTTTCAGTTTTGTTATATATCAACTATAATAAGACATTTATTAACATGACTATACCATAATCAACTCTCGATGCCATCTAATGTTTCAGACTTTCATTAGATTTGAATCCGATTAGTGATTTAACGGCTATTCATGATTAACTGTAAAATGAATAATCGTAACAACAGTAGCAATGACGATCGGGGCAACACTGTTTTTAAAAATTCGGGTTTTGGGACCAGAGTGAAGTAATTTGACGGAAATTTTCACGTTATCTTTTGTTTAATATTATAGCGAGAACTGTCAGCATTTTATCTAATCTTCAATAACGCCCCTTCAATGGCCGAAAATTTTAAAATGCCCTTTAGCTTTACTAATTCTTGGACGAGATCATTCCCCAGTTACAATTGATCAAATAGACCCCTCGAAGGAGTCCACCCCCTCACATTTGTAAACCACGGTAATATATCAAAGGTGATTAATTAGACGGTAGTCAGTGTCTTGATACATTAATGTAATTATAACACTAATGGTCGACTGCTACTTCTCATGATAAAGGAGCCCGTCGAGCATAGTACTTTTAGTTCGATCAAGTGAAGGCCATACCATTCCTTACAATCTCGTCAAAATTTCAAAGGACACTGAGTGATGTATACCCGTTTTTAATATCCCAGTTTGTGCAGAAAGGTTAGGCGTTAAATCACATTTTATTTCATTTTGATAAAACGAACTAAAATGGGGTTTAACGTCCTACTGTTTTGCTTCTACTGGCTAATGAAGTGTGTTATAGGGAAAATATCGCCCGGATAGCGGCGCTATGACCTACTCTTATATCGAATTCCAACTGCCAAGGGATTGTTTACATGAACGCCAATGTGTACACAGGACCTCGGTTATTCGTCCCATCCGAACGACTATACCACTGCCCCTTTCATAAAATGGAACCACGCGTTATACTCTCTCTCTCTCTCTCTCTCTCTCTCTCTCTCTCGCTCGCGTTACATGGTATTGGTTTCATAACGGATAAATATCTTTTTCGACAATTTAATTCTCCTGATCATCGTTTTACTGTCGTTTTGGAAACTGACCTTCGTTCAGGGGTCAAGTGTTACAAGAGCACGTACAGCTTTAATCTCATGATAGTAAAAAGACGATAATTTAGCATCTGAAGCTGAAGGAATTGTCAGTAGCAGGCTTTGGTTAAACCTGACTAATGTATGGTTAAGACAGCTTTAGCAACTATTTGCTATTAATATCATTATCATAATCGGTTTTCATGAGTTTGTCGAAATCAATACGCTGATCTGTGATTGCCGAGATGCTTCCAGATTTTTCAAGCTCCATTCGCACGTCTCGAGGTACTACTTCCGGATGTTTTAAGCTCAAAATTCTCACTTCCAAGAGGTACGCAAGCAGCGCTGAAATGAAGTGAATTTAACGTCCAGCTGTTCTGCTTTATACACCTAGCCAATCATTACGTACATCAGATTAACTACTTTTAAACCCCAAAATTTTTCAACTATACTCGCTTTTAGTTAACAAGTTTTATGGAATAATCTACCATTTAGTTTAAAATGTTCATTGTACATCTCTATATTCTTTTAAAAAACAACTTAAAACACATTTATAAAATCAGGCTCTTAACTGACTCTATATACAATCGTTTTCATGATCGTGTTGTTTATTTATGATTACATTGCCACTATGTAAAGTGCCCCTGGACATGTTATATGAAGGGCGCACTATAAATATGCTGTAATAATGATAATGATAATAATAATAATAAGAAGAAACCTCATTTCATTTTGTTTTTCGTACATTTTGAAACTGATTAGGCGTTGTTGACACGATTTGTCCTTTTTGTTTTCATGTCATTTGCTCTATTATCCTGGGAATTGATTCTGTAAAATGCCCAAATTAAACATATGTTTTCTTTGGGGAAATCTACGACGTTGTTCGATTGATTATATACCTCGCAAATGGAGTGGACTGTCAAACAATTGCGTTGGAGTCTCTAAATGTCCTACTAGATTGATGGTATTTATTTTCGAAAAGGCCTTTCAATTGAATTGAATGTAACTTGCGCTGCCTCCCATTCTTCTCGTAGTTCACAAGTCACGTCTTAGCTACTTTCTAAATACCGAACCTGTAATTTGAATTGGTCTGGAAAACTGTAATGACCATTCCTGGACTCCAGTTATCGTTTATTATAATTTCTGTAATTAATGACGTCATAATGTCTGGTAAATATTAGTTTGTGATGGAATGAACTTAATTAGAGTCAAGTACCGTCTCAAGTTGATTTACGAGAAATTAACGAGAATTGTGCATTCAAAACACCACGGGACAGCTACGACATCTTTTGTCGTGAATTTCCGCCTGAATAATCAGTCGGTTTATGCTTGTAAGTAAACAACGCGATATAATGGTCAAATGGCTAATGGGCCGAAAGTAATGGCTGTTAAGAAACTAGACAACCTAGACAACAATGGAGTCGCTTAGACCGGAAGTAATGATTATTAAGAGACTAGACAACCTAGACAACATGTTTATTAGAACATATGGTTGTGGATAACAGGTAGCAGAAATGAAATAAAATGGGGTTTAACGTCCCATTTTCTGCAACGACTCGGCGACTCGGCTAATATTATGACGGGGAGACGTCATGCAGTGTGTCATTAGGGAAATTGTGTCCGCACAGGGACGCTACGGCAAGTGGTTGATACGTAACTGCAATTTATTGTCTAAAATAAAAAGGGGGGGGGGGGGGGGATCACATGGCTGAGTGGGTGAGACGCTGACTCGCTAGCCCGGAGGTTAGGTGATCGATCCCTGCATTGGCCGAGATAGTTCATCCAGATTTTCCGGCGTGGTTCCGCCCTAGTTAGTGATGCAGGACTGATGCACTGACACGGACAGCCGTCTAGTAGTTCGGATGGGACGAAAATCCGAGGTCCTGTGTACACATGAGCGTGCACGTAAATGATCCCTTGACAGTTGAAATTCGATGTAAGCGTAGGCGGCCGTAGTAGCTAGTGTCGCTGTCCGGGCAAAATTTATCACACTGTATGGCGTTTGCCCGTCTTCGTTAGCCCAGTACGGAGCAGAACAGTAGGATGTTAAACCCCATTTCATTTCTGAGCCGCATGGATGATTTTTAACTCACTGATAATTCCAATGAAGACGAAGGGTTGTTACAAGAGATTGTGAGGGAGCAGAGGTTCAAAAATAACTATTTATAAGATAAAAATAGAAACATTCAGTGAATTATCCAGCTTTGACTATTGCCACACTGTAAAAAAAAATATCCCCTTTTTATGTGTCTGAATTCAGTAGTTTAACGCCTTTTGTTCTGTTAATCGATGGCTTTTGTTGGAGAAGTTAAAATGTTAATAGTGTGAATTATTTCTTCAAATTACGAGTTTTATGTATTTCTGTGGGATATTCAGAAGTAAACAAGAAATGTTCATGAAATTTAGGGATAAAATGTCTTTTTCCCTTCTATAATGGACTTAATTCTGTTATTTTACGGAATAAACGGTGGAATGACCATGACGTTCCGTGAAATTTAGGGATAAAATGTTTTATTCCATTCTATAATGGACTTAATTCTGTTATTTTTGTTTTGAGACTGCGTGTGTATAGGTAGTATTATCCGACAATCAAGCACGCTTAGAGGAGCTAAATCGCTAACATTTGGGATCTAGAAATTCACAAAACTTGGTAGCAACGCATATAATACTGTAATATGAATGTATATAAACTGATTTACGTTAAATGGTTTCCGTTTTTACTCCAATTTCAAATCAGTTATGTTCGGCGAAATTTCAATCGAGTGCAAATTTTTCTAGCGTCTAGTTATTCCAGTCTACATAACTTCGTTTGATTTAGTGCAATGTGTCTAGCATCGCCCCTCGAGTCTCTCAATACAAATTCGGATGAAGCGCATTATGGTACACGATTCGTGTATCAATGTTAAAAATCAATATTTTATCTTACATATCGGATATCAAAAGCTCATCTTTTCCCGGTAAGTTTACATCATCAATGTTGATTTAAATTGACCAATAAATTCGTGTTTTCGACTTTGGTCCGTTAAATCCAGATAGTATAACCGATTGGCCAATGTAAGTGGGGTTTTCTCTATGGCAAAGTCTACATACCTTCAAATTGATAGTACCGCAAGCTAACACCAAAGCCTTCAACCACTGACGAGTAGTGGTTTGTGGTACCTTTCTCTCAATGAGGGTATTCTTATATTAGCGAAAAGAGGTTACGTTTAAAGATTGTCTGCGATATCACTTCGGTGAAAGCGGGCGTTAAAAAAAGCTATTCAGTCAATGGTTTATTCAATGAAATTTGTATCAGGATTTTTTTTTCTGTTTTAAAAAATGGAATTTATGTTAATTGAAGGAATTGCTGTAAATTACAGGAAACACAAATACGGATAAAAAATTCCTGGTAATTTTTGTTTCAGGTTTTTTTTTAACGTTTTTTCACAAATATTTTTTTTACAGTGTAGCTTACTTATTAAACGACCTTTTTCTTGCCAAAAGATTATATAATCGGCTCTTTACACAAAGATCTCTACAAAAAGCACATTGATTTTCGGATTTTGTGCCAGAATTAAGAACGTCGCCAATCTCTCGGAAATTAGAAATCAATTGCGGTTGTAATTACTAGAGCCTATGCCGTCTTAGAATCAAGATTTGTTACAAATTGTTTTATTGACAAATGTATTTAATGTAATTGTTAGAGATGTCGTTTTAAATGAAGCTTTTTTCTCTGTAAACTATGGCTAGACGAGAAAACATACTTTAAAGGCCCATGGTCACACAAACAAACAATATCCCTGAATAAATCTCAACCTTGTGGGTTTCCTCTGGGCACTCCGGTTTCCTCCCACTGCTAAAGACCTCTACGCGCAAGCGAAATATTGAAATAAAAAAATAAAACCACATGTGAGTCCCGAAATGACCTAGTTGTGTTGAGTGGACGTTAAATCCAATTTCTCTCTCTCTCACTAAATAAAAATAAAAGTACAATGGGGTTGGATGGCCGAATAGTCTTACGTGCGCGCTGGCTTCATATCATAAGGTCTGTCATTAACTCAAGTGGCGGGGTTTTGATATTAAGCTGCTGTTGGTTGCCAGTCAAGTGGTGGGGTTTCGACGAGGAGAAGGTTCGCCAGTCTAACCTCGTGGGTTTTATCTGGGTCGCAAATGAATTATCGTAATAAAATTATACCATTTATTAGTTTGTGTTCAGAGGACTTTAAATCTCATTTCTCTCTCTCAATATCAAAATTTAAAAAATATGTACTGTTTTGAACCAGTGATGGCTCAGAGAATTAAGTGCGGGTTCAAAAACAAGATTTCACGGGTTTGATCTCGGTGTTGGCCGTGAACGTTCCTCGGGATACCCCAGTCTGGTTTCCCTTGTCAGTGGAAAATGGGTGTTAGATGACCGAATGGTTAATGTATGCGCGTTGTATCAGAAAGTCTGTCATCGAGGGAAATGGTTTCGATTCTCATCTTGTACGTGACAAGGACTAAGATCAGCGAACCTCGCTGGCATGCGCGTCATAGACTGTGCCAGACATGGCTAGACGCATCCAGGGAACAAAATAATGTGATAATGTGATAATACCTGTTTCATGCTCTTTTTTAATAATCGCCTCATTTATCTGTAGAGATTTATAATGTATTTTAAATGATTTTAATCAGACGATATGCTTATTATTTTTGTCTGTATGATTTTATTCCATGGTGGGATCATTGTTTTATAATTATACTGTACCTAGACATCCTGTCTCAGTTGGTAGTTACACCAGATATTAACCCAGTGTCTTGTCTGTATTTACTCAATTTCACATGTGTGTTCATTATAATATCGCATACATTTTTTGACCTTTTGATTAAATCATAATGATATCATATTATGATTTATTGCTGTTCTTTTAAAACATTCAAAAGCTCATAATGATAACAACATCTCGTACATTGTCGTCATGGATGTCTGTCGGTCCGTGCCGAATGATCTTACACTTGTTTTATGTCAGTGTCGTGGATACTAAGCGTGTACGTTACCACCTCGTGGGTTCTTGTCACTAATGGAAGGGCTGAAATGTGTTATGTAGTAGATACCAATCAAATATGTCACAAAGCATAATAAAATTTGCGGCGTGGAATCAGTAGAAACTTTGAATTCCTACTGTAAAGGTCTATTTTATGGTTTCTTTATTCGACCATCCAAACGATTAATCCATGTAAGAACCCACAGCACTAGCCGATGGGGGGGGGGGGGTCCTTGACATCACACGGAACACACCAACACCTGGGTTGACTTGGTTGAACGATATGTCAGTTCCAAAATGACCTAGTTTGTGTTGAGTTGACGTGAATCCCCGAGATAGAAAGGGCGAGAGAGAGGGAGAGAGAGGGAGAGAGAGAGGGGGCGAGAGAGAGATAGAGAGAGAGACTAACGACTGTCATAAATAGATATAGATGCGTTATACTAAATCTGAAATCTCTACGAACCGTATCAAAAAAATAAACCACTTGGGTAAACCTAAGGACGATTCTATCCTTAAGATTATTTTATAACCTTCAGATTCTCACTTGTTCTATCCCTGAACAGAGAGAGAGAGAGAGGGGACGAGAGAGAGAGCGAGAGACTAACGACAGTCATAGATGTGTTATACTAAATCTCTACGAACCGTATTAATACAATAAACCACTTGGGTAAACTTAAGGACAATTCTATCCTTAAGATTATTTAAGAACCTTCAGATTCTGTATTCTCAAGATGAATTTAAATTATAAATTGCGACATCAAAACATTCTAATAAATATCAAGTGTTTCTATGTTCGTTCACTCGTCCACTCGAGTTAATACATACAGATTAGTATGTTGTTAAAGTACGTATATTTTTATACGCCCACATTGTTTTAATTCACGCGATTCGCAGTAAACTTGTGTACAAAGAGAACATAATACACGTTGATACTGCAGAAACAATAAAATAGAACTGAAATTTAGCGTGACTGGGCTGTAAGATAGAAGAATTCGATCCTTACGTTTAAAATATATACTGCAAAAGCATTTGAAAAAGAAGAGAGAGGGGGAGGGGGAAGAGAGGGGACGAGAGAGAGAAATAGAGAGAGAGTTTTAACGTCCACTGGATACAAACTAGGTCATTTCGGATTAACAAGAGCGCCAACGAGAGAGAGGGAGAGAGAGAGAGAGCTTTGTCAACTCGGGGCCTGGTTTATGAGCCAGTGCCACGACCAAATCTTGTTAGAGAGGAATTGAACATAATTTGAACATTTCTTTGAAGATTTAAATTTGATAAAAAAATCCTTCGAAAAATAACATTATGTCATGTTACGTGACGATAGTCTATCAAAGCCGTAGACGATATAATTATTACAATTAAGGAAACAAGGGAATACAAGACTATTCAGCCTGATTTTATATTCTATTCTTAATGTCTTCAAATCATATAATATCTTCCAAAATAAACGCGGTTATAAAGCAGATATTACAACATGTGCATATATTCCTCGGAGTGTTAAAATCCCTGTCTAGGTAGGGGGCCATTCGGCAAACCTCGACAGATTCCGTTACTCTCCGTAACCTACATCTAGACTCGGATGTATGATAGTAATTGATGTGTACCTACGACCATACATTTGCGATGCGGCTAGTCAACTACCGATTTACTTCAACAGGAAAACGTGCCGCTTTCACAAAACAGTCCCCAAATGGCGTCTGTTCTAGATATAATCTCTATCGGGGCAGCCTTTTATTAGTTTGTTGATATAATCTCCATGGCCATGGGGACAGCCATTGTTTATCCGGGTCCTTTAAAATAGTTCCAAAATGGCGGACTTCATCATACAGCCGAGTCTAGATGTAGGGCACCGGAATCTGTCGAGGTTTGCCGAATGGGTAGGGGGCGATCAGTTTAATCCTTTGTTGTCATAAGGTGATTATATAAAGCTTGGTTACGGTCTGGCGTGGTTCGAGTTTATCCGGGATTTTTCAAAGTTATTTTTCATTTGTCAGGGATGGCTCCTGCATATTGTCTTGCACGTACACGAACGGTTGACAAATTACCTCACCCCACTGTCCATATGAGACAACCCCGACCCGAGTTCACAAAGCATCATTTACTGTTTATGGGAAATATCTTTTATATATATAGAGAGAGAGAAGTGGACATAGGAACACAAAATTTAGCACACAGTTTCTTACTGGTGTAATTGATACATTAAAACAACAAAAGTTTTATAAAGGGCTATATTTTCGTTAAAATAAGGCGAACAATGGTGAGTAAATTTTTAACTTGGGTCTGAGAATGCTTTTTAAACTCGGGGTATGTCATTTCAGGACTAACATAGGTTCAGTTTCATTTGAATAATTCCCTAACGAGTTTTGGTCTTTAGTCATGGGAATATACACCAGCATTATTTTCTTTGCCTCCATATAAAAGCCTGGGCCCTGTTTCACGAAAACTTAAACTAAAATTCTTAAAATCGATTTTAACTAAAATCAAAATGAGATTTTAAATTTTATGCGTTTCACGAAGATCGATTGTAACTTAAAATGCAATTTTAATAGATTTTAGTTAAAATCGCTTGCGCCCGCGCAGTGCAGATTTCCGCTGCGAGTACTTACGGTGAAAGCAAATGCGCTTCGAAACTGAAAACTGTTGACAAGTCTGAATTAACGGTTACATTATCAGTAGGGAGAGCTTCATACGTTGTAGAAATGTTTGCACATTGTCAGAAAGTCGTAGAGAGATGAAATAAATGAGTTTATTGCGTATTATTATTAGATTCGAAATGTATTGGTGGGTTGACCTTGAACTTGGCATTTGATTTCCTCGCAGGCTTCAATGGAAATAATGTGTATCGATAAACTAAAGCGCTTAAATTTCATTGTTTTATAGTAATTTGGAAAAGAGAAACTATTGAGAATTTTCACAAACAAATTATGATATTTGTCACTCAAAAGACTAATCTAGGCTGCAATATTTTTGTCGTAGTTTAAAAGTATATTAATATTGAAATTAAATTAATACCGGTACGCCAAAAAGCCAATGTTCCGAAGCCTAGATTTGAAATGTCATTCTCATAGACACTTTCAATGATACTTTGAAAAGGCAGAAGAGTCTATCTATCTTACTTATTTAAATGATTTTTTCCCCAAGATAAAATAGCTTTGGCTATTTTTAAATGTATGTTTTATTAACGTAACTTCATTAAGAAATAATAATAAATTTATGATATTAAAATTTAATTTCAAAAAGGCCTATCACATTTTTGAATAAACACATTCTAGATTATTGACTTATCTTTTTACAAATCATCATAACCCCAAAAACATGAGTAAATACTACATATGGCATGTCTAGTATTATAGGCCTTTAGGCCTTCTAATACCAAGAAATTGGCTATATTAAACACAAAGATATTTTCTTTATAGATAAGAGTGCTCGTCTTTCCATGACATTGGATATAAATGTTCTTTTAGTGTGTAGTTTACTGGAGTTTTAGGTGTTTTTTTCTCGAAGTTCTTATATGGGGCGCCATCCAAATGCTTAAATTACATTACAATAAAATAAACGGATGGACAGTAGCTGTATATATCATGCTATGATAAGAAATTGAATGAAAATTGTTTTGTGGATGGTTGTATGTTAATATTATGTGTCAATTATATATGTACGCGCAATAGATCAAACAATGTAGCTCTAATCAATGTTTGTTAATGTAGTGATTTTAAGTTAGGAGAGGGTGACAGCTATCTTAAGTTACAATCGATTTTAGTTAAAATTGTCCTTAAAATAGTTTTGTGAAACGCCACTATTTTAAGTTAGGATACAATTGTAACTTACAATATTATTTTAGTGGATTTTAGCTACAATGCTTAAAATCGTTTTGTGAAACGCTTCTATCCTAAGTTAGGATGAAATTTTAGTTTACAATGATTTTAAGGAGATTTAAGTCTTTGTGAAACAGGGCCCTGGTCATCAGCACAAATTGAAAAGTTCTAGCACAGCGTTATATCAGACAAATCACCAAACCGCAGTATGATTCACGCAATGCTGTAGGATGAATGCAGTTGGAAAGAAGGAATACTAGTATGTAAATGTATTTTCAATAGAGAGAGAGAGAGAGAGAGAGAGAGAGAGAGAGAGAGAGAGAGAAATGGGGTTTAAGGTCCACTCAACACAACTAGGTCATTTCGGGACTAACATACGGTTTTTAATTTTATTTCAATAATTCGCTTGCGCGTAGGGGTCTTTAACAGTGGGTGGAAACCAGAGTGTCCGGAGGAAACCCACGAGATTGAAAAGGCGCCCCTATCTCCATGCCACATACGCTCACACCAGGACTCGTATTTGCAATAGACACAACAAGGTTTGGGGCGTTTGGACCATACAAAATTGATGAAACATTTTTTTTTATTATGCTTTAACAATAATAGTTTATCATATCATCTTGTAAAAAGCGGGGAAAATATATTCTAAAAAAAATTATCTGTTGTGTTTTTCACTACAAGAGTTCAACAATATATTGCTCAAATATGCCTGTGCGGTACCACCTTCCACAAGATTTTCGACTTAGAATAATTCTGATAGGGTGTTTTGGGTCAGTGGTGTTTTCAAAACAACAGTTCTACAAGATATTGGATATTCAAAATTGTCCTCATGGACTCCCCTATATGACTGTCTGGTACCACATTCCGCAATATTTTCGACCAAAAACACTGTGAAATGTGGTACCACACAGTAACCGTATCAGTATGTCATTGTTCCCTCTTTAACTACGTCAACATGGACTGGAAGTAGAAAGACATCTTTAAGAAAGCTTTAGCCATTATAAACAAATGTTTTGAATATATATCTATTTTAGTTAGACGGATCGTCTTACAACCACTAGACGATAACTAACCCAGTCATATCCGATATTCCTGACATGCTGCTAAACTAGCTACACAATTCAATTTTCGTCATACCTCACTTGAAAAGGCGGTCATTATCTCTATCCCCAGGGGGAATTAACTCTCATTTATTTTCTAAAGGCTTGATTTACAGGTCATAAATACCACACTTGTATGTTTGAATAATCAAGGTTTGTTTAGCGGGATATGTTACACAGATTCTGTTACGTTGTCTTTACCTCATAAATATTTTACAGCTTCGAACACGAATTTGTCCGCTTGATCGATCCCATGGATTTTCGTTAGGTCTTTTGGTTTCCTTACACTGCTAAAGACCCCTACGCGCAAGCAAAACTATGAAATAAAAGTGTTCCATGTGGTAATCTAGAAATGACTTAGAACAAGGTTGTGTTTCGTGGCGTTAAATCTCTCTCTCTCTCTCTCTCTCTCTCTCTCTCGCGAGATCGGAGAAGACGAACAACTGATAGAATTCGACAACGAATAGTCGGAAACGTTGTTGTCTGTGTAATATGTCCCTCATAGCACATTATGGGGCGTATATATATCTGCATAGCACATTACGTGGCGTATATCTATCTGCATAGCACATTACGTGGCGTATACCTATCTGCATAAGCAAAGTTGGTGTAGAAAAGAAGGACGTTCATGTAATTTGGTGTGACATTAGCTATAAATGGAGCAGGATCAGTTCTTATTGAAGGTCAACCTCTTGCTGTATCAGCTGATCCCATAAAATGCATTATCAATAAGAAAGGGTATTATGCTTTTGAAAGTATGTCTATCGAAAGTAAAACTAGATAAAAAGGTAAACGTTTAAATCCCATGACTGAGTTTCGAATAATTGATACGATCCGATCTGCACATTCAGGGTGTGCATGTACATTCAAATCTAATACCGACAAAGACCTCAGAATCGCAAATATATCTGAAATCGAATCTACTTTACGTTTCATAAGACAACACAATTACAAATTTGCTCTCATCATGTGACATTCTTATAAGAGACCATGTCACTTTCATGACAATTTAGAAATCCATGCCGAGATGGTCCGATAAATTAGCTTTACATTTTCAATTTGTAATCGAAGATAATTATATTACAGACGAGCTGTTCTCTGGGCTTATTTTATGACATTCGATTCGGGGAAACATTAAGCAAAATAGATCGGTATAGATTTGTATTCCATGCTAACATCGAATAACTTGTGAAAAAAAAGCAGTAGGATATATTATTCGCCCACGGGACGGCTGGAAGACCTAATAAAAATATTGTGTTTTCCAGTCAGACACTGCGATTTTCTATCAAGTCTAATTACGAAATCGCAAGGGATTACTACTCCATCGTAAGCCATCAGTGACAAATTACCCTCTAATACAAATACATGATTGACATTTCTAGCCTCCAAACCAAATACATTTCAACACAATGACGTTTAGTGGTCACCATGGTTGAGGACGTGCTGTGCAGTCTGCTCTTTTGATAATTGGACTCGAGGAAATATGTTCTTTTTTTAATAGAATACCGAGTTGTAGAAGTGTTTATTGGAAGAACTATTTCGCCTTGATACAATTAGTCCACCACGATCACAAAGTAGTGTGCCTCACGAGAAAATATATCTCCAATCAGACCACTCTAGCTGGCCGGCCACCTCTGGCTTGCGGCTGTGGTTTCGAGCCCTGGTGTGAGCGTATGTGGCATGGAGATAGGGGCGCCTTCTCAACCTTGTGGGTTTCCCCCGGGCACTCCGGTTTCCTCCCACTGCTAAAGACTCCTACGCGCAAGGGAATTAGTGAAATTAAAAACATTAAACCATATGTTAGTCCCGAAATGACCCAGTTGTGTTGAGTGGACGTTAAACCCCATATCTCTCTCTCTCTCTCTCTCTCTCTCTCCAATCAGGCCAGTATTGACAACCATTTTATTGCATTCCTATATATAACGGGGGTTGGATGGCCGAATAGTTCGCACGTGAGCGCTGTATCATGAATCGTGTCATTAAGTCAACTGGCTTGGTTTCGAATCCCCGGTTGTACGTGTCATGTAGTAGAGTCGCCTGTCCAGCCTCGTGGGTTTTCTCCGGGTCCTCCGGTTTCCTCTCACTGCTAAAAACCCCTATGCACAAACGAATTATTGAAAGAATATTAAACCATATGTTAGTCTATAAATTATCTAGTTAATGTCGAGTGGACGTAAATCTCATTTTTCTCTTCTCATCAAAAATCAAATTATTACTGCAATTGAGAAACACCGAGGTCTCCCTGAATCTCGAAAGATATAATGTGTCTGGTAGCATAATGTATTTTTCCCGATAGGTTGGATATTCTTTCGGTGGTTATGTATCTAAGAAAGAATCAAATAGGGTTTAACGTCCTACTGTTCTGCATCGATTGGGATAATGAAGATGGACATACACCCAGACAACAACCGAATTCCCACTGTCAAGGTCACGGTAGCGCGATTTATTGCCCCGTTCGAACGACTAGACACTGTTCCTTGCCATGAGTGTAGTGAAGAAGTAAACCTTATTTTATTTTTAAGTATAATAATAACATACAAGTCAGAGAGAGAGAAATTGGTTTTAACGTCCAATCGACACAAACTAGGTCATTTCGTGACTAAAATATGGTTTAATTTTATTTTTTAATAATTGCTTGCGCGTAGGGGTCTTTAGCAGTGGGATGAAACCGGAGCGACCCTACTCCTTGTCACGTACAACCGAGGATTTGAAACCACGCCAGTTGACTCAATGACAGGCTTTACGGTACAGCACACACGTGCGAACCATTCGGCCATCCAACTACCCCAATAACATTAGAGAATCCCCGCTCAACAGTAAACCACAACAGACTTAAAGAAGTAGAGAGGATCGTTTTAATGGATCAACGTTTCGGGTGCAATACCCCTTTTCAAGATTGATATATAGTATGTGTGTGAAATAGCTTTTTTTTTATGTCTGCTTCCACCGAAGTGATATCGCAGACAAGATTTATAGTAATCCTTATATACAATTGAGGTGATTTTAAAATGTATTTATATTTATTAAGGATTTTTAAAAACAATGATCATTAAAAAAGGATTGTTAAATTTAACTATATACAAATGTCATTTAATTAAAAATGATAATATAATTATTCTTTAGTAAATAGATTAGTTAAAAAAAATTTACTTAAAAGTATAAAAGATTAGTTAAAATTATTAATTAATTTAAAATGAAATATTATTTATAATTTCTAAAATGGCTTTGACGTGGGCTGTTTCTTGTTGAGCGGGGGTTCTTTAATTTTATTTTACTACTCGGCCCCGCCGGTATCATTTTTTGGTCCAGTCTCCACGCAGATGCATATTAGTAGGTCCAATTTTAATTACTCTCGAAGAGAGTTTCTAGTTTAATAATAGTCCAGACATTTTGATTTGGTCGAACAATCCTTGCGTCTGTCTTCTTTTGTTGCGTCTTTCTAAAAGCGTACTTTCTCTAAGTATGATGATAGCCCGCTTGACAACGGAAGCGAAGAACGACCACATAATCATTTAAGAGCACCATTATTAACCGATTTACAAAGCCCATTAGTCTGATGACCATGTTGTTGCTATTGTTAAGTGACATTTCCACGGTAAAAAAAAATATCTATTCAAAGGTAACGATTGTCGCTCGCCAGGTAGATTCGAAAGATAAGCGCTAATAGGATCGCCTGCCCAACCTCGTGGTTTCCCCCGGGTCCTCCGGTTTCCTTCCACTGCTAAAGACCCCTACGCGCTTGCGTATAAACCCCTACGCACTTGGATAAAATATCCTACTCCCTGTCATACACAAACTAGGGTCAAAACCACGCCATTTTACTTAAGGACAGACCTTATGATGTAAATCACACGCCTCGGGTCATTTGTTGACCTAACATCCCTCGTCTGACAGTAATTATGAAAATTGTTCGATATTTCGTTCAGCAAATTGTCCATTAACTTGCGACTGCGGTTTTAGATTAATTGTGGATGGGAAGGTGGATGTATTGTTGGTCAGTTATTACGATAGACTGTGACGGGAAGTGAACAAGTCAGCTGTGATTACTTCCTAATACCATAATATAACCAACCCCTTCTGTTGTTCATGAAGAGGCGAGTAACTAACGTTTTAATATAGCCAGATGTGATTCTTTTAATATCCACCTACACCCACGCACTTCCACTACAAGCTGACCATTTAGAATTGTATTTACTTGAACTTGGGTCGCAATTAAGGCCCGTCGGAAGCGGGGCGGGGGAGGGGGACTGGGCGGCTGCAGCCCCCCAATAATCTGCACGTATATATCCCGTGAGCGTGGTGTCAAAAAAGTCGGACCCCCTGGATTTCGCTACCTTTGCTCGCAGCCCCCTCCCCCATATCAATATCGTTCCGACGGGCCTGCAATTAAATGAAATGAAATGGGGTTTAACGTCCTATTGTTCTGCTTCGACTAGGTTAATGAAGACGGGCTATAAGGGTAATTGTGCCTGGGAGGTGACACTATTGTTTACTCTTATATCAAATTCCAAATGCCTTGTCGGCATCACTGACAACTACGAAACCAAGTCGGAAAATCTGAGGATAAACTTTCTCGGCCAAAGCAGGGATCGAACACCCAACCTCCAGGCTAGCGAGCCAGCGTCTTATACACTTCGCCACCGTGATCCCCCTATGTCTTTCGAACAGTTGTCATATGGTAGTGTGATTAAAAGGTGAGTGACTGGCAGGCCCGAGGCTAGTGGGGGTGCTTGGGGGTGGGGGCGAACCGCTCCCCAATGACCCCTCCTGTCGGAATTATTATGTCTGCGTCGGAAAAAAATCGCTGGTTAGCTATGCTCGCATTTTCGCCGGGAGAGAGTTTTAGTACTACATATATATCCTCTCAAATTCGGCCGAGAGATAGTTAATGTCGGCTGGAAACTCTTAATTTTCCGACACATTCGCCACCTACATGTCATAGAGGCCTAAATTCACTCTCACAGCTTCTAATTGTCGTGCTCTCCCCTGCTCCTGCTTACGGCAGTCGGCGATGACCTTCGTTCATTAATTTTTTGTTGTCGGAAATTTATCTTCCTCGCCCCCCTATGTCGGCTAAATTTTGATTTCTGGCTTCGAGCCTGGTGATTGGTCTAACTATAGCGCGCGCTCTCGCGGAGGTGGTGCAATCTATCTTGATTCTTTGCTTTAAAAAAATTCCTCACATTTAATGGTTCTTTGTTTTTACACTATAAAAAGATGTAAAATAGAGGATACATTTTAGATTGATGTTCTAATTTTTTCTTGCCTTACACAAGTTTTATTTCCGTACTTCAATGATTGGTTTAGTTATTTCTAGAACACTGGAAAACATACAATCAACGTGACGTCAGCAGGAAGCCATTTTACCAATTAGTCTAAAGGGACACTTCTCTTGCCACAGTTTGATGAAGCCTAAAAGTTCAACTCAATTACTGCAGCCAATAATTACATAAAAATAGTTATATAATATGGCTGCTGCCGCCATACTTTGTAGCACCTTAAAAGAACAACGTCACTGGTTTATTTACATGAAGTGAAACGAAATGAGACTCAACGTCCTGAATTTCTACACCGACTGGGCTAATGAAGACGGACGTACATGTACGCCATGCAGTAGGATGTGGGGGTCGGGGAATTTAGCTCGGTCAACGGCGCTATGCCCTACCCTTATGTCAAATTCCCACTGTCAATGATTGTTTTACGTGCACGCTAATTCACGTATCCTCGGGTTTAGGTCAACCCTTCTCTTAAGACCAGTTGCGTGACTGTCTATCTTAAAGCAGTCTTTATTGTTGAACGGTTTCAATACTAAGTCGGAGCTCCAGGGTACAGGCCTCGGTTTCACAAAACATTCTTAGACTTTTACGGTTTACTTAAAATTGGTCGCCTTATCGTAACTACAATATAGGCTTTTATAAAATATGTGTTTCTTTTACTGTATCAAATACATCAAAGAGAAACTATGTGCAAAGTTTTGTGTTTCTGGGCCAAAGATATTTCTCATAAACAGGGATTGAAAGTTGAGTAAAATCTTAAGTCTGGTAATGCTTTGTGAAGTCGTGGCTAGATCTATTATAAGACAGTTTACTAAATGGATTGTCCAGTGTAGCCCAGTAAATAACAAATATGTCATTTATCATGCTATATTCAGTTACATTGAGAAATAAAAAAGCTAATTGTCTGATTAAAAAATAGATCCTATTTCGTTTCGTTTTTCGTTTAACTTGTCTTTACTACACTAGGATCTGAAAGTGTTGTTATCATTTACGTGTTTTGGATGATGTGAGGGATAAGCCAATGAAACGGTCTGTTATGGCGAGTTTTTGGCATTTGATGCACGGGACGGTGGGTAAGCCACTCGAAACGTTAACCCTGATTGATTAATCATTGTCTGATGTCATAGGGTAAAAAGCCGCTCGTTTGACCCCTGAGGTGAACTTCCACTATAACTTGTCAGATCTGCGTGTAATATAGGCCATCGATAGTGTAAAAAAACAAACGAAATATAGATCTGTATTCTAAAAAGATTGGCATAGATGTCATGGCTGGCATTACCGTTTTACTAGGAATATGAATTTTGTTCGACGGGCGTGATCACTGGTGGTTTCCTGGTTAGATTGTGGTCTGTAAACGTGCTTCTCGGTTAATAAAATGATGCCACTAAATGTTTATCACAGAGCACATGTTTGGATAATTCTTACATATATACACACGTCGACCGACTTAAAGAAATATGTGTTATTTATTAAATATTGTGTATTTCTTTGTCTATAAGGAAAGCTATTTGTTATAATTCTCAGTCTTAATAATACCCGTGTTTTATAATAGGAATATAAAACAAAAATGACTGCATAATTCTTCCGATGATAGATCGCTATTTTAGAAATAGAGTCCCGGGAATCCAGACGTGGCTACTATTTTTAAAAGGTTGTATATTATTTAATGATTGTTTAATACATATTTGAAAGAAATTGATAAACACATTCGTAATATACATAATTTTAACACAGATTGGAAGAATTGTGCAGTGACGCATATAATTAAAATCGCATACTAAACTTTGGCTGCCTGTCTACAGTTAGCTCCGCTTTAGAACATACACTAACCTAGTTGATCGACATCAAAATACATGAAGGTCTTTACAACGGTTGATATGAAACACATATTGGGAGAGAATTATCCAGTGAAGCATATAATTCAAAGCGCATACTAAACTTAGGCTGCCTGTCTACCGTTAGCTCAACTTGAGAACAGCCACTAACCTAGTTGACCAACATCGAAAACACATGGGGGTCTTTACTACGGTTGATCTCAGGATGTGTTACACAGATTTGATGAATTATGCAGTGACGCATATAATTAAAAGCGCATTTTAAACTAAGGCTGCCTGTCTACCATTAGCTCTGCTTGAGAACCAACACTAACTTTGTTGACCGACATCGACGATTTGAGTCGAAAACACTTAGCTTACTTTGATAATTCTATATTTATTCTCCTTCCGTTTAATTAAATTAAAAATGTTATTATCTGGAGAGCATGCGCAATAAATAATATGTAGATTGTAATACCTAGACGCTAGAAATTGTTATTCGATTGAGACTTCTTGTGTATTTTGCCGAGCATAACTGGTTTAACATTTGAGTAAAACGGAAATAATTGAATCTAAATCAGTTCATTTAGATTCATGTTACATTACTGCAAGCATATGCATTGCGGTCCATTTGTGTCAATTTCTAGGTCCCAAATATTAGTGATTTAGCTCCTTTAACCAAACGCTAGGTCTAACCGCTACAATAGGAATGATAAACATAAGTTTCTGCACGTTGTATATGGCAGATTTATGTTGTTATTGTTTATTACAAATTTACCGTCCAATAAATAAGGATAATATGATATTATAGGTTGATTTAATTAAGTTATTTACACATGACTAAATTACATCGTTACAAACAGCTGACAATATCTCTCTCAGTACCAGATTGTTTAATAAAATTATATCTATTATAATTAAAGTCGGACAATAGTATATAAGTACAGTGACATACACATCTTCCAGCACAAGATTAGTTCATTAACTCAAAGGAATTGAACCATAATTGGACTGATATTCCTATTAGTGATTCATCTTCCACAATATTGTAGTTTGAATGAATGACATTAATGAAATGGGGTTTTTAACGTCCTGCTATTATGTACCTAACCTGGCCAATTGAAGACGGTTGTAGTTTGAAAGTGACACAACGGGGCTTTAAGACATCCATACGAAATGAAATTGGGTCTAACATCCTACTGTTCTGCCTCAAGCATGGGCCAATGAAGGGAAATTGTGCCCGGGCAGGGGCGCAACGGTCTACGCCTATGCTCGGAGCGACTAGACAGCTGTTATTGTCAGACCCTCCGCCCTGCATCACTGACACAATGGGAAATCCACCGGAAAATCTGGATGAACTTTCTCGGCCAATGCAGGGATCAAACATCGGGCTAGCGAGTTAGCGTCAACCCACTTAGCCACCGTGACCCCCTAAGACATACATGACGTTTGAGCCAAGTTTATTGTTCTAAACAAAACGATCTAGATTAAAATATGGTGATAATGTAGCTACTTTTATCTTGTTTTAACAAAGTGGTTAACCTCACCCAAGAAACACGCCGGCTTTATCATTAAAAACGAGAAATTGAATTGAATTTGAGCTACTTTTATCTTTTTTAACAAAGTTCTTACCAAGAAACACCCACGCGTTATTTCATCAGACCCGAGTAACCAATGAATTGTCAGTTATAATTAGCAATCTACAAGGTAATCATGGTATAATTATAACGAACATTAGTTATTAGTTTTATTAGTCTGAGATACAGATTTTATGGCGATATTATTACAGATAGGAACTACGTGACCTCGTGTATACCAAATTCACAGCATTTCATCGTTTCATATACATACGACATAACTGACTGAAATAGCCCTGTGTATTTCAGAAAGGAAAGTAACGAACGGGAGTCGTTAATATAATTTATGCCAATGGGTATTTTAAGAACAACATAATATATAATTAGTATAGAATGGGTGAGAGAGACAAATGGGGTTTAAGGTTAAAAAAAATTAAAAGCAGCTCAAATTATATTCATATTTTAATCACGTTCACTTTGTTCAAAATAATAAACTTGGCTCAAATCGTATGCATGCCTGGAGGTCTGCATGTTGCTTCTGGAACATGGGAGGTCTGGTAGTCGATACTTGTAATGGGGTATAATTACCTAAACTCTGTCAAATTACACAGCCCGATTGTTCTCGGTTATATTTTACCAATTTATTAAAGCCCCAATACCACTCTTGTTGTAACTGAATAATATGTCCAAATCTTTATTATGGTCAACAAATTCTACTATTTTACAATATTCCAATTAATTAAAAAATGATACAAATTTCATCAACAGACCTAATTTTAGAAACTGGAAAAATTCAACTACATGGAAACAACTAACAACATGGTTTGAAAAGCTTTACGTAAACACTTTCAAATGCAGCTTGGATTAAAACATATTTTCGAACCCTCTAGACAAGTAAGATAGGTTGTAATGGATAATTTACCTAACAGGTAGGACACTTAAACATCTAGTAGTTAAAAAAGGCTATTTTTTTCTGGACCTGTCAAGCCAGCAAGAGTGTTATTGTCCCTTTAAGATTATCGCTATAGTAATTTTACATGTCCTTCATTTACAGATATGTAAATAAACCTTGGATGTGAAATGGCTAGAGGTAAAGGTAGATAACAGACTGTGAAATAACATGCAATGCTAAAATAGAGTCATAAGGTCGCAATATTTCTGCCAGCTAAAGAGATTAGAATACATGATAATACTGTAATCTGAATATTGTGAACTTCGCGTTTTTAATTATTTGTCTGGTTATTAGGAGTTTCATATGAACGTCACGTTCTTAATTATTTTTGGGGTTATCGATCAAGAGTTTCATATTCTGCAGCTGCGTCCATATCATGTTGTTGGCACCGAACCGTATACTATTCGTGCGGTAGAAATAAATTAGAGGAATACAGATTTGAACTTCCAGGAATCAATTTGCAGATAAAGATTAATAAAATCAAACAACCGCTCTGTAGACATTGTGCAAATAGGAACCCCACAGTTCAGTATGAATATGCGTTCGCATACCATAAAACCATGCCGATGATTCAACATAAATTGAATATGCTCTTGCATGCTATAAAAGCATATCAATAATTCAACATAAATTGAACATTCGCTTGCATGCCATAAACCCATGCCGAGGATTCAACATAAATTGAGTATGCGTTCACATGCCATAAAAAGGATGCCGATATTTTAACATCAATTGAATATGCGCTGGGATGCCATAAAATCATGTCGATAATTCAACATAAATTGAATATGCGCTGTGATGTCATAAAAGCATGTCGATGATTCAAGTTGAATTGAATATGCGCGTGCAAGCCATCACATTTGTTATAGGAGACTGTGGGAGGATATCTGACAATTCAAAAAAAAAATAGACTGTCACTAGAAAAGAGAAAACAAGAAAACAGAAAATGTTTTTTATTAAGTATGGAATGATGTAAACAAGGGAAAGTACGGATTATTTCTATTTTTATCGTTTCCCCCTCATCTAGTGACATTCAATTACTTGTTTATACTTTATAAAAACATGGTAATGTACGGACTTTGTTTTATTTATTTCGTTTTCTCTTGTCTAATGACAGTAAATTATTTTGTCAGATATCCTCCAACAACAGTCTTATAGAACAACTTTTGGTCTCCAAAGAAAGTATTAGTGAACATAAATTATAGAAGGATGACTCGTGTTTTCCTTTTGGATTCATCACATCACTTTCTTGAAATAACGCATCTATGGTAGCAATGATCTCTGTGTCAAAATTATATTTGGAACATGTTTAACCAATTCTATTACATATGTGATAAATGACTGACACTACTATTGTCCGTTAATAAACGTTTGAATAATAGTTTATATAATATAGGAAGCCACGGTAAAGACCTGCAATAGGCAGATTTAACTCTTACGTAATGCATCTTTAAATCTGATGTTTAATTTCTGAAAATGGATCGATTATCTATCATCTGGGATATGTCCGACATCCATCGTCACTTTTTTAAGATATTGGTTGAGCTGTTGTTGAAGTGTAAAATACAAGATTTGTGTTTTACCAGTTAATGTGATTAGTAGGAGTATCCCACATGACACATTAGACAATTCTATATGATGAAATTATACAGAGTGATTGAGCTGTCTAACGCGCCGGCTTTAGATGATAAGGTCTATAATTGATTCACGAGGCGTGGTTTCGATTTGACGCGAGTAGAGGGGTTTGGATTGCCGAATGGTTAGCACGTGCGTGCTGTATCATAAAACGTGCCATTGAGTCAACAAGCGTGGTTTCGAATATCCGGTTGTACGTGCCAAGGCGTAGGTTCGCCTGTCTAACGTCGTTGGTTTTCTCCGGGTCCTCGATTTCCTCCCACTGCTAAAGAACCCTAAACGCAAGCGTATTATTGAAATAAAATGAAACCATATGTTAGTCCCGAAATGTCCTAGTTTGTGTCGAGTGGGCGTTAAACACATCTCTCTCTCTCTCTCTCTCTCTCTAGTACGCGAGAGAAGTATCTTCAAGCACAAATGATAATTAGTAAAACTAAAAGGCAATATATATGTTACAAAAAAGGTAAAGCCATAACAAAGAGCTATACAAAAACTAAAGGAAGACCGTACCATTAAAATAATACATGCTGATAAAGGGAAATCCACAGTAATCATGGACACCAACGATTACCACTGTACCGTCAACAATCTACTCCAAGATACTTCCACCTATAGAAAAATCAGAAAAGATCCTACCACCAAACTAGAAAAACTATTAAACACCAAACTTCGAGAAATAAAAGAACATGAACAGATCACCAAAAATCAATTTTACCAACACCGATGCAGTCATCCACGACCTCCATATGCCCGTGCCACCATCAGGACAGATAAGAACCCCATCAAATCAAAAATATTAATCTGTTCAAGAGATTCCGTTTTCTATAATGTTGCCCAGTACCTCAGAAGCTTTTCGCTTCTTAAGGAAAAGTCGCGTCTTCATTAATCACTGACTGATTCCACCATGTTTTGCGAAAAGATCAGAAATATAAGTGACCCGAGGAAAATTGCATCGTATGGCGTAGTAGACCTATTCACTAATGTGGCTCGGGATGAAACCATGAAAGCCCTAAGATCACTGATCAACAACCTTGAAGAACCATTGGAAACTAACTTGTCAACGGGTAACATCGTGGTCTGGTCAGTATGTGCATGAACTCCGCCTACTTCACCTGTTCGAGCAAATCCATGACCTACTACTGAGAAGCCCATTATCACCTCTGATCTAAGAAATATATGTTACAGACTTTGAAGAACGTGCGCTGCAATCGTAACACCTGTATGTTATTTTCGCAAGGAGGATGACACTTTCGTCATATTGGAGGAAGATGACGACCCAGCAGTCCTTCTCAACCACCTCAACAATCAGCACAAGAGGATTAAGTTCACTATGCAGGAAGAAGTGAACGATTCATTGCCCTTCCTAGATGTCCATGTTCATAGAACAAATAACACCATCAACACCAGTGTATATCGTAAACCTACCCATACAGATCAGTATATTAACTTTAATTCAACACATCCCGCCAATGTTAAAGCATCTGTAGTTTCCCGCCTAGTCCAGAGAGCCTACAGTATTTGTGAACCAGATTACCTAAATTAAGAACTTGATCACCTTCGGCATGCTTTGTGTACCTGTAACGACTACCCACCTGAGTTTGTCAACCGTGTCATCAAATCCACCCGAAACCATATCGACCACAAAGATTATCCAAAACCGGAAAAAACAGATATCCGAGTGACATTGTCCTTCTATTTGAACCTTTCTTATCAGGTCAGTAGAATTCTGAAGACAGCGAACATCGCAAAAACCATTACCACATCTACAACTTTAAAACAGATCCTCAGTGCAAATGGGAAATTATATTACCGGCTAACCCAATTCAACGTTGATTGCTCCTGTCACAAATCTTACATTGGAGACACGACAAAGCCCTAGACAAAGTATTGCTAAACACAAGTCTAGAGCCCAATCCAATGCATCCGCCATAGCATATCACATCAATGAATCAAACCAGACTGGAACAACACCCAGACACTAGCAGTCCACAGACACCTGGAGAAGAAGAGGGAAATTAAAGAAGCTATCCAAATTTAACGCTACAGTCCAGAACTAAACAGAGATACAGGGTTATATATTGCAAAGGCCAAGGATGAGTTGATAAAGATGGAGAAATGACTTTTTAAAATTTAATTCAGAATTAAGTTATTCACAATGTTCTGTTGATATTACTTGTCCTAACCTGGTAGTTTATAATTGTACATTTAGTTATTAAATAATGCTTTACTAGTTGTATCAGCAAATATAATTAGCTTTGTGATTACACTTTACACTATAATCATATGTTAACAATATCCATAACCCTCTCTATTCGTCAGTTTATAAATATTTATCATGATAAACCAACAGCAGTATATTTTAAGCATTATATGTACACATCCAATTAATTAATCTTATCTATAGGGCTTCATTTTTTTCAGTAGTACTTTAATTAGTTAATTACCTTCAAGTTCTTCTTTTTTGTGCTAGGATTATATGTTAACACCCATTGGGTTATCTGATTAGTTTTTCATGCGTTAGTGATTTTAAGTTAACAATAGATCCAATCACCCTTTATTTAACACCATGGGTTCTTTTTATGGCTTCACCTTTTTTTGTAACATACATATATATATATATATATATTGCCTTTTAGTTTACTAATTATCACTTGTGCTTGATAACGACAAGAATATACTTGTCGAAACGTCGTGCTATATGTATATAAACAGTTATTGTATTTCCATAAAAAATTGTGTTGTGTTTGTTATAATTGTGATGGACTCTATAATAAGAGCATATCACAGGAACTAGTCTGGATTATCTCATCTTCGTCTGGTTGGCGGTTTATAAAGATATATATTCTGGATTATAGAATCTGAAAGTTATAAACCAGGATTATAATGTCGGGGCGATACAGTACATGATAAAAGCTGTAGATTATAGGAAATGAACTTTCTCGGCAAATGCAGGGATCGAACACCCGACCTCCAGGCTAGCGAGCCAGTGTCTTTCCCACTTAGCCAAGATTCAATGACAACTATTTGAACCAATGTGCGCCCGTGCACCATAAGTTTCAATGACAACTATTTGAACCTAAAAGCACCGATGTAGCATAAGATTCAATGGCAATATTTTCAGACCAGTAGTTTGGTATAATTGACAGCTATCACATCGATAATGGCGCCGTAATATACATGGAATTCACTCCATGTTAATTTTCTTCTTGCAATGTGTCAAATTGTCGCAAATGCAAATTGTTTTATGATTACATTTTTTGTATAATTTGAGAAATTGCCTTTGAGTGTCATTCACAACACCACGATTTCAGAATATCAATATGTTTAAAAGTCCGAGTTCTTATGTATCGGGAATCTAGTTGCAATATTTCTTAGACCTTCGGTTTAGTTGCAGCGGAGTATTGCTGTATTGGCTTCAACTCGGATGTTTCAATAACTTCACGCGATAGAATAAGAGTGAAATGGGGTGCTCCCATTCGGGTTAATAAAGACGACCATGTTGTGTTCATGTGTTATGGAGATTTTTTTTTTACTGAATTCCAATTATATAGAGTGCCATACGCTATGGCCCTATTTTGGCATATGAATACACCCACGGATCCCGAGTAGGACTACTATGATTGCATGTGGTAAAATGTTAACATCCAAATCTAACTAAGCTCACGCTAATTCTGGAAATGAAATGAAACGTCCCACTGTTCTGCTGCTAACCTTGACTAATGAAGACAGACATATGCTATACAGTGTGCTACGAGGGACATTTTGCTCGGACAGCGGCACTACGGCCTACTCTTATATCGAATTCCAACTGCCAATGGATCTTTTAAGTGCCCGTATTTTCGATCCACCCGAACAACTAGACAGCTGTCCTTGTCAGGCCCTCCGGCCTACATCACTGATAAGGGAAAACCACGCCGGAAAATCTGGATGAACTTTCTCGGACAATGTTAGGGATCTACAGTATTGTGTATTTAAATAACCTTAATAACAGCTCTTTTGTTTCGTTGGGAAAATGTTTAACTTTGTGTATCTTTATTTCGAAAATACCGGTTTCCTCCAACTGCTAAAGACCCCTACGCGCAAATTGGACGTTAAACCCCATTTCTCTCTCTTCATATCTCTCTCTCTTTCTCTCTCTCTCTCTCGCTCTTCTTAGCTGTTTGTCTAAATATCTCCTCTGTTAAATATCTAAACCACTTTACGACTATTTTATTTGTTTAATTTGGATAAGGTCTGTGCGCATTGACCTTCTGAGGCTTGAAAAGGGAAAAAAGAATACACCAAACAACCATTTAAAAGACTGGCTTTAGATATCTGCCTCATATTTTAGTCTGGTCATAGGTTCGAGTGATCTGTTAATTTGTAGTCACTGAACTGAGAAATGAAACGCTCTGGTCTACTAATATGTAACCCAACCACAGAAAGGGGTAATTACTAAAACCTAACCTAGTCAAGCTGTACACGTGCTTTATTACATATAAACATCAAATGATCTGTGTTAGCGAGGCAACCCGCTGACCTATAGATCGTTTTCTGGGATATTAATGAATAGATTAGCTATTTTGGTACTGAAGAGCTCGTGAAGTGGGAAGGTGGTCTGATTATAATATGATAGTTTTGTGTTATTAAAGCAATTATTCCTTTGGTTATAATTTTTTGTTACCATCTCGTATACTTTTACCCTTATGACGAATGTGTTAGTTCACAGATGTGCGCAGACGAATGAATCCGCCAATCACAGCAGATCAATTCGTTTGGGGCTGGTACAGGAGATCCGGGGTTCAATGCCGAGGACGCTCCTTGGTATTTTATAGCCTTGACAGTTTTGTTAGGAAGGAGTGTCTGACAAGACGAAACACCTAATAGTGTGCACTTTAAAGAACCCTTGACCGTTTCGGAGGAGAGTGGGGCGGGTTAATGTCCACAGTACATAGCGTTGCCCGTCTTCATGCAACGGGTGCAGAAGTATAAGACATCAATCGCCTGTTCAACCTCGTGGATTTTCCTCGGGACCACCGGTTTCCTTCAACTGAGGGGGTTGGGGATGTCCTAGTGCTTTGACCTCTAGCTGACCGGACACCTCTGGCTTGTGGCTGTGGTTTCGAGCCCTGGTGTGAGAGTATGTGGCATGGAGATAGGGGCGCCTTCTCAACCCCGTAGGTTTTCTCCGGGCACTCCGGTTTCCTCCCACTGCTAAAGACCCCTAGGCGCAAGCGAATTATCGAGATAACATTAAAAGATATGTTAGTTCCGAAATGACCTAGTTGTGTTGAGTGGACGTTAAACCGCATTTATCTCTCCCTCTTTGTCCTCCCATTGTTAAAATTGAACTATATTAGTCCCAAAAGACTGTACCGTAGTTTGTGTCGAGTGGACATTAAACTATCTCTTTCTCTCTCAATTTCACCTATCGGTAAGTGATTCGGTGTGTTACAACGAGTTTAGCCATGGCAATATATCAGTATAATATGTATATTAGTATAATATGTCAAAGGTTATAATATGATGCTGATTTAAATCATATATACGTGTGTATCATAAGACATAACATAAGGATTATTCTTAGACTGTGTGGATGACTCCACGACTAGACCATATCCTTAACATTTCTCCTGAAACGGCGGTTCATATTTTGTCTAGCGAGCAATTTTCATTCTACCTAATGTCGGGTATAATGCTACAATCATAGATTTGTATGGTATCAAATACCTCGCATCTACTCTGTTATTACTTTGATTGATTATTCAGTGCAGCAGAACCAAACTACACGTGAACAATACAGAATATAGACATTGCAAAAAATAAACAAATAACAAATCAATTTATATAAGATCATTTTGTTGTATAATATATTGTATATTAGTAGCTTTGATATAATAATGGTGCAATCTAATAAAAAAAATTCAGACAAGTGGTACAGACAAGTAAAACGAAATTTTGAACTATAAAAACGAAACGAAATAGGATCTGTGTTATAATCAGATTAAAGAATGGTGTGATTATTTTTGACTATTATAGATGATACAGACAGACAGTAATATGAGTAATCGTGTTACGTTCAAGTGGAACAAATTTATTTATTAAAGAACAGAATAATCTAAAGAGACAAGCACGATCTATATTTGTGTTTTAATAACGAAATAAATCTTTGCCATGAGGAAATTTCTCTCGTTATTGTTACTTTTGAAAAAATCTCCGATTATTAAACGATTTCGAAAACTTTTCCTTTGAGAGATTTACTGATAGTAACTTTCGCTGGTTAAAGATACGCCATGGGATATAAGATATAAGATATAAGATAAATGGCTCTAAGTTCTCCATTTAATAGTTAAAAACTAGATAATGTAAAGGGAATTTGCTAAACATTTCAGTCGAATTGATCCACTCTGAGGCGAGAATTTAGCTATTGAATTTTAGGCATAGCCTCGATCCTCATTACTAAAGTCTGTACGATAAAAAAGAGTCTCGATTATCAATTTCTCTCTCTCTCTCCCTCCCCCCTTCCGTCTCTCACGGAAAAATGAAAAAAAACCCGCTGTTTTATCATTTGAATAACTACCACTTTATATAAAATAAAGCATTGGGTGTTTTATATATTAGACGATAGACATTAATAAACTAGTTATTCAACGGATGCCATTGATTTTATCATCTATAAACATATTGGTACCGTTCCTCATTTCCGTTTTCTATTTTTCTCTTTTATCAATTGTATTATATTCATATAAATTTTGTTTTTTGTGCATTTATATTGAAGATATACGCGTGTAGAAAACTGTGATCACCTTATGCAATATATATTCCAAAATCCAAACAAATTCAGAAAATGTAGAATATGCTGGAAACGGACAAAATATGCCAATTAAGCCAATTTGAAATTATTAAACGAGGTGCATACTGAATTAAATGAACTGCATACTGAAATTTGAAATTAAGTGAAAATTACTCAATGAAATAAAGCTAATTGCATTATGAAATTAAGTCAATTGCACAATGAAATTAAGTTAATTGCATTATGAAATTAAGTTAATTGCATTATGAAATTAAGTGAACTGCATTATTAAATTGAGTCAATTGCAGGGATAATTATTCGCCTATGGTCTGGACCAAGATGAAATGCTTACTCTTCGGGGGACCTGTTACGGCTGTTTGTCGTTTTTTTGTACACGGTAAACAGTCCGTTTGCTGATTACACTATTTTGACTGTTTACTCTATTTTGCCTATACCGTTTTTTTTCGGACTTGGAACTTTGTCTAACGGTTCGGATTGTCCGTAAATGGTTTTTATTTTATTTATATGTATTGGGGTTTGAAGTTTTACTGATCCGCTTTGACCAGGATAATAAAAGCGGTCAGCGTAGATAAGAAGAACTCGTTAAAGATTTGACGTTCAGTTTATATCATAAACATGTCTATTTTATTCTTCGATCTTTCTTGAATCAACATTGGAAATATTGTTCAAAACACGTTTACTGTAGTTAGGTTTGTTATTCCATTATTAATTGTGGTTTTTGTGATGAAATATCTGCTGATAACGATCTGTAGCCTTGAGCAGGGAACTTGTTTTGTACTACCGACCTTATTTCAGTTATTGGAAGATATTTAACCCTGGGGAGTCTGATTACACTTCATAATGGTTACGATAACCGTGGTCTTGGACAACAATAACCCTTAATTTGCAATCCTCGATAAATTCCGGAAATTTCCGATATCTTCGGATTTGTAATCGGAGACGTTTATTATGAACAACAAAAAAATACACTTATTGAAAACAGCTACTTTTAACTAGTGTATTTAAGGCGACGTTTATTATGAAAATAGGAAAATACATACATATTCCAGAAGAATAGTTACAAAGAGTTCTGTTGTTCAGAACCCCCTAGCTAAAATCCATTTCCCATCTTATATTAAGATCTAGATAAATGGTAGACAAAGCACACCTTTGTATTGATTCGAAAACGGTAAACAAACTTTTGCATCGATTAGAATTGTCTCTTGTCTCATATCGACATTTAGCCCTTAACGTAAACATACATACCGGTACATATACACTGTCTTATTTTATTTTTCATCGTAAACAAAATAATTCCGGGAGGGAGTATTAACCAATGACCTTAGAGCTAGAGACCAACCCGATATATAAAAAAGAACCGGAACCGGTTCGATGCAATCGTTAAAACGTATTCCTCTACTTCCAAAACAAAAGGAGGGAAAAGAACGTGTGACAACTGGAATCACTGTAGGTAGGTCGCCTATCGGATTGGATCGATAACTTACTTCTATGTTATAAACATAATCCCCCCCCCCCCGCCATAACGAAATATTAAAGGTCGAAATGAAATATATAATTGGATTGGATAGATGCGTATAAGTAGTAAAGGGCTCAATAGGCTATTAAGCATGTGCCGCACGACCTCATTACAACCTCAGTGTCGCACAACCTCACCACAACCTCGGTGCCGCTAGACCTCATCACAACCTCAGTGCCGCACAACCTCGTCACAACCTCATCACAACCTCCGTGTCGCACAACCTCATCACAACCTCAGTGTCGCACAACCGCAGTGTCACACAACCTCATCACAACCTCAGTGCCGCATAACCTCATCACAACCTCACCTCAACCCCAGTGTCGCACAACCCCAGTGCCGCTAGACCTCGATAGGTACAGAATAAAGGGGGGTAAGCAATGACATTGTTCTACTTTCTGTCCAGTTTTAGTCAGTGTTTCACTCTCTATCCTCAAATCATTGACCGAGCAGCTCATTCGTCAACTTATTAACTTAGTTCAGGGATTTTCTGTCAAGGCCAATGTAATATGTGTTAAGCTATTCGAATTAATTCATGTCATTCGTCACGTCATTTTTGCAAAACGCTTTGCCGAAGTATTGAAAACACTAAAAAAATTATTGAAGGTTTTAAATTGCAATTTCTTCATGCACGGAGGCAACGAACGTGGCCGCAACAATCAGATCTTTTTTTGTGGCTGTTCTGTCAACGGGGATTTCGACATTTGGTTGGGTGTTTTATTTATTTTGTTTTGTTGTGTTTTTATGTGGGGTATTTTCTATTCAATGTCATGTGGTAATATGTATTGAAGTAGGATTAGTGGATGTAAATGGAGAAATTGATTGAATTTTTACATGCAAATGTCAGTTGACTCCTAGAGGCTATCAATATCACTGGTTGAATAGCGATCTGTGGCATGAGTATTGCACGATATCATTTGTCGTAATGGCGACCAGGGACACGAGTAATTCACTTTATCACACAATAATACATTCTACAGTAGATGTATCGCTTGTATGATAAATTGCATAATCTACTGCTGCTCAGGAGATATCGCTTTACATGAATTTTATTGGACAAAAAGGAACTACTTTATTTTTTTCAAAGAACAGGGCCCTGTTTCTCGAAATCTTAACTAAAGATAAAATCCAAATTTTAGTACATACTTGAATCTGATTGGCTAAGCGCTAAAATCAATCTAATATTATTCAATTAAATTACTAAAATCGGATTTTATCTTAGTTAAAATTTCGTGAAACAGGCCCCGGTTTCATTTTTATATTGAAAGTAATTTCTTTCTTATTAAAAAGGAACTATTTTTATTTAATTGACCTTGATGTGTCAATATAAAGATCTTTGCAATGGCTGAATTGATGTCGAAAAAGTAGCCGTGGCGCCACGACCTGTATAGGGATATGTGGCTTTGATATTATAAATTATATGAGGTAAGGCCACCTTAATATACCCGATTAGGGAACAAAAGTAACCGTAGTCCCCCACTCCCCTGTGTAGCACATAATATGACCACCCGGTTAGTGCACAAAAGTAGAACGTTAAACCCCATTCCATTTTTTTAAGAGTGCAGCTGTACAGGAAATTCACATTTATATATAGACGAGTACATATCCATTAATGTTCTTTATGATTCTATGATATTTTTATTGTACTGACTTATACCAAAAACCTCCTAATCTTATTTAGATCAATCTTCTGTTCACCGAGGTGTTATGCCTTGTCATTCATTCTCCGGAAATCTTTCATTAAAAGAACCAGCTTTTAATGACTGGCCCAATCTGCCAGAGATTCCTTATATAGAAAATTGCCATATTAGGTTACCCTTAATCAGAAATGGTCCCGATATGGTCCATCGTGATAAACCTATCAAAGAATTGATGCCATAAAAGGCGGGAAATAACTTATGTTTTTTTAATTACCGATAAAACACTGTCATGATCTGATTTATTGTAATATTAGTAGCAGCAGACTTCCTTTTCCCGCGCTTTATCGGAATTAGTACTGATACCAATAATGAACTATCCATTCTTTTCTCTAAGAATAGTTGGTACCACTGACTATAGTCGCAAAGACACGGTCACTAAATGAACCGATGATGTATCTGTAATTCATCATTTACAGACAGACCAGTTCCATAAATGGCGGGAATAAGAATAAAAGGATTTGGCAGACATCGTTAAGGGAATTAGTTATATGTGGAATCAGTGACATTATAGGTGGAATAAATGGCGTTTTTTCTTTTCTCGCGGATGAATATATAATTAATATATCTAGTTCAATTACGTCATTTATTCCCGAGACGAGATAAAACGTCACAGTGGAAGACATTAGATAATCTTTTATAACCAATCAAAGGTAGCGTTACAAGTATACTCGACAGTTATAGATCATAAAATGTTTCCTTTATGAGTGTCTTCTAACGGGAGATAATCGGTAGATTAATGGCTATGATTTGTTCAGCCATTATAATGCGGCAGACGCTATCTGTTATTTTTAGATTTATATATCGATAGCAACCTATCTTATATTTCTTGTAATTTCATGTAACGAACGATTTATTGGTTCCCATCACCATGGTACCTTAATCAAATTTCAAAACAATGTTACAAAAACAAAATAATTTGACAACATGTGGCTGTATGATTAGGTGTTATTGACCTTTATTAAATATTTATTGGTTACCGTTAGTATAGCTATCCCTTTATTTGGCTTTAATAACTAAATATGAGATATAATGCATTGATTTATACGTACTTTTGTCTTTAAGTAACTCTGCCAGTGCCCTGGGGGTCAATGGGGGCTTGGATGGCCGAATAGTGAGCACGTGCGCACTGTAGCATAAAACCTGTCATTGAGTCAACTGGCGTGGTTTCGAATCCACGGTTGTACGTGGCACGGAGTAGGGTCGCCTATCCAGCCTCGTGGGTTTTCTTCGGGTTCTCTGTTTTTTCTTCTACTGCTTAGGACCCCTACGCACAAGCGAAATATTTAAATAAAATTAAACCATTAGTTTGTCCGGAAATGACCTAGTTTGTTTCGGGTGGACGTTAAACCCCATCTATCTCTCTCTCTCTCCCTCTCTCTCTCTTTCAAGTTTTGTCCCGCAATTTTCTATGGACGTATTAAAAGAATCCTCGTTTTGAACTGAGACCAGAAAAACACAGATCAAGTTCTGATAAAAAGTAATTTAACGCTCATATCGGAAATTACCCGCTTATTGTATCGCCCTATCGCTTAACCAATCACAGGTCGTCTAACATAGATAAAAGAGAATAAATATGTCGACTTTAAAGCGAGCGAATAGCTGACTTGACGGAACACATTATACGCGGCCCTTTCCACCTTAAATTAGGACGAGAAATAGATCTGTATCTCCAATCTCCAGCCAATGTTAAGTTAGCTATATTTTTATTTACTATTATATCCAGTGCCTTACAACATTATGGGAGACCGGGTTTTTTTTTGGTGGTCTAACGTGGGCTAAACGTCCACTCGACAATGCCTAAATAATTCACTTCCGCGTGGGAGACTTTAGCATCAGCAGAAAACTGGAGAAAACGGAAAAAATTCACGAGGTCCAACATTCCACCCTACTCCTTGTCACGTCAAAGCGGGGAGTCAAAGCCACGCCACTTGCCGACATTTAAGCGCTAAACTATTCAGCCATCCACCACACAATTAACCGCAAAAAATGGATAACCGAGACTTTGTTAATTATTGTGACAACGGTAACAATGGCAATCGAGGCTACAGTGATTTAAAATAAGGTTTTATGGGCTTAGAGGGAAGCAATTTGACTGCAATTTTCAGCCTTATTTTACAATATCTAGTTTGTATCTATTATAGTTCGAAATGCCAGCTATTTATCTAATCTTCCATAATGGTTCTCAAAGTATGTGATTTCTCATTATTTCGTTTACTGTACTTTTACTGTTTATGTGGTCGCCAACGAAATTGGGGGGTTGGGGTGGCCTTGTGGTCTAGAGTGTCGCGCTTCGACCCCTAGCTGGCCGGCCACCTCTGGCTTGCGGCTGTGGTTTCGAGCCCTGGTGTGAGCGTATGTGACATGGAAATGGGGCGCCTTCTCAACCTCGTGGGTTTCCTCCGGGCACTCCCTTTTCCTCCCACTGCTAAAACCCCTACGCGCAAGCGAATTATTGAAATAAAATTAAAATCATATGTTAGTCCCGAAATGACCTAGTTTTGTTGAGTGGACGTTAAACCCCATCTCTCTCTCTCTCTCTCTCTCTCTCGCTAACCCAATATGAAATGTGATCTTAATGTCAATGATATGAAGAAGCCTTTCATATTTTAACAATTTCCTATAATAACTCAATGGCCGGTTGTCCTACATCACTTCTAACTGTTTTATATAAATGATCTGTTAACTACACACATGGCAACAACTTTTATAGAGTGGACACGTGTTTCGTCAAGGGCTGCGTGTCACGGTGACAAAGTGGGTAAGACACTGACTCTCTAGCCTGCAGGTCGGTTATTCGATCCTTTCATTGGCCAAGAAAGTTCATCCAGATTTTTTCCGGTGCTGCCCCCCCCCCTTGTCAGTGACGCAGGGTGGAGGGGATGAAAAAACGAGATCCCATGTACACATTCGATAAAAGAGTAGGCAGTAGTGCCGCTGCCTGGGAAAAATTTCCCTCATAGCACACTGTCTTCAGTAGCCCAGTCAGGGCAGAATAAATCCCATTTCGTTTAGGGTCACATTAAGCTTGTATGGGCCCCCTGGCCGAAAATGTCACCATGAAAAGAGACATACTTCAATCCTTGTTCTCGACACCCACACAAATGCAATTTCGATATAAGTATGGTAGATAGGCTCGCTAGTCTGGATGTCGGCATGTTCCTGAAGCAACGGGGGATCACGGTGGCTAAGTGGATAAGGCGCTGGTTCGCTAGCCTGGAGGTTGAGTGTTCGATCCCTGCATTGGCCGAGAAAGTTCATCTCGATTTTCCGGCGTGATTTCCCCTTGTCAGTGATGCAGAAGGAGGGCCTGACAAGGACAGCTGCCTAGTCGTTCGGATGGGACGAAAAACCGAGGTCCCGTGTACAAATTGGAGTGCACGTAAAAGATCCCTTGGCAGTTGGAATTCGATATAAGAGTAGGCCGTTACGCGGCTGTCCGGGCAAAATTTCCCTCATTGTACACTGTGGCGTATGCCCGTCTTCAATTAGCCCAGGTACGGTGCTTAAGCGTAGGACGTTAAACCCCATTTCATTCATTCATTCATTCCTGAAGCAACGACTGCGAGTTTTACAACATCTGACCGTTACCCGTTTACTTCACAATTCCCGAACTTATAGCTACATTATCTACAGACACGTGAACGGTAGTATCCAATCAGAGATTGGGACATAGCGAACCCCAATCAAACTTAAGTGCCGAAATATGCAGAGTATTACGTGAATGGCTAGATAAAATGTACGTAGTAATGGCGAGATCAAGCCTTCTATTGAAGATGGGAGGTCGAGTGTTCGATCCCTACATTCGCCGAGGAAGTTCATCCAGATTTTCCGGCGTGGTTTCCCTTGTCAGTGATGCAGGGCGGAGGAGGGGGGCTGACAAAAACAACTGTCAAGCCGTTATGGTGGTACGAAAAACCAAGGTCCTGTTTACACATTTGCTTGCACTCAAAGATCCATTGGCAGTTGGAATTATATATAAGAGTAGGCCGTAGCGCCGCTGCCCGGGTAACATTTCCCTCGTAGCATACTTTATTGCGTATGCCCGTCTTTATTACCCCAGTTTAGGAGCAGAACAGTAGGACGTTAAACCCCATTTCATTTTGTTTCATTTCCCCTCTCTTATATCCTCTCTCTCTCTCTCTTTCTCTCTCTCTCTCTCACACAACGCTTTCGGTTTATTCGACGCGTCAAAGATAGTAGCAACTCCACAAACAAGTACTTGGAGGTCATTTTACGGTCAATTCGTCCCAGTTTTAAAACAACCAACACCGTCACATTTATGAATAACTCATTAATTCGTCCAATAATCAGGATCAATTCGTCACTAATGGCTTTATTAACTTTATATAATTTATCTCGCCATTATGATTTCCTTTGATTACTGAACGACATTATCGCCAATCGAATAATTACATAACAATGGATATTACATCAAATAACAAGGCCAGAGATAATGGCTTATTACGAATAGGTTCAAAGAGAAAATGCGTAGTCAAATGTTTATTGGATCATTTAATTTGGTAGGTGCGTTGTGACCGCTGATTTAGGGTGAGCTGGTCGGATAGCCGTGGCGATAGAGAGGCGGCTTCTCACCAATGCAACGAGGGTTCAATCCCAGCTCAGCGCAAGAACTTTATTGTTGTAAGTGGGAGGGGTATTCGGTCTCCCGTCCGAGTTCTTCGGTTTCTTCCTGCAGTAATGATCGATCTGTGCCAAGGGCCAAATTGAAAAAAGGCCTCAGGCTTAATTTGCTACCCTTGTAAAATGACGAGATTATTATTATTATTTTTAGGACACAAAATCCCGTTAATTTCTAACCGAGAAACTGAGGAACATGCTACCGTTGATTTGCAGAATATCTGACATTTTACGCACAGAGATCGATCTACTTCATGCTCCGTGAATATAAACTCTGTCCTGTATGGCCGCCATATTCAGAAATTGGTATATTGTTTTGCTATGCGGTTCTACTCCGTTTCACATGTGGCATACACGCAAAGATTAAATCAACCTATTCCATTCCATTGGATGAAAGCAGAATAAATACTTAACAAAATTCGCAAAGTAGACTTAGTGTTTTCGTTGATTTAGGACTTAAAATGTCTGTCATCTAACTCAGTGTCTGTTCTCAAGCCTTAGTTTAGTAATTAGTATGCATATCTGAGCACTGGTTGGTTATGACGCAATGAAGATCAGAATCTGCCAATGACGATTTAAGTCTCATTTCTCGTTGTAGAACCGTCTTTGTTTTTATATAATATGGGCTGTAAATAAGGGGGTCGCAACAACCATAACCCCATTATGTGTATGTGTATGTTCCTGAAGCAACGACTGCGAGTTTTACAACAGACACGTCAACAGTGGCATCCGATGAGAGATTCTGATATAGCGAACCCCACGGAAACCTTGACATTAGACGAACCTTGAACTTTGCAACTCGATTATCACAGTTAGACATTTAAGCTTGAAGGTGCTAGACTTGGTATTCGTAACGACCAAGGAATCTGAAAGGCTTACAAGCTGGGCTTATACCAAATCAAATTTAGTGCCGAAATACTCAGGGTATTACGTGAAGGGCTTGTTACGTAGTTAAAGCGAGATCAAGCCTTCTAATGAAGATGATGGATGTGCTACCGTGACTTTTATTAGATAATTATGTAACATTATATTATCTTAGTCATTAACCAATCATTAATCACCCAAATTACAAGGGAACCATATTTTAATGAGTATAATAAACATTAAAGGGTATACTCCAATAGGCTATTCTATGTATTTAACGGCGTTTTCATTCAGGAAATATGCCTATATATAGAGGAGTACATGCCCATTTGTATGCTTAATCATATTTAAATGGGTATAATAAACATTATGTTTTAAAAGCGTAAGTCTTCGGGAAATATGCCTATATATAGAAGCGTACATGTCCATTTTTGTGCTTAATCATATTTTAATAGGTATAATTAACGTTAAAGGGTTTATACCCCAATAGTCTGTTCTTAATGGTTTAGCACGTGTGCGTTGTATCATAAGGTCTGTCATTGAGTCAACTGGGGTGGTTTTGATTCCCCGGTTATACGTGGCAAGGAATAATATCGCCTGTCCAGCCTTGTGGGGTTCCTCCGGGTCATTCGGTTTACCTCCACTGCTAAAGACCCCTACGCGCAAACGGATTATCGAAATAAAAATTTATATCGTGTGTTAGTCCCGAAATGAACTAGTTCGTGTCGAGTTGAGGTCAAACCCCATCGTTCGTTAATAAATACTGGTCGATGTTGACTAGGGCTTTGCAACGTTGTTTTCAAACATAAATTGTAGGGAGGAGGGTTTGGCAAGGAAAGGTATAATATAGTTGTTCTGATAGGACGAAACACTGAGGTCTGCTGTACATGTTGGTATGCACGTATAAGACCCATTGGTTGTTGGAATTTGATTACGGGTAGGTGGAAACGCCGCTTTCGGGGCAACAATTTATCTCATAGCACACTACATGGCGTTGACCAGCTACATTAACCCGGTTGGTGCAAAAAAGTAGGACGTTAAATCTCATTCTATTTATTAACAAGCGTAAATCTCCATGAAATATGCCTATATATAGAAGCGTACATGCCCATTAATGTATTTATGATTTATAAATCCTTTCGATTACCTTCCCTTTAAATCAAATAAAGGATAAAACAGAAATGCATTAGGCATGTTCCAAGGAATATTATACGACGTCATGAGATAACGGTAAATCTCCCTATAATCCTTATATTATTGTACGACCAGCCTTGAATGGTTATATTATTATTTGATGGCCGAGGGGATTATTTCTTGTTATTATCCTATGACATCGTGTTATTAATTGATACCACGTGATATGAAATAGTACGGTAATCACATATTGTATCCCTACTCATTATTCACGAAGGATTTGTTCTTCTACTTTTGTAATTCCGGTATTATCGTTTAATCCCCATAACCTTACCCGCCGAACTCTTTATTACGTTTCCGGGGTCACGGTGGCCAAGAGGGTAACACGCTGGCTCGCTAGCCAGAAGGTCGGGTGTTCAAGTTCATCCAGATATTCTGACGGGTTCCTCCTTGGCAGTGATGCAGGATGGAGGCCCTGACAAGGTCAAACAATTGTCTAGTTGTTCGGGTGGGACTAACAACAAAGGTCCCTTGTACACATTGGCGTACACGTGAAATATCCGTTGACAGTTGGAATTCGATATAAGAGTAGGCCACGGTTCCGCTGTCCGGGCAAAATTTACACCACAGCACACCGTGTGGCGAATGCCCGTCTTCATTGGCCCAATTAGAGCAGAACAGTAGGACGTTAAACCCCATTCCAATTCATTTATTACGTTTCCAGTTCAACACACTGACTTTCCAGTCAGGCCATTGTCTTCAAAGGGCAGCAACTCAGACGATTTTGATCTGAATGCAGATGTAAGTTCCCATGTATTATTGTAAATGACCAATAACACCATGACAACCAACAAACTGCGTTGTTTTCTTTTATGCCCGGGGGATCACGGTGGCTAAGGCGCTGGTTTGCTAGTCTGGAGGTCGGATGTTCGATCCCTGCATTGGCTGAAAAAGTACATCTCGATTTTCCGACGTGATTTCCCCTTGTCAGTGATGCAGAAGGAGGGCCTGACAAGGACAGCTGCATAGTCGTTCAAATGGGACGAAAACCCGAGGTCCCGTGTACACATTGGAGTGCACGTAAAAGATCGCTTGGCTGTTGGAATTCGATATAAGAGTAGGCCGTAGCGCCGCTACTCGGGCAAAATTACCCTCATAGCACACTGTATGGCGTATGCCCGTCTTCAATTAGCTGGGGTTAAGTGCATAGCAGTAGAACGTTAAACCCCATTTCATTCATTCATTCATTTTATGCCCAGCGATCGAGTTACTTATACAGGAGTTACTCTTATTCACGTATTTCACAGGGTGTTTGAGGAGACCCCATATACCCTACCGTTCTACTGTTCCGCCTTCCTTTTGGAAAATCCTGAATCCACTTATTATAAACGATGGCGATCATGTCTTTAAATTAATGTCTGCTTCTCTACATTATTTTAAAGAAAGAGTCATAAAGGTTTCAATTTAATTTTGGATCAAAGAGTTGAGACAGACATTACCTTGATGAACACGACTACATCATCTCGATTATCACCTAATGGGGTCTATCGTCTGTAGAATATTGTCTGCTTCAAACGTAAACGGCTCATAAAACACGAATAAAATATGTTGTTAGGTAAATAAGCAATTTAAAGTCTGGTGATGACTTTGTAAGATTTTTTAACGAACGTGCAGTTTAAGATGACATTGAGGTAGACATCATCTCTCGGTTAGAGCTAAACAAAGATGTCGTTGACATTTATAAACTAACTGGGCAATTCCACACTCCAAATGGTATTACGCAGGAGTGGTTGGTATGGGCTAGTGGTCTAGACTCTTGGGCCACGATCTCGGTTCCTGACGCACGTGGCTTAGAGCGTCTATCTGGATACTTCGGTCTCCTCAATGGTTGCAGACTTTAAACTTACAAACTACAATGACCGCCTAAACAATCTGCAGCGTGGATGATACCTCTGGCACTGATTCCGAGGGCTAACTCCTTGATTGCTGCTATACTAGGGTCGTAGCTTAGCAATCGTATCCTTCCTCTCCCCCGGTCTGGTTTTGTTTGGATGTCGATCAGACAGTGACCTTTTTAGACTTACAAGTACAAAGATGCTGTGTTTATTATTGATAATAATTTTATTTTCTGAGACGTAGAGAAGTCGAAATAATGTAGGTTTGAGTCAATAATTACCTAAACCGATGTGAATGATTCCGCCTACATAATTGTCTGGGTGGACGTAATGCGGTCAAAATAATTTTTGTTTGTCAACATGTCTGACGCTATTAACATTCGTGATTTTAAATATCGCAATTAGACTGAACTCATGGACACACAGACGATCATGTAAAATACAACTCATTAAATCTCTGTAATTTATGTATTTCACTTTTAAGGCATGTTATTGAGAGCACTTATTGTAAGTGTGGGTGACCACGCGTTGTAACGTTGAGCGTGCTTCGTAGGGCCCGCTTTCCATGAACGTCTTTGAGCCAGCAGAAAAATACACTGCTAAACAGTAGCTCATTTTGCAACGTTTACATGGAAAGGGTCCCTTTACATTTGCAGTAAACCGACGGTTTCGCAACTTGTCGACCGCGAATAAAGTCGATATCCGTTTACAAATTGCCTGAGAAAATCGCCCGTTTGCCCTCGTCTTAAGATATATAGGTAACGGCTCATGATTACACGAACAGGGAGAATAACCTAATTTAATTTCACATTTCATGGCAATCCTTTTATTCTACAATTGACATTTCCTATTATCTTGTAGAACTGTCGTATTTGGTTAAAGCGAGAGTTTCACATTTTCTAATAGTAAGTGCAAGAGGACCGCACCACACGCAAAACAAAACTCTACAAGATAAACCTGCGGACAAGACAGAAAATAGACATTTCAAAAATAAACAATTGTTAAATCAAGTGAATGGAAAGTCAAAAACATAATTATTTCTATGTCTATCCAACACTTAAAATTCATTGACACCGGAAATAATAACACAATTACCTCACATGTTGTCATATCCCCCCCCCCCCCCATTGGAATAGCTATCTTCAAACGTTTGAATTTGAAGATGAAAAATATATATATCTCAACTATAGCAAGAGTGAATTATAGGATTATTCTTTAACAGGATAGGACTGTTTATAGATATCATCTATTTTAAGGCTTTATTTTAATACATTTTTTTAAAAAAAATATATAACTTAAAAATATGAAATTGTAACTTTAACGTTGTTTAATTGTTTTTATTGTTTAATGTAGCATCATGCTATTGATGTAATTCGTGTTACTACGCAGGACAATTATAAATGGCGGATATAGACAACCGATTTTTCCCGCTGCGTTTCCTCGTTAATTATATTTTCATCGTTTACAAGAATAACACAAATAATATATCTTACCACGGCCAGGTCTAAATAGTAAGGCCACCTGCAGATTTAGTGAAGGTCGCGAGATGTAAATAGGTTAGGGACCGTGATTGTTGGCGCGATTGGGGGTTAGAGTAAGGACTATCGTTAAGATTAGAGTTAGAGATCCGCGATAGCCCTGTTTACATCTTGTGAATTAATAAGGCTGGAACGATTTCGGAACCTATTAACATAGCTCCTCGTTTCCTGCAATAATACTCGGACCACTTTATGGTTTTTATATCTCTGAACTATTACCCAAATATTACGCTTTTGTGTGGAATATCTCAGATCATTCCCTAAAATTATACTTTGTATCTCTAATATCTTAGATTTTCCTCCGAATATCCTACTTTCGTCTCACTATTTCCCGAAAATGTTCCCCTCTCCCCCCCCCCATCTTTCTCTCTCTCAACCGTTGAGAGACTAACCGCCTTTGATTTACGGCTTCACCATTTTTTCCGAAATTGGTAATACAAAAAGACGCCGTTTGACATTTGGGCCGCTATAGAATGTTCACCTATCAAAAGTTACAACTTTGATTGACTGGACTTGTGTGAAATTTTAAGGGAATCATGACAAATTGTTTTTAATAAAAGAAGCAAGCAATTATTATAGTGCTGGATGTGTATTTTTTTTTAAAACACGTTAGCCAGTTAATATATTGATTATGGGTGGTAGTAATTGGTTTCATCTGAATTCTAATTCCAGTATGGCTTCTATTGAATTGCTTGCAATTTTGAACATAATTGCCTACTTTTTAGAGTCAATACTGGATTGTCTGAAATAATTTTCTTGGAAAGGAAATGAAATGATATGGGGTTTATTGTCCCATTGGTCTGCACCGACTGGCCTAATGAAGATGGGCATTACGCTGTATATGGGATATGTGGTACATTTAGCCCGGACAGCGACGCTACGGCCTTCCAACTCCCGAAATATATTTTAAGTGCACGCCGATGTGCATATAGGACGGTTTTAGGTTATGGCATTTGTTGACCCTTGAGATGTTATAGAGCAAAATATATTGGGGACGCTCGATTTGGTGGGCAAAACTTCTTAGGTCCTTGAATTTTACGCAATATGTAAATTGCACAAAGCTTGTGGACCCTCCACAGTCTTCAATGTTGGTATAGAGAAAGTTTAAAGAATAATCTAAGAATCAGTAAAATAAGACAATATGGTGTGACTTTATCGCACAAAAAGACATCTCTAGTCTAAAACACGGCCGCCATCGTGGGCTGTTGTGCTTTTTCAAACGAATAGTCCCCAAGGAGTACTTTTGTCAGATTTGATACTTGTATCCACATTTGAACGATTCCCTGTTTTATACAGTTAGTTGGTGCACAAAGACAGGAAACGAGCCAACGTAACCGTTAAATAAAATCAATAATTGGGATAAAGGGGATTCAAAGATGGCAGACAAGATTGTTCGAGATGTTTTCAAATTTGGCATCAAACTTTCGCGGATTGAATAATTTACGGAAATCAGGAATGAACTAGTCAAATCACACAATGTCTGATAAGAGGACGATTTAACCAGCTTGAATTAATTGACTTTTATTAGCTGTCTGAATCCATGGCCTTAACCTAACGATATAGACTAACATGTAACCTAGTCAATAGTCAATACTTTGTGAAAGTTCAACATATATTTTATGGCATATACTCTAATCGCCAATAAAGCCTCCGGTAAATCTGCAGCATACTAGTCTGAAATGTCATTAATTCTGATAAGCTGAAATAACACTAATTTCTGAATTACCGCCAAACTCTACATAGCAAACCCGTTGTATAGTTTAAAGGACAATGTTGGCGGCAGCCATTATCACATAATATGTGACAGAACTGGTTAAACACGTTCCAAATATAATTTTAACACAGCGATTATTGCTATTATCACTTCGATTATTCAAATCGTCGTTACGCATCTTTCATAGCAATGATATGTGTGTTAACATTATATTTGGAATGTTTTTTCAACCAGATGTCTCACATATTGTCCTTTGAGCTCTCATATACGTCATAATTTAGTGATAATTTCTATTGTTTTACAACGTAGATTGCATAAATCCATGGTTATGCGTCTTGGGCAACGTCACAATGTCCATGCTATTCCTGACGTTAAATCACAAATTTCAACGTCGGGGAAGTAATTTGGATGCGACGAAAAACCGATGCCCCGTGTACACATTGGCGTGCAAGTAATGGGTCGACGCTCCACTGTCCGGGCAAAATTTCCTTAATAGCACACTGCATGGCGCATGCCCGTCTAAATAAGTCAAGTCGTAGCAGAACAGTAGGACGTTAAACCCCATTTCATTTCGTTATTTCGAGGCAGCCCTATAGTGTAGCCAGAATTCCCAAAAACACAACCATACCAACAGGCAAACACAAGTCCCAAATATACAGATTTTAAAAAGTCAGTGACTAAAATGTATTTCCACCCTTTAATATTGATGGTTTATTTTTTTGTCATTTCAGGTCTACCACCCGAACTTTATACAATCTGGGAAGCCTATCCGTGGAGGTTTGGCGAGATTTTCTGTATAATTCGTCATACTGTCATGGAGATGACGTCTTACGCATCCGTGCTGACGATCACCGCATTTACAGTGGAACGTTATGTCGCCATCTGTCGACCGCTTTTAGCACACAAAATGGCGAGTTTGTCACGAGCAGTGAAGATCATCATAGCTGTTTGGATTGTAGCTATTCTAGCAGCCTTACCGTACGCCTTCCATACTCGACTATTTTACGAACTGAAGGACCCAAGCACGACACTTCCGGTTCCCATATCCTTGGTTTGTAATATTCCAGAAAAATGGCGACAGGATCCAATGAGTTATATTTTTCAGGTAGAGAAAAACAGTATTTAAATTGTTCGGGTTCATAGAAATGTTTAACTGAAATGAAATGGGGTTTAACGGCCACTTTTGTTTCGAAATCCAGCTGTCACGTATTTTTTCATGTACGCCAAATACATCCGAACGGCTAGAAATGTCCTGGCCAGACCCTCCATCCTACGCCATGTACAAGTTTGTCTTGCAAATGAAAACCGGAAGGGGACAATGGAAGCATTTTACCCACCTCACTCCGCTGGGCAGAAAATTGGCTAAATATCCAAATACGCTAGATATACGCTAGAATAAACATACCGTTCAACATTCAAGGATCATAACGGGGCCATGGTAATCGAAGGCAATGTCACAAGAATATCCCGAGCAGAAAATTGCGATTTGTTTAGATATAAACCTTATATAGTCATATTAATGTTTGATATACAGATCACTATTTGGTTTCGTTTTTAGAATTTCAAATTTTCGTTTTCCTTTTTTCATGTAGTGGAGAATGTAGATCAGAAACGGTCTAGCACATGTGACGTCGTTATATGTGGGTTGTGGGTTAGTGCTGCAGATTTCGTCAAGGTCTTGATATGTAAACAAGACTAGCGCTAACCCACGCCCTAACCTACCCCTAAACCTTATTCTAACCTTAACCCACACATGACGTGTTTGTGCTTCACCGCGTTCGATCTAGCGTTCTCCTTTGTAATTGGTGCCATCGAAAGTAAAATAAAAACGAAGCGAAATTTAGAACTATACTTTAATCAGGTTTCAATTGACGAGAAAAAATATAAATATATTATATTGATTTATTCGTCTACAAATTATATGAGATGTTGTGTTTGTTAAATTTACTCATGAATTGTCATATAATTTAATTGAGCAAATAAAATTCTGACCGTAGAAAATATTGGATTGATATTTCTCAGACAATTTAGACGTTTACATCAGTTTTGCAATTATTTTCAGATGTCTCAAATATATTTTTTTTTATTGCAGGTGTCAACATTTGTGTTTTTCTTGACGCCAGTAACTATTATTATTTGCTTGTATATATTGATCGGACTGGCGTTACGAAGATCGGACCTGACAAGAGCCTTGTCGGAGGAATCGCAATACGGTAGCCGGCACAAAGATAAAAATAAAAATCATTCGAAACACGTTCCAAAACAACCGAGGCGAGTTGTTATGAGAATTCTTGGTAAGTTTCAGAAAGAAAAAAAACCCCAAAACTACTTGTATTTTTCTTTGAATTTGGCAGTCAAGTTGACTCATTGATTTAGGCGCTGGCTTACTAACCCGAAGACTTGTCTCCGTGGTTTCCAATTTTCAGAGGTGCCCTGCGTATATTCGTCCGCATTGGGACGATACGCTGATGTAACGGTCAGCTTGGCAGTTGGAATTCGGTAACGAGTAGACCGTAGAATCGATGTTCAATCAAATTTGTTCTCATAGAACAATGTTTTAGTTTAATAGTGTTAATTGGCCTTGTTGGTTCAGAACAGTAGGATGTCAAGCCCCATCCTCTCTCTCTGATCCTCACCCCGTCGAGTGTCATATGTCTAAAAGACCCCCTCGGGGAAACCAATATGAATGACAACCTTTAATCTCCGGGGCTAATTGGTCAGACACTGAATGTTGTAGCCTGTCAGTCTGACAAAAATAATCACATGCTTATTTTATCTCTAAACGCCTGAAACTCAAAGTCGGGTTTCTAAAAACGCTCAAAGGGCGGCACATGTCGAACATGTTGCTTTGAATTGACATTCCTTTTATTTACTTTGGACGTTATGGATATGACCCGTCTTTGACTACAAGTCGGTCATAATATCATATTACATTATTATATCTGTTGCGACACATTTTTGCCATTTTCTTGGTCCAAAATATTAGCGATTTAGCTCCTTTAAGCTGGATAGGAGAATTTTCATCACACAATAATGTATTCCGCCAATTAAATCTTGTACTACAGCGATATCTCCTAGGTGTTACGAATTGAACTTATCGTTGCTTACATTGGTAACTCATTCTCCCGTTCGTTTAAGAATAAAATTGGATAATAAATAAAATCGCATGCACTCGTTGATAATGTACTGTTATTTCATCAACGATCTATTTATGCCATTGTCTTGCGAAACTCTAGTTAAGGCAAACAGGATACCAACTGCTGGTTCATTTTGTGACTAACATACGGTTCAATTAAACCATGTTAGTCCCAAAATGACCTAGTTTGTGTCGAGTAGCCGTTAAACCCTCTCTCTCAAGAACGACAATCGTAATCACTTATCTTTTGTATTTCAGTTGCTGTAGCTGTGGCCTTTATAATATGTTGGGCGCCATTTCACGCCCAGAGACTTATGGTGCTGTATGTACCTAAATGGACGGAAGAATTAATGGCGGTACAGAGTCATCTCTTTTACATATCAGGTAACTTTCTACACTATATAATGCGACATTTCGCCATTTTGTAATATGACAACATTCCGCCATTTTGTAATATGATAATTTTCCGCCATTTTGTAATACGGCAACATTCCGCCATTTTACAACATGAAAACATTCGGCTATATTGTAATACGACATTCCGCCATTTTGTAAAACGACAACATTCCGCCATCTTGTAAAACGACAACATTCCGCCATCTTGTAAAACGACAACATTCCGCCATCTTGTAAAACGACAACATTCCGCCATCTTGTAAAACGACAACATTCCGCCATCTTGTAATATGACAACAATCCGCCATCTTGTAATATGACAACAACCCGCCATCAACATTCTGTTGACTACCCCGATAAACTTATAATGATACGACAACATTTTGCCATCTTGTAACGTAACATGTGCTGGTACACAAAAAAATTCAAAAAAATTATACCATGCTTCGCTATAACGTTCGCTACTCTGGTATATGAGACAGCATTTTACTATTTTGGCTGTGTCCTTGAATTGGTATAACATCGGGCTACCCTGGTAATGGGACAGCATTTTGGATGTCACCTTAACTCGATATATCGTTCGAGTCGAAGGGTTTAACGTCCTATTATACTGTTCCGATTGGTCTAATGAAGTCAGATATGTTTCAAACAGTATGCTATGATCGAAATGTTCCCGGGTAGCGGCACTTCGGCTTGTTCTTATGTCGAATTTCATTTTCATTTTCGTGCACACCATTGTGTACACGGGGCGGCGTGTTTTCGCTCCATCCATACGATTACGCGTTTCCCTTGACGTTGAACTTTCCAGTTCTTCCACCCTGCATCGCTAAAAAGGGGGAAATATGATGAGGATACACGTGGTGAACGGGGAAACCATGCTAGATAATCACTACAAACAGTAACGCTTACGGCTAGCCCCCGGATCCATTCACTCTTTTTTGAATTGTTTATTTGTTTGTTTGTTGTTTCGGAGTATGTCTTGTCATTATATTTGTCTTTTATGTAAATCATATGTGGCGCAGTCCCCCTGCACTTACTAATAGTGTAAATTAATTACGTCACGCTAAACAAAAAAAACTGTGAACGTTTATCTTCACTTTTACATTATCACCTAAAGACACAGATTAGAGTTAGTTTCTCGTTAACTAATTGCTCTGGGACAATCCCACACGAACATACATAGTATTATGGCGATTTCATTTCAGTTCAGAAACCTATAGGAACTCTCGAAAGATATTACAGTCACGCAATCACTGACATTCATCCGTCATAAAATGAAAGCCGACTTTTGACATTGGTGATAATCGCGGCTTAGTTTCCATCCTGCTGATCTTTAAGGGAAAATGCTGATGATTGCATTATAACAATATTTTACTTTTTGCTGGGATAATGCCATACTCTATAATATTGTGCTACGGGGGAAATCGTCGTTGAATTCCAACTGCCAGGGAATTATTTTACGTGTGCGCATACCACGTGTGGAGGAGGGGGCGTTTTTCGTACCGTCCGAACGACTAGCCTATGTTGCTTTCCGTTCTGTACCACTGGCAAGGTCTACCGTGCTGTAAATACACTAGAAATGAAATTGGGTTAACGTCCTACTGCCTACTATTATATCGAATTCCAAATGCCACGGCACTCTTTCGCGCCATTCTAACGATTATACGCTGTCACTTGAAAGGTACTCGGTCCTGCACCATCGACAAGAAGGAACAACGCCGGAAAATACCGATGAACTTTTTCGGCCAACTGGGGTTCGAATACGGGACCTCAAGGTTAGCGAAAAAACGTCCTACTTATTGAATTACAAATAAAAAGAACGAGGGAGAGAAATGGGGTTTGACGTCCACTCGACACAAACTAGGCCATTTCGGGACTAACATTTGGTTCAACTTTTGTTTTAAATAATTCGCTTGCGCGTAGGGGTCTTTAGCAGTGGGAGGGAACCGGATGACCCAGAGAAAAGCCACGAGGCACCATTAGCAATAGGAGGAAACCGGGCGACCCGGAGAAGACCCACGAGGTCAGCGATGTGACCCTACACGTAAAAGGGAGGATCGAAACCACGTCAGTTGACTTGATGACAGACCGTCAGTATATATTAGAATTATCAAAGAGTTTATAGGGATGTGTTAAAGGAATACCTTAAGTTGTGTTCAATTAAGATATAATCTGGTTATTTTGTAGACTCGTGTGTTCAGTCTGGGAATGTCTGTAAACTGTGTTAATAAGTAATGTTATATAGGTAACATATGTAACTAATTACTACATTAGCTAGTTGAGAGCCACGGTGGCTAAGTTGGTAGGTCGCTTGCTCGCTAACCTGGAGGTCGCGTAATCGACACCTGCAATAGCAGAGAAAGGCCACTGAGACTGACATTAGTCAATTTAAAGGGACATTATGGGAAATTAGACAAAGAGCTGACAGGTCTCGCTATAATCGCTAAACACTCGATGATATAAAGGAAAGGTGCTGAAAATTTCAGTCAAATTGCTCTGAACCGAGATATTAGAGATTGAATTTCAAGCCTAGCATCGATCATCATTACTCAAGTCGCTAGGATAAAAAAGAATCATTTCAGGATTAAATCACCAATGAGAGATGAGCAGCAGTGAAAATCCGACACATAAGATTCCACTGCCAATTGATTAATAAATTTTTAATAAACAGTTGATATAACATTTCATGCCTTCAGAAAGACCTGCAATAGGCAGATTTAGCTATTGCATAATGTATTATACAATCTGACATTAATGTTAAATAATTCCAAAATACATGTATGTCTATTCTTTTAAATATAATTAAGTTTTCAATATATTATTTTAAAGATAATTGTTTACACGGTATTTTATTTTAAATATAATTACATAATATATTCCTAAAAATATAATTATATATTCTGTTACATATAATTAATTATATCATTTTAAACATATCTAATTAGTCAGTATGTCTTTGAAGCATAATTAATGATACGTATAAATTATCTTAAAAACAATCAATAAGCATATCCTTTTAAAGATAATTAATTACACAGAATATTCTTTTAAAGATACTTAATTACACGGCATATTCTTTTAAAGATACTTAATTACACGGCATATTCTTTTAAAGATGTTTAATAACGGCATATTCTTTTAAAAATACCTTATAACACGGCATATTCTTTTAAGGACACTTGATTACACCGGTATATACTTTTAAAGATACTTGATTACACCGCGTATTCTATTAACAATAATTAATTACACAATATATCCCTTTAAAGATACTTAATAACGGCATATTCTTTTAAAAATTCCTAACTACACGGCATATTCTTTTAAAAATACTTAATTACACGGCATATCCTTTAAAAAAATATTTAATTACCCGTCATATTCGTTTAAAGATAATTGATTACACCTAATTAATTACATGTACACAATATAATGAATGAATGAAATGGGGTTTAACGTCCTACGCTTAAGCACCGTACCTGGGCTAATTGAAGACGGGCATACGCCACAGTGTGCAATGAGGGAAATTTTGCCCGGGCAGCGGCGCTACGGCCTACTCTTATATCGAATTCCAACTGCCAAGGGATCTTTTACGTGCACTCCAATTTGTACACGGGACCTCGGTTTTTCGTCCCATCCGAACGACTAGGCAGCTGTCCTTGTCAGGCCCTCCTTCTGCATCACTGACAAGGGGAAATCACGCCGGAAAATCGAGATGAACTTTCTCGGCCAATGCAGGGATCGAACACCCGATCTCCAGGCTAGCGAACCAGCGCCTTATCCACTTAGCCACCGTGATCCCCACAATATAATGAATGGTTCGTATATATTCTTTTAAAAATAATCAATAAGCATATCCTTTTAAATATACTTAATATAATTAATTACACAGAATATTCTTTTAAAGATGGTTAATTACACAGAATATCCTTTTTAAGATGGTTAATTACACGGCATATTCTTTAAAGGATAGGGGATCACGGTGGCGCTGGTTCGCTAGCCTGGAGGTTGAGTGTTCGATCCCTGCATTGGCCGAGAAAGTTCATCTTGATTTTCCGGCGTGATTTCCCCTTGTCAGTGGTGCAGAAGGAGGGCCTGACAAGGACAGCTGCTTAGTCGTTCGGATGGGACGAAAAACCGAGGTCCCGTGTACAAATTGGAGTGCACGTAAAAGATCCCTTGGCAGTTGGTATTCGATAAAAGAGTAGGCCGTAGCGCCGCTGCCCGGGCAAAAATTTCCCTAATAGCACACTGTATGGCGTATGCCCGTCTTCAATTAGCCCAGGTTAGGTGCTTAAGCGTAGGACGTTAAACCCCATTTTATTCATTCATTCTTTGAAGGATACTTAATTACACGGCATATTCTTTTAAGGATACTTAATTACATGGTATATTCTTTTGAAGATACCTGATTACATCGCGTATTCTATTAAAGATAATTAATTCCACTATTGAGGATACTTAATAACGGCATATTATTTTAAAAATACTTAATTACACGGCTTATTCTTTCAAATATACTTAATTACACGGCATATCCTTTTAAAGATACTTAATTACACGGCATATCCTTTTAAAGATACTAAATTACACAGACTATCCTTTTAAAAATACTTAATTACACGACCTTTTCTTAGGTATAGAAAAACGTTAATTACACAGTATAAAATTTTAAACATAACAAAGAATTATGTTCAAGATAAGTAATTACCCGTAATATTGCACGGTGTATTTTATTGCCAATATAGGTTGTTCTAATTTTTGTTAAATACAAAGATGGTAGGGTCTACTTTGTGTTTATGATCAAATACGTTCAGTAAACCACGCAATGATTAACACGGTTTGTGTCCTCAGGCCCATTTGTAAGCTATATTCTAATCTCCAGTAATTGGTGTTCTTATCGTATCGTCGATTTGTCTTTTATCGAGCGATATTTAGAATCTGTTATTAGTTAAAAGTACATCTCTATCGATTTTATATTCCTCTTTAATAACAAGGTACAGATTCATTCGGGTTTATAATTCATTGTATTAACACGACTAAATTGATGGTTGTTTAAAAGTAACAACTGTAATCAGGTTTAAGTGAGTGAAAGAGGGAGAGAGAGACAGAGAGGGAGAGCGAGGGATACATTTTCGGAGGATAATTCGAGGGAGACAGATAGGGAGAGAGAGAGAGAGAGTATAACGTCCACACGATACAAACTAGGTTATTTCGGGACTAATATATGGTTTAATTTTGTTTCAATAATTCGCTTGTGCGTAGGCGTTTTTAGGAGTGGGTGGAAACCGGAGAACTAGCAGAAAACCTACAAGGTTGGACAGGCGTGTACAATCGAGGATTCGACACGCCAGTTGACTCAATGAGAGACCTTATGATACGAAGCAAACCAGTTAACCATTTGGCCACCTACCGCCAAGTTAAAAGGGATAGCGAACTTAAATAAAATGGGTTTAGCGTCTTAATGCTCCGATTGGGCTAATGGAGACAGACATAAGCCAGTGAGCAGCGCTACGGCTTACTCTATATCGAATTCCATCTTCTTTTACGTGCACGCCAATGTCTAAACTGGCCCTAAGTGTGTCGTTACTTGCCAAGCCCTCTGTCATGCACCACTGACAAGGCGAAAGCACGCCGGAAAATCCTGATGAACTTTCACGGCCAACACTGGAAGCGAAGTCGAGACCTGGCGGTGAGTGAATCAATGATTTAGTCATTAAGCCACCATGAACCCCTTGCCACTGCGGCGCTGTGAATCGGGACTGACATACGCTATTATGCAGTGTGCTATAAGGGGAATTTTTCCAGGCAGCAATTATATTCCAACTGTCAGAATTTCTTATATCATACACATGACCCCTCTCGCTCTCCCCCCTCTCTTCTTCTCTCCCTCCCTCTCTCTCTCTCCCCCTCTCTCTCTCTTTAACACAGTAACGATGTACATATCATTGCCAATAGCAGATGAAGTTCACTATAGAGATATGGCAGCGCTTCGCTCTAGCAACCCCATCTTTCAAGATTAATGAAGTCGTGACAGATATTCTATTAAAGCAATCACAGAGTCGGATAATGGGTTAATTTGCTAAATGGTAGAAACAATATTAGTAAAAATAAATACTCGATTTGTTAACAGCCATCCATCATTTGCCTGTCAGATGATAGCGTCATAACCGAGTTCTTTCAGCTTAATTACCTCAAAAACTTTCGCTCGTTCTTACAGGAGTGTACCGTTTTCTTTACTAGTTCTAAAACATCAAAGAAGCCGATCTTACAATGACGTCATCTGAGGGGTTTTACTTAAAGATACAGTATGTAAGATTTAGATATATAATGCAAAATGAATATATTGAAATTTCCATTCAAATTACTTTATTCTGAGCCAAGTTCTCACTGTTTGTAATTTTGACAAGATGTACGCGTCTTTTGTTTATTATCGTAACCACGGTACTGGTAATTATGATATATTCGAGTCTTAATCTTGCAGTTCTAATTTGGGAGTTAAATCAATAAATGGCCGAACCTTTCTACTCTAGTTAAATGTTTAGCGTCCGATAACATTGACAGTTGTTAAGAAATGTCTTATTAATGGTTTATAAAACATTTAAGGCCTAAAGAAAGGCCTTTAATAGGCAGATGTATGCTTCTTGCATAATGTGTCGTTAAAGGGGCACATTCGCCTTTTTGCATTTAAGAAACCCTCATCTACTAACTCGTTTATTAAACCCGGGAATGAAAGGAGTAGTCATTATGAGATTTCGGCCATTTTGATATACTAGTATTCGCTTTTATTTCAATGTGAACTGTGGCGTTTCCGCTAATTCTTCGTCGAATTGCAACCACTCGTGCACACGTGGACATCTTTTTTTTTTGAAAATTTGAATGACTACATCCACTTTCTTTGTGAACCTAAGACGGGGATTCCCGTTCTAATTAGCCTGTTGGTACGTTAACCCCATTTCATTTGCATCCTCTTTTTCACTGTCTATTAATACTGACATGCCTCGCAATAGATCTAATCTATAGTGATCAAGTTTAAACTGGCTTGCGTAACCACCTTTGAAGTTGAACACTATTTTATACAGTATAGGACAAGGGACGGTTTTGGAACAGGCAGAGTTAAAACTCGTAATCGCTATAACCTTCACTTCAAAGAATGAACCAATGAGAGATACCGTACAGTAACAGAAGGGATGGCATTTACAATTTTATAAACACACCGTTTAAATGGTTTATTTTGCTTCTCGACGCAAACAATTAATGTTTAATTCTGTTAGAAAGACCTAACAACTAGTCTGCTTCAAGATATATTACTCCGGGAAAGCCCCATGTACATGTTGGCGTACACGTAAAAGATCCCACGGCGGTTGGAAATGAAAATGAAATGGGGTTTAACGTCCTAGTTCTGTTCCGCTTAGAATACTGAAGACGGGCATATACCATACCTTTTGCTATGAGGGACATTTTGCCCAGACAGCGGCGCTAAGGCATACTCATATATCGAATTCCAACTGTCATTAGTAAACAGGATCTCGATTTTTCGTCGCACCCGAACGACTAGACAGCTATCGAACTCGCGATATCCAGGTTAGTGAGTCAGAGTCTTACTCACTCAACCACCATGGCTCATATAACAGTTGGAATTCGATATAAGAATAGGCCGTCTCTATCTGGGGAATAGTTTCCTCATAGCGCTCTTAAGCTAAAATGTCTACATATGATAATCGAGTTCCAAAGTTCCAAGTTCGTCCAATATCTAAGTTTCCGTGGATGTCGCGATGTCACAACCTCTGATTGGATGCTACTGTTGATGTGTCTGCTATAATATCGGGAATGACACATTATTGAAGCGACGGTTGAATGTTGTAAAACTCGCGGCCGTTGCTTCAGGAACATGGAATTATTTAGACTTGTAGGACGCTTAACCCCATTTCCTTTTGTTTCATTTGTTTGTCTTCCGGCAGTAGGCGTGCCTATGTAAAAGAACTAAAACGCAGTTGTCATTATTTTTCTTTATGTCAAATGGAGAAGCTGTGGATATTTCCTAACCTGAAAGAGGCGGATCTCGTTTATCGGAAATTTTAACCTTGCGCGAAATATTCTTTTACTTCTTTTTTTTTGTTTTTTTTGGTTGAATTGTTTTGCTTGAATTGCTTTTTCTTTTCATTCCTTTGCTTTCTTTACCATTCGAATTTTGTACACGTATGAACTATCGACTTTGCGCATTCTTCCATGGTTCTGCACCAGAATTATTTAGATTGGTCTCAGCGACAAAAAATGATTTATTGTACGGCATTGTCTTTGGGGACGTGCGGTTAATTTAATTAAATTGTTTAAAATTCGGAACAAATGCAAAAAGAAATATATTTGCCGAATTAGTTTGATTAAAATAACATGTCAAGCAGAAAGATTAAAAAGATGGTGTTGGTAAGATATTGATGTTTCGGCAATTACCGAATTAAATAACTATTTTATATCTTTAGGAAAAGATGGACGTCGATTAATTCATTCAACCAAATAATACGTACTACAATTTTCTGCCTGTATCAAGTTCATAAGGAGAATAGTTCTTCTTCGTGTTTTGTTTTAAGATAAACTATTAATAGTTTAGTCCAGGTTGTTGACGCGCTTGCTTAAAAGGAGATGTTTTTCGAGATCAGAACCAAAGCCGATTGTAGAGACTTCCAATCAGATTTTAATTCCGTTCCATTTTATTTTTAATTGTTTTAATTTTGAGTAAATCATAAAAAAGTAAAGAAAGCGAAATTGTAATCACTGAAGTCATGTGTATGATCTCATTAAGTGGAGAGCGGGGTAGAGATGGTGCACAGAGAGAGAGAGAGAGAGAGAGGGAGAGGGGGGAGGGAGGGGGATTAACGACACAAAGTAGGAGTGTGAAGAACCAGAGGACACAGGGAAAACCCTCGAGGTTGGAAAGGCGACCATTCCCCCATCGGAACAGCCTGAATGTGAAACATCTTCTTAAATTACACTGACAGAAATAAAATGAAATGGAGTTAAACCTCCTACTGTTCTGCTCTGAATTGGGTTAATGAAGACGGGGATACGCCATACAGTGTGTTATGAGGTAATTTTGGCCTGACAGCGGCACTACGACCTACTCTTATTTCGAATTCGAACTGTCAAGGGATCTTTTACGTGCACGTCAATGTGTACACGTAATCTCGTTTTACGTCCCATCCAAATGACTATGACGCCATGTGTGGATTATGGGTTATGGTAAGGGTTAGGCTTGACGAAATCTGCAGGTCATAGCCCTTACCCTAACCCTTATCCTAACCCACCATCCACGTGTGACGTCATAAAATGCGCAGGACCGTTTTCATTCTAGCGTTCTCCTGATTCCGCACCGACCGAGTTCATGACACATAGTTGGGTCTTTTCTTCGAATAACCCAGCTCTTATTTCTTAGAAACACCCCCTGCGAGGAAGCGAATTATTAGATATTGAAAAAAAACCCGGTTAGCATCGAGTGTTTCATTGAATCCTGTTCAACTATTACTAATTTGGACAGAATAAGAAGTTAATTGGAACATCACCGCAACTTTATTTAAGACCGGAAGTATACATCGGTTATCGCCCCATCTTTATATTTAGGTGATGGAGATTGAAGAGCCAGTGTCGGTGTGATCAATATGTTCTAATTAATCGGGACTATAATATAGGTCAATAGTACCTATTATCTTGATCAATGTCTATTTATAGCTAACTATATAGGAGACTATTGACTCATGTCAACTAAAATCAAATTCCTCCACAATGATAACGTGTTCAAATATAACATTATTTCAAAAGACGACTGAACGACATATGGGGGGTGACTTAATCGACAGGCCACGACGACGTAGTCTCGGAGTTGTCTTGGAGAGTCTGATGCAAGGCGAAGAATAGGCTAAGGCGTGGGCTTCACATCGTAATGTCTGTCAATGAGTCAAGTCGCCTGTCTGTCCTTGCGTTTGTTTCCCCCGTGCCCTCATGTATCCTCCCACTGCTAAAAAAAATACCCACTCGCAAGTGAATTGTTGAATATCAATTTAAAAACCATATTAATCCCGAAATGATCAAGTTTGTGTAGAGCGGAGATTACACCCTCTTGCTCTCTCTCTCCCTCTCTCTCTCTCTCGCTCTCTCTTATATAGCGATGATCATCTCATTTTGTTTTATTAATTGAATGTTAAATATTGAAAAAAAAAAGTGCACTCGTATGTTATGCGGTTCTAATCCGTTTCCCCCAATACTAAATAAACTTGAGACTAACATGTGGTTATTTTTTGTGTATTTCAGGTGTGTTATATTTCATCAGTTCGACTGTAAATCCAATTCTCTACAACGTCATCTCGAAACGATATCGCCTCGCTTTTAAAGAAACTTTATGTTGTTGTTTAAAATCCACTCCTCTACATCCACGTGACAAATTCTCGCCAGACAGGGACCGAATCGCTAACAAAAGGACGGTAGATGGCGTGCAAAGAAGTAAAACAGGAAGTCACGTGTCTTTTAACGATAAGATCGCCCGGAAGCAGAAGTCTGTAACCAGTGACGCTGAATCGCTACGTGTACAGTTACTCGATTCACCAGTCGTCCGGAAACCAATTTTAAGGAATACCTCTGTTGAAAGTCAGACCTGTGATTCACCACTTCTCAACGATAAACCACGTGACAGTCACGTGACCAGAACTACATCAAATGGATCTGCTTCCCACCACGCGTGCCTAGATCCTATGGAAGTTCAATCTAGTAACGGACACTCGCTTCCGGGTCAAACAATAAACTCGGTTTCCGCTGTTTAATCAGTAAAATTGTTCAGCTTTGATTCTGCGCCTTAAAAAAATCATCTGAAGATAAATGGCTTTCCAAAATCTTGACTGGGGATGCTGGATTCCGTTTGGCGAGTATTGGCAAATAATGGCATCTAAACGAAACTACGACAAGAAATAAATACATTGTATTTAAGTCCGCTTTCTCTCATTAACAGAAGTAGAACTTAAACAGTGGTCTAAACGCAACAAACTTTGCTGCAATAACTGAGGCAGTAAAACGGGGGTGCGCCGAGGGGGGGGGGGTGTTGTGTGAACAATGTTGTGGGCACTACAGGGTTAAAGATTGTGACAATATATTATTGAAAGAGAGTGTGTGTTGTATGGCGTATGCTGTGGGCCCTACAGGGTAATAGTATCTGAAAGTCTTAGTACAGGGATTTTTAAATGTGAATGCGGGGATCTATGTTGTAGAACATTTTGTTGTAGGCCGTTGTCTTAGTATGCGTCTTTTAAACATTAATAAAATACAGACGTGACGTCATCCTTTGATTTAGAACATTTTGTGTTGTATGCACTAAGTTGTAGGCAGGACTGGGTTAACGCCCGTGTCTAGATTATCTCTCACAGTCTTATGATAGGGATTTTAAATGTCCGTGTGCAACGGAGGGCGATGTTGTAGGACATTATGTTCTTTAATTTTGTTAGCATGTTTGAATATATTGTTGGTCTACTAGACGATCTTTCAGTGCTGGTATACTAATATCATTTACTATTGTAACAGGAATGATGAGACCTAATGGTCTAAATTGTGCACTGGTGATCATGATGTGTGCCGTTGATTCATTATTAAACTTGTATATGATGTAGTAAGGGGTAGGACGCCCGCCTAACCTCGTGGGTTTTTGGGTTTCTTCCCATTGTTAAAGGTGTATACGTATAATACGTTGTGGTTAGCACAGCTGGTAGAAGTAGAAATAGAACGGGGATGGCGGGATGGGGAGTGCAGTGAATATTATGACCGCGTACATCAAATATAACGGGCTGTGGGAGGGGTTGGGCAGTGAATATAACGGACCGCGGACACTAAATTTAATGGGACGAACAGTAAAAATAGCGGAACGCGGGGCCAGTAAATAGAACGAAGGGAAGTGGCGGAAGCGGGAATGGCAGTAATTATAACTGACTGTGGACAATAAATATAACGGGAAGGGGCAGTAAATTAAACGGAAGAGGGTGGCGAGAGGGGGGAAGATAGTGAATATAACGGACGGTAAATGAATTGGGACAAGGCCGGTAAATATAACGGGGCGGGAGCCGTGAACAGGGTTGTGAAAGAGAGGGGGAGCGGGGCGGGTGTAAATAGGTATTTGGCAGTAAATTAGACTGGGTGGGTCAGTATATAGCAACGGGTCACGGGGTGGTATATAGAACGTTGGCCGTGGACAAGGATAAAGACATTATCATTAGAGTTTCTTATGGTTATCTTGAACGACACATCCATGAATAGGATACGGTATATTAATACTGACATTAGTTAATAGATATCCCCTTAAAACATAAGTATATACACTGAACCTTTAACAAAATAATGAAATTCAAAATAGGCGGAATCCCCGCTCTTAGGGCCCAATGACCCCAACTTCCCCTTTTGCATTCCACACTTTAAACAAAAACACAATGCTGTTTCTCTGTAATACACAGGTACCTAAGTATATGGAATACAATTACTGTATATTATTGAGTGACGGGGAATAGGATGGCCAAATGGTTAGCACTTGCGCGCTGAACATAAAGCCTGTCATTGAGTCAACTGGCGTGGTTTTAAATCCGCTATTGTGCGTGACAAGGAGTATGGTCGCCTGTCTAACCTCGTGGGTTTTCTTCAGGTCCCCCGGTTTCCTCCCACTACTAAAGACCCCTACGCTCAAGCGAATTAATGAAATAAAATTAAACCATATGTTAGTCCCGAAATGACCTAGTTTGTGTCGAGTAGACGTTAAACCCCATTTCTCTCTCTCCCTTTGATGAATGACGTTTCCCCATGATAAAGACCCAAGAAGCTTAGTCGATCAGTAAAACCGTCATTAATTGTATTCCATGGAATTGTGGCACCGAGGTTATAACGATATGTTAAACCCAATACCTCTCTGTTTATATGTAAATATTGTTGAGTATATTACTGTTTTTAAATCTATATAAATGTGTACATAATTGTTCCAACATCTACAAGAGTTATCAAAATAAACAAATATATGTGAAAATAGAAATGTGTTGACTATATATTTAATTATAATATGTCCTATTTAAAGATTACATCTGTGTATCGTGATCGTCCCGTCGTTCCACAATCACGATCTCCCCCATGGGGCAACATGCTTATTGCACTACCTAGATCTTACCCACAGTGGATCATCGATACCGCCCCCTCATGTAACTATACTTATCTTCCCCACAATAAACATCGGGAAAACCCTTTTATTGCATTACCCCGATCTTCCCCACGAAGCGACACTCTTATTCCACCATCTTGATCTTACCCACAGTGGACCATCGAGACCGACCTCACATGCAACTATTCTGATGATAAACATCGGAAAAACCCTCTTATTGCATTGCCCCGATTTTCCCTGCGGGGCGGCACTCTTATTCCACCATCTTTATCTTACCCACAGTGAACCATCGAGACCGACCTCACATGCAACTATTCTGATAATAAACATCGGGAAAACCCTCTTATTGCATCACCCCGATCTTCCCCACGAAGCGACACTCTTATTTCACCATCTTGATCTTACCCACAGTGGACCATCGAGACCGACCTCTCATGCAACTATTCTGATGATAAACATCGGAAAAACCCTCTTATTGCATTGCCCCGATTTTCCCTGCGGGGCGGCACTCTTATTCCACCATCTTTATCTTACCCACAGTGAACCATCGAGACCGACCTCTCATGCAACTATTCTGATTATAAACATCGGGAAAACCCTCTTATTGCATCATCACGATCTTCCCCACGAAGCGACACTCTTATTTCACCATCTTGATCTTACCCACAGTGGACCATCGAGACCGACCTCTCATGCAACTATTCTGATTATAAACATCGGGAAAACCCTCTTATTGCATCATCCCGATCTTCCCCACGAAGCGACACTCTTATTTCACCATCTTGATCTTACCCACAGTGGACCATCGAGACCGACCTCTCATGCAACTATTCTGATTATAAACATCGGGAAAACCCTCTTATTGCATCATCACGATCTTCCCCACGAAGCGACACTCTTATTTCTCTATCTTGATCTTTATCACGGCCTACTATTATTTTTCTCCACTGGTCACTAATCATCAGTTTAATCTTCCCAACGGACAACCATTTTATTCTCTCCCAGCGGTCAACCATCTTAACCCACCTTGCGGTCAAAACAATCGAAGAACCACATTAGGTAATTGATTCTGCACTAACTGAATTAATATATACACGGGAATAAGACACGCAGTGTGCCAAGAGTGAAATTGTGTCTGGGCAGCTTCGCATCCACCAACTTAATGAATTCGGACTATCAAGGGATCTTTCATATGTACGATAACGTGTACACGGGACCTCTATTTTCGTACCTTCCGGACGACTAGACGTTTTTCCATGACAGTTCCAGGCCCCTGTTTTTCGGCATTGAAAGTGGGAACTGGACTTAAAAATCATATTATGTCCACGAGATATTACCAAAAGATGAATTCCAACTGCCAAGGGTTCTTTCACATGTACACGGGACCTCGTTTGTTTTTTTTCCATCAAAATGACTGGATGGTGTTCCACACTCCTGTCTTACACCACCAACATCGGGAGCCAGTCTTAAAAAATAAATGTCTACGAGATATTAACAGAGGGCGAGTTTGGCCTTGGTCATTATATTTGATTTGAAGGGTTAAAATAAAGATAGAGTTGCCCATTGTTCAGATGCTTAATAAAGTGCATCCTTGTAAAGCATACAAATAAAACACAAAATAGACAACCCAAACTCTAAAACAGAATAACAACGACCTTTACAATGTGGGTGTAAGAAGTTAAGCGTTAAGGTTTTGGTCAAAACCCAAAACTCCTCGCAGTGTTTCGTTTGATTAGAGGTAATCCCACTACACACTGCTATTTTGAGTGGATATTGTTGTTTTAAATTTTGATTGGTCAGTAGTCCGTCTACTGGCCAATCACTAGCTGCCCTACAAAATCTTTACATTAAAACGAGTGCCAGTATTGGATCAAATATGTTTACATAACGTTACGTCATGGCTCACGATTTTATTATGACTAATTATCCAGTGCATAGAAGAATACTGCAGTAAAACTAATTGCGTGACAAACAAGGCTATCAAGACGAATAAAATGTAAACAAAACTGTTTGGAAACGAACATACTTTCACGGTTTTTAATAACTTAAATCATTGTCCAAAGTTTAAGGAAAGACCCAGAATAAACGAAGGGCTGTCATGTTGCTGTACTTAAGTGATAGCTTTCATTGAATGGAAAGACTAGACACATTCCCGCGTAAGTTCAAGAAACAGACGCCATTCCAGCAATGGCCAGAGAGGGATTTCTGGGGCTATTGTTTCAGAAATATGGTCAAAACCCTGAGCTCCCGGGACGTGTGTTTTGTGGTTCGGCTATAACGATAAAATGATTATAGTTTTGGTTGACTTCTCACATTTACCCCCAAAGGGCGCCGAAGCGAATTATTGAATTATTTCACATAATATGTTAGTTCGGACAAAGCCATACATTAACACATCCCCATAGACACCCAAATATCGTAATTATGTAATGATTCAAGAGGTCTAAGAGAATGAACAAAATACATTCCTAATGCATCGAAAACAACGTTTAGTGGTAATACCGGAATACGCCATCATAATCTCGAAAGAGTTATTCCCCTTGAAAATAACACCCGAATTTAATCTCTGCACAAATGGATTCTGTTACATTTTGTAGCCTTACCATGACAAATGAAATGGGTTTAACGTCCTACTGTTCTGCTCCGAACTGTGCAAATGAAGACAGGCTTACGCCATAGGGGACATTGTGCCAAACAGCGGCCCTACTGCCTACTCTTATATCGAATTCCAACTGTCAAGGGATCTTTTACGAGCACGCCAATGTATAAACGGGACCTCGATCGTCGTGGAAGATAATATGAATGACATGAAGGTCCTGTGTTCGATCCAAATGTTGTCGAGGAAGATCATACGGATTTCCCGAGGTGGTTCGCCCTTGTCAGAGATGCAGGAGTTGGGGATTGGTAAGGGAAACGTATAATCGTTTGGATGGGAAGGAAAGCCGAGGTCCTGTGTACGTAAAAGAGCCCTTGGCAGCTGGAATTCGATATAACAGTAGGTCGTATTGCCCGTCTCTAAACCCCATTTTATTTATCCAAATTGGGCAACTGAAATAAAATCACTTTGAAACATGTCTCCTTGTTAACAAGACTTATAACATGGTATAATATATAATATTACAAGAAGGGTGTGAGGGTTAAATCACTTGTTATTTAGACAGCCAACTTGCCCAAGTTTATGGACGTTTTGTTATTGCTTTATTACAAACGGTGTATATAGTTGCCTATTTGTATATATTTACAATTGTGTATAATATTATTACATTCAGTTCTATATATTTACAATGGTGTATAATATTATAACATTCAGTTCTATATATTTACAATGGTGTATAATATTATAACATGCAGTTCCATATATTTACAATGGTGTATAATGTTATTTTGATAATTTCGCACTGAGGAATCAACTTTTTATAGATTTTATAAAGATTTTATAAAGTTTGAACCCAGTATTTATAGTCAGTGCCAAATAAAAAAAACATAATAAGCCTTTACAAAATGGACATAATTGCTTACGGATTTATTAAAATAATATTATGCACCAATAAACTCGTCTGATAATTATTAGGCCTGTGGTCAAAATTTCTAGCAAAACAAACTATATATTTTTTGAAAAACAATGTTTAGGTCATTCTTGGGCTAACACATGTTTCAATTTTTTTTCAACAATTCACTTGCGCGTAGAGGTCTTTAGCAGTGTGGGGAAACCGGAGGGCCCGGGAAAAAACCACGAGGTTGGACAGGCGTCCCTACTCCTTGCAACGTACAACCGGGTAATCGACACCACGCCAGTTGACTAAATGGCAGAGCTTATGATACAGCGCGCACAAGCTTACCATTCGACCATGCAACCCTTCTAATTTATTCGATAAACTGAGCAGGATTCAACAACAGACATGTGCCTATATAAGTTCAACACCCTTAAAAAGCAATATTGACGATTGTGGTATCGATGCGTATCAGGATGCTGGTGGGGAACATTGTGATGATGGTGATGATGATGATAGCGAGGTGGTGGAGGAGGAGTCGGACAATGATGTACACGTATTACCACTATGGACGTCATAATAATGTTCTGAATCGTAAAGATCTATACAAAATTCGTCTGGATCAGATTGCATATACATATCACAATAATCGTCGTCATCGTCATCACTATCTTCCGTTTCTAAGTCAAAATATTTATCTTCTAATGAATATTTCAATAGAAGGAAATTTTGAACTGTTAATGGTACCTTGAGCTGGGTAACTTTGTCTTGTATCTTTGGTCCTAAATGTTGTCTAATAATTCTCCTACACAATAACTTTAAGCAAATGGAATTACAAAATGAATGAAATTCTGATTCTTTGGACATTAATCTAACTGTCGGTCCGTCGTTATCATCATTGTACTCATACTCATCTTCCTTGAAAGGTAACTTGGAAACGATGTCGAACCTGTCCGCTCCACTTTCATACAACAGTTTTCTATGATCGTTAATTTTACTAAATAAGGAATCCCCCATCGGGATAAAATGTATCCCATTTCGTCTATTATGTCCATGATTTTGAAAGCAATAGTTTGCAGCTATTAGGTAACTAGTCAACTCGAAAAGCTTCCGTTAAATCATAATTATCAATAAATCCCATGGCCACGTCCATCATTGTTTGTCCTGTTCTGTCTGTTACATCCACTCCAAAACTTTGGATAATGTATTTACACAACTTAACATCTGATATTCCATTGAAGTTAAGATAGTGTACCGTCGACTTTCCAAATTTATCCAAAATCTTTAAATCCGCACCGGCTCTACACAGCTGTTTTACGGGGTTATAATCTCCTAGTTTAGCAGCAAAGATTAAGACAGTTTGTCCATTGTTGTCCTGTGCATTGACATCTATATCTGTCGACAATATAGCAGCGAACAACCTGGAGTCCCGTTCAGTGCAGTCGTAGTCGTCGTGGATCCGTTTTACGAATCCAATAATACTGAGATGTAGGACAGTATGCCCATAAATATTCCTTATATCGGTACTGCATCCATGTTGTAACAAGGCTTGCATATACGGGATGTTGTATAAGATAGCTGCAACCATTAATGGCGTGTTGCCCATAGAATTGATATGGTTTGAATCAATACGCTTATCAGTCAAAACGACATTTAAAAAAGAGCTGGCCGAAAGGGCTGAGCAATTCAGAGAGTCGGTGGAACATCTGGCTAAATAATGTAAAATATTATCACCATGTTTATCCAAATCATCAAAATCAACCTTATTGGAATCTACCAAATGTTGGAAGTAATCACAAGAGTGTTTTAACACGTGTTTAACTAATTTATTGCCGCGGTTTTGTGTTCTAAATTCCGCACCAAAACATTCCAACAACTTGATTATTCCTATGCTATGTGTCATCCAGAAATTCTGATGTCTGCACTCTTGATGTAAACAGTAATAAACAGCAGATCTACCTTGGTCATCTTGTCTGTTAACGTCGGCGTTGTGTTGATGAAGACGTTTTATCAGCTCTGTGTTGCCGTTTTGTGCAGCTAACATTAAAGATGATTTTCCTTGGTTATCGGATAAATTCACGTCACAGCCACCCATTTTTCATAAAACATCAACAGCGTATAAATTGTCATCTTCTACTGTGAGATACAGAGATGTTCTACCACGATTATCGTGATTGTTAATTTCAGCACCAAATTGATGAAGCATTTCCATAAGTTCTGTGTTACCACTTTGTGAAGCTAACATTAAAGGCGATTTTCCTTTGTTATCGGATAAATTCACGTCACAGCCACCCATTTGCAGCAAAATATCAACTGAATTTAAATTGCCATTTTCTACTGCGAGATATAGAGAAGTCCTACCCCGATTATCTTGTTTGTTGATGTCGACATTGTGTTCATGGAGCAGTTCAAAAAGTTCTATGTTGTCACTTTGTACGGCTAACATTAAAGAGGATTTTCCTTGGTTATCAGACAAATTTACGTCACAGCCATCCATTTTTAACAAAACATCCACAGCCCTGTTATTTCCATTTCGTATTGCGACAATCAGAGATGATCTACCGCGGCTATCTTGTTTGTTGACACTAGCACCGTAATGTTGAAGAAGTTTTATAATTTTGATTTCATTTTGTATTGCAGCCAACATAAGTGGTGTGATTCCTTTCCTGTCAGCTAAATCCACACAAGAGTCATTTGTTTCTAATAAAATATTTACAACACACTCGTTGTTGGATAGGGTGGCTAGATATAACGGGGTTTCACCAAACTTATTTTGTAAGTTAATTTTTATTCCTGCGATAATTAATTTCTGTAAAATCACACAGCCGTGTGGTTTTGTGACAATGTGGTGAAGAACTGTACATTGATTTTGATCCACTGTATTAACATCGGCACCATGATCTATTAAATATGCCAAAACCGACACAAATCCTCTGTATGCTGACATAAACAAGGGGGACAGCATTTCTCTGGAAGAAATATTTACATCTGCCCCTGCTTCAACTAACGCCATTACTAAAGGAAGACACGTGATCTCAGAGGGTGCAAATTGTATAGATAAATGTAAAGCTGAAAGACCTTCGACATGTGAAATTTTATTGATGATATCCTTAACTTTTTGGTGCTTCAATAAAATGGAAACTGTTTCCAAGTTTTGCTTCCTGCAAGCTAACATAAGAATGGTTTCGTCCCGTTCCGAATTAACACAAAGATTACGAAATGATACTAAATATTTCAGAGTTTCTGTTTCATCTTTACGCACGGACTGGAACGAGGCACACCAACATCCAGAATCCATCACAGTCCAAATTGCAGTAGAAATCTGAACTCTAGTGAAATATATGCACGTTTAACTGGATATCCTCCGACTATCTGAAAATATTTTAATATCTTATACATGTATTGTAGTATGCGGCGACGGAGTTGGATGGGTCTTCATACCATAGGCTATCTTACTATATGTATTTGTGGGTTAAATCTTGGTAATGTAAGTGACCAGCAGTATAGTCGTCAACAATGACTCATTTGTGATATATGTCAATCTCACTCGGCAAATCTCGACAGATTCCGGTACCCTACATCTAGACTCGGCTGTATGGCGAATTCCTCCATTTTGGCACTATTTGAAAGGACCCGGATAAAAAATGTCTGTCCCCATGGAGATTATATCAACTAACTAAAAAATGGCTGCCACCATAGAGATTATATCTAGAAAAGACGCCATTTTGGGACTTTTTTGTAAAAGCGGCACATTGTCCTGTTAAAGTAAATCGGTAGTCGACTAGCCGCATCTTCGAGGTTTTCCGAATGATGTCAGTCTCAGTAACTCTCTCTCCCTCTCAAGTTAAAGTTTGAAAGACGCAACCTGTTTGAACAGCCCGACATGTATGCCAAACTAAGCGATTGTATAGATAAGGAAGTAAATATGCATAGGCAAATATACTACATGTAACGCCACTGTTGTTTTACAAACATCCTAATCATATTTACATTACACGATTGACTGGCAACCAATGTTCGAGAAAGGATGAATCAAAAAAGGTATATATAACATCATTTCAAAAAGCATTAAACTTTATATACCTTGATCTTGATAGAAGACAAGTCATTCTGTTGATCAAATAAGCTTAGTTTCACATCCTGTGTTGTGCTATTTTAGGTAAGTTACGTCAATTCCCTGGGAAAGCCCGATTATTTTGAAAGGTTTGTTGCGTGGGCTGTTTCAGTTTTACATTCTGGACACCAATAAAAGGCAATTTACTACTCGTCGACTTTTAACTGCATTTTATAATTACTGGTTGGGAAACAATTTAATTGTCTCAGTTGGAATAAAAGTATTTATAATATGTATATGGTGTGTATATAATATATATAAGTTCTGTATACACTCTAAGGTCGTTTTTGTGTATACATATAATATACATACGTGCTGTATACACTCTTAGGTTGTTGGTGTGTATAAAATATGCATACGTGCTGTATACACTCTAAGGTAGTTGGCGGGTATATAATATTTATAATATACGTAATTCTAAGATAGTCCGCGTGTTTACACTATACATAAGTTTTATATACACTCTAAGGTTGTTGGCGTGTAGTGAGGATGTGGCCCGGGGCGGGGGGGGGGGCTACACCAATGCTTGTACGTTATATACTTGTATGGAATGGAGTTTAAGCTATCCGTAACAAAATAATTCGGTTATTGTGAGACTATTTATTTAAATGTGTGAAAAAGGAAAGACTAGTCCACTTTTCTTGCCAGTCTTCCTGGTGCTATCCATGACAATTGAAGTCAGCGAGCATGTGTAGTCTCTCGGTAGATTGTCATTCTCGTAATGCACATGTAAACATATCAGAATCATTTCTGAAACTTCTACTTATGATTTTCAAATAGGGTTATTCCCCTTTAATCGGCTTACAGATCACGTATACGAAAGAGTTTCGCCAAGTTTTAAACAAAAATACCCACGAAAGTATTTATCGGGGAGTAATTTGGTATATATATGGCAATTACAGACACCTAATCTAACTAGAAAAATAATGGATTCCGCACAAAACATCCATATGGCGCGGACAAGACGAAATACGAGTGTCCCACCCTCGGTTACCCAGTGCATTCATTCCGTTCTACTCCACTATACCCTGGGTTAATCTATAGGGCTTCCGGAATTTCTATTTGCTAGAATGTAGCTATACTGTACGAACCAATCAGAAAACAGTTTACAAACCAATCGTTTCGCCTTCGTTTTTATAAGGGTAGATAACCATATCCTTGTCCATTTACTGATTGATTTATGTAAGTAATGTATATATTAATAATTTATTTATATGCAATTGTATTATCAAAATCTGTAGTATGTGTTGCTGATTTCAAAATATGTATAACATCTATATGTTTCACTTTTGTTATCATTATTACTATTCGTTCTTTGTTTGAAATTATAATAATAATATGTCGTTTTGTTATGTTTATTATTAATGAACGTATACTCGTTAATTTAATTCCCATTTACTTATTTACGATATCACGTGTACACACAATTCTCAATAAAACTAATGACTCTACATGATTAGATGAACGTTAGGTCTTCAATAATAAAACCTATAATTACGCTTTTAGAATAGACCAACCCCTAACACTGTCAGAAGAGAGTAACTTCCCTTTTGGCAATTTCCTTTTCAAATATCAGTTTATGGGATTGGTAGATATAAATAGCACAATCATCAATAGTGTCTTCCCCCATAGATTAAAGCTGAACTCCGGTTACAAAAATACCGAAATATTTAAATAAAAAAAAAGTTAACACCCCCAAGCCGCCATACTTGTTGCCAACTTGTGAAACAAAGATGGTGGATATGGAGGCTTATGACCTGGAGAGGCTAGTCGATCTCACTTCCAGTTCGTTTCTAGTCAGTCAGGTGGAGACACCAGGCTTTATTCTTATACACGCTTCACTGATTTCTCTATTTTCCCCCCAACAGTGAGTGACTCGCTGACATTATACCAAATTATTGAAGATTGCAAAATGCCTGATAAGGTAAGCCTGTAAAAAATTATATGAACTGTGTCTACTGCAATATTATAGCCGCCTAAGCTTTACTCTAAAACAAAAGATGCGAAAGATGTCTTACTTCAACCTGGAATTTTCAACAAAAACAAATCACCTATTGTCTTCTTCATGATTATCATGGACCTTATAATATATAAGGTCCATATTATTATTGCCACGTCTCTTGTGGATATCTTACACATATATGTAAATCATCAAATATGTTATCGCACTATAATGCCCAGTGTAATTATAACTAATATTATGCAATAAACAGATAGTTTAGATTTTCAAATGTCATCATGTTAGATTGTAGTTTGCTCGCGAAAAAGATCAAGGCCAAGGGATATAACTACATTTTTGGGGCGGCAAACAAAACTATGGTGACATGTGAAAATCTTATCTAAACTATCTGGGTAAGTCATATGTTGTATCTTTTGTTTTAGAGTAAAGCTTAGGCGGCTATTGCAGTAGACACAGTTTATAAAATTATTTACAGACTTACCTTATCAGGCATTTTGCAATCTTCAATAAGTTGGTATAATGTCAGCGAGTCACTCACTGTTGGGGGGAAAATAGAGAAATCAGTGAAGCGTGTATGCGAATGAAGCCTGATGTCTACACCTGACTGACTAGAAACGAACTGGAAGTGAGATCAGCTAACCTCCCCAGGTCATAAGCCTCCATATCCACCATCTTTGTTTCAAAGTTTGCAACAAGTATGGCGGCTTGGGGGCGTTAACTTATTATTTATTCAAATATTTCGATATTTTTGTAACCGGAGTTCAGCTTTAACCAAGGCATTGGTGGAGTAGAACGGAATGAGTACACTGGGTAACCGAGGATGTCTGTTTCCTGGCGTGACGGAAGAAGAGCTTCTTATGTATTGGTACATTCTCGCGTCATGGTGGGGTTTTTTTTGCCGATTAAGTTGTTTTTGAGAGGGATTTGAAGCAAACCTTTGATAGATATAATTAGTTGACCCAATACTACCCAATACCACCTCAATATCACCACATACTACCCAATACTACAACATAATGAAGCAAAATGTGCACTTCAATTTACTCCATGTTGTGTATTTTAATATAGATAACTCTAGAAACCCGTATTACTATTAATGTGTGTCCATATAACAGTACTACCAGAAACTATCAAATTACATGTTATGATCATTTTCTCAAACCGCTTACCAGCGTTGGCTGACATGGGAACCAACTTGAAAACCTCCCATCTTGGATCAGTACTGTCCAAGATATCTCAATCTGGTCCGCTCTCTCAACGGCTGTTTCCGGAGATCGGAGGGGCACATACCTGTCTGTGCAATGATCTATATTGAAAGTATCATGATACCAGATGTTTTTGTGTAGGTAATACACTAAAACAAGAGTTTAGAGTAATGTGTATTTTGTTTTTATTGATATCAATTAATGTTTGAAGTTGAATGTCTCTGGTGTTTTGATCCTGTTCAGTAATTACAACGATATGGCGAATTGAACATGCTTTCTATCCCATGCTGATCCCTTGAGAAGAAGTGCGCCGCCATCTTTGGTTGCCATGAATCATATTGATGGGTCTGTTTTACCTAGCGTTGGTATGTTGATTTTGTTTTGTTAATTTAATAAAATAAAATGATTTTACATAAACAGTGCATTTTAAGGTGGTTTAACCTCTAAGAAACTTAACATTTTTTTTAAAAAATGCGAACCACTCGGCACTAGGACAATTCGTACTTGTACAACTCGTTCCCAAGGACAGTAAAGTTCATCCCCTAGGACTTTTCATCGCCAAACAATTAGTCACCATAGACAATTTGTTCTCCGACTATTCGTCCAGGGACGAATTATCGAGGGATGAATAGTCCAGGGACGAATTATCGAGGGGGTTGAATAGTCCTGGGGCACGAATTATCGAGGGGTGAATAGTCCGGGGGCACGAATTATCGAGGGATGAATAGTCCAGGGACGAATTATCGAGGGGGTTGAATAGTCCTGGGGCACGAATTATCGAGGGATGAATAGTCCTGGGGAACGAATTATCGAGGGATGAATAGTCCTGGGGAACGAATTATCGAGGGATGAATAGTCCTGGGGAACGAATTACCGAGGGATGAATAGTCCAGGGACGAATTATCGAAGGGGTTGAATAGTCCTGGGGCACGAATTATCGAGGGATAAATAGTCCTGGGGCACGAATTATCGAGGGATGAAAAGTCCTTGGGGACAAGCTGCCCGGAGATGAATTGTCCCGTATCCGAATCACACGTCGTAATTTTCGACCAAGGTTCGTACTAGAATCTCACATATGGACATCAATTCAGTGCCGTCATTTCTATTATTTAGTTTCCTGTTCTTAGCAAGTTCGACAACGGTTTCAGTATCGAACATGTTTGGTTCACTGGACCCCCAGAAGGAGTTATTAACACGTTCATGATTAATCCATCTGTACACTGAATTATCAATGGCCTCCGCTGGTCTAAAACCGCCTAAATAGATAATATTGTCTGAAAAATAAAACATTTGACATTATAAATGGTATTGTTGTTATTTACGAACATTCATCCGCAGTAATCTTCTACAAAATTTCATCTCGATTTTCCGGCATGATTTCCCCTTGTCAGTGATGCAGATGGAGGGCCTGACAAGGACAGCTGCCTAGTCGTTCGGATGGGACGAAAAACCGAGGTCCCGTGTACACATTGGAGTGCACGTAAAAGATCTCTTGGCAGTTGGAATTCGATATAAGAGTAGGCCGTAGCGCCGCTGCCCGGGCAAAAATTTCCCTCATAGACCACTGTATGGCGTATGCCCGTCTTCAATTAGCCTGGGTTAGGTGCATAATAGTAGGACGTTAAACCCCATTTCATTCATCCATTTATTCTACCTATATATTTAGATCAATATCGCCCTCTGTTCCTCCACTCACGATTCACACTATAAAATCGCACATCAATTACCCTTCGTTCTACCATAGATAAATACCGTATGATTGCGGACTCGTGAGTTCTTGACCATATGACGGGAATCGCGTGAAATGGCGAGAAAGGTGGTTTGTCAAGCCCCGGTCGTCTGTTCTCGCTGTTTGTTTACTATAGGTCCAGTAGTAATATTTGTATTTAGCGCAAGTTAAATGGAAACGATAAATATAAGCAAAGTTCGAGGTAAGAATAAAAATGAACATCTTATATTTTTTTAAACCAACAAAACAGTCTTGTTAATTACCGGTACTGCATGTAAAAATTTCACCCCGGTTAGGGGCCATCCATAAAGTACGTACGCCCAAAATGGGTAAAATTCAGACCCCCCCTCCCCCCTGTACGCTCCTTTACGTACGTTTTGCCTATGAATTTAGGCACCTGTACGTTTTTGGCGTGCCCCCCCCCCCCATTCAAGCGTACGTACTTTATGGATGGCACCTTACATGAAATAACTCTGTAAAGATAGTAAGCTGGCACTGCCAGGCAGGATACGCCCACATTTTCGAGACATGGATAGAGAACAAGCTAAACCGAAAGTGATATTTCCTACAATCAAAGGCTATAATTCATTAAATTACAATTTGATATGCGCAAATATCGAAAAGAATTAAGATCTTTAGGTTATAAACATGCATTTCAAGTTTCAACAAAATCGAATTAAAATTGTGACCTATACTGGGTCCACAACCTTGATATACCATATTTTAACACTATTAGCGTACAAACGGCGGCCATTTTGTCTGGCAATTATGGTCCGATTTCCTTGAAATTCAAACTTAACCTTCCGTATGGTGTAACGGTGATAGAGTCAAGCGTTTTTTTAAATCGGATAATAATCGTGACCTCCAGAGGGACCATAGGCGATTTTTCGGATAATCAGGGGCTATAATTCAGGAAGTTATGATCTGATATGTGCAAATAACGAAAGGAACCAAGATCTTTGGGTTATAACCATGCATTTCAAGTTTCATCAAAATTGAATCAAAATTGTGACCTTTACTTGGTCCACAACCTTGATATACCATTTTATAACAGTATTCGCGTACACGCAGCGGCCATTTTGTATGGCAATTTTGTTCCGAATTTTATCGAATTTCGAACTCAACCTTCCTTAGGGTGTAACGGTGATATAATCAAACGATTTTTTAAATCGGATAATAATTGTGACCTCCAGAAGGACCACAAGCTAAACAAAGACGATTTTGCGTATAATCAGGGGCCATAATTCAGGAAGTTACAATCCGATAATCGCAAATATCGAGCAGGAACCAAGATCTTTGGGTTATAACCATGCATTTCAAAATCGAAAATTAAAATTGTGACCTCTACTGGGTCCACAACCTTGATATATCACTTTTTAAACAGTTTTCGCGTACGAATGGCGGCCATTTTGTATGGCAATTTTGGTCCAATTTTTCCGAAATTCGAACTCAATCTTCCTTAGGGCGTAACGGTGATATAATCAAACGATTTTTTTAATCAGATAATAATTGTGACCTCCAGAGGGACCACAAGCTAAACAAAGACGATTTTGCGTATAATCAGGGGCAATAATTCAGAAAGTTACGATCCGATATGCGCAAATATCGAAAGGAACCAAGATCTTTGGGTTATAACCATGAATTTTAAGTTTCATCTTAAATCGAATTAAAATTGTGATCTTTACAGGGTCCACAACCTTGATATACCATTTTTTAACAGTATTCGCTTACGAACGGCGGCCATTTTGTATAGTAATTTTGGTCCGATTTTTCCGAAATTTGAACTCAACCTTCCTTAGGGTGTAACGGTGACATAATCGAACGGTTTTTCAAATCGGATAACAATTGTGACCTCCAGAGGTACCACGAGCTAAAATAGGTGATTTTTCGGACAATCAGGGGCCATAATTCAGGAAATTACGTTCCGATAGGCGCAAATATCGAAAGGAACCAAGATCTTTGGGTTATAAACATGCATGTCAAGTTTTATCAAAATCGGTTCAAAATTGTGACCTCTATAGGGTCCACAAGCTAAAAACGTGATTTTTCGTACAATCAGGGGCCATAATCCATAAAGTTTTAATCCGATACGTGCCAATATCGAAAGCAGCCGAGATCTTTTGGGGATAAACCTATATTTCAAGTTTCGTCAAAATCCGACAAGAATTGTGACCTGTAGAGAGTCCACAAACAATTGTGGACGGACGGACGGACGGACAGACGGACAGGGGCGACGACATAATACGTCCACATGAAAATGTGGGCGTATAAAAACATTGAATTGATGTATAGGCTAATTTGTTAAGTATGCAAACAAGATATTGGGTACTGTTATCATATATCCATGCACACAACATGATGAGATAAATGCAGTGTCTTAAATAAATGGACAGGTTGTTTGGAATTTTCTTCAGTTGCTTAATATATCATGACTACACTTTATTATTAATGTATTTTAATTAATAATGGATAATTTCTAAAAAAAAAAGACTGTTTGTTTAGACAACAATCCATTCCTCATTATAATGGATTAAAAGAACAAAGGATGACATGATAGCTATGGTTTAAAGGGCCAATCCCGATAGTTTTTCGGGGAATAAAACTGCTTAATTTTGTGTTAAAATCATTTAAAACCCATTATTTAAGGCCGATCAACTAACCCGATTTTTGTGATACGCTTGTTAATAACTTAAACCTGATGACAGTCTGCATCTGGAAATGGAGACCTTTGAATCATATAGTATCTCGATAAAAACCAGACTCTTTTCTATAAAAATAATATGTAGGTGAAATTTACCTTTTGTTATCAGGTACAGTACATGGGTCATTCACTGTATAGACCTCTCAAGAAACGTAAATCGATTATCAGGTCACCAAATGAAAAAAATGACCCAAAATCTTAAAAGGGTTACGTGTCCGGATAAGCAGTGTTGACGTTCACGTCCAAACGTCTCAATATTTTCAGCTGAAATTTTCAGACAATGTAAATACACCATGCTCTTATATTTTGGTCCATAAATTTCACAAATACTCGGACTTTAATTTTTGAGGCTCTGCTATTATCGGGATTGTCCCTTTTAGTATAAATCAAATATCAATTACATTTCGTTCTCGTTTAGATGACGTATAAATCATATATCAATTACATTTCGTTCTAGTTTAGATGACGTATAAATCACATATCAATTACATTTCGTTCTAGTTTAGATGACGTATAAATCACATATCAATTAGATTTCGTTCTAGTTTAGATGACGTATAAATCACATATCAATTACATTTCGTTCTAGTTTAGATGACGTATAAATCACATATCAATTAGATTTCGTTCTAGTTTAGATGACGTATAAATCACATATCAATTACATTTCGTAGTAGTTTAGATGACGTATTCAATTTGCTTTGTAGTGTTAAAGCCATCAAGCGATACAATACTATATTTTAATGTCTTTTTTTAAAAAAACATTGATTTGTAGGTATGTGAACAAACACAATTACTTACTGTCGCTTGTTAACTTGACATATTTCAATTTTTCTGTGGTTTCAACTGAAACCAGATGTCCACCATCTTGTTTACAGCGTTGTTCAGCATCAAGCCAGGGTAATTCTGTAGTTATAAGTTTAAGACAATAGTTTGTACCAGCAAAGAGGGTGTAATTTCTAGGAACACATTCAGATTTATCTGTAATACAAGATACACAATAAAAATAATTTGATTTATTCGGGAGAAGGAGCTATCACGTAATCTATACCAAGAGATTTGTCCAGCAATTATAATAAATTTAGTGTATAATATAATGGTTAATAATTTTCAAAACGTTAGCAAGCTTTAAGCTTGTATGGACATTAACGAGTGGTTAATCTATACACAGCTTTGCTCTGGTCAAACCTAGATAGCTATAGAAAACGAGTAGATGATAGAAAATAAATCGTCTTCATGTTGGAAAAAAATCATAAGTCAGTGGTTAAAACCCAACGAAAAGACACTGGGTTAGACCAAAGACAAGGCTAGTGAGGCGTTTGCTGTTCGGGGACGATACTGGGATATTCCAGCAATGTTTCCACTTGTCATTCTTGCAGGGCGAGGAGGCGTCTAGTTGAACATAGGGAGCTCGTTAAAACAGCTGAAAATAAAACACATGGGAAAGCTCTATCACTGCAGTCCTAGCAAACTTTAATAGTCAACCGCATGACGTATGCCAAATTGGCGAGGAAAATGAAGATGTTAAACCTGATTGTTTTTCATTTCTTGTCATTAGACATCCGAGCTTAAAAATTCTATCGAACACAGACACCATGTCTTAAATACTAAAAAAATTCCTATGAGTCCACATAGACACCCGTCCTCCTCCATGATTATTTAAAAAAAAACAATGCCTGGGTCAACCAATTCTACTTTAGAGTTGTAAATGACATTACCTCCCTTAGTACCTGGGACCAATCACATAACCTCTATCTTACTATGAATACTACATAACTCTGCATTCGACTTGTATGTTATATCTATCCCCTTGAGAGCAATAAAAAAAATACCTTACTATGATTGCTATGGGTAGATTCAAGTTTCGATTCATGAAAATTATAAAGACTTACCATGATATATTTGATTTACATAGTTGTGGGTTGTTAGGGTTACTTCCCCTGATATCGTTGTGTCTGATAATGGCGTGTAGCCTGGTGCCAAACAATAACATACTTTATCGTCCATGTAAATCTGATCACAGTCAAACATTTTAGTACACGAACCAATACATTTAATCCTGGACGACTGACCCAAGCTACTGTAATAACGCAGATTTACTATTTCCGTAAAACTTTTGGTCAACCACATCGAATTAGTGATTGTCGTCTCGGAAGATGAAACATTATTCATGAAACACCCGAATATCAGGATCATAAATAAAGCCATGATAAATCTACTTTAAATATACAGTTAAGTTCTGACAGAAGGTGTCCAAATTGGGTTTCAGACAAATGGTCGTTAAGTACGCAACCAATATGGCAGAATGAACCAGTTTACCCGGAGCGTTCTTTTAAACAGCAAGAGAAAACAGTTCAAACAAACACTAAAGTCAATGACTTAAGAAGTAACCACGAGTCAACAACACCCTTTGTTTTGCAAAAAAACATTCATTAATAGAAACTAATTTGAAACTTAATGTGCCCTTGGGGTATAACGTAATGGTTATCGTTAAAATATATTATAATAGGACATAAGCAAATACGACCAAGGGTGTCCAAAAGCATTAATACTGACACGATAGATGCGATACATCGACTTCTAAACATATGATATTATTATACATAGCTAATTAATGTTGTGTGTTTTACTTTTTAATTGAATATTTGCACACCCTTTAACAATTAATAGATCTTTCGGTCATAGTCATTGAAATCTTGCAGTTTTTAAATATTTGCTTAATCAACAACACACCTTGATTGTATCTTTAAGAAATATCATTAATGAGTTGGTTTTTTTTTTCAATTAATTATATTGTAAAAGTGCACCTCTTGTTTATTTACTGGATTTTTGTTATATGCTTAAAGGAGCTAAATCGCTAATATTTGGGACCTGGAAATTGACCCTAATGGGTCGCAACGCATATAATAATATATTATGATTGTATATACACAGATTTGCATTAAATTGTTTCCGTTTTGACACTAATTTCAAATCAGTTATGTCAAGCGAAATATTCGGCATGAGTCTCAACCGTTTTAAGTATTTCTAGTGTCTGGTTATTCTAGTCTACTGCGCATGCCCACCAGATAAAATGTTGCCTCATCATTTGAGAGGAGTTGTGGAACAAGTCTAGCCTCGTTCTTTCTAGTCACTTGTTAGTGTTACAAGTGACGCTGAAACGCTCTATGGTACACGATTCGTGTACCAATGGTAAAATGTTTATTTTGTTTTAAATATTGGATATCAGAGGTCTACCGTTTCCAGGTGAGATCACAACATCAATGTTGATTTGAATTGACCAATAATTCATGTTTTCGATGTCGAAGATTTTTGAGGATTTTGAGTTACGGACTTAGGTCCTTTAATAGCAGATAAGCGCCAAATATAGATAATATGGGAATTGGCTTAATAATATCCAAAATACAGGTATGTTCTTAGGAATGGGATCTAAGCTGATCTCCCAAGACTAGCTACCCCCCCCCCCCAAGAAAAAACTGTCATTTGGGTTTATATATCGCCATGCATCGCCTAGGGCATTAAACTGGTACATCTATCGTCTATACATACAAATGTTAACTAAGCGCTATAGCCAGTAGACGTTAATTATAATTTGTCAGCTCAATTTGTGGTGTTAAACAAAGAATAGTGGGGACAGGTGACAATATGAAGTAGATGTGAATGGGGGGGGGGGTATTAAGGTGGATTAATAAGTAGTAAGTAAGTAAGTTTATTGCATAAAAACGCCCACTGGGAGCAGCATACAATTACAAAATAAAAGAAACATCACATTATAACAGATATATACATGTATATATATAGATAAACGCTTCCTTGTTCACTATTTTATTAAGGCCGTTGTATTAAAACCATTACAATAATATTTTACTGAATTAAGTAATACTGTGCGGATTAACACGACGTACTACACATTTACTATTGGGTCGTAATTCACCCTACGTTAATACTCTCAAATTTACAAAAAATATTCGTCCTTAATATTAATCGGTAACATATAAAAACAATCATAATACATCATATCAATATCAATAAGTATACAGAAAGAAAATATCAAACAATATAAATTAGAATATGTATGTGGTTCATCAAGGTAATAGTATTGTCAGTCTTATCAGTAAATGAAATAGTTAAAATCGCTTGTTAAAAGATTTGTTCCTAAATTTATTTTTATGTACTGGTCCACTGTTATTTGGTGGACCATTATTAAAATAGTTGCCTCCATGTACATGGACACATTATTACACTTTCAAATAATGAGTGGTTCATTCTTGAAATCGTTGCTACAATTATTATATGAGCCCATATTGGGTGGGCCATCACAAAAATCGTCACCGTTATTACAGGACTAAGTATTGGGCATGTTCTTGAATCAACGAGTGCGAGTTTTAAAACATCTGGCCGTTGCTGGTTTACTTCACCAGTCACGAAATTATAGCTACATTATCTGTAGACACGTGAACAGTAGCATCCAATCAGAGATCATTACATAGGGAACCTCACAAAAACCTTGACATTAGACGAACCTTGCAACTCGATTATCACAGGTATAAATTTTAGCTCGAAAGCGTACGACTTCGTATTCGCTACGACCAATCTGATAGGATCCCAAGCTGGGGGTTGGGATGGCCTAGTGGTCTAGAGTGCCGCGCTTTGACCTCTAGCTGGCCGGTCACCTCTGGCTTGCGTCCATGGTCTCGAGCCCTGGTGTGAGCGTATTTGGAATGGAGATAGGGGCACCTTCTCAGTCTCGTGTGTTTCCTCCGGGCGCTCCGGTTTCCTCCAACTGCTAAAGACCCCTACGCGCAAGCGTATTATTGAAATAAAATTAAAACCACATGTTAGTCCCGAAATGACATAGTTGTGTTGACTGGACGATTTTTTATATTTTCGATGACCTACACTATTATGTAGATCTACAAATCTGTAGTGGGAGATCACCTCAGGTGTCAAGTAAGCGACATATGACCCTATAACGTCAGTCATTCGATTAACCAATCGGAATCGATGTTGCAAGTGGCTATGCTTTGTTTTGTTTTCATTTATATCGCTGCAAAACACGAGTTGAATAACAACTCTTCCATGTCCTAGTGTAGTGAAGACAAGTTAAACAAAATTTTGAACTATAAAAAAGAAACGAAATAGGATCTGTGTTTTAATCAAATTGATATAAATTGATATAAAGTGTGAATATTGTCCGAGAGTTTAACTTTCAGCACCAGCTCTCTTTCAGTCCTCCTCCTCTGAAATTCCCGACGTAATTTATCTTTAGATCATAAGGTCTGCCATTGAGTAACGTGGCGTCGCATCGATCCCCGATTCCTCTGGGTCCTCTAACTGCCAAAAACACCTATGGCCACGTGAAAAGACCTGGTTTGTGTTGGGTAGACGTTGTTCTCTCTATATATAATAGCTTTATTCAGATTACAGTGTAATTAATGACATGAATATGGAATGCTAACAACTGTATTCACAAATATAATAAATGGTGTGGGTTATAATTAAAGCGTCTATACCACGTCAATATAAATAAGTGGGTTATAATTAAAGCTCCTATATCACGTCAATATAAATGACGTGGGTTATAATTAAAGCTCCTATATCACGTGCATATAAATGAAGTGGGTTATAATTGAAGCTCCTTATCACGCCAATATAACATATAAATGATGTGGCTTATATTAAAGCCCATACATCAAGCGACTTTAACTATAAATGTCAATATAAATTACGTGGGTCATAATTAAAGCTCATATATATCACGTCAATATAAAAGATGTGGGTTATAATTTAAGCGTATATATCATGCCACTTTAAAATATACAAGATGTAGGTTATAATTACAGCTTCTATATCACGTGTAACTAAGGGTAACTATGGGTAGGAATAAACTCTAAAATACTAATAACAATACGAGGCTCGTGTAAATACAGGTAACCAAGGGTAGACAAAACAATTGACGTGTTACTAAAGCTTGTCCATTACTCAATGGTAAAATATATATTTCGCCATTTTGGCTAGAATTATATTCAAAGTTTATTCTCTGCAGATGAACGATTCAGGGACGTATGTCCGGTTACCGGGACATTGGGTAACATACATTGTATAGGGTTTAACACAGATGATAAACTTCTTGGGGTCAAGGTCGTTTATGTGTAGACGATTACTGTTATCTGTCAGATCAACACCCGGTTCACACGGATTCGGAACACCCAACCATGAATCTGAAGAGATAAATTAGATATCAAGGGATCACTCTGGCATTAATGTACACATGCGAACTGCTGGTTTTAACAATTTACATATATGAATATAAAGATACAACACAGAGAGATAGGGTTCATTTCTATAATTCTCTTGCTCGTAGGTGTCTTTAGCCTTCCAGCCTCGTAAGTTTTCTCCGGGTCCTTCGGTTTCTTCCCACTGCTAAAGACCCCTCCGCGCATGCGAAGTTTTAAATTTACATTGAAACATATATTACTCCCGAAATGACCTAGTTTGTGTCGATTGGACTTTAAACCCAATTTCTGACTCACATAAAACAACTGGGGCTTTCGGATTGTATAAAAATTGGAACTTATGAATTATACACCAATACCGTGTTTGAAATGACATATACAGTGCTGTGTAGGGTGTAGTTACATGATGAATACCTTTTGACAAAAACTTGCTATACTGACTGGTCTTTACATCCAATAAAGTACAGTTCTGTGATATGTTACCCTTTTTACAAGTCAGCTTAGATCCTGAAAAAAATATAGTGAATAAACAAAATTAAAAAATGCACGACTAGTCCCAGTCTTGAAAATACACACGTGTGATATACGTCCTGGTCCTACAACTACAAGACAAGGCCAGATCCTAGACAACACAACTATGAAATACAAGACAAGTCCGGGTCCTGAAAAAAGTACAAATTCGAAGAAGGTGTCAAGGGATGGTGTAATAGAATCCTCTTACGAGTAAATTTATAACATTACTGTTTATAGTCATTCTATATATTTCATTTTCTTCCATTTGACCATGTTTGTTCATATTCTGATCTAGGAACGGCTAAGATTGTTTGAATGTACGTTTTCGACCATGTTTTTGTGAACATTCATGATATGTGAGTCGGTGGCAGAGTTATCCCCCTTTATGTGGAAGAAACGGCATATTATATGCTCATGCTATTTACACCAATCTAATTAAAATACAGATCTATATTTCGTTTCGTTTTTTATACTTTCGATGGCCTACACTACATGTAGATCTAACAACTTATAGTGGGAGATCACGTTCTATGACGTAGAAAATGACATTTGACCCCATAAGCTCAGTCATTCGATTAACCAATCAGAATCGTTGTTGCAAGTGGCTATTTTTTTTTTATCTATTTTTGCTTTGTTTTGATATCTGTCGGAGTTCATGTCTACCCACAGTTCCGTGCAAGAGAGGTCAAACCCCCTATTCGACAGACAATTTGATTGGCTGACCCCTCATTTAAAGCTGAACACGAGTTAAATAACAATTCTCCCAGATCCTAAAGTGTAGTAAAGACAAGTAAAACAAAATTATGAACTATAAAAAACGAAACGAAATTGGATCTGTGTTTTAATCAGATTGTATTTACACTGGACTTGTCTACATATTTCTGTGGTCACGTCCTCAAATGCTTTTGGGCGAGCATTAACTCGACGGACGAATTAAGAATGCTTCTCAAAAATAATAGTTAAAATTGTTTTTCGTACATGATGCCATCCAACAACACGAGAGAGGAAGCCATTTCTGGACTAACACATGGTTCAATTGTATTTCAATAATTCGCTTGCAGGGGCCACGTTTGCTAAGTAGGTAAGACGCTGGCTCGCTAGCCTGAAGGTCGGGTGTTCGGTCCCTGCATTGGCCGAGAAAGTTTATCAGGATTATCCGACGCCGTTTTCCGTCAGTGATGCAGGATGGAGGGCCTGACAAGGACATATGTTTATTCGTTCGAATGGGATGAGAAACCGAGGTCCTGTGTATACATTGGCTTGCACGTTGGAATTCGAAATAATACTAGGCCGTTATATTGTCACTTTCCGGGCAAAATAGTATGGCGTATGTCTGTCTTCATTAGCCCAATCGGTGTAGAGAAGTATGTCGTTAGACCTCATTGCATTGATTATGGAGATAATTCGTCCATATGGTGGACAACTTGGCCTTCAATATTTTGTATCATCAAACATCAACTTACCCTGGTCCTTAAAAGCGTTTTGTAAACTTTTTACTATGTCATATATACTATTGACTGTCTCCAACGCCTCTTCATTTAGCGGACTGGGTCTAGAAGTGGCGATTGCACCAGATATCAAGGCTACACCAAGGTCTGTGGGTAACACATTATTATCACCACACGTGAACCTGTCATGATTATATTCTTCTCCATCTGGACATTGTATGACATACATATTACCATCAACATCACATTTGATCAATTTGGTAGGGTCGAGAGGATTTGGGTGGAAAGCTTTGGTCGGATCAGAAACATCGGCACCTTCGTAACACGGATTCACAACATTCACTACTTCACCTGGTGGAACAAAACAAATGGAGCATATCACCTAAAATTGTAACATTAAAAAGTAAACCTAAAATGACCATGACCATAAATGTGCCTCGGGTCCCGCGATCAGAATATAACAAATAACTTTAACATAATCACATGGGTTTCCGTCTAATGTTCAAGGGTTATTTTACGTGCACGTCAACGAGTACCCATGTGCATTTTATACATTCACTGACAAGGAAAAACTTGACTGGAAAGAACCGGATTGTCATGGCCAAAACCGTGGTCGAAACCAGCACCACCATTCTAGTGAGTCAGTAACGCACGGTGACTCCCGGAGTTCCTCTTTGTACACAACTACAGCCCTTCAGGTAATACCCTGCATATTTGCCCAGTAGGGTAAGCTTACTCTTCCGGACACCTGTTACCACTGTTTGTCGTGTATTTTGTACACGATGAACAGTCCATATATGCTGATTACACTATTTTGTCTGATTACAGTATTTTGCCTATACCGTTTATTTAGAACTCCAAATTTTGTCTAATGGTTTGGATTGTTCGTACTTTATTTTATTTTTATTCATCGATCATCGCGAATACAAACCTCGCGTTTTCCAGCTTAAATGCGTACCCGCGATAATCGACTTGCAAAGTTCATGGATGGCTCAATGTCAAGGTTACCGTTGTGGTCGCCATGCTTGATTGGGTATGCTTGTATCTCTACCTCTGATTGAACGCTATTGTGCGCGTGACTCCGGTAAAGGGAGATAAGGTATCTATAAATTCCGGAATTACAGTCTAGCAACCTCCAGATGGCGTAAAAATATTCATCGTTGCTTCAGGAACATACCCAAAGCGGCACTTTTGGTTGTGATTCTCGTTTGTGCACAAAGTCTTTAGAAAGCCCATCCCACCCAAGCAATTCAAAATAACATATAGTGACTTACTCTTTGGCGTGTATTTGTCAAAGTCACTTGATTGAAAATCAAGATAAGTACATTCCCTTTCTACGTCACCATCTCGACATGTTACATCAGCACCTGCAAGAAAAGGATACACGCTTCAAACAACAAGACTGGAACATTTATCGATTGAGTAAAATAAAAACCACAACACAATGTATATGAAAAAAACAATCACTGGTTGGCACATATATAGCATGATGTTTCGACAGGTATTCTCAGATCGTTACCAATCCAATGAGTGTTTTCAAAATAAATTGTTTTCTGTTAAATTAACAATAAAATATTTAAGACCAAACAAAAAGGTTAGCATGTGAATTTTCACGTCAGACATTTAATAAACATACTGGACCTTACCTCCCTTTGTTTTAATGTATAATAGTATTTACCTCCCCTTGTCTTAATATGGTTTTAAAAGTTCATATATCATCAAAATTGTGTAACAAATGGGCCATTTTGTAGAAAAAGGTAACAAAAATATTCCAATATTTTGAAATTTTTGATGAGACTTGTTTGAAACTCTTTAAATCTTTTTGCAGAACTTACATTTTGACAAAATTAAGAAAAAATCTACAATTCTAGAACAAAAGGTCCATGGACCTAAACTGCAACCCAGTATACAAAACAGTACATAACTTTAAAGGGTCACCATTTCTTCTGGGTTTTTTTTATAAAAAGAAAATAATTTTTATAATATATGAACCATATAGGAGGCAGACCACCATTAAATTTCACCATCTCGGTACCCAGAAATAATAGTTCGTCTATTTATAGCAATTCTGTCTCCGTCTCTTTTCTCCTCTTTTGCATGCCTAGTTTTGTTGATTTTTTGGTCTAGAAAAGACGAAGGGGGTTTGAGTTAATATTTTCTGACAGGTTTTGGTAAATATTCATGAATTTGAAGCAGAAGGATAACTGAGTTATCAGGTTGTCTACGGCAACTTCTTCATGTTTTTGTGTCTCACAATTTTGGTGGTCAACCTCATACAAATTTTAGTGAAAATCATTTACCCCAACGAAAATTTGGGGAAAAGTTGGAGGTTGGCAAAGAGGACAGAATTAACATTTAAGTCAATGGGAATATAAATGGTGGTCTGCCTCCGTATGATACTGTTATTTACCTCCCTTTGTTTAAATATTATGATACTATTACTTACCAACTTTTTTACCCTGTATAATCTTTGAGTTTATAGTAGGATTATCACAGTTTACAGCGGTCTTGGTGGCAGTCGGGTTGTATTTCTTACCCTCGTAGGTGATGTACAGAGGCCGACCACTTTCATCTGCTATCGTCATAACTGATGGAGATCCCGCTAGAGCTACGTCACTATAGGTAAAGAGAGCAGCACTTGGATGAGTTGAGTCATAAGATGCATAGATATACACCACACTACACGATACGTCCGTCTGCAATAATAATAATGTTGCCCTGGTAACAACTTTGCTATTTTTGATACAAGCTAACACTTATACATTGATTCCAGTATCTAGTAATGTGTATTGTTGAAAACAGAACAGAATCGTCATTATCATCATCGTCATCGATATATTATACACAACGCAACATCGGTATGTCAGGGGTGGCGCCTGTGAGGTTGACATAGGAAGAGTACTTGATCGGGACAATAGCACGACAAATCGGATGTCAAGTACAAATTGGTACTGCACCTAAATTACCTCGTGGCAGTTGGGATTTAAAGTAGAGTTCACCACTTTTTCCCCGACAATGCACACATAATCAACCTTACCATATGTTAAGTCTCAGAAAGAACAAAGATATTGCAGTGCCCATACTTTAAACCCCTATGTTAGGCCTTTATATTTTAAACTAACGCGGATACAAAATACACTGACAGTATAACTTACAACAAGGGTTGTGGTGTTAGTGGAATTAGCTGAATTTGTGGATGGTGCTGGAATGACCAAGTTGACTGTTGTTTCGCTGCCTGTAAAAGGTATCTGTTTTTCTATTTCTCCAGAATCTTCACCGGCGTCGCCTTGAACTACTAGTAGAGCTATCAATAAAGTTATTACATAGGCATGACATATTAGTATATAGTTAATTATAACATATGTATTTTCATCGGAGAAACGAGCACACATCTACGGGATAGAGAAGGTAAACATCAACGGGATTGTAGCATTGAATATGGGCCCTTATTTGTGCACAGCACCTACAATTGACATTTCAAATTTCCAGTTTTACAAAATGAAAGTCGATGTCGCAACGAGCACACATCTACGGGATTGTAGTATTAAAAATGGGTCCTTATTTGTAAATAGACAAATCTTTAGATGTGTACAACACCTACAAATAACATTTCAAATATCCAGTTTTATAAAACGAAACTCGATGTCACAACAAAGGGAAATATAATGGAAACCCATATTATTAAACAATACATTCCTCGACTTAATAGCCAATAAGTAACACTGGTCCAGTTATTGTCTTTATCCGCCCGAGATTATGTCCCATCTATTGTTTCTAAATTATTCCCATTGCAACAGATTGCGACGTATGTGCATGCTCTCTGTTAATTACCTATGCACTCGATGGCTTTTTCGTGGATTCATTGGCCCTGGGTCGGTGTTGTCTTGCCGTGATAGTTATGGACATCTCCAATCTTGTTTCGGATAGGAGGAGGGCATGCCAGAGAGGGTTTTGGGGAGGGGAATGTTAACGTTCACTCGAAACAGACCAGGTCATTTCAGAACAAACATATGGTTCAATTTTATTTAAATGATTCGCTACCACATAGATGCCTTCATCAGTCGGAGGATTTCATCAAACCCGTGTAAGACCTAACAAGGTTGGACAGCCGATCCCACACCTTGTCACGTACGAATTAGGAATTGAAACCACACCTAATGATCTATATACATTATCAAAACCTCACCTTGACATGCGCGTTTCTGTATCGCGTTAATGATGGTCTCAACTTCAGAAAAATCTTTCAAAATGAAAACATGGGTGCAATCAGGATCGGAGGAGATGGCCTGTAATTCGTTTTCATTTACTCCTTCCCCAACACCAATAGCGAACACGGTTACTCCCTTAGATTTTAATAAAATGGCAGCTTCTTCTGTAGCCATTTGATCATTAGAATGCCCATCAGTTAGTACCAAAGCTACCTTTGCAGAATGATTTCTCATTCCATTCTCGGCTACAAACACGCGATTTGCAGCAAGATTTAGTCCAGCAGCTGTATTGGTACCACCACCTTCGTAATCTATTCCATGAAAGCTTCCCTCGGTAGCATGACCATTTAAATTGAACTCCATCTGGGCACTAGAACTGAACTGGACCGCGGCCACTTGTGTTCCCGCCGGACTGATAAACAAACGGTCTGTGACTTCTATCATAAATTGCAGAATTATTTCGAAGTTAATAGGCCCAATGCTACCGGAGCCATCGATAAGAAACGCCAAATCTATCGCTTTCGTACAAACATCTGCAAGGAGAAATAAACATAACTTGATAGAAATATATTCTTATGTTACACACTACAAAAAGCAAACATCAGCAAGGGGAAAACAAACATAACACATACAAACTTTAAAAAGCAAAATATGAAGATAAGATCAGTGGGTCTTCCGTATTGCCGAAATCTTGAGGGGGGGGGGGTGTCTCTTTTTTGAGATATCTAAATAACAATCTCCGGACAAAACAGATTTAAATATAATTGATTATAAAAACACTATGGTCCCTTGATATTTTGAAGAACTACGGGTATGACAACGAACAGATCGTAGTCGTTCGAATGGTACCAAACATCAAGTTCTCGTATGCACGAAAGTGAATCGTTGACAGAATTCAATGCAGCGCAGGTAAAAATGCCACTATACAGGCACCATTCACTTCCCAGTGCCTGACAAATGTCCATCTTCATTAACACGGTTTCTGCAGAGCAGAACCGCAACCCTGTTCAGTTTATTTTTCAGATAATTCAATACTTGCCATTATTTGCTTCAATAATATTTAGAAAGGACGACGTATCTTCTTCCGGGGCAAACAGAGTCGTCCAGATCTGCGACTGGTGAGTCCGATTTCCTGATATTCCGTCCGTGGTGTTCGATGATATGTTATACGTGTACATAACGTACAGTGATGCGGCCAAGCCGGAATACAACGGTTTACGTAAATCTCTCCACGTGGTCGTCTGCCAGTTGATATCCAGCGTGGTTTCAATATTTTCACAGACATTTTCTAGAACACCAGGACAGGTCTGAATTTGGTGGTACTTGTCCTCATCAATCTAAAATACATAAGTTTAACAAATAGGACGTTATATAACTTAAACTTGTCTGTCCAGAACATTTTGGGGGGTAACAATTACGCTAAACTTTGTTTGGCAAAAAGCGTTCAGGGGTTTTAAGGTCGAGATAAAAGCCACATCGAGGATTATAATAAATATATATACCCCTATGTAATATTAGTATCCTTAAGCCTAGCTTATGTCGCCCTATGACGCGATAAAAGTATCGGCGACTGGAAATCAAATGGATCTAATCAGTCGTACCTACGTGGGCGACATAAACGCTCTTACGACTGGTGTGGGTTGGACGCAAGCCAGTCGCCGCCCAGTTTCACCGAGTCGCAAATGTTCTACCCCTACGACTGAAACAACTAGTTGTCTCTAGTCGCAAGCGATATAAGCACACTTACGACTGGCTTAAGTCGGCGCCTCGCCGACGTGGCCAACAGGATTCGGTTATTTATAGTCACGTGGTACCCAGGGACTCTCAGAAACTCGACCATGATTGGGGTTTTACTAATTAAATCATCCACGTAATCGACCGATTACAACATTTGTAAAAATTAACATCTAAATGTTTATGAGTATTTGCATCATATAATGGGATATCGTTAACAGTTGGGTGGTTTTTTTTACTACATTTAAAACTGGTAGTTTTGTCTGGGTTGAATTCGGCCTTCCACTTTTCTGAACAAACATTACTTTTCTTTAGATCATTATTTATAGACTTACGGTTGACTGGGGATTATCTACGATCAAAAACAACGAGGTAATCTGCGATGCTCTTAATCGGGAGCAAACTTCGTTTGTAATATCGTTAATACAAATTCGAAAAAGGAGCGCTCCGAGTACGGAGCCCTGGAAGAGGGCGTAGAAATAAATCAGTATAGAAGCCCATTCCTGCCTTCGCGTTCAAGATGCACAATATAAAATTTAGATACATACAGCCAAGTGTTTTGTTCTTGTTATAAAACGTTCCACATAGATAATGCAAAATTTCCATATTGAAAACTTCATCCAAAATATTTTATTCACTGCATAGATTGTTTATGATCAACTCGTGGTTCGTTTATAATAAAATGATTTAAGGCGATCCTTCTCCATCCGTCTGTCTAGAGAGTTGATTATACAGTATATGCTTGTTAGGAAAACGTGTCTAATTAATAATTTATATAACATTCGAGACCAAACAAACACGCCTGCAATAGGCAGATTTGGCACTCACATAAAGCATCATTAATTGAGTGTACAGCAAGTAAAAGGATTGTATAGACTCAATCAAAAATTGGCTTCTTTCTGTGAATGTGTACATTTAAATATTACCCAGTTTGAATGTAAGACTTGATGATTGTTCTATGAGGATTTTATTCTGTTTGGTTAAAAAAAAAACTTTTAAAACAAAACTGTCATCGTGTAAAACTCCCAATTTCCTCCCAAGTAAATTACCTGTCAGGTGCTTAATTATATACAGGTAAATTATACATACCCTCTCTACCCCCCCCCCCCTTACACCCTATCTCTCCTATTATACCAAGATCGATCGCCCTAGCTACATTACCTGCCAGATTCCACCATGATAACCATCTCTATAGGTTTCAGAATCTTCACCATCGTTACATTGAACCAGAGCCAAACGTCTTAAAAACAAGCGATCCGAGGCAAATATACAATGGCTTCTAATGGCGTCAACCACAGCCTGAACGACCGGTTCACCCTTGGCATTGTCCTGTCTGGTTAAATCTGCCTGTGATTTAGTGTCATCAACATTTACCAGTAGAATGATGAAGATAAGCAACGCGTACTTCTTCATATTTTGTCACCTGAAATATTATTAACATTTATTAGTTATGGCACAACCCCTAGATCCATGAGGGGGGGGGCGAATGGTTAGCACGTGCTCGCTGTATCATAAAGCCTGTCCTTGAGTCAACTGGTGTGCTTTCGAATCCCGGGTTATACTGACAAGGTTTCTCCGGGTCCTACAGTTTTCCCACTATTAAAGACCCCTACGCGCAAGCAAATTAATGAAATAAAATAGAACCATGTGTTAGTCCCGAAATGACCTATTTTGTGTCGAGTGAACGTTAAACCCTCTCTCTCTCTCTCCTTTATCGAAACTTTACAAACACGCAACATATATTACAACGAGTATATCTATAAAATTCAACAAGGTTTGAAGTTCTGGCAAAGTCAACTCAGTCTAAAAACAGGACGGTCATTAATTTTGCCACCCTACATATAACTTAAAACAAAGAAATAAAAGCCTATTTTATGTACGAAGTATTGCGAATTAAAGAGAATAGCTACCAGACTTTGATCTCTATGCCGAATGGAATTTCTCGCCCGTACTCCAGCACCTCGATTCGAAATGGAGTTTGCAAATACAGTTATACACAGCATTTAAATAATTATGGATTTTGTCTTACCTATTTTACAGTCGATGCCAATAAATTAATGGTCTTTATTGCAGTTAATCCCTTTATAAGGAAACTAGAACGTTTGGGACGGGTCAATGGTACAAAGCTCCCATTGGATGACTCTAGCATTGCGGCTTTGATCACTGGTACATAGCGATTCCATTGGACAAATGTGACGGTTCCATTGGACAAATAATATTACTGTACATTACATGTCAATTGTCAATCATATTGTAGCCTCTTATACCTACTTCATACATACTTACTATGTATGTCAGGCAATTCATGTGCATCACATAGTAATCGTTACAAATATTAAAGTAGCACTTTATTAGGGAATTAGGATCACGGTGGCTAAGTGGATAAGGCGCTGGTTCGCTAGCCTGGAGGTCGAGTGTTCGATCCCTGCATTGGCCGAGAAAGTTCATCTCGATTTTCCGACGTGATTTCCTCTTGTCAGTGATGCAGAAGGAGGGCCTGACAAGGACAGCTGCCTAGTCGTTCGGATGGGACGAAAAACCGAGGTCCCGTGTACACATCGGAGTGCACGTAAAAGATCCCTTGGCAGTTGGAATTCGATATAAGAGTAGGCCGTAGCGCCGCTGCCCTGGCAAAATTTCCCTCATAGCACATTGTATGGCGTATGCCCGTCTTCAATTAGCTCAGGTTAAGTGCATAACAGTAGGACGTTAAACCCCATTTCATTCATTCATTCATTATTAGGGAATTAAATACAACGAGAAACCTTAAATGCAGTGTTAAAATGTGCAGTAGAACGGAGAACCCTTAAATGCAGACACATAGATGATGAATGAGGATTATGTTTTATTGGTGAATAAATGGATGAAGACATTGTGTATATAACCAAATATGCTTCCAAAAATCCGAATAGGTCGAGGAATGGTCCGACAAGGAAAGCTGTCTAGTCGTTCGGATGTGACGAAAACCCTAGTTCCAGACAGCCGAGCACGTGTTCTAGCTGCCTTCCCACCTGTACCATTGCTTTGATTAAAGTTTAGCGTGAACTAAGGTGTCGACAGTTATATATTGTACATATGACGCCCAGCAGCTTTAAATAACCAATTTAATCCAAAAGTGAGATAGACATTACCTTATCGACTACAATATACTCGAGAGAGGATGCGAAATGAGATTTAACGTCCATTCGATACAAACTGGGACATTTTAGGACTAACATGTTTTCTTTTTAACAATTCGCAGTGGGCGACGCGGAGAAAACCCACGAGGTTGGATGGGAGATAATATACTACTATACGTCCATGTAGTGAATTTAAACCACGCCATATGACTCAATGACAGGCATTATGATCCAGCATTAACCAATCGGCCCCCTTAAAATAGGGAAGTGTATCACAATGTATCGTGTTTGATATATAGATATATAAATAAATATATAAGTATTTTCCGTCTTCCTGGTTATATTTATTCATCATTTATCTAACTTATTACGGAAGTACCTGACTGGAGTGTGCATGATATTTGTTCCGATTGTTTTTCAGGAAAATGGCAATGATATACTAGCACGATTAAAGACCATAATATATATCCGGAATTAAAGGGTGTATGGCTCTATTTGTTAAACCTGGGAATAGACATAAAATATGGTTTTAAAAAGACAAATTAATGTATGTAAAATTATTTATATTCGATTTTAGAAGCAAATATTGTAATTAATACGATGACTTTGATGCAAAAGCATTAATTGTGGCATCACATACGTCCATGACACCTTTCTTCTCATAAAACGTGCTGTGTGTTTGGATGGGGGGGGGGGGTCCGTTCCTGTCATTTCCTAGTGACGCTATTGGATTCTGGGGTGTTTAAGGTAGCATAATGTAGGTTGATAGTTCTCAACAGAACTTTTGCGTTCCTATAGTATACGCCCAAAGCACTTGTAACTATTCCCTTAGATTAGTATTGCTTATTGTAACAAGCTCCGGACAAGTACGAATCTTTTAAAATTTTGCATTATTCGCACATTAATTTACTATAACAATATTGTGATTGAGAGAGATAGAGAAAGAGGGTTTAACGTCCAGGTCATTTCGAGACTAACACATGTTAGGTTTTATTTCAATAATTCGCTTGAGCCTATGGGTCTTTAGAAGAGGAAACCAGGGGACCCGGGAAAAAGCCACGGGGAATCGAAAACACGCCAGATGGCTAAATGACAGACTTTATGATGAAGCGTCATTTAAATGGTTGATTACTTATGTTTTTATTCCTGTTATGTTACGCCAGCTTCTGTTTATCAGTATTGGGTGACGTTTCTGTGCATCTTCAATATCTTTCTTTCCCGGTATTCTATATTTGAGGATTTCTTTTAGGGAAAGAATGGCGAATATTTCGTCTTTTGTCCATGACCTTTTTGTCTGCGCTATATCTGACTTAACATCAGCAGGGCTGGCTTTATTCGCCATTTCAGGGCGTTGAATTGGTAGAGCTTCCTCGTCTTCGTCTGAAGGAGAAGTACATAAGTCTTCTTCATGTTCATCAAAGGGTATTTAAGGATTTACCGGCATATTTTGTCAGCTGGCCCGTGTACATCGCGTTAAAGAGTCTTGAAAGTTTTTCTACACACGCCACTTCGTCGGGCAACGTGTAGTATTCTTTATGGACCCTAATATCACTAGTAGTTCCAATCCGTTTTCCTTTATGGTCAACATCTGTGATGCTGTAGCCACATGTTTTCGCAGTTTTCTTGATGTTCAATTTTCAGAGTTTTTAGTAACTCCTTCAGAAAACTTCCGCATACAGTCAGAGGCTCGGATACAACCACTTGGCTATTGTAGTGTTGCCGTGGAAAGAGGTATGTATTTTCTGCAGTTACTCCCACAGCTTCTCTAAATTTAATAAGCAACTCAAGACGATCTTCCATTTGTTGGTGTTAGCAGTACGGGGACTGTTTGTCCACGCTTTCCGACGATATCTACTACTTCAAATATCCTACAAAGGATGTTTTCTAATTCAGAAATATTATCAAGATCTGTGATTCAGGCAGTGTGCTACTTTTTGAAGTCTGCTAATTTCATTTTAGATCTCTCTCTCCTTGTCGGCGACGATTGAACATCATGAATTGACATAGGGTTACTTCGCTCAGGATTCCTGACGTAACTTTTCAACATTTTTGTGTCTAGTCACTCAGTGTTCTGTGGGGTGCGATGAAACTTCCACTTCCCACTTCATTTCACAGCTTCTTCTAAACGAGTTTTATCATTCGCCATCAGGGCGTTAGCTTTAACAATTAGGGCGCATTTCTTGACTGTGTGTCCTGGCTTTAGGGCTAAAGATGGAGTTGCAAATGTATGCGTTGTTGTGTTGTCGAATTTTGCGACATCATGGACCGCTTTTTTTTTCTTCGTGCCATCGATTTCATTTTTATCTGTTGAGTCCATTTTCGTTCGCTTTTGAGGCATAAACAGACATATGCTTCCATAGATCGCGCCATACAAAAAAAAATAGATGCCACATATTAATTAATCGAACATTTATTTTTTTCAAAGGTGTCCAGCAATAAAACTGATTATCAACTCTATAAACTTAGTTCCATCACTCTTTATCGGATAGAATCAAAGTTATCTTGCCCAAAAGCATCTACCAGTGATATTGATTAGCTCTGATAAGAATGAGCCAACACCTGGCAGATACAGTTCAATATTAACAAACATAAAAACAAAGAGGAAAGTTTCCCACTTTGATTATAAAATGGAAGGAACATCGTTGGAAGTCGTCAAAAACCATCTATATCTAGGAGTAGAGCTCGATGAAAAACTGAAATCGCTTCAGGAACATGCCTGAACGTAGGCTAAAGTAGACCCGCGCTATTGGTTATAAATAATTTTAAATGATTATCGTAAATAGATAGCTATGTATATAAAAAAGAGTTAATGTATTTCGTTGTCGTTATTGTATGGTAGAAACCGCTGTGGCTCGGTGGATAACGTAACATTGATTTATATGCCCTACACAGCTGTAGTATTATGGGATTTGTGAATATAGGGTATATAATAAATTATTCAATATCATAACATAACTGTTTGGAACTTGTATATAATTTTAGAAATAAGAGAATGAAAGAGATGGGTTTAATGTCCACTAGGTACAAACAGGGTAATTACGGGACTAACATATGATTCCGTTTTATTTCAATAATTCGCTTGCGCGCAGAAGTGTTAAGCAGTGGGAGAAAACCACGAAGTTGGACAGGCGACCTTACTCATTGTCACGTACACGCGTATATAGAATCGAAACAACGCCACTTGACTTAAAGACAGACCTTATGATTTGTTCCAAGATAAATATTTATCGGGTGGTTATTTCCAATAAAAGTATGACAGTTTTGGTATATATGGAAAGTAGAAATATCCAATCTTACGAGAAAAATACTGGATCCCCTGAAAAACACCCATGGGGCAAGCGCTTGGCAAAAATGTCAGAGTATCTCAAATTGACAACCCAACAATTGTATGAGGTCATTGTAAGAGGGAGCGTTCCATGTAACTGTAAGCACGTCCAGGTATGTTTGCAGCGATACATCGTCTTTTATATATTCAACGAATTCTCCCTCGGCTTGTTTTCCTTCCGTGATGTTCAACCACGTCAAAAACATGGACTCTTCAAATAGATTTTACAGGTTCTGGTGTTTCCTGTGGACAGCAGTGTTTTGAGAGCGATTTAGAGCAAAATTGTGATTGATTATTTAGTTTGGGTATGTTTTATTCCAATTATATCACCAATACACAGGAATGTATTTTTAAGTTAAATGATCGTTTGCTCCCCTTTAACCAAAGGATTTTAAAAGATTTTGCTATTAAGACCCCCTACCCTAGGGCCGAGCAAATAACTCAATATATGTGATACGTTTTTAAACAACTTAACCCACAGTCTTCATCTTGAAATGGAGTCCGGCGTCCCAAACTGTATTATGCGGTGAAATTTACCTTTTGTTATCAAGTGCAACACATGGACCATTCACCGTGTAGACCTCTAAAGGAACGGGATCGATTATCGGGTCACCCAACGAAAGAATTGACCCGAAATCTTAAAAGGGTTACGTGTCCGGATAAGCTGTTTTAACGCCCACATCCAAACGACTCAATATTTTGAGTTGACATTTTGAGTCAGGGTATATACACCAATCTTCTATATTTTGGCGTTTAAATTTCATAATGACTCGGACTTTTATTTTTGATGCTATGTTCTATTTGGGACAGTCCCTTTAACTGAATTAAAATGAAATGTATGGAAGACGACAAGTACTCCATTCGCCCGTTTTTGCCCCAACTACGTGTGTAACACACCGATATCATTTATGATTTAGGTGCATAGAACTTAATGAACTCTGCTAGTTTTGACAATACTTGAATTTGACGTTCACCTTTATATAAACTGCTGTCAAAGCCCGAACTATTAAACATGTAATTTATTCAATACGTTCTGTGTACAAGATCCAAACGACTTTGATGAGATAAAAGAGACAATTGCCTATATGACCATGTGTGCAAAGGGTATATATTCAGGAGTTCACTGACAGTTAGTAAGGGAGGAGCCAGGTGAGAAGAAAGGCTTGGACGAGTGTAAAGACTCACCCGAGTCCACCCGGTGCCTTGGCAGAGGGGCAGAATGTTAGATTAGATATTATATTGTTAGATGTGTGCATGTACAAGACTAGTTCCTGTAGATGTTTAGTTGTAGATTAGTTTATGCTGTATTATGTAGATGTGTTCCTGATGTACATAAATCCTTTATATTTACTACACCGATCTTCTGTTAATCACTACAATAGTGTTACACGTGCGCAGGCTAAGCAAAATAAACCCGCGACAAATGGTCCTAATATTGACATAATCATTGCTATACAGTCAGTATTTCGCCAGGAATTATATGAATGCAGGGCAAATCTATATAATCTTCTCTAGCAGATGTTTAAATAAATTTACAGATCAATATTTAATATACAACTTGATAAGCATGTTCTCATAACTCAAATCTCTACGAACCTTTGTGTTACACAATATGCGATGGGTTTGAAAACGGCCATCAAACGCAGGCTAGTGTTCATCGTCATTTTGGTTATCATTATAACTACATGTATGGTAACACAATTTCACGTAAGTTACTTGGGCAAGTTTCACGAAATTTTAACTATGATAGAATCCAAATTTTAGTACTTCAACTTTTATTGTCTAAGCACTAAAACCAATCTAATATTATCAAATCAAATTACTAAAATTTGGCATTTAACTTAGTTAAAATTTCGTGAAACAGGCCCCTGATCTGTTTGTTTCTGTTTTGTCAAATTTGTTGGGTTTATTTTTTGCTTAACACAACGACGGAGTTGGGTGTCGGGCATGAGGCGAGGTAGGGGTACACTTTCATAAACATCAAGTACCACTTTCTGTTTTTTTGTGCATTGTTCTCATCTTGCGAGTCGAATTCGCCCACTCTCATGTGCACTTGAGCACGCTTTTTATGGACAAAAAACCCTTAAATAGTAACTGATGAAAAATCTGCGCAACTAAAAACTAAGAGCAACATACATTTTGTGCGTCTATACTTGTAGTCAGGTCAATATATGGATAATACCCCCCTCAATTGCAACAAGAGGTTTCTCAACTGCCCAATTAATAGTTTATATAACATTTCGGGCCAAAATAAAGACCTGTAAAAGGCATATTTAGCTCTTGCACAATGTGTGTTTAGCTTAATTATAGCGTATCGGACTGTAATGTTGCCAAAAACGTTAGCCTTTATTGTTGATTATTGTCAGCAATGAATTATAATGCTTGGTTATGATTATTATTATTATTACTATTACAGATTCCTAGTTTCCTTCATGTCAATATAAAATCATCACGTGATGTTAAAGAAGAAGGTAGGTCATGTGATAGTTCTAGTCCAAAGTCACGTCATGGAAGTGATATTCACGACATCTCTAGAAATTGTTACGTCATAGAATAGACATACATGAGAGATTTGTTAAAGAATTCATATGAACTGTTTTAATGACATGTAGTCAATGGATCTTTGAATATACACGTCACAATTATATGGAATACAATTGCTGCTGATTTCAAAATCCCCATCTGATTCATATGTATATTTCCCTGCTATGTTAAAGTCGCTGTATGACAAAAATAGAATAGAATTGAGTTTTAATCTTCCATGCACCACCTTCTCGATTCCTGTGTTACTAGCAATGTTTGTGTTTCTATGATCACGTGTGCAATTAACAACAGGGTTTCCGCTTACTGTCTTTCAAAGTCCACGCGTCAAAGGATCTTCAAAATGCGAAACTTTACGTGTCATCAACGCAGTTCCCTTCAGATAAACTACATACTTGTCATCCTCACCTGGGGATCACGATGGCTAAGTGGATAAGGTGCTGGTTCGCTAGCCTGGAGGTCGAGTGTTCGATCCCTGCATTGGCCGAGAAAGTTCATCTCGATTTTCCGGCGTGATTTCCCCTTGTCAGTGATGCAGAAGGAGGGCCTGACAAGGACAGCTGCCTAGTCGTTCGGATGGGACGAAAAACCGAGGTCCCGTGTACAAATTGGAGTGCACGTAAAAGATCCCTTGGCAGTTGGAATTCGATATAAGAGTAGGCCGTAGCGCCGCTGCCCGGGCAAAATTTCCCTCATAGCACACTGTATTGCGTATGCCCGTCTTCAATTAGCCCAGGTTAGGGGCTTAAGCGTAGGACGTTAAACCCCATTTCATTCATTCATGTCATCCTCACCAATCTCATCAGAACAACAGTCAAATATTCCTTTCCGTCATCGCAGGTTAATCTGAACATGCGCGGGACAAATTTTATCATTTTAATCATATTAATAGATGACAGTATTTCTGAGTTTATTTGATTATATTTCTACAGGTCGAGTTTATGGACTTGATGCAAATTGTGAGGCTTATTACAATGCCACCAAGCTCAGTAACATGAAGCGGCTGTTGAAAATGACGACTACCACGGAAGTAGAAAAGTATCTTTCCCGTCTTGGCTTCCCGAGTAGGACTACAACATCCGGTGACGTCTATATACCTGATTTACCAGACCCCACGATACCCATTGCTGATATTCCCGTGATTGTATTTGGTATTTCTTCTAACCATTTTGATGAAGCGAAGGCCGCACTGTATTCGATTGACACTATTCTAAGGCCAGCTTATCCTGACATCAAAGTTATTATATATGACATAGGATTAAAAGAACAAGAACGACAAGCCGTAAGTTCACGTTGTATGTATTGACCTTAAAGCCCCAATACAACTATTGTTGTAACTGATCAATATGTCTCAATCTTTTTTCTGGTCAACAAATTGTACTATTTTACAATATTCCAATACATAAATGATACAAATTTCATCTTAACACACCGAATTTTTTTTAAAAAAATGGAAAAATTCAACTACATGATTTTAAAAGCTTTACATAAACACTTTGAAATGCAACTTGGATTTAAACATATTTTCGAACCCTCTGGACAAGTAAAATAGGATGTAATGGATAATTTACGCAACAGGTAGGACACTTAAACATCTAGTAGTTAGAATAAGGCTTAAAAAAATCTGGACCTGTCAAGCCAGCAAGAGTGTTATTGTCCCTTTAAAACCGTGAAAATATATTAAATTGTCTTTTCTGAAATTCTATCCAGATTATCGCCCTTATTGTCAAAATGATGTTAACTGGTAGATTACTGTCATTCAAGATAGATCGCATTATTTATATTACATCTTTCTTGAAAATCAGGTTTTTTTTTTAGTGAAGTTGTAGGATTACAGACATAGACTGTACATCACAGTAAACACTTTCCGACATGCCCCCGGATCCATTCACTTGATTTAATATTAGTTATGTTTTATTTCATGTAATGTATGTGTAGTTTGTCTTGTCCGCAGGTTTGTCTTGTCGGGTATGCTGTGTGTGTATTGCGGTAAGGGCGCCTTCCCAACTTCGTGGGTTTACTCCGGATACTCCAGTTTCCTCCCACAGGAAAGACCCCTACGCGTCCGCTAGGATAATACAAATTAAAAAAAATTTGCCTGCGATATTACCTTCGGTGGAAGCGGACGTTAAACACTAAGAATAACAACAACAACCGCCTGGTTGGTGAACCGGCGCCTTACTCATTGAGTTCAAATATTGTCTATCGTGTCAAAAGCTGCAGAAAGATCTAACAATATCAGCAGTGAAACACGTCCCGTATCGACACACATCTTAAGGTCGTTTACAACTTTGTTTAAGGCTGTCTTGGTTCCATGATGAGGTCTATAAGCTGACTGAAATTCACAGAACAATTGTTTTTGTCAAGATGATCAAATAAACGTATTGTTACTGCTTTTTTACTGAATATTTGGATCGAGGGATGGTTTCTTAAGTAAAGGTTTTACCACAGCTGATTTGAAAAGTGCTGGAACAGTGCCAGTCACAAGGCTCTTATTAATAATGCTGGTGATGGTTGGCAGTAAAATGTCAAAATATGTTAGAAAAACACTAGTCGGAATTGGATCAAGCTCGCATGATGTTGGTTTTGAAGATTGCACAAGTTTCCGACTTTCATCGTCAGTAAAAGGTGTAAAATCTCCCATTAAAATACTAGAATAACCCAGATTGTTAAAGGCGAGCCTAAGTTGTCGTGTTGATTTATCGACTGCTGGATAGTGACAATCTTATCATGGAAAAAGTTACTGAATTTGGTTGCGAGGGACTCCGTATCATTATCAACAACTGGAAGCTTTGTTAAGCATAAATCTCAATGCAATATATGTTTGACATCTTTATTAGTCCATCAGTCAGTACTCAAAAACCATGTTCTATTCAACTTAAACATTACACCTCCTACTTGGAGAGCCTTTCCCAAGGGGCATAACTGTAACAACTATATCAACTGAATAAGGTATCAGACAACAGTTAACAATCCAATTCTACTTTCTTTATAATTAAATGAATAATTATGTTGACTTAATTATTTGTTTCTCATAACATATATATAACAGACAGAATGATTAAGATCTTAAAAACACTTTTAAAATGATAATTATGTTCAGAATACTAAGTCTGTATAACCTCTGTTCAAATATAACAGAAGTGTTTCCGGAGATGCACCCCGTTTTGTTAAGACATCTGCTATTTGATTACATGCAGCTGTCAATGAAATTTCACTGATCATTTGACTTCCAATCATCTCTTTTAATGAACTTATTTCTAATCTGAGTCTCTTCTCTGTAACATGTTTGTTTGAATGTAAGGCTTCATATAAGTCTTTATTGTCCACAAAACATTTAATTCGAATTTTATATGAAGCGTTGCCAAATAATAGTTCGCTAAGTAATGTGCCGAGAAATATTCCATTATCTACAGCACCAGCTAAAGAGAGAGTTTCAGCAGCCAAAGTACTTCGGACAACACGACGAATTTTTTTAGACTGCCAGGATAAAGGATTGAATTTTCCGTTTGACCCAGCCAATAGTATCGTGTGGACACCTTGACTACTTCCATCTTGGAGATTACCGAAAGAGGCATCACTGTATATTACTATCTTTAAATCACCATCTAAATGTTGATACTTCAAATTCACATTATGGTTTTCCGATTTCAATTTTCTTATAATTTTGTTGACTTCATAAAACTGGGCAATGGTACAATTTTGTATTGAAGTGGAAAGTTGACAAACATCAAAACTGATATCAGGTCTGCTTAGTTTAGAAATCCACAACAACTGTCCAACTTTACCACGGAGTAATGTCTTTTGTTTTTCATTCGGTTCAATATTGCTGGCATATTCACTCTGATTCATTAAAATTGTCTCTCAATTTCAATAATGCTTCAGTCAATGTTGCATTATGTCTTTCGACTACTTCATTGGACCATGGACTGTAAGCGGTTGTTGTTTTAACACTCATATGTAAATTCTGAGCCATATCTAAGAAATATTTATTGTTGAACTCTCCCCCATTGTCACTGTATACCCCCTTGGACGGTGCACCATAAACACTAACCCATATTTGCATGAATTTCTCAATTATAAGTTAAGGATCTTTTCTTCTAATTATAGAAGCAGCACTTAGACGACTAAAAACGTCTATAATAATATGTAGGTACCATAAGTTCTTATTCGGCTGATGTAAATCCATTGATACAATTTCATTAAAGCTTGATGCCAACGAGAAACCAACAATAGGTTTATTGTGTGGTCTCTTATGATTTCTACAAACTGAACACTCTGAACATATCTTAAATAAAATAGATTTTACATGATTAGTTATATATCTAGCACTTTTTAACAAACTATAAAGCCGATCAAAGGAAGCATGACCAAACTGAACATGAAGTTTACCTACAACTTTTTCTATTTCTTTAGAATTCATATTATTATTATCTATTATTACCTCATTTTCAATTACATGCTCTATCTGAGTTTTTACATAATTTACAATTTCATCATTAAAACCTATGTTCACACAATAATGACCACTGGAGGTTAAATGGACATCAACTTGTTTGCCATACATGAAAATTTTATCATTATTTAAATCAATTATTGCATTGGCTTTCTTTAAGGTTTCTTTACTTAAAAGCAAAGGAATATTTCTGTTTATTACTTCACAATCAATAATAAATTCTGGTTGGTATTTAATATATGTCTACTACATCGTTAAAACTGTTCATCACGTGCATTTTGCATACCGATAGTTCATTGGCCAATCACGCTATTTTACCGAGATTTCGCCCAATAGATTGGATGCAGCTATGGCGGGTGTGGCATGCCAGCAGGGTAAGCTTACTCTTCCGGACACCTGTTACCACTGTTTGTCGTGTATTTTGTGCACGGTGAACAGTCCATATGCTGATTACACTATTTTACCTGATTACACTATTTTGCCTATACCGTTTGTTTTGGGATAGGCTGTCATTGATAGTCCATGAGCCAATCACGCTATTTTACCAGATTTCGTCTAATAGTTTGGATGCAGCTATGGCGGGTGTGGCATGCCAGCCGGATAAGCTTACTCTTCCGGACACCTGTTACCACTGTTTGTCGTGTATTTTGTACACGGCGAACAGTCCATATGCTGATTACACTATTTTGCGATATTACACTATTTTGCCTATACCGTTTTTAGGACTTCGAATTTTGTCTAATGGTTTGGATTGTTCGTACTTGGTTTTATTTTATTTAACCATAAACGTGGAAATTACTTTGTCACCATCACCAAATTTAAATGATGTATGACTAGGAATCCTAGGATATGTTTCTACAAGTACCTTTTGATCAGAATTTAATTTATTTATATATGATGTGAGCCATTTCTGGCCACAAACAGTTTTAGAACAAGCCGTGTCTACTATAGCGGCATCAGTACTTTCACATGTCAACACTTCATTACTTTTAATTTCTGATATAATGTTCACATTTTCCATTGAAGTCTCATCGGTGCATAAAGCGGATTGATTGAATCGTCTATTTTCAGGACAGTACCGAACCCAGTGATATTTGGAACCACAGATACTACATTTTGAGACCACACCATTAAAGATCGGATTCAGACGCCCCAGCCGATTATCGAAAGATCCTGATATTTGATTTTTGTAGCCAATACCACCTCTACCAATACCATAAGAACTAGGCCTACCAGTAGGCCTACTCCTATTCATAAATGCATCTTCAACTTTATCTTGTTCTAAGTGACTTTCTGGACGAGTATCTCCAAATATTCTATTCAGAGCGGACTTCATTGATTCGAATTTCAGATCAGCACTAGCTGTCAAGGCTAACTGTCTATCTTTCCTGGTCAATCCAGCATTATCAAGGATTTTAAAAGCTAATATTGTTTCTGGTAACACCATTAATTTCACTGTACTTTTGTTCAAATCCTATTAAATAGTCTGGCATAGTCACACTATCAGTTCTATGATACTGCTCAAAATTTGTGTAAGCAGAGTAAGACAGATCAACAATATTTTTCTTAAAAAGTTTATCAAGTTCTATCATCAGTATATCAACACCTCCATCAACATTTAATAATCCAGCATCGATATCCAATGCTATTTCTCTTGGTTTGCCTTCTAATGACAAGGTTAGTGCCAAACCTCTTTTTCTTTTTTCTAAATCAGTTACCAACTGCCACATTTTTACTTCATTTTTCCACTGCTCATATGATTTATTCTTATCTAATGCTGGAGGATTCTTAAAACAATAAGAGGCCATACTTGATCAATTCTTCTTCCCTTTTTTTCTCTTATAAACCAGCTCCTGCTACCATTGTTAAGCATAAATCTCAATGCAATATATGTTTGACATCTTTATTAGTCCATCAGTCAGTACTCAAAAACCATGTGCTATTCAACTTAAACATTACACCTCCTACTTGTACAGTCTTCCCCAAGGGGCATAACTGTAACAACTATATCAACTGAATAAGGGATCAGACAACAGTTAACAAGCTTCCCATACAATTATAATTTAGTTCAACGTCTTGAATTAGATATTACTTGAAATTCTTTCAGGTGCGAAGGTATGGCAAATGTGAATTAAGAATGTTTGATTTTGAAAAGTATCCTGAACATGTAAAAGTTCTACATCTTTGTGCCTGGAAACCAATTATAATACAGGTAAATTCCTTAGTATTTTACATGCGCAGTCATTGAATTTATAGGGAGATGTGAGGCTCAAAATGTGATCTAAACTAAAAATAGAAAATCAAAATTAAATTTTTTCCCCTTCAAATCATCAGAATTCGCCATTCTACTGTTAACGTTTAAATCTGTTATTTACACGAGCAAAGTTGCTGTAAGACTGACCATTTTTCACTTTGGAACTAAATGAATAACTGATGAAATAAAGTTTGACAGAACAAAATGGAAGCTTTTGTTTACCAAACATATTTTCTTGAGTAAGAAATCGGTCCTTTTAAGGGGGTTTGGTGCTCGACTTGTCTTGGGATTATAAAGTTCAGGCATTGAGTTAAGTGGGGTGGTTTAAATCCCTGGCTTGCAAGTGACAAAGAATATGGCCACTTGCCCAGCCTAGTTGGTTTTCTCTGGGTCCTTTTGTTGCCTCCCATGCTCAATACCCCCCACACAAGCCTGCTAAAATTGTACCATATGTTTGTTCAGCAACTGGTATAATTTTACTAGAATGGACGTACATCTCTCTCTCTCTCTATCGTTCTACGTGGTTATTCTGCAGCACAGCACAAAGTAAAATCAGATGTGGCTTATCTTGGCAAAGGGCAGTTATTGCTTTATATAAACATGAATTTACACGTGTGAAATGAGTTGGGCCACACAACTACCCAATCCATTACTCACAGATATGAGATATTTGAGTGAATTACCATTCAATAGATACTGACTGGACGTGGTAAGCGACGGTCAAACGTGTATGAATACCGAAAGACTTACATACTATTCAAAAAAAGTAGGGAATATTTGATTTTGGGGGCATAATACTAAAATATGCAGTTGACTACGAAAAAGTCACTATAGAACCTAACAGAAGAAACATTTCCAGTTACATGTGACGCCCAAACGCACCAATAGCTACCGTATCTGCCTGTCCTTCGCTGTACCCCCACCCCTACCTGCTTCTTAACTAGGCTTTTTTATATCGTGCGCAATATCTGTCGCGTCGGCTAGGGCACGCCATAGTTAATACCATTAGTAAACAGGACAATTCGAAATAATTATTGAGAGTCACACCTCCTAACTCTTAACACCTGATACGGATTAAATATTAACTAATCTGTCACATTCCAAAATGTGTTACAAAACACAAATATAACATATGAATTCAGAATACAATATCAATTTTCAGATCGCGAATAATATTGTATTACAGTTTGTAATCCTCGTGTTTATTGTTCATATTTTGAAAAATATCTTTGTTACAGGAAGTCCTGAACCAATATGGTTTCGTCATGTACATGGATGCTTCAGCTCGAATAAGAAGTTCAAGATTTTCACCAACTTTTAATTATGTGAAGGAAACTGGTGTCATTTTCCGCTCAGTAGAACATACACGCTTTTTTCTAGTTAATCACACATTTGCTAAAACATTTGAATATTTTCACGAAAAGCCATGTTTGTTTCATAAAATAAAAGAACAAGGCGCGACGTTTGGTTTGGTTGTGAAAAATAACCTGTATTCCTACGCCATCATGAGATCCTGGTTAACATGTGCGCTGCAGAGATATTGTATTATGCCCGAAGGGACAGAGCAAAGACTAGCATGTCCATATGATGTATTTAAGTATCATAAATGCCATCGTGAAGATCAGTCAGCTTTGGGTATTGCTATATGCATGATTTATCATTACCCAGAACCACAACCTCTTCTTGCAGAGGAAATATATTACATTTCCAGGGATAGAAAACCTGACTATTTTTAAGCTAAAGAAACACTGGTCAATTTAAATCACGATAGACTGACTCTATCGTTCGCCATTTCTGCTAAATGCGACAATAATAGTATTATGGCAATTTTTGCTGGCTTAAATTTTTTTAACCCTTTTTAATTATTATGTCATGTTAATATATAGTAACGCTCTACACTCGCCCTGTCGGTCGCTATTTCATCGAATTGCGATTGTAATATTATTTTGAAGATTAAATTTTGATGAAATGTCTGAGCTTTGTTTGTTGTCCATCCGTTCCGTTTCAAGAGTCGTCTCCGAAGACAGCTCGCCAAAGGATTATTAGTCCACTGGGACTATTCGTCCCCGGAAAATTCGCTCCTATGGTCAATTCGTCCCTAGGACAATTTATCCCCGGTCAACACAAATGGTAGTTTCATGTAGACTAGACATCAATTAGTTATAACATATAGCGTCTTCATTATCCCATTCGGATCAGAGCGGTAGGACGTTAAATTTCATTTCATTTATAATAAATAAGGTACATGGTCATAACGTCTTCAACCTCTTTAAAATAAGCTGTTGGTCGTAATTAATCAATTTGTTTGCATTGCAAACTTTGCACTAATTATTGTCTTTAAATTTAATAAACAACATATAGGCATATAAACAGCAGTCTAGGCATGGGTTCAAGATAATTTAGCCCCCTCCCCCATCCGCGACGATGGCTGCACCTCAAAGAACAAAACCTCGCAGATTGTCAAGTAAAGTAAAGAATCTGTAGACGATTCTGTTCCGCAGTCAAGATCTTTGTCATCTATCGCTCAACCGCTCATGGGAGATGCCCCAACACTGGCAACATGTCCAGTGGTCACTCTTCGATCACCCAGGTAATGTTTTCTTGAGTAGTTGTCGTTGGTGGCTTTCCAGGACACGAGCCATCGTTAAGGCCCTCTCTGTCGCGATTTAATAGCCCAACCCACATTTTTATTGTGAAAAAGGAAGGGGCGTAATATTCATCATAAAACTCACTGACAACATTATTCAGGATAAACCTCGCGGTCATCAGAATGTTCCGGGACCCGAGTTCACAAAGCATTCTTAGGCTTAAGTTAAGAATTTGCTCAACTTCAAATCGCTGTTTATGAGAAATATCGTTGATGCACACACACAAAACTTTGCACATAGTTTCTTATTGGTGTATTTGATAAATTAAAACAACAAAAGTTTAATGGGGGCTATATTTTAGTTAGATTAAGGTGAAAAAATTTGAGTAAATTCTCACCTTAAGTCTGAGAATGCTTTGTGAAGTCGGGGCCTAATGTCGCGTGCGTGGGTTGAACTCTTGCACAATCTTTGATAAATACCATGAATCCCAATGCATAGTTCTCACTTTTACTCAGAATTCTGCAAATTCTTCCCCCTGAATCCAGGAAATGACATTTGAGTGTTATAAGTGGGATATAACAATCAAGTACAAATTGATTAACAGACAAATCGAGATGACATTGACATGCAAGACGGTATTGATGTCAAACTATCACTGGAACACAAGGCATTATTTCATGTTCTCACGGGCATCGTTCCATCCGTATTTCTGTCATTTATTAACGGATTTGTGTTTGTACTACCACCTGCCTTGAAAGGAGACATAATGGCCATATCCATATCCTCCTTTATGTCTTATGCTATTTGTGTTACGTATATCTGTGAATCGTTGCCAGCTAATCCATACAATGCTGCACACGTTCCTGTTTACTTGTTCTGGACGATGGTTCAAAGTGCCATTAATCCGGTAGGTGCATAAAAGTAAGCGTTAAAGGACCTAAGTCCGTAACTCAAGATCCTCCAAAATCTTCGACCTCGAAAACACGAATTATTGGTCAAATTAAATCGACATTGATGATGTAAACTTACCGGGAAAAGATTAGCGTCTGATATCCGATATTTAAAATAAAATATTTTTTTTAACATTGGTACACGATTCGTGTACCATTGTGCGTCTTAGCATCAATAAGTAATAAGACACTGAGAGAACGAGGCTAGAATATCCCACAAGTCAATGCGGTTGTTCATATCTTGGACGATTCTACAAAGTATTGATAAAATGGCTGACAAACAACAAACGAAGAAACGACAATCTCACAAAGAAGATCAATAATGAGCACCCCGGCGAAAAAAGAGAAAACAGGAATATGACAAGCAATACAGTAAGACAAAGAAAGGATCACTGATCAACATTCTATCAGAAATAGGTCGTTGGAATTGCTAAAACTTGAGATGAATGCAGTAGATGATGAAACAGGCTGCCAAATTTATGAGCGGTAAGAAAATATTTTCAATTTTGTTTGGTTTGTCGAACTCTCGAAATTAATTTATTATCTGCCGCTTGACTTGTTATACTTTATAATGATAGGGGCGATCTTATGAAATATGCCCCATTATTTTCGTCGTAAGCAGAAAGATATCTTATATGATAATGAAAATGAAAAAAAAGATGAATGATTTTGATTCTCACTCTCAGCAGAGTTGGAAATCTATTTGATTTTGGAATTGACTACTGTATTGGCATAAATTAACTTTTTTTTAATAAACAGAGCTATTTTGAAGATTGTGAATAAAGACTATTATATTTTTAACATGTTAGACAGGCAGTAAAATGAACCGTAGCTTTCTGTGTGTTTCTTACTTATCGTATACAAATATTCTATCTGAAAATTTTAAAACGGGCCTATAATATTTACGATGACGACGATGTCGAAAATTGCTCAATCGCTTTTATATCATATAATTTTCCGATGAGTAACAAAGTAAAAGTTGACAGGGAGTGCAGTTTAGTTTGGAACCTGCAGTGAATAAAGACTAAATCAATGGAATAAAACAAAGTCTTAGACATTAGATACCTTCAGCTAAATAAATCGTCTAATCTCTATAGACTATAGTGTGTAGTATGTAGTGCCTGGGTTTATATCTGAAGGTACATCTAGATTTCATTAACTTTGATAATACATTATGATTTAGATTAAAAAAAATTATTTTAACGTGGACTGCATTTTACCTTTACAAACACTTAGAATCTATCTCAAAGTGGCAATTACCTGTATATTATTACTTTTATGATAAAACTGAAAATTTTCAATTTATAGATGGAAACTGTCAACATCTAGCAGAACTGTTATACATGTAGCTTCCGGAATGAAGACTCCTCAAAAACATGTTGTAGCCACTACAAGTACACCAGCTGTCAAAAATGTAGAAGAGGTGCATCTGTAAGAAGTTTGATCTATTCATGGGTAAGCTTTTGTAATTTGGGGGGGGGGGGAGTGGATGGCCGAATGGTTAGCACGTGCATGCTGTATCATAACGCCTGTCATTGAGTTAACTGGTATGGTTTCGAATCCCCAAGTTGTACGTGCCAAGGAGTGGGGTTGCATGTCCAACCTCATGGGTTTTCCCCGGGTCCTCTGGTTTCCTCCCACTCCTAAAGGCCCCTACGCTCCAGCGAATCCCAAATTGGCCTAGTTTGTGTCGAGTGGACGTTAAACCCCATTTCTCTCTCTCTCTCTTTTTTGTAATTTGTATTGTTTTTGTTTGTGGTTTGGGATTCTCATTCATTTCTTAGGCATATGTATTTAGAATCAAACAAACATGTACATATTTTATTACACTACATGTTTTAATTTTCAGTTCTAGTTCAAATAAAGGCCTCAGTCATATTGAACCACTTCCTAGTACCAGTAAAAGGCGGGTTGATTTGAATATTAGTCAACATGATATAACTATGGATGAGTAAGTACATGATATTTGGTTACAGACGCGTACATTATTTCTTCAATTTTAAATGTAGTAGGATTTCTGCTTACTTTCCTGAAATTTGAAATTGCTGTAAATGTATATATATGTTTACTTTTAAATTTATATGTCTAAAATAAGAAGGTCTGCAAGTAATTTTTATCAACAATGCAAAAGAATGTTAACAGATATTTATATCCCATTTTACATGTGTAATCTTATAGGATTCAGATGAATATAACTGTTGGTACAAATGATGGCAGTAGATGTTTGATAGAAGAGATTGATTTTGAACAGGCTGGTCTAACATGACGATGATGACAAGGACAGTGATTATGTACCAGATACTGTAAAACTCCATTATGAGTAAGGTTTCAGTTTTACTTTCATGTTTATAGAAAATTATTACAGGAGTATACATGCTATTATTTGCCAGACAAAGCTTACTTTTTGTGTATACCTTTGTATTTATTTAGATTCATTGTGTTTTATAGAAAGGCGTCAAAAGGTCTTTTGCATACACTGTAGATCACATGATCTGTCATTGAGTCAAGTGGGGTTGTTTTCCTAATTTCTGTGTGACATAGTAGGGTGGGTCACCTACCCACCCTCATTGTTATTCTACGGTTTGTACCCAGGCTTTGTCAAGTGACTTGGTTTCGATTTTGAGCTTGTACGTAACAAGGAGAAAAGTTCCTTCCCAACCTCATGAGATTTCTCAGAGCAAATTATTAATTATTGTTAAAAATATACTATAGGTTGTACCCATAATGTCCTGCATTGCGTTGACAGTATACCACCATTTGTCTATCTCACTGAGTATGGTAGCCAAACGACTTAGTAGGTAAGACGCTGGCTCACTATCCTGTGTGTTTGATCCCTGCATTGGCCGAGAGAAAGTTCATCAGGATTATCAAATGTGGTTTCCCCATGTTAGTGGTGGGGAGTACCTGACAAGAAATGCTGCCTAGTCGTTGAGATGGAACAGAAAACTGAGGTCCTGTGGATACATTGGTGTGCGCGTGAAAGAGCCCCTTGACTGTTGGACTTTAATATAAGAGTAGACCATGCAAAATTTCACTCGTAACACACTTGATGATGTATGCCTGTCTTCATTAGCCTAATCGGGGCGAAACAGTAAGACGTTCAACACCATTTTATTTCTTATAAAGTTCCTGAGGGGTTAAGATGGCCTAGTGGTCTAGAGTGCCACACTTCGACCTCTAGAGCGTATGTGGCATGGATATAGGGGCAACTTCTGAACCTCGTGGGTTTCCTTCGAGCACTCTGGTTTTCCCCCACTGCTAAACACCCCTACGTGCAAACAAATTATTGACATAAAATTAAACCATATGTTAGTCCCGAAATGGTCTAGGTATCTTGAAGAAAGAACAATGAACCACATTTCATAATAAAAGATTTATTATTCTCATTATTTTATTTGCAGACACAGAAATTTTTTTTCCAAAAGATCAGGTTCATAGACGGCAGTACATTTGATGTCCCCAAAAGACTACACCTACATTCCAGCCAGAATTAATAAAATCCTTCATTTACTCTCTAAAAACATTTACAATTACAATCATCTAAAACAAAAATGTCAGATACAGATCCAAGACGGTTTCCTTCGCCAAGTCGACCGAACCTCCAGTAAATGAATTGTCTGTATGCCGCGTATCGATACTGCTGCTAACAATGGCAACTCTTTTGCTGTATCCCCAGTGAGATTAGAAATCATATCCTGAAAGATAGTTTTTATAATTAGTTATTTTATGACATGTCAATATTTGCCTTACAGCCCAAGATCTTTCAAATCATATCCTGTATAAATAAATGTAGTCATTATAACATTTCACTTTTTGTCTTTATCATTTGAGATCATATTCTGTAAATAGTTATCTTATGACATGCAATATATTAATATAGTAAAATGTTAGTTTATTGTAAACATTATTCTTTACTTGATGGTGTATTCACTTAATTTTGAGAAATAAACAATTTATGTGTTACATTTTTAATTAAGTAATAAAACTCACTTCAAGACTTTCACGTCTCTCTTTTTGTAATCTGTTTACTCTTTCCAACGTTGTCTCCACAGACTTGTGTGGTTTTTTTTACTAGTCGTTGCTGTTGCTTTGCCCTTGCCTTGAAATACTCTTTTTGGTGCTGGTGGTTCAAGGTCTGATGACTCATTTGAACTAGTTGTATCTGCTGGTCAGAACTGTCAGATGACTCTTTGGGTCGACAAGCTTTACAAATATAACTTGTGGAACCTTCTTTGACAGCTTTCTTGAAAGCAGCAATTGTTATGCCTGAAAAGCAACAATCATGTACATAAATATTAGAATGACAAAATAACAGTGACCCAATAAATTTACTTCATGGAATAATAGCATATTGCAATAAAACATTTCTGATTTTGTTAACCATTCTCTTGAAAAATGAGAATTTATAGATTATTTTACCTGGGTCCATTTACTACAACTATCACATGATATAGCTTGGGCACTTTTTCTAACAAGTTTATTACAATGCACGCATACAGGTCGTTCTGCCATTCTGAGTATGATGTGTAGGGATACAATACCACCATTTGATAATTGATAGGATAATAATAATAGATTTATAATATTTATATGATTCAGTGAGAAGCCATATTTTTAGATCAAAGAAAAGGCAATTTTGATAGTTGAATTCATGTATGAAAATGAAGCCACCAAATGAAAAAATTCACACAAAGGCCGTTAATCCTTCAGTTATTTAATCTGAGATTACATTCATGTTACCAGTGTGTGTATGTAGGCGTAGGCCTACCGACAACTTACATTTTTACAACGAATCATCATTATCGAAATATCAACACTTCATGACAAATAAACTGTGTTGTTTTGATAGGTAGTATTATAATTATTACCTACCTGTGATATATTTCTATGAATTAAAATCCACAATCCAATTAGTAAACAATCTTCATCTCTCGAGTCGATTAGTCTATCATCACTAGCTACCGTACTACTAATACTATGATTATCGTTATCACAGTGTGACTGAGTGTCAAACTGACTGAGTGATGAGTGACAGAGTGAAAAGTTTTGTCGCGAAATGATCCACATCAATCAATGCAATGAGTATCCCATGAATGCGTCTTTATCAACAGTTCATTCTTATAAAAACACTTTGAAATACATAGAATCGTCGATCCTATTGAACATTTTAAGCACTAGTAAACAAGTGAAATAACAGTGCCAAACCACGATCCACGTCCAAACATAACAGCCTTATATTACTGATGAGCATGCGCAAAAACACTTCCCGTGTAGACTGGATTAACCAGACGCTATGACAATCGCCCATCGATTGGAATACCTCGCGATTTCACCGAACATAACTTTTTTGAAATTAGACTAAAAACGGCAGCAATTGAATGCAAATCAGGTATACACATTCATATTACATTATTATATGCGATGCTACCCATTTGTGTCCATTTCTAGGTCCAAAATGTTAGCGACTTAGCTCCTTTAAACCCCATTTTATTTCCTAATATACATCCAAGCACAAATTCACCAATGTTAAACTTTTTATAATTTCTTAACCTTGAGGTAGTAAATGTGTTCTGGATAGTTCTGTCGTAGGTAACTTGATTTCTAATGGGGCTTTATATTTTCTAAAATTACGCAGTTCTTGAAACGTTCAAATTTCTTGGTTCTAGGACATTTCCCCCCCAGACATTTCCCCCCCGGACATCTGCCCCCGGACATTTGCCCCCCAGACATTTCCCCCCTTAGACATCTGCCCCCCTAGGACATCTACCCCCCGGACTTTTTCCCCCTAGACATTTGCCCCCTAGGACATCTGCCCCCCTAGGACATTTACCCCCCGGACTATCACCCCTCAGACATTTCCCCCTAGGAAATCTGCCCCCCTAGGACATTTACCCACCGGACTTTCACCCCCCGGACATTTCCCATCGTGGGGCATCTACCACTGTAGAACATCTGCCCCCTAGGACAACTGCCCCCCCCCCCCCGGACTTTTACCCCCTGGATTTTTACCCCCCGGACATTCTCCCCTATAGGACATCTATTTCCTGAATTTCAACCTTAGGACATCTATCACTGTAGGAGATCTGCCCCCTATGACTACTGCCCTTTGCTGTCAACTCCTGAGGTATCTAATTTTTTACTACATCTTTTTATAATAGAAAGAACTAGATCTGCGAAAGCAGAACTGATGGATTTTTGTTCTGCTTGGCTTCAAATTAGGTGATGTTTGCTTTTCAAACTAAAGGTCAATGATCAGGGTCATTGAGCTTAATGTTGAAAGTTCTATATCATTAATTTTCAAAGTTTTGTGGAAAGTTACAAACGTTAATATCCGACTTTAGTACATTTAAACAATAATAAAACCGGGATACATTTAAACTACAATAAAACCGGATGTTTTAGCCAGAGGTCATATTTCTTGATACCGTTGGAAAGAAAACATCTGCTACTTTCTAACAAATAATTGTTGTAAACTGTTAGACAATTAGGTAAAGAAAAAGTGTTATTTTTTAAAAAGGTCAAAGGAAACACAATTACAGGAATACATACCAGGGAGCAGGTACAATTAACATAAGTATAATAATAATGTATGTCATTGATCTAAGGCGGAGGATATCTCCTTGACAGCATCTCGACTCAACTTGTGAGGCTTCTTTTCCTGTGTTTCTCCCTTACTTTATGTCGCTTTCTGGGAGGTCCATTTATCAAGACATATTTGGAAACGGGTTTATATGGCGAGTGATTACTTTAAATGGTTTAAGAAGGGTTTACCACACGTAGTATACCACATGTAGTATAACATATTATGTTCAGTAAATAGTAATTACAGTAGGCCCTGCACATTATCAACAGACGAATATTATTACATAATTAAATGCTTCACACGTTTATAGGTGTAAATTCATATTCCTACAGAGGGAAAAGTCGAGGGGGGGGGCGGATGTCCTAGGGGGCAAATGTCCATGGGGTGAATTGTCCGAGGGGTAAATGTCATAGGGGGGAGATGTCCGGGGGAAAAAAGTCCAATGGGTAAATGTCCTATAGGGGGTAGATGTCCGGGGGGCAGATGTCCTAGGAGGGCATATGTCCTACTGGGGGAAATGTCCGGGGGAAGAAAGTCCGATGGGTAATTGTCCTAGGGGGGCAGATGTCCAAGGGGGGAAATGTCCCGGGGGAAAAAGTCCAGGGGGGAAATGTCCTAGGGGGGGTAGATGTCCTAGGGGGGAAATGACCAGGGGGTAAAGGTCCGAGGGGCAGATGTCCTCTGGGGGAAATGTCCAGGGGCAGATGTCCGGGGGGGAAATGTCCAGGGGGGAAGTGTCCTGTTCCCAAATTTCTTTTACCTTCCCAAAATACTGACGAGGCTTCGCTCATGGGCAGTCAACTTTGTATGGAAGACCAAATGGGACAATATTCATGATTCTTGTTTCTACATTCCAGTTTGAACATTTTAGACACGAACGCAACATTCTAAACTAATGATACCTGTGTCTACATTCTTATGTCAAAATTTCATGCACAAAATCAACATTTAAAATTAAAACTTGACTTTATGTTTCCAGATTTTTTTTAGATTCCTTTAGAAACCAATGAATTTCTTTCGTTGTCGTGTAATATTAAGAAATTATTTTTTAATTTCTTTATTTTATATTTTGGTCGCGTTGTGTTCATGTTTTCCGGCGACTTTATGTATATTCTAGTCGCCGTACGGTCGCAAGATTGCATGAAGGACGCCACCCCGGTCTGACGGGAGCATTAAAGTTAGCCAAATTTTTAAAACAGCAATGACAGTTTATATGGAATGCTTTCTTTCTAATTTTCTATTCTGGAGAGAAAATAGTGTCATATAGAAAAGTTAATATGGAGCCTTGAACTGAGACCTGTGGTCTAAGGTAAGACAACAGGGTTCAGACCACCATTAATTTCTCCATTGAATTTGAATCTAATCAGTGGTGTCCTACATGTTGTAGCCTATTCCCTAAAGTTCGTTGATACCCCCACCCCCGTTTACAGCACAGCACGTATATCATGGGATCATCACAGGAATACATTTACATATTTATTCTTTACATGACACCGATATCAATTTCATACAGATAACTCAAATGATAATTTCTGCCATTCACAAGGGGTTTCAACAAAGTGAAACAAGGGCCACAACTCTAGAAGTTAGAAGCAGAAATCAATAGGAAGGTGCATATTAGTAGGAAGTTAAACCCCATTTCATTCATTCATTCATTCTAAAAGCGTTTCAAAATACCGCGAATTTGAGCATTTCACACCCCAACTATTTTAGCGATTACGTGACCACTTAATAAAATCTCGGTGTTTTTTGTGCTGACATAAATTGATTAATTACGCTTGGGTGCATTGGGAACGAACATCAATACTTGCATCGATAAATTTGACCGTCGCTGAATCTTGCGCCGAACGCATATTCTTTACTAAAATCTCGAACATATTTTCTATCAACTTATCATTCTGTACCAACCTTAGATACTACTATCTACCATTGTGATGCATTCGATAATATTTATCCATTTTTGTGAAGAAAATCGATGAATTAATTCAATTTTATCCAAAAAGCACATGGACAAAAAACCTTCGCTGATTTTATCTCCGATTTCACAGGGGGTGTAACTCTGTATGTAATATTATAGGTGGCGCTGAAAACGTATGTTTACAAACTCGGTATCCTTTCAATTTATTCAATCTGTATCAAATAATGTGCAGTTACGCGTGCAAACTATGAGCAGGTTAGTCGTTTAATAAAACAAAAGATTAATAAACAGATAATTCCGGGTCGATTGTTATTTTTACATTTTTTTTACCTGATCAGCGGGGTTCCAGTTAATCAACTACTACTCACGGGATAAGCGATAGTGTTACGAAGGAAGAACGACAATGGCCGTAGAATAGCTGGTGTTTTGTTGAATTTATTAGTAAAATAGTGACCGTTGAAACAATAGAATTTTGACGGGGGAATTAATCATGATGCCCATTGCACGCGTTATCAATTAATTATTTTACTACATGTAGTTTGACATTCTTTTTTAAAAACTTTTATTTAGCAAATTCCTAACCTTTTAAAATTTGTTAAAATTATCCCTTGGTTTTTAAGGCTTTCCATTCTCGGTTTACTAGAAAATATGTACCTGCTGTCTGTAATCATTGGCCCATGATCTTCTTGAAGGACTTCCCGCTGTTAGAGCGATTACCTTCCAGGTTCACATTGACGGCACCCATTACTGATATCTGTAACACTATCTTACAGATAAATAACAGAAGATCAACATAATGTATAAGACCTTTATTGAGAACTTGAAATAGACATAAATCGGGGGGGGGGGGAGCTCTATTCCAAGTCTGACTTGCTGTCAGTAAACGCCTGCTTATATAGCGTCTAACAATTAAGGACGATGGACAGGAATGAAAATCATATATGATATTGTTTATTATCAAATTATGGTGTTTGTAATTACACTGCCTTTTTCTTTGAAAGTCATTGTCAGGTCAGGGTGTGATGCACTGACCACTACTACATTCTCTTGGAAGTTCTGTCTAATGTTAAACACGGATCATGTGTAGCTTGTATTGAATAAACTGGGAGTTGAATAAGATCGTGACTTAAAGGGACAATACCACTCTTGTTGTAACTGAGATATGCCCCATTCATTATTCTGGTCAACAAATTGTACTATTTTACAATATTCCAATTAATTTATGATACAAATTTCATCTTAACACACCGAATGTAAAAAATTGGAAATATCCAACTACATGGTAACAACATGGTTTGAAAAGCTTTACCAAACACTTTCATATGCAACTTGGATTTAAACATATTTTCGAACCCTCTGGACAAGAAAAATAGGATGTAATGGATAATTTACACAACAGGTAGGACACTTAAACATCTAGTAGTTAGAATAAGGCTATTTTTTTCTTGACCTGTCAAGCCAGCAAGAGTGGTATTGTCCCTTTAACAGAAGTTATAGAGAGTTTAAACGTATAGATCGCGGAGAGCAAACACTCGAAAAGAGTACTCGCCTTACCGGAAGAAGAAGAAGATCACTTTGTCACATATCATGGTTCAGACAGCAGGTTGATTTTACTATTTACAACCCAGACAATAGGTAATTTAAATCAAATTCCCCGTCATTTCAAACTCACACACATCTAACACTGCACTGTTTTTAGTGACTCTGACGTAACGTCCCATAGTGATGACATCGCATTCAAATGTTCGAGAAGTCATACCAAAGATCCCTGGTATAAATTTACAGATGATGGGCGTGGTTGGAGTATTGGTTGGATCAGACTCATAAACCAGTATACTTGTATCAAACATTCTTTCATAAACATCTGTAAAAATATATACACATGAGATACAAAACAGTTACTTTATATCCAGATCTTCAATCTTCAACCTCGTGGGTTTTCTTCGGGTCCTCCGGTTTCCTGCCGCTGTGGAAGACCCCTACGCGCAAGCGAATTATGGAAATAAAATTGAACCATATGTTAGTCTCGAAATGATCTAGTTTTTGTCGAGTGGACGTTAAACCCCACCTCTCTCTCATACCTTCAATCAAAGCATCACTCCCTTTGCACAATCAAAATAACAAAGTTAGAGAAAAAAAATGTGAAACAGAAAAAAAAATATCTAAAAACAACATTTTATTCATTTAAATTATAACAAGCTTTACAGCTTATATAAAATCGCTTCCTTAAAACGGGTCGTTAACAGATTTGCAACTGGCAGTCATAATATTAAGTATAAAACATATTATGTACAATTTAGATGATAATTGGGAATAATGGACAGACTAACATCGTTATGCTTAAAGACAGGAATATGGCGGCCTCAGTAATTGTGGACATATTTTATTTGATAAGGTTTCCAGGACACGGGCATGGCATGTTATATTATAAGATCAGCGGGCATGTTATATTATAAGCGGGCATGTTATATTATAAGATCAACTTACATGCCCGATCATCTCTACGATTCACTATGGTAACACTGGTTATGTTATATATACGTTCAAGGTCAACTTGTAACCATGGATTAGTATCACCAGTAACAGTATGACTGCAGCTTAGTTGATAGGAATCGCCATTTCTATTCCCATCCACAGCCAGTGATGATGCCAATGGAATAGACGATAAATGTATATGTGTTGAACTTTGTGATGTCGGTTTACCCAAGGCAATGTTCGGTCCATCTGAAATTAAAAACACTCATCCTGAAAACATTGTCAGACGAAATCGGACTTACCTAAACACATGTTACACCTGTATCGCTATATTCCATGAAAACTTAAAATAGACGTCAATTGGTCACAAACAGGGTCACGTGATCACTGATGTGAGAAATAGTTCAGAAACCAGGGGTGCATTTACAGTTATGATCAAAGAGAGAGAGGGGGAGAGGGAAAAACGTCCTCTCGACACAAACTAGGTCATTTCGGGACTAATATATTGTATTACAATAATTCGCTTGTGCGTAGGGGCCTTTAGCAGTGGGCGGAAACCGGAGGACCCTTACAAAATCCAAGAGGTTGGACAGACGACTCTACTCCTTGTCACGTACAATCGAAGATTCGAAGCCACGCCAGTTGACTCAATGACATGTTGTATGACACCGCGTGCACGTGAGATAAATCAACTCTATAATATAAAATTGTTACAATACGGTGACATAATTTTATAACTTACTTGGAAATCGTTTACATTCGTTCACATTACACGTGTTCTGCTGACCAGAAAAATCTTCAACTAAAATATAAATGATCGTTATTTTGGGGGTGGAACCCGCTCAAGCAAGAGGAAATTGTAAACGGTATATGATCAAAAACAGACAACAAATGAAGGAATAAGAACTAGGGACTTATCAGTCATGTGGGGGTTGGGTGGCCTAGTGGTCTAGAGTGTCGCGCTTCGACGTCTAGCTGGCCGGTCACCTCTGGCTTGCGACTGTGGTTTCTTCGAGCCCTGGTGTGAGCGTATGTGACATGGAGATAGGGGCGCCTTCTCAACCTCGTGGGTTTCCTCCGGGCACTCCGGTTTCCTCCCACTGCTAAAGACCCCTACCCGCAAGCGAATTATTGAAATAAAATTTAAAACCATATGATAGTCCTGAAATGACCTGGTTGTGTTGAGTGGAGGTTAAACCCCATCTCTCTCTCTCTCTCTCTCTCTCTTTCTCATTCATGTACAGTTCAAACGCTTTTTGGGGCGCATTAATTACCCCTTATATTTCTTCAAACGGGCCAAACCAACTGGTTTTTGTAGCTCGATTAAAAAAAATTGTTTGCTTCAATGCTGCTAAATAATATTACCCACCTTTATGGCCTGTTATCTCAACTTCACATAACGTCATAAACTCTGATTTCTCGATAAAAATCTTAACAAATCGTCCTATAACCCCATCTTGACATTTGATTATGGTAGGTCCAGTTTGTAGAAGTCCAGGTATGAAGCCACAACAGATAGGATTAGTTGAATTGGTATCCACGGGGTTAGAAGGGTAAAGTTCGATGTTTACATCATGTAAACGTTCAGCTAAAATAAATATTATATATTAATCAAATAAATAACGATTCTCATGTCTGTCCACCACGACGGGTGTAGTGCCCAAATAATCTAACGTGCGCTTTAGGTCATAAGGTCTGCCATTGAAGCGCGTGGCCCAATGAGAGAGAGAGAGAGAGAAAGAGAGAGAGAAATGGGGTTTAACATCCACTCAACACAACCAGGTCATTTCGGGACTAACATATGGTTTTTTAATTTTATTTCAATAATTCGCTTGCGGGTAGGAGTCTTTGGCCGTGGGAGGAAACCGGAGTGCCCGGGGGAAACCCACGAGGCTGAGAAGGCGCCCCTATCTCAATGCCACATACGCTCACAACAGGGCTCGAAACCACAGCCGCAAGCCAGAGGTGACACTAGGCCATCCCAACCCCCGTGGCCCAATGAGCTAACACGTGTGCTTTTGGTTATACGTTCTGTCATTGAGTCAAGTGGCGTGGTGTCAATTTCCAGTTTGTACGTGACAAGGAGTAGGGTCGCCTATCCAACCTCGTACGTTTTCTCTGGATCTTCCGGATTCCTCTTGATGCCAAAGACCCTTACGCGTAAGCCAATTATTGAAATATTGGTGGGCGATATGTTAGTCCCGAAAGGACCTAGTTTTTGTCAAGTGAACACAGGTTTTCACGGTACTATATAGTTATAAAATAATAATTATTTATCATTCCATGCAACAAATACATTATTTTCAATTGTTAAGATATGTTTTTAATGCAATAAGCCAACTGTCACGTTTTAACCATAACAATGCAGTAAGTAACCATAGCTACACGTCATAACAAAGTTAGAGTTTCAATGACATTAAACAAGCATTATGCAAGAGCTTGTTCTGCCTATTGTTCGTCTGTCTTTTGGGCCTGAGATGTTATCTAAATTATTAATCAGACTTGAGCTTGCTATATGCTGCAGATCTCTGATAAAACTGACTTCTTTAACTCTGATGAAGAAGTAACGGCGCCATTATAATATAATAATAATAATAATAATTAATTGAACTCGTATTGCGCCAAAATCTAGCTTGTAGAGCTGCTCAGTGGCGCTTGTACAAAAAAATATATGATTACTAGGAATAACACAATGTAAAACAATATACATGTAGATATAAAACCCTATAAGAATAAAATAAAATTGTTTGGTAGAAATGGGGTTTAACGTCCTACTGTTCTACTCATAAACTTGGTTAATGACGACGGGCATACGCCCTACAGTGTTTTATGAGGGAAATTTCATTTCATTTCATTTCATTTCTTTAAAAATGAGTAAGCTTAAAGTTACATTATTCAAGAGCCAAATCTGCCTATCGCAGGTCTTAGTTTAGGCTTCATGTCTGTCTGTTTGGTGTTTACCCAGTAAACGAAGTGACGTAAACTTTACGTAAACTTTACGTAAAAATGGTCAGTCAGTTTACCATCATTTTGCTCGTTATTTTAACGTACAGTTTACGTCATGAAATGACGTAAAACTAACGTAAAGTTTACGTCATTTTTACGTAAAGTTTACGTCATTTTCTGACGTAAATCTAACGTAAAGTTTACGTCATTTTCTGACGTAAATCTAACGTAAATTTTGCGTAAAGTTTACGTCACTTACGTTAGATTTACGTCAGAAAATGACGTTAACTTTACGTTAGATTTACGTAAAAATGGTCAGTCAGTTTACCATCATTTTGCTCGTTATTTTAACGATAAGTTTACGTCAGGAAATGACGTTAAACTAACGTAAAGTTTACATCATTTTTACGTTACATTTACGTCATTTTCTGACGTAAATCTAACGTAAAGTTTACGTCATTTTCTGACGTAAATCTAACGTAAATTTTGCGTAAAGTTTACGTCACTTACGTTAGATTTACGTCAGAAAATGACGTAAACTTTACGTTAGATTTACATCAGAAAATGACGTAAATGTAATGTAAAAATAACGTAATAACATAACCATTGTGATGGAAACATAACCATTTAAATGTTATACAGTAATCCAATAACTAAAAGATATACACTCAATAGTGTTTTCAAATCCCTTCCCACTCAACAAACTTCGGCACTTAACACATGGTTCAATTTTAATTAGAGGACCTGGGAAAAAAACACATGACATTGGACAGACGACTCTACTCCTTGTCAGGTAGAACTAGGGAACTGGAACCATGCTAGTTGACTCAATGCCACCCTTATGATGTAACCCACAAATGCTAAAAATTTGGGTATTCCTTTTTCAAACTCAATTACAACAAATACAAGTTAATAAACTCTCGAAATTTTATTTAGAAAATAGATATAAAAAATATATTTTAAAGTATAACAGTACTCATACATATACATGAAATGGTGTTAATTGAAAAAAATGGTTACAACAAAAAGTCTATATAGCACTATTAAAAAGTAAGATTTATTTTCTTTTAGTTTATGAAAATAGATTAGTCAACATATATAACAAGAATACAAGCACTGTGCAGATGAAAATGAAATGAAATGGGGTTTAACATCTTGGGCTAATGAAGACAGGCATACGCCGTACAGTGTGTGCGGGAAATTTTGCTCAGACAGCATCGCTACGGCCTACAAATTCCAACTGCGAAGGGATCTTTTACATGCACGTCAATGTGTACCTAGGACCTTGGGCTTTCATCCCATCCGACATCACTGACAAGAAGGAAACCACGCCAGAAAATGTGGACGAACTTTCTCTGCCAACGCAGGGATCGAACACTATAGACATGGTGAACATATTTTTTTTATAACATTAAAGGACAATATTCGTTCCAGTCATTATCACACAATGTGATAGAACTGGTTGTACATGTTCCAAATATTATTTTATCACAAACATCATTACTATGATAGATGCTTAAACAATGTTTCATCCATCGGTAGTGAGGAACACCAAAGTGGGGGGGGGGGACATGGAGTGATACCGAAACAAGCCAAAGGCTTATATAAATAGGCCTCCCAAAAGCAAGATACAAAGATAGTAAGCTGGCACTGCCAGGCAGGATATGGCCACATTTTCGAGAGATGGATAGAGAACAAGCAAAACCGAAAGTGATTTTTCCTACAATCAAAGGCCATAATTCATTAAGTTACAATTTGATATGCACTAATATCGAAAAGTATCAAGATCTTGACGTTATAAACACGCAATTTAAGTTACATCAAAATCGAAATTAAAATTGTGACCTCTACAAGGTCCACAACCTTGATATATACTATTTTTTAACAGTATTCGCGTACAAATAGCAGCCATTTTGTATGGTAATTTTAGTCCTATTTTCCCGAAATTTAAACTCAACCTTCCTTAGCTTGTAACGGTGATATAATCAAACGATTTTTTAAATCAGATAATAATTGTGACCTCCAGAGGGACCACAAGCTAAACGAAGGTGATTTTGCGTATAATTAGGGGCCATAATTCAGAAAGTTACGATCCGATATGCACAAATATCGAAAGGAACCAAGATCTTTGGGTAATATCCATGCATTTCAAGTTTCATCAAAATCGAATTAAAATTGTGACCTCTACAGGGTCGACGACCTTGATATACCATTTTTCAACAGTATTCGCATACGAACGGGGCCATTTTGTATGGAAATTTTGGTCCGATTTTTCCGCAATTCGAACTCAACCTTCCTTAGGGTGTAACGGTGATATAATCAAACGATTTTTTAAATCGGATAATAATTGTGACCTCTAGAGGAACCACAAGCTAAACAAAGGCGATTTTGCGTATGATCAGGGGCCATAATTCAGGAAGTTACAATCCGATACGCGCAAATATCGAAAGGAACCAAGATCTTTGGGTTATATCCATGCATTTCAAGTTTCATTAAAATCAAATTAAAATTGTGACCTCTACAGGGTCCACAACATTGATATACCATTTTTCAACAGTATTCGCGTACGAACAGCGGCCATTGTGTATAGTAATGTTAGTCTGATTTTTCCGAAATTCGAACTCAACCTTTTTTAGGGTGTAACGATGATATAATCAAACGATTTTTAAATCAGATAATAATTGTGACCTCAAGAGGGACCACAAGCTAAACAAAGGCGATTTTGCGTATAATCAGGGGCCATAATTCAGGAAGTTTCGATCTGATATGCGCAAATATTGAAAGGAACCAAGATGTATGGGTTATAACCATGCATTTCCAGTTTCATCAAAATTGAATTAAAATTGTGACCTCTACAGGGTCCACAACGTTGATATACCATTTTTTAACAGTATTCGCGTACGAACAGTGGCCATTTTGTATGGTAATTTTGGTCTGATTTTTCCGAAATTCGAACTCAACCTTCCTTAGGGTGTAACGGTGATATAATCGAACGGTTTTTCAAATCGGATAATAATTGTGACCTCCATAGGACCAAAAGCTAAAATAGGTGATTTTTCGGACAATCAGGGGCCATAATTCATGAAATTACATTTCGATAGGCGCAAATATCGAAAGGAACCAAGATCTTTGGGTTATAAACATGCATGTTCAAAATTGTGACCTCTATAGGGTCCACAAGCTAAAAACGTGATTTTTCATACAATCAGGGGCCATAACCCATGAAGTTTTGATCCGATACATGCCAATATCGAAAGCAGCCGAGATCTTTTGGGGATAAACCTATATTTCAAGTTTCGTCAAAATCGGACAAGAATTGTGACCTGCAGAGAGTCCACAAACAATTGTGGACGGACGGACAGGTGCGACGACATGATACGTCCACATGAAAATGTGGGCGTATAAAAATGACATAAACATAACATATTATAACTATCAATATACATGTATATGGAGTGTTAAAGTACATATTATAGAGTAAGGTTACGGGAAGAATATAATCAAGTTTTAGCTATCATCGGGACCAAGAACAGGTCAATACTCAACTGCTGAGTTTTAGTTCGGTATTTCAAAATCATGGGCCGCTATTGTAACGTATAACCATTGTTATGGACAGACGGGAGTAGCAGGGTTTCCATGTACAAAGGACGCCGAAAGGACTGAGTAACATCCATAATGAGACTAAATTTTTACAGTGCAGTTTTTTGAGTGGATAATTTTAAATTATTAAATTTCAAAGCGCTTGGATAATTTAATAAAATCATGGACAGCACATCTGATAAATGTTCTTTCGATCATGAGGCCTGTCAATGAGAGGGATATTCGGTCTCCTGTCCGATCAGGCAGGTTTCCCCCGGGTTCTTCGGTTTCTTCCTGCAGTAATGATCGAAATCATTCACACGATCTGTGCCAAGGGCCAAATTTAAAAAAGGCCTCAGGCCTAATTTGCTACCCTTGTAAAATGACGTGATTATTATTATTATTATTAATGAGTTCAGTGACATGGTTTCAATCCCAAGTCGGTATGTGACAAGTATAATTGTGTACATCATATGATACATTTGTAAGTAGTCGTCTAATTTCCTTCTTCTTCTATGGAGTTAACGTCCACTTCACTCTAGGGTGATATCGTTGACAATTCTAGCTTCCATGTACAAAGCCCTTATAAACCTGTTTATAACTTCCTCAATGGTGCTCAAATGTAGCATCTGTAAAAAAAAAAGCAACTTTAATATTCCAAAATTATAATAAAAATGAAATTAGTTTTAACATACTTAACTACACCAATGTGTAGGGGGCTACAAAATAACTATGGGTTTTCACAAAAGAACGTATTGGTTTTTTTATCTTATTTATTGATAGTATTAGTCTATTATCTTACAGAAGTCAGTTGATTTTACCGTTTTGGTAAATCGTGCATTCTACATAATAAATGGCGCAAAAATACAAACGAAATATTCTGTTTATGAATCGCAAAATTCTACATCAAAATAGTACTGAATCGTTACGATTTTGTGTCACATGTTGTGACAAATGATTCCTTTCGAATAATAAATAACAATTGCGTTGAAAAAATAGATAATAAGGACAAAGAAATAGTTTTACAACAGACGTACTATGATTATGAACTATCACGTATCTCACTACTATCGGTGTGGATGTACTTTCGAATCGCTGAATTTGTAGTCTTAGTAGACTCAGTATACATGTATATCAGCAGTCGGAGATATAAGAAGGAACTTACTTTCAAACACAATTTTTTCAATTTAACTCGTATAATCTATCGTACTCTCTCGTGTGTAATCCAAATAGCTGTAAATTGTACATTTCTAATATCCACAAAAGGCGCCATCATGTTGAATTAACCTTCCCAGCATACCTGGTTTCCGGGTTGTGAAAAATTGTGAATTTGTGTACGTAAAATAATCTGAATTAGAATACCTTAGTAATCAATGTGTACAATGTACGGAAAAAGACAACAAACTTAGTCAACCTAACATTGAAATCCGTTAATACAAATAACATTTAATAATTTATCGATATAGACTGTAATTTGTCTCCCGTGACCTTGACCCCCTAGCCATGATGATGGCGCAATATATACGTACATTTATGAACACGGAGTCTATGAGACTATCAACTTTATAGTTTATACGGACTTCAATGTAGGCCTAGGCTATAACTACGTAATATTTTAGGACTATAACTAGTAAAATTGAAGAAACTATTATTTGATTTCAGAGGCCCTTTTTAAGCATGCACATATTATACATACATGTACGTAAAACAAGCCCTATTCGGATCATGATGCAGATAGTTTTTGTTGAAATAGATCGACTACATGCATCATTTTATTCAATTGTATCAAATTAAATAATCCCGATTTTTAAATAATATATCCATTACGAATATATAGGTCTCTAGGCTAGCATTAAGTTATGGGAATTGCTTTAAATTTTACTTTCCCAGACTTGAATTTATGTAGGTCAAACTACAACATATAGTTGTTCAACACATTCAAACGTGTGATAGATTCTGCTATAAATTGTACACACACAATTAAATAATATCTAAATTTCTATAATTTTTGAACGAATTTAAATTGGTTTGAAATGCCACACTTAAAGGAGCACAGTCTCTATAAATTATAGCTTAAATTTTATGTCTGGAGCCAGTCTTGCATCATTCTTTGTTTCTATCATCAATGAATTGGAATAAAAATTGAAAGAGAGAGAAATTGGGTTTAAAGTCCACTTGCCACAATTAAACGTGGGGTGGGTCTTATAGTTATGGTTCAATTTTTTTTTAATAATTCAGTTTAGCGTAGTGATTTTTAGCAGCGAAAGAAAATCATGCAGATGACCCGCAGTTGGAAGCACGACGATCGGACTCGATACAGACAACCTTTCGGAATCGGTAGCCTTTCAGTCTCAGTACGACAGTTCGGACTTACTTAATCACTTGACAACAATTCGGACTCTGATTTGACTTGTTATTTTTAAAAATCTTTTTTGGCTTATTATAAATTGATTTGACGGTAATTGTGTTCTACCTTTTTTTTACAACTTATTCCCGAGTCTAAAGCTTCACTTCCCCAAGCCTGAATCGTCGAGGCCATATATTTTTGAGTCCGAAATGACATGTAATCCTGCAGTTCTGATGACATGCTGCGAATCCAAATTACAAAATTGACTGATGGATAAAATTTAAAATTTTTAAAATCTTAGAGTTGGTCTTGTGTGTAGTTTTTTGGGCATGCAGAAATGTTGCAGTCCAGTCCAAATTTCTTTTCATATGTTAAATTCTTACGCCTTGTCGTAAGAAAGCCACAGCATTAGAGAAAACCCATGAGGTTGGACAGGTGAATTTGTGTTCCATGTCATGTACAAAATTAAATGGGGGTTTAATGTCCTACCGTTCTGTTCTTACTTAGCTAGTGAAGATGTTCATTTGACAGGAATATTGCATGGACAGTGACTGTACGTATGCAAAAGGAATGTTTTACATGCACACCAATAGGTACACAATCCGAACGACTATGTAAGGTTTTGGATTTAACCTCATTTTCTGAAGGAGCTGTGGTGACTTAGTAAGAAAATGGCTAGCTGATGAGGGGTTTAATCTCGGTGTTGGTCGAGAAAATTCCCCTTGTTAGTGGTGTAGGATCTGGCAAAACCAGTGTCTAGTCATTTGAATAGGACAAAAAAACAATATCTTGTCCTCACACAGTTGTACACGTATAAGAACCCTTGACTGTTGGAATTGGAAATGAGAATAGGTCATTCATTTATTCATTTTACTCTTTGTGTGTCACCTACAGACCGCAATTCTTAAAGGAGCTAAATCTCTATTCTTGGGCACTTGGAAATGAATAAAAATGGGTAGCAAGGCATGTAAAAATATAACATGAATGTATATAAATTTCTAATCGGTTAGGGGGTTGGGATGGCCTAGTGGTCTAGAGTGCCAAGCTTCGATCCCTAGCTGGCCTGCCTCCTCTGGCTTGCTGCTGTGGTTTCGAGTCATGGAGTTAGCATATGTGGCATGGAGATAGGTGCGCCTTATCAACCCCGTGGGTTTCCTCCTGGCACCCCGGTTTCCTCCCACTGCTAAAGACCCCTACATGCAAGCGAATTTTTGAAATAAAACTTTAAAAAAACATGTTAGTCCCAAAATGACCTAGTTGTGTTGAGTGGGTGCTAAACCCCATTTCTCTCTCTCTCTAATCGGTTATGTTCTGTGAAATATGCGATAAGTCTGAATTGACGTCTGATTATTCCAGCCTACAACAATAGTATTCTCCTGTGGGTTATGTTTAGCCTGGTTCATTGAGTTGCTTCATTACAAAGGACTCACAAAATCTTTCCTGCAGCCACACTCATTTTGATGTGTGTCTATAAACCCATTTCTTCTTTGTATGTCTGTGCACCTTACTTCTGCACCTAACCTAGCTGGACTAATTGAAGACAGTCATACAGTGTGCTATGAGGGAAATTTTTGCCCGGGCAGCAACTGAATTCCAATTGCCAAGGGATCTTTTACGTGCACGCCAATGTGTACACAGGACATCGGTTTTTCATCCCATCCGAATGCATGCTGTTCTGACTTAGCTAATGAAGATGTTCATTTGACAGGAATATTGCCTCGACAGTGACTGTTCTTACAGGCAAAAGGAATGTTTTACATGCACGCCAATAGGTATACAATCCGAACAACTATGTACGGTTTCGGATTTAACCTCATTTTCTGAAGGAGCTGGTTTTGCCAGATCCTACACCACTAACAAGGGGAACTTTCTCGACCAACACCGAGATTGAACCCCTCATTTGCTAGCCATTTTGTTTTGATGTCTTAGTAACAAAATGGCTAGCAAATGAGGGGTTAAATCTCGGTGTTGGTCGAGAAAGTTCCCCTTGTTAGTGGTGTAGGATCTGGCAAAACCAGTGTCTAGTCATTCGAATAGGACAAAAAAACAATATCTTGTGCTCACATTGCATGTACACGTAAAAGAACCCTTGAGAGTTGGAATTCGAAATGAGAATAGGTCATTTATTTATTCATTTTTCTCTTTGTGTGTCACCTACAGACCGCGATTCTTAAAGGAGCTAAATCTCTATACTTGGGCACTTGGAAATGCATACAAATGGGTAGCAAGGCATGTAAAAATATAACTTGAATGTATAAACTGAATTACATTCAATCATTTACGTTTTTACAGTAACTTCTAATCAGTTATGTTTGGCGGAATACATGTATGCGAAAAGTCCAAATTGAATTGGCGTCTGATTATTCCAGCCTACAACAATAGTATTCTCCTGTGGGTTATGTTTAGGCTTGTTCATTGAGTCACTTCATTACAAAGGACACACAAAATCTTTCCTGCAGCCACACCCAATTTGATGTCTACAAACCCATTTCTTCTTTGTGTGTCTGTGCCCCTCTCTTCTGCACCTAACCCGGGCTAATTGAAGACGGGCATACACCATACAGTGTGGTATAAGGGAATTTTTTGCCCGGGCAGCAACTAAATTCCAACTGCCAAGGGATCTTTTACATGCACGCCAATGTGTACACAGGACATCGGTTTTTCATCCCATCCGAACGACTAGGCAGCTGTCCTTGTCAGGCCCTCCGTCTGCATCACTGACAAAGGAAACCACGCCGGAAAATCAACTTGAACTTTCTCGGACAATGCAGGGATCAAACATCCGAACTCCAGGTTTAGCGTCTGAATTGATTGTCTCGGAACTTGGTAAACTTATTGCTTAAGCATCTATTGATTTTTGATGCATGATTCGCACCCCTTGAACGGGCACACACACTTTTTTGTTAAAATCTTGTCTGTATTAACAGATTTTGTTCCATTTCGACATGGTCCACCCAGGTTGTACCTATTTATATTGGTCTATGTCCAATCCCACAAAGAAGTGGGCCATGTCCAATTTTTGTGCTTCTAATCTGCAGACTGCAAATCTGAATGGATCATCTTGTTTTACGTTATATTTACTAATGTTAGATTTACGTTAGAAAACTAACGTTAGATTTACGTTAGAAAACTAACGTTAGATTTACGTTAGAAAACTAACGTTAGATTTACGTTAGAAAACTAACGTTAGATTTACGTTAGAAAACTAACGTTAGATTTACGTTAGAAAACTAACGTTAGATTTACGTTAGAAAACTAACCATAAACTAACGGTTAGAAACCAGACATAAAATTTACGTTAGATTAACGTTAGAATTATCACCATGGATCATCTTGTTTTACGTTATATTTACTAATGTTATATTTACGTTAGAAAACTAACGTTATATTTACGTAAGAAAACTAACGTTATATTTACGTTAGGAAACTAACGTTAGATTTACGTTAGAAAACTAACGTTAGATTTACGTTAGAAAACTAACGTTAGATTTACGTTAAAAAACTAACCATAAACTAGCGGTTAGAAACCTGACGTAAAATTTACGTTAGATTAACGTTAGAATTATCACCAATAATACATATTTAATTATTATGACTGAATTCCTACTATTTATCAATTGTTATAATGTGCACACACTGGTATGGTTATTTAATCCAGAAGTATTGAAGCGAAAAAAAATGGTTATATAACCGTCATAAAATTTACGTTAGATTTACGTCATTTTCTGACGTAAAAGTAACCATAACCATTCTGACGTAAAAGTAACGTAAATTTAACCATACAATTTTACCATTATTGGACGCTAACCTAAATCTAACCATAATGACGTAAAAGTAACGTAAATCTAACGATCCATGTTAACTGGGTAACGTCTGCTGCCACTTAAGTGATATCGCAGACATTTTAGGCTTCAGATCTTATAGATATTATAAATATGATCTTCATTTAGACAACAAGCCCAAATCAACTCTGTAGACCCACGGATGGTTAGGCTACCGCTTGTATTTTAATAGGAATTCACTGACTAATTTAATCAAATATGGCGCCCCAAGCTCCGTAAGTTCGCCGTTATGTTGACGTCATTATCCTGAAACTGTCCATAAAAGGCAGTGCTGGTCGAGGCTATTTCCGCGTCATTAGATACCGTTTTAACATGGCAGACAGCGCTTGATAATCGAGATTATGTAGGTGGAGTTAACGCCTGTCACTCAAACGATCGAGAATTGTCTGAGAGGGTGAAGATGAATTTTGCCCCCATTTCTAGTCAAATATTATAACGCTGATAACTCGGTTCAAAATAAAGTTATTTGACTGGTATTTTTAATAAATTCGTCTTTCATCATCTTTTTTTGAACTGTCATGGCACGAATGGCCAACTCTTTAGAAAAATATCCCATAATGTAACTTTAAAATCTGAATTATTCAGCTTTAATTTTATTCCAATTTTAAAAGAGTTTAGGTGTACATATAATGTTTTACTTACGGTAATGATCTGAATCGAGCGTATTATGTACTGTGACATATAATACATGGTAAATATAATATAATGATTTACTTACGGTATTGATCTGAATCGAGCGTATTATGTACTGTGACATATAATACATGGTAAATATAATATAATGTTTTACTTACGGTAATGATCTGAATCGAGCGTATTATGTACTGTGACATATAATACATGGTAAATATCGGATAAATCCACCATCAAGTATGGACTGAAATCTCCCTCTTTTGTTTTAAAACATGTAGATATGGCATCACCATCAACAGCTAAATTGCTGCCGTGGGGATTATCCATAGAACTGTTATAGGTTGGCTTCTGGTAGGCTAGGTTCTCGCCTGAAAATAATTCCATGTATATTTAGAGAGAGAGAGAGAGAGTGCGAAATAGAGAAAAAGGCAGAGATGGGGAATAATGTCCACCCGACACTAACAAGGTCATTTCGGGACTAACATTTTATGGTTTAATTTTATTCAAAAGGGGTCTTTAGCGTAGGGATGAAACCGGGGGACCCGGAGAAAATCCACGAGGTTGGACAGGCGACCCTACTCCTTGTCACGTACAACCGGGGATTAGAAACCACGCCAGTTGACTCAATTACAGGCTTTGTGATACAGTGCGCATGTGCTAACCATTCGGCTATCCATCCCCCTATATTAAAGGAGCTAAATCGCTAATATTTGGTATCTAGAAATTGACACAAATGGGTCGCAACGCATGTAATACTGTAATATGAATGTATATAAACTGATTTACATTCAATCGCTTCTCTTTTTACTGTAATTTCTAATCAGTTATTTTCGGCGAAATCCGCCAGAAGTCTCAATCGACTGGCAATCAATAGCGTCTGGTTATTCAAGTCAACACCGATAGTATTTATTGCGCATGCCCTCTAAATAATAATATATGGTCACCGTTTGGCTTGATTTATGGAATATGTCTAGCCTCGTTCTTCGAGTCTCTTGTTACAAATGGCACTGAAACGCATTATGGTACACGATTTATGTATCAATGGTAACATGTTTATTGTGTCTTCAATATTGGATATCAAAGGCCTATCTTTTCCCGGTAACATCACAACAGCATTGTTGATTTAAATTGACAAATAAATAGCTACTTTGAGCCTTCGCTCAAACTTAAAATTGTTTATGCACAGCCACATATTGTGACATCCGTCCAAGGCCTAAAAAAAACTACCTCCGCTATCAAGGCATAATTAGGTAATGTATTCATTATCAATCCAGACGGTTTGTTCCCTATCATATTGGAATTTCGTAAAACTTACCAATATTTCCTATTTTGAACATCCTCATTCCAGTATCATATTGAAGTTCTGAATCTGTTATTAGTTGATGATAAATGTTACATTGTTGTCTACCAGCATGAAACGTGGATATTACACAGAGTGGATCATCTTCACACGTAACAGTACACAATAGAACATCATCAACTGTTACTGTATTGAATGGTGTTGGTCCTATTTTATCTTGGTGGATGAGGATATATTTCATATCTGTGCCTGGTATAAATCCAGCGACTGTTTGTAGCATTATAAAGCCCATAATTAACCACTGTATAAACATCTTGGTTATTTTCAAGAGTTGGCGTGATTCCCGCTGCTTATTATAAATATGTCTTATCGGAACCGATCTCGACTGAAGAATAATACCTTATTAATTCATATCAGAAGCTCAACGAACTAGTTTTAAGTATCTAATTTCTAAAGCGTTAATTAGTCTCGATAATTTAGCAGTGCGTATTATTTCTCGATAACGGAATGATGAGCAAAATGGTACGCAAATAATGATCTGATTAGAGACCATTGATTTTTGGTATACCTAGTGTTATCGTTCCGTTCTACTCCACTAACCCATGGGACCATCCCACTGCATGGCGATTCTTTTTTACCTTTGGCGATAATTTGTTCTTGTCATAAAGCTTTTATTTCCACGCTGTATAGACGCGTTACAGTCTATTGCACCTGGCTGAATGACAGTGTGTCAATTAACAATCAATTAGGTATCAATAATAGACCTATCTTTTGTCTCTTGATTAATCTCGGGATTATTGAGGTCAGTGGAGTAGAACGGGAAGATGCAACTGGGAATTACGAGAATAGCTGTCGATATATGCACATATAAAGCTAGATTCCCACTATCACGATCCATGCTGCGATTGGGATCCTCACGTGACATTTCCGGTGATGACGTAGTATGATGTATTCAATTCATTCTTTATTAAGACAGCGAGGTGGACAGACGTGTTCTTGTTTCATTGAACGGTAATAGATTTTATTCTTACTTAAAAATACCTTGGTGGCTTTTTAATTTTGGCTTAGGTAGCCAATAGCCTTGGTGGCCTATGAATTTTTGCCTTAGTGGCTTATTAATTTTGGCTTAGGTAGCTAATAGCCCTGGTGGCATATTGATTTTGGCTTAGGTTGCCAAAAGCCTTGGTGGCTTATGATTATACCTTGGTGGTATTCGGCTTTTTTAAATAGAAAAATGTAATTATTTGTGCAGCAAAATTAGTAATTTTCAGTGGAGAAATTTATTGGTGAATGTTATTGTAGCAGTTGTAGATCGACGTAATTGAAAAATTGATTACAAAACAGACTACTGAGCGTCTCGTGTCATGTGTGTGTAAATTGTGTACACACTTGATTATGGATAAGTAGGTCAGCGCACGTGTTTGTATTGAATGATATACAACTGGGGGAAGTTTTCTCTTTGATGTGCATAGCAGTTATATCTCATAACAACCTGTCATGGGTTGATATTCTGTTCATGATCTCAATAATACAAAAAAACATAGAAATAATTTTTTTATTATTTTGACAATTATCATGGTACAGTTTCAGTTTGAAACATTCAAGACAGAAATAGACGACGTACTTATCAGCATATTTAAATCGGTTATCCATATCTTTCATAATCTTCTTTACGTCCACACACTCCTAGACTTGAAAGTATCGCCCAAGATTTCCATTATAAACTATTCTTGGGCACAGTCCATGCACTTAAAACAGTCGGTCAAATCCTTCTGTCTATAAAACATAGCAAAAACCTTCAATCGTAGTACACTGTCAGAATCATCGGGAAAGAATGTCTTTTGATCCAAATTTTCTAATTCCATCGCCAGTATGTTGGCTAAAAGGGATTGATTATTCGTCTGACTTCGTATTACTATCCATTTTGTTTTTGCTTGAAATTCAATTCTTCAAAATGGCGATTTGTTTACAAAAATACCATCTCGTAATAGCACGTGATTAATTCGGTAATGTCCTTTTTTTGACGGAATCTACCCAACCGTTATCCAATCATTGTTAAAAATTAATGGAAGAGTCCATTTGATTTAAGGGTAGGCGTTGTATATGTCAGATATAAACCTATTGTCCCTCAGTTGATATGTTATAGGGGTTGTATAACATAACAACCTCGGATAGGTTAATATCCTATACATAGTGTCGTCAGCCATGATTGGGGGTTTAGACAATAATATGGCGTCACCACTTAGTCCCATTTTTCGCATTTGTTTTGTTGTTTAGATGATTGATGTAGCCGTTTGTATTTTTCTAGATAGGATCTTTCTTACCACTGACCTATGGGCCATTGATGCCTTTAGTGGATTTCTTATTCACATGGGTCAGGGATGGAGGAGTTCTGTCTCCTTGTGTGATTTGATCTGGTTTAGTTCTAGTATTTTTAAATGTTTTATAACATAAAATTTATTATCACTTCAGGAAAAGAATTTACAGTATCGTGTTTATGTGTACCAAAATTGGAGAGAATATGCACTAACGATCTTACTTTGATTTCAGTCAGAACTGAACCGGAGTGGATTACACTGAGGATGCTCCCCATCACCTGACAGCTGTACAAAGATTACATTATTTATTATAATTTAATTATTTTTGATTTATTTGCGATGAAATAAAGAAATTTTTGTGAGGTTTTTATATTTTTATTTTGAGTATTGGGAATAGAGGGTAATGATATGCTGGCCTAATGTGTTTGAAGGGGGTTCGGGAGATCCTCACGTGTAGATCCTCACGTGACATTTCCGATGATGACGTAGTATGATGTATTCGAATTCATTCTTCATTAAGACAGCGAGGGCGGTAGTCAGTAGTACTGGCGGAAATGAGATATGCACACTATGTCCCTCTTTTTATACGCCCACATTTTCATGTGGACGTATTATGTCGTCGCCCCTGTCCGTCCGTCCGTCCGTCCGGACGTCCGTCCACAATTGTTTGTGGACCCTCTACAGGTCACAATTCTTGTCCGATTTTGACGAAACTTAAAATATAGCTTTATCCCCAAAAGATCTCGGCTGCTTTCGATATTGGCATGTATCGGATCGAAACTTCATGGGTTATGGCCCCTGATTGTACGAAAAATCACGTTTTTAGCTTGTGGACCCTATAGAGGTCACAATTTTGAACATATTCTGATGAAACTTGACATGCATGTTTATATCCCAAAGATCTTGGTTCCTTTCGATATTTGCGCCTATCGGAACGTAATTTTCTGAATTATGGCCCCTGATTGTCCGAAAAATCACCTATTTTAGCTTGAGGTCCCTCTTGAGCCGACAATTATTATCCGATTTAAAAAAAACGTTCGATTATATCACCGTTACACCCCAAGGAAGGTTCAGTTCGAATTTCGGGAAAATCGGACCAAAATAAATCGTTTGATTATATCACCGTTACACCCTAAAGAAGGTTGAGTTTGAATTTCGGGAAAATCGGACATAAATTGCCATACAAAATGGCCGACGATCGTACGCGAATACTGTTTAAAATGGTATATCAATGTTGTGGACCCTGTAGAGGTCACAATTTTTATTTGATTTTGATGAAACTTGAAATGCATGGATATAACCCAAAGTTGTTGGTTCCTTTCGATATTTTCGCATATCGGATTGTAACTTCCTGAATTATGGCCCTGATTATACGCAAAATCGCCTTTGTTTAGCTTGTGGTTCCTCTAGAGGTCACAATTATTATCCGATTTAAAAAATCGTTTGATTATATCACCGTTACACCCTAAGGAAGGGGGAGTTCGAATTTCGGAATAATTGGACCAAAATTACCATACAAAATGGCCGCCGTTCGTATGCGAATACTGTTGAAAAATGGTGTATCAAGGTCGTCGACCCTGTAGAGGTCCCAATTTTAATTCGATTTTGACGAAACTTGAAATGCATGGATATTACCCAAAGATCTTGGGTCCTTTTGATATTTGCGCATATCGTATCGTAACTTCCTGAATTAATGCCCCTTGATTATATGCAAAATCGCCTTTGTTTAGCTTGTGGTCTCTCTGGAGGTCACAATTATTATCCGATTTAAAAAATTGTTTGATTATATCACCGTTACAAGCTAAGAAAGGTTGAGTTCAAATTTCGGGAAAATAGGACCAAAATTACAATACAAAATGGCTGCTGTTTGTACGCAAATACTGTTAAAAAATGGTATTTCGATTTTGATGAAACTTGAAATGCATGTTTATAACCTAAATATCTTGATACTTTTCGATATTTGCGCATATCAAATTGTAACTTGATTATGGCCTTTGATTGTAGGAAAAATCACTTTCGGTTTTGCTTGTTCTCTATCCATCTCTCGAAAATGTGGGCGTATCCTGCCTGGCAGCCGCTGGTTAGTCTTTTTTTCCCCACTTAATCCCACCCACGGTCTTTCAGTTGTGTTGATCCTCTTGCATTCAGAGTTATCGCATTATTGCTCCCCAATACTTAATACTTCTGGAAGCTGGAGGAATTGACATTCTGAGGATTGGTTTTTGAATCGTGGAGTAATCGTAGTAAACCTACCAGGTTTTATTGAGGTCAGTTGTAGCAATCGTGTTCATCGTATTTCAGGACGATGGGAACCTAGCATTAGTTTTTCTATGGTATTGCATTAACTGTAAAATATATGAATAAACACTCCATTAAAATGGAGTGTTTATTCATATATTTTTTTTTAACGACGTGGTTTCGCCTTGTCAGTGGTGCAGGACGAAAGGACTGGCAAGAACAGCTGTCTAGTCGTTCGGATGGGACGGAAAAACGAGGTCCCGTGTACACATTGGCGTGTACGTAAAAGATTCCTTGGCAGTTGGATTTCCCTCATAGCACACTGTATGGCGTATGAGCCCAGTTTAAGAGCAGAACAGTAGGTCGTTAAAACCCATTTCATTCATTTGTTTCATGGTAAACGATGAAAGGATAAAAGGGATGCCGACACACATATATATATATATATATGTTGGTGTTTATCCGATATCTTCATACGTGATGGTTGTAATTACGTGATATACATGTATATAGAGAATCTCCTACCAGTGTTTTTTGATATTTTTTGGTTTCAAAAAACACGAGTTGGAGATTTTATTTATCACCCAATCCTTTCTTACATGCACAAATAAAGGAAATATAATTCTTTGGTATAGATTTCACTTTTACTGAACCTAATTACATTACAGCGTAGTGATACATCATTTAATTTTTTGACAGCAGTTTAGCTATTGTATAGTCCTATACACGTGATTTTCCACTTAGAATAATCTTGATATAATGTTATGGTCCGCGGTGTATTTTAAAAAAAATGATCCCAGGCCCCTTGTATCCCTGTGTGCTACTACCATTCCACAAGATTTTCAACTTAGAATAATTTTGAAAGTGTGTTTTGATCCACAAACTATTGGACTTAGAAAAACATCAATTATTGTGGTGGAAACAATACAGATCAAAACATTCTATAATGGTTACATGAGCACTGGTCGAAAGGGGAATGCAGTTCTTACAGTGGTGTTTCTGCCTACTTTTCTTGGATGCTCAATGTAATTTGTCCCATCCTAGAAACTAGGCCCTGTTTTTTTTATGAAATATGGGCGTGACTTTCAGTAGATATATAGTTATGTGCACTCACCCCTGACTAAATTTTAAAAAAAGGAAGTCAAGGACCGTCACTGAAAGCGATGCTACTTATGAGTTAAACCAACAATTATTTTTTTTATAATTAGACAATTCTAGGAATCGATCACATAGTTAAGATGGCAGGATAATTCAGTGACTTCGTACCTCCCATTTCGAGAGAGGAAACTCGAATGCTTATATCCCACCACATTATCAAGTATACTTTTAACTGGTTTCGTTTTAACATAGCCCAACATAAAGAACGCAACGTTAATAATTAAAACCCGACAGACTTTAACTAGAAAATTAATCTCATCGTTTTTAAATTGGGTTTACAGGATATTGACAATTTCCAATATGTATTTTTTTATACAAGCGGGCATCAATTTTAAGCAAATGCCGTTTCATGTTATTTGTGTTTGAGAGATTTATCCTGTCTGAAATTGACACGATGCCAATACTCTTAAGTATATCTGTTTCGTATATGATGAAGTTTACCTGTATAGCCGTCGCGTGCTATATTAACAGTTATACACCGTTAACTGTGAGTGATATTTTTAGCTAGCGTTACACTGATATGTGCGGGTCTATACTCTATGACAAAAAATGAATTGGGGGGTTGTAACGACCTACTAATCTGCTCATCAACTTGGCTAATGAAGACGAACATACGCCATATCGAATTCAAACTGCCGATGGATCTTTTACGTGAACGCCAATGTGTACCCGGGACCTCGGTTTTTACGTCTCATCCGAATGACTAGACAGCTGTCATTTTCAGGCCCTCCGTCCTGCATCACTGACAAGGGGAAACCGTTCCGGAAAATCTTGATAAACTTTAAAACTAATTATGACGGACTTAGACATGACGTACTAAATTTTAGATGGGATTCCATTGTTGATAACAGTTCGATTGATATCTCTTGTGCCTCTGTCATATATGAACTGACAAGGATTGCAAAAAATAATATTCCAAACAAGATAGTAACCATTCGGCCCAGGGATAAGTTATGGATGAATAATACAATTAGAAAATTAAGCAAAAAAAAATAAGGTGCACAAAAAAGCTGTTAAAACAAACTCAGAAATTGATTGGCAAAACTTTTGATTAATTAGAAATGAATATATATTAACCTTATAAGATAATGTAAACTGGAATTTTATGAAAAAATAGATCAAATAATAATACAATTCTTATGTGAAGGGGCAACGTATAAATAATGATGAATTGCCCCCCCCCCCCTTATCAACAATGGAATCCTTTTCTGCACCCCCTTGGATAAGGCAAATTGCTTAAATGACTTCTTTGGCAAGTTATTAAATTTACATCTCATCTGAAATATGTAACCCCTTATATAATCTATTCAATCTCTCCCTTTCGACAAAAACTGTAGCGATAATCTGGAAATCAGCTAATGTTAGTTCAATACTGAAAAAAAGCTACCCTTCTGAATGCGGCAATTACAGACCAGTTTCCCTTTTGAGTATCATTGTAAAAAATTTCGAAAAATTTATTTACAAGCATGTCTTTAACTTCATGCGGGATAATGCAATTATACCTAACTTACAAAGTGGTTTATGCACGGTGACTCCACTACCTATCAACTAATTGACCTTACGCACTTCTTTTGTCAAGTCATAGACGAGGGTCAGTATACGAGGACGGTGTTCTGTGACATCAGCAAGACATTTGACAGGGTGTGGCATGCTTGGGGCGGCTGGGATTAGAGGAGACTTGCTTCAATGGTTTAGACATTATTTGTATAAAAGAAAGCAAAGCGTCGTTGTAAGTGGCGTCTCCTCTGATCCTAAGACCGTCCTTGCTGGCGTACCACAGGGCTCTGTCATCGGTCCCCTTCTCTTTCTTCTATATATAAATGATATGTCAAGAACATAAAATCGAATATTAGACTTTTTGCGGATGATACTAGCATCTATCTTAAAATTAATGACCCAACCGCATGCGCGACTGTCTTAAATAGCGATCTTGAAATGTTAAACAAATGGGCAAAAACTTGGCTGGTTCCCTTTAACCCGCTGAAAACTGAATCACTTGCACTGACTACTAAACGAGACCCACTGTTACCTACACTAAATTTAGACGTAATTCCTTTTAAAGATGTTTATCAAAACAGACATTTGGGATTGACTTTTCAGAAAACTGCAAATGGGACATACATGATGAAGAGTTCACTTCCTCTGAAGTGTTCATTTCTAAGACACTCCTAGGACGCTTCCCCTGAAGTGGATAAAAAACCTCATTGAAGCGTTCATTTCTAACACATTTCTAGGACGCTTCCCCTGAAGTGGATAAAACACGTTATTGAAGCGTTCATTTCTAACACACTTCTATGACACTTCCCCTGAAGTGAATAAAACACGTTATTAAAGCGTTCATTTCTAACACACTTCTAGGACGCTTCCCCAGAAGTGGATAAAACACGTTATTGAAGCTTTCATTTCTAACACACTTCTAGGACGCTGCCCCTGAAGTGGACAAAAAACTACACCGACGTGCTCATTTCGTTGACACTGCAAATATATTGTCTTATTCCACAGCATGCCATTCACACTTCTGGGAGATAGCCCATATACAAATACGTGCCATCCACACTGCTGGGAGATTGCCCATATATAAGTACGTGCCATTCACACTGCTGGGAGATTGCCCATATATAAGTACGTGTCATTCACACTGCTGGGAGATTGCCCATATATAAGTACGTGCCATTCACACTGCTGGGAGTTGGTCTATATACAAGCGCATGCCATTCACACTTCTTGGAGATAGTTCATATACAAGTACGTGTCATTCAAACTTCTGGGAGACGATCTATATCCAAGCGCATGCCATTCATACTCCATATACAAGTACGTGCCCCCAGTTTTAAGAAGGGCGATAATATAACATACAAGTAGCCAGTCGCAACCCCCTACTTGATTCCATTGCTTATCTGTGTGTGGTATTCCTCTGGGTATTGCATTCATGTTTACAATATTTATTTTGCTGTTTATTGTTAGTGCATAAAATTTACTAATTATGTAATGGAGTGAGTGTTTTTTGTTGCATACACAACTTTGAATTGAACAGTTGGCAGTATATTTGGTTAGACACTGACTGGCAGTAATGTCTAGATAATCCGATATGAAACCATTTGTGCTGGATTAGAAATTACCTAACCCTGAATTCACATTCAATGCAAAAGAAGCCATGTCGTGAGATTCTTTAATCCCTAACAATATCGATACCTGGATTTCATCTACATTCTCACGGTAATTTCATAAAATGTATACACACATTCGTTTTTATATGAAGAATGTTTTCCTATATTATTCAATTAAATATTATAAATCTGAAATGAAAACGAAACAATAAAAAAGTATCCCCGTCCTTCAGTGTAAACCCCCTCTCCCAACTCATGCAACCCAAGCAATGTCTTCCTTTCTTACACAGTTTGAAATGAAATGTATTCTATTTTCACATATTGTCCACTATTAATACCTTTTCGATTGTTAATTTCAATGGGATATACTATAAGGGGGCTTAAATCCCATTTATATTTAGATACGTTTAATTGCGATATATTGAAACTAAAGGATCAATCAGATAAAATGTATTTTAGATTGTTATCCTTAATCAATTACATCGTTATTTCCTGGATTCCAATATTCCTGTTTGATCATTGTTCACATATTTTAATCTATTGTATTCCCAAACCCTTATTTTAATTAATATTTAACTCTGTCTATAAATTCATCTTGGTTGGAATAATGTCCAGTTTAAGACTTTTAAACAACATTTTATTCACGAAGTTGTAATTTCCTGCATTTGGGTCACATAGTTTAGCTTTGTTTTTTTTTAAATTGAAACTAAAAAGAAAGCATTTTTCTCATGGGTCTATTTTATTTTATCACTTAAATAACTAATTACTTATAAGACAACACTCGCTGATTGCGCGGATCATTGGTTTTATGGCCCAATCCTAATCATTGCTAACTGATAAGGCTTAGTTTTATGACTGAAACAATGTTGGGTTTTTAAACCTCGGTAGGCGGCATAGATCTAAAGATTAAAACCCAGTCTATAGACCCTTAAGTTACTCATGCATGGAACTCACGAAATTTATGTTTTGGATAAATTCACTATTTAAAAATAATGCACAATATCATTCCTTATATAACTTATATTCTATCTATTCCCATGAGTCCTGATTTCAAACTATGCAATTGTAGTTGTTACCCAATAAACCAAATTACATTTTCAACAAAAAATTGTGGGAAGCTTAAGAAATCTGACGATATAAACCTAAATGAAGAAATACAATGGTCGAGCTATTTCAAATGTACTTAATGGTGGGCGCGCTTTTATAATTTATTGTTTATAAAGTGATATGATGAAGAAATGTTGAGTTATTATGCATTGGGATATGTATTAGTTATAAGTTTTAATCTTATGAGGATCATAAGGAAGGAGTGGCGGGATAACCCTAATTACTAAGGCCTAATGTATAAAAAAAATAGTAAGAGTACCGTATTATTAAGAAAACACAAAGAAATTATGTGTGTAGTAAACGGGTGGGGTTGTATTATTAGAATTAAGCTTATGTGTTGGGTTTCGGTTAGTCTTTTAAATCTGCTATAACTAAGAGAGATAGTGACTTCATATTCAAAGGGAAATGTTATGTTTTAATGTTAAATTATCTTACCCATGGACGTACAATACATGTATAGTTGTATTTATTAATGATTAGTGTTTGATAAATATACCCGTAAGAGTATTGCAACGTTGAATGTAATAAACCAAGATTCAGAGGATCAATAAAGTTGTGTTATTATGAATAATATAGAATAATTTGACGTTCATGGGCCCTTTGTTCATAGCCAGCAACAGGTAAAGATTAAAACATAAGCTACATAATGCGATATAAGCGTTGTTTTGCATACGTTTCAATTAAAACAAAGGTTGTCAAGAAGATGGCAATATATGTTTGACAGAAACTGTGATGCCAATCTGTTAGATTTTACAGACGGTAATAAGCTAATACGAAACCACACCACAACGTTTTAACCTCAATTGTATGGATAGTTTTAATTATTGAGACCCCCCCCCCCCGAACACCACTCAAACTATCGAACCAATTTCGTCCCATCTCTTACAAATTTAGATTGAAATAAAAAGAAAAGTATTATTCTTTGTAATTTCAATCTTGTTATCCACTATTCTTACCTTTCCAATTGTTAATTTCAAGGCGCTTAAGTCCTTTTTATATTTAGATAAGTTTAATTGTGATAAATTGAAACTAAAGGATCAATCAGATAAAATTTATTTTAGTTTGTTATCCTTATCAATTACATCGTAATATCCTGCATTCTAATGTTCCTGTTTGATCAATGTTAACATATTTTAATCTATTGTATTCTCAAACCCTTATTTTCATTAATATTTCACTCTGTCTATCTTGGTTGGAATAATGTCCAATTTAAAACATTTCAACAACATTTTATTCACTTATGAGGACAAAACTTTGTAGTATGAGAATGATAAACCGTATATAGTCTAACCTAGTTCTTGCATTACTTTGCACGTAATGTGAATATAAAGAAAGAGAGAGAGATAGAGGAGAAACGGGGTCTAACGTCCACTCGACACAAACAAGGTTATTTTAGGACTAACGTATTTTTTTTTTCAATTTTTATTCCAATAATTCGCTTGCGCGAAGAGGTCTTTAGCGGAAACCGGAGGAAACCCACGAAGTTGAGAAGGCGCCCCTATCTCTATGTCACATACGCTCACAGATGGGCTCGAAACCACAGCTGCAAGCCAGAGGTGACGGCTAGCTAGAGGTCGAAGCGCGGTACTCTAGACTACTAGCCCCCCCCCCCCTGAATATAAAGAAGAAATAAAGCAATGAACAAAATGACATGACTTTAACTTTCGTCTTGTATAAAATATCATTTTTACCAAAAATCATGATAAAGCAACAAGAAGGTCCCCCCCCCCCCCCGCGGTGAAAATGTAAAATTATATACAACTTCGGGGGCATATAATTGATACAGTGAATGTTCAATTAAGATGTGTTTTTTTTTTAATCAAGTCAACTAAAGTAACATAGAGGGTCGGGTTGGGGGAGGTGTATTGAAAGAACATATTGTTGCTAAAAGGGAATGTTTTATTGTTGTAATCATATATAGCGTTCATTTCGATAATCACCACTCAGGATTATCGTCTTTTCATTACGGTGCCCACGCAATGATCAATCAAGGGATTAGAAAACCTGACCAATCACATGCACTAACTTCATTTCGCAGTTTCAATATATTTCAAAAACACAAATTCAATCATTCTAGTTCATTTGTAGCTTAATAGTGCAGTGCAGAGGATATATCTCAGTGTTTTAAAATTTCCGTTACTTGTCTCGATTGTTGAATCAGAATGTACGCTTTGATAAATTGGCAGTGCGTCCAAGAATAGAGTTGAAGAAATATCAGGTCGGAGAGAACATCACCTGTAGTTACCAGAGTCTGTTATATAAGGCTGTCATCGAATCAATTTCTGGTAAGTTTACCCGTATAGGCTCACTTATTCTCATTATTACAATGTTTACTTTACTTTTAAAATTTTATTTGCCTTAAAGATTCTCGTTTAGAGCAGTGACCGATTTTATAACATCTCTTTAGCCAATAAAGCTAAAATTACTTTTGCAATACGTATTTCAAATAAATCATATAATGATATCAAAATATTTTTTTTAAACACATTAATACAATACCCTGTTACCTCTGTAATAAATTTTTCAAAGAATGTTATCAAAATATTCTTTTACCACATTAAATACTCTGAAAAACGACCAAAGTTTGGTATTACAAAATTCCAATAAATAACGCGGGGGGGGGGGGGTGGTAAACTAAATATATGCGTCTTAATACAAAATTTCAATTATATTACCATGTTAAGTTTTACTAAACATCATTTTATTTGCTGTTTTTAAATATGAAAATACTTTCTGTCACTCTTTATTTTCATAACTTTAGTAAAATATCAAATATGGATGCTACTAGCCAAAATGAAGTATTGTATAATATTTGCAGTCGCTATTTTGGCTATCCGCCAAGATGGCGGTGGTCTGTAAATAGGTCAATATTCTGGCTTGCACTATTTATCAAATATCATTGTAGTCGTAAAATATAAAGTGCGGTAATAAATAAAATGGCAATTTTGTGGCTGATGTCTAATTTATTTACTTGGAGGGGTTAACTACCGTAACAAATAAAAAATCAAGCTTTCGGCTACTTTAAAAAAAAATGAAAAACCCAAACCAAGTGTGAAATGCTTTCTGAAATAAACCACTGGCCCAGAACGCATGCGCAATTAACAATAATCGGCTTGCCTTCAATACCCGAATGGAAATGTTAGCAATGGCGGTTAGAAGTGACAGGATATTTTACGAAAACTGTAAGTGTAGTATTTGATTAATCATTCGTTTTGTTGCCGGTGTCTTATCACGAATATATTTTTTTTAAAAGCAGCTTTTATGAGTATTATTTTAAGTCCAAAACCAGTGGGTTTGGTCAATGTAAAAATGTGTTTAAATAATGGCATTAATACCGTATACAACGTACCAAATATATGACCTATATACAGGCCGGCGCCATGTTGGATTTTAGATGTTTAGTACCATCCAACATTGATTGTTTTTCAAAGTAAATAAATATACATGCGTCAGAAAACAATTTACATATTTGAAAGGGGCAATGAACGTGATTTTCAGTGATACGTAATAAGATATCTGAAATTTTGTATTAAGACCCGTATTTTTTATTTTAATCTTATCACTACATATTATTGTTGGTGGTATAAATATTTAGAAATTCTAGAATGGCGGGTGTTGAGCTGATACTGAGTGACAACATCAACTAATGGCGAGTTCATATCTGTCGTTTATGTTTCTTTTTAAAACGGGAGATTCGCAGATATAACTGAACTGGACTGCGGAAACTGTTTCTATTCAAAAATAGAGCTTCGCACAAACACATTTTTGTTGCATTAACATTTACAAAATGCAAAATGGTGGGTGTTGAGATTATATTAGCTATTTGTGAGCACTGACTTTAAAACACATGCCCATAAAACGGTTAACCGACGACATGGAACTATAGTGCATACTTTACAGATTATGTGGTAGTTATTTAAACTTTAATATATAAATCTATCGAGTTACTAGTTGTTACTAAAAGAATATTCGTAACGAAGTGTGTATGACACGCAAGAAAATTGTGTTATTTTTGGAACCACCAATTTGCCAATTGTGCGAGTTTGACTAATCCTTGATAAAAGATTCAAGCATTTTTTAGTTTCATGGCGAGATTATCATTAGGGAAAACTTTCACGTTAAAGTTTCGTTTCAACAATGACTGTATAGGCATTTTGTTTTTTGTAGGATTTTTACCAATTTTGGAATTAAATTGTGTGATATAATTGAAGAGTTTTTTCTCTCTCACTTTTATGGTAGTATGTTTTGGTATTTGATAGTATATCGTATTACGGTCTTGTCGCCATTTTGTAAAACTTACACGTAGCGAAACTAAATTTTAAATTTTGAAACTAAATTTTAAATTTTGAAACTAAATTTTAAATTTTGAAACTAAATTTTAAATTTTGAAACTAAATTTTAAAACTAAATTTTGAAACTAAATTTTAAAACTAAATTTTGAAACTAAATTTTGAAACTAAATTTTAAATTTTGAAACTAAATTTTAAATTTTGAAACTAAATTTTAAATTTTGAAACTAAATTTTAAATTTTGAAACTAAATTTTAAATTTTGAAACTAAATTTTAAATTTTGAAACTAAATTTTAAATTTTGAAACTAAATTTTAAATTTTGAAACTAAATTTTAAATTTTGAAACTAAATTTTGAAACTAAATTTTAAATTTTGAAACTAAATTTTAAATTTTGAAACTAAATTTTAAATTTTGAAACTAAATTTTAAATTTTGAAACTAAATTTTAAATTTTGAAACTAAATTTTAAATTTTGAAACTAAATTTTAAATTTTGAAACTAAATTTTAAATTTTGAATTTTGAAACTAAATTTTAAATTTTGAATTTTGAAACTAAATTTTGAATTTTGAAACTAAATTTTGAATTTTGAAACTAAATTTTGAATTTTGAAACTAAATTTTGAATTTTGAAACTAAATTTTGAATTTTGAAACTTGATAAATCCTTTGTTAAATATTGACTCGGTATGGCCGTTATAGTTTTGCGTTTAGTTTATTGAGACTTCTGGGTTAAAAAATAAGTGCCATTAATGTTTATTGCATTAAATCAATTAGCCCCGGACCTCGCTGCAAATGTGACTGATATCGTAAACCTGAGATGACAGGGGTGCCCTAAATATTTTGCGTATAAATGAATTAAACTGACCTATGCAATCTTGCCAAATTATAAATATCTCTTTTTTTTCAGAGGATAGAATTTATTTAGAAGAAAGGTTAGCTGAGAGGTTGCCATATCAACTGATGAGGAAGGTAGGTGTGCCATTTAGACATGTATAAATTTAAATTCATTTAGCAACCAATACTAAAGGCTCTTTTTGCACTAGCGGCCACATTACAGGGTTGGTATAACCTTTTCTTCTTTTATTTAAACAGAAGCTGTTCCAAAACCCCGTGTGCCAAGAAAGAATGTTCAACTGCATCAGAAAAATGTCAATAACTCTGGTATGGTTAAACTGTTTTTAAGTGGATAATAACGCCGTTGCAATTTCGACTCTTATATAACACTGGGAGCGGTTATAAGTACCACAAGACGGTCATGCGATTGGTACAAAATGGTGCCCCGTCATGGTCTAGGGTCGCCAAAAAATGCTTTTTATGTATAATTTATGCGGATAGTGTACAAGAATCATAGACTAAATGTATGCCTCGGCTCAGCACTGCTTTTATTCCATCACAGTTATTTGTTTATTTAATTTTATTTACGAAGCTTGAATACTTTTCATTTAAAGCTGAAACCTGGTATTATCATTGCTGCTGCAAAATGATTTGGAACAGATAATGAATAGGGCTTTACTTGTGACAATTCTCCTTTTTTTCTTGCAACAGCAGCAGCAGCAAGTAATGCAACAGACACGAGAAAAAGGCTAAACAGACCATTCAGGCAACGATAGCGGGTATGATTAATATGATCTATAAAATATGAAAGCCCACCAATTTCCAGCTGCATATTCCCCTATTTAATTACAGATATTCAATGAAATATTAGCATTGCAACCTTTTCAATGATTACTTTGTTTATCTGAAAAAAAGTATTGGGCTGGTGTAGATTAGTGATTCTCAACCAGTCTGCCCCGAGATCTTCATAAGTGTGTCACAAAATATTTAATGACACACTAAAGAAAATGTGAAACCCCACGTGACCCCAATTGACTACACACTCGTGTCTACTGAAAGTTAATTTCTTTATTTAGTTTGATACATATTCTATGTGTCTATGACTATGGGTGTATGCTGTCTAACTTATCATGTTTTTATTTTGCAAAATTCATATTTTTCATGTGTTCGAAGGTGTGCCTTTGAAAGAAAGATTGAGAACAAGCGTTCTGGATCAATCACATTTAGAAAATGTGATTGATTTAGATTATGTACTTGCCAATTGACAATAATAATGTTTGGTATGCCAACCTACATTTCAAATTATTCTATGTTTAAATTTCAGTCGAAGATAGTGAAGATGAAGATGATAATTTTCGATTCCCAGGTGAATCAGAGGATGAGGCAGTCGGTAAGCACGTTACATATATTTCTGTGTACCATAATGCATTGTTCTGCTTAGAAAGCCACAAAGGACACCAAATGGTTAGCTAATGCAACTCATTTGACAGTGCTAAGTGGATGGACAATTATTGAAGATACCAACTAGGTCAATTCAATACAAAACATATGCATTTTGAGACTAACCTAGTATATAATTATTCAGTCAATATTCTGGCTGTGAGGAGAAACCTCATAACCAAATTTCTGATAACATAACAAAGTTAATTCCAAATCATGATACTTGCATCATTTTCTAATCATGTGGTCTTAATAATTAAACATAACCTTTGAACCAATACATATATTAAGGAGAAACCCCAATTTAGATCACATATCATTTATATTATGAGGTGTACACTTGGATCCTAGAAAGTACTTTGATTCGTGAGTTTACTTCACATAACATCAATTTTCAATTTATTACAGCCAAATCATATACACCAGTACTTGTATCCAAAAAGAAGATACCAACCAAGACATTGTCGGGTATTTATGTACATTTTAGTAATTGTTGTCTATAGTGTCTTTGTTGAGATACAAAATAATTACTGTAAACAGACGAATTACAAGATATGGATTGAAAAGTAATCGGCCGATTTGGACCTGAATGATTTGGACCAGGTTCTTGATTGATTCGGCCCAGACTTGATTTGGCCGATTCGGATGACAAGGTTCTTTCGGACCATTATTTGAATTGTTTAATAATATGACAGAAATGACAAATAATGTAATTAGTCATTGATTACTTTAATACCAATAAGCTAAATCACAGAAAGCGTGCTTCACATTCTTGGCTGATTCAGACCAGATTTTTGGCTGATCGACCATGATATTTTAATGACGAGAGTATTTAAAATATGTTGCATACATATGGTTTCGGAAACCAGTCATGAAATTAATAAAAAAAATGTTTAAATTGCATAAAATAAGTGAGTAAAATATTTTACATAAGATTAATGAGATAATCCCTGTTAATAAAGTCGCTGTGACATAACCAAATGGAAAATAAAACATAAATTGACGTACATAAAAGCACATATAGCTTATAGATAAAACTCTTTTAAATTTAATTCAATATTGAAATCAGTTTCTAATAATCAATCAAATATTGTTGTGCATGGAAGCAAAATGTAAGCAATAGCCAATACTATATGTTTGTGTACATCTTTTATAGATACAAACAATCAAGCTCTACCGAGACCGGGGAAAGTTTCGAAAGCCATTGCCACAGATTATGGAGTAAATAATAAATATATGTAGGGTATAAATTTTCATGTCTGCTTATGAAATAATTTAGCAATCGACTTTAGTAAGTTTTTTAAAAGGGGGTTGCATAAAAAAAATAATTGGAATCGTTACGAGGTTTACAGAAACAATTATTAAATGTTTTGATTTTGTCAATTAAAGGACCCCAGTCCGTAACTCAATACTCCAAAATCTTCCGACATCGAAAACACGAATTATCGGTCAATTTAAATCAACATTGATGTTGTGATCTTACCTGGAAACGGTAGGCCTCTGATATACAATAATTAAAACAAAATAAACAGTTTACCATTGTAACAAGTGACCAGAAAGAGCGAGGCTAGACATATTCAACAATCTTGTCAAACAGCGAGGCCATATCTTTTCTGGTGGGCATGCACAGTAGACTGGAATAACCAGACACTATAATTTCCCCCTCTCTAGTTAAGACATAACTGATTTGAAATAAGAGTCAAAACGGAAACAATTTAATGTAAACCAGTTTATATACAATAAGATTATATTATTATATGCCTTGCAAGTTGCGACCCATTAGGGTCAATTTCTAGGCCCAAAATGTTAGCGATTTAGCCCCTTTAAAGTATATGAACTAGCACAAATCAAATTGTATCTAGTTTAACCACGTTTCATAATACATAGTGAATAAGTATAGCCGAAGAACCATCTGCAACTTGAGAAATATTTGTTTTATTGTTCCAGATGATCGAGCTTGTTATTGGAAGTGGTCAAATTATTTTATTCTCCCTAAATGACCGTGAATTTTACTTTCAGATTAAAAGCTGCCGCCCAAAACAAGATATCAACTTACAGATACAAAGCCAAGGACAAGGGTACTGTGGCTAGTTAATATTTGTTTGGGAACAGGTGGGGGGAAAAAACAAGAGCATATTTTAAAACATACCACTGTATATATGTTAAATATTAGAATCATATTGGGAATGTGTTACAAATGTAGAATAATATTGGGGATGTGTTAAAAACTAGAATAACATTAAAATCTAGAATAACATTTGGAATGTGTTAAAAACTAGAATAAAAGTTGGGATGTGTTAGCTAGATTAACTTTGGGAATGTGTTAAAAACTAGAACAACATTGGGAAGACATGATATGTATATGCCCTAGATGACTATGATTAACATTGTGAATATTTTGAGTGTGTAATAAACCTTGATTTAATGTAGCATCCAAATTATTTGAATTTTGTTTTTGTGTTATTGTATAGCAATATCATGAACATAGTAATAAAGAATATTATTAAAGTGTTAATTTGTTTCGTGTATAGCCAAAAAGGTCACATTTGAAGATCAAGCGCAGAGCAGGAATTAATGAAGTGAGCAAAAGACCTTATAAGCACTGGGTTGAAGTGAGCAAACTTCTTATAAGCACTTGGTTGAAGTGAGCATAACACCTAATAAGCACTGGGTTGAACTTGAAGTGAGCAAAAGACCTTATAAGCACTGGGTTGAAGTGAGCAAAAGACCTTATAAGCACTGGGTTGAAGTGAGCTAAAGACCTTATAAGCACTTGGTTGAAGTGAATAAAAGACCTTATAAGCACTGGGTTGAAGTGATCAAAACACTCGATAAGCACTGGGTTGAAGTGATCAAAACACTCGATAAGCACTGGGTTGAAGTGATCAAAACACTCGATAAGCACTGGGTTGAAGTGATCAAAACACTCGATAAGCACTGGGTTGAAGTGATCAAAACACTCGATAAGCACTGGGTTGAAGTGATCAAAACACTCGATAAGCACTGGGTTGAAGTGAACAAAACACTCGATAAGCACTGGGTTGAAGTGATCAAAACACTCAATAAGCTCTGGGTTGAAGTGAGCAAAACACTCGACAAAGTACCGACTTGAAGTGATAAATACACTCAATTAGCACTGGGTTGAAGTGAGCAAAACACTCGATACGCACCGACTTAAAGTGGTCAATACACCCGATAAGCACTGGGTTGAAGTGAGCAAAACACTCGATGCGCACTGGGTTGAAGTGAGCAAAACACTAGATACGCACTGAGTTGAAGTGAGCAAAACACTAGATACGCATCGAGTTGGAAGTGATAAATACACTCGATAAGCACCGACTTGAAGTGGGAAAAACACTCGATAAACACTGGCTGGGAAGTGAGCAAAACACTCGATAAACACCGACTTGAAGTGGAGAAAACACTCGATAAACACTGGCTTGGAAGTGAGAAAAACACCTGATGAACACCGGTTTGAAGTGAGAAAAACACTTAATGAAGTGTACACTTCATGGGAGCCTAATTTGCATATTTGGCATGGCTTCTTCCTCACTTCAATAGCATTTCTGCCTTCTTTATTTCATTGAAAATTTGAAGTGATGTTATGGAAGTGTGGTAGAAATGAACACTTCAGATATCAAATTTTTCACTTCAAGCACGTGTCGGTTAAGTGTCACCCATACTTCATATAGGTGGCGTCATCACTTCATTTGCGTAAGGGCGTAAACATTATTTTGACTAAAACGAGTAAACCGATTAATTGTCTTAGGTCGTTAAGACACCGCCTTAATAGAAACACCTTGAAAACTATATATACCTCTTTTATTCTCCCACATTTTGACTATTGCGACGTAATTTGGGATGGGTGAACAGACGAACTAAAAATTAAATTATAACACTTACAACTAGATGCACTCAGGACTATATGCGGGGCTGTGAAGGGTACCAGTCATAGGTTATTATATGAAGAAACAGGATTTATCACTCTGCAGGAGAGGCGAAGGCGTCACAAACTCATTTTGATGTACAAAATTATTAATCAGTTAACCCCTCCATACCTCCATAATTCAATTCAGTTTTCCAGTACTCATTATAATCTTCGAAATAGCAATAATTTAACTGGTTACTTTTGTCGAATAACTTTATTCTCTATATCCTTTATACCTTCTACCATAAAAGAATGGAATAACCTTGATATAAGTATTAGAAATTCCACCTCTATAAATATATTTAAAACCAAAATAATTAATAAAGATAAAAATATATCCCCTTATTTCCACTCTGGCAAACGTAAAAATCAAATAATACATAGCCGTCTTCGTCTCTCTTGCAGTGACCTAAATGGTCATATATTTTTAAAGCATATTTCGGACAGCCCCGAGTGTGGTTGCGGTCATTCATACGAAGATACCGATCATTTTCTTTTACATTGCTCCTTACATTCTGATGCGCGTAAAATATCAATAAATCTTTTACCTCCGAATTTTATCAATATACATAATCTTTTATACGGTGCAAACGGCAGTCATATTTCGTCAGAAATCTTTGAAAAGGTCCATATGTTTTTTGACATTAGCAGAAGGAATGAATGAATGAAATGGGGTTTAACGTCCGACTGTTATGCACTTAACCAGAAGACGGGCATTCGCCATACAGTGTGCTATGAGGGGAATTTTTGCCCGGGCAGCGGCGCTACGGCCTTCTCTTATATCGAATTCCAACTGCCAAGGGATCTTTTACGTGCACTCCAATGTGTACACGGGACCTCGGTTTTTCGTCCCATCCGAACGACTAGGCAGCTGTCCTTGTCAGGCCCTCCTTCTGCATCACTGACAAGGGGAAATAACGCCGGAAAATCGAGATGAACTTTGTCTGCCAATGCAGGGATCGAACACTCGACCTCCAGGCTAGCGAACCAGCGCCTTATCCACTTAGCCACCGTGATCCTCACCAGCAGAAGGTTATGAGATCATGTATATCGACCAAAATGCGAACATTTTGTAGATTAAGTATTCATTTTATTGTTTTATTGTTTACTCACGGCCCCGGCAATAATTTTTAATAGTGAGAAATAAAATATCGCAAAAGCTCAAAAAAGCGAAAAAGGGTTAGAGGGGTATGGGTGTGGTGCTTAGTGGGGGCGGCCACATTGCGTGAGTTATTGTCAGTAGCCCCCCCCCCCCGAAATCGGGGCCGCTTCGCGGCCCCTGGTGCAAGCGAATTATTGAAGTGTACCAAATTGTACCAAATGTTGAGTAGACGTTAAATACCCCCTTCCCCTTTATATATAAAAGCTTTCTTAGGATAACGGTGCAATTAATAATAATAATAATGTGAACATTTATAATGCGCTATATCCAGAAACCAAGTTTATGCTCAAAGCGCTACACAATTACTATCCCGGTCTCTAGGATACAAGTAAAGCCTGATTACCCCCCTTTCGCGCTGAACTCTTTAAATCTTAGAAAGAGCCCCAACAGTTGTTTGTGTAATACATACACCATCCTACCGGTACCCATTTACAGCTGGGTAGACTGGAATACAGGGATGAAGTGTCCTATTCAAGGACACAAGAACTCGACGCACAATTCGGGTCTCGAACCTGCAACCGTTGGGTCACAAATCCTACTCTCTAACCGTTGCGCCAAATTCCTTAATGACACATATGTGGATTGCTAACAACTGTATTCACAAATATAATACATGACGAGGGTTGGTTTTTAGAATATAAATGATGTGGGTTATAATTAAAGCTCATATATCACGTCACTTCAAAATATAACTGATGTGGGTTATAATTAAAGCACCAATATAGAGCGACTTAAAAATAACAAAACGTTGCACATGTAGCTATAGGTAACCATGGATAGGAATAAACTTAAAAATATTTAAACAAACGTAGCTCGTGTAACTATAGGCAACCAAGGATAACAATAAGCTAAGCAATTAAATATTAATAACAAAACTTAACTTCTGTAACTATATATATAGACGGAGATAAATAAAAAACTACCGAGAACAAATTGCAAAAGAATTTATTCCACTTGAATCTAGTAAAGGATTGTCTAAAGGACTCACAACTCAAAATTGTCCGCTGAAACCCTGTAGCGTTTTTCATAATTAGCATAAATCCAAGATGGCCGCCAATTGGACTTTCTGGCCTCCATATCTTGGAAACAGCTCGTTTTAGAGCAATAAATGTAGTATCATTTGATACAAAAGTGATATTAACGAATCAGAAAATAAAATTATCACAACGTCAGCAAGTCATGGTGCTACGTCTTGGCGTCACAGTGACGTCATGACGTCACACTGCGGTTATATTGAAATATGATGCAGGTGTGGCGCGCAAGGCAGAGTAAGCTTACTTTTCTGGACACCTGTTACCACTGTTTGTCTTGTATTTTGTACAGGGTGATTACACTATTTTGCCTGGTCACACTATTTTGCCTATAGCGTTTTTTTGGAGACTTCGAATTTTGTCTAATGGTTGGAATTGTTCGTACTTGGTTTTATTTTATTTAAAATAATAATAACACAATTCTGCTCTTGTAACTATAGGTAACGAAGGATAGGATTACACGTAGCAATAAAATATTAATAACAAAATAGCTCTTGTGGATATAGGTAACAAAGGGTTAGCAAAAAAATTTAAAATATGAATAACGATAGGTAACCAAAGGTAGCAATACACTTTAAAATATTATTTAAAAAAATTAGCTCTTGTAACGATAGCTCTTGTTGATATAGGTAACGAAGAGTAGGCAAAAAACTTTAAAATATGAATAACGATAGGTAACCATGGGTAACAATACAATTTAAATATTAATAACAAAACGAAGCGCATGTATAACAAAAAGTAACCTAGGGTAGGCAAAAAGATAGACGTCTTAGTAAAGCTTGTCCATTTTTCAAAAATTTATTCTCCACAACTAAACGATTCAGGGACGTATGTCCTGTTACCGGGACATTGGGTAACATACATTGTATTGGGTTTAACACAGATGATAAACTTCTTGGGGTCAAGGTCGTTTATGTGTAGACGATTACTGTTATCTGTCAGATCAACACCCGGTTCACACGGATTCGGAACACCCGACCACGAATCTGAAGAGAGAAATTGGACATTATGGAATGAATACCTTTGACAACCATGAACACAGCAAACTGCTGATTTAAACACTTTACATAATATGGATATAAACAAAAAAGAATAGGATTTGACGCCCTACTCTACTGCTCCCAGCGGGGTAAGAACGTTGTTGCTATGGAGGTCATGTTGCCTTGGCAGCGGCGCTCCAGGATACGCTTAGTTCGAATTCCTACTGTCAAGGTTTCTTTTAGTACATTCGTCTAGTCATCCGGAATTAAAACTTTAGTAGTTTGAATTCGAATTGGCTTTACTGCATGTTTTATATCCGCCTGCATCAACCCGGTTGATATCAAAAAGTAGAACGTCAAACCCCATTCCAATCATGTGTCTTAATAAAACAATATATGTATGGCAAATAAACATAAAAAATATTACATAGTTTATATTCTAAGGTGTTCTGCTTGTTCTGCAAACGGGAAAGAGAGAGAGAAACGGGGTTTAAAGTCCACTCGAAACAAACTAGGTCATTTCGGGACTAATTTTGCAAACGGAATTTGGTTAAATGATAATATTTTGTGTATTTCTACAACAATTGGAGCTTGGGAATTTGATTAAATGGAAATATTTTGTGCATTGGTACAACAATTAGAGCTTGGGAATTTGGGTTAAATGATAATATTTTGTGTATTGGTAAACAATCGGACCTTGAGAATTTGGTTATATGATAATATATTGTGTATTGGTACAACAATTAGAGCTTGGGAATTTGGGTTAAATGATAATATTTTGTGTATTGGTACAACAATTTGAGCTTTGGAATTTGGTTAAATGGAAATATCTTGTTTATTTGGAATTTAATAATGATAATACCTTTTGACAAGAAAGAGCTGTACGAGCTTGTCTGTACATCAAGTAGAGTACAGTTCTGGGATTTGTTGTCCATTATACAATTCAGTTCAGGTCCTGAAAAACACAAGCACGGAATGACAAACTGGTCCAGATCCTACACAAACACAAATATAAAATACAAAGCATGTCTGGTTCTTGCAACATATACATGTTCGCAATTCAAGGCGTGCCAAGGGGATTGTGTATTGGAATTCCCATACAATACGATAAATTGATAACATTACTTTATATAGTCAACCTCCCTTTCTCCCCCGTTAATAAACCCACAAATTATTTGCTCATGCTATTCAGGCTTGACTAGTTTATCAAACACGGCTGCTCTTCTACCAAGTTTTCCAAGAAACATCGAATAAGACGGACAGGGCAGCACAAGAGTGTTCATGTTACGGGGGTTTAGTGAGTAATATGTTCGATCTCCAAGTTTTCCAGGAAACATATTTTTGTGTTATCACCATCGAATAAGACGCACAAGAGTGTGCCGCAAAAGTTACCAGCGTGGTGTCTACTTGCCAGTGATGCTGGACAGAGGGTGTGGCAAAGACAGCGTCTGATCGTTTGGGGTAGGATGAAAAACCGAGGTCCCATCAACATATCGGCGTGCAGGTAAAATAACCATTAACAGTTTTAATTTGAAATAGTGCCGCTGTCCGGGGAAATTTTCCCTCATAGCATACAGTAGGGCGTTTGCCCGTCTTCTTATCCAAGTCGGTGCAGAATATAATTTGGAGATAATTCGTCTATATGGTGGACAGCACGACCTTCGATAGTTTGTATCATCAAACATCAACTTACCCTTGCCTTGTATTGCGTTTTGGATAGTTAATGCTAAATTATATAAACTATTGGTTGCCTCCAACAACCCTAGATTTGGAGGGTTGGATGTTGGGATGGTGGTGTTTCCAGATACTAAAGGTACAGCAAGATCTGTAGGTAACACATTATTATCACCACACGTGAACCTGTCGTGATGGTATTTTTCTCCATCTGGACATTGTATGACATACATATTACCATCAACATCACATTTGATTAATTTGGTAGGGTCGAGAAAATTCTGATGGAAAGCTTTGGTCGGATTAGAAACATCAGCACCTTTGTAACACGGATTCACAACATTCACTACTTCACCTAGTGGAACAAAATAAATGGAGCATATCAACATCAACTGTTACATCAACAAGTATCCCTCAAATGACGATGACCATGAATGTGCCTCGATCTTAGCATATCAACATCAACTGTAACATCAACAAGTAACCCTCAATTGACGTGCCTCTATCTTAGAATCTGAATACAACAAATAATTACTCAATGTGATAAGATGGGAGGTTGGATGGCCGAATGGTTAGCACGTGTGCGCTGTATTACAAGGTCTGTCATTGAGTCACCCGGCATGGTGTTGAGTTGTACCTAACAATGCATTGGACCGCTTGTCTAATCTCGTGGGTTTCTTCCCACTGCTAATAGACCCCTAAGCGCACACGAATTATTGATATAACATGTAATCTGTTACTTCAAAAATAACCTAGTTTGTGTCGAGTGGACGATAAACACCAATTTCCCTCTCACTGTGATAGGCAATTAACCACATTGAGCTAACTAAAACGAGCATATATGGCCAGGAGGATATTTTACTCAAACAGTGGTATTTCCACCTCTTGTTCATGGCACCTAAAGGGTTCTTTAACGTGCACGTCAACGAGTACTCACGTAAATTTAATTTCTTCCGCCATGCACCACTGACATGTGAAACTAGTCTTGAGAAATACGGACTGTCTAAACCAAACCTGGGGTCGAAACCGGGAACATCAGGGTTGTGAGTCAGTATCAGTCAATCCTACTGAACCACCGTGTCTCACGTGCTCCAATCACGTTCACCTGTAGGGATCCATATATAGCACGTGGTAAGGACGATGTGCTCCTCCCAGAGCACCCAATACCACTTGGATTAGGGTTATGGGGGGATGGTGTAAGTTCCGAAATATTTTGTCAACTATGAAACAACCCAACACTAAGCAGTACTTTTTGCCGTAATTATCGATATATAAAAACTTTAAAAAAAATATTGACCTACTCTGTGGTGCGTATTTGTTAAATTGAGTTAATTGAAAATCAAGAGGAGTACACTCCCTTTCTACGCCATCTTCTAGACAAGTTATATCCGCACCTACAAGAAGAAATACACGTTACAGCAATACCTGGCATTTACCGATTGTAAAAATTCATTGTCTTGTACACATATAGCACGAAAATGCACGGGATAGCCTTTGTCACCAAGTATATGCAAGTCGAGCAAAATGGTCGGAAGTTTGCTTTAAAAATTAGGTATTCGATATCTGAGGTGCTGACGAGGAAGTTTGGTACTACCGTCCCTTTGGTATAATCTTGTGATGCTGATACACAACTCCATGTGATACTGTTACTTTGTAAGCCTTTGTTTTACATGTAATAGTGCGATACTGGCACTTACCTCCCTTTGATTTAAATATGGACTAAGACTAGTGATTATTTCTTCTTATTTCATGATGGCATACTGATATCACAGCGGAAGGATACGAGGTGTAAAGTGTCTTTCTGCAAAGTTATCATTGTGTCGGAAGTGAGATTTTCACCCCAGTCAATATCAACCCCCGTAGCAAATAATCTAAACGGTCAACCCCTTACAATATTATGATGAAGAGATTGCCAAATGTGGTCCTCATTCTGCCTAAAAAGATTGGAATCAACGGTATGTTCAGCAAAAAACCCAACAGTTTGTGATGTTACAGCCATTTAACATTGAAGTTAAAGGGCAAATAGCTAGTCCGAGACCATATGGAGGCAGACCACCATTAATTTTCCCACTGACTTCAATGTTAATTCTGGCCGCTTTGCCGACCTCCAACTTTTCCCAAAATTTTCGTTGGGCTGATAGCTTTTCACTATAGACTGAGTAATGACCATGTCTTTGCACTAAAATTTGTATGAGGTTGACATCAAAATTTTGAGATACACCAACTTGAAGAAGCATACCCAAAACATGTAACTAGTTGCCGTACATATCACCGTAGCCAATCTGATAACCCAGTCATCCTTCCGCCTCAAAATCATGAATATTTACTACAACCTTGCAGAAAATATTAATTTAAACCCTCTTCTTCCATTCTAGACCAAAAAATCAACAAAAATGTCCATGCAAAGGGGGAGAAAGAAGGAGAGAGAATTGCTATAAATAGACGAACTACAATTTGTGGGTACCGAGAGTGTGAAATTTCATAGCTCCGAATTAGAATTGTAATCGAGTGGCGAGGAATTCAGCCATGTCACAACGCTGTCAGTCCCGACTACGGATGTGGTGTGAGTAGAATCGTGACGTATTTAAACACAATACATTTTCAGCTGCAAGGTTGGTTGAGATATTTATCCGATCGACGCTTGCGTTGTATCCCGAAATACCCCCTTTCACTCGATTGAGACTATTTCTGGGATGGAGAGAATTCATTTCCGGAACGTTTAATCGAGTATCCCCAGTGTGATATTGATTCTCGCCTCCCTTTGTTTGGATATTGTGATACTTGTACTTACCTCCCTTTGTTTGAATATTGCCATACTTGTACTTACCCCCCCCCCCCCCCCCCCTTTGTTAGAATATTGCCACTCGGCAAATCTCGACAGATTCCGGTACCCTACATCTACTCTCGGATGTATGACAGTAATAAGTGCTATGTACGTACGCCGATACATTTGCTACCGGTTTACTTCAAACAGGAAAACGTGTCGCTTTTACAAAAAAGTTTCAAATTGCGTCTTTTGTAGAGTGTGTATACCTAAATGAGCAGAGATATTGTCTAAAGGCTGCTGGTTTGATAAAATTCCATGGTAGTTCCGAAAACCCAATGCCAAACACTCCCCACAGAAATTTCCATGGGGACAGCCATTTTCCACTCGGAACCCTTATAATAGTTCGAATATAGCTAAAATGGTCATACAGCCGAGTTTAAGATGCGTAGAATCTGTCGAGGTTTGCCGAATATGAATATTGAAATACTTGTAGTTACCTCCCTTTGTTTTAGTAGTGTGATACTTTAACTTACCAACTTGTTTACCCTGTATAATCTTTGTGTTTATAGTAGGATTATCACAGTCTACAGCAGTCTTTGTGGCAGTCGGGTTGTATTTCTTACCCTCGTAGGTAATGTACAGAGGCCGACCACTTTCATCTGCTATCGTCATAACTGATGGTGATCCAGCTAGAGCTACGTCACGATAGGCATAGAAAGCAGCACTTGGGTGAGTTGAGTCATAAGATGCATAGATATAAACCACACTACATGATACGTCAGTCTGTAACAAAAACAATAATGATACGACTACAGTTTTGATAGTTTTTATACAACAAATGACCTAGTTTGTGTCGAGTGATCATTAAACCCCATTTCTCTCTCACCGTCCCTCTCTACCTAAAGCAAATTGTTAGTGTAGGTAAAAGATTCCTTGAAATTGGAAATTTTAAGGCAAATATGCAAAAATGTGGTAGCCCGGGAAATTCGTCACCTTGTATTGTAAATTTAGATATAATAGTCTAAAAATAACAAAGATGTTGTGTTCTGTTGACGATGCGTCCCACCCCAGATATAAAATATACTGACAGTATAACTTACAACAAGGGTTGTAGTATTAGTGGAATTAGTTGATATAAAATATACTGACAGTATAACTTACAACAAGGGTTGTAGTGTTAGTGGAATTAGCTGAAGAATTTGTGGATGGTGCTGGAATGACCAAGTTGACTGTTGTTTCATTCCCTGTAAAAGGTATATCTTTTTCTATTTCTCCAGAATCATCACGAGGATCGCTTTCAACTATTAGTAGAGCTGTGAAGAAAATTATTACATACATATGATATAGTAGGCATAAAATATTATCACTATGTGATTGGTTAAAGTTGGTTATATATATATTTGTTATTTTATAAATGGGGTGACTCGTCGTTCATGACTCGTCTAAAATACCTACTGTAGATTGTGCCGAGTGCGCCCCAACCCTAAAAACTTCACTGCCCCTCCGTAGCAAACAAGCTAGATTCGGGCCTGCACGTGGCCCTGCTTATACGGGTTCACAATAAGTTTTCACCCCAAATTCGATGTTTTCTTCCTATTACATTGATATGGACATATTCAATATGTTTTTTTTGGTTTCAGGATTAATATAGGCTAAGGCGGGAGGTGGGCTGATCAAATCCAACGAGGGTGGACAGGTGACCCACTCCTTGTCACGTTCAATCCGGGAATCAAAACCGAGCGACTTGACTCCTTGACAGACCTTATGATCTAAAGCACACAAGTTAGACCATTCGGCCACACCACACCCCTATTATTTTAGTATTTATTTCTAAAAAAATTATTAACAGCTTACCCTGGCATGCACGTTTCTGTATCGCATTAACGATGGTCTCAACTTCAGAAAAATCTTTCAAAATGAACACATGGGTGCAATCAGGATCGGAGGAGATGGCCTGTAATTCTTGTTCATTTATTCCATTCCCAACACCAATAGCGAATACTGTTACTCCTTTAGATTTTAATTTTAGGGCAGCTGCTTCAGTTGCTAGCAGACTACTGGACCGTCCATCAGTTATTACCAACGCTACCTTTGCAGAATGATTTCTCACTCCATTCTCCGCAACAAATACCTGATTTGCAGCAAGATTTAGTCCGACAGCTGTATTGGTACCACCACCTGGGTAAGCTATTCCACTAACAGCTTGGGTTAAGCTTCCCTCATTAGCATGATCATTTAAATGGAACTCTATTTGGGCACTAGAACTGAACTTGACGGTAGCTACTTGGGTTTCCTTCGGGCTGATATCCAAACGGGATGTGACTTCTATCATAAATTGCTTAATTATGTTGAAGTTAGATGTTCCAATGCTGCCGGAGCCATCGATAATGAAGGTTAAATCTATCGCTTTCGTGCAAACATCTGCGGGGGGATAAATATGCATAACACACTCAACAGTTACATACTTTATATCTCATATATTATTATATTACACACTTTAAAATCCAAAATATGAAGACAAGAAATAAAATATAAAACATTATTTGAAGCGTAATAAACGTCCGAATTAGGTCGTGAATTATACTCCCGAATAGGACCAAGTTTGCGTTCGACAGATAAATAGTAGGCTGAGTCTGGGTAATAAGGAAGAGCCAACGATGACCGAGAAGATTCCTTGAGATTTTCCAGCGCGGTTAGAATGTAAGGAAACATCGATGTTTCGTGTAGACGCAAAAGAACCTTTGGAGGCATAAAAAGATACGCTGCTATCCAGACACAATTTCCCTTAGATCACAGCGTGACGTATATGTATGCCTTCATCAACCCAGTTTGTGCAGTCCAGAAAGGTAAGGCGTTAAAATACATTTTATTTAAAAACTTACCATTATTAGCTTCAGTAATATTTAGAAAGGTCGAAGCATCTACTTCCGGAGCGAACAAAGTCTTCCAGATCTGCGACTGGTGAGTCCGATTTCCTGATATCCCGTCCACTGTGTTCGGTGATATGTTACGCGTATACATAACGTACAGTGAAGCAGCCAGGCCGGAATACAACGGCTTACGTAAATCTTCCCACGTGGTCGTATTCCAGTTGATACCCAGCCGGGTTTCAATATTTTCACAAACATTTTCTAGAACACCAGGACAAGTCTGTGTTTGGTTGTACTTGTCCTCATCAATCTAAAAGTGTTTTTAAAAATCACAGCTAAATTACCATCAGGATTCCACATACAACTAAATTTACTCCGACCGAGATGCCTATTTGATTAATACACAGCTAAATTTACTCCTAGATGCCCATTTAATTAATACACAGCTAAATAACCCCTCCCCCCATATGGCCATTTAGTTAATATACAGCTAAATTCCCCTCCCCTCCCCCATATGCCCATTTAATTAAAAAACAGCTAAATCGCCCCATATGCCCATTTAATTAATATACAGCTAAATCCCCCCATATGCCCATTTAGTTAATATACAGCTAAATTCCCCTCCCCTCCCCCATATGCCCATTTAATTAATATACAGCTAAATCCCCCCACATTCCCATTTATTTAATACACAGATAAGTTACCTGGCAGGTGCCCATTTAATTACAATACAACAAATAGCCTCCAAGATGCCAACTTCATTAATATATATAGCTAGCTAAATTACCTGACAGGTGCCCATTTAATTATACAGCTAGCTACATTACCTGCCAGATTCCACCATGATAACCATCTCTATATGTTTTAGAATCTTCACCATCGTTAGATTGAACCAGAGCCAAACGTCTTAAAAACAAGCGATCAGAGGCAAATATACAATGGCTTCTAATGGCGTCAACCACAGCCTGAACGACCGGGTCACCCTTTGCATTTTCCTGGATGGTTAAATCTTGCTGTGATTTAGTGTCCTTGACATTCATCAGTAGAATGGTGATGATAAGCAACGCATACTTCATCATACTCGATCACCTGAATAATATTAACAGTTACCATTAAAATTTTGCCGGATTTCACTATTTTGCCTATACCGTTTTTTTAGGACTTAGAATTTTGTCAAATATGGTTTTGATTGTTCGTACTTGGTTTTATTTTATTCCATCCCAGAAAGAAACCAATATATATCCAAAAAATATAAGCACTACCGGTTTTTTATGTATCTTCGATGAAAATAGGTAGTGCGACCATATCACGCCAAACAGGCATATATTTTTTTTTTAATTCCGGAAGCAATTGTAACTACAAAAATTAAAACCATGACATATTTTGTTTTAAGAATTCAGCAAACTATTGTAACATGATGTTATTATCTAAATATGTATATAATATATAGAGATAACAATACGATACGGGGGACCTACAACAAACTTCAACATAAATCATTTCTCTGGAAACTGTTCAGGTATGGCCTCTAGTACTCCCATAACAAAAGCGGCGATTATTGGTCTTGGGGAAAATTTGCGTAATTAACATAATTCCAAGATGGCCGCCAGCAGTGAAACAGAAAATCGAAGAAATCTCTGAAACGATGGACTTCAGTGCAAATAAATGTATTAACGACCTATACTCGCGAGTTTAAAAATGCTGAAATATTTTTTTCCCTACAACCTTACCGTAAGCAAAGCCCTATACAGGGACAGTTACGACAACTCATTTCCAGGCGACATTTCGGGTCCCAACTATGCCACTACAAAAACCATGACGTACCATGGCGTCATACAGCTTTACTTAAAGGGACAATCCCGAATTATACAGAGGCTCAAAAATAAAAGTCTGAGAATGTATGAAAATAAAACGCCAAAATATAGGGGAATGGTGTATATACCTTGTCTCAAAATTTCAACTCAAAATATTGAGTCATTTGGACGTGAACGCCAAAACTGCTTATCCGGACACGTAACCCTTTTAAGATTTCGGGTCATTTTTTTCTTTTGGTGACCTGATAATCGATTTACGTTTCTTGAGAGGTCTATACAGCGAATGACCCATGTACTGTACTTAATAACAAAAGGTAAATTTACCTACATATTATTTTTATAGAAAAAAGTCTGGTTTTATCCAGATACTGTATGATACAATGGTCTCCATTTCCAGTTGCAGACTGTCAGGTTTAAGTTATTTACAAGCGTACCACAAAAATCGGGTTAGTTGATCGGCCTTAGATAATGGGTTTTAATTGATTTTAACACAAAATTAAGCAGTTTTATTCCCCAAAAAGTTATCGGGATTGGCCCTTTAACATTACAAAACGTTTTATTTACTTCTTGCAGAATTATATAGGTGGGGAGGGATTACGTTTTACCTTAAACAAACTGCAAAAGAAACCAATGCAGTTTAGTTCAATGATACATATGTCAGACAAAATCATACTCAAAATCGGCCGAATTAGCCCAAGGCAAAAAGACGTAATCAACATAATTCAATATGGCGGTCTTCGGAAATTTTCGGAGAGCGATATCTCGTTATCAGTGTGTTTTATGCCCCCGTCAGACCGAGTGGCGTCCTTACTGCGCTGCTGCGACTAGAAAATTGACAAGGTCGCCAGTAAACGTAACAACGCGATAAAATGTTTATGTTGGGTTTTGTTTATTGCATTATTATACCAAATTTTAGAAATGCCCGGCACCATTTGCAAAATATATTTTTGTAATTGAAGTTTGTCAAATTCGATTTTTCGGCACATTTTCGGACCGGGGTGTCGCCTTTACTGCGCTGCTACATCGTAGTAAGGACGTCACCACAGTCTGACAAGGGTGTTAGATTGCAGAACCTTGACGTTTGTCGTGACTCGGCGATCATTGGCGACCATGGAGACCACAGCACGATAGCTGGAGTTTCCACCACGCTTATGGCGATCTTATTGCGCTCTAAACCCATTTTCCATCGCCGTAGCATCGAAGTAAGGTCATCACCCCGGTCTGACGGGGGTATTAGTGGTGGGAGGATAAATATTATTTTTTTAAATTACTCAAACACAGAGCGATTACGCAAGCGAAATGTGCCGAAAAATCGAATTTGACAAACCTCATTTGAAACAATATATTTTGCATATGGTGCCGGGCATTTCTTTCAAAATGGCTGCCAAATTTGGTAAAATAATGCAATTAAAAACCCCCAACATTAATATGTTACTATGCCCGTCTCTATACAATGACATTATTTATGAATAGCTTCATAACGAGCGAAAGGTACTTTAAAATATTATTAAACCAGTGTTGAAATCAGTTTGTGTCGGCATATCTTTTACGGTTTACGGTTTTAGATCACTATTATTAATTTCAATCACGTTTTTAAATTGATTAAAAGAAACTGTCTTTCTAACCTTCAAACAAATATTATTTGTAAAAAAAATGAGCATGAACTTGTAATTAAAGTCAACATGTATGCGATCATAAACATGTATCAAGGGATCTTTTAATTAGTTAATCATCATTGTTTTCGCTCGGGTCATAACATAATTTAAGCCTGGGGAGTCCCTGTTTTGCTCCTGCTGTTGGCCAAGAAATTCCTTTTAAGGACAACTTCTAGTCTTTCGGATGGTACGATAAACGACGACAGTTGGAATTCGATATAAGAGTAGGACTTAGTGCCGCTATCCGGTCTAGCGTGCCCTCATGACACACCGCATAGCGTATCTCCGTCGTTATAAGCCCGGTCGATACAGAAAAGTAAGACGTTAAACCCCATTTCAATTATTTTGTTACATTTATCATAGAGCAATCAGTGATAATCAAATTATAAAACACCTAGATATTATAATACAATACTCACTATTACTAGCTAGAATTTATTTGCTGGCTTACACCTGTAGCTTCATAGCTATCTAACCTGTTTTACTTTATTCAAAGGCGTATGTATTATCTGAATTCAATGGAGCCTATCATATTAAGATAATTTGAGAAGGGCGCTCATATAAGAGAGGCTGAGGGGGCATGGTATAGGGTTCTTGATTAAATGGAGGCTTGAAGGGGAATAAACATATAAGTTGATTTAATAAATAAGAATTTGGATAAAATGTCAAAATTATAAAAAAGATTGTATTTTAAAAAGAAAAACTAATCATTAAAAGTCAACTGAGCACAAGCACTGAACAAAGCAGTTACAGCAAGCGGGGGGAGGGGGCACTGAAACTTTTGCCCTGTGGCGCCACATAGGCTTGTGAGCGCCATGAATTTGAGTGAGGTCTAAACCATTTTTGCAATGTCAAAGGTAGTCCAAGATTAGTCCATGCCTTGACTGTGTTAGCTGAGAATTTTGAGAGAGTTAGAGAGAGGGAGAGATATAATTGGGGTTTAACGTCCGATCAACACAAACTAGGTCATTTCGATACTTCGCTTGTGCGTACGGGTCTTCATTATCAGTGAGGGGGGAAACCGGAGAAAACCCACGAGGTTGGACAGGCGACCCTACTCCTTGTCACGTACAACCGTGGATTCTAAACCAAGCCAGTTGATCCAATGACAGGCTTTATGGTACAGCACACCCGTGCTAACCATTCGCCCCCTCCCGAGAGAGAGAGAGTGAGAGAGAGAGAGAGAGAGAGAAAGAGAGAGAGAGAGGGGGAGAGAGAGAGAGAGATACACAAAACATGGGGGAGAGAGAGTAACGTCTTCATGTTCTGAACCAACAAGGACAATAAATAAAACACGAAATCCAAAGCCCAATGCACACGTTGGAATTTGTATAAATGAAGCCCAACCAATTCGAAATATTGGTAGTTCACAGCGGGCCCATAGCCAGCTCATAAAAATTGGTGGGACTACGGAATTATTTTGGAGGGGCTGAGGATGTGGCCGGCTAAGAACGCTCCAAAAAAATCATTATTGTTGGCGAAATATTCCGCGTGGGGGGGGGGGGTAATTCGATTCCGGTTCACAGTACACAGCATGACGTAGGACCGACTTCATTAACCCGGTAATATAAAGCCGCTCTTTCATTTACAGAGTTTTAACGTCATTATGAGGCTAACACATGGTTTAATTTTATGTCAATAATTCTCTCGCTCATAGGGATCTTTTGCAGCGGGAGGAAACAGGAGGATCCTTCAAAAACCCACGAGTTTGTCACATACAAGCTTGGAATCGAAACAACGCTAATCGACTCAATGGCGCTAAGCCATGGGGCCCCCAAACTCTGATTTGACCTTAAACTCTTAATTGGCTATTAATAAAGTTCTTGAAAATAATACATCCTGTTAAAAAGAAAGAATATATATATATATACATCGTGTCCTTCTTATGACTTTGACCTAAATAAATATCTCTTTTCAGAAAGAGGATGTATGGAAAGAATGGAAATATGTACAAGGGGTATTGGTATACACTATGCGTGACATCGACGTAACGCAATACCAGGAAGAACATATGGAGAGACGTTCTATATTATTAAAGAGCTAAATCTGCCTATTATAGATCTTTTCTCTGGCGGGGGGGGGGGGATCTAGAGTGCCGTGCTTCGACCTCTAGCTGGCCGGCCACCTCTGGCTTGCGGCTGTGGTTTCGAGCCCTGTTGTGAGCGTATGTGGCATGGAGATAGGGGCGCCCTTTCAACCTCGTGGGTTGCCTCCGGGCATTCCGGTTTCCTCCCACTGCTAAAGACCCCTACGCGCAAGCGAATTATTGAAATATAAATAAACCATATGTTAGTCCCAAAATGACCTGGTTGTGTTGAGTGGACGTTAAACCACATTTCCGCTTTCTCTCTCTCTTTTCTTTGGCTTCAAATGTCATAAAAAAACAATTTATATTTAGGAATGTATTCACATCAGATGGCTGGGATATTGGATGGATTAGACCTCCCGAGCCATATAAATGGACGCCAATCACTAAACTGACTGACAATCAAGACTTAGTTTATAAACCTGACAATGGGCTATTTTTTGGGTCAAACTTCAAACACCCATAACTTCGCTCAGAATAGAATAATTTGACTGCCATTTTCAATATATTCATTTTTCATTATCTATTATTTAACTATTATAACAAGAATTGGCTGTTCTTTATTAAAATGTTACATCATACATATTCAATTGCAGTTAATAATTTGTATTCATTATTTTATATGTTTTGTTTGTTATTGTATTGACGCTAGGGCCTTTGTGAGAGCCGCAGAGGTCACGGTTTCGATCCCGGTGTCGGCCACTAAAGTTCTTCGCGGGGTTTTTTCTCGGCGCAGTTTTCCTTTGGTTCAGGACGTGACACCTGGCAAGAGACAACGTAAAGTCGTTGGGACGGGACCTTAAAAAGCAAGGTCCGCATGAGTACCTTTAACTATGTGTATCTCGCTCTGATTAACTTGTAAGATGTCGTTATAAGTTTTACCACACACGTATTGGTATTTTGAACAGACGATTCGTAAACACTCATCTCGCATTTCTTTGCATTATTCACCGAAATATTGACTTGTACAAAATAACCCATCCTGAAACGAATTTTTGACAATTTAGTGTGTGTTGTATACTTTGGTAAGTACCTTTATTTTAAAATGTGTTACATTAAGTATATTGATATCATTATATAATATATTGTTATTATCAAACTTCTTGATATTATTTAATTTATTGTGTGTTTCATACTTTGGTAGGTATCTTTTTTTTAAATTGGGTTATATTAATTATATTGGTATTTTTAAACATATTGATATTATTAAACATATTGGTATTATTAAATATATTGATATTATTAAACATATTGGTATTATTAAACATATTGATATTATTAAACATATTGGTATTATTAAACATACTGGTATTATTAAATATATTGATATTATTAAACATATTGGTATTATTAAATATATTGATATTATTAAACATATTGGTATTATTAAACATATTGATATTATTAAACATATTGATATTATTAAACATATTGATATTATTAAACATATTGATATTATTAAACATATTGATATTATTAAACATATTGGTATTATTAAACATATTGATATTATTAAATATATTGATATAATTAAACATATTGATATTATTAAACATATTGGTATTATTAAACATATTGATATTATTAAACATATTGATATTATTAAATATATTGATATTATTAAACATATTGATATAATTAAACATATTGATATTATTAAACATATTGGTATTATTAAACATATTGATATTATTAAACATATTGATATAATTAAACATATTGATATTATTAAATAAATTGATATTATTTAATATATTTAATATACTATGTGTTTCACACTTATTGTAAAATGAGTTATATTAAGTGTATCGATTTTATTTAATATTATTATAGATAATGCTTAATATATTGATATTTCTTACTATATTGTTACTATTACATATATTGATATTATCAAAGGGTCATTTCATGTCATGTGAATCAATTTTCAGAAAGTTGGGAAATCGCCCCCCTCGAAAAAATGCAGAAAACGTATGAAACATTTAAAAATTGCCTCGTATTTGCGAACCGATTGAACGCGGCAGATGAGCACCGAAAAATCTGAAACTTGAAGAAATTATAGTTTGTACTAATGTCACCAATTTTTTTTCCCGTGCCATCTCTTTATTTTATCGATTTTTTAAAAATCTGTGTTTTGGGTCATTCCCTGTCAGTGTTAAACTTTGGTTTAGATGTTTATTAGGGCTGAAAACCTGATATACGGTCCACTCAATTTGAGGAATTTCAGCCTTATATTACGTCATTCAAGACGAGTTTCCCATTATATTTGATCATCTTAATAATTTGGCAGTTCTCACTATAAGAGTTAATAAATAGATAATGTAAGGAGATATGCTGAAATTGTCAGTCACATTACTTCACTTGGAGCCGAGACAACCTCATTTTAAAAACACTGTAGCATCGATTGCCATTGTTACCATTGTAACGAATTCGGCAAACCTCGACAGATTCCGGTACCCTCCGTAACACTACATCTAGACTCGGCTGTATGACAGTAATTGGTATGTACCTACCAGTGGCGTCACTAGGGGGTGGCACAGGGGGCACGTGCCCCGGGTCTTTTCACGTGTGTCCCGGATCTATTTTGAGCAGACAAAATCGATAATTTGCAATAATTTCACTACTTTTCCCTATCATTATTTCGAATGTCCCGAGTACGGAAGAGAAGCTATCCAGTGCGAAGCTTTTCTGGGTTGTCCTTTCTGGCCCACCGTAGATTTCCTCAATTGCACGCACGTGCACAGTTTAATACATTATTATATAACTAAATAAATATTTGACTGAAAATAGTGTAGAAACGATCGTGTATGACCTAGTTTGGCCCCCGTGTATGTTTAGCGGGACAACAATATCACATTAAATTTTAGTTCGTGATAATTGAGTATTCGTTTTAAAAACTATATTATTATATCGACAAAAATAATCCGCGGTTTGCAACATCAATAGAATACCCACGGTTATTAAAACGACATATTCCTGAAGTAACGGCCCGAGAAATCGCTCTCTGGCCATTGCTGGAATCGCTTCGGATTCTTAAACTTTTATTCTTTTAAGTAAGTGTGTCTATTCTTCTCGTTCAATCAAATCTACCACTTACGTACAGTAACATGACAGTCCGTCGTTTAATCTTGGGTCTTCCTTAATAATTTGGACAAAGATTTAAGCTATTAAAAAAATGTTTAAAGTCTGTTCGTTACCATACAGTAGTGTTTACTTTACGTCAATACCGATAGCCTCGTTTGTCACGCAATTAGTTTTGCTGCAATATCCTGCTATGCGCTGGTAAATATAGCATAAAAAAAAACGTGCAGTCATGACGTAACGTTATGTAAACACAGTTGCCCTAATTAAACGTCTTGTTTTAAAGGTAATACCTTTGTAACGAAGTCAGTGATTGGTCAGCAATAGGACCACTGACCAGTCATAATTAGTGACAATAATACCCACTCAGTCCAGCAGGGAGTAGTAGGATTAGCTCTAATCAAACGGAACACTGCGAGGAGGATGTTAAAAATATGTACGAGTTGGGCCTGTGCCCCGGATCTAATTGGGCCCTAGTGACGCCTCTGGTACCTACGACTATACATTTGCGATGCAGCTAGTCGACTGCCGAATTACTTTAACAGGAAAACATGTCGTTTTTACAAAAAAAAGTCCCAAAATGGCGTCTTTTGTAGATATAATCTCTATGGGGGCAGCCATTTTTTAGTTTGTTGATATAATCTCCATGGGGGCAGCCATTTTTTTATCCGGGGCCTTTAAGATAGTTCGAAAATGGCGCAATTCGTGATAAAGCCGAGTCTAGATGTAGGGTTCCGGAATATGTCCAGATTTGCCCAGTGCACTGTAGCGATAATAAAGAAAGTCTCGATTATCCAGTTATCACCAATGCCAATGATCGTCGGATTCAAATCCAATGCCAATCGGACACATAAGATGGCATAGAGTGTAGATTATAACATTTCAGGACCAAAGAAAGACTACAACATGCAGATTTAGCTCTTAAAATTGTTAAGGTTTCTTATTTATAAATTACCAGGTTTTGCATTTGAAGCAATTGATCTATGATTAGCTAAAAAAATCTTTATTTCAGATATATTTTATTTGAAGAAATTGGGGTGGAATTAGAAGAAGAAGATTTTGCAGTCCTTACGCCGCCAGATAAAAATGAAATTCGTTATTTTCACAGTTGCTGTCCTTGGTATGTAGTTTGTTCATTAGGGGTTGGGGTTGCCGAATGTTATAACGCATGCACGTTAGATCATACGGTCAGTCAGTGAGTCAAGTAGTGTGGTTTCGATTCACCAGTTGTACATGGCACGGAGTAGGCTCGCCTATCCAACCGCGTGTTTTTTCTTCGGGTGATACGCTTCCTCCCACTGCTAAAGACCCCTGCGCACTTAAGCGACTTATTGAATCATTCAGTCCCGAATTGACCGGGTTTGTGTTGAGTGGAAGTTAAACTCTCCCTCTCTGTAATTTCACTTAGTTTCAGATTTTTGGGTAGTCAACTACCGCGTTCAATCGGCTCGAAAATATTGGAGGCCAATTTTCTGGGAATCTAGTGAAGACTGATGCTTTTTCATATGTTTCATACGTTTTTTCTATTTATTCGAGGGAAGAGAGAGAGCGACGCAGAGAGAGAGAGGGGGGGAGAGAGGGGGAGAGATTTGTTTGCATTATTTTAAACTGTAAATTAATAGATCTTATTATCCATAATGTATTTTAATGTTGCAGGTATTGTTACTATGGTGACAGCAGATTGCGATTCCATGAAATGTATCGGACCACTGTCTACTGTTGATTTATCAGATTCTGTAAATTCTTGTCCGTAAGTTTCTTTATGTATTAGAATGACCAGGTTATCTTGATACCTTGTTGTCAATGGTGATGTGACTTTTATAGATCACACAAGCAACCATTATTACCATATAATAACTTTGAATAGGCATTGTGCAAGAACTAAATTTGAATAATGCCTGCCATATTTGTGCTATACGCTAATCAATATGATTAAAACACAGAACCAAATTCGCTTCGGGTTTTTAATGTCTTCTTTCTAGAAAGAGAGAGATAGCGAAATGGAGTTTAACGTCAATTCGACACAAACTAGTTCATTTCGGGAATAACATATGGTTTGATTTTATTTCAATAATTCGCTTGCGCGTAGTAGTGGTCGGAAACCGGAGGCCCCGTAGAAAACCCACGAGGTTGGACAGGTGACCCTACTCCTTTTCACGTACAACCGGGGATGCTAAACCACGTCAGTTGACTCGATGATAGGCTTTATGATACAGCGCGCACGTGCTAACCATTCGCCCCCCCACCCTCACACACACATTCACACAAACACACACCAAATAATAGATGTATTAATATTGCAAAATATTAAAATATTAATGATTTATTATATCTTTTGCTTAATAACGATACTTGTAAGGGTATTGAAACGGTGCATGAAATAAACTAAAATAGTGGTAAATCCATAAAGTTGTGTGTTTTATAATATTATAAGAACGCACTGGCATTAAAGGACAATGTTGGTGCCAGTGGATATTAAGTATGTGATAGACCTTGCCCCAAGTTCTCAAAGCATTCTCAGACTTAAGTTGAGAATTTACTCAACTTTCAATCGCTGTTTATGAGAAATATCTTTGACCCAGAAACACAAAACTTTGCACATGTTATCTTAATAGGGTATTTAATAGATTAAAACAACAAAAGTGTAATAAAGGGCTATAGTTTCGTTAAAATAAGGCGAACAATTTTGAGTAAATTCTCAACTTAAGTCTGAGAATGCTTTGTGAACTCTGGGCCAGGTTCAACATTTTTCACATACATAGCCTAATTTAACACGGAGTAGTTTGCTGCAGTTGATCCGTAACAGCGATTTTAAGAACTAGGAAGTGATTTAAACAGCAGGTGCACGTTCAGTGTTTAGCTCACTGATGATTATTGTTATTAGGCAATGAGATGATATTTGTTCTGAACAAACTATTCATAAAAAATAACCGACTGTGACGAGATAAGATGAAGCTAGAAAAAAGAAACAGTCGGGGCTTTCCCTAGTTTTTCTTATTTATTCACTATTTAACAATTTACGCGATAATTGTAGTTTATTCAGGAAGTCCGATAATAGACGTACTCAAGTCAACTTATTTTTTTTTCATACGTTCTTCTGTCTCGGCCACGTGGATGACAAATCGCACTTATGGGAGGCCTTTTTAGGAGTGGCAATTTTGATTTACTTCATTAATAAAAACTTGTTTTCTGTTTGTACAAAGCGCCTGACACAATTTTATTTTCCACGAAAACATTATTTCAAAAGAGATAAAAATCGGATGACACAATCTATTTTTAACGAAGATGCTTATTCAAAGGAGTTAAAAATTTGGGGTTTTCCTGGGAAAAAGCCGGTTCAAAGGAGATAGCAATCGACACGAATACAGCATACTGTAATACAATATGTGTATTTATTTAAATGAATGGATATATAAACTACGCCTAGCCCCGAGTTCACAAAGCATTGAGAATTTACTCATATCTGTTCATCTTATTCTAACTAAAATATAGCCCCATATAAAACTTTTATTGTTTTAATGTTCCAAAAACACATCAATAAGACACTATGTGCAAAGTTTTGTGTTTCTGGATAAAAGATATTTCTCATAAATAGTGATTGAGAGTTGAGCAAATTTTCATCTAAAGTCAATACGCGATAAACAGCATATAGTATTCTAATCCAGTTAATATCGAAGGCCAACGTTGACACCAAGAGTTGATTATGGTCTGGATAAGTTTAATACTGTCTAAAAAATAATTAAGATATGATTTCATGCCCAAAGAAAGACCTGTAATAGGCGGATTTAGCTCTTGCATAATGTATGTTTAAGATATATCTTTATTTAAATGTAGCGCCGCTGCCTCGGCAAATTTCGCCAATAGCACACCATATGGCGTATGCTCTTCTTCATTAACCCATTAGGAGAAGAACAGTAGGATGTTAAACCCCATTTCATTTTCATTGTATTTAAGATATCTGAAAACTGCCGTTGGATGTTTACAGACTGTTCATGATACATGTTCATATCTTGATGATGAGGGTAGGGCTGCTATTAAAATAACCCTGGACGACTCAAATACCAAAATAGACAACTCGTGTAAAGGAAAAGGTGAGGTGTCTTTATTTTCACTCTAATAAGCCACCAGCGTTTCGTGTATGTGTGTTGGGGTTGAGGGGGGGGGGTCATTCGGTTGTTTTTTGAAAGCAATAGCCTGTTAAAACATCTAGGTGTCGCTAAGGCAGTGGACACGTGTACACTAACAGAATGATTCGGCCGAAATTCTCCCAGTTCGTCCACTGTCTTTTGGCCGAATCATATTCGCGAGACAGGCAAGAATTCAATCGTTCAATAGTGGGGTTTTTTGTCAGCACTCTTACACATGTAGCCTTATACTTGGTATTCATTTGTGTCGGTTCTGTTGTCTGTATCCTGAATTGTTGACAAATTAGCAATTCATATCTTTGTAAATTATACTGAACATAATTCCACCAGTTTTGGACTAATTTTCCTTTCTCTCCGAGATTCAACAATCCCTTAATTCGCTAAGTTGATGTAATAGTAATGATCAAAATTCTCTTGTTTTTCTTCAGGTTCTGGTTCTGGTCTGTCACAGAATGTGTGTTTGGTGGCCATACTTACTGTATTTATTCCAATCTTTGCTTCATTCTAAACAAGTTTTTCTTCATTAATTCTCTTTGAGTACAAGTGTCGTTCTCTTAATGTTAACCCAGCTCTTACCCTTTAAAAACTATTTCCACAATGATTCAAAACCGTGTCCACGGCGATTCAAAATCGTTTCCAAAATTGTACAAGATAGTCGTTGTTGAAAAGTTGTCCATCAGTAAATTGTATTCCATGACCGCTAAACATATTAATGTAATAACTGATTACAAAGTAAACCTTTATAAATTGTTTTATTGTTTTTAATTACTCTAATTAGAAGGCGTACAAGGCCCAGTTTTTCAATTGTATACCCCCTCCTCTTAGCGCCGTTTTAATAGCATAATACACCCCGAGCAAAGCAGTACACTAGAGCACCTATCAGCAAACCCAGTGGGGGGGGGGCTTCCATCCTACGTCGTTATAGGCGAGGGTCAAGGTGCCGCAATAACGAAGAAAAAGGAGTACTTGCGGTCAAATTATTGAGAGGTGACTCTACTTCAGCACTTCGTATTGCCCAGCTGTTCGATCCAGGATAGGTCGAGTGATATGAACCTTAGGTTTGTTTTTTTAAACCCGCTCTTCCCTTGGGACCAAAAAAGGCCGCTGTACCAGCTTATTTGGACAGGTTTGCATCAAACCTTTATTTATGTCCAAATATTGCTTTATAATATTATCCGATATTATGGAATGATAAATGTGACCAATGAACCTTTGATATATAAAATGAATCGGGTATAACCATACAGAGGGGAATAATGTCCGTAGAGCGGCGCTTTCGCCTTCTCTTCTTCGAATTCCGGACCAACAAACCAGGAAAAAAATTGAAATGAAATAGGGTTTAGCGTCCTCCTATTCTGCTGGGCTAATGAGGACGAGCTATTAACCAGGGATCCGGGACTCTATCCGTTGTTGGCCTAGAAATTTCCTTACTCGTCGGTGGTGCAGGATGGACGGCTTGACAAGGAGGTCCTGTGTAGGATACACGTTGGGTGCATGTAAAAGAATCGCGCGGACAGTTAGAATTCTATTGCTGTCCAAGCAAAATTTCCCACGCGGTACACTGTATGACGTATGTCCGGTTGGTACAGACAAGAAGGGCATTAAACCTATTCCATTAATTCATTTATAGAATTGCAACTTCCACGTGCTGCTACTTTATTGACCTTTGATACGCCATAATGAATTTTTTCAAAAAAGGGAAATAACTCCTCTTTGTGTCAGACGCAGTGTTCCGTGCTTTTAGAATTATCAGTTGCCAGGACCATGCGAGGTTAGGTTTTTGATACAAAGGAGAAATATACAAAGGAGAAATCGTACTGAGGACATCGATCAATGACCAACACCAAACCTCAAATATTTTGGCTGTGGCATTGGAGCGGTCAGGGCACTGGATAGTCCATCTACTCGCGTGCGAATAACTATGAGAGAGGAAGGGGTGGGGGGTGGGGGGTGGGGGGGGGGTAAGTCTACTCGACACAAACCATTGGTTCAATTTTATTTCAAAAATTCGCTTGCCCGTAGGTGGTCTTTAGCAGTTAGAGAAACCACGGGGACCAGGAGATAATCCACGAGGCTGGACCGGCGATCATACTCCTTGTCAAGTACAACCAGGGAATCGACACCATGCTAGCGGATTCAAGGAAAGACCGTGTGATACAGCACGCACGCGCTAACCATTCGGTCACCAAACCCCGCAACTAACTATGAAAGTGTTTGCCTCCTCGGAAGATACGAAAAAGCGAGGTCCCCACCTGTACAATTTGGCGCAGCCCGTAGCATGTTGTGTATGGCTTATACCCTATATTCATTACGCCGGTCGGCGCACAACCGTAGGATGTTAAGCGCCATTTTATTTCTATCCATGATGCTTGTGAGAATGGTTTATTGCACGGTATATAGCAAACAAAACGAAACGAAATTGAATGAAACAAAACATTATAAAGCTAAATGAAACATAGAAAGTGTTAGGTTGAGACATGTTGGCCCTAAAACTACAATCTCGGTAATCTTCAATTATTCTCGTTCCAAAGGGGTTAGCCTTGTCCTGGCCTAATCCTGGGAATATTCCGTCGTGGAATATCCTATCGGCGACGCCATGTTAGGTTGAGGAAATCTGAGAATAATTGAACGATTGAAGACATCGACGGTTACAACTTTTATTATAGCAGAGACAAACCATAATACACAAGACGGTGCATATACGAAAGTAACGTGTTGAAAACGTACCGGTGCATACTTAATTATGACACCGATGAAAATGTCCGAACACGATCTACACAATGTTAATCTCACAGAAAGTGCTTTGTCTTCTTTTTTTTTAAATTTACAACAAACAAGTGACGATTAATGTGTTAAAAATAATGACGTTAATATTTAGATAATGATCTTGCCCCGTTTTCGCTATAATATTTCAAAAGAAGATAATGCAAACTGAACATATTAAGAATTTCATTCAAATTACTTGATTTTGAGAAAAGTTGTCAATGGTTGTAGTTTTGACAAGATGCGTGCATTGATCGTAGCATTCAATAATTCGCTTGTGTGTAGGGGTCTTTAGCAGTGGGTGGAAACCGGAGGACCCGGAAAAAAACCCACGAGGCTGGACAGGCGACCTTACTCCTTGTCACATACAATCGGGGATTCGAAACCACGCGAGTTGACTCCATGACAGGCTTTGTGATACAGCGCGCATCTTATTAATAAGATACAAAGAAAAAATATATTCTAATTACTAAGATACAAAGAGAAACTATTCTAATTAATAAGATACAAAGAGAAACTATTCTAATTATTAAGATACAAAGAGAAACTATTCTAATTAATAAGATACAAAGAGAAACTATTCTAATTAATAAGATACAAAGAGAAACTATTTAAATTAATAAGATACAAAGAGAAACTATTCTAATTAATAAGATACAAAGAGAAACTATTCTAATTAATAAGATACAAAGAGAAACTATTCTAATTATCAAGATACAAAGAGAAACTATTCTAATTAATAAGATACAAAGAGAAACTATTATAATTAATAAGATACAAAGAGAAACTATTTAAATTAATAAGATACAAAGAGAAACTATTCTAATTAATAAAATATAAAGAGAAACTATTCTAAATTCTTATTAATAAGATACAAAGAGAAACTATTCTAATTAATAAGATACAAAACAAGATACAAAGAGAAACTATTCTAATTAATAAGATACAAAGAGAAACTATTCTAATTAATAAGACACAAAGATAAACTATTCTAATTAATAAGATACAAAGAGAAACTATTCTAATTAATAAGATACAAAGAGAAACTATTCTAATTAATAAGACACAAAGATAAACTATTCTAATTAATAAGATACAAAGAGAAACTATTCTAATTAACAAGATACAACGAGTAACTATTCTAATTAGTAAGATACAAAGAGAAACTATTTTAATTAATAAGATACAAAGAGAAACTATTTTAATTAATAAGATACAAAGAGAAACTATTTGAATTTATAAGATACAAAGAGAAACTATTCTAATAAATAAGATACAAAGAGAAACTGTTTTAATTAATAAGATACAAAGAGAAACTATTCTAATTAATAAGGTACAAAGAGAAACTATTCTAATTAATAAGATACAAAGAGAAACTATTCTAATCTGTAAAAGTTTGTAGCTAGAACAGTAATTACAATCACCATGTACAAATTCTGGGACAACATAGAACCTGAAACAGATAAAACAATTATTATTAAGTTTTAGGTATATCTTGTTACTTGATATTTTAGTCTCTGTAGATAATTCGCAGTTAATGAACTTCTCTTTTTGATCTCCTACGCAGAATATTTATTTTCCTCCTACATCATCAAAATAACACAGAACAAACAAAATGGCTGGTCTGTTCTGCATACGTTTAGTCCTTCAAAAGGTTTATTACCATATATATATTAGCATAACCAAGAAATATTAGTTATGTTTGTTTGGATTTATATTTAATATGTTTTGATCGGTACTATTATCGAAAACACGTAATGAAAGAGTGAATAGTCCGGTTGCTATTTCATCAACGTCGAACTACTATTGGTCACGACTGATTTATACCAAATACCAGCGTACGAAACCAAGAACCTATCATGACGTTTTCGCAGCAACTTAAAATTGAAATATTGACGCCATGTTATCAAAATGGACGTCAGCCAATCGAAGTGTTATGCCAAGTTCCATGTTTATAGTACTTTGTGAATGATGGGCCCCAACAACAGCAACAAGATTACCAGTGTATGGAACCGGCTCTTGATTTGTCCTTTGTTGCGTGAACGTAAAAGATCCCTTGACAGATGGAATTCAATATAATAGTAGGACGTAGCGCCGCTGTCCGGACAAAATTCCCCTCATAGCATACTGTATGACGCATGCTCGTCTTCTTTAGCTCTGTTTACGAGAAGAACATTAGATTGTTAAACCCCATTTCATTTCATTTTGTTCAAAACAAATAACAGACACAATTTATTTATCTTCCGCGGTGGGGGGTTGGGATGGCCTAGTGGTCTAGAGTGCCGCGCTTTGACCTCTAGCTGGTCGGTCACCTCTGGCTTGTGGCTGTGGTTCCGAGCCCTAGTGTGAGCGTATGTGACATGGAGATAGGGGCGCCTTCTCAACCTCGTGCGTTTCCCCCGGACACTCCGGTTTTCTCCCACTGCTAAAGACCCCTACGTGCAAGCGAATTATTGAAATAAAAATTGAAAACCATACGTTAGTCCCAATATGACCTAGTTTTGTAGAGTGGACGGGTTAAACCCATCTCTCTCTCCCTCTCTCTCTCTCTCTCTCTCTCTTACCTTCCGCGGTACATGTTTTATCAAACTGGGTAATCACGTGATGGAGAGCATCTTCTATGGTAGTTTTGCCATCGCTATCCAGACTATAACATGTATCGCAAACCATTTTCAAACATCCAATGGCTGTATTCAGATAGCTTAAATACAAAATAAAAACGAAATATGCACTAATTTGCTTGAATGCACTTTTTTGCCTATAACGTTTTTAGGACTTCGAATTATGTCTTATGGTTTGGATTGTTCGTACTAGGTTTTCATTTTATATGTATGCGAATGGGAACCTTTGAATTTGGTGGTCGAGTGGGTGTTAAACCCGACTTCTCTTTCTCACACGTGTATGAAATACCGTCTTCGAACATCCCATGGCGATATTCAGATAGCTTAAACACAAAAATAAAAATGTAATATATTTTAGCGAATGTGAACTTTTGAATTATGTGGTCGAGTGGACGTTAAAACCGATTTTCTCCCTGGAACGTGTATAAAATACCGTCTCTTTGTTTAAAAATAAAAGAGGATGTAGCCCCCTAAAAGGAATCCCAAAGTTGTAAATTCCTTAAATATGCTGAAATGGGAGAGAGAAATTGGGTTTCACGTCCACTCAACACAAACTAGTTAATTTCGGGACTAACACATGCTTTAATTTTATTTCAATAATTCGCTTGCGCGTAGGGGTCTTTACTAGTGGGAGTAAACCGGGAGACCCGGAGAAAATCCACGACCTAGTTCCCTGCTAATTCAACGTTGGGTGGCCGAGTGGTCTGTCATTAAGTCAAGGTGTGTGATTTCGAATCTCAGCTTGCGAGGAGTAGGATCGCCTGTTCATACTCGTCATTCGTCTGTGGGTCCTACACTCTCCCCACGCTGCTACGAAGACCCACTGAACCATAATGTATTAGTCCCAAAATTACCAAATGTATGTCGCGTGGACGTTAAACCCCATCTCTCTCTCTCTCTCTCTCTCTCTCTCTCTCTATCTCTCTCTCTCTTACTATAAACAAACTTACGGACATGTATTTGCAGAATTTGAAATATCACAGATGGACAGTGATCTGATACATTTCATGGAATCGCAATCTGCTGTCACCATAGTAACAATACCTGCAACATTAAATACATTATGAATAATTAGATAATTATGTTGTTTATAATTGAGAATAATTAAGCTGATTAAAACGCAGATCCTATTCCGTTTCGTTTTTATAGTTCAAAATGTCGCTTTACGTGTCTTTACGACACTAGGAACTGGAAGAGTTGTTATCAATGACGTGTTTTGGGTGATGTGAGGGATAAGCCAATGAGACGGTCTGTTACGGTGAGTTCTTGGCCTTTTAATGCACCGAACTGTGGGTTAACGACTAGAAACGTCAACGCTGATTGGTTTATCAATGGCTGATGTCATAGGGCCAAAAGCCTCTTTTTTGACAACTGACGTGAAGCCCCAATATAACATATCAGATCTTCACGTAGTGTAGGTCATCGAAAGAATAACAAAAAAACAAAACAAATTTAAATCTGTATTTTAATCAGATTGAAGAATGATAAAAAAAAGTATGCATAAATTTAATTTACATTTTAGACACCCGAACAAACACATGCCGACGACAGCCATTGTGAAAACAATCAAGTTCACTTTGATCTCTTGATGTCTTGACTGTCGACGACTCCAATGCAACTAAACATACGACATGCGAACGACAGACATTGTGAAAAAAAATGAATTTCATTTTGATCTGGAAATGTTTGGACTGTCAACAACTCTAAAACAATCAAACATACGCCATGCGAACGACAACCATAGTGAAAATAGTCAAGTTCATTTTGATCTATTGATGTCTTGACTGTCGACAACTCCAATGCAACTAAACAAACAACACGCAGGCGACATACATTGTGATAAAAATGAATTTCATTTTGCTATGGTGACGTCTTGACTGTCGACAACTCTAAAAAAAAAACATACCCAGTAAAGTCTTAGTGAAAATTGTTAATTTCGATGTATGGACATCAACAACTAACTATTAAAAAACAAAAAAAACATACCAAGAAAAACCATTGTGAAAATAGTTAATTTCATTTTGATCTGTTTGCTGTAGAAAACGTTCCTCGATTCTTCACAAGAAGATCGCTTTCATCCACTACACAATACTATAAATTATAAATTAGAATGTAGAAATGACATATGAAAAGAAGACTTTGTTTATCTAATTGCAGATAAAATTTCTTATACAAAACCTTATAAATAAGAAAACTTTACAATTTTTTAACAAAGGTAAAGTATAGGTATGAAGATGAAATGCTATACGTAAAGGGCGTCTTGAGTGGAGTCTTATATAAGGCTTGATAGTAACGTAAATAGATTTAGCAGTTAAGGGAAACAATCGCGTTCACAGGGTTCTAGGCAACGGGGAGGTTACTTCAGAACAGAGGACCTCGGGACGCTGATAACTGAAGGGTCCGTCTTCTTATGACACTGGTGCTTCGCACGCAAGATCCATTAAAAACTTTAGCCTTTATTGTTCTCGGAAAAGGGGACATAATTATGGTTCCAAAAAAAAATTGAAATAAATCCGATAAAAGCTGTTTCCTCTGTCACCTTCAAAACGTTTTTCGGAAAAGGGAAGGTAACTCTGGAACGGAAGGTCGCGAGAAACGCCATTTATCGATAGGCTTCGTCTTCTCCTGGACCCAATGTTTCCCACACAATTTGAAAAGAAACCGTTACAAACTATAGTCTGTATCGCGCTCACAAGGTTTTTCTCTCAGGGGGCATAACTATATTACTGAAGATCGCATATTGTTCAATATCAATAGCGTTTGTTATCTAATGCCAAATATCGAAATAATTCGTTGACAACTGTAGCATCCATAGCGTCACTCGGGGCGTACTCTAATGAACGTTCCGGAATTGAATTCTCTTAATTCTGAAAAAAGTGTCAGTCGAGTTAAAATGAGAATTTCGGAGTACAACGCATGTGCCGACTGCATAAAAAATATCTTAACCAATCATGACAGCTGAAACATATTTGTTACTTAAAATACATCACAATTCTATTCACACGACCTCAGCTGTCGGGACTAACAACCTATTAGAAACAGTCATAGTGGTCTGATATTTGATTTAGATAGAGTGAGAGAGACAGAGAGAGAGAGAGAGAAATGGAGTTCCACGTCCACTCGACGCAAACTAGGTCACCACGGGACTAACATGTGGTGTAATTATATTTCAATAATTCGCTTGCGCGTAGGGGTCTTTAGCAGTGGGAGGAAACCGGAAGACCCATAGAAAACCCACGAGGTTGGATATTTGTTGATGTTAGCAAGTCATACCTCAAATTTTAATCCTAGTGGAGACAGAACAGCATACATGGTTCTCGAATTTTGCTTCGCCCCTGTACATATTATATATTATACTGATACATGTTGTCAAGATTCATTAAGTTAATAATTGATAAACGAGTATTCTGTTTCCATATACCAGGATCTATTAGACTTAATATTTGAAGTTAATGATGATACCAGAAAAAGACGCAAATGGCCGCTTAACATTCTCAAAAATATAAATTATTAACGTAATGTTCAGCACACAATAAAACGTTTAATAAGCAAGTACCAGGAACAGATAATGACGTCGTCATTTCTGCCATCTTGAAATTGTGATAGCTTATCCAAAACCGTCTAGAACAGCTAGGAGACAGAGGAACAGTTAAGAAATTTTGCCGCCTCTATTTCGTGGATTGATTAGCGTCCAGCACAACGACTACCTAATTGGACGCGACAGGCCAGGTGAAGTTAATAGTCAAAAGAATCAAGCCCAGAGTCCACAAAACATTCTCAGACTTACGTTAAGCATTACCTCAAAACTGTTCGTGATATGAAGAAGTACGCGTTGCTTACCCTTATTGTACTGGCGAGGGTTGATGATGCAGAATCAAATGCAGATTTAACCATACAGGAAAATGAAAAGGGTGAAACGGTCGTTCAGGCTGTGGTTGACGCCATTAGAGACCATTGTATATTTGCCTCGGATCGCTTGTTTTTAAGACGTTTAGCTCTGGTTCAATCTAACGATGGTGAAGATTCTAAAACATATAGAGATGGTTATCATGGTGGAATCTGGCAGGTAATGTAGCTAGGGCGATCGGTTTTGGTATAATAGGAGAGACGGAGCTCATGCGGGGGAGGGGGCAATGTTTGTGACTAAGTTTATAAATGAATGAAATGGGGTTTAACGTCCTACGCTTCTGCACCTAACCTAGGCTAATGAAGACGAGGAGATTATAAATATTCTTTGCAAGGTCTACGACTGACATCAATCATAGAACCAATCGGACTTTTTTTTAAATATTCTATGGCTTCCTTTTGAAAACATATTTAAAATGTTCAAGTCATTTAACGTTATTTTTGTAAAACTATTTTAGATTGATCAGGAACAGTACGAACAAACAAAGTCATGCTCTGGTATTCTAGAAAATGTTTGTGAAAATATTAAAACCTGGCTGGGGATCAACTGGAAGACGACTACGTGGAGAGATTTGCGTAAGCCGTTGTATTCCGGGGTGGCTGCTTCACTTTATCTCATGTACAAGTATACCATAGAATCACACACCTCAGAGGGGATATCGGGGAATCGAACGCAACAGGCGCTGATCTGGAAGACTGTGTTTGCCCCAGAAGCAGACCCGTCGTACTTTCTAAATATTATTGAAGCACATAATTGTAAGTATTGAATACTCTGGCAAATAGAATAAAAGGGAGATTCACGCGTTACGTTACTGCACGAACTGTGCTAATGAAAACTGGCATGCGCGGTTTTTCTCACTGCTCCTAATGCTCATATTATTAGTAAATGACACAGGACGGAGGGCCTGACAATGAAAGCTGTCTGGTCGTTGGGATGGGACAAAAAATCCGGGGCCCTCATGTACACATTGGCGTGCACGTAAAAGATCCCTTTACGATTTGAAATCGATATAATATTAGGCCGTAGTGCGGATGTCCAGGCAGAATTTCCCTCATAGCACCCTGTATGGCATACGCCCGTCTTCATTAGCTCAGTTCGGAGCAGAATAGCAGGACGTTTAACCCCATTTCATTGCATTTGTAAATACTGAACGTTATACATACTGAGCCGAAAGGGTCAGGGCTGATATTTTACTGGGAGCTGCATCTTTCACAACACCAGACCTGGATAAAAGTAGCAGGACCTCGAGTCCGAGTCGAGTCCCTAGTCACTGACTTTAATGTCGAGTCGAGTCCCAAGTCTTTACATTGCCCAAGTTCCGTTTAAGTCGCCAATTCATCAAATAAGTCAGCAATTCATGGCGAATAAGGTAAGGTAACATCTCTTATGCCTGACCATATGTCTATCAACTATTAGTATTGACTACCCCACATCTCGTATAGTAAGTAGTATCAACAGCCCACCATCTCTTATGACTGATCATAGGTCTATCAACTACTAGTATGGACGACCCAACATCTCTTCAGTAGTATCAACGAACCAACATCTCTTATGACTGATCATAGGTCTATCAACTATTAGTATCGACGATCTAACATCTCTTATTACTGTCGACGACCCAACATCTCTGATGACTGACCATAGGTCTATCAACTATTAGTATCGACGATCTAACATCTCTTATGACTGCCGACGACCCAACATCTCTTATGACTGTCGACGACCCAACATCTCTGCTGACTGACCATAGGTCTATCAACTATTAGTATTGACGACCTAACATCTCTTATGATTGTCGACGACCCAACATCTCTGATGACTGACCATAGGTCTATCAACTATTAGTATCGACGACCTAACATCTCTTATGACTGTCGACGACCCACACCGGTCACTGTTGTATCAATGAACCAATTATATCTCTTATGACTGTCGGCGACAAAACATCTCTTATGACTGATCAAAGGTATATTTACTATTAGTATCGACGACCTAACGTCTTATATGACTTATTAAAGGTTTACCCACGTCTCAACGACCCAACATCGCCAATGAAAAGTTTTCAAAATGTCGCAATGGTTATTTTTTCTTTGCTTTTTCAAGTGTATATATTTATGTTGTATGGATATATCTTTATCATCCCACAGACGTGTGTACGAAGGCGGTAGATTTAGCGTTTGTTGTTGATGGCTCTGGCAGTATTGGACATAGTAGCTTCGATACAGTTCGGCAATTTATGATTGAAGTTACAAACCGTTTGGATATAGGCCCGAAAATGACCCAGATAGCTGCCGTCACCTTCAGTCAATTTTCCTCGGTCGAGTTCTATTTAAATGATCATTCTACGGAGAGAAGCTTAAACAATGCTATTAGTGAAATAGAGCGAGAAGGCAGTATCACCAATACAGCTAGAGGACTAACGGCGGCTGCTAATCGGGTATTTGTTGCCGAGGAAGGAATGAGAACTTATTCTGCTAAGGTAGCGTTGGTAATAACTGATGGACAGTCAAAGGATCTGTTCGGCACAGCAGAAGCCTCCATACAATTAAAAGCTAAAGGAGTAACAGTGTTCGCTATTGGTGTTGGGAAAAAAATTAATGAAAATGAATTACAGGCCATCTCCTCCGATCCTGATTGCACCCATGTGTTCATTTTAAACGATTTTTCTGAAATTGAGACCATCATTAACGCGATACAGAAACGTGCATGTCGAGGTAAGATATTAATAATTTATATAGATAATTTATATGTTTTTTTTCTCATTTTCCAGTTTCAATAAATTGGTTTTGGCGTGGTTATTAAAAGATGAATTAATTTCTTTTCAACGGAATACAGTGATTTTTATGGGAAACAATCACTAGTTTATTACAAAAGCACGACGTTTGGACAAGCATCCTCTTATCGTTTTCAGTGTGTTTGATAACGATAAGAGGATACTTGTCGAAACGTCGTGCTTTTAGAATAAATTAGTGAGTGTTTCCCATAAATATTTTGTTCCGTTTAGGAGTTTCCCAATCCATAAATGCCCCTGAAAGAATATTATCATTTCTTTTTTTCTTCTATTTGAACGAATCGTGGTGGAGCCGTGCCGAGAGCTGAGATTCCAAAGCTTCCCATGGCTTTTTTACATCATACGCGTTTCATCTTTCTATACAATTTTGCCACAACGAAAAGGTCAAAACACAGTTTTTTTATAGTTCAAAATATCGTTTTACACAACATTAAGATCTGGTGGGGTTGTTATATAACTTCGTGCTGGTTGAGGTGACGGATTAGCCAATGAAACGGTCTGTTACGGCGTGTTCTTGGCGTGCGATGCACGGAACTGTGAGAAAATCAATAGAAACGTCAACGCCATAGGGTCAAATGTAACTCGTATGACGCGACCTTCCACTACCACTGGTCAGATCTTCATGTAGTGTAGACCATCGAAAGTATAAAAAACGAAACGAAATACAGATCTGTATTTTAATCAGATTGCGAAAATGCCAGCTGCTTCAATCAAGATGTCAGATTGGGACATCTATCACGATGTTATTTTCAATATACTTGAGGTATGACCCCTCATTCCCCATACTTCGCTCCTCATACCTACTATATAATGTTTATGTAATATTTTGTATTCATAGCTCAACTAGTATTCAAACGCGATCCTGGTGAAGATTCTGGAGAAATAGAAAAGCAGATACCCTTTACAGGGAATGAAACAACAGTAAACTTGGTCATTCCAGCACCACCCACAAATTCTTCAGTTAATTCCACTAACACTACAACCCTTGTGGTAAGTTATTGTCCAACAAAATGTATAAATATATAAATATATCAGGCGCGTGTTAAGAGGGTGGTGGGGGTATGGGGTTCGGCGGACCGTCCCCGCGCCGGCGCGGGGAATATTTTATCTCACTCCACAGTAATGCTATACATCTATGCACCTAAATGAGCAGAAATGGTGTTTCGAAACTTCTGAATTGACCAAATTCGCGGTTAGTCTTCCAACCCCGTCCTAACTACAAACTTGGCGTTGTATCCACCTTGGGCCCCCTACTGCTCAAATTCCTAGACACACCCATTGCATAGACGGTTGGTAATCTGATCCATTGCCGAGAAATAGCCGATTTCATGTGTGTGACACATACATACAGTTTCATTGATACGTAAAGTGCGGGTTAGGTGGCCGAATGGTTAGCAAGTGCGCGCTGTATCATAAAGCCTGTCACTGAGTCAACTGGCGAGGTTTCGATTATCTGTTGTACGTAACAAGGAGTAGGGTCGCCTGTCCAACTTCGTGAAGTTTCTCCGGGTCCTCCGGTTTCCTCTCACTGCTAAAGATCCCTACGCGCAAGCGGATTATTGTAATAAAATAAAACATATGTTAGTCCCAAAATTACATAGCTTGTGTCGAGTGGACGTGAAACCCCATTTCTCTCTCTAGTATTATTGTTTTTGTTACAGACTGACGTATCATGTAGTGTGGTGTATATCTATGCATCTTATGACTCAACTCATCCAAGTGCTGCTTTCTATGCCTATAGTGACGTAGCTCTAGCGGGATCACCATCCGTGATAACGATAAAAGATGAAAGTGGTCGACCTCTGTACATCACATACGAGGGTAAGAAATACAACCCGACTGCAACCAAGACCGCTGTAGACTGTGATAATCCTACTATTAATGTAACGGTTATCCAGGGCGAAAAGGCGGGTAAGTACCTCTATCACAATATTAAAACATATAGGGAGGCATCTCCCAGTATCATACTATTAAAACAAAGGGAGGTTACTACCAGTATCAGAATATTAAGACAAAGGGAGGTAACTGCCAGTATCACAATATTAAAAATACCGGCAGGTAAGTACAAGTGGCATACTATTAAAACAGAGGGGAGTAAGTATCAGCATCAGAATATGAAAACATATGGCGATAAATACCAGTATCACAATATTAAAACAAACGGGGTATCATACTATTAAAACCAAGGGAGTTAACGACCTGTATAACAATATTAAAACAAAGGGGGGTAAATACTACTATCACAATATTAAAAAGAAAGGGAGGTAAATACTAGTATAAAAATATTTAAAATAAAGGGAGATATGTACCAGTATCACAATATTAAAACAAAGGGTAGTAAGTACCAGTGTTACAATATTAAAACCAAGGGAGATTAATACTAGTAACACAATACTACATGTAAACCAAGAGAGTTAAGTACCAGTATCACAATATTAAAAATAAAGGGAGAGAGGTGCCCGTATCACAATATAAAAACAAAGGGGAGTAAGTAACAGTATCACAATATTAAAACAAAGGGGGTTAACTACCTGTATCAGGATATCAAAACAAAGGGGAGTAAGTACCAGTATCCCGATATTAAAAGAAAAGGCGGGGGAGGGTAGAGTACGTACTAGTTATTATTGTACTATTGAAACAAAGGGCGATACGAACTAATATCGCACTATTAAAAGAAGGGGGTATTAGTAGGTAGAGATAAGTCGTGACTGAGTGAGTATGACGATGATTAGGTGACAAAGGGGTGGGGCGGTTAACACAGCATCACAACTGGAGGTAAGTACCAGGGCCCTGTTTTTCGAAATCTTCACTAAAGATTAAATCCAAATTTTAGTTGATACTTCAAATTTTATTGGCTAAGCACCAGGCTAAGCACTTAAATCAATCTAATATTATCCAATCAAATTATTAAAATTGGGATTTTATCTTAGTTAAGATTTTCATGACACGGTCCCCTGTATCACACTATTAAAATAAAGGGAGGTCTTAGGTTCCATCCCGGTGTTAGCCCCAGAAAGTTCCTGGTGATCTTTAGGGCCTGGTTCGACATTGCTATAGTGGTGCTGTGAAAAGGAATGGGGAAGGAAAAGCCTCTAGTCTACAGATTTCCTCGTAGCACACTGCATGGAGTGTTCTCGTTTTCGTTAGCCCGGCTGGTTCATAATGACAGGACGTTAAATCCCTTTCTTAATTTAATATACATAGTATTAAAATATAAGATACAATAGACTAGGAAAGAAGGAACGCCTTCATTATACCACTTATTTTTCAAGAAGCCCACATAGCTCAGAAACTTTGATGTTGTTTTGTTCTTGCTGTATGGTGAATATTTCATTAAATTCTGTCTATTTGTTGAAATGTTTCAATACGAAGATGTGCTTTTTGTATTGAAGGAGCTGATATAACTTGTCTAGAAGATGGCGTAGAAAGGGAGTGTACTCCTCTTGATTTTCAAATAAGTCAATTCAAGAAATACACACTTAAAAGTAGGTTAATATGAGTTATTTCTGGTTTTAATTTGTTGACTGGGAAATCTAAAGTATGTATATAAAAATATCATAAACGGTTGCACAAATCGGTTGCACCTCTCAATATTAGAAAAGCGTAAAACCTGGCGCGTATCGTGTTCTAATGATACCTACCTGGTTAAATGGACAATATACTCCATCTAAATTCGAAACAGAAGATGTCTACCCCCTACTTATTGTTTCGGGTTGGAGTTTTCTCGATAGCACAGACGCTGTATGCAAAAAAAACTGGAATGTATGTGTGTGGGGGGAGGGGGGGGGGGTAACATGACACTCTCCCGTCATTTCTTTTGTACGATGAACAAAGGGTAAGTCATGACTGGATCTGGATCTTCTTAAGAAACATGTGATACGACATCTCCCTTAGTGGAAGCGAAAGATGAGTGCTAACCATAACTTTCGGTCATTTCGGGACTAACATATGGTTCAATATTATTTCAGTAATTTGCTTACACGTAGGGAGGAAACATGCGGATCGCGGAAAACCCCCATGGCTAGACATGCGATCCTACTCACGGTCATGTTTCAACAGGGAATGGAACCACGCGACTTGAGTCTGTTTTGTCATGCACATGTGTTAAACCACTGTACCACCAAACCACTATATAAAGTTATTCTAATTACCTGATATAAATTGTCTGCGGTATCACCTCGATGGGAGCGGACGTAAAATACACCCCCCCCCCTACACACACACACACACATACACCGGATATAATCATGGTAGGTATTAACCTGATATAATCATTCCGATTTCCTCCCACTGCTAAAAAAAACTACGCGCAAACTAAGTCATTTCGGGACTAACATATGGTTTAATTTTATTTCAATAATTTGCTTGTGCGAGGTGGTCTTTAGCAGTGAGAATAAACCGTAGGACCCGGAGAAAACCCACGATGCTGGACAGGTGACCCTACTGCTTGCCACGTACAAGCAGATATTCGAAAGCACGCCAGTTGACTAAATGACAGGCTTTATGATATAGTGCGCGCACGCTAACCATTCAGCCCCACCCCACCCCAAGGGAATATACCTTCACACTGATTGGTACCATACACAAACTATTCACCATCTATTCCCCGACAGAAGGTTCTGTTTTAAACCAATCTATGATAGACGTTTCACTCAGACATTTTGTTCAAAAATTAGTAAGTGGTGATTTCCCGTCAAAAGGCAAAACCTAGTAACTCACTTTTTTTTAATCAAAATTGAGTTAGGACCAAATGTGTAGTTACTATAGTATGTGCTTCCTGTTGTTGTCCTAGATATTCCAATCTTTTGATTTTGTAAGCAGTTACACCCATGACACAACCTAGCAACTTCATTCATTTGTCTAGTATACCACAGCAAAGTCCTAGTAACTCAATAGTCAAACCAATGGTAAAGCTAGGGTTTAATATGCATTCATTATGTGTTCCTTTGTTTTACTCAAAAAAAGAAAAAAGTGAGTTACTAGGTTTTGCGTTTTGACAGGAGTGATTGTGAAGGGTGAACTATTAACACAGTTCTTGATTACAAGAATCAAGATACTATAAGAAATGGGTTTAACCTTACAGTAAGTAATTGTTAGTTACATTCTTTTACCTTGGCATTCATGATCATAGCCATTTTGGTGTTACAATTGGTGTTGATATGCTCCATTTATTGTGTTCCCTTAGTTGAAGTAGTGAATGTTGTAAATCCTTGTTGTAGAGGCAGCTGGAGACCTAGATCGAACGCACCCAGCCTGTGGTCACGAGAACAGGAGTATAACGCCATTTTTAAAATGAAAAGGAGACTCGACTAACTGTAATACCATACATCTTTATTCATTGTCTTTTTAATGTTTCATGACATCATACGAAGGATATCAGCGCACAAACATTGGAAATAGCCTAACGTAAATAATCATAATGACGAACGCAGCACTTTTAGACTCGAACTTCCAGACTTGAAATAAGACATACCGGTTTAACACAGACGTGAAAACTGAAATATAGAAATAAATACAGCTTAACACAAAGTAAAACCAGGCAGGATAAATAAATGAATACTACATTAAACGAAATGTGACACACAAATGCAATATTACGGAATTATTTACCTCCAAGAGCCTGTTAACTTGACCACACGCAAAAACGAAAACGCATGGTTTCTAGGAAAGCCATTCGCAGGACTGACACAGGGAGCATAAATTACGCAGGGACATTAAGACATTTTACAATCAATGCTTTCAGTTACTATTTCGTTAAGAGTAGCGCAGTCTGGAAGTTTATAGCCCAACAAATTAATATACATCCAAAACATACATCAAATACATTTACAGCAGTACACAAAGTTCATATTATTAAACAAAACAATAACGTATCCCTTAAACTAAAGCTCTTCTATCATATTAACTCAAGGCTGTTCCAGCGTACAAACTGACCCGATTTAGGAATCGGTTACACTTGTTATCACATTGAATAATTATTCACATTCATGGTCCTCGTCATTTGAGGGTAACTTGTTGATGTTACAATTGGTGTTGATATGCTCCATTTATTGTGTTCCCTTAGTTGAAGTAGTGAATGTTGTAAATCCTTGTTGTAGAGGCAGCTGGAGACCTAGATCGAACGCACCCAGCCTGTGGTCACGAGAACAGGAGTATAACGCCATTTTTAAAATGAAAAGGAGACTCGACTAACTGTAATACCATACATCTTTATTCATTGTCTTTTTAATGTTTCATGACATCATACGAAGGATATCAGCGCACAAACATTGGAAATAGCCTAACGTAAATAATCATAATGACGAACGCAGCACTTTTAGACTCGAACTTCCAGACTTGAATTAAGACATACCGGTTTAACACAGACGTGAAAACTGAAATATAGAAATAAATACAGCTTAACACAACGTAAAACCAGGCAGGATAAATAATAAATACTACATTAAACGAAATGTGACACACAAATGCAATATTACGGAATATTATTTACCTCCAAGAGCCTGTTAACTTGACCACACGCAAAAACGAAAACGCATGGTTTCTAGGAAAGCCATTCGCAGGACTGACACAGGGAGCATAAATTACGCAGGGACATTAAGACATTTTACAATCAATGCTTTCAGTTACTATTTCGTTAAGAGTAGCGCAGTCTGGAAGTTTATAGCCCAACAAATTAATATACATCCAAAACATACATCAAATACATTTACAGCAGTACACAAAGTTCATATTATTAAACAAAACAATAACGTATCCCTTAAACTAAAGCTCTTCTATCATATTAACTCAAGGCTGTTCCAGCGTACAAACTGACCCGATTTAGGAATCGGTTACACTTGTTATCACATTGAATAATTATTCACATTCATGGTCCTCGTCATTTGAGGGTAACTTGTTGATGTTACAATTGGTGTTGATATGCTCCATTTATTTTGTTCCCTTAGGTGAAGTAGTGAATGTTGTGAATCCTTGTTACAAAGGAAATGATGTTTCTGATCCGACCAAAGCTTTCCACCCAAATCCTCTCGACCCTACCAAGTTGATCAAATGTGATGTTGATGGTAATATGTACGTCATACAATGTCCAGACGGAGAAGAATATAATCACGACAGGTTCACGTGTGGTGACAATAATGTGTTACCCACAGATCTTGGTGTAGCCTTGGTATCTGGAACAATCGCCATCCGAACATCAAACCCTCCAAATCAAGAGCTGATGGAGGCAGTGAATAGTATATATAATATAGCATTGACCGTCCAAGACCAAATACAGGGTCAGGGTGAGTTTAGAATTGAGTTATTCATATATGTTTATATACAAACTGGACGCAAGTGTAAATTGAAAGGCTCCCCTTCGATTCTAAGCCAAAATGGTAACAAAGTGCCAATCCGGGTGAGTTGGTTTAGAATTCATTAGTCATATATATGTTTAAAGCCGGATTCGTTTCAAAAAATGGACGCAAGTGTAAATGGAAATTCAGGAGGGGATAGGGTGTAGCTGCCATAATGTATGTTTGATTGAGAAATCAATGAGTAAGACTTAATTCGGAAATCCACATGAACATATGTTAGTACCAAAATGACCTAGTTTGTGTCGAGTGGATATTAGACCCTGCCTCTCTCTCTATCTCTCTCTCTCTCCACATAAACAACCAAACACCTAGCCACGAGTTCACAAAGCATTATCAGACTTAAGTTGATAATTTGCTCAACTTTCAATCACTGTTCATGGGAAATATCTTTGATCCAAAAACGCAAACTTTACACATAGTTTATAATTGATGTATTTGATACATTAAAACAACAAAATTATTATAAAGGGCTATATTTTAGTTAAAATAAGGTGAAAAAGTTTGAGTAAATGTGTAATGTTGCCTCTCGTGTCACAAGGGGGGTTGGGTGGCTGAATGGTTAGCGTGCGCGCACTGTATCATAAAGCCTGTCATTGAGTCATTGAGTCAACTGGCATGGTTTCGAGTAGGGTCCCCTGTCCAGCCTCGTGGGTTTTCTCTTGGTCCTCCGGTTTCCCTTCCAATGCTAAAGACCCCTACGCACAAGCGAATTATTAAAAATAAAATTAAACCATATGTTAGTCTCGAAATGATCTAGGTTGTGTCGAGTGGACGTTAAACCCCATGTCCTCTCTCTCTCCCTCTCTCTCTCTCTCCCTCTCTCTCTCTCGTGTCACTCATATCACCGTACTGACCAAAGAACGGACATGCTTGCAATAATTAGAATAAAAACTTCCAGAATTATCAAAACTGTTTCACTTTAACACAGAATAATTTACAGAATCTTGTATTCCTACTTGTGTTATTTCAGGACCTGAGCTGAATTGTAAAATTGATAATAAGTTACAGAACTGTACTTTATTTGATGTCCAGACCAGTCAGTACAGCACGTTCTTGTCAAAAGGTATTATCTATTAAATAAATCCTATGCATCGATTGTGTCGAGTGGACTATAAACCCCCATCTCCCTCTCTCTCTCTCTCTCTCTCTCTCTCTCTCTTTCTCTCTCTCTCTTTCTCTCTCGTTCCTATGCATCGGCATATATGCTCAACCAAATAAACCTGCCTTTTAAGTGTTTTTGCAGTACCATAACAAATCTGTTATCAAAATAGCCCATTAAATGTACACCCCGAACACATCCAAAAGTCAGTTTTCATTTTTTGACTCACGAGGATCCTTTAGCCCTGGCTGGTCACATATGCATAACACTCTGTCGGGTGTGGGCCTGTTTTGATTAGAATGAATGAATGAAATGGGGTTTAACGTCCTACGCTTAAGCACCGTACCTGGGCTAATTGAAGACGGGCATACGCCACAGTGTGCAATGAGGGAAATTTTGCCCGGGCAGCGGCGCTACGGCCTACTCTTATATCGAATTCCAACTGCCAAGGGATCTTTTACGTGCACTCCAATTTGTACACGGGACCTCGGTTTTTCGTCCCATCCGAACGACTAGGCAGCTGTCCTTGTCAGGCCCTCCTTCTGCATCACTGACAAGGGGAAATCACGCCGGAAAATCGAGATGAACTTTCTCGGCCAATGCAGGGATCGAACACTCAACCTCCAGGCTAGCGAACCGGCGCCTTATCCACTTAGCCACCGTGATCCCCTGTTTTGATTAGCCTGATCGGTGTAGAAAGGTCATCCCAAACTTAGGCTGCCTATCTACTGCTAGCTTCGGCTGGTAATGACGTAGGTGGAACGCTGTGTGCAGTATGTAGAAAGGTATGACGTTACAGACGCCTTCCCGCGTACAAACTGTGTGACGTCATCATAGATTTGGACTAAATACATATTTATACTAATCTATGTATCAAAAGTGAACTTCAAATCTCTTCCAAAACATATTCAAATTAATTTATCTATAGAAGGTGTACTTCAAATCCCTCCCAAAACATTTTTATCGGAAGAAACTATAATCACATGTCTGTCTATGTTCTCACAAGCGTTAGCCATTGTATTAGCACTGCATAAGAAGCGCGCCTTACGTCAGTCTAGGACATGGGCTCCGTTTAGGGGTTCTCCTCCTGTAAGTCCACCATGTGGGGTTTTATGGAATCCACAATTTTTCTAGTAAAATTGTGTGTTTCTACTTGCCATGTACACCAAAGACGCAATCTTTTTATATGGAAAAATTACTACAAGATAAAGCCTTTCGTTGAAATGTATCTTTAAAGCATTTTTGTTGTAAATATATTATTTAAGCAAGTAATTCACATGTGTACATTAATGCCAGAGTGATTCCTTGATATCTAATTTATCTCTTCAGATTCATGGTTGGGTGTTCCGAATCCGTGTGAACCGGGTGTTGATCTGACAGATAACAGTAATCGTCTACACATAAACGACCTTGACCCCAAGAAGTTTATAATTTGTGTTGAACCCAATACAATGTATGTTACCCAATGTCCCGGTAACCGGACATACGTCACAAAGTCATTTACTTGTGGAGGATGATTATTCACACACGATAGATACTTAAGTCACATATTCCCACATCACGTGTATTTTAAAGCGACATTGTATTGGAACATTGAAATCATATGATATCAGAACTTCAATTATACCCACATCATTTATAATTTGATGTTGCATAATATATTAACTTTATACCCCTAATTATAAATATATTAACTTTATTCCCCGCATTATTAAGTTACACTATATAGGAACTTTAATTAGACCAGACAATATATAATAAAAAAGAACGAGAATGCAATGCCTTTTGAAGACTCGATTTTACCTGTTCTCGCCTAGGTTGTTTTTTCTCCACAATTCGTAATGTCAGGCAATCAAACCTCTGCAGATCCAATCAGATATGTTTTTTCTTCAATCCAGTCTTTTTGATTTGCATAAATACTCCCACAAAACGATATCATAGCCAATTGTTTCCAATATTTACAATATTTTCGAGCGTTTTCATTCTGTCCGCGACTCCATGACGGTCTGACGCTGACGTCACACAAATAGGCGCATCCGACAGACCTCGTTAGTTTTTTGTTAAGGGGTTGCCGAATATTCCTGTTTTTTTTATTATATATTGTCTGGTGCGACATGATGTATGCATATATATACGGATAGAAGGTCAGATTCCTGTGATTAGACCCGCATTATTAACCGTAATAATCGATTAACCCGGTTTTTGAAAATAAGCCCCAGAAGATGGTTATTATTTCTATTTAAATCGCATTGCGTCATTTGTAATTTTCTCTAGAATTATGTTTTCGTCCAGAAGATATGTATGTGTATTATTTCTATTAAAGTCCCATTGGGCCTTCAGTATTTTCAACTAAAATTTCAAATTTTCTTCCGGCTTAATCCACGCTAATATGCACTCGTATTGATTGTTTAACCTTTTAATTTAAGAAAAAAATTAAAATGCGAACGCTACGTAATCTACCGATTTGGATGCAATTGGATTTAATACAGACCTATCAACTATATTCACAAACAATAAAATGGTGGTGGGCTTTTATATAGCGAGCAGCATAGATTGATGAAATTTCGATCCAGAATATCTTTGTAAATACTGAACTAAATTAAAACTTTTTTTTGCCTGATACTTCCTTTCTGACTCCTCTGTCACAATTTTGTAGTTTACAATGACACAATGAGACATTAATTATTATTTGAAACTTAATTTGTTTAGCGAGATAATAGTATTTTACTTTATAAGCTAGATAATTGTATTTTACTTTATAAGCTAGATAAATGCATTGTGTTCTATCTGATAAACGAAATAATTGTATTTTACTTTGTAAGCTAAATAATTGTATTCTACTTTGTAAGCTAAATAATTGTATTCTACTTTATAAGCTAGATAATTTTATTTTACTTTATAAGCTAGATAATTGTATTCTACTTTATAAGTTAGATAATTGTATTCTACTTGGTAAGCTAGATAATTGTATTCTACTTTGTAAGCTGGATAATTGTATTCTACTTGGTAAGCTAGATAATTGTATTCTACTTGGTAAGCTAGATAATTGTATTCTACTTTGTAAGCTGGATAATTGTATTCTACTTGGTAAGCTAGATAATTGTATTTTACTTTATAAGCTAGATAATTGTATTCTACTTGGTAAGCTAGATAATTGTATTCTACTTGGTAAACTAGATAATTGTATTTTACTTGGTAAGCTTAATAATTGTATTCTACTTGGTAAGCTGGATAATTGTATTCTACTTTATAAGCTAGATAATTGCATTCTACTGTATAAGCTAGATACTTGTATTCTATTTTATAAGCTGAATAATTGTATTCTACTTGGTAAGCTAGATAACTGTATTCTGCTTTATAGCCTAAACAATTGCATTCTACTTGGTAAGCTGGATAATTGTATTCTACTTTGTAAACTAGATAATTGTATTCTACTTTATAAGCTAGATAATTGTATTCTACTTTATAAGCTAGATAATTGTATTCTACTTTATAAGCTAGATAATTGTATTCTACATTATAAGCTAGATAATTGTATTCTACTTTATAAGCTAGATAATTGTATTCTACTTGGTAAGCTGGATAATTGTATTCTACTTGGTAAGCTAGATAATGGTATTCTACTTTATAAGTTAGATAATTGTATTCTACTTTATAAGCTAGATAATTGTATTCTACTTTATAAGCTAGATAATTGTATTCTACTTGGTAAGCTGGATAATTGTATTCTACTTTGTAAACTAGATAATTGTATTCTACTTTGTAAACTAGATAATTGTATTCTACTTTATAAGCTAGATAATTGTATTCTACTTGGTAAGCTAGATAATTGTATTCTACTTTATAAGCTAGATAATTGTATTCTACTTGGTAAGCTGGATAAATTTATTCTACTTTGAAAGCTAGATAACTGGTCTCTATTATATATAAGCTAGACAATTCTCAATCTGATTACAATACAGATCTGTGTTTCGTTTCATTTTTTTATTCTTTCCATGGCCTCCACTACATGAAGATCTGACCAGTTGTAATGGAAGATGGTGTCAGACATTTAATTAACCAAACAGCGTTGTTGTTTCTAGTAGGATACCCACAATTCAATGCGCCACACGCCGAGAACTCACCGCAACAGACCGTTTCATTGACTAACCCCTCCCATCAACAAGAACGTGGGTTGTATAGCATCACTTTGGTGTAGTACCTAGAGTTTTCGTCGCACAGAAACTAAATTCTGGGTAATCATTAGAGTGCCGCATGCATTAGTTGTTTGGTGTAGTCCCCAGAGTCTTCGACGCACAGAAACTAACCTCTTGGAATCCCATTGTCTGGCTGAAGACAATTAGAAACAAGATCCAGTGGAGACACATCAAATAAATCGTGTTGGGACCGGGGGAAGAGGGGGGGGGGGGCTGTATGGGACATTCGGATCGCAGCATATCTGAAATACGGTATATGTTTAACACTGCTTCAGAGTGTTGAAAATCGAGATGGTGCCACGTGATATTTCCCAGTCGCAAGGGAGCTCAAAATTTAGGGGAGAGGTGGTTAGATGGCCCATAATTATAAGCGCGTCATTCGGTCCCCTTCACTTCGACCCTGCTTCGCCCGGGTTTGATTTACTCTAGAGACAATTGGTTCTACCGAGTTTTAGTAATAACTCTACAAAAAAACGTCGTTTTCATAGTTTTTGTTTATGTTGAGCACAATTCACACCACTGCAACAATAATAAAGAATTAGACTTCTTCACAACAAAAACATTTAGTTAGGTAGACTACTTCGTAACATAAATAACAAATAGTAATTTAGACTTTTTCATAACAATAATACCAAATTATAGTCTATTTCACAGCAATGATAACAAATAGTTAGTTAGACTGCTTCATAACATTAATAACAAATAGTTAGACTACTTCACAGCAAAATAACAAATAGTACGTTAGACTGCCTAATAACAATGATACCAAATAGTTAATAATTAGCTTCTTTAACGGTGTATAATAATGGACTATATAAACATAATATAACTTATATATAGAGGATATTTGTCGTTTTAGGGTGAAAAACATATTTTATTTCATCGAGAAGGAAGAAAACTTATATTTTCACGAAAGCGTAGCATGAGTGAAAATATAAACGTTTTCTTGCTTAGAGAAATGTTCTATTTTTTTATGATTTTACAATCATTTTAGGTAAAAACAACATGGACTACTGCTAGCCAGTAGAATAACACTTTTACTTCACTGATAAAACGCGGTATTCTACTACTGATCATAAAATAAAAACTTATATTATGATTTACACTAAGTATTACATTTGTTGTGTAAGGTTACAGTCTTGTATTATAATAACTTAAAATAATTATAATGTATGTATCCGACCACTTATCAAATTACAATAAACTCAATATAATTATAATGTATGTATCAAATTACAATAAACTCAATATAATTATAATGTATGTATCGAATTACAATAAACTCAATATATTTTTTTTTTGTGGCAGGTCGTTTTTTAAATTACAATAAACCCAATCTCTTGTTTGAGGCCATTACACAAATTAAAATATAGACGCTATTCAGCGCGTAAATTTTAATGCAAACGTGACGCGAATCCAATATCATCTAGTATAAAAGTAATACGAATAGCATTGGATGTTAGATGTGTATTTTAAACTGATTAACATACGAAGACTCTAAATTAAAACCATATGCCATATAAGCTGTGTATTTATATTACGATACATGGCAGGCAAGTGCGCGTTTTAATCTAATGGGGAAAGGGGGATTATTCGAGTACGTATTCCAAACGTTGTCTTCTGACAACCGGCATTGGCATGATCACGCCGCATCCAAGTTCTAGCTGGGGAATAGGTCCCAGGCCCAGGCACCCAATTGGAATAGTACCAAATCGGGTAATTCTTGCTAACCAACGACGCCGATGGTGCTATTTTATATTTATATCGACTCGCGTCTACCGGATAATAAATGCGATTGGAGAAAATGGGTTTATTATCACTTATCACAGATTCACGTTTTTCAGTTGACATCCCATCTTCTTCAGTTGACATCCCATCTTCTTCAGTTGACATCCCATCTTCTTCAGTTGACATCCAATCTTTTTCAGTTGACATCCCATCGTCTTCAGTTGGTATCCCATCGTCTTTAGTTGGTATCCCATCGTCTTCAGTTGGTATCCCATCTTCAGACATTTTACTTTTCTCACTTTCAGCCGTTATACCATCTATTTCAGACATTGCATCTACAAATATATTCATATTTTCTGATAATTTTACACAGGGGACACAGTTACTCAGAGGGTAGGATGGTCGCTCATTAACCACAAGGCTTCAAGATGGATCACGGATTTTTTTTCAGCGTTGTTTCCCCTTGTCAGTGGTCCAGTACGGTGGGTCTGGCAAGGAATACTGTCATGTAGTTTGGATGGGGCGTGAGACAGAAAGAGAGAGAGAGAGAGAGAAGGTGGGGACAACGTACACTCAACACAAACTAACTCATTCGGGACTAACAAGGGACGATTCTGTTTCAGTACTCCGGTTGCAGGTAGAGGAGATGCTAATTGGAGGCCGGTTGGGGAGGTTCGGGAATTTCCGGAGCTCGAAATGGCCGCTTTTTATAAATTAGTATTTTACATTACGGCGTAGGGTTACATCATTTTATTTTTTGACAGCAAGGGTCACCCGTTGTAATTTAAGTCCCATGAATGAATGAATGAAATGGGGTTTAACGCCCTTCAAATGGGCCAATTGAAGACGGGCATACGCCAACAGTGTGCTATGAGGGAAATTTTGCCCGGGCAGCGGCGCTACGGCCTACTCTTATATCGAATTCCAACTGCCGAGGGATCTTTTACGTGCACTCCAATTTGTACACGGGACCGCGGTTTTTTGTCCCATCCGAACGACTAGGCAGCTGTCCTTGTCAGGCCCTCCTTCTGCATCACTGACAAGGGGAAATCACGCCGGAAAATCGAGATGAACTTTCTCGGCCAATGCAGGGATCGAACACTCAACCTCCAGGCTAGCGAACCAGCGCCTTTTCCACTTAGCCACCGTGATCCTTGATTGAATAAACAAACTAATCAATTCCACTGTCTATAATCCTTGTACGTTTATGGGGAGTATTGTAATTGTTTATAGCAATCGAGAACTTTCTTCAACAATATTACTGGCTCCAAAAAGTAGTTCCTTTTTTTAATTTACCAATGAAATTAACGTAAAGCGATATCTCCTAATAAGGATTATGATTATGAAATCGGTAGATTATGAAATTTTTCACAAAGCGATATCTACTGTAGAACGTTTTATTGGGAGATAAATATCGCGCCTCTTAAACTGTTTAAGATATCTTTATGAGACCCGGTGTGGTTTCCCCTTGTCAGTAGTGCAGGAGAAATGGAGTTTAACGTCCACTCGAAACAAACTAGGTCATTTCGAGACTAACACACGGTTCAATTTTATTTCTATAATTCGCTTGCGCTTAGGGTGCTGTAGTAGTGGGAGAAAACCGGAGGACCCGGATAAAACCAACGTAGTTGGACAGGCGACCCTCCTCCTTGTCACGTACAACCACGCCAGTTGACTCAATGACAGACCTTATGATACAGCACGCAAGTGCTAACCATTCGGCCATCCAGCCCCCGGACTAACAAGGACCGTCCAGTAGATCGGATGGCACGAAAAAACGAGGTCCCGTCAAAACACTTTGGCGTGCACATAAGGGACCCCTTGGTAGTTGGAATTTGACAGAAGCGTAGGCCGTAGCGGCGCTGTCCGGGCATAAATTCCCTATATAGCACACTGTATGACGTGTGCACGGCGTTATTAGCTCGGACAGAGCAGAACAGTAGGGCGACGTTAAACCCCAGACGTTGTATAGACATACAGAGTTCATTTCAAGTCTTTTTCAGCCATTTTGAAAAAAGAACTACTACTTACGTGATACGTAGTCTATTTATCAATATAGCTTGATAGATACAATGTATATATATATATATATATTATACAACTAATGTGTGGCTATTACGTCGTTCCTTCGAACTGCCTCGCTGTTAAAAGAGCCAATATCAAATATCAAACTAGTATATGTCTAGGTTGCTTTGTTTACCTTAGCAACGGGTATAACTGAAACAAAGCCAGTTAAAGTTGAATATCAGTGTCAGTCATTATCACATATGTACGGTTGCATATATACGACTTTTAAATATTTTGTAGTTTTGGGTTTTGTTTTTCAGATTTGGGGTTTGTTTTGCTGGATTGGCTACTGATACTTGAACTTTTGAGTGGGCGTGTCTCTTCTTCCCGTTCAATCAAATCTATCGCTTGAGTACAGCAACATGACAGTCCTTCGTTCAATCAGGGGTCTTGCCTAAAACTTTGGACAAAGATTTAAGGTATTAAAAACGATGAAAGTCTGTTCGTCTCCATACAGTATTGTTAACTTTATGTCAATGTTGATAGCCTCGTTTGTCACGCAATTAGTTTTATTGCAATATTCTGCTATGCGCTGGTTAATTGGGCTGGTTTATTCCCATAACGCCGACTCACCGAGTTTTGGGGGGGACAATTTTGGTCGGTGTTAAGGGGTTGACTGGCCAAGAACAATAGACCCAAGCTGGGGGATAAAACTAATTAAGCCGATAATTTTGGGAGCATTTATTTTTTTTAAAAATTTATAACAACCTTTAACTTTTAAAATAACAATACAAATAATTTTAACTTTTGACACGCATAAAATGTCCAACATAGTCCAACAATTCTAACAAATTCAATATCCTCCTACTTCAAATCTATGTTTTGCATCTTCGATTTTTCTGTTGATATCTGTGTATTTTTTCCTTTTAGGTGGTTGTCGTTGGCCACTTGAATACTGCAACAACTGAATCTCTATCGTCTTTTGCTCTTCAAAAATGCCATCACTTCAAAAATATCCGGATGAGCTTTTCCAATTAATTTTTTTAGACGCCCGTGCAACCCCTCTAAAGAATTGTTAGTTATTCGCGTTGTTTGGTTGTGGTTCCATTGTACTAGAGTAAATTGACCGTCTAACCATTGGGTAACCATATAGTCGGCCAGTTTTTGAAATTTCTCATTATCTGGTACCTCGGCCATTATTTTGATCCATGCGTCATCGATCTGCAAATAAAAGAAAGATACATACAAATTATCTATATTTACAATATAGCTATATTAACTATATATTTATATTAACTATTCACTAAATATAATGGATACTTACATCAGTCACGGGCAATAATGGTATCCCGATACACCGTCTAACGAATTTGCATGTTTCTTCTTCTCGATATCACGTTTGCAGAAACAGTTGTTGGACTTTTCTCCAAATACATTGACCATAGTAGTGAAAATAACACTATAGCCAGTGAGTTGAATTTAAGTGAACTATATTAATAATGACTGGTCCCTACCTCATTAACGCCTTTAATCCGTTCTTAACCCATCAGAGAGTGCCGCGGTCGACTTTCCAAACTCTGGTGAGTCGGCTTTATGGGAAGACACCATTGGGCTAATAAAAACGTGAGCCATGACGTAACGTTATGTAAACATATTTGGTCCCATTTGACGCCCTGTGTAATGCCTTTGTAACGCAGTAAGCGAATGGTTGTTAATAATGGGACTATTGACCAATCATAATTTAGAACAAGAATCTGTTCTCTTGCCAGCAGTGAGAAATGGGATTAGCTCTAATCAAACGGAACACTGCGAGGAGTATGGAATCACCGTGGTCCACAAAATATACATGTACCATGTACCTGAAGCTCTGAACCGGTCCCCACAACGTCGTAAATAACATAACATACATTATTTATAGCTATATTTGTCCCCGTCATTCCTTTAATTTTTACTTTAAAGCGACAGAGTCTTCTTTATTCTTCTTGTTTAATTGACGAAAAGGGGGATCACGTGGATAAGCGGGTAAGGCGCTGGCTCGCTAGTCTGGAGGTCGAGTGTTCGATCCCTGCATTGTCCGGTGTGGTTTCCCCTTGTCTGTGATGCAGAACGGATGGCCTGACAAGGACAGTTGTCTAGTCGTTCGGATGGGACGAAAACCCGAGATCCTATGTACACATTGGTGTACACGTAAAAGATCCTTTGGCAGTTGGAATTCGATGTAAGAGTAGGCCGTAGAGCCACTGTCCGGGCAAAATTTCCACCATAGCACACAATGCCCGTCTTCCATTTGCCCAGGTTAGGTGCATAACAGTAGGATGTTAAACCCTATTTCATTTCATTTAATGACAATGATAAGCAGATCAGAAGTTGACGTTAAATGTTATTATCTCCCTTGCCATGTCGGCATTTGTGGGTTATTTTAGAGTGACTGAGAGAGAGAGAGAGAGAGAGAGAGAGAGAGAGAGAGAGAGAGAGAGAAAAAGAGAGATATGGGTTTCATGTCCACTCGACACAATTTAGGTCATTTCGGGACCAACATATGTTTTAATTTTATTTCAACAATTCTCTTGTGTGTAGGGGTCTTTAGAAGTGGGAGGAAACTGGAGGATCCCGAGAAAACCTACGAGGTTGGACAGACGACCCTACTCCTTGCCACGTACACCAGGGGATTCGAAACCGCGCCAGTTAAATCAATGACAGACTTTAGGATACAACGCTAACCATTTAGCCAACCACCCCCCTTTAGAGGGACTGAGTTTTGTTTATTTGCGTGACTGCGTCGCAATGGGGTTTAACGCCCTCTTGTTTTACACCCACCAGCGTAATGTAGACGAACATACTGAATGAATGAATGAAATGGGGTTTAACGTCCTACTGTTATGCACTTAACCTGAGCTAATTGAAGACGGACATATGCCATGTAGTGTGTAAAGAGTGAAATTTTGCCCAGACATTGAAGTTTTCCGCTTCCTCAGCACTTAATTCCAACTGCCAATGGTGGCGTAACTAGCCTGGGGCGGGGGCTGATGTGCTGAAATATAGTATTTTATAATGAACAATAAGGGAAAGGGTCTAATCCAGCTCAGGTATATTGTATTTCCAGATCTCGATAGGGCTTACCGAATATCCCCACTGTATATAGAATATTCACAGCTACTCTGGTGTGCTCGCTCGGCCCAAGATGAACGATCCTTCAGCAGGTTAAAACTGGGAATTTCGGTTGGTTGAACTTTAGATTGCATTTGAGTTGTTGATTGTAGAGTTTGGCTGGAAGGAGGCCGCCAGCAGGATGAAATCCGCCTCTCGCTGTGGCTCGGGAGCCAGTTACGCCAATGGCCGTCAAAGGTTGTTTTACATGCAATCGACATCTCGTTTTTTTCCGTCTGGACGACTATTGTACCTCGCCATTCCCATTAATCTAACAGCGCTATACAACCGGAGACCCGACTAAATAAACATCTCGACCAGGGACAGCATATAGAGAATATAGTTGAACCAGACAAACATAAGATAAATTCGGGGATTGACTGACAAATCCTCAATAAGAGAGAGAGACAGAGAGAGAGAGAGAGGGGGGGCGTATACTCATCACAAACTTAATCTCTTCCGGACTGAAATAAAGTTCAATTTTATTTCAGTGAATTGCATGCGCATTGCGCTCTCTCTCTCTCTCTCTCTCTCTCTCTCTCTCTCTCTCTCTCTCTCTCTCTCTCTCTCTCTCGCCTAAACAGCCTTGATCGCCTGAAACAGACATTCGATTGTTAATGCAACCGAATCCAGCCTTCGTAGCCCACCCATTCCACTCGACAAAAACTAGGTTATTTCCGAACTCAAATACTGTTCAATTTCATTTCAATATTTCTCGTCCGTCATCAGCTGTGGGATGAAACCTGATCATGAAGACCCAGAAGTTGGGCTTGCTCTAGAAAAGGAATGTGACTAGCATCACCAATGAAATAGTCAGTAGCGGATTAAACCGGAGGCGCCATAGGTCCTAACCTCCGACCCGGTTTTTGAAAATCTTAAAGAATAAAACTGAAAGAAAACATGGAATTCGGGGAGAGGATTTGATATAGACCACCTGAGACAGGGCCCACAAGCCCGGCGGAGGGGCCCCCATTACTATAAAATGCCCCCGCCCCCCAAGTCCAAAGAAAGCTGTTGTTTTTATGGAGGTCTTTGTCTGTTTGGCGCACTTACTGTTATCTATGTGGCAGCATTCTTTATCCGCTCCAGTACGAATTGCCTTCCACTGGAGGAGAGAGAGAGAAATGGGGTTTAACGTCCACTCGAAACAAACTACATTGTAGGTCATTTCGGGACTAACATATGTTTTTTAAAATTTTGTTCCAATAATTCTCTTGCGCGTAGGGGTCTTTAGCAGTGGGAGGAAACTGGAGGACCGGAGAAAACCCACGAGGTTTGACAGGCGACCCGACTCTTGCCACTTATAGACGGGGATTCGAAACCACGCCAGTTGACTCAATGACAGGCTTTATGATACAGCGCGCACGTTAACCTTTTAGCCATCCAACCCCCCTCTTCCATTGGAGTTAGCCCAGGTTAGGTGCAGAAACGTAGGACGTTAAACCCCATTTCATTTATTCATTCATTCATTTATTCTTACATTGGAGAGTCGCGGTGGCTCGGTTGGTAAGACATTGGCTCCTGAACCTGGGAAGTCGACGTTCGTTCCCATCGTTAATGGGTGTTGCATTACGGATAAGCACTTGAACCGTTTGAATTAAGTTCACGGAAAACTACTTGGAATCATAACGATGCAACTTTCCCGTTGATAAGGAAGAATCAATACGTATGAAATATGAGATACGGGTTATTCGGATATCAAGTTAGTAAATAAGATTATATCTACTACTTGTAAATTCCGTATCCTATAGTTCTTGTAATAAGGAAGAGCCAACGCGGAGTGTGAAATATGAGATACTTATTCGGATATCAAGTAGGTAAATAAGATAATATATCTACTACTTGTAAGATCCGTATCCTATAGCGCTAGAAATGAAATGAAATGGATTTTAACATCTTACTGTTCTGCTCCGAACTGGAGAGAGGGACAGAGGGAGAGAGAGAAAGAGAGAGAGAGAGAGATGGATGGGGTTTAACGTCCACTCGACACAAACTAGTTCATTTCGGGACAAACATAGGGTTTAACTTTATTTCAATAATTCGCTTGTGCGTAGGGGTCTTTAGCTGTGGGAGGAAATTGGAGGACCTAGAGAAAACCCACGAGGTTGGACAGGCGACCCTACTGCTTGTCACGTACAACCGGGGATTCGAAAAAACGCCAGTTGACTCAATGACAGACTTTGCAATACAATTTGCCGACGTGATTTCACCTAGTTAGTGATGTAGAACGGAGAACCTGACAGGATAGTTGTTTAGTTGTTCGACGTCCCTTGTACAAATTGGCATGCACGTAAAAGATCCATTGGCAGTTGGAATTCGATATACATTAAATTTACGACTTTAAATCTGTCTCATAATCCTTGATCAAGACAAGTAATTGAAATAAATATAAATATGATGACCCATTCGTACCTTATTACGTTCTGATATTGCCTATCATTTACTAGGTGATTTATTTACAAGCCCCCCATCGCATTATTATAAATAGACTACTCCAGGTTAAATGCGTCATAAAAAAATTATATCATATCTAGATTTAGTGATGACACGGATGAGATGGGTGATAACAATCTATAACTGCTTTATTACACAACAGTGTTTTCTGTAATCGACCACACCCTTAAAGCAAGAATTTCATATTTTCTAAGAAAGTCAAAACATAATTAATTATTTCTATGTCTTTTGCTCAATAGGTTATCAACACACTATAATACGACCACGGGCATTATTTCCCACCCTTTAACATCATTGACACAGGAAATAATTATAACTTAATTACATCTCTTATTTTCCTATTGTCCCCATGCATTAGCCATCTTTAAACGTCGGAATTTGAAGTTGAAAATGATATTTTTGCCAATGTTTCAGCTGGCAATAGAGAATTATAGGATTAATAGGATTGAAAATTTAACCGCGTTAATGTGTTTGTAAGTTATTCATATCTGTGAGTTAAGCAGCTGATACTAAGCGATGTTTCGAAAAGGATTGAGAAAGTTCATCTCGATTTTCCGGCGTAATTTTCCTTGTCAGTGATGCAGAAGGAGGGTCTGACAAGGACAGCTGCCTAGTCGTTCGGATGGGACGAAAAACCGAGGTCCCGTGTACACATTGGAGTGCACGTAAAAGACACCTTGGCAGTTGGAATTCGATATAAGAGTAAGCCGTAGCGCCGCTACCCGGGAAAAATTTCCCTCGTTGCACACTGTATGGCGTATGCCCGTCTTTACTAGCTCAGTTTAAGAGCAGAACAGTAGGACGTTAAACCCCATTTCATTTCTATATCTTTTCAGGACAATTCGTTTATCGTTGAAATCGTATATCACTAAATCAAACTAACTAAACGCTTTAAAACTCCTTAGACCAGGTGACACACCCACCCCACCCCACCCCCCGACTAGGCCCCCAAGTTAGTGCGCAACTATAGATTGTTTTTAATATTTTAGATATTTTATAACTCATAATTTTTCAAAAGCAAGTCAACTCAGAATTTTATGTACATATTATGGCCTTGTGTCGACATCGTCTTATGAATATCTACCGTTATAATCTATTGTATGTGTTTTGTACGTTCTTACCAAGGGATCTTTATCTTCCACACCCTGTAAAATACGTAAACTGAATATATCAAGTCGCCTAACTTCCACTTGACACAAACTAGGTCATTTCAGGACTAACATATGGTTTTAATTTTATTTCAATTATTCGCTTGCGCGTAAGGGTCTATCTTAAGCAGTGGGAGGAAACCGGAGGACCCGGAGAAACTCCACGAGGATAATCAGTCGACCGGGGAATCGAAAACACTGCAGTTGACTCATTTACAGGCTTTATGATACAGGGCGCGCGTGCTAACCTTTCGGTCACCCCCCCCCCATCTAACTTTTCAAAGAGAGAGAGGGGGGGAGAGAGAGAGAGAGAGAGAGAGAGAAATGGGGTTTAACGTCCACTCAACACAATTAGGTCATTTCGGGACTAACATATGGTTCTAATTTCATTTCAATAATTCGCTTGTGCGTAGGGGTCTTTAGCCGTGGGGGAAACCGGAGTGCCCGGAGGAAACCCACGAGGTTGAGAAGGGGCCCTATCTCCATGCCATAAACATTGTCGATGGAAGCGATCAGCAAAAGCAGCAATGCTTGTTATCGTTTCTACATATACATGTAGAATGTAAATATATCTGGGATGGATTAAACATGCATTATTCAAGAGCTCAATCTGCCTAGTGCAGGTCTTTATTTGGGCATGAAATGTTTTCTAAAGTATTAATTAGACATTAATTAACTGATCCAGGCCTCAATCAACTTTGGATGGCATCAGATTGCTCCGATATTAAACAGATTAAAACGTTTCAGTCATAAATCAAATATGGCGCGCCCAGACGCTTCACGTCTTGGCTTTGATCAACCAGGACCGTGGTTGAAATTATTGCACAGGTCGGCAATATCTTCGCTTGCAATAGAGTAATTTGAATGAAATTTTCAAATTATTCATTTTACATCATCTGGCTAGTTCTTATCTATATCTTGAATAATGTTACTTTAAGAAATCGTGTATCCGTCTTTGTTTATCTCGCTTGGCACAGACACGCAGAGTGGGCAACATAGTCACAATAGAATTAAACAATTCAGAATTCTTAATACCATCTGATACTGGGAGATATCAGCCATAAAGGAAGTAATCTATACAAAGCTTTATAACATTATTACCAAATATGGACATAAAGGTTATGGCCTTCGGGTAATGGTCGTACGGGTATTTATTACAATTTTTGAGAATGGTAGTATTATGTTAAATATGAATACATGCTTTGATCTATTATCTAACTCTTTCTCAAGTTTTCGTTGGGTAGAACGCTTTCTGCCACAGATCGAGCAACATGTGGCAAACTCTTGCCCAAGAGCATGTATGAGGCTCACCATGAAAAAATTAAGATACACAAGATGGAAGTAGAGATAATAAAACATGCAATTTTCGGCCCTACATTTCAAACTAACCGACCTCTTGCCTCTTGTAAAATGTCAACAAAAAGCGCCATGCAAAAGATGAAAAGGGGAAAGGGGCCGAAAGACTAAAAAAAAAACTCACGCCCTACGGCGTTGAAATATTTAGTGAGCTGTGTCCATATGAATCCCACATTATCAAAACAATGAAATGTGGGGAAAGTGAGGTTAAACCAAAACCGTTTATCTATAGCTCAGGTTAATTGGTTTCCCATTAATAGTGTTAATACACTGATCTTTATAAATAAAAGGGTACCTCACTTTCCCCAAATTTCATTGTGGGTGTAGGACTATAGTCTTTCATTAAAGGACCCTTACCACTCTTGTTGTAGCTGAATAATATGTCCAAATCATTATTCTGGTCAACAAATTGTACTATTTTACAATATTCCAATTATTTGATGATAAAAATTTCATCTTAACACGCCTAATTTTAAAAACTGGAAAAATTCAACCACATGGTAACAACATCGTTTGAAAAGCTTTACGTAAACACTTTCAAATGCAACTTGGATTTAAACATATTTTCGAACCCTCTGGACAAGTTAAATAGGTTTTAATGGATAGTTTACACAACAGGTAGGACACTTAAACATCTAGTAGTTAGAATAAGGCTATTTTTTCTGGACCTGAAAAGCCAACAAGAGTGTTATTGTCCCTTTAAGGGGCCATTTACAACCAATACTTCACAACGGAAAACTCTATCAGGGATTTTTTTTTGGATAACAATCACTAGCAACTTTAATAGTGCAACGTTTCAACAAGTACCCTCTTGTCGGTTTTTTTTAGTTTTTTTTAGTTTATTTACAAATATACACGTATACAAAATTATAATAGGTACAATTGACAATATATTAGTAACAATATAAATATAAACCCCATAAATCTATCATACTTTTGATAAATAAGTATATACAATATTATACAATTAAAAGGAAGGGAATGCTATTATTTATAAAGATCGATGTAATAACACTATTTTAATAGTGTTTATACACCGATTTTGAGATCGGCCCTTCTGGCTGTGAAGTAGTCAGGGGGGAGTCCATAAAAACCACCCTGAGATGAACTCGATCTGCCGACCCCCCACCTTCTCGATTCTGCATGATTTTGCATGGTTTTATCGTGGAATGACTCTTAATTATATTTGATTCTTATCTGTGTTGCATAGGCCTATTCTATGTGTTTGCCTACTATTCACATACCTGTATAATTTGCTTGATCAAGACGAGAGAATCCTTTTCGAATGAATGAATGAAATGGGGTTGAACGTCCTACGCTTAAGCACCTAACCCGGGCTAATTGAAGACGGGCATACGCCATACAGTGTGCTACGAGGGAAATTTTTTTGCCCGGGCAGCGGCGCTACGGCCTACTCTTATATCGAGTTCCAACTGCCAAGGTGTCTTTTACGTGCACTCCAATGTGTACACGGGACCTCGGTTTTTCGTCCCATCCGAACGACTAGGCAGCTGTCCTTGTCAGACCCTCCTTCTGCATCACTGACAAGGAAAATTACGCCGGAAAATCGAGATGAACTTTCTCAATCCTTTTCGAAACATCGCTTAGTATCAGCTGCTTAACTCACAGATATGAATAACTTACAAACACATTAACGCGGTTAAATTTTCAATCCTATTAATCCTATAATTCTCTATTGCCAGCTGAAACATTGGCAAAAATATCATTTTCAACTTCAAATTCCGACGTTTAAAGATGGCTAATGCATGGGGACAATAGGAAAATAAGAGATGTAATTAAGTTATAATTATTTCCTGTGTCAATGATGTTAAAGGGTGGGAAATAATGCCCGTGGTCGTATTATAGTGTGTTGATAACCTATTGAGCAAAAGACATAGAAATAATTAATTATGTTTTGACTTTCTTAGAAAATATGAAATTCTTGCTTTAAGGGTGTGGTCGATTACAGAAAACACTGTTGTGTAATAAAGCAGTTATAGATTGTTACCACCCATCTCATCCGTGTCATCACTAAATCTAGATATGATATAATTTTTTTATGACGCATTTAACCTGGAGTAATCTATTTATAATAATGCGATGGGGGGCTTGTAAATAAATCACCTAGTAAATGATAGGCAATATCAGAACGTAATAAAGTACGAATGGGTCATCATATTTATATTTATTTCAATTACTTGTCTTGATCAAGGATTATGAGACAGGTTTAAAGTCGTAAATTTAATGTCGTAAATAGTAATGTCACGTGACGTGACACGACCTCAACTGTATGATAGAGATAAAAGACGGGTATAACTACGTGCTTGATTGTCCTCGGGGGGGGGGGGGGTCTAGCACGTGCGCGCTGTATCATAAGGTCTGTCGTTGAGTGAACTGGCATGGTTTCGAATCCCCAGTTGTATGTGAAAAGGAGTCATGTCGCCTGACCAACCTCGTGGGTTTTCTCCGGGTCCTCCGGTTTCCTCCCACTACTAAAGACCCCTACGCGCAAATGAACTAATGCAAGGAAATTAAACCATATGTTAGTCCCGAATTGACCTAGTTTGTGTCAAAACCACTCTAATTAAATAAATGACAAACTGATTTGGCGAGGATGGCTTGCTGACAGTGCCTCATGACCGAGATCTCGAGGATTTTAGGCGTAATGACCCGTCGCTAATCTCATCTGTAAAGTGAAGTTCAGTACAAAACAGCTCCAAGGAATTATAATTTACAATTATTCGATCAAGGTTAAATTATTTAAAGGACCTAAGTCCGTAACTCAAAATCCTCCAAAATCTTTAACATCGAAAACACGAATTATTGGCCATTTTAAATCAACATTGATGATGTAAACTTACCAGGAAAAGATGAGCTTCTGATATCCGATATTTTAGATAAAAAAAATTTTTAACATTGGTACACGAGTCGTGTACCATAATGCGCTTCAGCCCCAGTTTAAATAAGATACTTTAGGAGCGAGGCTAGACATATTGCCCCATACCATACGGCGTATGTTGACTGGAATAACCAGACGCTATAGAATTTTGCACTAGATTGAGAGTTGAGACAATTTCTAGGTCCCAAATGTTAGCGATTTAGCTCCTTTAAGACATCAATTGTTCAAACAGGGTTATAAAAGTAAACAAAACGAACGTAGGATTTGAGACGCGTGTATTATTGTTGCATATCAGATATATATGTAACCGTATACCTGTTGTCATGACAACATAAAGATGTGTATAAAGCAAACTGAATAATATTACCCAATAGCTATCTTATTACGTCTTTTAAAAATTATTTACATATACATGTAACTTAGTAATCCATGTATAAACACTGCAATTCAAATTGCAATACATATCTTCAATCTACACAAAGATAACTATCTCCTTTGAGATTGGATCTCGGCTCTGAATGTCTGCCATATTTAAAATTTATTATACTATTTCGTAATGCGGTTCGTTTCCATTTCACATCTGTCATACAGACGGAGGATAAATACAACTTTTCCTTTTCAGTAAATCGAAGCAAAATAAATACCTCTTAAATTTCTTGGTATTTCGACATTGAGAGAGAAAAATGGGGTTTAACGTCCACTCGATACAATCTAGGTCATTTCAGGACTTACATATGGTTCAATTTTATTTAGATTATACTTGTTAAATTGCTATAAGTCTACTTAGCGTTTCGAATAAAATCGGCAACCAGCTTTATGTCTGTTCCCAAGCGGAGATAATTGTAGACAGAGGCAGCGTTAGGTTTAGTATAATGACGTATTTGTTTTTACAAAGTACAGACTTATTTCAGTTCTAATCCTACCTAATATCTTTGAACAAAAGATATGTTGACTGTAATTGATTTTGAACGAGCATTTTAAAGGTCCAATACAACTCTTGTTGTAACTGAATAATATGTTCCAAACTTTATTCTGGTCAACAATTTGTACTCTTTTGAAAAATTCCAATTTTATTGATGATTAAAATTTCATCTTCACACGCCTAATTTAAAAAAATTAGAAAAATTCAACTACATGGTTTGAAAAGCTTTACGTAAACACTTTCAAATGTATTATTCAACAATATTCCAATTAATTAATGATACAAATTTCATCTTAACATACCTGATTTAAAAAAATTGGAAAATTCAACTTAATGATTTGAAAAGCCTAACGTAAACCTTTTCAAATGTGACTTGGATTTTAAAATATTTGCGAACCCTCTGGAAAAGTAAAATAGGATGTAATTGATAATTTACACAACAGGTAGGAAACTTAAACATCTAGTACTTTGAATAGGGTAATTATTTATTTTCTGGAGCTGTCAAGCCAGCAAGAGTGTTATTGTTCCTTTAATCAAAGACATTTTAAAAGGCTGTTGAAAAATAAACGCATGACAGAATTGAATAGAAAATGAAATATAAGACCATTTTAATTGTTTGGTTTTATTTATCGAAAGACTTGTAGTTACCTATCGCACGTCGCCTCCCATAACTAAATACTTGAACTCGGCTACCCTATATTTTTTATGTTTTTTATTATTTATAACTTTTGTTTGGGTTTATTATTCGAAAATGACTTGTCTTTGCATATCGCATGTCGCCTCCCAATACTAAATACTTGAACTCGACTACCCTATATTTTTTATGTCATTTATATTAATACCTTTTGAAGGATCATGGTTGCGAAAGTTCGTGCGATTAATTGTAATCGGGAATCGGGAGTGGTTTATATTTTGTAATACTGTTAGACTACCGTACATTTAGGGTTTTACATGAACGTTATATTACGAAAGCCCAGAAGGCGAATTCCAAATTCCAGCTGTACGTGACAATATTATATATTGTCTGGTACGACATGGCGTATGCATAAATATATACTGATAGAAGGTCAGATGCCTGTGGGTGAGAGAGAGAGAGAGAGAGAGAGAGAGAAATGGGGCTTAACGTCCACTCAACTATGTCATTTCGAGACTAACATATGGTTTAATTTTATTTCAATGATTCGCTTGCGCGTATAGGGTCTTTAGCAGTGGGAGGAAACCGGAGTGCACGGAGGAAACCCACAAGGTTGAGAAGGCGCCCCTATCTCGATGCCACATATGCTTACACCAGGGCTCGAAACCACAGCCGCAAGCCAGGGGTGGCCGGCCAGCTATATAGAGATCGAAGCGCGGCACTCTAGACCACTAGGCCATCCCAACCCCCTCCTGTGGGTGAGGTCTACATTTACTATTTGTAGTAAATATTAGCCTAATGTGTATTAGTTTATCAGTAGGCTATGCTCAACTGGCGTGGTTTCGAATCCACGGTTGTACGTGACAAGAAGTAGGATCGCCTGTCCATCCTCGTGGGTTTTCTCCGGGTCCCCCGCCACAGCGAATTATTGAAATAAAATTGAACAATGTGTTAGTCCCTATGTGACCTAGTTTGTATCAAGTGGACATTAAACCCAATCTCTCTCTCCTCTCCCTCGCTCTCTCTCTCTCTCTCTCTCTCCGTTATCTGGTCAATATCACAGTAAGTGACAGGTATTTATAGTATTAACGCACCAGTAATTTGTTCGAGATCTATCTACCGGGTAACGTTGGAATTGTTGTCGATAAGGGGGAGATCGAACAATGGTAGATGTTAAATAAATCAATCAGGATTAAAGAGTTTATCGATTACTTTGAGTAGATCCCAGAATGTCTACTTTACTTCTGTGTTTAATTTGAAGTAGGCTAAACCCTTTTTGTCTTTTATAAATGTTTTACGCACGCTTCAACCGAGACCGACGGTGAAATCGCAGACAATTTATTTTATTCTATTATGCTTAGCGCACGCACATGTGTCTTTTGTCCCGGGGGGGGGGGTAGTCGGATTATTCGGGAGGCGCGCTATCACTAAGCCACAAACGATCTGATCGGGGATCGAATTCACGACCGGAAGCCAGGGGTGACCGTTAAGCTAGAGCACGAGGTGTGACGCTTTATCCACCAGGCCAACCCATGAAAGAGAAGCCTAGGGTCACGAAAGAGTTAAATAGTAAATGCAGGAGGACCGCACAACACACAAAGCCACAAATTCTGGCTGACTAATGAGTTTAAGCACGAAGCGTGACACTTTAGACCACTAGGCTAGCCCAACACAACTAGAGGCCTGAGATCATAAAAGTTTAAAAGTAAATGCAGGAGGACAGCACCACACACAAACAAAGCTACAAGACAATTACGCGGCAAGACAAACGCGCTTTACAGACATTTCAAGCAATAAACAGCACGCGTACATGTCAAATCAAAGATTCTCTATGTTATTCCCCTTTAAGTATATTATTTATTTGCTGGGCACAATGCTTGTATATTGGTTTCTTTTAATGAAACGAAGTTAATTAGGCTGTACTCAACTGTTTATAAAAAGACCGTCGCAATACGGGTATTAATAAGAAATTCCAGTTATTATGTTATATATTACTGGAAAGTATGTTTCTTTGAATTTATCAATTGTTTCCTGGCACATTCAGAATTGCGTACGGTCGTCTTGAAAGTGTGCAAGCTTGATATCGTGCGGTTGTACGTGACAAGGAGTAGGGTCGCCTGTCCAACCTCGTGGGATTTCTCCGGTCCTCCGGTTTCCTCCCCACTGCTAAAGACCCCTATGCGCAAGCGAATTATTGAAATTAAATTAAACCATATGTTAGTCTAAAAATGATCTAGTTTGTGTCGAGTGGGCGTTAAACCCCCCCCCCCCCTCTCTCTCTCTCTCTCTCTCTCTCTTCCTCTCTCTTCTCTCTCTCATCAGAAGATACATGAGTATAATACATAATAATAAATACAGTCGAACATGACATGACAATCAATATTTGTAAATATTTACGTACAGCTGTTTACATATAATAATTATTGTGAATAAAAGCTTTTTTTACTAAATAGTAAATGCAGGAGGACTGCACTACACGCAAAACAAACAAACAAAAAAATCTACAAGACAAACCCGCGGACAAGACAGAAAATTGACATTGCAAACACTAAACAACCATCAAATCAAGTGAATGGTTCCGGGGGCCAGCCGCAAGCGTCGACTGCGATTTAATATAATGAATGAAATGGGGTTTAACGTCCTACTATTATGCACCTAACCTGGGCTAATGGAAGACGGGGCGATTTAATATAACTGATATTATAAATTTACATACATGTAATTTGATGAAGCCTTTGCCTTGTAACATCAAATAAATCGTTCATTTTATTCGTCATGTGGTTGAGGGATAGCTTTTTTTTTTTAAAAAAAAGGAGTTAAATATTCAGCCTTGTCCTTGAGAAAAAAATAACATTTAAAGGGACAATAACACTCTTGCTGGCTTGACAGGTTCAGAAAAAAAATTAGCCTTATTCTAACTACAAGATGTTTAAGTGTCCTACCTGTTGTGTAAATTATCAATTACAACCCATCTTACTTGTCCAGAGGGTTCAAAAAATATGTTTAAATTCAAGTTGCATTTGAAAGTACTTACGTAAGGCTTTTCAAACCATGTTACGACATGAAGTTGAATTTTTAAAATTTTTAAAATTAGGTGTGTTAAGATGAAATTTGTATCATTTTTTAATTGAAATATTGTAAAATAGTACAAATTGTTGACCAGAATAAAGGTTGGAACATATTATTCAGGTACAACAAGAGTGGTATTGGGGTTTATATATAGTGATATTCGTCACCATCTTCAGTATTATTTCTGTTTGTAAAAGATCCAGTTTCTATTTGTAGTAAATGACTTCTGCATCGAAATCGTGTGAAACTAAAGCGGTTTTTCTTAGGCTAGAGTGCCGCGCTTCGACCTCTAGTTAGCCGGTCACCATTGACTTGCGGCTGTGGTTTTGAGCCCTGGTGTGAGCGTGTGTGACATGGAGATAGGGGCGCCTTTTCAACCTCATGGGTTTCCTCCGGACACTCTGGTTTTCACCAACTGCTTAAGACCCCTACGCGCAAGCGAATTATTGAAAAAAAGTTAAACCATATGTTAGTCCCGAAATGACCTATTTGTGTTGAGTGGACGTTAAACCCCATCTCTCTCTCTCTCTCTCTCTCCTCTCTCTCTCTCCAAAAATTCCGTGATTATTAATGAAAAATCTATAAATCTCCATAATAAATATTGTATCACACAACGAAGGTACAGCTCTGCAGTCAGCTCTGACTCTGGCGGCCTTCATCTTCTCTACAACCTCTTGGACTGCTATCTGCTATCTCTGTAGAGTGATAATGTTGTGGAAGAGGCGATGCTAGAATACTATCGCGAACGGTAACCCTAGCTGTACAGTATGTTTTACAACATTTCCAGTATATGATAGTATTAAGTCTAGAATTAACTCTGAATTTAAAACCATCTAGCACTAAATTCTGACAACCTTTAGTATTAGCAATGTATTTAAAATTATCTTTGAAGTGTTTTCTTATTTAATCATCAACTTATACAATATACATGACAGTTTATTTGCATTACCAGAACTAATCTTATGCCAGTAGGATACCTTTCTACGTTTAACAATAAGTTGAAGTGGAGAAACTCCCAACCCCCCATGTACCACAAGTTCCTGAAGCAACGACTGCGAGTTTTACAACATCTGGCCGTTGCTGGTTTACTTCACAATTCCCAAAATCATAGCTACGTTATATGCAGACACTTAAACAGTAGCATCCCAGCAGAGATCGTGACCTACCGAACCTCACGGAAACCTTGACATTGGACAAACCTTGAACTTTGCAACCTTGATATTCGCGACGACCAAGGAATCTGATAGGCTCACAAGCTGGGCTTATACCCAATAAAACTTAGTGCCGAAACATTCGGGGCATTACGTGAAGAGCTTGATTAGATGTACGTAGTTAAAGCGAGATCAAGCCTTCTATTGAAGATGTATATACCATGACGTTTCGGTGGATTTCTTGACACCTAGCGTTACGCAGAATCGTAGTTGAAGTCGTTCTAGCGATTGTATATCAGAGTTTCCCAGACTTCACGACCATATAGCGTAATAGGGATAACTAACGTAATTAAACCGTTGAAACTGTGTGTCAATGTCTAAATGCAATTTCTTTGCTTTTCAAGAATTGTGAACATCGTATTACTGGCTTTTACACCAAGCATTATTATTGCTTTCGTAAACGAGCCGTAGTAGTTTAAGACTTTTCCTAAATATGTATAATCATCTACTAATTTCTTCGCATAGAATAAAGTAATTAGCAAGAACGGCGAGCTCTTTTTTTAATTTTACGTAATGTATCTTTAAGGCTCTGTCTGTTGAATTGGTTTTTAAACATAATCTCTCGCACATTAAGCGCTTTTGCTCTGGAACCAACTGTCAAGACTTCTGAAAAAGCGCACATCTTTAAAGGCCTGTTTATTACCCTTTTTTTACAATTTGCAATGAGACTACTGTAGCCTTGAGAAATTTGATATTTTAGTGAAAAACTCAATCTAATGCTTCATGTTCAATCTTACGCTTAAAGATGGGTTCCCAGCAAAGTATTTATCGGGTAGTTATTTCCAACAAAAGTATGGCAAATTTGGTATATATGGAAAGTATAGACACCCAATCTTACCAGAAAAATACTGGATTTCGCGAAAAACGCCCATGGGGCAAGGACTGGGCAATATTGTCAGGGAATCACTAACTGTCAACCCGACAGGTTTTGCTGGCTTATTGTCTGCTAGAGAAGGTCAGGGAACAGTTGTTATTTCTTGCTCAAATGGCTAGGCGGTTTGGGGAACATTGAGGGTTGTCAACGTACAAATGACTCTGCAATTAAACGTTGGAAAAAGAAGTTGACATAAATAATTAAGAATTTGCCTAGGCCTCAATGATTATGGTAAATGTACAGTAAGTAAAAATAGACCCTGTAAAATGGACCCTCCCGCAATGAAGCTAAGTTGGCAGACATTGCGCCTAACAACAGCTTACTTGTAGCTATAGGTATTTACGGCGAAAACAATGTTTTGAAAGGGAATTGAAGCAAATTTTTGATAGATTGGTTACTTTAAATATGTTTTTAGTCCAAATATATTATCAAATCACAAAGTTTGTACCCGGGAATGCATCTTTAAGACTTCCAGGCGCTCCCTACTAGATAATTTGAATTATTGTACTTGAGTTAGGTCAGAAATGATTCCTTATGAGTTAATTCTTATTCTTAAATACGATAGTAAGGAGAGAGAGAGAGAGAGAGAGAGAGAGAGAGAGAGAGAGAGAGATGGGGAAATGGGGTTTAACGTCCAGTTGCGGTAGTAAGGAAAGAGAGAGAGAAATGGGTTTAACGTCCACTTGACACAAACTAGGTCATTTTGGGACAAACGTATGGTTTTCAATTTTATTTCAAAAATTCGCGTGCGCGTAGGGGTCTTCTAGCAGAGGGAGGAAACCGGAGATCCCAGAGGAAACCCACGATGTTGAGTAGGCGCCCCTATCTCCATGTCACAGCGGTAGTAAGGACGTTGTCGTCAATACAAAGATCAAACAAGTTAATATTTTATTTGTTTGGTTAGTTTATTTATATACCATCTGCTGCAGCCGGCTGCATGGATTGTTTACATTATACATCTGATGAATCATTGCACATGACCATGTCGGCATGTGTTTCAATAAACACATTGCCATGCGCAATGAGTCATCAAATATTATCCCTTTGACGTAAACTCGTCTTGTGCACATAAAGGGAGGTAATTTGATAGGTCGGATCAATTTATTTTAATATTGCGCAAGAAGGGTTGGCTCTTCTTCTTATTCGAGGGCGGGTGGGGCGCGGATGGTTAAAGCGTGAGCGTTGGATCAGAAAGTCTGTCATTGAGTCAAGTGGTGTGGTATCGATTTCCCGCTTGTGCGTAGCCACATAGGCGTTCGAGCAAGAGGGGAGAGGGGAGGCTGCCCCCTATCGTTCGGGCAAGTTGACTTTTCGGGCAGACGGGTAAAGTGAAAAAAAGCTTTTATTTCATCTACTTAATTGGCAAAATAAAGTGCTCGAAATCTAATAAAACACTTATTTTACGGGCTGAAATAGCAGATAAACGAGTTTGCAGCCGTCAAATAATCCAAAATTGTCCTGAGGGGTCCATACAAGGTCAGCTCCGCTTCTTCTCCTCTCAAAGAAAACCGACGCCGCTTTCTAGTTTTGCCTTCCTATCTGTCATCGAGCCCTAATTAAACACTAATTTTACTTTTCTTGTAATTGAATATCACGAATTTGTAGTGAGTTGACTATGGATTAAAACATTTTGTCTGAAGCCACTCTAATTTGTGCGACATTTTTCGGGCATCGATTATTATTTGTAAATGCAGATGCAACAGTCTGATTGGGTGGTTCGAATTCAGAATTGGAATTCGGTTATAAAAAAAACATTGGATACTTTTGAAGATGCTATTAATAGCAGAAAACGCATTTGCGGTGATTAAATTATCAAAATTTACTCCGGGAGTGTGAGGCCCCTATAGGCCTACCGCGCGTCGATTGGTTGGTTGTTTGGAATTCGGGTCAGCCAGGTAGGCTATATTGGACCAAATTGATGTCGCTGTTTTCACAGACTGGAGTAGCAGAAAAACGCGTTTGCGGCAATTACATTTTCAAAATTTTCTCTCAACTGTCCCGTCTTCGAGGATTGTAAACGATTGATTGGAATTCGAGTCAGCCACCTTAATTAGGCTATATTAGACCACTTTCAAGCTGCTTTGTTCACCGGCTGAAAAAGCAGGAAAACGTGTTTGCAGCCATCAAATATTCGAAAATATTCTTTGGGAGAGGGGGGGGGCATAAAAGGTAAGCTCCGTACGCGTAGGGGTAGGGTTAACTGCCCTTAATCGTGGATTTTCGCCAGGACCACCGGTTTCCTCCCACTGCTGAAGCCCCCAAAGAACAAGCGAATGATTAAAATAAAATTTAACCTAACGGTTTATTTCGAGTGGACGTTAAAAAAACCCATTTCTCTCAAATTTGTGGATAAGTGAGCTACCTTGCACAGGTGTAAAGAGTAAAGCCAGGCTGACACTTGCACGATTTTTGGCCACGATTTTGTCATGCCCATCAGTGTCCACATTGACACGAATTGGCACGACGAGTTTCCCGCATTGACACGACGAGTTTGCGCAAATCGGACGGTGTCGTGCCGACTCGAGTCGTGCCAATGCGTGCCACGGAATCGTGCAAGTGTCAGCCTGACTTTACACTATTATTTTAGCCGTGCGCCGAAGATTAAACATGCATTATGCAAGAGCTAAATCTGACTACTGAAGGTCTTTCTGAAATGTTTTCAAAGGTATTAATTAGACATTAATTAACTGATCCAGGCTTTAATCAACTCTCGATGGCATCATATTTCTCCGATATTACATAGATTAGAATGGTTCAGCGATACTTTGATTTCATCAAATATGGAGGACCAAGACGGTGGTTGAAATTATTGCCCACATCTGTCAAACCTTCAAAGGCTAATATATTCGCTTGCAATAGAGTAATTTGAATGAAATTTTCTAATTTTTTTTTTTACACCTTCTACCTTCGAACTATCATAGCAAGAATGTCTAGTTTTTTATCTAAATCTTACATAATGTATCTTTAATATTTTGGATGATAACATTTCTAGTTAACGATAACGCCTGCTTTGTCCAAACTATAGTGTTACGTTTTTATATTATTTTATTTTGCGTGGTTGCTATGAATACATTTGATAACGGATCATGTGACACTGCAAAAGGAAATAAATTCACGCGCAGACGTCAACGGTTATCAGACAGACAGCAACATCGAGCTCGAGCCGTGCAGACGTGAAACAAATTTGTTCTGCATTATTAATTCTAGTTTTCGCTTAAAATAATTTATCAACATGAAGATTGTCGCTGCCTTGGTTTTATTTTCCGTATTTGTGGCATGTCTCAGTGCCACCACCGATTCATCTACTGACACGGCATCAACCGCAGCCGTAACGGCGACAGGCGCGAGTGCAAACACTGGGGTATGTTCACATTTTTGTTTTTTGTCTTAATCATTTGTTTCATTTTTAGTGAATTTTTTTTTAATTAAATCAAAATGGACGGGGTTTTTACGTTGTTCAATCATACGTAATGAAAAAAATTTAAATTAAATTTTCAGATTTTGGTTTTTTGTCTACAACTTATTATTGTCTCAATCCTTTGTTTAATATTTAGTGAAAAAATATTTAATTAAATTAAAATGGACGAGGCGATTTTCGTCAGTGAAATGTAATGAAATAAAGTTAAATTCAACGTTACTATTTCTGTGCGAGAGAGAAATGAGGTTTAACGTCCAACTGGATGCAAACAAGGTCATTTCGGGACTAACATATGATTTTTTAATTTATTTCAATAATTGGCTTGCGCGCAGGTGTCTTTAGCAGTGGGGGAAACCGGAGGACCCAGAGAAAACCCACGAGGTTGGAAAGGCGATCCTTTTCCAGTTGTCTCAATGACAGGCTTTTTGACACAGCACGCACGTGCTAACCATTTGGCCATCCATCCCCGAGAGAGAGAGACAGACAGAGAGGGGCGTTAATCTTTCAAAATGAAAATTTAATCGTGTGTTTTTTTCCGTTCGGATCACTTAATTTTAATCTTACTCAAGAAGGGTTATCTCTTCTTCTTATTTGAGGACGGGATCGTGCACGAATGGTTGAAGCGTGCGCGTTGGTTCAGAATGTCTGTCATTGATTCAAATGGTGTGGTTTCGATTACCCATTACCCCGCCTGTCCGATCTCGTGGGTTTTCTCTGGGTCCGCCGGTTTCCTCCCACTGCTGGAGACTCCGACGCACAATCGAATTATTACAATAAAATTGAATCCCGTGTTAGTCCCGAAATGACATGGTTTGTGTCGAGTGGACGCTAAATCCCCTCTCTCTGAAATTCTGAAATCTGACAAAACAGGAATTAAGTGATCGATTGACTAAATTGGTTAAAAAGTATTTGGGAATACATTTTAAAGGTATGGGAAAAGGGCGCGCAATTTCCAATTTCTAGATAAGTGTCTGCACACATTGGCGAACACGCATACAGAACCTTGTCAGCTAGAAATCGTCGTGTAGTTGACGGTTGGGGCGATAACAAAAAACATGGGAGAACGCTAGATCCTGCACACATTATGACGTCATAGGAGGATTGCGGGTTAGGGTAAGGGTTTTAGGTTGGTTTAGGGTTAGGGCTAGCCCAATTTACATGCTAGCCCTTTGACAAAAACTGAATGTCCTAACCGTTTATCCCTCACGCTAACACACAATCCACATATAACGTCATATGTGCTACAATGTGAATGACCGTCTCCGATATGGCGTTCTCCACAAAACATCGAGTGGTGTAATTAGGAATGAATGAATGAAATGGGGTTTAACGTCCTACTGTTATGCACTTAACCAGAGCTTATTGAAGATGTGCATACGCCATACAGTGTGCTATGAGGGAAATTTTGCCCGGGCAGCGGCGCTACGGCCTACTCTTTTTTCGAATTCCAACTGCCAAGGGATCTTTTACGTTCACTCCAATGTGTACACGGGACCTCGATTTTTCGTCCCATCCGAACGACTAGGCAGCTGTCCTTGTCAGGCCCTCCTTCTTCATCACTGACAAGGGGAAATCACGTCGGAAAATTGAGATGAACTTTCTCGGCCAATGCAGGGATCGAACACCCGACCTCCAGGCTAGCGAACCAGCGCCTTATCTACTTAGCCACCGTGATCCCCGCGGTGTAATTAGGCAGTTGTAAATTTGTTATTACTAAATCTAGAACTGATATGATTATTCATGACGTATTTAATGTAGATAGATTTGTTTATGCTGTCAATAAATAATGTAGTAAATGTTAGGAAATATCAGAACGTAATAAAGTACCACTACATAATCATATTTATATCTATTTCAATCATTTGAGTTTAACCAATAATTCTAAGCGTTCAATTTAAAGTCGTAAATTTAATGACGTAAATTTATTATATCAATAAATGTCACGGACGTGACACCACGTGCATTGTATGATAGAGATGATAAGCACGTGCTTGGTTGTCCTGTTTCCGTTATGCTCCGGTTTAACAAAACATTCTCAGACTTAAATTAAGAATTTACTCAAAATTGTTTGGCTCATTGTAACTAAAACATAACCCTTTATAACACTTTTGTTGTTTTAATGTATTAAATACATCAATAATGAGTGAATGAATGAGATGGGGTTTAACGTCCTACTGTTATGCACTTAACCAGAGCTAATTAAAGACGGGCATACGCCATACAGTGTGCTATGATGGGAATTTTGCCCGGGCAGCGGCGCTACGGCCTACTCTTATATCGAATTCCAACTGCTAAGGGATCTTTTACGTGCACTCCAATGTGTACACGGGACCTCGGTTTTTCGTCCCATCCGAACGACATCCGAACGACTAGGCAGCTGTCCTTGTCAGGCCCTCCATCTGCATCACTGACAAGGGGAAATCACGTCGGAAAATCGAGATGAACTTTCTCGGCCAATGCAGGGATCGAACACCCGACCTCCAGGCTAGCGAACCAGCGCCTTATCCACTTAGCCACCGTGATCCCCATGGATCAAAGATATTTCTCATAAACAGTGATTGAAAGTAGAGTATATTCTGAACAGATTTGACTTTAGATTAATGATCATATATCTTTCTCGCCTGATGCACCCAGTCTACAGGTCCTGTTTGCTTTATCTACATTCAACGTATTTGATTTTATTATTGATCTTCCTGTTGTGTCAACTTAAGACGTTATATTCATAAAAGCAATTATCGGGGATTTCAAATAAAATTTGCAGAGATTTAATTCATTGTAAAACTTGTTATAAGGATAATCATATTTTAGGACAGTTAATAACTTCCTTATAGATGCGTCACAACTGGAATATACAAGGCTGCTAATACATAGTAGTATACGGTATACGGGTATGGCGGTTTACACGGTAGAATGCCCCCATACCCGTATAGTCCGATATAAACCGCTAAGCAAATTCCTGTTTTTCGAACAAAAGTATTCGCGTATACCGAATACCGTGCCGGTGTATCCGTGTTCGGGCGTGACTGATTACGAAGCCTAACATGGCGTTTTATCAGAAAATCCTGTTGTGTGCATAATTAAAGTCAAAACTTACGAAATTATCGCTGTTCTCAACTGAACAAATCTGAATAGGCTAACGGAACAATAGAACAAGCTCACCTTGATGTTGGCAAATACGTAAGACGATACGAACATACCATGTTTCAATTCAAAGGTGATATATATATATATGCAATATGGATGATTAATATCTACATTCAAGTTAAACCAACTGTGTCTATATATTTTTTTAAGTCTTAATTACTTCGAGCTGAATAAACTAAATTATGTATTGTCATTAAAATTCCAATGGCTGATTTACCAATGTACATACCTCCCAGGTAGATTCAAATAAAATGTTATATATATAATGACTGGTTAACAGTTTGTTATTAAAGACTATAATTGGACCTTCGTAGAAATAATCATATTAATTTATTTAGGGTTTAATACCGATGCAAACACCTCCAAGGTAGATTCAAAGACATAATATAAATTAAGATATCATTACATTCCTTAATTACAATTCTCAGTATGAGTTGGGGTATAATTTACTGTGTAATCGTGCTGAATAAACTAAATGATTTATTGTCATTAAAACACCAACGACTGGTTAACAGTGTGTAATTGAATCTTTCTAGAAATACTTATATTAAAGTTACATTATTCAAGATATAGATAAGAACTAGCCATTCTTGCTATACTAGTTCGAAAGTAGATGATGTAAAATGAATAATTTGAAAATTTCATTCAAATTACTCTATTGCAAGCGAAGATATAGGCATTTAAAGATTTGACCGACCTGTGCAATAATTTCAACCACGGTTCTGGTTGATCAAAGCTACGACTCGAAGCGTTAAGGCGCGCCATATTTGATTTACCGCTGAAAAGTTTTAATCTGTTTAATATCGGAGCAATCTAATGCCATCCAAAGTTGTTTAAGGCCTGGATCAGTTAATTAATGTCTAATTAATACTTTAGAAAACATTTCATGACCAAATAAAGACCTGCACTAGGCAGTTTTAGCTCTTGAATAATGCATGTTTAAGTTATTTTAGGTGTCATACCTATGCACATACCCCCAAGGTAAATTCAAAGACATAATATAAACTAAGATAACATTACATTACTTAATTACAACTCTCAGTAGGAGGATGACTATAACTTATTGTGTAACATTGTGATTATCGCCAAAAATACCTCATATTGCCAATATTTTAATGTACCTAGAATTTTCTACACCACCTCATCCAGATATTTAAAGCGTGTTAAAAAATATTCATTTAAGAGAAATTATGTCATTTCGTGATTAACATATCGTACAATTCATATTCATTTGATGATCGACCTCCTATATACAAATCTATGGATTATGCGAGCTACAGTATAAACATGGTTTAGAAACTCTATTTAGGGTACATTGAGGTTAAGAGACTACAGGGTACATCATGGTTTAGACACTCTATCCGAACTATAGTGTACTTGGTTGTTTAGAGAGACTCTATCCGAAGTACAGGATACATCATGGTTTAGACGCACAATACGAACTACAGAATACATCATGGTTTAGAGACTCAATACGAACTATAGGGTACATCATAGCTTAGACTCTCTATCCGAACTTCAGGGTACATCGTGGTTTAGAGAAACTCGACTCCCTGGTAACATTAAGACCGATAGTTACCTAGTTACCGCGGGTTCATTTAAAACAAAATGGTCGATATTGTCAGATAATTTGTTACCTTTACGGTCATCATTTCGGTCGCAATTTTGAAAAAAAACCAACACAAAATGGCGGGCATTATCGGATCGACTCTAATACTGCACCCCTAAAAACCAATACAATGACATTAATAAACACATAACTTGTGAAAACTCGAACATTTGTCATGTTGGCTTCCATGTTGGAAATGTTTACTACAGATTTCGCCTTCAGCACCCCTGAAAACCGCCAGAAAATAATATTCAACAACAGAACAGCAAATAAATGGCCTGGTTGCTATGGTATTTTGTTTTAAAACATACCAAATCTTTGACTTGATTATTCTCAAAACTTACTTCGGTGAGTTGAGTGGCTTCAAGCCGACACAGCCCAGTCAATTGTTGCGCGATTCAAACAAACTATACATCAAATTGAAGGTATTGATTAGGGAAATGTGAAAATAACAATAGCTGAATTTTTAAAATTTCCTCATTGCGACTCATTATGCTATGACGGGTCACAAATATCGCTCTCCGAAAGTGCCTGAAGACCGCCATATTGAATGATGTTGATTACGGCATGTTGCCTTGGCCGAATTTTGTCGTTTTTCAGTATGACATATTTCTCATTGAAATAAACTGCATTGGATTTTTTTGCAATTTGTTTAAGGTAAAACGTTATCCCTCCCAACATATATAATACTGCAAGAAGTAAATAAAACGTTGAGTTATGCTACGGTACGTAAAGCCGTGTGAGATATCTTAACTTTCCCTATATAGGGCTTAGGTTACGATTAGGTCGGAGGATAAAAATGTCGGCATTTTTTAACTCGCGTGTATCCATTTCCTATAGGTCGGTAATACATTTAATTGCACTAAAGGGCACCGTTCAGAAGATTTCGCCCAATAAATGATTCACTGGCGGCCATCTTGGTATTATGTTAATTGTGTAAATTTCCCCAAGAACGATAATGGCCGCTTTTGTTATGGGAGTACTAGAGACCACACCTGAACAGTTCCCATAGAAATAATTTCTGTTGCAGTTTGTTCTAGGACCCCGACTCATATTGTTATCCCTACCCACCTAGGAATGGGGCTCTCGACTTCCTTGCATCTGAGGTCATTTCTGAAGGATATTTACCCTTTAATAGGTATAGGCTGAGTATCCTTTGTATAGGCTCCACATGAGCAGTTTGGGTGGATGAGGGGTTGTTGACCCCCTGAACACCCACCATATACACGCCCCTGAAACCCCGTTTCATTTCCTCCGTTATCTGGTAGATGGTACACACCATGGATATATTGGACGTCATACCTCTGTACCGGATTAACATTTTATACTGTGACCACCGAGGTCATCTCGTGATGTGAAATAAATACTTAAATAGTAATTAGGCCTGCTCCTCATTTGCATACAGTCATCCTTAGACAAGCAGGTTAAAATAAGATTAAATAATGATTCATTCTCGTAAAGCCACGGCCCTATTTGATTAATATTCAAGATACAGGCATCATAAAGCCACGGCCCTATTTGACTAATATTCAAGATACAGTCATAAAGGAAAGGAAATAAAATAAATTGAGTTTTAAAGTCCTACTTCTCTGCTCCACCCGAGTATTAACACAAACTGTTTTGTATTGGGGGTTTTTTTTCGGTTGAATATCGTCGTATCTGGGGTTTAACGTCCACTTCCACCTAGGGTGATATCGTAGACAATCGGTTGAATATGTTTTTGGGTGTCATTTATGCCATGGGAAACACCGACGAAGCGCCCCTTTGGTCCTGTGAATGCCCCATTGTGTTTTTTTTTTCATCGAATTCATCGGTTATATTTTTAGTAATCTCTACTTTCCATAAATACTAAATATACTAGAGAAATGTTGTCTAATTATTGATCAAGTTCGTGAGTAAACCCCTTTGTCCTAGGAGAACGCTATAGATCGGAAACGTTCCTGTCCATTTTATGACGTCATGTGCGGATTATGGGCTAGGGTAAGGATTAGGCCTAGCGCAAGGTTAAGGTTAGGGCTAGTCCTGTCTACATCTTGACAAAATCTGCAGGACCTAGTTATCCTAACCCACAATCCACATATGATCTATAGTTCTTCACTTTGGACCCACCTGCTGCTCGAATCCCTCGACACGGATCAGATATAAATATTTTCGGGTTGGATTGGGGAGAGAGAGAAATGGAGTTTAACGTCCACTCAACACAACTAGGTCATTTCGGGACTAACATATGGTTTAATTTTATTTCAATAATTCGCTCGCGCGTAGGGGTCTTAAGCAGTGGGAGGAAACCGGAGTGCCCGGAGGAAACTCACGAGGTTGTGAAGGCGCCCCTATCTCTATGCCACATACGCTCACACCAGGGTCGAAACCACAGCCGCAAGCCAGAGGTGGCCGGCCAGCTAGAGGTCGAAGCGCGGCACTCTAGACCACTAGGCCATCCCAACCCCCAGGGTTGGTTTGGATATTAATATAGTATTCAGGGAATTCGAGGGAATAAACATTGAAAATTAAGACCAACGCTTCGCTCGACGTGTTATTTCAATTCGATAAGAAACATTTTGCCCCCGGCTTCATTTTCTGTCCGTTGAATCGTGTGAAATCGCATCTCTTCGGCAAGTCTTTTTTTTATAATTTTGAGTGATAGTTTAATTGGGTGTTTAGATGTTAGTTGTCATGTTTTCGACATGAAATTCGTGTCGTGTTACTGTTTTACCTGGTGTTTATGGTAGTCAATTATTACACACATGGACAATAGCTTTATTGTTTATAGTAAGAAATGTACACCTTAACTTACCTTTTATAACAGGTGGCCGTCGCCGCAGTATGAGTCACTAGAATTTATGTGTCAATTATTGCTACCTTTTACTGATAACGATAAAATAAAGCACAAATTGCACACACACAAATGTAATGGGGTGGTTCTATCAAGGGCTAGGGGGTGAATGGCCGAATGGTTAGCACGTGCGCGCTGTATCATAATGCATGGGATTGAGTCAACTGGCGTGGTTTCGAATCCCCGGTTGTTCGTGACAAGGAATGGGGTCGCCTGTCTAACCTCGTGGGTTTTCTCCGGGTTCTTCGTTTTTCTCCCACTGCTAAATACCCCTACGCAAGTGGATTATTGAAATACAATTAAACCATTTGTTTGACCCGAAATGACCTAGTTTGTGTGGAGTGGGCGTTAAACCGTATTTCTCTCTTTTTCAAGAACTAAGACCCGTCGTCCATTATACAAGTTTTCGCGGCGTTTCAGTGCGCATTTACGCCGGCGAAAAAGTTCCTTCTTTATACTTATGTAATGGGACCGTTTCCATGTAACCGTCGAAAACACGCGCGGAAACGCCGTAACGTGAAAACGCGTACGCCGGTCATGGAAACGGGCTTTACTCGATACGCAAACATATAGTCGTATTAACATCGTTCGTGCTTGAGTGAGGGTTAACATTCACTTTAATCGTTGATTGGGGAATGTTTCCCTACACTGTAACAGAAATATCCGTGAAAAACCATAAACAAATCCCAGAAACAGGAACATTCTATCCGTATTTTGTTTCTCCTGTAATTTACAGAAATTCCTTCAATTAACATCAATTCCATTTTCAAATAAGAAAAAAAGTCCTGGTAATTTTGGTTTCCTCAAAACCGAGAGACATTGCACTGGGGATTGCCGTCCACTCGATCCAAGGTCATTTCGGGACCAACACATGGAAGATAGCTGTGAAAGAAAACCGTAGGGGGGGATAGACCTTATTATCGATCGCGCACGTGTTAACCATTCGGCCAACCAACATCCTGAAAACCAGGGGCGGTGGTCCAGCTTGAGGTAGAAATGGGGGGGGGGCGGTAATTCTCAGCTGCCATCCTCAGGGACTTCTTTATTTCAATAATTAGCTTGCTCTTATTGGTGGGTCTTTAGCAGTGGATGAAACCGGAGGACAGGGAGAAAACCCACGAGATTACGCAGGTAAACCTGCTCCCTGTCACGTTCGTGTCTGTGATCGAAACCATAACTCGTGATTCAATGACAGACCGTCTACTTGATTCGCCACTCGATGACAAGGATATAAAATTATTGCTAATTACGTTTTCCATGTTTAAGATAAGATTATCTATGTTATTATATTTATTCGGTGTACCATTAGACATAAATATTAACAACCCACTTAGTAAACAAAATTACCTCTTTCTATCTTTTCATTTAAAAACGAGATAATTTATGACAAAAACGTTACATGCCAATCCCTGATTGTTGTGTAAAGTAGGCTATCTTAATATGAGTGCAAGTAGGCTATTTTTGCACCAGGGGTCGAGCTCCAACCAAACTATATAACTGTCTTTTTTGCATGTTCTTGTCAATTCAAGTACGGTCGATTTGCAATCTGATAAAGTACACATCCTATTTCGTTTCGTTATTTATAGTTCTAAATTTCGATTTACCTGTCTTCACAACACTAGAATCTGGAAGAGTTTTTATATAACCTGCGTTCTGGTTAATGTGGGGTATTAGCCAATGAAACGGTCTGTCACAGCGAGTTCTTGGCTGATTAATATGAATGTATATAAAATGATTTATTTAAATGTTTAAAAAGAAATATTATAATATCTAATCAATTATGTTCCGTCAATGACGCGAACAGTTCAAATTAAACGGCCACCATTTACGTCTTACCAAGTCCATTCCACACGTTTTTTTAATTATTACTTTGTCAATGAGCCATCAATAATAATTGAAGGCAGTGTTTGTCTTTGTGCACTACAAATGACACCTGAAACCACGGGGTACACAACTCGTGCACTGATTTTGCAATGAACATTGTGTCTTAAATATTGGATAATTAGGGTTCCGTATTTTTATTACAAGATAACGGCATCAATATTGATTGAAATGGACAAATATTGAATAAACGTGATATATATATTAAGTGTACGTCAGTTCTTGTTGTTGTGTGTTTAGTCAGAATCGAGTATTTTATATAGGAGTGTCCATACTACAGTGCCAACCGTGCATATTACAATATATTAAAATTAAATTTAAGCTGAAACGACTTAAATGAAATGTGACCCCCATTTCGATTTTCTAGATATTGAATTATAACCGTAAATATTACGTATATGTCCGTTCTTGTGTATTTAGTTAAAATCGGGTATTCAATCGTGCATAGTACAATTTTTTAAACCTAAATTAAGCTGATACGACTTAATTGAAATTAGACCCCAGTTCGATCTTCTATATATTGAATAAAAACCGTAAATATTACGTACATATATGTCCGATCTTGTGTATTTAGTTAAAATCGGGGCCCGAGTTCACAAAGCATTCTCAGACAAAAGTTAAGAATTGACTCAAACTTTTGGGACTTATTTTAACTTAACTATAGCCTTTTATAAAACTTTTGCAGTTTATATGTATCAAATACATCAATAAGAAACTTTGTGCAAAGTTTTGTGTTTCTGGATCAAAGATATTTCTCATAAACAGTGATTGAAAGTTGAGTAAATTCTTAACTAAAGTCTGAGAATGCATTGTGAACTCGGGGCCTGGGCGTATTCAATCGTGCAATTTTTAAAACCTAAATTAAGCTGAAACGACTTAAATGAAATTAGACCCTAGTTAGATCTTCTATATATATTGAATAATAACCGTATTGCCTTTCAATTTATAATCTTAAATTTCATCAACTGTGTTTGATTGGCCACGATAAGCTCAATAGACATAATGGCTAAATGATGTGATATGCTCAGTCACATATAAATCTTATTTCTGTCTAAAACTGTAATCCAATATGTGATTATCCCGGATTGCAGAAATGTGATACGTCTATTGGTAAAGTTTAAATTATTTACGGGTACGGTTCATGGCCGTCATCCATCGCTAGAAAATTTCGTTAAAGGGACAATACCTCTCTTGCTGGCTTGACAGGTCCAGAATTTTTTTTAGCTTTATTCTAACTACTAGATGTTTCAGTGTCCTACCTTTTGTGTAAATTATCCATTACATCATATTTTACTTGTCCAGAGGGTTCGAAAATATGTTTAAATCCAAGTAGCATTTGAAAGTGTTACGTAAAGCTTTTCAAACCATGTTGTTACCATGCAATTGAATTTTTCCATTTTTTTTTAAATTCGGCGCGTTAAGATGAAATTTTTATCATCAATTAATTGGAATAATGTAAAATAGTACAATTTGTTGACCAGAATAATGATTGGGGCATATTATTCACTTACAACAAGAGTGGTATTGGGGCTTTAAAGGAGAAGTCTAGTTAGCATGTAGTTTTAAAATAGCTTCAACTCATGCCTGATTACACTATTTTGCGTATACCGTTTTTTTAGGACTTCGAATTTTGTCTAATGCTTAGAATTGTTCGTACTTGGTTTAATTTTATTAAAAGGCTAATAATTCCGATAATTTTGTGTTAAAATCTTTTAAAAGGCGGAGCAACTAACTTAATATTTGTGATACGTTTTCAAACAATTTAAACTCCCCCAGGCTTCATCTGGAAATGGAGACCTGTATTCCAAGCTGTATAAGCGATGTCTGGATATGTTTTGTGATGGATGATTTAACGTAAAAATGGATAATCGAGACTATGTTTATTATCGCTAATATCTCTGTTCAGAGTGAAGTAATTTGACTGAAATTTTCAGCATGTTCTGTTTGCATTACCTATTTTTAAACTATTATACACCGAGAACTGTCAACTCTTTACCTAATCTGACATAATGAACTTTTAACGCTTGGGGTCTGCCCTGTCCATCAATTCCTGCATGCCCTACGCTGCACTCGCTTCGTAACCATGATTATGACATTTCTGGCAAGTTTCTTAGGAAATATTTGTTTATGATATCACCCCATCAACTAGGTGTATTATCTTGTACAAGTCTCAATTAACAAGAAATATGTCAAATCAACTATCTTAATCCAGTATAATCTATTTATATTAGCACTTTTATTATTATTGCCAGTTATCAAGACTGGGTGGACACCGAATGTAATATACTTCTACACAAATAAACCTAATGGAATCAATAAATATTATTAACACATGTCGATAAACACATGTCGATTTTCTAACAGTTTCTTATGGGCATAACATGGGCGGAGCAGTAGGGGGTAATTAAATGGGGTTTAACGTCCTACTGTTCTGTTCCTATACTGGGCTTATGAAGACGGGCATACACCATACAGTGTGCTACGGCTTACTCTCATATCGGATACCAACTGCAAGGGATCTTTTACGTGCACGTCAATGTGTACACAGGACCTCGGTTTTCCGTCCCACCCGAACGACTAGACAACTGTCTTTCAGGCCTTCTGTAATTGACAAGGGGAAATCACGCGGGAAAATCTGGATGAACTTTCTCGGCCAATGCAGGGATCTAACACCCGACCCCCAGTCTAGCGAGCCAGCGTCTTACCCACTTAGCCACGTCATCCCCGAGGGAGCGCGAGGGAGAGTACCGTGGCATCTCCAGAATTATTCAGTATAGTGTGACGGGAGGCGGGCGTTAGATTTTCCTAAGAAAAAAATTCACCAATTCCCCATTTGGAGTATGTCGTTGTTCCACACCTTATCATGCATCAGTTAAACATGCATTATGTAAGAGCTAAATCTGCCTAGTGCAGGTCTTTATTTGGGCATGAAATGTTTTCTAAAGTATTAATTAGACATTAATTAACTGATCCAGGCCTTTATCAACTTTGATGGCATAACATTGCTCCGATATTAAACAGATTAAAACGTTTAAGTGATAAATCAAATATGGCGGTCCAAGACGCTTCGAGTCTTAGCTCTGATCAACCAGGTCCGTGGTTGAAATTATTGCACACGTCGGCCAAATCTTTAAATGCCAATATCTTCGCTTACAATAGAGTAATTTGAATGAAATTTTCAAATTGTTCATTTTACATCACCTACTTTCGAACTATTATAGCAAGAATGGCTAGTTCTTATCTATATCTTGAATAATGTAACTTTAAGTGAGGTCAATTTTATTGACCCATGGAAAACACACCATTATCTGGGAAATTTACATACAACTCCAAAGTTTAATTTGACACTAAAATGTTATGATTATGAGACGAGGAGGATACTAGCCCTTGCGCACCCACCATTACATGGTTCCTTCTCAGACAACCTGATTAAAACACAGATCAAATTTCGTTTCGTTTTTTATAGTTCAAAATTTCGTTTTTACTTGTAGTGTAGGCCATCTATACAGATCTATATTTTAATTAGATTGCTCCTAAGGGATATTTATCAATGCTTTCCATTATTTATTCAGGGGTTTAGGATTGCCTAGTGGTCTAGAGTGCCGCGCTTCGGCCTCTAGCTGGTCGGTCACCTCTGGCTTGCGGCTGTTGTTTCGAACCCTAGTGTGAGCGAATGTAACATTGAGATAGGGGCGCCTTCTCAACCTCGTGGGTTTCCTCCGGGCACTCCAGTTTCCTCCTGCTAAAGACCCCTAGGCGCAAGCGAATTATTGAAATGAAAAAAATGAAAAGCATACATTGTTCCCAAAATGACCTAGTTTGTGTCGAGTGGACGTTAAACCCCATTTCTCTCTCTCTCTCTCTCTCTCTCTCATTATTTATCCATTCATCCATTTATGCATTGATTGATTTTTTTATTTCAGTCAGTAGCGACTGGTGACACTACCACTGTGGGAACAGAGACAACAACAAGTTCTAGCAGTTTCGTTATGTCAAACATTTTCCTCTTTGGTTTAATGTCAGCCGTCGTTGCTCTCAAACATTCGTTATAAAAGAAATTCGTGATAAACAGGTAAATATATGTTTATGTAATACAAGGAGAGGGAGGGGAGAGAGAGAGAAAAAGAGAGAGAGAGACAGACATACATACAGACCGACAGACAGACAGACAGACAGAGAAAGAGGGACAGAGACAGACCGACAGACAGAGAGACAGGCAGAGACGGGGGGGGGGGGTAAAGTCCACACTACTCATTGTTTAATATTCGAGTAATACAAAGAGAGAGAGGGGGGAGAGATAGAGAGAGAGAGAGAGGGAGAGAGAAAGGGACATACAGACAGAGAGACAGATAGAGGAGGGGGGATGAAGTCCACACTACTCATTGTTTGATATGTGTATGCTGTCTTTGGTTGATGCAATGATACAATAAAATCTTATCTTATCTTATCTACTGGGCCATTTCATATCATGTGTTTCAAACACGCGAGTGCACATAACCCATAACCATTAGGCATACTCTTTTGTAATCCGCATTTCTTTATCCATTTACCAGCTACATGAATAAACAAAGATCTAATTTCGTTATTGACAAGGAAGACACTGTACATCCTCCTTCGACGACACTTTTCTGGAGTGTTTTACTAGTTTTATGGGGTATTCTTTGATTTCATATTGTTGATTTTAAAGAAATTCAAACCCGTCACAAATTCAAACCCGTTTGCCTTGTTAACTTCTTGCGCAAATTGAATGTGGCATTGATGTGGTATTGAATGTTGTTATTAAAGAAGGAAGACTGATGGGTTTTTCGTCCTACTTTGCTGGACTAAGAAAGACGGTCGTAGACTGTGAACTGAGCTATGGGTGACTGTTTTTTGCTCGGGCGTAAGCATCTCGCCTCTTACTCTTCGAATTCCAATTGCCAATTGTTTTACGCGCACGCTAACGTGTATACGGGACCTCGGCTTTTCGTCCCGTCCGAACGAACGGAAGATTTTTCCATGGTATGTATCAAGCAGGAACTGTCTCGACCAACACCTGAAACGAACCCAGTACATTTTAGTTAGCGAAAAGTCGCCTTACTCAATCACCGTCGCTCAAAATATAAAATACAGAGAAAATGAAATGGGGTTTAACGTCCTACTGTTCTGCTCCGAATAAGGCTAATGTGTAGTTGTAGGTCATTCTAGTAAAAGTGCAATGCCCTGTCCCTTATCGCCGCGCCGTGTGGTCGGAAATCATGACAATCAAATTGCATGATTTATTCGTCTGTCTTTGTCAAATAGAAGTAGATAAATTTGACCCGGGAGTGTTTATTCAACTTAAGAATTTGAAACTAATCTTTCCGTTTAATCTATTCTAATCTTATATTTGAGTAGAGAAGAGAACATTAGATTGTGGGCTTAAATGGAATTTAATATAATAAGCTCTCGTTTCGTGTCGATTCCTGTTACGCGCGAGGAGGGTTTTTCCAGTTTAAAGACTTGGAATATGTTTCTATAAAAACTGCATTCGAGCGGGGGGAGCACCGGATTGCGCGCGAAGGCAGCAGGACAGTCATGACGGATAAAATATTTACTTTACCCTTGACAACTGAAAAAAATGAAATGGGGTTTAACGTCCTACTGTTTTGATCCGACTGGGCTAATGAAGATGGACATACGCCATACAGTGTGCTATGAGGAAACCTTTGCCCGGAAAGCAGCGCTACGGACTACTCTTATATCGAATTCTAACTTCCAAAGGAACTTGATTATACTGCATCACTGGCAAGAGGAAATCACGCCTAAAAATCCCGATGAACTTTCTCGGCCAACGCCGGGATCGAACCCGCGACACCTAGGCTAGCGAGCCAGCGTCTTACTCACTTAGCCACGATGGTTCCCTTCCTTCATAACACACAGCGGCTGTGGTTTCGAGCCCTTGTGTGAGCGTATGTGACATGGAGATGGGGGGCGCCTTCTCAGTCTCGTGGGTTTTCCCATGACACTCCGGTTTCCTCCCACTGCTTAAGATCCCTACGCGCAAGCTAATTATTGAAATTAAAATTGAAAACCATACGTTAGTCCCAAAATGACCTAGTTTGTGTCCAGTGGACGTTAACCCCCATTTCTCTCTGTTTCTCTCTGTCTCTCTCTGTCTCTCTGTCTCTCTCTCTCTCTCCTTCCTTTGGACGTTAAACCACATTGTTGTTTTAATCTCATCAAGGAAGACGGTGGTTTGGTGTATCACTGATCAAATACAGGAAGTGACATTGTCAGTATTATACATGATGACGTGATAAGACCAGACATCGTTGCCTATCATACAACCCATTTCTCGGTTGATAACCCAGCACCATCGTAGACCAGTATCTTATTTGATACCGCCCTTAAAGGACGTATATACTCTTATGAGCCAATGAAAAGGTTTTGATATGACTGTTAGCATTTATTTAGCTAATGAAGAAAGGTCCCCTTCATAGGTATAGGGGTGCTTATCTCAGTTGGGGGCGGGGGGGGAGTGCATGGTCTATTTGCCCAAACATATTCTATATCACTCGAATTTTCAGAATGAATGAATTATTAACTAAATCGATCTTTCCACAAAGCTGTGATGGTTGTTTGTTTTAATTAATTACACAACTTAATGTTCCCCGTTCTCTGATGTCTGTGCCCCTTTAAAACGCGTACAAGTTCAAACGTTGTCACATAATCTTCTGCCTATTTGAGCCCATAAAAAAACGTTTAAATCGTATTGGCTAATTTGAGATAATCCAACCCAGGAACCGCGTTAAAACGCTACAGCGGATTATAATTATAATTGTCTGGGAAACGAGGAAAGGTTTTCTAGTTCACGAGATTTTGATTGTATAGAAATAATGCAATCGGCTTATAATATTAATATTTCCGTTTGGATAGTTTACTGTCATAAAACGGCGCAACCATAAAACCATTTCTATTACAACAGTTAACGGGGGGTGTATGTTCAAGCGATTGATTGATTTGTTTTGAAGAATTGTTTACTATTGGTTACCATGACAGTAAACAATAAATACAAGACTAAATCTCTTGTAATTACGAAAAATTATCTCAAGTAGACTTCCAGTTGTTGATTCAATCGGATTAAAACACAGATCCAATTTCGTTTCGTTTTTTATAGTTCAAAATTTCGTTTTTACTTGTGTGTAGGCTATGAAAGTATAAAAAATGAAACGAAATAGAGATCTATATTTTAATTAGATTGTTGTTGATTACGTGTTGGGGACATTTTTTACTGATAAGTGTTTATTTCGGGGAATGTTCTTTTTCAAACAGAAATTTAACGAAATTAGGGTTTAACGTCCTACTTTTCTGCACCAACCGGGTTAATAAAGACACGTCTTCATCGAATTCCAAGATTCAACGGTTCATTTACGTGCACGCTAACATGTACATGGGACCGCGATTTTTTTGTGTCATCCGAACGACTTGACGGGGAACGTCGCATGACACAAACTAGGTCATTTTGGGACTAACACGTGGTTTAATTTTATTTCAATAATTCGCTTGCGCGTAAGGGTCTTTAGTAGTGGGAACAAACCGGGGGACCCGGATCAAACCCACAAGGTTATCACGTACAACCGGGTATTCGAAACCACGCCAGTTTACTCAGTGCTATCCATTCGCCCTCCCCCCCCCCCCTATGTAAAACTGGTGTGGTTTCGAATCCCCGATTGTACGTGGCAAGGAGTATGGTCGCCGGTTTAACCTTGTGGGTTTTCTCCGGGTCCTACGATTTCCTCCCACTGCGACAAAAAACCCTACGCGCAAGCGAATTATTGAAATAAAATTAAACCATGTGGCATGTCCCGAAATGGCCTAATTAGTGTCGAGTGGACGCTAAATCACCTCTCTCTCTCTCTTAAATGTTTATAAAACTCGATATTATCTGCTGGCTGATGGCCAATTGACATAAACAACATAATGGATATTAGATGACGTAACACAAACAATCCTTCTGACAAATCAAAGTAAATAGACTACCATTGATGTAACGTTTGATGAATCATCAGTTCTGTTAGCTCTCTAGTCACTGGCTGGGTTGACCATTTTCTTTTGTTACCCGAAAACGGAAAGTGAACATTTGAATATTTCTCAATATGGCGGGGTCTTTAGCAGGGGGAGAGCTAAAGTATAAAAAAATCATCAGTTCAGTTAGCCCTCTAGTCACTGGCTGGGTCGACCTTTTTTCTTTTTTTAACCGAAAACGGAAAATGAACATTTGGATATTTCTCAATCTGGCGGGGTCTTTAGCAAGGGGGGGGGGGGGCAGGGGACGCGGATAAATCCCATGAGTCCCGTACATCAGGGAATCGAAACCACGCCAGTTGACACAATGACAGACCTTATGATACAGCGCGTATGTGCTAACCATTCGGTCATCCAACCCCCTCCAAATAAGATGAAAAACAACGACCCATTAGCATGACTGTAATGGAATGAAAGCAGGCTAATAAAGCCGGATAGTGTGCTATAAGTTCATTATATCCTGGCGGCGTTACGAACTACGGTAGTTTTATTTCGAATTACACCCCCCCCCCCTTTCTCTCCCCCACAGCCCCCGACCTCGAAAGCAATGAATCTATGTACATTGGATTTCAAGACGGAATGTTCAAAATGGCCGTTGTTTGATCAACCATACAACAGCCATGCACCCCCCCCCCCCACCACCACCACCACCACCACGTCATTATATTCCAAACGTAAGCACGGGCGAAACACGTGCGATAATCTCTAATTGATCTGTAGTGTCAATAAGAAATTCAACGTCAGGTTTAGTCACTTGTTTTTTTCTGATTTTCCAAATATTATGTTTTGAAAATCATTTTTATTTATTTTATTTGCTAAATATATTTTAACAATCAATTTGATATATTTTTTCAGATCCACCTACTCATTTGATACCTACAACAATATTTCGGTCTTGATGAAGTTTAAAATTTCCTGGGAATGCATCCTGGCCACTAAAGAATTACAGAAATACAGAAGAACTGGATAGAAACCTAATGAACGAGAATCCTTATATTTACAATCTGTGTGTGTAACCCCAATTAACTGTCCACGTATATTGGCATAATATTTAATAAGTTTAACCATATATTATAATTATGAGTGTTCTCAACGGCTATTTTACAAACAAAAGCCCAAAACATTTGGGCGAACTTCGAGAAATAACCTAGTTCTTATTCACTGATCTTTTACCGAATGTGTTTTTTTTAAGATTTAAATATTTTATATTCCTCTGGATAATAGCTTTACATCAATTAATGTCATTTGCCGAATTTGCTTTTTAAATATTTAAATATTTTTACCCCTCGGAAAAATAGCTTTACATCTTATGATAAACTTTCATTTAAATATGCGCTTTTCATTAAACTAGACGGAGTATTTAAATTTGAAGTCGCTAATCAACTTTTAAGACAATATCTGAATGTTCACGACTTTTTAATTGTATTTGTTTGAAATTATTTTAAAGATTTCGAATAATCTTTTCCTCTTGGAAAATTACAGTTTACGAAACTTTAACAATCTGATTAAAACACAGATTTTTATAGTTCAAAATTTCGTTTTACTTGTCTTTACTACACTAGATGTAGGCGATCACTGCAGTATTTAAAACTTAATTTGGCTGATGGTCAACTGCACAGTTCAGTATATGTTGCGGCTTAATGAATTATTGTGCCTAGAAAAAAACATTTATGCATGTGTGTTTTCAAAAAATGCTCAATTTCAAAATCCAGCCATTCTTGATCCATGCAAAAAGTTATTTTATGTACAACAAATTTTCAAGAGGCGCAACTTTATTGTTTTTACTCGCTTTTATAGTTCACAGTGTTGAAATCGATGAGAAATTTCTATTTTAGGAATTTCTCTAAAATGGCTTATTATGACGAAACAAACACTTCATGGGTTTGTTTTTGAGGCTTTTATGATGAAACAAATTCATAATTTCTCGGAAATTTGAAATTGTTCTGAAAAAGATTTCAACGCGCGATATAAAATTTGCTGAGTAGAACTAGGTAACGTTTGTGTCTTATGAAAATAAAGTTTTACTGTTTGGGTTTTTTGATGAAGTATATTTTTATTAAAATAAAAGAGCAATAATGAATTTGATAAGTGTTTTGTATATCTACTTGTTTAAAGCATATTTATTTCTTTATGTTTGAATTATAATATAATAAACTATCATATTTCTTATTTCTTGGTGTTCACCTCGGTTTTCCGGCGTAGTTCGCCATTGTCAGTAGTGCAGGGGCCTGTTTCACGAAATTTTAACTAATATAAAATCCGATTTTAGTAATTCGATTGGATAGTATCAGATTGATTTTTTATCGCTTAGCCAATCAGATTTAAGTATGTACTAAAATTTGGATTTTATCTTAAGTTAAAATTTCGTGAAACAGGCCCCAGGACAGAGGGTCTGGCATTGGAATGTGTTTAGTCGTTCGGGTGGGACCAAAAACAGGGGTATCATGTACACATTGGCGTATACGTAAAATGCCTGGCTTTATAATCCCGGTAGGAGCAGAAGAGTAGGACGTTAAACCCCATTTCATTTATATAATGGTTAGTTCCTAGTTGTTTTCTGTGGTGGGGGGCGCCTCTTTTTAACTCGGAATCTGGTATCGCCTAATTAGTGGAAATTCTTAAACCCCTTTGAAAGGCAGGTGGGACCTTCGGTGATGGTGATGGTAATGTCGGAAATGTATTCAGTAACTATGGTGACAAAGTCTACATTCAATAACCCTTGGACCTACGATCCCAATACCCCCGGCTGTACTGTTTATAATTGACTCAGACACATCGCACTGAAGAATGCGTGGCATGACGAAAAGACGAAACTAGCTTCCGCTTTCCCACACTTGGACCACTTTCCCAGCCTCACCTAATTGAACCTAATTCAGGGAGCCATGGTGGCTCAATGGGTTAGGCGTTGGCTCGATATTCTTAGGGTCCCGTGTTCGATCGTTGCGTTTCCATCGAGGTTCCGGTCTGGTTCCGCTTGGCAAGAGACAATGAATCATCTTTTATATAAGACGGTAACCGAGATCCCTTGTGCATGTAAAAGAACCCTTGACATTTGATACTCGAAATAAGAGTAGGCCGTAGTGCCACTGTCCGGGTAAACTACAGTTCTCTCCCTTCTGGCCTAGTACATGACGTAGAATGGTGTGTGTGTGTGTGTGTGGGGGGGGGGTAATTTTAGTTTCCATAAGAAAAAAAACCCCAGCAAACTGGCAGAGATTTGAACACGGTTAAATTGCTGGTATTATTATTGTCGACTGGCAGATAGGGATTGCCGACGTGCGTAAGAACAAATTCGTGTTCATGGCTGCCCACGATGTTTTTTAATAGTACCTTATGCCCTACGGACTATGTAACACCACAATGCATTTTCAAATGACAACGGCCGATATCTTGGGCGACGTGAATTGGAAATATCTATGGTGTCATGTGGAACACTGTGTTGTCTACGATATCACCCCGGGTGGAAGTGGACGTTAAACCCATAAAAAAAGAAAAAGAACACAAGGTCACATCGGCAAGAATTTCTTAAAAGGGACAATCCCGATAAGAACAGAGTCTCAAAAATTAAAGTCAGAGTATTTGTGAAATTTATGGACAAAAATATAAAAGCATGATGTATTTGCATTGTCTGAAAATTTCAGCTGAAAATATTGAGTCGTTTGGACGTGAACGTCAACACTGCTTATCCGGACACGTAACCCTTTTAAGATTTCGGGTCATTTATTTCATTGGGTGACCTGATAATCGATTTACGTTTCTTGAGAGGTCTATACAGTGAATGATCCATGTACTGTACTTGATAACAAAAGGTAAATTTCACCTACATATTATTTTTATAGAAAAAAGTCTGGTTTTATTCAGATACTGTATAATACAAAGGTCTCCATTTCCAGATGCAGACTGTCAGGTTTAAGTTATTTACAAGCGTGTAACAAATAGTTGATCGGCCTTAGATAATGGGTTTTAAATGATTTTAACACAAAATTAAGCAGTTTTATTCCCCAAAAAGTTATCGAGAATGGTCCTTTAAAGTGAACTAAATGTATTTTTGTTTGTAAAACATTTAAGACATATTAAGATTGAATAAAATACGGCTCGACGAAAAAGGTGACGTCGTGGGGATTAGCAAGAATTATCTGAAATTCCCTCCATATAATCGACAATTAGTATGATGAAAATAGTATTGACGACCGGAAGAATTCTGGCCTTTACACTGCCGGAGTATAAACTTTTAGAATTTCTAAATTAATATACTTATTCAACAATTTGTATTAGTAAAGGCAGATTAATGACAACCCCCCATTCAAGAATTATTGCAACTTTAGCTTTACTTAGTTGATTAGTTTACAGAGATCCATACCCACGATTACTCCATGATTTTATAACTATTTAATGCAATGAAATATAATGAAATGAAAGGGGTTTCACGCTCTACTGTTCTTCTCCGACTGGGCAAATGTGAAAACGGACATACGGTGTGCTATATAGGAAATTTTGCCCTGGTAGCGGAACTATGGCCACCTTTTCTATCGGATTCCAAGTGCCAGTGCCAAGGGATCTTTTACGTGCATGCCAATGTAGATACATGACCTCTGGTATTTCGTCACATCCGAACGACTAGGTGTCATTGTCAGGCCTTTCGTTCTGCACCACTGACAAAGGGAAACCCCGTCGGAAAGCTATTTTAATGAATTTTATTTTTTCACCTTTACAATATTAGACCTCCGTGTTCCTGAAGCAACGCTCGCCTAGCTTGAGTTAAAGCGAAATCAAACCTTCCACTTAAGATGATAAACCTGGGGCCTTATTCACACAAAGAATGTAAGAATACGGTATTTGCAATGGACAAGAACTATCGGACACTGTACTTCTCTGACTCCCTGTCCTACACCACAGAGAAGGGGAGATGACAACATAATGCCCGAGGCGCTATCTCTGCCGACACGGTAACGAATTCTATGACCATCTTATTAGCGAGCCAGTCTCTTACAAACTGTGCCCATCGCGGATCAACGAGAGGGGAGAGATATCTGTGTTCACTGAACACGAGCATTTACTCTTTGAAAAGTTACAACCAAGGAATTGACGTAAGGTATTGGCATGACCTAAAATAATTTACCATATAATAAGGAATTTAGCCTTTCAAAAGATGCAAATTAAAGTCAACGCTTGACAATCAGCTGGGTGAAATAATAAGTAGTAGGTCTAGATAAATTACAGGATTGCGCGCACTTGACTATTAGTTAAATATTAAGCCTTTTTAGAATCAAATAAACTTGTGTAGCCGAAGGATGCGACACTATCTGAACTGCTTAGAATACTCTGCATAAACATTCGCCCTCTTCACAACCTGGATGGCCTTGTGTGTTGCTCTAGCTGGCCACTCACCTTTGTCTTGCGATGATCGGGGTTTCTAGCGTATGTGGACGATAGGGTCACCTTCGTGTTCTAAGATATGAAAAGGGCTGACACGCAAGGCGTGGAATACGCCTAAACAGAAGCACTTTTCTATACAACAGCTTATCCGGAAGGAAAACTTGGATTTGATAGAGATCTATGATCCTTGCTTTAAGAAATCTAATCTCTGTAATTTTCGGCAAAGGGGGGATAACCCAGGAATGCAAGACTGGATATAAATATCGATAGGGATCGGTGATCAATATGCTTCCAGACAAATATAAAAAAGATCCATTACAGACTATACAGTCTTTATTGTGTTCACAAAATTCAGAAGGTTTTTCCTGTACAACTCCAGAACAGAAATGTGAAGAATGCTTAATATCGATAGGGTTCATCCTCTCATTACCTAACTAAGCCATAATATTATGTCAGCAAGCCATTCCTAAACCACATTCACAGAATTTAAATGTAAAAACTTTATTTGGCATTGATAACATCATTGTGACATAAAAATCTAATTTTTTCAAGTGGCTCCAAATCCTAAATTGTTCAGGCATAATTCACAAGGCGATTGTACCAAGCCACGCTAATGTACTCAAGTGCCACAGTTGCAAAAAACGCAAGTGTTATAAACAAAATGGTTGTATTCATAACGCATGACAAATTTGCAAATAAAATTAAACATAATCTATAAGTGACATTTAGTGATTGGGGAACACAATAACAGAGCACAATTTTTATTAGAAAAAATCACTTGTTTTATTCTAAAAGCACGACGTTTTGACAAGTATCCTCTTGTCGTTATTAAGCACAATTTAAACATACATTATGCAAGAGCTAAATCTGCCTATTGCAGGTCTTTCTTTAGGCCTATCAAGACCCTAACAATCTCTCGATGCCATCACTAGCCTGCGATATTTAGCAGATTTGAATACATTTTATTTTCTCATAAAAGCTGCTCATCATCTAAAACTATTATCATAATAACTGTTCATGATCCATAATAACTGTTCATCATCCATAATAATTGTTCATCATCTATAATAACTGCTCATCATCCATAATAACTGCTCATCATCCATAATAACTGCTCATCATCCATAATAACTGCTCATCATCCATATTAACTGTTCATCATCCATAATAACTGCTCATCATCCATAATAACTGTTCATGATCCATAATAACTGCTCATCATCCATAATAACTGTTCATCATCCATAATAACTGCTCATCATCCATATTAACTGTTCATCATCCATAATAACTGCTCATCATCCATAATAACTGCTAATGCTGTAAAAATATTATCATAATAACTGCTCATCATCTAAAAAATCTAGATTTAAATAGGGAAAGTTGACTTGTTGTTCTATCCACTTTCCTAAACTAAGAATAGATTGTTCATGTAGATGTGGACCTAGTATCTGTAATCCTATTGGTAAACAATCTGTAGATAAACCGGCAGGTACTGTTAATGCTGGAATACCTGAAGAATAAACAAACACCATTTTAATAGGGGAGAGAGAGGTGGAGAGAGAGAGAGAGAGGGGGAGAGAGAGAGAGAGAAGAGTTTAACGTCCACACAACACAAACTAGGTCATTTCGGGACTAGCATATGGTTCAATTTTATTTTAATAAATCCCTTGCGCCTATAGGTCTTTAGCAGTGGGAGGAAACCGGAGGACTTGGGCGGAGGGGGACCTACAAGTTTGAATATGCGGCCCTACAACGGGAGAATGACAGACCTTATGATAAAACGTGCACATGCTAACCATTTTAATACAAATTTAAGTCAATTAATATTTTACTTTATGTTTTTAAAAATGAGATCTGTTTTTGATTTGTTTTAGTTAACCATGCATTTTGGAAAGCAGGAGGGCAAAAGGTCCTGTGTACACATTTATATGTACGTAAAAGATCATAGGTAATAAGCAGAAATGCAGCTACCTGGGCAAACTTTCCCTCCTTACCAGACTGCATTATGATTATGAGTGCACCTTTTCATAAGTTGACAAGGAGTAGGGTTGCCTGTCCAACCTTGTGGGATTTCTCCGGGGCTTCCGGATTCCTCCCACTGCTAAAGACCCCTACGCGTAAGCAAATTTTTTTAAAAAAATTAAAAACCATATGTTAGTCCCGAAATAACCTAGTTGGTGTCGAGTGGACGTTAAACCCCATCTCTCTCTCTGACAGGTTCATTTCATTTCATTTCATTTCATTTCTAGTCTGAGGATCAATTCCTTACTAATCAACCTCCGGACACACTTTAAGTACTTACTTACCTACTAAATTAGACGGTTGTGTATATACATCGAATTCAATAGAGCGGGACTGATTATCAGCCTTCGTAAAGTCCTCATATGTTACGGCTGGACTAATGGTGGTCGGTGTTAGAAGTAAATCAACACCAGAAGAAAAAACCTTGTTAAAATCATCACTGATTAGTCGTCTAACTTTCTGAGCTTTGATAAAATAACGTTCATAATTCCTGAAATTAAATAAAATGAGATGAGGGTTTAACGTCCTACTGTTCTGCACTGACTGGGATAATGAAAATGGGCATACTTCATGCAGGAAATATTGCTAAGACAGCGGGCACCAGGACTTATCTTATTTTAAATTCCAACTGTCAAGGATTCTTTTATGTGTATGCCAATCTGTACACGGGACCTCAGAAATTCGTTCTCCAATCTGAACGACTATACATTGTCCTTTGTTAGTCCCTTCCTCCTGCACTACTGACAAGTTGGAATCACACAGGAATCTTTAACGTTCTTCCATAGAGACAGGAATATCTGACCCACAAGATATAATTTATTGTCCAGTCCTCTATCCTAGAAAGGGAGATACAGTAAAAGGGATTTTTAAGATGTCCCCAATAATAGCTTATAGATAGGACCATCCTTGAAAGGAAGATCCAGTATCAGGATTTTTAAGTGCTTTCAATGGTATAGACTGGCGATCCTAGAAAGGGGAATTTAGAAAGGAACATCCAGAAAGGGGATTGTTCACATGCTTTCAATGGTATAGACTGGCGATCCTAGAAAGGGACATCCAGTAAGGAGATTGTTCATGCGCTTCCAATGGTATAGACTGAACCATCCGAGAAAGAAACATCCAGTGACAGTATTATTAAGACGTTTCCAAAGGTATAAACAGGAGTCCGGACCATCCTGGAAAGAAAATTAACTGGAAAATCTGGAGATACACTCTCAGCCAACACCGGGATCGAACCTAGGACCTTACCCACTGAACTCCTGTGACTTCATGTTGTCAAGGTACTATGATTTATCTCCCCTAACTAAATAATAATAATAATTAATTGATATAGCGCTGACAATTCAAGTCAAGGAGCTACTCTCGGACGCTTTATATAAGTAAACTAATATAAAATTACATAAAAAAAGTTAAAAAGAAATAAACAAAAACAGAGAACATTATTTAGTACACATGGTAAAACAGGAGGGCTAGGGGGGCTTTAGCCCCCCCCCCCCCAATACTATTTTCTCCAGGTTATTGCGGCCCCTGGACCCTCGACTATAAGGACCTATAATGGAAGCCCTCCTAATCAAGAATTGCTTCCGCCAGCCCTGTAAAAGTCTGTGTATATTTGATAACAAAGCTCGGTTTTGAAATACCTTTCAAAACCATTAAATAGAATTAAACCGTATTAAAAAGTTTGGTTTTGAGATATTTTTAAAAATCTTTTGGTTTTGTTTGATATTGAATTCCATAACTTCAGAGCACCAACTGCAAAACATCTATAGATCTACTTACTCTTTTAAAAGGTAATAATTTCCTGCCATTATTCTACTACGAACTACATCGTTAAATCCATGATGTCTGGTGGCAGCATACATCTCTTCTGTCGATATATCATTGTTGTCACGGTAACCTGGAAAACATTAAACAGCAGTGTTTGTTATTTTGTTGATTGGCAGAGCAATATGGTTACTTTGTGCAGCACTTTTGATCAGGGCTCGACATTAACGGGGGGGGGGGGGGGGGGGGACGAATGAATACTGATAGTATGTGAACGATGTATCATAAGGTCTGTCATTGAGTAAACTGGCGGACTTTGATTCTGGGGTTGTTTGTGACAAGGAGTAGGGTCACCTGTCCAGCCTAATGGGTTTTCTCCAGGTCCTCCGGTTTCCTGGTAAAGATCCCAACGTGCAAGCGAATTATTGAAATTAAATTGAACCCGGTTAGTCCCGAAACGAAATAGTTTCTGTCAAATGGATGTTAAACCCAATTTTTCTCTTGCTATTACATACTATTACACAGACAGACAGGGGTGACAACAATATATGTGAAAATTTGATATATAAAAATATTGAGGCACTTTCTCACCTATCACCGGGATCAAAGCTGGGTTCTCCTGGTTAGCCGAGCCAGTGCCATGCCACAGGTTTTAAAAGAAGTTTATTGAAAGTGCAATAGTACTTGAGATTTCCTGAAGATTTCCTAAAGCAACTTACCAAATTCGATTCCATCATATCTGGCCATATTGGATGCTACTTCGCAACAACATAAAACTGAGTAAACCAATATAGAATACTGGGTATGGGGTAACGATACCGATGTAACTTTTGCTCCAGCATCATCTAACATGTCTGCTACTCGCTGCCACGTCTCTGTGACATCTTTTGTTGTTCCTGGAGCAAGATATTCCTGTAACATAGAGTAAATAGCAGTTTAACATCAGGGATAGGACGATTTCTACTTTTCTATACCAAATAGGCAAATGAAAACTGGTATTCGCCATACAGTTGCACTACAGCCTAATCTTATTTTGAAGGAATTTTTAGAAGCACGCCAATGTGTACATGGGTCCTTGGTTTTTCGGCTGATCTGAATGAATATATTTTGTTCCCTGCTCTCCAACCTGCATGACCAACAAGGCAAAACCACCTCATAAAAAAAGAAATGCATTTGTAGGCCTGATTCTTATTACCTGTGGTAGACCTATATAAGTATTAATTATTACAGATTACATGTGGTAGACCTATATGTGGTAGACCTAATATAAATTATTACCTGTGGTAGACCTAATAATAATCATTACTTATGGTAGACCTAATATTAATCATTACCTATTGTAGGCCTAATATCAATTATTACCTGTGTTAGACCTATATTAGTATGAATATTTTTACCTGTGGTAGACCTAATATTAATTACTATCTATGGTAGACCTAATATTAATCATTACCTGTGGTAGACCTAATATTAATCATAACCTTTGGTAGACCTATATAAGTATTAATTTTTACCTGCAGTAGACCTAATATTAATTGTTACATGTAGTAGACCTATATAAGTATTAATCATTACCTGCGGTGGACCTATATAAGTATTAATCATTACATGTAGTAGACCTAATATAAGTATTTATTTTTACCTATGGTAGACCTGTATAAGTATTAATTACTACCTGTGGTAGACCTATATAAGTATGAATTATTACCTGTGGTATTCCTATATGTAAATGTTTTACATAAGGCCTATCTGGTAGATTTATTGGTTTATGTGGACCAGGTAATGTTGTGGAATCTTTCATGTCAAAACCTGACACACCATCTAAATATATAAATAAACAAAGATGAAGAATATAAAATGGTGGTTTAATGTCCTACTATTCTGCACTGACTGGGCTAATAAAGACGAGCATACCCCATGTCATGTGCTATGGTCTACTCTTATATATTGAATTTCAACTGTCAAGGGTTCTTTTACCTGCATGCCAATATGTACACTGGACCTCAGATTTCCATCGCATCCGGTGAACTAGACAGTTGTCTTTGTCAGACCCCTTCATTCTGCACCACTGACAATGGGAAGTATGCCCAAAAATCTTGAAAAACACTACCAGCCAACACTGCGGGTGAACTCATTTCTCTTTCTCTCTTTTTTTTTTATGGAGCGTTATTTGCTTCCCTGGTGTAACAGACATGGAGCAGGGTCACCTATCCAACGACGTTGGTTTTCTCTGAGTCCTCCAATTTCCTCACACTGCAAAAGACCCCTACGCACAAGCAAATTGAAATAAAATTGAACTATGTTTGTCCCAAAATGACATAGTTTGTGCTGTGTGGACGTTAAACCCCTTTTCTCTCTCTCTCCACATAGTGGGCATAATATAAGAAAGATTGACACTTACTAAGTATGATGGACACATCATCTGTCGTTTTACCCATAATTCCTGGTACATCCATAGAATTAACCAATGGTATTAACCCATGTCGAGACAGACGGCCATACGTTGGTTTCAATCCAGTCACACCACAAAATGCTGCTGGGATACGAGTAGAGCCACCTGTATCAGACCCAAATGCACTATGGGATAGAAAAATTTATGATTACTAAACATATAATACACCTTCACTTTTTAAACATACATTATCAAGAGCTAAATTTGCCTATTGCAGGTCTTTCTTTAGGCCTGAACTGTTGTCTAAATTATTAATTAGACATTAAATAACTTATCCAGACCATAATTAACCAATTCTCGATGTCATCTCTAGACTGTGATTTTTACTAGATTAGGATCTGCTGTTTATAACACTCATTCATAATTAAATCAAGAAATGGATAAACAATCAAGACTATGTCTTTTATCGTACCGACTTTAGCAATGATGATCGAGGCTAGGCGAAAATTCAATCTCCCATAATGTAGCTTTAACTGAACAGTTCATGGTCAGTTTTTGTAAAAAAAAAAAGTAAAAACCTACCCAAAACATGCACCTGTTGCTACGGCAGCAGCACTACCACCAGAACTTCCACCAGTAATAAACCAATCATTGTAGCTATTGTCAGTCACATGACTATCACTACTCTTTGATTGGTTAGATTTCTTATTTGATTTTTTAAATTTGTATCTCCAAGGATTTCGAACTGGACCAGCAGCACTGTCGACACTACCTGCTCTAAAAATATTAAAATCAAAATCATAGGATAAAATCATACAGTTGTAACAAACAGACTGTCATTCTTGCAAGACAGATTATTTTACATAAATGAATGGGGTTTAAATTCCTACTATTCTGCTTCAACTGGGCTAATTAAGATGGGCTATACACCATACACCGAGTGAAATTTTGCCATGCAGCGACACTATATAAACATGCATGTCAAGTCTCATCAAAATTGTTCAAAATTGTGACCTCCATAGGGTCCACAAGCTAAAAACGTGATTTTTCATACAATCATGGGCCATAATCCATGAAGTTTCGATCCGATACATGCCAATATCGAAGGCAGCTGAATTTTTTTTGAGATAAACCTATATTTCAAGTTTCATCAAATGGGATAAGAATAGTGACCTGTAGAGTGTCTGGACGGACAGGGGTGACGGAAATTCATGTACGTCCACTTTTCTTGCCATTTGACAAGATAACAAATGCTAAAAGGGAAACAACTCTTGTTTTGGTTGTTTTTGGAAAGACAATTAGACGGTTGAATATGAATGAATGAAATGGGTTAAACTTCTTATATGCCTACACCTACTGAGTACTTGGTTATTGAAGATATGAATGCACCATGCACTGTGCACGCCATTAAATAGATAAATGGAAATTGTGTTTTTGTCCCATCAAAATGACTAGATACTTTTGTAAATTTCTAATCAAATATACATGCCATTACCCCATAGCAAATTCATCCATATTGGCTTTCCCCATCAGGATTCCACCATGTTGCAATGTTTTTTCCACCATTGTTGCGTTGTAAGGTGGTTGAAAGGTCGCCAGCATTCTCGACCCACATGTTGTCTTTACAGCAGTTGTACAAAAATTATCTTTAAATACAACAGGGATTCCTTCTAATAATCTCTGCTCTTCTCCTGAACATTTTAATAATAATAATTAAAGTAAATAATTATAATAATAATAAAATAATAATTAAAGTAAATAATAATAATAATAATAAAAAAAAAATAATTGAAGTAAATAATAATAATAATAATAAAAAAAGAAATTGAATAATAATAATAAAAATAATAAAAAAATGATAATTCGTTTCATAGCACCTCATATAATCAAACTACTGTTGCTTGGTGATGCGGATAAAATATACAAATATATTCAAACATACCACAGTTGGATAAACAAGAAACTCTTGAGGCATAAATCTAACCAAATCACATTTTAGAAATATACAGAGAGAGAGAGAAAGAGAAACAGAGAGACAGAGAGTTTAACATTCACTCACACAAACTAGGTCATTTCAGGACTAACATATGGTTTAATTTTCTTTCAATAATTCCCTTACCCAAAGGTGTCTTCAACAGTGGGATGAAACCAGAGGACTCGGAGAAAACCCATGAGGTTGGACATTACCCTACTCCTTGTCACATACAAGCAGGGAATCGAATTCATGCCACAAGATACAATAACAGACCTTATGGTTCACAAATAGACCACCTGCCACCATTTATAATCTCAGGCGTGGATCCAGGGGGGGGGGCATACATTGGAGCAAAGGGTAATCATCAGAATGCCACATGCATTAGTGGTTTAGATGACCAGTCTTACTGGGGCTGAAGTGGGGGGGAGGGGTTGGATCCGCGCTTTACTAAGAAAGAAAAACTTGTAGGAATGAAAAGAAATGCAATTCAGTGCCACAAATAATTATTACTATTATCACCTTGTTTCGTTCTATTTGTGGAGATTTCAGCCAACTTTTGGGAATATTCTGGTGTTTCACTGATATAAATATTCAAATCTTTCAACCTTTTTGCTCGTTTAATACTAAGATTACACAATTCTGATGCAGTTATCTTCCCTTCTTTTAAATGTTTTAAAACCTGAAAAATGCAAAATAATAGATATAGCTACTTCTGTACTAATCATTTAGGGGAAGTTGTAAAATGTTGCCTATTCTCTTCTCCTATTTTATAGTATTATACTATTATTTATATTATAGACTTTCGGAGGAGAGAGTGAGAGAAATGGGGTTTAACGTGGTTATTTTGGGACTAACATGGTTGAATTTTTATTTCAATAATTCGCTTGCGCCTAGGGGTCTTTAGCAGTGGGAGGAAACCGGAGTGCCCGGAGGAAACCCACGAGGTTGTGAAGGCGCCCCTATCGAATGTCATACGCTCATACTTGGGCTTGAAACCACAGCCGCAAAGCCAGAGGTGACCTGCCAGCTAGAGGTCGAAGCGCGGCACTCTAGACCACTAGGCCATTCCAACCCCCTCTTTCGGAGGAAAGAAAAACAGAAATTCAGTCAACTATATATAAGGTTTAATTTACAATTTTCCTTATTATTATTGTACTCAAATACTGCCATTGACATCACAACCTAGCAAATCAAAGAAAACTATTATCTGTAATATGGCATTACACTGTACAGACAAATTAAATAAACATGGGAAAATGAAATGGGGTTTAAAACGTCCTAGGCTACTGTTCTGCTCCTAAACTGGGCTAATGTAGTAATGAAGACGGGCATATGCCATATTATTGTGTACTATAAGGGAAATTTTGCCTGGGCAGCGGCGCTGCGGCCTACTCTTATATTGAATTCACGCCAATGTGTACACAGGACCTCATTTTTCTGTACTATGAAACAACTAGACAGCTGTAGCCTACATGTAGCCTACTTGTCAGGTCCTCCATCCTGCATCAATGAAGAGGGGAAACCACGCCGGAAAAGTCGGGATGAACTTTCTCGGCCAATGCAGGGAACGAACAGTCAACCTCCTGGCTAGCGAGCCATCATCTTACCCACTTTACCACCGAGATGATTCCAATAAACATGGGAAACCATTGATTATGACATTGTTAATTGTTTTATGATTGTTAATGTTGTGTCATAATCATGATAACCATAACCATTGAAATTGTACGTATGGGCTGTAGACGTATAATAATTGGAATCCTAATGAAATATGCCTCGGGTGATAAACGTGAGTACAATTCGTAATCATAAAATCAAATCAACTGACAAATGCATAGCAATAAAAACATGTCAAAACTATTAAATCACCTCTTTGATCTGTAATGAAAGCATGACTCTTTTACAAAGGTCATAGTTAAAGGGTCAATACAGGTCAAATATTTGGAGTTACCTCCCCTATTAATCAATCGGTCTGTAGAGTTAATATTTGTGCCTGGAATCTTTTTTGAAAACGCCCGAAGCTAGCATTTATATTCGGTAAAAAAAATAATATTTCAATGTTTGTGTACTAATTAAAGTTCAATCACCCACATGTAGAGACAAGGAAGGGGTATAAACTCGACTCCCCAGTCTCCTGGTTCCACTAGATACAGCGTGGTTTCCAGTGGTACCTGACAAGGAACAGAGTCTAGCTATTCGAATGGGAAGATAAACAGAAGTTCCGTGTAAACTGTCCGGGAAAAATTTCGCTCATTGACGTATGGTCGTCTTAACTGCATGAAAAAAAGAGGGACGTTGAAAACTCATTTCAACAAGGAGTGGGCACAAACGCTATTATCCGGGGACCCCCTCCCCTCATCATAGCACACTCATGATTGGCAAAGCCTATTTTAGGGTTTTATTGGCACGGTTTTCGGGGATTTGTTGGCGTATGCCTGTCACCGAAAGCCGGGGTATTGCAGGAAATTAGGACGTCAATCCCTATTTCATTTCAGTTCACATAAGAAAAACTCAAACAGTCAAGAAATTTGAAAGATTAGCGACGTTTCAATTCAGACATTCAGTGACTTTGTGGTCTAATGCGTGTGCTTGATCATAAGGTCTGTCATTGAGTCAAGCGGTCTTTTTTCGATACACAGCTTGTACGTGACAGGGAGTAAGATGTCATCCCTGCCCTCGTGGGTTTTCTCCTACTCCCCCGGTTTCCTGCCACTAAAGACCCCAAAACTACAAGCATTGGTTATGAGTTGATAGTTAAGCCAAAATTTGTATGATTATTTAAATGTGTTGTACCATAATTATCTTGGTCCCGAAATGACCTTTATGAATGTTAGATTAGTCAAACGTTAATAATAATTGTACAATATTTGAGTCGAGAAATAACCTTTATGAATTTTTAGTCAAACGTTCAGGATATTTTATGGGAGCTAAGATATCTTCACTATAATAGTTAAACACTAGATAATGTAAATGTAATTTGTTGAAAATTTCAGTTAAATTGATCCACTATAAACCGATAAATTAGCTTTGGTAATTTCCGCCTAGCCTCGATCATCATTACTAAAGTCCGAACGATAAAAAAAAAATAGTCTCGATTATCCAGTTTTTGATTAATTATCAATGAGCGTTTATCATCATAAAGGATTATAATCCAGTCAATATCGAAGGTTAGCATTGACACCGAGAGTAATTAATGTCGATTAATAATTTAGATAACATTTCAGACCTAAAGAAATACCTGTAAAAGGCAGACTTAGCTCTTGCATAATGCATATTTAATAATAATAATTGTGTACTTTAGTCCCGATATGATCTTTATGAATTGTTGGTTTAGTCAAAACTGAATGATAATTGAAATATCTACAACACACTATCACTTAGAAAAGCTTTTGATCCGTAAAGAAATAAATGAATATAGGCGATGAACAAAACTGACGGGAAATAGGGAATCCATTAAAATATATAAAACGTGTTATCTTCTTTAATCAGCATTACACGAAAAGTTAAAAATATGAATATCATATCAGAGTCGTTTGAATTTGATCAGCATAAAAATATTAATTTAAAGATGGTAAGAGCTAAACCTGCTTATTGCAAATGTTTTTTTTTAGCCTCAAATGTTATATAAATTATTAATAAGACACTATTATTTGACTCTCTAGACCATCGGATGGTTTTGATTTTGAACAGATTGACACACCACCGCCATTTTATAATTTTAATTTAATTTAAAAATGTCTATTCGACACTTTGTTTATTATCGTTACAACGACAGAAATGAAAATCGAAGGGCGACATTAGTGGAATAGGCTTCAGCCTCTCTTAATGTAGGCGGAAGCGCTAGTGTCCGGTTAAAATTTAGCTCATATAGAGGGAGAGGGAGATAAATGGGGTTTAACGTCCACTCAACACAACTAGGTCATTTCGGTACTAATATTTTATAGTTTAATTGTATTTCAATAATTCGCTTACGCGTAGGGGTCTTTAGCAGTGGGAGGAAACCCACGAGGTTGAGAAGGCGCCCCTATCTCCATGCCACATACGCTCACACCAGGGCTAGAAACCACAGTCGCAAGCCAGAGGTGGCCGGCCAGCTAGAGGTCGAAGCGCGGCACTAGACCACTAGGCCATACCCCCCCCCCCTCATATAGAGGAGGTTGGATGGCCGAGTGGTTAGCGCGTGTATGTTGTATCTTATGGTCAGCCAATTAGTCTACTGGCGTGATTTCGATTCCCGGTTGTATGTGATAAGGAGTAAGGTCGCCTGCCCAACAACATCCTGGGGTTTTCGACGTGTCCTCCGGTTTCCTTCCACCGCCAAAGAACCCTACACGCAAGCGAATTATTGAAATAAAATTAAACCATGTACCGGGTCCGTATAGCCAACTCATAAAATTTGGTGGGGCTACGGAATTATTATGGAGGGGCTGATGGTGTGGCCGGCTAAGAACGCTCCTAAGAAATCATTATTGTTGGCGAAATATTTGGGGGCCGGAGCGGGCGTTCTCTCTCTCTCTCCCCATCTCTCTCTCTCTCATACATACTCTCATATAGACCACTTTATGGTGTATGCAGCCCATCTTCATCATCCCAGCTGACACCTCCCCTTTAAATCAGCATGCAATAAGCACGCTGGAAACTCATTTGTGTTGTTATAATAATGATGATATAGTTTGTAGATTTCATTCGGTCTGTCACTCAGACTGTATAGACAGTTGTGTTATCGTCCTGCCTGATCATTTTGTTGTTTCCGCCGAACGACCCGGTCGCTGTGTAGTAGTGAGGTTTTTGGATCGCTAATTTGTGCTACATCATTCATATCGGCCGATACGTTTACTTACTGCGTATAATACAGGATTAACATAGGCCAGTGGTAGCATATTCAAACCAACAGCCGAACAGCGGAGAGATCAATTTTCTTACAGGACAACAACTTATTTCATCATACAAAATGGCAGGAAAGAGTGTTTTGGATCAGCTGAAGGCTGTCACAGTGGTCGTGGCTGATACTGGTGATTTTGAAGGTAAATAATCCACAATTGTCAATAGGATGGGGGCATTGCCGAATCACCCCCATATCCCTAGTTTCATCGGCAATGTTATTATAATGTCAGAGGGCTGGGGGTAAAGTTCAATCTTTTCACAGTATATACCGAGATATATATATGAATCAATTGGGGTTTAAATGGCGCGTCAGCTCCAACTGGGCCCTCAAAATAAGTCAAGGGACCCAGTGTTCCACGGTTTCCTATTTGACCATTGTAACATTTCCCTCATAGCACACTGTATGGCGTGTGTCCATCTTCGAGTAGCCCGGCAGGTTAGGTACTATAACAGTAGGACGTTAAACCCCATTTCATTTCATTTGATCATTGAAACATAGTTTCACTCTTGTCGACTATCGATTCTGCACGTGACATGTGTAACATACTCGACAAGAAATCTGACCTTAACACGCTTATCATATCAGTTCCTGGTCAACTCAACCATCTGTCACTGGGACATATAAAGATATTATTCACGTCCCGTCGTGGATGAGCAGCAAAACCCTGTCAATGGATGGTGCAGGACGGGCGTTTGGCAAGGAATAGCGTCTAGTCGTTCGGATGGAACGATCAAACTTAGGTCCCATGGCAGTTGAAATTCAATTGCCGTGCGGGCACAGTTTTTCTTATAGAACACTGTATGGCGCGTACCCGTCTTCATTTGCCGGGTAGAAGTAGAAAAGAAAAGTAAGATGTTAAACCCCATTTCATTCATACCTTACGAACAAAACCACGGTGACTCAGAGAGTAAGACGTTGGCTGGCTAACCTGCAGGTCCAGTGTTTGACCCGTGCGTTGGCCGAGAAAGATCACCGGGATTTTCCGGCGTGGTTCCTCCTTGTCAGTGATGCAGAACCAAGAGTCTGGTAAGGGACAACGTATAGTCGTTCGGATGGGACGAACAGCCGATGTCCCGTGTACAAATTGGCGTGCACGTAAAAGATCCCCTGGCCGTAGCGCCGCTGTCCGGGAAAAATGTCCCTCGTAGCACACTGTATGGCGGTTGCCCGTCTTCATTAGCCCAGTCGGAGAATTTTACCTGTCATGCGGCGACTGTGGCACTGATAAGGGTGGGACGAAAAACGAGATACAACTGGGCACACATCGTCGTGGACGTAAAAAAACATTTGGAAGTTGGGCATCGATTAAATTAATCAATTTACATTGCACACGTTAACATTTAAATTAAAAATACTCGTTTTTTTCCGAAGTCACATATATAGTATTGTGTTGAGGAGATGTTACACCACATTCCATTATTTTCAAATCGGTTTAGAATAACGTGTATGTCATTTGCTCGACAAGATACGGCAAAAGTATTAGGTTGGCGGGAATGTATACAATACTCAGTTATTTTCAAATTTGTTTAGAATAAGTTTATGTCCATACTATACTCGATAAAATATCAAAAAGGTCGCAGATTTGGTAATCCATACAAAATGGAATTGGGTTTAACGTTTTACTTTTCTGCACCAACCGCGGGGTTAATGCCAACTTTAACTTTTCTTTGATTTTCTTTTGATTTCATACCGCCATCTTTATATATCTCCAACCTCTTGGGTTTTCTCCGGGTCCTCCGGTTTCCCCCCACTGCTAAAGACCTCTACGCGCAAGTGAATTATTGAAATAAAATTAAACCATTTGTTAGTCCCGAAATAACCTAGCTTGTGTCGAGTGGACGTTAAACCTCATCTCTCTCTCTCTCTCTCTCTCTCTCTCTCTCTCTCTCTCTCCTTGTTATATCTTTTAGATACTAGTAGATGTAATAATAATTTGTTTTGGGGGTTATTTTTTATTTGTCGTTTATTGCCACATACACGCCCGCCAGAGCAGAAGGAACAGAAGCGTAATATCATGAAAACTATAATTAACCGATCGAGCGTGTTGTGCCTTTTTAAAACATTTTATGAACAAGATTGGCAAGTATCCCAGTACTGTTATTGAATATTTATTAGTAGGTTATAATTAATCGATCATATTGATAATAAAGTCGTGTACATGTTGGTCATATTATGAAGTAGCTGATAATAATAGAACAAGTCACCAACCTCTATCTCTTCCTCGATATTCGTTGAAGTGAAATGAAATAAAAGTGGTTTAACGTCCTATTTATTTGCACCAACCCGAGAATTGGGCCCAAGTTCACAAAGTATTCTCAGACTTTAGTTGAGAATTTACTCAACTTTCAATCACTCTTTATGCGAAATATCTTTGATCAAGAAACACAAAACGTTGCACATAGTATCGCATTGGTGTATTTGATATATTAAAACAACAAACGTTTAATACGGGCTACATTTTTGTTATAAAATAAAGCGAACAATTTTGAGTACATTCTTAACTCAAGTCTGAGAATGTTTTGGCATATCACTGGCTCTTTTAGGTGCGTGCCATCCGGTGTTTGAAAAGATTGGGCAAACAACGAGGTCCCGTCCCGTGTACCTGCTGGCAAAAAGGAGGCAGTCACCCTCCCCCATATCTATTTTCCCCGTTTTATACAAAAGAGTAGAATTCCACTGTTTGGTTCTTATTTAATCAACCAGTAAGTAGGTCGCATGCATCGATGAATGACGAATACAGAATACAATGTTATGATAATGTCCGAATAAATATTATTTCTATAGATTATTTTAATAACGAGATTGCAATAAAAAATTTGTAATTACTAAAATTGACCCTCTAAATTTGTTCAAGAAGTCAGGCTAAAAATTAAATGGTGTTTAAAGTCCTGTGCCATGATGGATATTTTGCCAGGGCAGTGGCATTACGGCCTCCTCATATTTCGGATTTCAACTGTCAAGGGTTATTTTACGTTCACGCCAATGAGTACACGGGAAATTGGTTTATCGTCCCATCCCAAAGACTAAGACAAGCACCACTGACGAGGGGGACCTCGTCGGAAAACCCGATGAACTTCCTTGGCCAACACTGAGTGTTGAATTATTATAAATTTATATCAGAAGAATCACGGTGAAAAATAGTCGGTATGGATTCCAAAATAGCGTAAGAACAGAGGTGGGAAAGAGCGGTGCATGTATTTTCACATTGCAGCTATACACATAGATATTACCCCAGTCGATACAGACAAGTGGGACGTGAATCCCTTAGTTTCATTGGGTTTTAAAACATGTTGTCCGCTTTAGTAGACGCCCGATGGTTACCCGACGATTGCCACTGGTTAAAAGTAACAGTACTTGTCCAATCAAAATGCGTATGCAAGGCCGGATATAGTAATTCACAACTTGCAAGAAATTTACGACCCGACAAGTCAACAGGAAAGTGTTATTGAAAGTAAAATACTTATATAATTTCAAAATGTCTGATGCTAAAAAGCTGGCGAGGTCTGTATTAGACCAACTGAAAGACGTGACGACTGTTGTCGCAGACACGGGAGATTTCGAAGGTAGTATAACTTGATCATTTTCCACAAATTTGCTACTACTTTACTAATGTTGGCAAGTTCTCTTTGATCTATGCCGGCATTTGGTAGTCTTGATTATCAAAAGTGACTATTTATTGCGATGATTATTATGTTTGGATAAATATAATAAACAAATAATGTTGACAAGTTCTCTTTGATCTTTGATCTATGCAGGCATTTGGTAGTCTTGATTATCAAAAGTGACTATTTTTTGCGATGATTATTATGTTTGGATAAATATAAATATGAGTATGAAATGCAAGTAAATCACATCTGAAAGTGCTTTTTGCGAATTTTTTCAAACAAAACTAAACAAGGATAAATGAAATATTTTTTCACAAATTGCAAACTTTGAAAATAAAAAAATTGTCATTTGTGCACATTTTAATGATTTTAAACTGTATTTCAAAAAAGACTGGACTGACCTTTTTTTAATGTAACTTAAATTATGATTTAAACTTAAAGTTACATTATTCAAGATATAGATAAGAACTAGCCATTCTTGCTATAATAGTTCGAAAGTAGGTGATGTAAAAGGAATAATTTGAAAATTTCATTCAAATTACTCTATTGTAAGCGTAGATATTGCCACTTGAAGATTTGGCCGACATGTGCAATAATTTCAACCACGGTCCTGGTTGATCAAAGCTAAGACTCGAAGCGCCTTGGCCGGCCATATTTAATTATCACTGAAACGTTTTAATCTGTTTAATATCGGAGCAATCTGATGCCATCCAAAGTTGATTAAGGCCTGGATCAGTTAATTAATGTCTAATTAATACTTTAGAAAACATTTCATGCCCAAATAAAGACCTGCACTAGGCAGATTTAGCTCTTGAATAATGCATGGTTAATATATAGTTACTGGTGGGGTGGGACTTGGAGTGGGAAAATGGTTGGCTTGGACTGTCTATTTATGTAGGCCTATATATAAAATGCAAGTCATTGGTCGAATCCCAGGTGTATTTACATGAAAAATTTTTAAAAAGTGTGTTAGTCCCAAAATGAACTGGTTTCTTAATATTATATATTGAGTGGATGTTAAACATCACACGGCCATTCCCTGTGGCGTACAGCATTTTATTGCATGGTTGCAGAAAAGAAGGCTGCCAGGAGATAATGTATAGTCATTCGGATGGGACAAAAAAAGACCAAGGTTCCATGTACACATTGAGGTGCACATACATGTATAAGAACCCTCAGCAGTTGAAATTCAGAATAAAAATAGGTCATAGTGCTAGGCAAAATTTCCCCCATAGCATAGCACATTGTATGACGTATGACTGTCTTCATTTTGCCCGGTTGGTGCAGAACAGTAGGACGTTAAGCCTTATTTCATTTCTGTGTTTACAATGAATGTTAAAGACGAGTAGGGATTACGAAATTCCATAATAACTGAAATGTTTGTGAGATTTTTTTTCAACCCACATACTTCAGACTAGTTCTATTATAATAGTGTTTACATGTTTACATGAATAATATTGCTGTGTCATTATGACCAGATACATATGTATATTAGAAGCACTGAACCATGTTAGAGATTAATTTATGTGGGTGGAATATGGAAATGCAGTAATTTAGATTTCATCATAAAACCAAAATCAATGTTGTGCTTATTAAGTTATTTCGATTCCGCGGTTGTTGAAAAATAACATAACATGGTAAAAAGATGTAGAGTCACCTGTCCAACCATAGGGTTTTTCTCTGGTTTCCTCCCCCTGCTAAAGACCACTACGCGCAAGTGAATTATTGAAATAAAATTGAACCATATGTTAGTCTTGAAATTACCTTGTTTCTCTCTCTCTCTCTCTCTCTCTCATATACAATTACTGAGTGACCTTTCAACCAGCATTCATTTTGAAGTCTTCATCAAGCATTCTGAATCCTAGTTCTCAGTCATCCGGAACTTAAAACGTAAATAGAAAACCTGTTGAATGAACAAAGTATTAGTTTATCTCTTCCTCATCCTAGACAGTTATATCCTGCTGTATAGTATACTTATCTTAATCAGCAATAAAATTAGTAGTTGTCACATCCTGCTATTATTATATCCCCAAAATCTTGACCTGAATAAGGTGGGTTTTTTATCTTCGGCCATTCCTCAACCAAAAGGGGGGTTGGGTGGTTGAATTGTTAGCGTGTGCGCGCTGTCTCATAAGGTCTATGATTGAGTCAACTGGCATGGTTTCGATTCCCCAGTTGTACGTTACAAGGAGTAAGGTCGCCTTTCCAACCTCATGGGTTTTCTCCCGGTCCTCTGGTTTACTCCCACTGCTTAAGACCCCAACGAGCAAATTATTGAAATAAAATTAAACCATATGTTAGTCCCCATTTCTCTGTTAGGTGTACGTTATGTTAACAGGTGCCCCTTAGTGTTAGTTACATCTGTGTTATTTAAAACTTGACCCACAAAACCTCACAGATTTTTTATAGAAAGAATGCACTTGAATAGTTTTTTTTAACTTAAATATCTTTGTAACCATTTAAAATGTGACCTTCAAAAACTGTAATATTGTTGGATTTATTATCTTTAAAACATGTTTAAATGGTGCACTTCGGTCGTGCGGAAATCTGTGATATTACTGAACAAAAGGTTATATCTGCTGTGGTGTTTCTTTAACAAAAATATTAAATGTGTTTTAACATGTCTGTGAGTGTTCACCGCAGTTTGTGACCTTTTATACATGTATGAATATTTCATGGTTGAATAACCACAGACAGATTCCATCAACCGAAGCAAAATCTTTTCCTTTTGACTTGTGATTTGATATGCATCGATAAATAAGAAATAATCAATTTGTGTCCCGATTGAATTTATTCGCTCATCTGAAACAGTGGAGAGACCAAAACTTATTAATTTGCTCTTAGTTTATACTACGCTAGTAGTCATTTTCAATAACCGTAACCCCTTGTATCTTAATAACCTTTCAGTGAGTTATTGATATACCTTTATTAATAGGGTCGTCTGTCCAACCTTGTGGTTTTTCTCCGGGTCCTCCGGTTTCCTCCCACTGCTAATGACCCCAATGTGCAAGCGAATTATTGAAATAAAATTAAATTACCTAGTTTGTTTCGAGTGGACATTAAAACCTTTCTCTCTCTCTCTCTCTCTCTCTCTCCTCTCTCTCTCTCTCTCTCTCTCTCTCTCTATTAATTACAGTAAACAACCATGTAGAACACATTGCCATATATAACACACACCCCCTTTCTGATGCAGGGGGCTTGGGATGGCCTAGTTGTCTAGAGTGCCGTGCTTCGACCTCTAGCTGGCCGGTCACCTCTGGCTTGCGGCTTTGGTTTCGAGCCCTAGTGTGAGCGTATGTGACATGGAGATGGGGGCGCCTTCTCAACCTCGTGGGTTTCCTCCGGGCACTCCGGTTTCCTCCCACCGCTAAAGACCCCTGCGCGCAAGCGAATTATTGAAATAAAATTAAACCATATGTTAATCCCAAAATGACCTAGTTGTGTTGAGTGGACGTTAAACCCCATTTCTGTCCCTCTCTGATGCAAGTGAAATATACCGTTGTCAAGTGAATGACTTATTTTATGTCTGATGTATTTATCATACATAAAATATCGACTGTTTACAAATATGATGTTTCATATGTATTTTCAATCTGTGATATTTTCTGTATATTTGATATACAAATAAATTAGCCGATGAGTTTATACCTACATGTATATTGATTTCGGTAGGTACCCCAGTGACTTACAATTCCAGAAGGCGTATGTGCTATAAGAATTGAGGAGGGGGGGGGCGGGTGGATAGCCAAATGGTTAGCATGTGCTAGCTTTATCATAATGTCTGTCATGAGTCAACTGGTGTGGTTTCAATTCTCCTAATGTACATGACAGATGTGTCCAACCTCATTGGCTTTCTTCCGGTCCTCCGGTTTCTTCCCATATGCGCAAGTGAATTATTGAAATAAAATTAAACAATGAGTTATTCTCGAAAAATCTAGTGGACGTTAAATAAAGCCTATTTATCTCTCTCTCTCTCTCTCTCTCTCGCTTAAGATTCCTCATGCTACGTTAAAACGGGGATTATTTCCATGCTCGATTGTTTGTAGTCCAGGGCCCTATACATAAAAGTTCAACTTAAATATTATAAGAATACTGATTGTCCATTGGCTGAGCACTAAAATCATTGCACCGATTATAGCTCCTCACTAATGAAAAGGCTGCTTTCTTAGAATATTGGGGAGTGGGTAAGACGCTAGCTTGCTAGCCTGGAGGTAGCGGGTTTGCTCCGAGTGATGGCAGATGAAGTTTATCATGATTTTCTGCCGTAGTTCCTCCTTGTAGTGGTCACCAGTGATAATTTCATGGAAATTAATATCCTGGTCTAAGTGGATAAGACCCTGGCACGCTAGCCGGGAGGTCGCAGGTTTGAACCCTGCATTGACCGAGAACGTTCATCGGGTTTCCCCTTGTCAGTGGTGCAGATCAGTAGGCCTGACAAGGAAAACTGTCTAGTCATTCGAATGGGACAAAAAAAGGAGTTCCTGTGTACATTTTGAGTCTCCCATAAAAGTGTTAAACCCCATTTCATTTCTTTGTGATTGATTTATAACATTGTTTATTTCAGCAATGGCTAAGTTTAAACCTACTGATGCAACCACCAACCCATCACTGATTCTAGCAGCTGCGACCATGCCTGCCTACCAATCTCTTATTGATGAAGCTGTTTCTTATGGCAAAGAAAATGGAAAGTAGGTTTTTCTATTCGTATGTGGGGGAGGGAGGGTATTTAGATTTTCATTAATATGAAAAATTCAATAATTTTGCTATAGCTTACGAATATGGAAGTCATCATTGCGTACCACAGGCGTTTGATCCTCTTTATGATTGGGGGGAGGACTGTAAGGCTGATGTCCGAACTTATACATGTATATCACATTTGTTTAAATTTACTGGTACAGTGTTTGTAACATAGTAGATCCAACCATATCTGATTTGAATCCTTTAGCACTAGGATAGAGCAAAACCCTATAAAACATAATTTATTTATTTCGACTCACTTTTACTAGGCTCTCATCGTACTCCTTGAAACTTGGCCAAAGTAATTAGTAATTGTTCTTCCATAATAAATTGTTATATATTTTTGCTCTATCCCATTACTTTATCAATATAGATTGTTCTCCCATTAGTTTGCGTTTTTTCGCCGGGTCCCAAATTTTCTCCCACTGCTGAAGACCCCCTACACGCAAGTGATTGATTTTAAATAAAATTGAACGATATGTTAGTCCTGAAATGACCTACATGTAGTTTGTGTCGAATGGACATTAAACCTCATATCTCTCTCTCTCTCTCTCTCTCTCTCTCTATCCCATAAGTAGGTTTTAGAAGCTACATTCCATTTATGACTGTTTTTTACGTATTCTAGTTAATTTTAAATGGATGTTGATGCTTAATTTTTACAGAACAACGGAAGATCAACTGAGTTACGCTATGGATAAAGTTTGTATAAATTTTGGAATGGAAATATTGAAGATAATACCTGGTCGAGTTTCAACTGAGGTAGACGCAAGGTGAGGAACAAAAATTAAAAAATAGTTTGCTTGCAGAGAGCAAAATGTTAATGTTTAGGTGATGTGATTCCTATGCTTGACTTTTAAGCCAGTAACAATATTCCAAAGTCGGGGGGAGGGGGTGGATGGTTGAATTGTCAAATGGTCGAAAGGTTAGCGTCTGCACGTTATATAATAAGGTCTGTCATGGACAAGGACTATATGTACGTCTGACAAGGACTAGGGTCGCCTGTCCAACCTCGTGGGTTTTCTCCGGGTCCTCAGGTTTCATCAAATTGTTAAAGACGGCTACCCGCAAGCGAATTAGTGAAATACAATTGAACCATATGTTACTTCCAAAATGACCTAGTTTGTGTCAAGTGATTGTTAAACCCAATTTCTCTCTCTTTCTCATACATATATTGCGGTATGGGACATAATTTCTGAAAGGCAATTTGTTGTTCAGGGCTGGAGTAAGATCTTGGGGAGCACTCCAGATCATTTCAAGTTCGGGAGTCCCTCAGCATAGAAATTAAATTACGTGACCACTAAAAAAGGGTGAACTCCAGTGTATGATCAACTGCAATTCTTTGAGGAAAAAAATATATGTTCAGCTCCGAAGAAGTCATATTTTATTTTTCTCTTTTTTATAAAGGAAGACAGGGGGCCCTTCGTCTAATTCTTTAGAATGTACGAAAAACCAAGGTCCGGTAACAATATGTTAAATGCACTTGTCCAAACACTAATGGAAATAACAGTATTAACACATCGCTTTTGAGTTCTGATTTAAAAAACAGTTAAAGAATTAAAAGAGCATAATAATTGATGAGGCAGCTTGTTCCATAGTTTAGGTGCTTTAAAGTAAAAGGCCCTTTTCTCTGTAAGAAACATGTTTGGCATTACGCTCAATTTGTATGAAATTATCTGAACTGGAGTGGAGCTGTCTTAAAGGTTTATAAAATTGGAGGAGATCGGATAAATATTTAGGTGCCAAGTTGTTAATTTAAAAGTTAATTGTAAAATTTTAAGCTGAATTTGATAAGGCACAGGTAACCAGTTTAGTGTAACTAAATTGACATAAATTAAATCGGTAATATGTTTATCATCTTTTGATCCAGTCTCCATGCAGATGTATCAGTCTGTCCAGCTTTAATTACTCACTAAGGGAGTGCTGTCGTACCCTTCTCCAGTTTTCATGTCAACAATTATTAACACTAATAAAGAATGAATGAAATGAATTGGGGTTTAACGTCTTACTGTTATGCACTTAACCTGAGCTAATTGAAGACGGGAATACGCCATACAGTGTGCTATGAGGGAAATTTTGCCCAGGCAGCGGCGCTACGGCCTACTCTTATAGCGAATTCCAACTGCCAAGGGATCTTTTACGTGCACTCCAATGTGTACACGGGACCTCGGTTTTTCTTCCCATCCGAACGACTAGGCAGCTGTCCTTGTCAGGCCCTCCTTCTGCATCACTGACAAGGGGGAATCACGTCGGTAAATCGAGATGAACTTTCTCGGCCAATGCAGGGATCGAACACTCAACCTCCAGACTAGCGAACAAGCGCCTTATCCACTTAGCCACCGTGATTGATTACTTATTTTTTTCAGATTATCGTTCGACAAGAATGCGATGGTGGATAAAGCAAAGCAATTGATTGCCTTATATAAAGCTAATGGAATTAGTAAAGACAGAATTTTAATCAAATTATCATCAACATGGGAAGGTATTCAAACTGCCAAGTAAGATATTTATTTTGTAATTATATAGTAATTACAGGAGGACCAACCTACACACAATAAACCCCCAACGACAAAGGGTTAAATACAATTATTGTTATAACTCTTAAATAACCTCCATACAATGTTGCTATCCTGATTATCAATAATTTTGTGCACAATGTAACCGTCAGATCAAACGGAAAAAAAATTGTGGCAATTGTTTTCTGGTAGTCAATATGTGACTAAATTGCGTTATTATTTGTTTCAGGATTCTGGAAGCTGAATATGGTATCCATGTTAATATGACTTTAATATTCAATTTCTATCAGGTTAGTATACACTTAATCCTCCGAAGAATGGGGGATTGGGTGGTCGAAGGGTTAGCACGTGCACCCTGTATCATGTAGCCTGTCATTGAGTCAACTGGCGTGATTTTTCGAATCCACGGTTGTATATGACAAGGAGTAGGGTCGCCTGTCCAACCTCATGGTTTTTCACCTAGTCCTCTGGTTTCCCTCCCACTGCTAAAGACCCCTACTCGCAAGCAAATTATTGCAATAAAATTTTAAAATATTTTAGTCCCGAAATCACCTAGTTTGTGTCGACTGGACGTTAAACCCCATCTCTCTCTGTAGTCAGGTGGTTAGGGTAAGGTTATTGAACTATCATGCAGAATTTCTGGATTCAAATCGGAAAAATGTAGCTGGGAACTGAAGAATATTAGGCAAGAACACCACTGTTCAGGCAAAATTCTCTAGCCTTGCATTGCACGCATAACCACAGAATTAAAAAATGACCATATGTCGGTCTCAAAGTGACCCAAGTATTCTCTTCACAAGACTTTAATCTACATTCCATTCCTGATCCATGCCTGTGTCTATTGCTATAGAACCAGCTCAGTGATATGTATATTATTATTGAAACAGGCTATATCTTGTGGTGATGTATTTTATTTTATTTTACTGAAACAGGCTATATCTTGTGGTGATGAATTTTATGTTTGTTATTAATACAGGCTATATCTTGTGGTGAATTATTTTATTATACGCCCACTTTGAAATGTGGTCGTATATTGGCGTTGCCCGATCCGTACGTACGTCTGTCTGTCCGTACGTACGGTACGTCCGTCCATCGTCCACAATTTCTTGTGAACACTCTAGAGGCTAAAGTTGATATCCGATTGACTTTAAATTTATACACAGTATTTAAGGTCATGAGACGAAGAAGCCTATTGATTTTCAGCGACATCTGATAATTATTGCCAGAGTCATGGCCCTTGATCACTTTGAAATATCTTGTGAACGCTCGAGAGACTAAAGTTAATATCCGATTGACTTTAAATTAATACATAGTGTTAAAGGTCATGAGACAAAAAAGCCTATTGATTTTCAGCGATATCCGATAATTACCGCCAGAGTTATGGCCCTTGATCACTTTGAAATATCTTGTGAACGCTCTAGAGGCTAAAGTTAATATCTGATTGACTTTAAATTGATACACAGTGTTTTAGGTCATGAGACGAGGAAGCCTATTGATTTTTAGCGATATCCGATAATTACCGCCAGAGTTATAGCCCTTGATCACTTTGAAATATCTTGTGAACGCTCTAGAGGCTAAAGTTAATATCCGATTGACTTTAAATTTATACACAGTGTTCAAGGTCATGAGAAGAAAAATCCTATTGATTTTCAGCAATATCCGATAATTACTGCCAGAGTTATGGCCCTTGATCACTTAAACAAATCTTGTGGATGCTCTTGAGGCCAAAGTTAATATCCTGTTGACTTTAAATTTATACACAGTGTTTAATGTCATGAGAAGAAGACCCCTATTGATTTTCAGCGATTTCCGATAATAACTGTCAGAGTTATGGTCCTCAATCACTTCAAAAATTCTTGTGGACACTATAGAAGCTAAAGTTTACATCTGATTCACTTTAGATTGAAACACAGAGTTTAAGGTCTTGAGACGAACAATGAATTTTGATAACTTGAACAGCTACATCCATGATATTAAATGTTTAGTATACTAAAGGTTTGCATGGTGGAGAACTTTATCAAAGCCAAACAAATTCTAATGATTTTCTGATAATTACTTTTTAAGTATTAAAATGAGTTGTTACTCTTAATCAGATTTTAGTGAGTGTATTATAAATGTTTCGTTATCGAAAAAATTAAAATATGCGACAACTCTTGTTGACGGCCCGGACGATTTAGCTGCTGTGGGCGTATGTTTCGTTGCCTGGCAACCTATCTTTGTTATTGAAACAAACTATAGAATGTGGTTATGTATGTTATTTTATTTATTAAAACAGGCTATATCTTGTGGTGACGTAAAAGCAACATTAATCTCGCCATTTGTTGGTAGAATATTTGATTGGTTCGTCAAAAATACAGATAAAAAAACATATGAACCTCTTGAAGATCCAGGTTAGTACATCACTGATATGCGACTTCCCATTAGCTACGAGGTTCTGGGTTCAATCCTATTGTTAGCAAAGATAGTTCTTTGTCATTTCCCAGCCTTCTTTCTCCGTGTCAGTGGTGCAAGTGTAAAGGCCCAGGCGGATAGCAGAATGGTTAGCATGTGCGCGTTGCATCATAAGGTCTGTCATTGGGTTAACTATGGTGGTGGGGGTTTCAAATACCCAGTTGTTCGTGACAAGGAGTAGGGTCGCCAGTCCAATCTTGTGGGTTTTCTCAGGGTCATCTGGTTTCCTCCCAATCAAAAATCTCCCCTAGCTACGAGGTTCTGGGTTCAATCCTATTGTTAGCAAAGATAGTTCTTTGTCATTTCACAGCCTTCTTTCTCCGGGTTTCAATTACTTGGTTGTTCGTGACAAGGAGTAGGGTCGCCAGTCCAATCTTGTGGGTTTTCTCCGGGTCATCTGGTTTCCTCCCAATCAAAAATCTCCCCTACACTCAAGCAAATTACTGAAAAAAAAAGGAACCATATGTTAAGTTGGTGTTAAACTCCATTCCTCTCTTGCTCTCTCTCTTTTTGATTGTTGTATCATGTTTGTTACCAACTCTGTTTAATTTTACAGTTTGTTAGTGGACAACTCTTGTTATTTCTTTCATTTTGTTGGTGACCAGCTGTTATTTCTAACATTTTGTTAGTGACCAACTCTTGATAGTTTTTGTATTTTGTTAATTTTTGTATTGTGTTGGTGACCTACTACTGTTTTTGTATTGTGTTAGCGACCAACTGTTGTTAATTTTGTATTTATAGGTGTACAGAGTGTAACAAGTATTTATAATTATTATAAGAAATACGGCTATAAGACAGTTGTCATGGGTGCATCATTCCGAAACACAGGTCAGATTACTGGATTGGCTGGTTGCGATCTTCTCACCATATCGTAAGTTGATAAGAAATTTCATATTTACTCACATGTTCTAGATTTGTTAGTCCCGAAATACCTAGTTAGTGTCAAGTGAACGTTAAACCCCATTTCTCTCTCTCCCGAGATTTGTCTTGAGCAATGAAAGTCGTGTGAATATATCTTACTTATGGTGAACCAAGCGTTTTACGGGCGGGGGTCATGTGGTCAAAGGGTTAGCATGTGCACATTGTATCATAAGGTCTGTCATTGAGTCAACTTGGTGTGGTTTCGATTCCCTGTTTGTAGGTGACAAGGAGTAGAGGCGCATGTCCAATCTTGTGGGTTTTCTCAAGGTCTTCCGGTTTCTTCCCACTGCTTAAGACCCCTACGAGTAAGCGAATTATTGAAATAACATTAAACCCCATTTCTCTCTCTTTCTTTCTCTCTCAAACATAGTATAATTCATTATGTGAATGTCTTTGAATGAGTTTGGTGATGATCATTTTCTGCTAAGAAACAGCAGAGATGTTTATAAACTCACAATGTTGCTTATGATTTGTTTTAATTGTTTATTTTCCTCGTTTTTCAGGCCCGGTTTATTAGATCAACTGTCGAAATCCACTGATACATTAAAAACACAGCTAGATGATAAAGCTGGTATGTAGAATAAAACTTTCTGTGTCCAAATTAAATCGGGGCTGTGGTTTAGAGTCCTGGTGTGAGCGTATGTGGCATGGAGATAGGGGCGCCTTCTAAACCTCGTGGGTTTCCTCCGGGCACTCCGGTTTCCTCCCACTGCTGAAACCCCTACGCACAAGCGAATTATTGAAATTAAATTAAACCATATATTAGTCCCGAAATGGCCTAGTTGTGTTGAGTGGCCGTTAAACCCCATTTCTCTCTCTCTTTCTGTGTCCAAATTTAATCAAGAGATCAGGGACCCATAATCATTTTAGGTTCTAGAACAAATAATGGTGCCAAGACAAACATCAGTGGGATTTATTTCTCTCACAGGTAAAGTCTTGACAGATTAAACTATCCCCAGGTTAAGTCTTGACAGTAGACCCCCCCCCCCCCAGGTTAAGTCTGACAGTAGAACAAACTTCCATCAGGTTAAGTCTGACAGTAGAACAAACTTCCACCAGGTTAAGTCTGGCAGTAGAACAAACTTCCTCCAGGTTAAGTCTGGCAGTAGAACACACACACCCCTCCCCAGGTTAAGTCTGACAGTAGAACAAACTTCCTCCAGGTTAAGTCTGGCAGTAGAACACACACACCCCTCCCCAGGTTAAGTCTGACAGTAGAACAAACTTCCTCCAGGTTAAGTCTGGCAGTAGAACACACACACCCCTCCCCAGGTTAAGTCTGGCAGTAGAACAAACTTCCACCAGGTTAAGTCTGACAGAAACAACTTCCCCTCGGGTTAAAGGACCTAAGTCTGTAACTCAAAATCCTCCAAAATCTTGTGTATTTCTCCGAATATAACTTTTTTGTAATTCGAGTAAAAACGGAAACAATTGATGCAAAATCAGGTATACACATTCATATTACATTATTATATGCGTTGCTTCCCATTTGTGTCCATTTCTAGGTCCAAAATGTTAGCGACTAAGCTGCTTTAAGTCTGACTTCCCCACAGTTAAGTCTGTCAGAACAAACTTCCCCCAGGTTAAGTCTGACAATAGAACAATCCCCCATTTCATTTCATTTTGTTTATTAAAGAAAATTGTCTTTGTCTGTTTTCAGCTAAAGGACTTGATATCCCTAAAGTCACCGTTGATGAAAATACATTCAGATGGCAAATGAATGAAGATCCCATGGCAACAGAAAAGTTAGCAGAGGGTATTCGTAAATTTGGAATCGATGCTGTCAAACTTGAAAATCTTCTGCGTGAAAGATTACTGAAATAGACTGTCTCAAATTATCTCCCTTTCTTTCTATAATAACAAGATGACTCAGCATTTAATGAAAAAGATGAAGAAATGTGTTTATTTTAATATATTAAAAAAATATAATTTAATACGAATAATATCTATGGAGATCATTTTAATATTGTTACATATATTTTGTTGATGAGGTCGTATTTTTGTTTATGTGAAATCGCAGGTCTCTCTCTCTCCTTTTTTTTGTTATTGTTTATATTTCAAATTATGCAAGGTCGTAAATGAGGTTTAAAATCCTATTGCGACAGTAATACGCCACATAGTGTGCTATGAGGAAAATTGTTATGTCAATATGAAGAATTTTTATACTTTTTAAATAAAAGGGGAAACCACTCTTGTGCTGTAGTTCATTGAGTATAATTAAGAGAGAAATTTTAGAAAATTTCAACATAATAACTACAGCAATAATTTTTCAATGAAAGAGGATTTTTTTTATAAAATGTTTTTTTTTTGTTAATTTCTGCTTATAATAAATGACAAAATAATCAAAAATAATATGGATTTTGTCAATTTTTCTGTTCCTTATAGTTGGATGGCTGAATTGTTAGCACGGGCATGCTGTATCATAAAGCACGGGCGGGCTGTATCATAAAGCCTGTCATTGAGTCATCTGCCATGGTTTCGAATATCCAGTTATAAGTGACAAGGATTAGGGTCGTCTGTCCAACCTCGTGGGTTTTCTCCGGATCCTCCAGTTTCCTCCCACTGCTAAAGAACCCTACGCACAAGTGAATTATTGAAATACAATTAAACCATATGTTAATTCCGAAATGACCTATATATATAGTTTGTGTTGAGTGCGTTAAACCCCATTTCTCTCTAAAAAAAAAATGAAATGGGATCACATTGGGCATACACCCGGACAGCGGAGCTATAGCCTACTCTGATATCGAAATTCAAACCGCCAAGGGATTTTTTTATGTAAACGCCAATTTGTACATTGACCGCGGTTTTTCATATCATTCAAATGACTATACCTTGTCCCTTGCCAGGCTCTCTGTCCTGTACAAATGACAAACGGAACCACACCAGAAATCTGGATGATCATGCTGTTGTCACAATGTCTAGAGTTATTTTTCCTCGCCACTGACGAGGGGGAAACATTCGAGTTCTATCACAGGTCTGGGATAACCATTAAAGGGAGGTCCCAGTTTTTAATGGGTTACCCCAAAAAAAGATTATGGAAATTTGAAAATAACCCGTGAGGGAGAGATGAGATTCAATATCCACATGACACAAACTAAATCATTTTGAGACTAACATATACAATTTTATGTCAATAATTTGCTTGTGCATAGGGGTCAATCTGTTTTACAGTGATATTGTGAAGGCCTTCTTCTTATAACTCTGTGTGGGGGGTTGGATGGCCGAACGGTTAGCATGTGCGCGCTGTATCATAAAGCCTATCATTGAGTCAACTGGCATGGTTTTGAATCCCCGGTTGTACGTGACCAATAGTAGGGTCGCCTGTCCAATCTTGTGGGTTTTCTCTGGGTCCTCTGGTTAGCGTATGTGGCATGGAGATAGGGGTGCCTTCTCAACCTCAGGGTTTCCTCCGGGCACTGCTAAAGACCCCTACGCGCAAGCGAATTATTGAATTAAAATTGAACCATATGTTAGTCCCAAAATGACCTAGTTGTGTTGAGTGGACGTTAAACCCCATTTCTCTCTCTCTGGGTCCTCCGGTTTCCTCCCACTGGTAAAGACCCCTACGTGCAAGCAAATTATTGAAATAAAATTAAACCATATGTTAGTTCCCAAAATGACCTAGTTTGTGTGGAATGGATGTTAAACCACATTTCTCTCTCTATAACTCTGTCTAAGATGACTGACCTTTATAAACTTCATATGCATTCTTCTTGTGACGCATCATCACATGGCATCAATGTTTACATAACATGACTGGTCCAGGCAGAATAGTCTTTTACTCATGTTATATACCGGTACCCATTTACACTATTAAAATAGGGGGGTTGGCTGGACCTAGTGGTATAGAGTGCTGCTCTTGGACCATAGCTGGCTGGTCACCTCTGGCTTGCAGCTGTGGTTTCGAGCCCTAGTGTGAGCGTATGCGACATGGAGATAGATAGGGGCGCCTTCTCAACCCTGTGGGTTTCCTCTGGGCACTCCGGTTTCCTCCCACTGCTAAAGACCCCAAGGCAAGCGAATTATTGAAATAAAAATTGAAAACGATACGTTAGTCCCAAAAAAACCTAGTTTGTCTAGTTGACATTAAACCCAATGTCTCTCTCTCTCACTATTAAAATAAGAAGTATTTTTTTCCAGATATACTTCAAACATCTTTATTTTTCTAATACTTTCAAAAAATGTTCTAGAATTTAATTTGCAGAAGGGATAAAAAAGTTACTATTGTAATATTGTGAGCTAATTTACTCACATCGATGTCATCCCTTTCAGTGATCGGGCTAACAAATATTCACTGCTGATCAGTGTGCATAGGGGTCAGGTGACCTTACTCTTTGTCATGTACAAATGTGGAATCAAAACCACCGAAACACAACGACCCCTCAACCCTGCACACCCAAAAACTATCCCAACACATCGACAAGACAACCCTGCACACTCAAAAAACATCTCAACACATTGCCCCATCAACCCTGCACACCCGAACATCATAGAGCTGCCATGGCTCAAAATTTTTATCTAAGTACAAAGGTACAATTTGAGTCTCTAACACTACTAGACTCATTGCCCTTTTCTTCCTTTGTTTAAAAAAAGACATCGAAAAAAACAATTGCAATAAGTTTATTTCACGAAAAAAATAAAATAAAAAGATAATATGTATTTAATAATAAAGATAAAAGTATAAAAGATAATTTTAATTTCAGTCGAGGTTTCTTCTTAGTGGCCAGTATACTGTATTGAGAGAAATACAGCTTTTAACGTTTTCTCTTCTAAGCCTGGGCCCTGTTTCACGGAATTTTAACTAAAGATAAAATTCAAAATTTTAGTATATACTTCAATTTTGATTGGCTAAGCACTAAAATCAATTTAATATTATCCAATCAAATTACTAAAATTTGTATTTTATCTTAGTTAAAATTTCGTGAAACAGGCCTCTGTACTTAAGTTTTAATAAAATATATATTTCACAGAATGATCATTTCAGATTTTAATATTCTAGAGTTTGTCTTAACATTCACAGAAAGTTCATCATCATGGCTGTAACATACATAGTACCCCATATACTGATCATCACTGACACAACCAGATTTATCCAACATTCCACTGAAAGAAAGAAATAGTTAAGAAGATAAAGTAGGATAAATTAATTAAAAATACATCATGTAAGATTTAGATAAAGAGTTAGCCATTTTGGCCATCATAGTTCAAAAATTAATAATGCCAAATAAATATACTGAAAATTCTTGATCCAGGCTTGGTACAGGTATAAATAATTAAAGAGATGTTCACCTTTAACCCCTCTCCACCACCTCCACTACGTTCTTGTAGTGCTGCCTCCGTCTCAAGCTTTTCTCTTTCTTGTTGTTTACGTTTTAAAGCTTCGGGATTCTTCACTCCTCGACCTTCCTCTGCTTTCACCCTTTTTTCCGCCGCAGCAGCCTGTTGTCGCCTTCTTTCTTCCTAAAATAATTTATAAAAAAAAGGAAAAAAGTGGTTATACACCAAGTCTGGCAATAAAGCATCTGTTACAGATTTTGTTTGTCAGGCACAAGATCTGGCTTTAACTGGCACAATTTAGACTGTAAAAGTTTGTAGTACTACGGTATGTTAATATCTTTTAATAAAACAGCAAATATATTCAAACCCATAATAGCTCACAGTAAACATATCTGCTATCCTTACTTTATAACACACAATATCTCACAGTCAATATATCTACTACACGACACAGTAAATATACCTACTACTCATATACTTTATCATGCACAATATCTCACAGTCCATATACCTACTACCCATAAAATCAACTGTATAATACACATATTTCACAGTCCATAAAGTTACTATATGTATAATACACAATATCTCACAGTCCAGTAAACTACTACCCATACATAGTATCCCCCAGTCCATAAAATCAACTGTATTGTATGATACACAATATCTTTCAGTCAATATACATACTATACCTATCTGTATAATACACAATATTTCACAGTCCAATGAGTCCATAAAGTTAATTGTATAACATAATATCTCACAGTCTATATACCAACTGCCCATAAAATTTGTATAATACACAATATCTCAGTTTATATACCCACTGCCCTTAAAATTAACTGTATATACACACTATCAATAAACATGCATATAATGTATACTGTATTATACACAGTAGATATACTGGTACATCAATATTATATTTTATAAAATTGATACAGATCTTCTGTCAATAATCAAATGATTCTGTTTAAACAAATACTTAACATTCTTTAGGAAACAGTTTAATAATACATACGCCCCCCCCCCCCTGATCAATTCACTTGATTTGATATTTGTTTCTTTTTTGCAATGTCTATTATCTGTCTAGTCTGCAGGTTTATCTTGTAAATTTTTGTTTTGTGTGTATCATAGAAACCACAAACAACTGCCAAGAATCTGATTTTATACATGTCATTATTCATTGCGACAAAACAGGTAAGGGTATAAAAAGACAAAAACAATGAAAAACTGACATAAGGTTCCTAATTAAGAAAGCAGACATTCTGCAGTGTCCCCACCCCACCCACCATTATCATGATGCCCTAAACAAGCTTATTTTACTTTATGGTTAATCCAGCACTGTCCAGTGGTAGTGGCGACTATCTTATGGCACAATAATGTTGAAGCTCAACTTCAACTGTTCCATGAGTGGCATGATAAATAACAAATAACATTGACAAGAGTTATAATTCATCAAATAAAACTGGGGTCTTTATTTACCGGATCAGGCTGTTCAAGGTCTTCTTCGGGGCCATTTAAACAAGGCAAACACAACCCCATCTTTTATAACCACGCCTGTTAACACAGGGTGACAAGTCCTTAATAAATTCCTCTTCCAGCAAGATTGCAGACCAGTCCTGACGTTTTTGGTTCTACTTTTACTTTAGTGTTGCACAAGGTCATGGTCGTTTACTACATGCATTCGAAACTATTCAGTTTTTTCTGTATATATATGTATAGCGAAAATCTTGACTAGAATATTCGAAACTGAAATGAAATTATAGGGGATTTAACGTCCTAATTGTCTGCACCAACTGGGCTTATGTAGACAGACATACGCCATACAGTATGCTATGGGGAAAATTTTATCCGTTTTGTCCAAAAAAGTTCATTGGGAGAACGGTTAGTGTTTGGGATGGGACGAGAAAGTGATGTCCGACTTAAACATTTCCGTGCACGTAAAAGAACCCTTGACGGTAGGAATTCGTTATAAGAGTAGACCGTCACACGTGGCGTGTTCGGGTAAAATCTCCATTATAGCACACTGTGTGGGGTGGGGTATAAATTTCCGTCTTCATTTCAACTTTCTCGGAAAATTTATATTTCTCATTGAGCCCTGCACCGGCTCCCTCAATTAAAAAGGGAATAATTGGGCTGCAGCAAGAGGGCCCCTATATTAAAGTCTAAGAGGACCCAAAATTAGTTGGAATATATTTTTTGTATGTTTGCATGTGCCAGATAAAGCCATACTCACATATTTGTGTGAATGTGACAGGGGTATGTCCCCTTTTCACTGTCGATACTAGGGTCCAGATGACATTTTCAGATAAGGGCACCGTTCTAGCTTAGTCCGGTCGGGGTTGTTCTTTACGAACCCTCGTTAAGCATGTTATGAACGCTAGCGATCTAAATTTGTGTCAACTTTCCAGGGTAGGGTTTTTAAACGGAGTTATCTCCCTTCACGATCAAATCCTTTCAATTCGGGAAGAAAAGCATACATTTTATGTTTTCAGCTTTAATCCTACCCCTATGCAACGAACTTCAAAAATTAAAAAAATGCCTACTTTTTATTCGAAGCGCTTGCCATTTTCAAGCCCTATCGCCCAATGTTCTACTTTTTGATTGCAAGGAACAGTGCGGCGACTAGTCATTCGGATCGAACGGAAATTCGAGGTCCCTTGAACACGTTCAGTTGCACATAAAATAACCCTGCATTATCACGGACAGAGTAATTTCATTCCCAATACAGTACATAGCCTATTAATAATCACGTATTTGCCGGGATTGTTGTAGAAGCTTCGAGGCAAAGGAGGTGGGGAGGGTCACTCCCTTTTAGGAAAATCCTGGCGCCACCGTCGCTACTTTAACCCAAAGCCCTGTATACGTCTTTGCTTTAACCTCATTCGCCGCACATAGTACTACAGCCGCATTTTGTTGTCATTGACAAGTCCTCCATTTTTTTATAACTTTTCTTTTTTTTAAGATTTATCCTTTTTTTTTATGTTTTACCTTTTTATTTACGTTTAACCCCTTTTTTTAAGTTTATCTTTTTTCTTTAATTTTTAGCTTCAACGATTTTCGTTTTCTTTTTTTATTCTAAAGACCTTATGATCTAAAACAAAGCACACGCGTTAGACCCCTCAGCCCCCCTCCCATCTACTCTTGATGAATATATCAATTTGAGCATCTGTAGCTTACGTTTATTTAAAAGAAATTAGACCATTCAATTACATATATCATTTTTTAGTAATGACCACAAATAAATCAATTTCTTGTACGCACCTAAGTACGGGAATCTTTTGTTTTAAGTTGATTTTTGAAATATTGCGCCAAATATTACCCTACTCATTTGCGTAATTAATTAATGAAGAGTGATAAGGCGGGAAAGATAAAACGAAAGATAATCAAAGTGTTTTTAATTGCAAATCACTGATTTTTGTGACACGAGCTATATCATTATTTCATATAAGAACATAAACGTACAAAATGGAGTCAGGGAGAAAAAAATATTCGGGTGAAAATCTCCTTATTTTGAAATTTTAAATCGCGATCCGATAATCTCAATGACAGCCCTGCTGATCATACACGGTTTATCGATTTCTTGCTAGGCGTTCTGATTGGTCAAATCTAAAAAGAAGCCAACGAGGCGTTTCATTTACCTGGCTGTTCCTTTATGGCTGCTTTTAAAATTAAATAACAAAAGGGCGATAATTAAAATTCACGCTCGGTCCTTTGTTTCATTCGCACCTCATTAACACTACAAAAATCACGAAAAAACGCGGAATCTTTATACACGCCATACCCGGGACATGTGGAATATTCGCGCGTGCCTCCCGAGACACACGAGAAATCAGTGCTTAACAGAGGGAGTGAGTTTATTTACTATAACGGTGGATACCTGTACGACACTGTCAAACGCGTGTGTGTGTATGTCAACGATCATGGGAGTAATAAGCGGTTAACCGGAGGGTTCAACGTTTCCCGGTTTTAAACTGGAATTTTTTAGCAGAAACATGTGAGAATAGTGAAATTAAGGAATTATGCCTCTTGGGATGCGAATTGTTGAGCCGTATCGGCTCGGTAGAAAACCTTTACGGCCCGAGGAGAGGGACGAGGGGCCGAATGCCGAAAGGGCTGTCATTCATAATGCAGTATTAGGGGCTATGTTACAATTAGCCAGTTTAATTCGACATGCAGATGATATATTTTGTGATTTAGCAGAAGAGTGTCAGAAAATTTGCGAAAAATCCGAAAGAATCTCAAGGAAAGTTGCACATATAGAAGACCTAACTCGACAATTAGACTCCAAGAAAGTTCAAATCCGTAAGTTAAAATTTTTCACTCTTGAGCTGGGTCTTGTTTACTTTTGAAATGTTTACTTGGCGTTCTCAAACCTTGGTTGAAGATTATTTCAATAAACCCAAGTTCAATGTATGCCAAGTATTTTGCTTGCTCTACGGTTTGATCTGGTGAAAGAGAAATTTGAAGTACAAATTAGCTCAGCCTCCCTCCTCCTACACTTAAATAACTGTGTCGAAAATACATGTAAAGAAATAGTGAACTTTTTGAATTGATAGTTAGGCCTAAGACATGGTCTTTATTGTTTGCCTATTAGTACTCATTTCTATTTTATACAGAAGAAAAATGAACCAACTGTAAAAACTGATACATTTCTGGGCTGTTAATGTTCTTTTTACCAATTACTTTTACCTATATTTTTATACCTTTTCTTGCTGAACCATATACATAGTGAACGAATTCCATTAAAACCAGGAACCCTTTTAAAAATCTGGATATGATTTATGATGTATTCAAGCGACAACAGCATAACAAACATTTTAATATACATGTAATGCTTGGTTATAAAATCACATTGATTCCCCCCACCCCCTCCACTCTGCTCAGTACAATGTATCAGTGCATCAATTATCAATCAAAATTGTAATAGTTGCGTTTTTGAGCACAATGAATAAAACAAGACAATTCACAAAACAATCCTTAATCGTTAAATTTTTGGTCCGTTTTGACCAAATTATGGCCTTTTTGTCATTTTTAGGGGCCATTTTGACCAAACTGAATTTTGATTGTTGTGGTTTATCACTGTTACATGTATGACCACATCCCATTCTAATTATAATCCTATCCTATTATTTTTGGGACATTTTGACTAAACTATGGCCTTTTTGGCATTTTTGGGGGACGTTTTGACCAACTTATGGCCATATTGACCTCGGTGAATTTTGGTTGTTGTGATTTACCGCTGTTGTTCCATGTATGACCACATCCCATTCTAATTATATACAAAGGTTTTGAATTAAGAAAAAAACGTTTCAAAATCTAGATTTTTTTTTTTTAATTTGAATTTGAATTGATATCATGTGGTATTATTGTAATTAAAACACAAATAATTTCAGTTGCTTTTAAAATTCACAAATAAAGATTAATCCTTAATTACAAGTTCATTATATTTAGATTATACTGAAAAACATCCAAAGTCAAGATTCAAACTTTTTTATAAAATTGGAGAGATAGAGAAAAATAGGGTTTAACATTCACTCAACACAACTAGGTAATTTCGGGACTAACATGGTTTAATTTTATTTCAATAATTCGCTTGTGCGTAGGGGTCTTTAGCAGTGGGAGGAAACCGCAGTGCCTGGAGGAAATCCACGAGGTTGAGAAGTTTAAAATTGGAATTATCATGATGTTATATATGTATTTTTAGTGTACCGTAATATATTTAATGTAACCCCAAATTAATTTAATTACTTAAAAAATTCCTTGAAAATCTCTTAAACATGTACCTCAAGAACAATACTCCTGTCATCATTTTGACAGACAAGATTTTTTTTAGTAAGATTTGTCATTTTATGATATTTTTAGGGTAATATATTTAATTTAACCCATAATTAATTTAATTCCTAAAAAATATTCATTGAAAAATGATGTGTATTTGTAGAAAACATGTAACTACTAATGTCAACATTTTGACAGACAAGTTACGAAATACATAAAGTTACAGCAGTAAAAACTGACAATTAATTTCTAAATTTAATCTTTAAATTGTCAAGCTGTTGTAATGGGAGTTAATGTTGTGTAACATTTTTACACAGTTTCACTGAAGTCTGAAGAGTGCATAAGAACGAAACTAGTAGCAGGCCCGAAGCCAGAAACCAAAATTTAGCCGATATAGGGGGGCGAGGAAGATAAATTTCCGACAACAAAAAATCAATGAACGAAGGTCATCGCCGACTGCCGTAAGCAGCAGGACCCCTCCGGGGAGAGCACGAAAATTAGAAGCTGTGAGAGTGAATTTAGGCCGCTGTGACATGCAGGTGGCGAATGTGTCGGAAAATTAAGAGTTTCCAGCCGACATTCACTATCTCTCGGCCGAATTTGAGAGGATATGTCGTACTAAAACTCTCTCCCGGCGAAAATGCGAGCATAGCTAACCAGCAATTTTTTCCGACGCAGACAGAAAAATTCCGCCAGGAACGGCCATGGGGGGCGGCTCGCCCCCCACTAGCCTCGGGCCTGACTAGTAGCTTTAATGAGAGAAAACGAGAGCCTGAAGATTCAACATATAAGAATGAACTACATGTATCAGCTTTAATAGAAAATCTGGAATGACTACCCTCCATTTCCAATTGTAATACATACATGTATGTATTTAAACATAAATACCATGTACATGTATGTAAGAACAAAATCTACCTATTGTAGGTCTTTCTTTAGGTCTGAAATGTTATCTAAATTATTAATTAGACATTAATTCACTTATCCAAACCATAATCAACTCTCGGTGGCATTGCTAAGATGCAATATTTACTGGATTAGAACCTGGTCCTTCACTGCTGCTGCTGATTAAATAAAAAAATGGATAATCGAGGCTAGGTTTTTTATTGTACCGACTGTAATAATGTTAATCCAGACTAGCCCAAAATTCAATCGTTAAATACTTGGCTCAGGGTGGATCAATTTAACCGAAATTTACCGAAAATTCCCTTTACATTATCTAATTTTTAACTATTATAGTGAGAAATGCCAGTTCTTTATCTAATCTTCCATAATGTATCTTTAATTAAACCCAAAAGGAATTTTAGTCCTGAAAAAATTCCCTGACACTTTCTTGAACTCCTGTCAACATTTTGATGGACAACTTTACAAAGTAGATCTAACAATGAATTTTTAAATTTAATCTTTAACATGTCAAGCTGTTGTAATGGGAATTATCGTTATTTTAATGAAATATATTTAATTTAACCCAAAAGTAATTTAATTCCTTAAAAAAATGCCATGAACATTTCTTGTATCTCCATTAACATTCTGAGGGAGACAGGTTACGAAATAATCCTGACAATTAATTTCTAAGTGAAATCTTCAGCTTGTCAAACTACTGTAACTATACTGTCCACCCAAATATTTACTTGTTTGGATGTGGAGGAAAGTTAATTTATCATGGTATTAGGCCAAAGTGTTTTACATTTTAGTTCTTCAAGGGTCTTAATTAATTAAAAGTCACTTGATTCTCCTAAAAAAATTACTTCTTTTGAATTTCGAAACCTGAAAATGTGGAACAAAAAGCTGTTGGGATTGGTTTTTAAATTTTTATGTTTTCCCCCAAGAAATACATGTAGGAGTTTGACTGTTAATAAATGTTCCAGAAGAACCCTGTCCAACCTCGTGGGTTTTCTCCAGGTCCTCCGGTTTCCTCCCACTGCTCAATAAAATTATTGAAATAAAATTAAACCACATGTTAGTCCCAAAATGGTCTAGTTTGTGTTGAGTTAACATTAAACTCCATTTCTCTCTCTCTCTGTCTCTCTTTACAGAAGAACCAAATTTGAAATTTATGTGGCCTTAAGGTGACATTAGTAGGGGATAGGGCCCTATATTTACCTACACTGTCCCCTGTAGTTATCTATCAGCCATTACCTAATACCTAGTTAATATATTACAACATTGTATAACATTGTATAAGTTTATTTAATATACCACACTTTGATAATGCACAGTACACAGAAGATGATTTACAATACATCAGAGTCAAGAGATTATTTAATTGTAAATGGTATTAATCCCTTTGATTCCACAATATTATGTACTTAAGGTGACAGCGAGTCTATGAAAGCCATAATTTCTTGTGCCTTTAATTATTCTTATTGTTGAATAATATGCATTTTAATGAGCAATTATACATGTAGGAGATAAGATAAAGAGTTGGCAGTTCTCGCTATAATAATCATTAAAAAAATAGATAACGTGAATAAATTTGTTCCTCTTCTGCTAAGTGGGTAAGATGCTGGCTCGCTAGCCTGGAGGTCCCTGCATTGGCCAGATTTTACAGCAGGGTTCCCCCTTGTCAGCGATGCAGGAGGGACAGCCTGACAAGGAGAGCTGTTTAGTCGTTCAGATGGGCCGAAAACCAAGATCCCGTTTACACATTGGCATACACATAAAATCTCCCTTGGCAGTTGAAATATAAGATTAGGCAGTAGTGCCAATGTCTGGCCAAAATTCCTCTTATAGCACACTACATATACTATGGCATATGCTAATTGTCATTAGCCCAGTCAGGAGCAGAACCCTAGGACGTTAAACCCCATTTCATTTCTGGAGTGTTTGTTCTACATGTATGTATTGTTGGCCGGCCACCTCTGGCTTGCTGCTATGGTGCGAGCCCTGGTGTGAGCGTAGAGCGTATGTGGCATGGAGATAGGGGCGCCTTCTCAACCTCATGGGTTTCCTCCGGGCAATCCGGTTTCCTCCCACTGCTAAAGAAGACCCCCACGAGCAAGAGAATTATTGAAATAAAAAAATTAAACCATATATGTTAGGCACGAAATGACCTGGTTGTGTTGAGTGGACATTAAACCCCATTTCTCTCTCTCTCTCTCTCTATCTCTCTTGTCCCATTATTGTTTTGATTCATTTTGTTCATTAGTTGAGAATTGCACAAGGTTGTATAATATTATATAGGGTTACATGTACATCTCTTTCTACTCCACTTACATTTCTTCAGACACCAACTCTATTTCTCTTTCAACAAATCTCCTCACTTCAATCAAATTCTAAGCATCAAATATTTGTCTGGCCTATTTTTACAAAAGGTGAAACGTTTCACACCGATTTCTTTCAATTTAACAAAAGTTAAAAAGACTAGCTGCTGGCTATGTAACAGCTAGTTCTAAACAATTGGATTTTAAATTGAATATGTCCCATTAAGAGCTTCACGCTACATTTGTTTAAGCTGAAAGCCGTTCTTTTACTTTAAAAGGATTGCACTGGTTAGCTAAGATATGTGAGGATCTCAACTATACAATTGGTTTATTATCAATGGTCTATCGTCTTTTTTGGAGATATTTTTTTTTAGGGAAATTGTTTGATAGCTGTAATATGTGAAGATCTACAAGTATACAATTGGTTTATTATCAAAAGTCTTGCATCTTTTTTGGAGATGTTTTTTTTTAAGGGAAATTGTTTGATATGGATGTTTTCTTAATGTGAAAAAGTGATTACATGTACATGAAGTTAAAGAAAAAAGAGAAATGGGGTTTATCATCCCCCCCACACAAACTAAATCATTTCGGGACTATCATGGTTCAATTTCTTTCAATAATTTGTTTTCGCATAGGGGTAGGATACTGGAGGACCCCCGGAGAAAACTCAAGAAATCACACCAGTAGACTCAATGACAGATTTTATGATGCAGTGTGCACATGCTAACCATTTGGCCATCCAATCCCCAGCCGATACTTAAAGGAGCCAGCCCGAATTTCAAAGAATCTGAAAATTACACGTTCATGAACGTATGAAATTTAAACGCAAAAATATAGAGGATTAGTGTATTTACCTTGTCTGAAAATTTCAGTTCAAAATATTGAGTAATTTGGACGTGAATGCAAAAAAAGCTTAACTGGACACTAACTCTTTTAAGTTTTTCTTTTAAATTGTTATGGTCGTTTTACTTGATAAGCGCGACTATATTTGATACCAATTTTAACTTAATCAATAGAGAGCTTTAAAAGTGAGTCAATAGGGTTAGATTGAAAGCTGGGCCCTTATTCACGAAAACTTAAACTAAGATACAATCGAAATTTTAAGAAATACTGCAATTCGATTGGCTGACCCCTAAAATCGATTTGCATATATCCAATGAAGTTGCAGTATTTCTTAAAATTTCGGTTGTAACTTAGTTTAAGATTTCGTGAATAAGGGCCCAGCACATAATAGACTCGTTTTATCCAGACACTTCTGTGTAATGCAAACAGAACACAAGTCTTCGGCCAACGAGCCATACCGGCGATTGGAAGTTGTTTGAAAATGTATCACATAGCTTGAAGAAGTTGCTCGGATCTAAGTTAGAGGCTATTAAGGGCTTTCATACAAAATTAAGCAGTTTTAACCCCCAAAATGTTATCGGGATGGCCCCTTTAAAGAAGCTCAACCTCCAACTCAATATTATCCACAATATTGGTCTATTTCAATCAATATTGATGTTGTTATCTTACAGACAGAGCAAATATGCGATCGTTATATCCAATGTTTAGGACACAATGAACATTTTAAAATCAGTCTATTTTAAAGTTTCATTTCATTTTAAAAACATTGGGGTAGGTTAAGGTTACTTGCAGTTAAAATTTGTCTGATTCTGAAATCACCAGAGGAAATTAATAGAGATTGATTTTCAGATACTGTATTAGTTTTATCAGCTGATTGAAAGTGTCAGATAGTGTCGTGTGTCAATCAAAAACATGTCATGTGGCATTTGGATTTGATATGTCATAAAGATCTATACGATATCAAAATAATTTAGTTACACATGTATGTACTGCTAGATATCTGTATCAAAAACGAGAAGTGTCCAAAATAGTTGCTTACAATGTACATGAATGTAGGAATTCTGAAAAGGGCAGGGTGGACATAAAATCATGTGAAATTGTTTTTGAGGTGTCTGAGTTTATAGCAGAATTATTAAAACTTGCTTTGTAGGATTTATTGACAATAATTTTAGAGCTACTGTACGTGAGTGACTGTGTTGCTGGGAGTGTATTAGAGACCCAAACCTGAAGCATTTGATTAATATATGTGCCTGGGCCCTGTTTCTTGAAATCTTAACTAAAGATAAAATCCAAATTTTAGTGGATACTTCAATTTTGATTGGCTAAGCACTAAAATCAATTTAATATTATCCAATCAAATTACTAAAATTTGAATTTTATCTTAATTAAAATTTTGTGAAACAGGTCCCTGGTCGGAATTAAATTTTACAACTGAATAAAAACAGCTGTTTACGCAGCTAGATCTATGGAGTATGTTTGGAAACAGATGTTAAATAACCCAGCGATGTGTCATGTATATTAATACGCAATTACATGCCGTTTAATTTTACGCACCCACGTTTTATATTGATTCTTGAGCATACTTTAATTTGACAAAAAATTAGAATAAATTTAACCCTTAGAGCCCTGACCTCCAGGAGCTTATTTGACGTCAGGCCTAGGCTCCTGGGCTATATGACGTCAAATTAAGGAAAACACAAATAAAATACTTTTAAACATTTTATAGGCCTAGATTGTTGTGATTTCTGGAGGAATATTCTTAGGCCCACAAACAGAATTATCAAAAGAGACATTAGCACAGCTTTGTAGGTTTTACTCCAACCTGGAGTAAAACGTGTATTGGTTGCATCGCCAGAAAGACCAGGGCGGACACACCCACTTGATGGGCCAGCCGATTCTACATCACTATCTTCGCTTTCTTCACTGCTATATTCTAAATCACTTTCTGGGTAATCTTCATCGTTTGCAGCGTCTAATTCCGAAAAATCTTCGAATTGATCAAGAACCTGTGTCCTAGTAAACAGTTGTTTATAAGGCTGTTTTCCTTTCGAGCTTCCGGGTTCTGGATTCGCTCGTTTTATGCTAACAATCAACGAATTGTCGCATAAATATCAAACAAAAACAATTTGCATGGGCGCTGACATCTTTGTTTACATGTGCGAGAGCTAAATACGGAAAAGCATTGTGATTGGTTAAAAAGAAATGAACTTATGTAGTTCATAGTTCAATGCATGACCTCACTATGGTCAAATAAGAACTCCACTGGTTTACCGGTGCTACGATCAAATAATAACACAACTTTATTGATTTAATACACTTCCTGGTTTATTGCATGTGACGTTTCTATACTCTTATGAGGGGTGGATGGCTTAATGGTTAGCACTGTATTATAAAGCCTGTCATTGAGTCAATTGGCGTGGTTTCGAATCTCCGGTTGTACATGACAAGGAGTAGGGTTGCCTGTCCAGCCTCGTTTGTTTTCTCCGGGTCCTCCAGTTTCCTCCCACTGCTAAAGATCCCTACGCGCAAGCGTATCATTGAAATAAAAAATTAAACCATACAAATGTATGTTAGTCCTAAAATGACCTGGTTTGTGTCGAATGGACATTAAACCCAATTTCTCTCTCTCCGTCTCTAATACTCTTACAGATATCTTTATCAAGCAATGATCAATAATGAATAACCTTACATTTATAGTACATCCAATTACCAGAAGGTTTTTATGTGTTTTATTATTTAATTGACACTGTTGAATCTACAGTTTGTAGTTTATACATGTACCGGTACAATGTACAATTTCTTGACATTGACTGTTAAGCATACATCTAACAAACGACATTGGAAATATGGCACTGGAAAAAACTATTTGGTGCCAGATCCCCTCCCTTTGTCCCCTCAACTTCCCTTGGTGTCCCCAACCCTACCTTTGGTGCCCATCATTCACTTTGGTTCCCCACCTTTCCTTGGTGTACCACACGGACATGCCCAAAACCTTCCCTTGGAGGCTTGGTGCTCCCTCCACTTGTCATCCCTCACCTTTCCTTGGTGTACCCCACCTTTCCTTGGTGTACCTCACGGACATGCCCAAAACCTTCCCTTGGAGGCTTGATGCTCCCTCCACTTGTCATCCCTCACCTTTCCTTGGTGTACCCCACCTTTCCTTGGTGTACCTCACCTTAACATAGTGTCCCTTTCCCTTGGCGAAACCCAACCTTCCATTGGTGCACCCCAGCTTCATTTAGTGTACTCCACCTACCCTTATTGGCCCCTCCATTTGGTACCCAAACAAGTATTTGGCTCTGTTGTGCCCCCTCCCCTGATGCATCAACCACCATCCAAGACACATGCTTATTAGTGTATGATTAATCGAGGGCCGTGTATACACTTACATACACTTACGTACATGTATGTATATATCACTTTTTACATTCATTATAAAATCCACGGCTGTGTATTCAAACAAATGTAAATGTATGTCACTTTTTATGTACATGTACGGTAAATGTAATCCATTCAATAAATCAACCAAACACATGGATAAAAAATTGAATTGATCTTAGATGAAACTGTACATGTATTGAATTATTTAACCTTTAATAGGATGAAATCAACTTCAACACCACAAATTATTAAATTTATTCAGGTAGATATTGATGTTAGACAAGTTGAACACATTGACAGAAAAAAATAAATGATTTTTTATTGATCAGTTGATATAAGCTGCAGCCAGCCTTCTGGCGTTATATTCCTCATCTGTAGCCAAGAACCTGTATTAATCTTTATAAGATGATTATATAGAATAAAGATATTAAGATGCCCTCCAGGTGGGAATGGCTACATGTACGTCGCTTGCTGGCTATTGCCAAATCCGACATTAAGATGCCTTGGAGGTGGGAATGGCTATTGGACTATTACTTGCTGGCTATTGCCAAAGGATATTAGACAGACTCACCAGGCTAAATGTATTTTATTAAATTATCTGGAATTTTCTTAATATGAGATCCAGCTTATGACATAATTAAAGAAAATACAATGTAGTAACCAAGGTGTACATACATGTAACAAGGTACATGTGGATTGTGGATGATGTCCATCTTCATTACAGAAATATAGTTTATGGAAGTAAAATGTTAACTTGATAGAATAACTGTTGATTTTTCAAAGTACCGTGAGCCATTGACATCATACTATACATTTACATGTATATCTGGGCCGGTAACTAGCTCAGAGCAACAAGGGGGCTAGAAGTGTTCTTAGGGTGCTGTATAATTGACAGACAATGTATATCTATTGTATTTATGGTCCCCAATTTTTTCAACGGGAGGGGGGGGGGAGGAACGCACTGCAAAAAGTTTCGCCCAATGACCCCCCCCCCCAGTTACGGACTGCTATATATACTAAAAGAAATTAGTTTACAGTATATTGGGTCCTATTCTGATTCATGTCTGGAGGTACTTATCGGTAGTCTATATGGCCTAATATCCATGTGCATTTTTATTGTCGAGTGTGGGCTTTTTGTATATCAATATGTCTGGAACGTGAAATGAATCATTATATAAATATACGATAATAATATACACCATTGTCCGGTGTTACAGTTTATTTATTGTGTGAAAAAAAGTCAATAATAATTAACCTACCTGCTCTAATAGGTAAATAGGTAAATATAGGTATGAATGAATGAATGAAAGGTGTGCTATGTTCTATACCTGTATGTACATGTATGTACGTAGGTGTATAAGTGATTTGTGTTATTGTTATCAAGTGTGGTTTAATCATCGAGGGCGAGACATTAAGTAATATATCGAAACAGCACGAGTGACTTTTCAATATGCAATGTCTTAAGCTTGAGACCATTAAACAACTTAAAATATAGATATTCGCACGTGCTCTGCAATGAAATATTTCAGAAAGGGCAAAGATTTTAACTAGTATAAATAATGTACACTTGGCACATTGCCTGTACCATTATTTGGAATAACTAGGGTTAAAATGGTCTAGTACAATGTACAAAATACATGTGTATGTTCACTATGGTAAAAAGTACAAATATCTAGTTGTACTCCTGTACACACCGGTGTAGCTTGACCACTTTGCCAACCATTTCTCCAATTTGTATTTCTTAAATATTATTTTAATGTTTTTCTTGTATTTCTGATTACAAACATCGAAATCTGCAACAAAAAAGGGGGGGGGATCAGAAAATGAAAAATTAACAAATGTGATTAATTTATATGTTGACCCCTTGCCCCCCCCCCCTCTCCCTCCAATACCTGTGACAGGAGCATGTCTAAATAAGGCTTGGTTTCCTGGTTTATATATATAGTGTATGAATAAATGACGAATATGTCATCCTTCTTCCTGTCTTAAAGAAGATAAATACATGTACATTGTACATGTATATCTATCAATCTCATCTTCTTATTTAAAATAAATATCTCATAAATATTTTTATCATATCCGTGAGTCTGCATTAATGAATCTTCTTTCAATTTGTCTAAATGCCAGTTATGAAAAGAGAGTTTGTTTGCATGATGCGTGTGACACAATATGCTCATAATGAATAGAAATGACAATACGCGTTCGTGCACTAAAAATGAAATAACGATGTAATAAAATTGACCGACATTTACCTTCTTTTTTTACACAAATTAATGACAGAAAAAAGACATTAATGGGTGATTGTATACAGTTGGTAAAAAGATATTATCAATATTGGAAAATTTGACTGCACGAAATTAACATGTAGTTGTATTGAAGTATAAATGAAGCAGTCAGCGCTATAGTTTCCATATTGCTACATGCCCATGTACTTCAACGCTTAAAGACAATTTGTAGAATTTCCATATTGCCACTTCAGTGTTTTCATATAAGACAATTGTACATGTACATGTATTGTAGAGTTTCCACATTGCCATTTCAGTGTTTTAGGATGAATTGTAGAGTTTCCACATTGCCATTTCAGTGTTTTAGGATGAATTGTAGAGTTTCCACATTGCCATTTCAGTGTTTTAGGATGAATTGTAGAGTTTCCATATTGCCATTTCAATGTTTTAGGACGAAATGTAAAACTTCCACATTTGTCATTTCAGGGTTTTTAAAGACAATTTGTAGAGATTCCACATTGCTTTTCATGGTTTGAGGACAAATGTAGAGTTCCATATTGTCATTTTTGTTATTTTACCAACAAATTGTAGGCCTAGAGTTTAAGACAAATTGTAGAGTTTAAGGCAAATTGTAGAGTTACCAAATTATAATTTCAATGTTTTTCAGACATCAGTAGTGTAGTTCTTCCACATTGCGTTTTCAGTGTACTAGGACGACTTGTAGAGTTTCTGCCCCCTGTGATGTGTAAAGAATGTAATGACCTTTGTGTAACCTGACTCTGTGTAACGTTATTGTATTGTAATAATTACATCCCGCTGATACACTAGAAAAATAGTTATTAGCATCATAACATCCATATTGTTAAATTCACTGTCATCTTCGATAAGATTCATCACTACATGTAAATACTTTTTAGGGAAGTGAAGTATGTGTTCTTTGTCTTGAAATTAAAGGAATTGTTGGTTAATACATGTATCTACCGGTACATCTTTATTGCATCCAGAGTTGTGCATGAGACAGAGTATTTACTTTTTCCTGACTGTAATGCATTTTCATTCCGCGCCATACCTAAATTTTCTTCTGATAATGACAGTCTATCCTCATCTCTCCACAACATAAAAACTTAATTAAACAAAATACAGATAAAATAGGCTATACATTCCAAAAATAGGCATTGTTTTCATGGAAAAATAACATTTATGTCTGGTGTCTACGTATATTATTTTACTGTCCTTCTCAACTCTTTTTTCTTCAGTTGATCAGAATGTCTCCCCCACCCCTCTTCGGCTACGCTGCTAAATATTGGAAAATATCCATTTATTACAGACCAATTTGATTATTGAGAACGGTAATCTGTTACAAACCACCTGTGCCCATGTCAAAAGCATAAACCTGTTTGGTGTGTCCTCACTGTGCCCACTTTTGATTAATCCAATTAAGGTCTAATTAGGATTAGTGTATTAAGCGGATTAGGATTAGGTGTTATAGGTAATTAGATGGAAAAAAAACCCAAATATTTTATGTAATTTTTTTTATTTTTCGATGTTTTATATAATATATTTAATAAAAATATAACATACATGGATATATCATACATCACATTAGCACTTTATAATTTAATGAAAATATAACAATTTTCGATGTTTTATATAATAAAATATGTAATAAAAATATAACATACATGGTTATATTATACATGTCATCACATTAGCACTTTATAATTTAATGAAAATATAACAATTTTCGATGTTTTATATAATAAAATATGTAATAAAAATATAACATACATGGTTATATTATACATCACATTAGCACTTTATAATTTAATGAAAATATAACAATTTTTTATATATAAAATATGTAATAAAAGTATAACATACATGGTAATATCTATCATACATCACACAAAAACAAGATAAACAATGAAAATTTACAATGTAGTTAAACGGGCTACGCCATCGGCATACTCGAATACAGTCTTTATACCGTTCTGAAGATCTGTTTTCAGAGTTTGGAGTCGGGTTTCTAGTTGTCTGTATTTTCTTCTCTTAGGCCGTAATTTTCCGTTGGCACCTAACTCGGAGTAAGCTTGTTCATTCTTAAAAAAAGCCACCAACTTAAAAATATTTGGATGAGGGGTGGCAATAATGGATGTTATCTTGGATGCCATCCTTCAACATGGTTCATTGTGCGTGGACCTTCAGTGTGGAAATGGTTCCACATCATTCTGCCATGCTGCCCCTCCACCCAGAACTCAGTTACGTAATCTGCAAATTGCAACACTCTGGCATCTTGGGAGTAGTGCATCATCAAGGGCACACAGCCATACATCTTCAACCTGCTGTATTGGAATTAATGGTAATGCTGCTGCTTGCTTGACAATTTTATTGATTTCTGGCACCCGAGAAAAATCTGCTTGTAGTCCATATTTCTGCGCATTACGCCAAATACACTGACCAAAGTGAAAAAAACAACTTTTTAGTTCTGACCTCGGCAACACAGTACTCACCAATTATAAGACTGAATATTTAGTTACTTTCAATATTTGTTTTTTTCCATCTAATTACCTATAACACCTAATCCTAATCCGCTTAATACACTAATCCTAATTAGACCTTAATTGGATTAATCAAAAGTGGGCACAGTGAGATGTAACCACCTGTTTACCTGTTCTTAATGAGTTTATCTCAACAGGTAGCTCGTTAATTCTCCTTCCTACCTGTAAATAATGACAAATATTAATTAACAATGAAATATGAAAAGGTGCATTGAGTTATTTACAACAATAAAATCAGTGGGAGATGTTGTTAAAATGTTAATTAATACAATGTATTTATATTGATTGCGTTGTGTGGTTTCAGAATTCAACATGTATGATACATGTAGAGAACATGTATTTATTCCACTAATTCAGCATTGTTTTATCCATTTCAAGCTGTTTTCTTGCCAGTATCCAATTCTTTTATAACACTTAAAGGGACAATAACACTCTTGCTGGCTTGACAGGTCCAGGAAAAAAATTAGCCTTATTCTAACTACAAGATGTTTAAGTTTCATACCTGTTGTGTAAATTATCCATTACAACCTATCTTACTTGTCCAGGGGGTTCGAAAATATGTTTAAATCTAAGTTGCATTTGAAAGTGCTTACGTAAGGCTTTTCAAGCCATGTTACGGCATGTAGTTGAATTTTTCCAATTTTTAAAATTAGGTGGGTTAGGATGAAATTTGTATCATTTTTTAATTGAAATATTGTAAAATAGTACAACTTGTTGACCAGAATAAAGATTGGAACATATTATTCAGTTACAACAAGAGTGGTATTGGGGCTTTAAAGCTTGGGTAAAATCTTGTTTATTTAAATGCCGCAAACATTATCTGTATCCTAAATAGGGAATCTGACAACAGTACTGTACGTAGTTCACCTACATGTACATGTAAAGGGTGGTCTGGTTGGCGGGGGGACTTATGATCTACTGCTTAGGTAAAAGAAAAGTTTTTATTCTGTCAGCGGTGAAGGGATATATTTTATTTTACCATGGTCCTCTTTGAAGTTCTGTGGGTGCCCTTACATGGGCAAGTGGGATCTAAAGTGTATGCATTAGTTCATCCCCCCCCCCTCCAATTCCCCTATATTGTACCTGATTGTACTGAGTCATGTACTCTAGCTTGTTTTAAGATTAGTTGATACAACAGGATATATTTAATAAAATACACGATTCAATTTATTAGAGGTGTCAAATGTCTCCATGGCTGACTCTGAGATAAAAAAATTACATTTGTCTTGTACTCGTGTAATTAATTATAGTACGCTAGCTGTCTTAGATTCAACTCATGGTCTAATTATTTTAAAATTTTCTTGTGATTAATTATAGTACGTTAGCTGTCCTAGATTTAACTCGTAGTCTATTTATTTTTAAATTTATCCGACTGTACTTGATTATATTTATATCTACAATCGTGACTGTCATTTGTTTGTTTGGAAGTTACATTAGGACTGCCATAAAGCTGAATTTGAGCTATGCTATACTGTAAGGGCAGCTCGAGCAGGGAAGTGAGAGAGGCCTAGTGGCGTAACACTACCATTTTCGGTTTTAGAATAGTACTAAGATCAAATCGTGGCTAGGAGTAACAAATTAAGACCTTGTGGCACTGCAAAACCATTTCTGGTTTCAGAATTATACTAAGGGTAGCTCGACTGGGAAGTGAGAAAGGCCTGGTGGCGTTGCACTACCATTTCTAGTTTCAGAAATATACTGAGGGCAGTTCGAGGCTGGGAGGGACAAAGGCATGGTGGTGTTGCACTACCAGTTCTGGTTTCAGAGTTACATGTGTACTACCACTTATTGAGGGCTCTATCCCTACAATACCGGATAAACCGCTGGTTATTACTATATTAGTCTCTAATATTAGATTAAACCAGAGTTGAGTCAAGTCTAATAAAAGGTGTAAAACCAATAAACTATGACCTAGAGTAGGACAGTTAAACCCATTCATTCATTTATTACCACCTTTATTATAATCCTACGTCTACTTTTAATCTTAGTTTTATTAAAGAGACATTATGATCAATATTTATTATACGTACACATGTAAAACTGTATCATAAAGCCTGTCATTGGATAAACTGTTGTACGTGGCAAGGAAGAGGGAGGCCTGTCCCACCTCGTGAGTTTTCTCAGGTTCCTTCAATTTCCTCCCACTGCTAAAGACCCCTATGCGCAATCGAATTATTGAAATTAAATTAAACCCTATGTTAGTCCCGAAATGAGCTAGTTTGTGACAAGTAGACGTTAAACCCCATTTCTCTCTCTCTCTCATGCCGATATTGTTAAAAGTGATATCTGATGGTCTGAAAATTAAATCCACCCAGTCATGTACATCCTAGTAGGCCTTTTGTTAAAAGTGATATCTGATGGTCTGAAAATTAATCATATCCATCCTTGTAATCCATACTTCCTTTTTAATTTATAAATGAATTGTCCCTTGAAGTAGTATGATATTTTTATAGTGGCTAGCTGACATAATGACAGCGGAAATAACCATAGGATTACACAGCTGATAGAAAAAGGAAAACCTGATTACACCCCAAACGTCAACTATAGTCCTCGTGTGAATATCTTCTCATTTAATCCACGAGTATTTTTATAGTAAACTTATGAAAAGAGGTGAAATAATTACGTTTTTATTTCTTTTTTATTTCGCTTGATAAGAAAAGACTTGGTGACCCATGGCGTATTATTACACATCCATTCACCGCGTAGTTACATCTATCAGTCGTTTAGATCTAAATCTTCGCGGATCAGAGATATTTTTTTTTGATAAATAAAACCACTTGAGTCTTGTGTTTGCTGACTCATTCATTGTAAATACACCTTTAGTGGGTCGCGTCCTGCCTGTAACAATGTTTACTTACAGTAACTTGATAATCATGACATAAACTTTTTAAAAAAAGAACCACCGTTTAATACCTGGGCTTGAGGTCATAAATTGTTTTCTGGCTTAAACTTCAATTGAGAGAGTGAGAGCAAGAGAGAGAGGATCCTGAGAGAGAGAGAGAGAGGGATAGGAAAGTCCTGATAGAAGAGAGGTTCAAGAGGGAGGGGTTGGGGGTCAAGAGAGAGAGAGGTTGGGGTGCACAGAGAGAAGGGGGTCCACGTAGATAGTCCAGCAAGAGAGAGAGAGGGTCCACAAAAAGAGGGGGTTGGGGAGAAAGAGAGAGTGGGTCCAGAGAGCAAGAGAGAGAGGATCCAGAGAGTGAGAGAGAAAGGGTGCAGAGAAAGGGGCTAAATTCTAATCCTTGGCTTTTCATATCAAATAACTGCATGTTAGTCTCAAAATGATCAAGATATTGTGTTAAATTCTTTTGCTATCAACTTAAGCCATTTAAAAAATGTGTGCCCCCATCCACTTCCCCTATTTTGAATCCTGCATAAAGCATTCACTTACATTTGTACCTCTGCCCCCAGAGCAACGTACAAGTATAGATACATTGAAATTCATTTTCAAAAGATTCACAAATTGGTCTTCATTCAAAGTCCTACACGCATTCCACAAATTATTGAAATGAATTGAATCGAATCTTGGTTTGTAAGAAATGAAAAGTAAATAAAAGAGATCATGGCCGATTGGCCGTCTGGTTAGAAAAGTTTGAATGAACTCTGTATATACATATACAAGCACATAATCAACTACATTGTCTATTAAATGAGATATTTTTGTACATTTATTAAAGTAAATATAAAAGTAAATTTATTTGTGTAAACAGTTAAAATACGTGTATGCCTACAAAATTAGTTTGAGCTTGAAAGAAATGTAATAAAACTATTTAATAACATGTTAGATAAAACCTGTTTAAAATTTCAAAAATTACATAAACTTTTACATCCGGAATACCAAACATGAGAGGCCCTTTTATAAAAAACCTGTCAGATAAAACCTATTCAAAATTTAAAACTTTACATATACTTTTATTTTCGGAATACCAAACACAAGAGGCCCTGTTATAAAAAACTACTGTGATTTATTTTACCTGTACTATAAGAGGGCGTTAAAAATTTGCGATTTAATCTAGACAGATTTATGAAGATTACCCGCGTACGATTGTGCGTGAGGTAACCAGGAAACAGGATACCATAGAATTAAGATATAAATCCAGATTATCGTGTGTTGTATTTCACAGGAAATTAAATTTTATTGTGTTGTGCTTTGTGTTGAATAATTTTATATTAAAGCCAGGTTTGTTGGGTTTTAAGAAGGGGGGAGGGGATCTGCCATTGAGTCTAGTGGCGTGGTTTCAATCCCACTCTGGTTTGCTCGCACTGGTAAAGAACTCTACGCGCTGGTGAATTGTTGAAAAAATAGTATTTAACGTACTAATGAGCTACATGTGATGGCTGGACTTACACTTATGAAGACATACAGTGTGCTATGATAGAAATCTGGCCTGAACGGCGGCACCACACACCAAAACTTTTATTAATTACAACTGTCAAGGGTTCTTTTATATGCACGGTAGCGATGGGATTCGGCCCATATATTCCGGACTCGTCCGGCGCTTTTTTCCAAATGTCCTAAATTGTATTGACTTATACCCCGAAAAATATGGTAATTTTGGAGTAATTTGAAACGGGTATGGGTCTGCACACTTTCATTCTATCGTATTACTATCGTAAGGATATTACTGCTCAAATTTAAAAACCAAATTAAATATGAAAAAAAAGAGGTACACTTAATTTTTTATTGCTTATGAATTTGAATATTTTGTTGACACACATGATTTTTATTGTGGTCTTAAAACGCCTGCTTAAATAATGATCAGATTTATGCCCCTTTCTTTTTCTTGAAAATCCCATCACTTGTGCATGCCAATGTGTGTACACAGTACCCCATTTTTCCCAGGTATAGATGGGAACATTTCTGTCTGGACAAAATTCTCCGACATGTACATCAGATTCGTCAATTAAACCCCATTCTCACAGAAGGACTGGCTACACCTTTTTTTCTAATCGTGGGTGGCCCTTCAATTTTAACCACCAAACGGGTGTGTCTCGTTTTGAAATATAAGTGACAGAGACTGATAAGATCCAGCTTGAATGGCCTACAAATAATTTAAAGTTGTCTGTCCAGATCCTACACCTTGATAAATCTCTCCTCAACAAATTATAAATTAAAATGTCATTTTATGAGAATAATGTGAAAGAATTTAACATATAGTCATCTATCATCTTGTCACCTAGCAACATAAAAAAATCACAGTCCAGCTAAAAAAACAGTTAGTTTGACCACCCGAATACTGGAAACTTTGAAACCCTTAATAATTAATCAAATAAATCAAAACAAAATGAAATATTCATAAAATTAGGATGTTTAATTTTGATAGATCAGCATTATAACAAAACAAAAATGTTTAGCCTCATTCTTTGAGTTCCTTATCACAAATGGCAGTGAAACACATAATGCTACACAATATTTTTGAAACTGTCATTTGGGGGGTTGGGTGGCCGGATGATTATCACGTTCACGCTGTATCACAAGGTCTGTCACTGAGTTAACTGGCGTGGTTTCAATTCTCTTGTTGTACGTGACAACCTCATGGGTTTTCTCCGGGTCCTCCGGTTTTCTCCCACTGCTAAAGACCCCTACATGCAAGCGAATTATTGAAGTTTGTGTCAAGTGTATGTTAAATTCTCTCTGGCCATCTCTCTCTCTTTCTCTATCTCTTCACATTATTTGAGTTCCTATTGTATTTTATAAAAGATCAGAAAGTTGTAACGATACAATCTTCATAAGTTCCTACATGTATTGTATTTAAGATAAGATCAGAAATTTGTAACCATACGAGATTTGTAGGATCCTAAATGTATTTTATTTTATTCAGATAGTCGTAACGATCCCATATGTATTTATTTTATAAAAGATCAGGCCCCGATTTCACAAAGCATTCTCAGCCTTAAGTTGAGAATTTGCTCAACTTCCAATCACTGTTCATGAGAAATATCTTTGATGCAGACACACAAAACTTTGCACATAGTTTCTTATTGATGTATTTGATACATTAAAACAACAAAAGTTTTATAAAGGACTATATTTTAGTAAGCATAAGGTGAACAAATTTGAGTAAATTCTCAACTTAAGTCTGAGAATGCTTTGTGAACTCGGGGCCTGAAAGTTGAAATGATATGAGATTTATGTATTTTATTCTGTATACATGTAAGATCAGAAAGTTAGTATACAATACAAGATTTATAAGATCCTTAATGTATTTTTTTTTGTATAAGATGAGACAGTCGTAACGATACAAGCTTTTATCAGATCCTGGTGGGTCCAGTAATTATAGTAAATATAAGCTTTCACATACTTGTGGGTTTTATGTAGCGTGAGATAGCCACAGATCTGGAGATTGACTTTTTCTCTCCGACAAGCCCTCGTGAAGGTTAAGTAGACAAGAGAGGCGAATTACGGTATTATCCTATCCCAGTTGGAAGCCAGTCAGCACACATTCGACCATGTTTACTGTACAATCCAACGTACAATAGACCCGAACGGACCCAAGAGCCCATTTTTCACTGACCATTCAAGCCTTACAAATAAAGACATAGAAATCGTTATTGTTTATGGGGGTCTGTCCATTAAGGGTTTATCATATAAAAGGGGCTGTATTTCATCCTTGATATTTATCACGTATTAGTTTTATAGAGTTGTTCGTCTTCATTCATTCGGCATGATCTTTTATTTATATGTAAAAATATAAGATAATTAACATTATTAACATTTCATTCAAACCCCCCTGCAAACTGTCAAGTGCCTTTGATGAATATGACTGGTCAGATATACCGTACATGTACAAGCTTGTGTGTGGGTGGTGTCCTTTCTTTTTGAAAGTGTCTCAGGATTTTCCCACGTAGTTCCCCTTGTCAGTGGTGCAGGATGGGTGTTCTGGCAAGGACAGGGGCTAGTTTTTTGAAAGAAATGAAAAATCAAGTTCCTGTCTTCACGAAACCTTGAGAGTTAGATTTTGAAATAACAATAGGTCACAATGCTGAAGTTAAAATTTCACTCATAACACACTGTATGATGGATCGAAGCCTGTCTTCATAAGTCTAGTTGGTGCAAAAAAGTAGCATGTTAAACCCCATTTAATTTCATAGTATAATATGGATTATGTTTGTCTTCATAAGGCCCATTGGGGGAGGATCCCCTATAACATTTGGGGCCCTTAGCTGCAGCTCAGTCAGACCCAGCCCCCTTTTAATATGGCCCTGGGGTTAACACAGTAAACAATACATGAATATATCGTTTCTCATTTTTGAAGTTTTGATGAAAGTCAACAAAACTCTTTTCAAGGTTTTTTTTTAAAACTTTTGTAGTTTTTAACAACAGTCAACAAATCTCTTCAAGGAATCTCTGTCTTCAGATGAAACACAGGTACACCCTTAGATCTAGTCTCAGATTTCTCCTGACCCTGCCGTTTTTTAAACCCAACGTGTTACTATGGTGATGACATGTTGTGTAAATCACCAGAAGTACATGTACACCAATCTTAGAGGTGTTAATTCAACTCTGACATGAAAACATGACCCCCGCGTGTTTTAACAGATTCAATTCTGATACGTACAATGCACAACTGTTGTATGTTTCTTGTTATCTGGGAAGATTTTGATTAAGATTTATCTTACATAAGGTTGTTAGATCTGTGGGACACATTAACGTGCATGTAAAAGATCCCTTGGCAGTTGGAATTCGATATAATAATAAGCCATAGTGCCGCTGCCCAGGCAAAATTTCCCTTATAGGTCTGAGCAGAACAGTAGGACGTTAACAGTTAGATGCACCTTTGCCTTACATGTATAGACCACTCCACTCCCCACTTAATATTTGTTTGTAAGGAAGAAGATTTCTCCATAGAAAAGCAAGGCCGATAGGAGAGATTTTCATTGTACATGTAGGCTCCTTGCACATCTCATGAACCTTAACCCCCTTGACTGAATAAATTTATGATAAGTCATATGTTGTTTATCAACTTGGAGATATTGTATCAGTGGTGGTCCGTTATTTCTAATAAAAGTATGACAAGATTGGTGAATATGTATGTCGACAGTTGAGATCCCCAATCATACCAGAAAAATACTGGGTTCCCTGAAAAACATCCACAAGATATGAGGATACAATGTACCTTATATAGAAAATAGATACACCCAATCTTACTAGAAAAACACTGGATTCCATGAAAATTTTGCATGGGGCAGACACAAGACAAAAATGTGAGGATATCTCTAAAGGGAACTTTAAAAGGTCTAAATCGCTAATATTTGAGACCTAGAAATTAACACAAATAGGTCGCAAAGCCTTTGATAATAATGTAATATGAATGTAGATAATCTGATTTACATTTAATTGTTCCTTAGTTTCGGCCAAATGCGCTACAAGTCTCAATCGAATGGCAATCTCTAGCATCTGATTATTCAAGTCTACTCAAAATGTATTTATTGAGCATGCTCTCCAGATAAGGATATGGCATCACCGTTTGACATGGCTTGAGGGATATGTCTTTTGAGTCCTTTTTTATAAATGCCGCTGAAACGCATTCTTGTACACGATTACTGTACCAATGGTAATTACTTATTTTGTCTCAGATATTGGATATCAGAAGCTGGTTGTTTCCCAGTAAGATCACAACATCAATGTTGATTTAAACTGACAATTTATGTTACAAAATACAGTTGCTATAGTATTATGTTGATGTTGATATAAAGCCATGATAAAGCTTTCTTCTCTGATCTATAAGATAACTGTAGGTTTAGTATCTGTCAAGGATTTTTTTGTTGTCTGATATGAAGACATCAATGATTGTTTGTTTGAGTATTATGAATATTTATAGCTGGGAAACTGTCATACATTGATCATTGTCCAAGTTGGGTTTTATTTTATTATGCTGTATCATATTAAAGAGATGTGTGGTAACTCTGATGGGGTTCTTCCTGTGTTGAAGTAGAAATTTTTTTACTGGTCCCATTGATAAAAGTATGTTTCACTGATTAAAAGAAAAAATGTATAGAATACAAGTTTGATGCATCTTGGACAATCCTGTGGTTTCCAGTGAACTACATCAGATTCCAGTCATGAACAGTTGGCTGTCCATAGGAAGAAATAAAATAAAATGAAATGGGGGTTTAACATCCTACTTTTCTGCACCAACTCGTATCACAAGCTGTTGGATGAGAAAGTTAATCAGGATTTTCTGGCGTGGTTCCCCCTTGTCAGTGTTGCAGGACGGGGGGGCCTGACAAGGACAGCTGTTTACACATTTGGATGGGATGAAAAACCAAGGTCCTGTGTACACATTGGCTGGAAGTAAAAGATCCCTTGATAGTTGGTATTCGATACAAGAGTAGACCGTATTACCGCTGTCCAGGCAAAATTTCCTTCATAGTGCACTGTTTCGCGTGCCCATCTTCATGAGCCCAGTCAGTGCAAAATAGTAGGACGTTAAACCCCATTTCATTTTATTTCATCACAAGTAGAGACCACAAATGGTTACTATACCTTGCATGGTGCTACATGTAGCTCCAAATGAGCTTGTCTGAAAGTTCCAGCTCAAAGTGATCATTTGTTTTCCATAAAAGGGTTACATAACTCATATTAAGGAATTGTGTTGTTCAATTTTTTAGGAGTGACTTGATAATAACTCTTGTTAAGATAAAAAAAAAGAAAAAAGTCTTGATTATCCATTTTTTAATTAAATTTTTAAAAGCAATTATTGAATTATTGAAATTGAATTGAATCACACATGTATGTTAGTCCTGAAAAGACTCTCTCAAACACCAGATTATTTGTAAATCAAAATAAATACAATCAATGTCCCTTTAATGAAAAACATATGAATATTTATGGTGTCCAGGTATTTTGATATGAAGGGATTATAGAAATGTCAATAATGATAGAGAGAGGAAACAGGTGATGAATATTAATATCATAGAAAGGAAATAAATCTGATAATATTAGCATAACTATAGTATTGATAAGGTCTGGACATCTGTAGCTATATCCCCCTCATTTATCATAACTATAGTATTGATAAAGCCTGGACAACTGTAGCTATATCCCCTCATTTATCATAACTATAGTATTGCTAACGTCTGGACAACTGTAACTATTTCCCCCTCATTCATCAAATCACACTATAGTCAATCAAACAAAAAAACAACAAATGCTGGTGTCAACCAAAACAAAATAAACGACAAACAAAATTAACGCCAAATGTTGGTATCAACCAAACAAAATAAACACCAAAATGCTGGTGTCAACCAAAACAAAAACACCCACCAAATGCTGGTGTTAACCAAACAAAATAAACTTCAAATGCTGGTGTAAACCAAACCAATTGAACACCAAATGCTGGGGTCAACTAAACAAAATAAATGCCAAACACAATAAAATAAACAAAATAAACGTCAAATGCTGGGTCAATCAAAAAAAAAACAACACAAAATGCTGGTGACAACCAAGCAAAATAAACAAATGCTGGAGTCAACTAAACAAAATAAACACCAAATGCTGGTGTCAACCAAGCAAAATAAACAAATGCTGGTGTCAACCAAACAAAAAAACACTAAATGCTGGTGTCAACAAAACAAAATAAACATCAAATGTTGGGGTCAACCAAGCAAAATAAATGCAGAATGCTGGTGTCAACCAAACAAAATAATAAATGCAGAATGCTGGTGTCAACTAAGCAAAATAAACAAATGCTGGTGTCGACGAAAAACAAAATGAACACAAAATGCAGGTGTCAATCAAACAAAACAAACATCAAATACCAGAGTAATCACAAAAAAAAAAAAAAAATGTTGGCCAAAAGACATGCCCATGGACACTGGAGGGAGCAAACTTTAATTCCAATTTAAAGCATCTCTAGCAATTAGTTTAGATTTCTTGCGATCTCTGTGCTCGCCTCCTTCGATTGCCTTTAGTTTTCTCCAATCCTACAAAGACATAACTCTTTATCTACATGTATGCATCGCAGTAATTACAGATTGAAAATGGTAATTATTGATCCCTGTCATATACATATACATGTACATTTATTGTATACTGAAACACGCCTAAATGCAAGCTGAGCTTCCAAAATATGAGGATAATATGGTAATGTTTAGACCGAACAGTATATAGACAATGTCCATATGTGTGCGTTTAGTATAATATGATAAATATTTATAATGGACAATAAGGTGGACAATGAAAGGATAATAAAATATTATCAACAGATTGAGATATAAAAGATTCAAACCAATAAAATATGGAAATATGACCCATGGTTGATTTAATCTCTACTATAAAACTTGGTATGAATAGTGAAACATTTGTTGTTGATAATCTGATATTGTACAGGTACATAACAATAGGATCATCTCAGGTACATGACTGTACATACAGGTACACATAGGTACATGACCTTAAGATCATCTTGGGTACCGTACTTGACCACAACATTTATGTATATGTATGGACAGATACATTGTACAAAGTACTTGTTAACAGGGGGTTGGATGATCGATTGGTTAGCATGTATCATAAGGTCTGTCATAAAGTAAACTGTTATGGTTGTGATTCCCCGGTTGTACGTGACAAGGAGTAAGGTCACTTTCCAATCCCGACGGTTTCCTCCCACTGCTAAAGACCCCTACACGCAAGTGAATTGTTGAAATAAAATTGAACCATGTGTTAGTCCTGAAATGACCTAGTTTGTGTCGAGTGAATGTTAAACCACATTTCTCTCTCATATGGTTAATGGTTTTATTATCTAGAACATCTGATACCACTTTCCATATGGCTAATACTTTATCAATTACATGTAGAACATCTGATAACAATTCTTAAATAGCTAATGATTTTACTATCTAGAACATCTTATACCACTTTTCATATGGCTAATGATTTTACTGTGTAGAACACTGGATAACACTTCTGTAGCGATGGCTGTTTTGCGGTTTTATATCTTGATGGAGATCAATTAACATGTGTAGAATCTAACATTACGATGTTAATTACTACCAATAGCCTCAAGTGACAGGCGACGTGTGATCAACCTGGTCTCCATACCTCGATAAATATCACATCACATACAGGTGAGATAACGAGATACACAGGTACCATAGGTCAATCGGGGGTCAGTAAATATCAATTATCGCACAGAGTGAAACATTCATTTATTTAACTTGATGGAGAGGAAACTTTTTTTTTTTTCGACTTATTGATATATTATTATGTTGAAACAAAATGAAAATTAGAAAGAATAAATGATTTATTTAAGTAGAAGGAGTCAATTTTGTTTTCTTTTTCGACTGATTGATGGATTGTTAAAGACTTGGGATGGAAAATAGAGAGTAATTAGTCAGTGATCAAAGGTTAGCACTGGGTTGAAGATTATGTTGAAAAACAAACAGTCAGTTAATTGAGTAGTTGGGGATAGAGAGAGAGAGTATGGGGTTTAACATCCACTCAACACGAGCTGGGTAATTTCCGGACTAATATATGGTTCAATTTTATTTCAATAATTCGCTTGCGCGTAGGGGTCTTTAGCAGGGGGAGAAAACCAGAGGACCCGGAGAGAACCAACGAGGTTGGACAGTTAATTGACAGTTAATTGAGTTGGCATTTAGTAACTGACTAGTATAAATAAATAATTTTACATGTATCTATATGAAATAACAGTTATTTATAGCTGTTATTACAGCAGTGTTTCAACTTGGATTCTCTAGTCTTCGTCCATGTAGTTATTTTTATTTATTAACAGTTGAAAATACATTACCGGTACATGTATATAAGATTAAGATAAAGAGCTAGCCATTCTTGCTATAATAGTTCGAAAGTAGATACATGTACATGTAATGTAAAATAAATTATTTGAAAATTTCATTCAAATTACTCTATTGCAAATGAAGATATTAGCCTTTGAAGCTAAGTCTGGCTCCTCCATTTAATATCAAGAGTTGATTATGGTCTTGTCATGTTAATTAATGTTTAATTCATAATTTAGATAACATTTCAGGCCTAAAGAAAGACATGCAATAGGAAGATTTAGCTCTTGCATAATGTACAATATACATGTACATGTATGTTTAATTGAGCATTTCCTTATCTGATTACTTATATCAATGTAGACTTTACTACTGTACATATTTACATATAGTTAAAAGGCAATTGATAATACTGATTTAAAAAGTCGGTTAATTTTATTTCTACTTGTACCGGTAATAGTAATTTGATTTTACTTCTACATGTACCGTTAATAAAGCCAACCATGTAGGCAATTGATAATAGTGATTTAAAACGTTGGTTACTTTTAAGTTCTAGTTGTATCGGTGATAGTGATATAAAACGTCTGTTAATTGTACTCCTGCTAGTGTTGTGCGGTTTTTAAATTTTCTTTCGGTTTCGGTTTTCGGTTTTTCTGGGGCAAAAAAACTCGGTTTCGGTTTTCGGTTTTTTTATTTATTTAAAAACTGTATTATAAATGTACTGATTTATAGTTATCTTATATATATAGCCTACTTGGAAGCCAGAAAAGATATCAAACATATTTTTACTGTTAAGATGACTTTAATTATGACTCGTTACTGTAAAAAAAAAGATTTGACAAACTTAATTTAGGTGCACCTTCAAGTTGGATGTGTTTCCGAATTCAGCAGAAATATGTTTTTCACAAAGATTGCATTATATTTAGTACTGTCCATAGAAATGTACTGGCATCCAATCTTTCGTAGTGAGAAAGCCATGGACTTGGAAGACATTTTACTTCTTGAGGAAGCCATCGTGCCTAACTATTGACAACCGGCTAAGGGTTGCATAAAATTTTGGATTATAAACCTAACCGAATTGAGAAAATAAATAGTCTAGGCAGTCCAGACTTATTAAACTATTAAACACTCTATACATAGGGGGCCTGGTTGATCTAAAATCAAAACGAAAGTGGTGGTTACATTAAAATTTTGGAATTTCTAAAACATTTCCGGAACGAAAAATGGGTAAATTAAAATTTAGGAATTTGGAAAAATAACCGAAACGCATTGTTATTTTTTGTTTTTTCGGTTCAGTTTTCGGTTTATATGTAAAAACCGCGGTTATTCGGTTAAACCGAAAAACCGCACATCACTAACTCCTGCATTCAACAGGAAAGAGGCTGTCCACATCTAGAGCAGATTCATGGCAGTCAGTTCTGGAATAAGATGAGGAGAGGCCATAGGCTGCTCCATATATGAGGCCCCTCCCAATCCCGACCCTCATGACTGGAGGAAGATGAAAGTGTGTTTTAAACAAGCAGAAATGGCAAAACAAAAAAAACCCTATTATTAACCTGTCCTATACAATTAGCTCTGGTCCCCCATCCCTGTTCTCTGGTACCCCTTCCCTATTCTCTGGTCCCCCATCCTTATTCTCTGGTACCCCTTCCCTGTTCTCTGGTCCCCCATCCTTGTTCTCTGGTCCCCCATCCTTGTTCTCTGGTACCCCTTCCCTATTCTCTGGTCCCCCATCCTTGTTCTCTGGTACCCCTTCCCTATTCTCTGGTCCCCCATCCTTGTTCTCTGGTCCCCCATCCTTGTTCTCTGGTACCCCTTCCCTATTCTCTTGTCCCCCATCCTTGTTCTCTGGTACCCCTTCCCTGTTCTCTGGTACCCCTTCCCTGTTCTCTGGTCCCCCTTCCCTGTTCTCTGGTACCCCTCTCCTGTTCTCTGGTCCCCCATCCTTGTTCTCTGGTCCCACCCCACTTCTTTCGACCCCCCCCCCTACCCTGTTCTCTGGTCCCCCATCCTTGCTCTCTGGTCCCTCATCCCTGTCGCCTGGTCCCCAATCCCTGTCCCCTGGTCCCCCTTTCCTGCCCCCTGGTCCCTCATCCATGTTCTCTGGCCCACCATCCCTGTTCTCTGGTCCCCCATCCTTGTTCTCTGGCGCCTGTCCCCTGGTCCCCCTTCCCTGTTCTCTGGTCCCCCATCCTGTATCCTGGTCCCCCATCCCTGTTCTCTGGTCCCCCATCCCTGTTCTCTGGTCCCCAATCCCTGTTCTCTGGTCCCCCATCCCTGTTCTCTGGTACCCCTCTCCTGTTCTCTGGTCCCCCATCCCTGTTCTCTGGTCCCCCATCCCTGTTCTCTGGTCCACCATCCCTGTTCTCTGGTCCTCCAAACCTGTCCTCTGGTCCCCTATCCCCCAGCCATTTTCTCTGGTCCCCCGTCTATGCTCTCTGGTCCCCCATCCATGTTCCTTCGACCCCCCTACCCTGTTCTCTCTACTCCCTACAATTTATCATCAAAACCTTTTGTTCGTTTTTCGGAAATTGGATTTTTATATTCCAATTACTGATCAATAATTTTGTCTTTTTATTCGGTTGGCTTATTTATTTAAATAATTGAGTTGCTCTCCAAGTGATTTGTGATTTATGAAAAGCCATTAGATGAAGGAGGAGTGGACAATAAAGTGTGGACAATGGTCATTTACTCAGATAAGGTGTGGAGAATTGTCAGATAAAGCTGACCATCAATAATATGGAGGATCAATAAAATTAATGTATCGTAAAATCGTAGAGCTACTGGACACCCGTATGTGGGTCGTAAAATGCAGAGTTTGAATTTATCTCTTCTCACCTGGCGTGTGGCCCAGTATAAAATGACAACAGCTTGACACAAATAGATTAAATATTATTCACTCAGGTTGACAGAAACCTCGTAATAGAAAAGGGGTACACTGATGTTTTCGGTTTTACACTTTCACATACAAAAACCTTTTCATGTTGTTTTTTTTTAAAAAAAACATTTTTTGCCCCTTTTATATGTGAATAAATTAATTAAATCTATCTATCATGTATAATGTATTGGACGTTAAATTTGTAGTAAACAACAACATGTTTCAGTCACAGAGGTTAATTGAAGTGACACGTCCATGCTGTATATTCATCCATCCATAATAAAATTCACCCATGGCATATTGAAATATAGAAGAACAGTAGGATGTTAAACCCAATTTCATTTCATATTGAAATACACATATATACATGTTCTGTACATGTAATTAATTGAATTTGTAATTAATTGAATTTGTGTACAGTGTATAATATGAAGAGATTTACATCATGTGCCCTGCCCTTTCAACAAATGGACTGAAAGTTATTGTTTATTACAGATTAAACATCGAATACAATAAATATGATTTAATTAAATTATTTACACTTAAAAATTGTTAAAAGCACAAAATAAATACCCGCAGATATCAAAAGTTACTTAAAACACAGTTATACATGAAGTTTGTTGTCCTGAGAAGAGAGGGCGGATCATTGTTAAAAACACAAAATAAAAATGTCCTCGGATATGAAAAACTACTAAAAACACTGTTATAAATTCACTGTCATGAGAAGAGAGGGCCGGATCATCTTCTCCCTTTTGTCAAATCCTCTTATTTACTTACCTGTACCGGTACATTTATTTTAATAATAGATTAATTAAATACTATAATTACAGGCAATGAACAATACTTATTTCTAGCCCACCTGTAATTTCTAAAAACAATAGACTTGTCAATACGATCACAGATCTTTCAGAAAGATAAAAACTCCTAATGATGGATTGAGTTATTGTGTTAACCCCCTACATGTAGCAGAACCTTTAATTATTGTTAGTTTTGTAGCCCACCTGTAATTAAGAAAGACAATAGACCTGTCAACACCCGACAGGTTAACAACAGAATCAAGTTAAGTCTTGCCTTGGAATGGTTTACTCATATTTATGGATGGATACATGTAGTAAATATTTCCAAAAATTTGAGATACACAACTTCACTCCCCTGACAACTGTATTTAATCTTATAACTGAATGTTTGTGACAATTTGAAACTTTTTTTTGACAATTTGAAAAAAAAAATTGAAATTTTCTTTAAGACAATTTGAAACATTTTGAGGACAATTTGAATATTTTGAAGACAATTTGAAACATTTCTTCTGACAATTTGATACATATTTTGACATTTCTATTTAGAACTGAGTGACAATTCTAGTGTTTGGATTATGGCAGGTAAAATCCCCCATACCAGGGCACCTGTTAATAAGGTAATTAACTTAGGTGTTAAACCAGTCAGTATTTTATGGCAGGTAACTTACCTGATTAAAATCCCTTTGATGTTCAATAAACAGGTAAATCAACATTGTTTACATTGTTTTGTTTTAATTAGTCTGTAGTCACCTAGGCAGGTAGACACCTCAGTAGTTGATGATGACTGGCGACAAACGAGGTACATGTACATCATAGTCTAGGTTATTGGAAGTTATAGATTTATATTTGACAGATATTTTCATGCAGAAGGAATACGGAAAGAAGACAATCATATCTTGATTAGTAATTAATTCGATAGTTTTAATTACATGTTCAGGTGTAGGTGAACTGATTTGGAAGAGATTGTTGCGCCCTGGAAAACAATGATGTAAAAGAATATGTATATTTGATTGTGTTAACATAATTCATGAAAATCCAAGACGACAATCCTGAAACGTTTACCAGTGGACTTGTGTAAAAAGGTGGCCAGAGAAAGGTAGTTTTAGTTACCTGTAATAGGAGGACAGATATGAAGGAATATGTATAATAGATTGCGTTAACACCCAAAAAGATATTTTAAGAAAAACCAAGAAGACAATACTGATACATGTATGTTTAAGCTGGACTAATGTATAAAGTTGAACTGAGAAAGATAGATTTGGTTACCTGTAATAGAAGTTTGGATGTAGATTTTTATACATGTACCTTTAATTAGGTGGATTTGAAGATTGTTTGGATTACCTGGGTGTATTGTACCTGTCATTAACACATGACACAAATTTTTGGTATAGGAATTACCTACAACTTCATTTCTGGTGACGTTTCGAAGACGGTTCTCTAGTCTTTATCTTTCTAATTAGGTGGAACGATGAGCATTGTAGATAGTTTTGGAAGAGAACGTTGTCCCAAGGAAACAGTGATGTGAAAAGTCTGCTGTGTTGCATTAATTTCTAGTGATAATAAACTGTTTCAGAATTCTGCTTGTAAACCCTAATCACTGGATATTGAACATGTCTGGATGGATGATGTATCTTTGACATTTATTTTGGATTTTATTTCCCAAAAGCAATTCTCTAAAAGTTTTACAAGGATAGTAAATGAGTCTAATCCTATTGTATACGTGTACTGAGTAAAAAAAACACATGCCTATTTAGGGAGATAAAAGAAAATACTCTCCTCAGTCAGCTGAGTTTGAAGCTCAATATTGAAAATTTAAGCAAAACCTGCCAAATAAATCAATAGTTTGTTTAAAAATTTGATTAGAAGAAAGAAGATCTTGAATTTCAGAATGTCACTTGTTGAAACAGGTAAGAAAGCATAGGTAGAAAATATACATTGCATATGTACATCAACAGTGAAATGTAATGTGATTTAACACATGACACAATTATATGGAATTCAAGTTACTTGAAGAGTTTTATTTCCGTGACGTTTCAAACAAAGACAAACATCTATATACATGCACAATCAGAGATAATTATTTGGAAACCAGGAAAGGGGTTGGAAGCCATCAGGTTGTCCTAATTGTTTTTGCACAGAATGGGCTAATGAAGACGAGCTTACACCATACACTGCGCTATATGGACATGTACATGTATGAGGAAAATATAGCCCAAACAACAGCTGTGACCATTATTTATTTCAAATGACAACTGCCAGGGGTTCTTTTATGTGCATGCCAACAGGTTTTACGTGCCATCCTAATAACAAGACAACTAGACACTACATAAGAAAGAAATGGGGTTTAACGTCCACTCGACATAAACTAGGTCATTTAGGGACTAACATATGGTTTAATTTTATTTTAATAATTCACTTGCGCATTAACAGTGGGAGAAAACCGGAGGACCCAGACAAAACCCAAAAGGTTGGACAGGCAACCCTCCACATTTAGTTTGTCCACCATGACGATCAGTGGACCATTTATTTGTCAGAGTGATGTGGAGTCACACTAATAGTAAATGCAGGAGGACTGCACTACACGCAAAACAAACAAAAACAACAAAAAAATCTACAAGATAAACCTGCAGAGAAGATAGAAAATAGACATTGCAAACACTAAACAATTATCAAATCTAGTGAATGGATCTGGGGGCCAGCGTAAGCGTCCACTGCGCTGTACAGTCCCGGGGCTTTTTGTGGTACAGGCTTCACTAAAATGATTTACAAAAAAGACGTAACAAAAAAATGCGACCGGACTTGTCAGTGGTCGTCTCTTAATGGCGATAGTCAGCCAGTTGACGTCCGGTGTTAGAACGTCAAATAATTTTAACAATAAGGGCGATAATAATTTTCCCCCTGACTCCTGCTTCATTAATCAAAATCTTCATAAGTTATACAATTTAGAATTGTGAGATTTTGTGAAGAGAAACCAATTTTATTTTTTTAATTATTATTCTTTTTGTACAAGCAGTAGGGAACAAACTTTATTAGGTGCTCCCGAAGAACTAACATTCAAATGGGCTTGTGTGTTTATTTTTAAAAATAGTTTGTTTTTTTTTTTAAATTCCCCTCAAAAATACAATTCAATCAAATTTAATCAAACAAGGATGTTGTCTAAATTTAAAACATGTGTTGTTTGAAGCAAATTTAAACATTAGTATTTTTTTTATTAAACATCAGATGGCTTCATTGTTTAAAATAAACACATTGCAGACTGTCAAAAGACCAATGTTTTCCTTGTAAAATCTTGAAAGTACAGGTCTAGAACATTTTAAAAGGCGATGGAACTGAACAATTAAAGATACATTACGGGAGATTAGATAAAAACTAGATAATGTAAAGAGAATTTGCTGAAATTTTCAGTCAAATTGATCCACTCTGAACCGAGAATTTAGCAATTTACTCACTTTTAATCAGGAACATTTTGACAAGGATACTCTCGTCTTTATCAAGAAAATCAGAGTATCCTTGTCCAAACGTATTAATATCGGAATTGTGCATCCATAAAATTGTATCCTAAATGTCAATCAAAGAAGAAGTACATATGTTGATTGATTTTTGTTTGATTAATGAATGAGCTAGCTGCCTTTTGATTAACTGCATTTTAAATTCTAAAAAATACTCAACTGTCCATATGTTGAGTTTAATTTTAGACAGAGAGCATCATTGAGTAGATTTTATTGACAGCCATTGTCAGGTTTGGGTGACCGCCGTTCTCTAATCCTTTGTCAATCATTAAGGATGGTTTGGGCTATTGTTTTGGTTATTTTGAGCACGTGTAAAGGTGCAGGCATTGTCCATCTGTTGGCTGATGACCGATGGATGACCGCTCATCTCGTTATCTCACCTGAGATCTCCGGATCGTTTGTCCAGGTGGGTGTAACTTGATGTATCGTCTTTGTTTATTGTTTGTCTTGGAACACAGATAATTATAGTAATGAATCAATACTTTCAAATATAGGTTTATTTCATTTCCTAAATGTATGCAAAGATATTGAAAAATTAAGTATCTTAAAGAATTAATTTTAAACATGAATATTAACCTGATTTTTCACACTTAAGAAAATAGAAATGATAAAATTATCCTGTTGCATTTTCCATGGACAGGATAGGGATATACATGTACGAAGATGCATGTCCAGAGGTTGGTGGTAGGTCTGAGAAAACCTTGAAAACAAAAATATGCGAAACATTGCCAACATTTTGGCCTCACTCCACTCTAATCCTATACGCCAAAATGAGCAGAAATATTGTCTCAGACCTTCTAATTTATAAAATACTTCGATAACCCCTATATCTCAGGCCAAACTTGAGGTTGTCTCTTAACCCTGAACCCTTGGCTTCTCTAATTCTGGGGCACGCCCTTGATGAGTCTATTAGAAGCTGGATTAAGAAAGATAGTGTTGGCCTCTGGGCTACAGTTATAGAGAGCCCCCTAGAAAGACAGTTACATGTATATATGGAGAGAGAGATAGAGAGAAATGGGGTTTAACGTCCACTCAACACAACTACATATAGGTCATTTCGGGACTAACATATGGTTTTAATTTTATTTCAATAATTCGCTTGCACGTAGGGGTCTTTAGCAGTAGGAAGAAATCAGAGTGCCCAGAGGAAACCCACAAGGTTGAGAAGGCGCCTCTATCTCCATGCCACATACGCTCACACCAGGGTTGAAACCACAGCCGCAAGCCAGAGGTGGTCGGCCAGCTAGAGGTCGAAGTGCAGCACTCTAGACCACTAGGCCATCCCAACCCCCCATATATATATGTAATTAAGTGTTATTGTACTTCCTTCTATTGTAAAATGCATTTTCAAATAGCTACAAACTTGAATAAGAAAAACAAGTTTGCAAGGAGCTAAAGACAAACACATCCAATATTTCTGAGTCTTCAGCAAATCTTCATGGCTATTCCGAACATAGCGGTTAATGTATCATTCAAAATCTATTCAGATTTGACATTCTGTAAATACTACAACAATATTGACATCCAATAAAATACTTGTTTACATTGATCAGCTGGCTTGTAGAAAAATATAAAACAAGTACTTATATTGGTTAATTTACCGTATATCAACATGCTACAAGTGTTTACATTGGTTGATTTTTTATAATAGAATAGTGTATCTTACAAGTGTTTGCATTGGTCGGTATGAAACTTAGTCAATGTAACAAATGTTTGTATTGGTTCATTGGATATATTATTGTTTGTGTAGCCTCTGGACACTGGTCAAGAATAAACACGTTTGTCAATATTTGATAAGTTGTCGAGCGGTCAACCTGGCTAGTGTCATTTCACTGGCTTTCAATTCAACATTCCGTCCTTAAATAGAATTTGAGGATTCTGTTTGATCTGTGCATGTATACAGACGCGGATCAAGAACGGAGACTCTGGGGACTACACCAAACCACTAATGCATGCAGCACTCTGATGTTTACCCTTTGCTCCAATGTTTGCCCCCCCCCCCTCGACAAAATCCTGGATTCAGGCCTGTGTATACATGTAGTAATTTATTTTGCGTTGACCAAACACAATAGTATATGTACATGTATGCGTTGGGCACTTCTAGCTGTTACTTGAATCCTAGGGAGATTTTAAATTCAATAAATAAAAATAAAAAAGCTTTTGTTTAGATGATACCAGCTATAAATGCATGTGCAGACAAAATTGTATATGTATTTAAGCATGTATTATCTAGAGCTATATTAGTAAATTCAGAAGAACTGCACTCAATGCAAAACAAACTTGCGGAAAAAACAAAAACTATTTGAGCAACAATTGTAAAGTGATACATTCTAGATCTCACAATGTACATGTAACTAATGTTAGGTTCTCATTTGCAATATGATTGAAATCATGGAGTAATCGTGATGATCTGATCAGGTCTTATCATATATTGTGGTCAGTCGTAGAATCATGTTGATCTTGTCGAAACGTTTCTGCATGTACCAGATCGCACGACGGGGAACCAAGCATAAAAGAGATATATGTAGGCTACATGTACATGTAATGCTAAATATGGACATCTTCATAGAAAACAAATATCTGATACATGTATAAACAAAAAATAGTCAAAAAATTAGATGTCTGGCAAAATTTTATTTGCGAAATGATATAAAATTAGATTTAACGTCCTACTGTTGTGCACCGACTGGGATAATGAAGGCATGTTTTAATGCGGGAATATACTACTGTACATGTACTGTATAGGGATAATTTGTGTTACAAACCGAGTGAGTCTACTAAAGTGTAGGACAGAGAGCCTGGTTAAGGAACAATGTCTAGTCTTTCAGATTGAATGAGAAACAAAGGTCCTTTGTTCAAGTTAAAGAACCCTTGGCAGTTGGAATTCAAATTATAAAAAGTGTGTCGCACCACAATCTGGACAAAATTTTCCAAATGCAGTGTACACGGTGTGTAAGCCAGTGCAGAACAAAAGAATGTCAAATCGCATTATATTTCATTTTGATAATAAATGTTTCTGGATTTAAATTCTGTATACTGTATAAGGTTTTGTAAGGTTTTGTTATGATCTTTAGAATATGGACCTACATTGTACAGTATGTTATTAATAGTGTCAGCGGATTCAACTTCAGAAAGTTGAGCCTAATCCAACTCTATTGATCGCGTAAAACCTGAAGTTTGGTTGATCCAACTCTAAAAAGGTTTAGAAACACTGCAGTCTAAACTATCAACATTTAGTGGTGTGGGACGTGTTATATTGGGTTTGGAAACCCAGTCAGTGGGTTAAATTTTACACAGATGAGTTGAACCTAAACGTACTAAGTTAACATATAATTTTGTTAATCTGAGTATATTGTTCGTATAAAACCTACACCTATAGTTTGGTTCGGAAGTATGTTGAAAACTTATAATATTGTTGTGTGGGATCTCTTCGTCAAGCGTTAGCACGTCTTGTACCTATTAAATATGTCAGTGGGTTAGGTTAAACTTTAAAATGATGAGTTGAACGTAGATACACGAAGTTAACGTATAATTTCCTTAATCCGTGTCTATTGTTCGTGTTGAAGCTAGAGACCAACAGGTAGTAATATAATGACATCAGATAGGTGTAGCTTTAATTTGTTTAAATCTCTAGTTTCTGATTTATATACTATAGACGTCACTTAGACAGTCGGTGTCAGGTCTGTGTCAGGGTCTCTAGATCACCAGGCTTAATAACTTACCAAGGTCATCTTGTAGTAGGTTGGCGTTGGTCAATATTGAAAAGGGAGACGGTTGCCCTATCCGGCTTCTCACCTTTATTACTTACCAAGGTCATAGTAGGCTGGCGTTGGTCAATATTGAAAAGGGTGATGGTTGCCCAATCCGTCTTCTCTCCTTAATGACTTACATGTATCAAGGTCATCTTGTAGTAGGTTGGCGTTGGTCAATATTGAAAAGGGAGACAGTTGCCCAATTTCTATTTACAATGTAGTAATAGAGGGAGAGAAATGGGTTAAAAGTTCACTCTCCACAAAGTACATGTAGGTCATTTCGGGACTAAGATATGGTTCAATTTTATTTCAATGCAGTAATAGAAGGAGAGAAATGGGTTTAAAGTTCACTCTCCACAAAGTAGGTCATTTCGGGACTAAGATATGGTTCAATTTTATTTCAATAATTCACTTGCCCTTAGAGTATTTTAAGATTTAGGGAGGAAACTGGAGGAATTGAGTAGGTCATTTCGGGACTAAGATATTGTTAAATTTTATTTCAATGATTCACTTGGCCGTACATGTAGGTGTGGGGAGGAAACTGGAGGACCCCCGAGATAACTCAAGAGGTTAGTTTGGTATCAAAACTACTCCACTTGACTCAATGACAGACCTTATGATCTAAAGTGCATGGGATGGAACAAAATTTATTTCATTTTATTTAACAAAAGTGCTTGCAGTAAACCATTCGGCCATTCGCCATCCCCTATACTATCAATAAGTAATAAAACATATGTTAGTCCCGAAATGACCTAGTTTGTGTCTAGTAGATGTTAATCCCCATTTCTCTCTTTCTCTCTCTTGCATTAAGCCATTCGTCCACCCGCCATTAGTCCACCCGCCATCACCTACCTCCCGTATACTGGTACTATCAATAAGTAAACAAGTAATAAAACATATGATTTATCATCTGATTGACAGATAAACAAAGATATTACAATAAATAGACATGCAGTATTCACCTCTCTATAACTTACCATATTATATTTAATAATAACACCACCTCTCACAGTAACTAGTCCCTATTTCAACCTTCTCAAAGTTATATCTGTAACAGTAACTACTTATGGTGTCTATTCCTCATTTCAACCTTTTAGTGATGCCTGACAAGGACAGCTGTCTAGTCATTCGGATGATACGAAAAAAACAAGGTCCTGTGTACACATTGGCAGCACATAAAAGATCCCTTGACAGTTCGAATTTGTTAGAAGAGTAGGCCGTAGTGAAAAACAAGAGCTACTATTGTATTCACTTATTCAAAAAAGAATCCCACACTGGGTACAAGCATTAAAATTTGCATGTGTTTTTGTTTAGGGTAATTTATTAAGAAAATCCTGTTAGCCACTTGAATTTTCAAAATTTCTCTTATTTTCAAAGATACATGTAGCTGCTTATTTCATTCTTTCTTTCACAGAATTTTACCTACTGGACCAATTTAGAAGATTTTGATATGCAAACATTTCCAACTGGAAATATTATGTTGTTGTCTGGATGGACAACAATTTCAATAATTTCCTTGTGCTCAGGGGTCTTAATGAAGTGGGTGGAAATCGAAGGACCAACAGAAAACCCATGAGGTACATGTACTTGTAGGGCACTCGACCCTACATGTCACGTACAAGCATGGGATCAAAACCATGCCACTTGAGTCAATGACAGACCATATGATCTAAAGTGCACGTGTTACACCTCTCACCCACTTAATCAATATGTTTTGTATACATCAGTCTTAAATCGTGAGAAAGTGTTTTTTGTGTGTTTTTTTTTGTTTTATTCTGTGAAAACTGTCAGTTTTTAAACAAGTAGGAGATATGTTTTATTACAATATCTACATCGTATGTACGGCCTCGGGCACATCAAACTTTACAACAACCTGTCTCACATATCACAAAACTTTCTTCATTTTAACATATTTTTTGCCACCTTTCAACGCTGCATTGTCATATATGGAGTTTTATTGTGCGTTTGTTGTTCATTCTCGGATTCTTTAAAATGCCGAAAAAGCATAAAAAAGGTAAAATATGGATATTATGCAATTGTTACGTCTGGGTGGGATGTGTAGTGCCTTGTGCGAAGTTGTCAAAATTAAGTATTTGAATGACGTTACTGTAAATATTTGAATTTTTCGACAATTGTACACATCAGACATGTTATTTCATGCTGTCAAATGTTTAAATTTAGATACAAATGCCGGAGTATGTAGGCGCTACATGTACATGTGTAGACTTTGTTTTGCATTGTTCAGACTTGTGCAAGAATTTGATAAGAGATTGTTAAGACTCTTAACTGCCTTCAATAAAGTCTTAATTGGGTACCCCAATCCAGCAATGACTAATAAAAAATACAAAGCACAATTGTTGGTGTGTAAATGTCATTTTTTAAAAAGGCGTCTGTGGAGAATTTTATACCTGGACGTATTTTTTTATTTATGCATGCATATATATATATATAACAAAATATACATGATAAATGCAAACAAACATGTATACAAGAATTTTCCATGTATCTACTAATTGTTGGGCTAAACAATCCTTCCCAAATACGCCAAACAGTCTGGGAGTCTTTTAAAGCTAGTGGCTACAATAGTAGCCCTTGTCCTTCACTTATTCACGACTCTTGTATGTCTTTATATTGATTTTGTGTGACATTACTGTACATGTACATGTAGCTGCATGGAATTTTTAGTCATTTCTTGTCAACTCCTGTTTAGTACCTGTATATCTTGCACAATTGCATTGTCAGACTTTTTGCAAAACATTGATTGAGCTTGATGTAGCCTACTTTACTGTCAATGATAATTTAACCCTTGCCCATATCTTGTTCATTGGTTCTGGCGTTTGCAAATCCCCCACTTCAAGCTCTAAAGCAATTGCAATGAAAGTCAGAATGTGTCTTAATCATGCATTATGTAGGTCTTTCTTTAGGCTTAAAATGCTGTCTAAACTATTTAATTAAACATTAATTAGCTCTTTGAGACCATAAACACCTCTCGATGCCATCAATAGATTGCAATATTTAAGGAATTTGATTACCTTTTATGAATGATAATTTAACGTTAAATGGATTACCAAGACTTTGTTTATTATCATACAAAAATTGAATCGCTAAAAACTCAGTTCAGAATGAAGCAATTTGACTGAAATTTTCATCATATTCTTTTTTTCATTATGTTTTTTTAAACTATTAAAACGAGAACTTTCAGCTCTTTATCTCCTCTCACCTAATCCCCTTTGAACGTTTGAGTAATTTAATTGGATTAAATAGAGGCTCATCAAATGACTTACCTGACACTAAACATGTGTTAATGTCGTTTACAGAAAATGACAAAATTTGCATAGGGTTAAATTAATCGTATTTCTAATAGATTAATACTAGTAAGAGGAACTTAAAAGAATTATGATTAAAGGCACACTTGGAATAAATTATTGGGTTTTATTCAAAATTCATTGTGTTTCTAATAGAATAATTCCGGTAGGAGGAATTCAGTTCAAAGTACGCGTTGAATAAATAATAAAGAGTTAAAGTTTATGATGACATAACCTATTATAACCCTACGCATGTACGAACGTATATAATGTGTGAATTGTTCAAATCCGGTATCAAACACATGACAATGAATTATTCATGACATCCAGGAGAAAGTTTAAATATGTAATGTAAATGTAAATAGTGGAGATATTTGATCTGATAAAAAAGCACCTTGGTGTGCCGATTTCATACTGAAAATTTATATCTGATTAAATAGCATCTTGTGTGTCGATTTCATAATGGTAAGTTAGCACCTTGGGCGATATTTTTAATTTGAATTTCTGGCCTATATTCATGACATATAGGTCAACTGTTATGAATATTTTATAATGAAAGGGGGTTGGAAGGCCGAATGGTCTGTCATTGAGTCAACTGGCGTGGTTTTGATTCCCCGGTTGTATGTGACAAGGAGTAGGGTCGCCTGTCCAACTTGCATGTGGGTCCCGGTTTCCTCCCACTGCTAAAGACACCTAATCGTAAGCAAGCGAAGTATTGCAATAAAATGGAACCATATGTTAGTCCAGAAATGACCTAGGTTGTGTCGTGCTCTCAGTTCATTTACAGTAGTAACAGAGACTGTGCATGAAACAGTTCATGCTTACTTTTTCTAGAGCACTTGTTACCACCTCTTTAAAGAGTTCAGATCGATAACAAATATTAGTTATACATTTGTATTGATATATCATTTGGTATTTTTCAGTCTATATATATTATTTAGGCTTTTTGTCGGCCTATTATGTAGTATGGTATTTGTAACGGGTCTAGATAAAACGTGTGTGTCTATTGCGTAGGCTTTCTATGGGCCCTTTATGTAATATAAATGTCAGGTATATTTGATATCAATGTGACCTAAATTACTCACTGAAATGTGGATTTATCTTCTTGAAGTGTTTATAATTGACAGGTTTATTGTATCAAGATTCAGGTACAGTCGGTTATAAAATTCCTATCACTTGATTCACCAATATACACCTCACAATAATTCATGTAGGATTTGGTAGTCATAGGAGCCAGATTCGGGAAACGTCCATTTTCGGGCAATGTGATAGTGTATTTCCGTTTTGCAGAATAAACATGAAATAATGAGATCATGTATCATAGAAATATAATTGTAAAATGATATCGCTCGCAGTTTACGTTTTGAATACCTTAATAGTTAAAACCTTGCGCAGTAATATTTGTGAAAAACTTGTTTTAGTTAATGATTGATATATTCTGAGAATTAAGGTGACATACATGTACATGTAATTTTTGGGCAGATAGCCTCAGTCCTCCCCAACTGAGATTGTCCACCTGTTTTGGTAGTAGTGTTCAGACAGAGAGTACATGTAGATCTATTGGTATTAATCATTCGGTTTGGTTGTAATGCTCCGAACTCCTGGTAAAAAATAATCACGAGTGCTATATGTATAAGACTAGATCCCAGTCTTGTCCAAAATTCCCAGCATGGTTCCCCTGGTCAATGTTGCAGGATCAATATTGAAATAAAATGAAATGGTGTTTTTCTGCTCCAAATGGGCTAATGAAGTACAATTTTGCCTGGACAGCAGTACTACTGCTGTTCCTTGCCATGCAGTGTGTCCTACACCACTGACCATGGTAAACCATGCACACTGATTAATCCTGACGAATTTCCTTGGTTAATATAGGATTGAATTCGGGACCTCCTGGTTAGCAAGCCATCACCTTACTCACTGAGCCACCTCAGCTGCGTGTCACTATTAAATTTTACATGAAGGAGTTTCTTCACCCCTGCATCCTACCTCGGTATTCACCACTGGAGGAGTTTCTCCACCCCTGCATCCTACCTCGGGATCCACCACTGGAGGAGTTTCTCCACCTCTGCATCCTAATAATAATAATAATAATATATCTAAATTTATGTTCGCGCAACAATACTAATTAAAGTTTCTATTGCGCTAGGCAAATTTTTCAATACTGGTCTTGGAAAGCAGTTGTAAAAAGGAGAGTCTTTATCTGTTGTTTAAACACACTCAGTGATGATATTATTCGAATACGGAGGGGGAGGGAGTTCCACAAGTAGGGTGCTGCAAACCAAAAAGATCGTTTTGTTGTTTCGAGATGTATCAGCGGTAATGTCAATAGGTTTTTGTCTGACGACCTCAATGTTCTGTTGCATGCGTACGGTATCAACAAATCTGTAAGATATTTTGGTGACGAACCATTTAGAGCTTTGAAAGTGAGCAGGAGTATTTTGAACACAATTCTCTGCTTAATGGGGAGCCAATGGAGTTGTTTCAGGATTGGTGTTATGTGTTGGTATTTTCTACTGCCCGTTAACAACCGTGCTGCTGAATTTTGGATTCTCTGTATCTGATTGATTTGATATTCTGGTATATTGTATAGAAGAGCATTGTGGTAATCTAGTTTATTAGTGATGAAAGAATGAATAAGAAGTTCTAAAGTATCGGTGGTGAGATATTTCTTGATTCGGCTTAATCTATGGAGTTGATGAAAGGAAGCTACAGTTATTGACTTTATATGTGGTCCGAAAGATAGAGTCGAGTTGATGTATGCTCCGATGTTCTTAACTACATCGGTATTCACCACTGGAGGAGTTTCTCCACCTCTGTATGCTACCTCGGTATTCACCACTGGAGGAGTTTCTCCACCTCTGTATGCTACCTCGGTATCCACCACTGGAGGAGTTTCTCCACCTCTGCATCCTACCTAGGGATCCACCACTGTCATTTTTTACTAAAGTTAATTTGGCATCCTATTAGTAACATAATATGCTTTAAACGACCATCTTGTTTTTAATCGCAAATGGAATCTAAAAATAATTAGTTTTGAACATGATCAAAATCAGTCGCAGGACAATGGACAGATAATTAACTGTTATTCGATAAACAAAATAGCATTTATGGACGGAAGGTACACATTGATTTATTGTCACATGGCACCTGTTGACGAGATAATAATAGAGTTATCTGTCCATTAATCTGGATTAGGTCACGACATCCAGTCCAATATTTCCTATTTATAATATATAAAGTAATCAATCATTCAGGTCTGGATAATTAGCTGTATGATTCTGTAAAGTTATCCAGGGGTTGTAACAGATTCTATTAATAATAAAGTGAAATGATTGGGCTAATATGAAGACGAGCGTGCATGTACATGTACATGTGTACATGCACGCCTTGCCGTGTGCTATGAGGGAAATTTTGCCAGGATAATGGTGCATCAATATATGATTGTCAATTGTTCGTTTACATTGTAAATGCCAGCCAACTTGTACATGTACACAGGAGCTCGGTTTATTGTCCCATCTGAACGACTAGAGACTGCTTTTGTCAGGTCCCTCCATGCTGTACCACTGACAAGTGGAAACCACCCTGGATAAACCAAGAGAACTTTCTTAAACAGCACAGGAAACCACCTTACCCACTGAGCCACTGCAGCTCTCCCGAGATTGCCATGGTATCCCCTTCCCTATAATACACATCAGTACCCTTCCACTGTGTGACTCGACACAAAATCAACTTTTTGTGACTGTGCCCCCCTCAAGCCACATTGCTACAGAGATAAAGAGAAACAGGGTTTAACATCCACTCGACACATACCAGGTTATTTCGGGACTAACATATGGTTTAAGACCCACAAGGTTGGACAGGTGACCCTACTCCTTGCCAAGTACACCAGGGATTCGAAACAACGCCAGTTGACTAAATGACAAGCTTTATGATACAGTGTGCGCACGCTAACCATTCAGTTATCCAATGCCCCTCATTGCTGTACAATATCCTTCCAACTCAACACAAAATCATCTTTTTGTGACACTGCCCCCCCTCTAGTCACATTACTATAGAGAGTTGCTCTCTTTAAGTTTATCAGTAATAAAGACCCCATGATGTCTAACGTACATTAGTAAAACTTATTGAACACGTTAGAGGTATTTATATCAAACTTATTCAAGTCATGTAAAAAAATTTATAGCAGTTTTTCTACCACACACGGATATTAAAATCTATTGAATTAGCTCACGCATCACTTATCAAATATGAATGGAATTTTTTTTATTTTCAATTTTTACCACCACTCCTACTTTTATTTTTATTGAATGACAAGATTTCTCGATAAATAGAATGAATTAATATAAAAGATGTGTATCAGTTAAAGTACTTGTGTCTTTGGTTGAAGACTTTCATAATCAAATTTAAAGTGAATATAGCAGGGATGTTAATACAAGTAGGAAAGAATCCTACACTTTTTGTCATTCTTGTCAAGGCCAACTACCTGCACCCCTCTCTTTTGTTGATCCCTGCATTCTACTAGAAAGTTCATTAGGATTTTCCGTCATAGTTTCCCTTTGTCAGTGGTGCAGGACAGAGAGTCTGACAAGGACAGCTGTCAATTTTAGTTTGGATGCAATGAAAAAAAGAGGTCCTGTGTATATATTTATGTACATGCAAAATATCTGTTGGCAGTTCTATGAGGTAAATTTTACCTGGGCAGTGGCACTATGGCCTACTCTTATGTTAAATTCCAACTGTTTGTCACTTGACCTCATTTTTTCCATCCCATCCGAATGACTATACAATAACTATTCTTGTCAGGTTCTACACCACTGACAAGGGGAAACCACTTCTGAAATTCCCAATGAACTTTCATGGCCAAAGCAGGGATCAAAACACAACTTCCAGGCTAGCAAGCCAGCGTCTTATCCACTGTGGATTCCACCAAGGGTTGTTTTGTCGTCCAATCTGAATGACTAGATTGTACGAAGTAATGTAATTGTTTGGGTCTGTTAGAGACATATTTTACTTATATTTGTACATGTTTCATAGAAGGGAGACAAATCCATCTTAAACACAAAGTTTTGGTTCTGTTTGAATTTTCTACAATAAAATAGTTGATAACACCAGAGGGGCTAGTGCCAGACTTTTTTTTGCATCATAGGCAATTCTACTACATGTACTTCTACCTTTCACCCTCTCCCTGATAAACATTACAAACTTCTATTTTCAATAACAGAGGTTTTGTGGAAAAAATGAATAGCCGTTTTACAAAAACTCTGACCCTCAAAGGTCATACAATGTCATGCTTTGGGTTCAGGTTGCCGCCTAAACATATTGCCACTCCAAACCAAACGCTATTGGCAGAAATTGATATTCATTGCCACATGTTGACATGTTGCAATGCATCGAGGTCTAAGAGTCAGACGTTAATATCTCCAAACAGGGTTGAACTCTTAATAGCGCAAAACAGTCCGGTCAGAAGTGAATATATTGTGTCACATAACCAATTCTGGCATCAGTATTGACTACGCGCCAGATCTCTACTTCTGGCTGAAACGTTTATAATGGTGGGCTTTAATTAAAATCTGAAAAACTGAAGATAATCATTTCTGGTTCTGAGACCTCATAATGGTTTTATAATTACATGTATAGTCGGTACAATTTGCAGATGGTTGTTTTTTAGATTATAAATAGAAATACATTCGATTGTAACAGTTTCCTCTATTGAAAACATTGAGGGAATATTCTTCGAAACATCGCCTTAATAAATCAGTAGCTGTTCTTCCATAGTATGTGTTATAGTTATTTGATCTACCCAGTTACTAAATGCCTTTAAAAGATCCTGATTGTAACATCTTTAGTTAATTGTATTTGTTTCGTGTTTTTCAGCTGTTGGAGATTTAAAGAAGTTTTCCTCGGTTGATGATCATCATGCTGCATATCATGGCTTCGACTGTCACATGTTCACAGCGGAATCACGACCTCAGTGTGTCAAAGATCAGTACGTCCTCTCCGACGTCACACCAGCCAAGATTTTACGTGGTGCAGACGCATACCGTAAAGATGGCCTCTACAGTTCCCTATTGTTTAAACTATGGCCGGTGTTCCACAACGAACCTAAACTCAAAACCCAAGATCTTAATCTACCAAAGAGAGTGAGTTGACATTGATTTTTTTTAATATTTTTATACACGGGTGGACATTTTGCAATCCATGGTTGGCTAGGCCACAAATACCTCCCCAAATGAACAATGGAAGGATGAACATGTATCTAGTAGGTGAAAGATGGATGCCCAGGCCAGTTTAAAAACCTAGTTCACTACATGTGGTTTAATGGTCGAGAGCGAGACATTTAGTCCCCCTCGACTGACAAGGTGACTTGAGACAGTGGTGATGTATGCTCTCCGCCCCTCCCCCCCCCAACCATCATACAGACTTCAAAAATTAAAAATTGATTGATGTACTTTTCATTTATAGCATGTCATTTCAATGCTCCATAAATCAGTTTTACGTTTTTTAGCCAGGAGGGCCGCTGCATCAAAAGGTCTGTCATAGAGTCAACTGCCATGGTTTCGAACTCCATTTGTACATGCATGTGACAAGGGGTAGGGACGCCTTTCCAATGTTCTGGGTTTTCTATAGGTTCTCTGGTTTTCTCCTACTGCTAAAGACCCCTATGCACAAGTGAATTATTCAAATAAAATTGAACCATATGTTAGTCCCAAAATGACCTACATGTAGTCTGTGTCGATGTGGACTTTAAACCCCATCTCTCTCTCTCTCTTTCTCTCTCTCTCTCTTTGGCCAGAACATGTAATGTAAGATGTATAGGCCTATACCAGATCACTGGCACTGTATTTCACCAATAGTCTTGGAGAATGCTGATGCTCCCGCTGTTGAAGACAAATGTACATGTACATGTACCTGTGAACAGCTATACCTAAAATTACTCCATGAAACTTGAACTAATCCCACTTAGCTAATTTTTTAACATTTTTTCATTTATTTTATTTTAGATGCAGCCTGTATTATCTTTTAAAAAGGATTACAAAAAACTCAAAATTCGTGAACGACCCAAAACTGTGGCACTGGACGATCTGCATATTGATGAAAATGCTACAGCAGAAGAAGAGAAGTTAACTCCAAATAAAAAACCAAGCACTGTTGTCATAGATACGTCAGGGTCTGCATTCAACCGCATGTGTTCTTTCCGTGAGTCTTTAAAGTCAGATTCCTCAGGCAAATCCAAGCGGCGCCGAACTGTATCTGGGGTTTCGGATAATATCCTTAAAGAGATGAAAGTCTTTGAGAAAGAGAAAAGAATTGGTGGACGAATACAGCCGCGTTCCTACAGCTTCGATGATCTCGATGCCGAGGATGATCCCAAGAAAGATGAGATAATGGCCCAGTATTTTAATGAAATCGACGCCAAATACGAAGAATATATAGAGGATGAAATCGCAGCCAAAGAACCAAGATACATGAAGTTCATTCCGTGCCGAAGAACTCGCTCATTACCTCGTAGCGTGAAATCGCGACAGAGATGTTTGTCAACTGAGCATCGTATGAGCACGACCAGCCATAGCTACACCAGCAGTACAAATTTAAGCCAGAGTGTCGTCTCCATTGCTTCCAGTAGATTTTCACGAGCCACCCGACGATCAAGCATCATCGGAAACAAGATCAAATCCATGGTTCAAAATGTTTCCAGCAGTGTTTCTCGATCACGTCCGAAGTCATTAGATCTCGATGCATTAGATTTTAATGCGGCACCAGAACCATCTCCAGCACGAGCGAAGAGTACGATGCATTTACCCAATGCCAACAGTATGCCTGACGGTATGTCTTCAATCTAATTTCAAAAACTAAAGATATTCAACTTCTGTTTGATTTTGAGTAAATGAATAGGGGGGGTGAGGAGGTAAATATGTGATATGCTGTGTGATGGTTCGTAAATCTGGGGATGTCTATAGATTGTGGGTTTCCTGCTGAATTGGGTTGGGTGGCTGAAGGATCTAACGCATGCATTTTAGATCATAAAATCTGCCGTTGATTGAAGTAGCATGGTTTTAAGCCACCTCTTGCATGTGACAAGGAGTAGGATCTGTCAACGAATAATTGAAATAAAATTGAACCATATATTAATCTGAAAATGACATAGTTTGTGAAACCCTATTTCTCTCTCTTTCTAGTTTGTAAGTACAACTAAATTCGTTATTTCTAGGACTGTATTTTATTCCTTCACAAATTAAATGTTTAAATTATTATTCCAGGAATTATGAGTGGAACTAGTGGATCAGAAAGTTCGATAGGGCCTGGTTCTTATTATTATTTTGAAAGTAACACCCTACCAAAAGCACAAGCCCAAAAATATGACTTCCCCTGGGAAAGTTTGCCCAAAGATTGGACGACAGCCGTTAAACTTCGTGAAATTTCGAAGCGAAGACCAAAAGAAGAAAGACAATCATCATCAGGTTTGTTTATTAATTTATTTTATTTAATTTTGAAAAACGTTTGAAGTTGCTGATTTAATAATTTAGACAATAGAGTCCCGAAACATGGCAGGATATAGACTTTGAAACTATAGAGTCCCCAACATGGCAGGATAAAGGTGAAATATAGACTTTAAAATCATAGAGTCCCCAACAGGTAAAATATAGACATGGCAGGATGTAGGGTTGCCTGTCCAACATGGTGGGGTTTCCTCGAACGGCTAAAGTCGCCTACATGCAAGGGCATTATTGAAATAAAATTGAACCTTATGTTAGTCCCAAAATGACCTGGTTTGCATGCAATTTTCGTCAAGTAGATGCGGACATTGTTGATATTGTATGGGTGATATATTTTCAGGTCATTGGAGTGCTAGTAGTTGTAGTAACCGTCAGTCTATGGAATCGGGTAAATCCAGCATGCCATCATCATATTCAGCGATTTCACTTGGTAAAGATTCTGGACGTGATTCTCCATCACTCAGTGAAGATAGGTAGGTTCTGTCTTAATTGTAATTACCATAATGCAGAAAATGTGGTTCATCTTTTTGTCAATTTTTTGACATGGAAATTCTCAAACAATTTTTATTATCATAATACAGTGAATGATGTTCATCTTTTTGTCAGTTTAACATGGATGTAAAATTATGGGAATGACATATGATGAAAACGATTGTGGAAAAACATTTTTCAAATATTTTTAATTCAATACCACAGCTGATTAGAAAACTTGAATGGATTCTGGAGCCTGGTTCCTCATTTGTCTATAGAATGAAAACCATGTTGGCTCTGTGAGAATGGCATTAACTGACAACCCAGGAGGCCCAGAATGTTATCTGGGTGTTGGCCAAGAATTTCCTTGGGATTTGTTAGCCTCATTTCTCCTTAGAGAAGAACCTTTGACAGATGGAAATCTGTGAAAAGTTGGCAAAAATTTCAGAATGCCCAGTACTTCACATGGGGGCAAGTGGTCCGACACATGCCCTTTAGTTCAATCCAACACTTGCACATGACATGGAGTTGGGTTGCCTGTCAAACATCATGGGTTTTCTCTGGGTCATCCTGTTTCATCCCACTGCTATAAACCTGTATGCAAAATCTCATAATTACCTGTGTGGAGTGGTCGTTACACAGGTTAACTTACATTTAAATTCCAGTTCTCATCTCTGTCAATTTACAAGGGGGGTTGGGATGGCTTAGTGGTATAGAGTGCCGCGCTTCGACCTCTAGCTGACCGGCCACCTCTGGCTTGCGACTGTGGTTTCGAGCCCTGGTGTGAACGTATGTGGCATGGAGATAGGGGCGCCTTCTCAGCCTCGTGGGTTTCCTCTGGGCACTCTGGTTTCCTCCAACTGCTAAAGACCCCTATGCGCAAGCGAATTATTGAAATAAAATTAAGAACATATGGTAGTCCCAAAATGATCTAGTTGTGTTGAGTGGACATTAAACCTCATTTCTCTCTCTCTCAATTTTCATTTTTTATTGTATTTTTCAGACATGGAACAGATACAACAACGTACAAGGAATCCAGTGTTACAGCTGATACAGATAGTGATTCACGATTCACGAAGATGGACACAGACGCATGGTTGAAGAGTCTGGCTATCAGAGCAGCAAGTCGTGACGAAATATCGTCCAGTAGTGCCGACACTCTCAGTTCTTTATCGCGACTGACCCGTCAGAATATTCTCGCTCTCGACCTCATGTCTCCTGATCTAAACAATCAACCAAAACTTGAAGACGATTTCTCAGAATTTTCCGTGGATATGGACGGGTTTTACACTTCGTTTCACAACGATAGTGGATTGAGACGCAGCACCGCGAATTTAGCCGAGGGAGACGGAGAACTTTCACCAACCAAAGAACATTCAACAATATTCAGTATGGGTAGTACAGCCACGATTGATAGCGTTATCTTCCGACCGACGTCTGGTCCCTCGGCATCAATTGGAAAAGGAAAAGGAAAAGGAACTGTTTTGAAACGCGTATCTGTGAAGCTTGCACCTCCTCCACCACAAAGAACATGTTCCATGACGAGTATTAGTGTTCCCATATCCAATTCTACGTTTGAAATTGGTGATCCGAGTCTAAGTGTAAGTGACGGAAGTAGCGCAAGTCTGAACGTAACAGATAAATCCTTCTCCGAATCAGATCAAGAAACCATCTACGCACGCTTGAAATCAAAAACTCGTATTTCCACGTCATTAGCATATCCATCGTGGTGTTCAGTCTCGCCATCAGACAGTGGGGAGGAAATTCGTCTCTCTCCAAATTCGTCAGGTAACATTTCTAAAACAGCAGATGACGAACTAAAAGAAAAAGAAGAACCACAACAAAATTCCAAGGAAAATCATTCAGGAAACACACTACCTAGAACACGCAAATATCTCAGTAAGAAAAAATGGGACGAAGAAGAGGTCCCAGATTATCCAAATTCATGGCCCAGATCTCAGAAATCTGGAATCCTAAAAACAGACAAGTCTCCTGTTGATGCATCAAAACCATCTAAAACTTTGAACTTTGACCCAGTTGTAAACATGGTCGATCCACTTCCAGATTTATCAGGATCATCTGAAGACAGTTGGTCGTCGGGTCAGGTGAATTCTCCGGCAGACGGCAAAAATCCCAGTTATCGATTGGCTATTCCATTCATTGATGACAGTGCAGATGTATCCAAGGAAATTATTCCTATAAAATATCAACCAATCATAACAGTCACTCCAAAAGGTCGTCCAGGGGACGGAACAAAGTCTTCAATCTGTGATGTTGGTTCTAAGAACTACATTCGTTCAACATCAACACCGACCAATCATTACGCTGTGGGTAATCTTAAAGGTGTGCGAATCACGGCTCCATCAGAAATATCATCCAGTTCTTTATCCATGGACAGGGGAGGATACATGGATATGAGCAGTAACTTAAAAAACAGATCCATGGATAATCTGAGCAGCTGCAGCTCTTTAAATTTGTCGGACATCGATGACAGTATCACATACGTGAGTATGTCCAGCCCCTTTTCAACTCCTAACAACTCCACCCTTACGTTGAATAGAGATGCAAAATCTAGTGAAAGCGCGTCAAAACAATATGCACCAAAAATGGATACATATCGTGTTTCGTCTGCTCTCCTGGAGGCAGCTGGAAAAACGGCTAAAGGTACAGATATCAATAGTAACAGTATTAGTTTGAATTCAACTCACGACGAAACCCTGAAGACAACCAGACCCATAAACAAGTTCAGTCGCTCTTCTTCGGTTCAAAACACATCATCACTTAAACAAGGTTTAACCCATCAGATGTCTGTTCCCACAACATATTCTCCAACGGTTGTTGTCATGAACCAGTCTACAGGGTCAGAAGAAGCACCTCATTCTGATACCTGGCCCAGTCGTCACAGCTCCAGCAAAACACATTCTGTCTCAACAATGGAAGAAAGGCCAAGGTCCAGATCTCAAGGTCAAGAAAGGTCATCACCGAATACAAGTCGGACGGATTCTTATCGAGTTGCAATGAGAAACGATGCTAGCGACGGTTCTTCACCATCAACTGCTAGAGCCCCATCGTACAGGTATGCTGTTAACAAAGAAAGTGAAAATTCCAAATCCAGAAGAATGTCTGCTGATTCGCAGAGTTCATCTCCACGGTCACAAGAATTGGAATCTTCTCCATCAACAGCTCGAGCCCCATCATACAGATTTGCTGTCAACAAAGAAAGTGATAACTCTAAGACCAGAAGAAGATCTGCTGGATCTGTTGACTCAAAGAATTCGTCTCCACGGACACCAGAAGTGGACATTAATGTGAACCGAGCAGATTCTTACAGAATGGCAGTGAGACAGACGCATGGCATTGTTGCATCGCCCACTGATGTTGCGGCTCGTAATTCTTCATATCGAGTGGCTGTTCGAGAAAACGATGACGTGACCGATAACCAAAGTCTTCTACCCATGTCTCAAGAGCCAAGTGACAAACGAGACAATCGACGACGCGGGATCACGGACATCGATCAGTTGAAAGAGTTTACGAATGACAGTTCACAACGTAAAATAGGTTTAAAAAGTGCCAGTAATTTATTCGCGACCATCAATAGCTCCAAAAAGCGAATGAACGTTAAATCGGATATTGAATCTTTATTGAGACCGGCCACAACGCCATCGCCAGAAACTAGTCGATCATCCAAATCACCCAAATCACCTAAATCACCCAAATCGCCAAAAGCAGATAAAAATAAGAACAAGGAACACCGGTCTTCCACATATATCCGCTTTGATCCAATATTTGAGGACAAAGAGGATTTTCTTAATTCGTCTGCCGAAGCTCTTCGTGCTGCCTCTATATCATCACTCAATCGTTCCATCCATGACGGCTCTTCCGTTAATTTCGCTGGAGCGGATGATGATCCATTACTCGGACAAAAACTTTCCCACCCTCTCCCTGTTACGCGAGGAAGTCGCTCCTCGTTGCAAGGACGCAAAGTAGATGAGAAAGCTGTCATGTCTATTTTAGATTCTATAAAATCAACAATTAAATCTATTTCAAATAAGAAAGGTGATAGTGAAGACGAATCTAAGTATGGCACAGGGGTGTGAACAAAAGGGAATCAGAGATGAAATAAGGCCCCAATGTGTGAAATTAGGCAGAATGGTGTGAAGGGACTTGAGAGTGATATAAGAGAAAACTGTACGTAGAGGAACTGGATGTGAAAAAAAGAACAAAGATGTGATTGAAGGGATAATTAGACCGACAGGGGTTTAATAAAAGAAACGTTTACGTGAAAAGGGGATCTGAAACGTGAAATAGGAACAAAGTGTGAAATATTGGCAGGCGAAGTCAAGGGTCTTAAGATACATGTATGGTGGGGGTGGGGATAGGGGAAGGGGAGTAATTATATTTTTTCATACACACTGAAAGTCAGAAACATCCACCATCACCATCCTCAGCTTTGCTCAGTTGTCTTTAAACCATCTTCCTGTAGTTGTGAAGGTGTGGGATTGTGAAGGGCCTCAATAGTGGAATAGGGCCTATTGTCATTTAAATCTGTGACTGTTGGCTGCTGAGTTATGAAATAAGGGGCCGAGATATGAAATAAGGGGTTGAGATATGAAATAAGGAGCTAAGATATGAAATAAGGGGTTGAGATATGAAATAAGGAGCTAAGATATGAAATAAGGGGTTGAGATATAAAATAACGAGTTGAGATATGAAATACGGAGCTGAGATTTGAAATATGGGGCTAAGATGCAATAAGGAGCTGAGATTTGAAATATGGGGCTAAGATGCGATAAGGAGCCGAGATATACGAAATAAGGGACATGGGATGATGTGAATCAAGATGTCCATGCCCTGTTATGATAACGTCCTATCCTAATTATATTCTAATTTTTATCCACTTTCGCTTACTTTCTAGGATAATGATTAGTATTTCATTAACGGTACCATCGCTTAGGATAAAGGGCATTTTCGATACTCCTTAATTAACTTAGCTTAATTGGACCTATGTATGCAGTGGATAGCAAAAAAGAAGTTACTGACATAAATCAAAGAGATTGTCTGTTTGCCAAGCTTAAGGCCAACACAAGTTTTGCTTCTTGAAAAAACTAAAATAAAAACAGACAGTTATTGGTTGCTCAATTTTTAATCATTGCACCCAATATTCAAGAGGCTATTTACTTGAGAACTAGAAATTAAATTGGTTTAGCATGCTAATAACTTATAGCCCCTGAGTCTGACTTTAAAAAAAGCCTTGCAGGACATTTAGACCCAATTTCATTTTACACATCTCTTTGTGTTCATTTAATTTCTGTCTGATTGTTAAAAGAAAAACATTCACATTTGGAATTCAATGAAAAGCATGTGAAAAACTTCTGCCTGGGCTAAATTATCCTCCCTAGAATTGCACACATTTGTGTTTTAAGTTTCGAAAGAAATGAAACATTTATTGTCCTACTTTCCTGTCCCATTTGGGCTATTGAAGTCGGGCCTTGCGTACCGAAATATTGTTTTGAAGGGACGATGTTAATGGATAACCTTCGCTGCTTTCCTGTACGTATAGCAATAATCAAGTGCTAGTAATATATTATTGTAAATATGTCAATATAAATGTTGTGAGTTTTGGTTTCATGTAATGATGTTGTTCAATCAAGTGCAGTTAGCTTGCTCGATCGTTAAAAAATAGTGTTCTTTGGTTGAAGTGTTCTTTGGGTATAACTTATGAAATGGTGAACTATCATTTTGTTAAGATAGTTAATCATCCCTTATCAAAGAAACAAATCTAAATAATGAATTTGGAAGTGTTATGATAGTTAGAAATGTTTGTCAACGGATGCCCGGCTAGAGTTAGAGCTCTGCCCTAAATGGCCGCCATATCCAACAATTAGTATTCTACTCCTGTACACAAAAAGACTACATAAAGCTTTTCAATTTCATTATATACTTCTCAAAATTTTCTCAATATAATTAAGTGTTTTCAACTAAAATCTTTAATTTAGTACTTAAAATGTTGGCCAACTGGCGTGGTTTCTGTTCTGAAGCGGAGCTATCTGTAGACAGACAGCCTAAGTTTAGTATTGTTGGGAATGGGAGGGTGAGAAAAAAATACATTACCTTCATCCTTATGGTATCAGCAACGTGCCAGACCCTTGCAGGAATACGATAGTTGATCTTGCATCTTATGGCAAGTGCTGGATCATAGTGCTTCGATCATATCCATAACTTTCTTGGTTGCTTTGAACACGATTTGTTGCTTTGAGCCCGATTTATTTATATTTAGTTAAAACTGTTATTGAATTGGTGACGATTATTTTGTTGTTAAACTATTGTACATTTTTTATACTATACCTGTGTGTGTTTAAAGTTTAAACAAATGATTTTGTTATTTTTTTTACTTAGTTTTTATTTTATTATGATAATTGTAAATACTAAAGACAACATTTTGTAATGTTCGACAGGTTTTTAAAATCATTCCTGAAATTTTAATTAAATCATTTTATCATTCCAATCATTGTTTTATAATCCCACGTTGTACAAATTGATCATTTTGTAAATTATTTGTGTTAATTAATTATTTCCTAATTACAAAAGCTGTTTATTGTTAAACACGCAGTAATATGACTTTACCGGTAGTTGAGTTTTGTGAGAGCGAGAAAAAGTAGCTCATTAGCAGAGGTAGGAACACGACTCCCAAGACTCAGGACTTAACTCTGTATACTATTGATATGCTTCAATTTATATATGCTTAATCAGTTGAAAACGGTTAAAAGCATTTCAACATATTGAGAGAGAAATAGAGTATAATGTCCCCTGACACAAATTAGGTCATTTCAGGACTAACATATGGTTCCTTTTTATTGTGGGGTCACAGTGGCTAAGTGGGAAAGACGCTGGCTCGCTAGCCTTGAGGTCGGGTGTTCGAGCCTTGTATTGCCGAGAAAGTTCATCCAGCGTAGTTCCCCCTAGTCAGTGATGTTAACACGCATGCTGTATCATAAAGTTTGTCATTGGGTCAACTGACCTGGTTTTGAATCCCTGGTTGTACGTGACAAGGAGTTGAGTCGCATGTCTAACCTCGTGGGTTTTCTCAGGGTCCTCCTGTTTCCTCCCACTGCTAAACACCCCTTCGCACAAAATTGAACCATATGTTAGTCCCGAAATGACTTGGTTTGTGTCGAGTGGACAGTAAACCCAATTACTCTCTCTCTTTCTCTACGGGTGGGTTAATTGTCCAAGTAATAAGAGGTTAAGCCTGTTTTTTACTTGATGTTTGCTTGAGAATTGTGTAACCATGTAATTATTGCTTCCAAAGTATAGACACACAACCTTTTTTAACACTCCTCATTTCAGAATTTGTTTTTGTTAATATTGTAAAACAAACGTGTTCCATTGTTCCTCATGCTACCATGACTGATTTTAAACAATCACCATTACAACATACCTACAAACATTCCACAAATCACCCCAGATAAGATGTAATATATTTTAATTTTATTTCAGTTTTTGTACAAATATATAAATTTATAGAAAAATAAAATCAGAAATATAAAGTGTGTTCTATTTTTATTTTATCTTGCCAAAGAGTGCTTTGTTTTGAGAAAAGGGTGGATCACGTCGCTAAGTGGGTTAGACCCAGGCTCGCTAGTCTGGAGGTCTGGTGTTCGGTCCTTACATTCGCAGAGAAAGTTCATCCAGATTTTCCAGCGTGGTTACCCCTTGTTAGTGATGCAGGACGGAAGGCCTGACAAAGAGCTGTCTAGTCATTTGGATGGGACAGGAAATCGAGAACCCGTGTACACATTGGCGTTACCTTAGCAGTTGGAATTCGATATAAGAGTAGGCTGTAGCGCCGCTGCCCGGGGAAATTTCCCTCCTACTACTCTGTATGAGGTATGCCCATCTTCAGTAGCCCAGGTCAGGTACAGAACAGTAGGTTTTTAAACCCCATTTCATTTTCTTTTGAGAAAGGATTAACTGCCTTGGTAAAATCCCCTACCTGTATATAGTTGCACCTTGGTTTTTGTCCCATCTGAATATCAAGGCATAAATTCCATGTCGAATCCACAAGTGCCACCCTAACAAATTTAGACGCAAGTTCACAAAGCATTCTCAGATTTTTAAATTCAGAATTTACTCAAAATTGTTTGCCTTATTTTAACTAAAATATAGCCCTTCATAAAACTTTTGTTAATGTATAAAATATAATAAGAAACTATTTCTGAATCAAAGACATTTCTCATAAAAGTGATTGAAAGTTGAGTAAATTCTTAACAGAAGTCTGAGAATTCTTTGTGAAGTTGGGGCCTGGTTTCAAAATCCTGAATGTTTTCTCACTTTCTCAGCCCATGCCAGAACTTGAACCTGGGATATTCTAGTTATGAGTCTGGAGCCCATCTAAATGACAAATCACACTTCCCGTTCCAGATCTGCCAGAATATCTAGTTTTGTATAAAGTCATTACTGAGCTTAAAAATGTCTTAATGTTCTTTTCGACACTTGTCTTGATTCAACCTAGGCCATTTAAGGCGCAAGCTTTGATTACCGTACCATTGTTCCTATTTCTCATGGTAGGTCTGTCCACTTCCCAAAAAATGTTGAGACCGAACATAACAAGCGCAGATCCAGGGGGGCCCAGGGGGCCGTGCCCCCACCTTCAGCCCCAGCTTTTTAATTGATGATATAAACATGATTTTCGCATTGTCTATGCCCAGGCAATTTGTCAAGGCTCTGGGGATTACACCAAACCACTAATGTATGTGGCACTCTAATGATTAACATTTGTTACAATGTATGCCCCCCCCCCTCGAAAAAATCCTGGATCCGGGCCTGCTTTAAAATCCTGAAGATTCTTTTCAACGTGTCATTATGTCATGATTCAAACACATTTTTCATAGTGAGTCTGACCCACCATTGCCACGAATAATGTTACAATATACTGATACATATTATAGCCTATGTTCAAGCAGAGCAGAGCTGCAAAATATTTCTGCACTTTTTGTGTTGTGCTGTCACATGTAATCCTGAATAATGAGCAAAAAAAAGAGCACCATTTAGTGAAAAACTAGATAGCTCTTTACATCTTAGTTTTGACCTGGATGGCTGGATAGGTGTTAGCCCCAATGCTGGAGCATATCCAGAAATTTGAGAGAGAGAGAGAGAGAGAAATGGGGTTTAACATCCACTGACACCAACTAGGTCATTTCAGGTATAACAGAGAGAGAGAGAGAGAAATGGGGTTTAACATTCACTCCAACTAGTTCATTTCAGGTATAACATATGGTTCAATTTTATTTCAATCGAATTATTCGCTTGCGTGTAGAGGTCTTTAGAAGCAAGAAGAAACCGGAGGACCCGGAGAAAACCCAAATAGCTAGACAGGTGACCCTACTCCTTGTCACATACAATCAGGGATTCAAAACCACGCCAGTTGACACTCAATGACGGGCTTTATGATACAGCACGCACGCTAACCATTCATGTTCATGGTACTTTTTACTGATTTACAAAAAAGAAAACTAAATTTTTAATACTGTTAATGTAGCAGCCAAAATTGAAGTTTTAAACTACAAGAATATTCAGAAAAGATGTCATTCTGTAGTGATCGACTATGATGCCATCCATGTATAATGTCGTTCGTCTTAATCTGCATGGATCATTGGTGTGAGAGAGAGAAATGTGGTTTAATGTCCACTCAACACAACTAGGTAATTTGGGGACTAACATGTTTTTTTTTAAATTTTATTTCAATAATTCGCTTGCGCGTAGGGGTCTGTAGGAGTGGGAGGAAACCGGGGGACCCGGAGAAAACCAACAGGGTTGAGAGACGCCCTTATCTCCATGCCACATACGCTCACACCAGGTCTCGAAACCACGTACAGCTGCAAGCCAGAGTTGGCCGGCCAGCTAGAGGTCCAAGCACGGCACTCTAGACCACAAGGACATCCCAAGCCCCCATGGATCATTGGATGTTGTGTACTAATAGTAAGTGCAGGAGGACTGCACTACCCGCAAAAACAAAAATCTACAAGATAAACCTTGCGGAAAAGACAAAAAATAGATATTGAAAAAAATAAATAATTATCAAATGAAGTGAATGGATCCTAGGGCCAGCCTTAAGCGTTGAATGCGCTGTACGGGCTTCACTAAAATGATTTGCAAAAAAGACGTTGTACGGGCTTCACTAAAATGATTTACAAAAAAGATGTGACAGAAATATTGCGATCAATCTTCTTGACAGTGGTCGTCTCTTCAATAGTCTGCCAGTTGACGTCAGGACTGGTGTTAGAACGTCAAACAATCTGATCAGGTGTTATATAAATCTTAGGCTGTATTTTGCTGTCTGGCAACCAGCCTTTTTTCTTTTTTTTCATTGTGAAATTTTTAAAAACAAAATTGTTTTCATTTGTAATGACCACTGGTGTAGTCACGTGTATATAATGCTTGGCATTAATGATAAAGTAACGTGGTTTCTAGAAAAAGCGACGATATTCGATCGGCGTTAATAAGGGAAGCAACTCTCAAAAATCTATAAATAGACCCCACGTGTTGCTTTACTCTTCACATTTCGATCGAGAATATTCTGTAAAATGGCGGATAAGAAGACACAGTCGGAGGCGGAGAAAACAAAAGGGAATGAAGCCTACCAGAAAAAAGAATTTGACACTGCTATAAAACATTATGATTCGGCCTTTGAACTTGATCCAACCAATATTACAATTTTGACCAACAAAGCCGCAGTATTTTTAGAAAAGGGTGAGTCGAGTTGTCAAAATTCAGATTTCGGGGGATAACTTCGGACGTTTGTGCGGAGTTGTCTTGATCAGTGAATTGAGTGATGACTAATAACCTATTAGTATTATTTCTTGGGATATAATCCTTTCAGAATCCGGCATTTTATAGTTTAGACTAGTATAGATTTAGGAGGGAGCTTGTAGTAGTTAAAGTTAATTGGGATGAATTTGTCCACTCTCTTTTTTTAGAGTTATTTTACTACCGGGTCACCGGTGGATAACAAATCTCATCTCTCAGTCTCAGTCTCAACACTCTGTGTTTCGAGATAAGAGTTGTTTCTATTAACTTCAATGTAGCACTTCCCGTAGTTTTCAACAACGATTTATTATTATTGTTTATAATATTTCTGCCACACCCAACTACTCCTATACCGGTACCTGAAATGGGTACAAATCGTATTTAAAATTCAGGCGTTATGTTATTAACATAACGAACATAACGCCTGGATTTTAAATACAACGATTGTTAAACCGTTACTAAGATCGTCATCTTTATAAACGGAATATGTTTGACGGTGTTATCATGAAGGCGGGGACAAATATGCGCTTTTGAACACTGTTGGTGGAATTAGCACTATATTAATGTTTTAATAATAATGATAATATAATATAAGGCTGTTATAACAGCCATAGCATTGCAGAAAAACAAAGCATAATGTTATTAGACTCTGCACATTTTCCATATATGGTAAAAGGCCTTAGGGGCGTGTTATGTTGGTGCATGTCTAAAACACTGTAACTCATGAATGAATTTTGATGGCGGTGAATGTCAGACAAAAACAACGCTTCATTACATTACTTAAACTTTAAACACGAATATTTGGATCTGGGCGATAGTTGTGCCATTACATTGGCCTCTGTAACGTAAGTTTAATTAGTCAGAATAGCATAAACTTATCTTATTTTAGGGATTTTACATGCATTAATAAAGAAATTGAGTTTGCCAATTGGAACTAAAGGCATCCAATCATAGCTAAGCAAACTCATCAGTATATTTCAACGATTTTAGCTTAGTACTGCAAATCTGTCTTTAGGCCAGCTTCTCAATCTGATTAAAACAGTTCAAAATTTCGTTTTTACTTGTCTTAGATTTTACTCCAATTTCAAATCATTTATGTTCGGCGAAATATGCCATCAGTCACTGTCTCAATCAAGGGCAAATTTCTAGCGTCTGGTTATACCAGTCTACATGATTCGGTGCAATGTGTAGAGACTAGTCCCTTGAGTCTATTCTTACAACTGGGGCTGATGCGCATAATGGTCCATGATTCGTGTACCAATAGTAAAATGTTTATTTTGGCTTAAATATCGGATATCAAAAGCCCATCCTTTTCCGATTAAATTTGACAAGTAAATCTTGTTTTCAATGTTGGAAGATTTTAGATGATATTGAGTTGGAGACTAATTAGTAACTTTAAAATGGAAAGACATTTAAATTAATTGGTTATTTTTATTTCAGGTGAGTATGATAAATGTCGGACGGAGTGCGAGAAAGCCGTGGAAGTAGGAAGAGAAAATCGAGTTGACTACAAACTCATTGCAAAAGCTCTCTCTAGGATCGGCACCTCGTATTTAAAACAGGACGACTTGAAGAACGCCGTAGTTTATTTTAATAAATCGTTGTCTGAACATCGTGCACCAGAAATAATAAAAAAAGTTGTTGAAGTTGAAAAGAAGCTGAAAGAACAGGAACGAAAGGCGTATATAAATCCGGACATCTCGCAGGAAGAGAAGACAAAAGGGAACGAATTCTTCAAAAAAGGGGATTACCCAGAAGCTGTTAAACATTACACAGAAGCCATCAAGAGAAATCCTGATGATGCCAAGATTTACAGCAATCGTGCTGCCTGTTTCACGAAATTAATGGAGTTTACTCTGGCGTTGAAGGACAGCAATAAGTGTATTGAATTGGATCCAGATTTTGTGAAGGGTTATTTGCGAAAAGGTACGAGTCTGGCGGCCATGAAAGAATCCACAAAAGCTGCTATGGCTTTTCAAAAGGCGTTGGATTTGGATCCAAGTTGCCAGGAGGCTCAGGACGGATATCGTAAAGCAACACTCGAAGAGAATAGTGATCCAGAAAGTATCAAACGAAGAGCTATGTCCGATCCAGAAGTACAGCAGATCCTCGGGGATCCCGCAATGCAGATGATTTTACAACAAATGAGTAAGGAACCCCAGGCCGTGCGAGAACATTTAAAAAACCCAGAAATAGCCGCTAAAATACAAAAACTCATGGAAATGGGTATTATAGCAATTCACTGAAGAGTGTGTGGACATATTTTGATCACACATTTCTTGTTTGTTTGTTTTCAATGTTTATTTGAGTTATGGTCATATTATTCGTATTTTGTTTTTGTGAACAAATCAGATCCTTCATTTCATGAATAGATTAAAGAATATTTTTTTTTTAGGGAAGTGCACATCTAGGAATTTTGTTAAGGGGTAGGCACATGCAACATTATGAATATGACTAGTGATGGTCCGATATGGCTACTATCGGTGATATTTTCCTGCCCTCTCTAAAACTTATATGCATTTAGACACCGTGCAGCCAGCGGTGAATACTCAATTTAATGAGGATTGTATGGTTTTTCGCATTTTCTTAGTGTGAGAATGACTGGGGTAGACAATGTTTTCTGTTCATGTACCGCACCTATTTAAATATAGACCGTACACCTCGTCCATCGCTTGATACTAAACAAGATTTGTTTGACACATCGGACATCGTTAAATTTGAGTGTTATGTTCAATCTGATTAAAGCGCAGATCCTATTTCAAAATTTCGTTTACTTCTCTTTACTACTCTTGAATCTGGAAGAGTCGTTATTGACATGTTCTGGATGATGCGAGGGATTAGCCCATGAAACGGTCTGTTACAGCGAGTTCTTGGTCTTGATGCTTGAAACTGGTTAAACGTCAACGCTGATTGATTAATCAATGTCTGTCATCATAGTATCAAATGACCCCTGACTTTAAATCCCACTGCAATAGGTCAGATCTACTTGTAGTGTAGGCCATCGAAAGTATAAAAAAAATGAAACGAAAACGAAATATAGTTCAGGGGCCTGTTTCACGAAATTTTAACTAAGATTTTATCAATTTGGTTGGATAATATTAAATTGATTTTAGTGCTTAGCTAATCAGAATGGAAGTATCTACTTAGGATTTTATCTTTAGTTAAGATTTCGAGAAATGGGGTCCTGTATTTTAATCAGATTGGGTTAACTTGTAACTAGTTGAACAGTATTATCAATAAGTTTCTTTATGACTGATCAATTAATCCGATTCCTTGTGGCTTCATGATGTAAATGATAATTTATATATGCTATGGATCTGCCTACGTATGTAATACTAAAATTTACGTGTGGGAATTTAGAATTTTGCCCATGCATAGGTCATTACTCTCCCCCCTCTCCCCTGTTAGCCCTGCCAGCACAGAAATGAAAGACATTCTGTTAAATGAAGCCCAGTGCGTGGTTATGATTTCATGCTTGTATGTGACAAGGAGTAGAGTCGCTTGTTCAACCTTGTTAGTTTCCTCTGCTATAGACCAGACATGCAAGCAAATTATTGAAATAAAATAGAACCATGATAGACCCGAAATGACCTAGTTTGTGACAATAAACCCCATTGCTTTCTCTTTGTCATTTTAAAAGTTGAAAGATTTTTTTGACAATGTGATTATTAGTGATAAATTTATACAGAGGACATTGGAACCCTTACCCTGTGTTTTATATATAGATGTAATAATTAGTAAATTACTTGGTATTTAGACCTGGACCATGTTTATGTTGTAACAATCATCTAGGCTTTCATGCAATCTGATTAAACGACAGATTCTATTTCGTTTTGTTTTTTATAGTTCGAAAACTTTCGTTTTATTTTTCTACACTACACCCACGAGTAGTGGAGATAATCTAAAGTATGAAAAAGAAACAGAACGAAATAGAATATAGTCCATTCGGATTGAGCTTTCATGTTTTATGTGTGTTTGAACTGGTGTGGATTATAGATTGGAATGAATCACATCTGGGTAATATGCTTAGTGGCGTCCGTAATACATAGTGGGGTTCGATCAGAACCATTGTTGAATATTGGGTTTTGGAAAAAAAAGACTCAAAAAAACGATGTGCAAAATGACCATTAGGTCAGATCTAGGTACGGTCAATTTTCATAGCCGTAGGTCTTGACCGGCATATACGACCGGCATTCAACCCATGGTCCATGCCGCTTATGGTCATCGTGAGATTTAACCCTTAAGCACCTGCTCCGTAAACTGCCCTTGTAATATATTTAGGGATATCGCTTATCGTTCATTTTCTTCAGAAAGTTGCTAGTGATTTTGGTGTCTTTTCCATGTCAAAGAACTGGCAGCAAATGTCTCTGTTAGTCCAATTGGTGCAGAAAAGGCGTTAAAACCCATTTCATTCCTAGCCCCAGATTGTCCAGCGTCAAACTTTCCATGAAAACTAGAGAAAGTGTGAAATAATGCCAACTAATGAATAACCGTGATTTTGTTTGTTTCCATTTATTTAATGAATATTTCAATTTGTATATAAATATAATAAAAGTAAGTGCTATTATTAACTATTGAGTTTTATTTTTATTATTTCTCACAGATTAATTGATTACTTGAACTCCTCTTGAAGATCTTCTATTGAGTTTTGCTTGTAATTCATTAAATTCATTAATTCTAGTCTGGAGGTTGCATGTTCCCTTCATTGGAATAGAAAGTTCATTAGGATTTTCCCACTTCCTTTCCCTTGTCATTCGTGCATGACGGGGGTGGGGTTGACAAGAACAGCTGTCATTTTGATAGGACAAACAACAGAGATCCTGTGTGTATACATTGGCGCGCAGATAAAATATGGATTGCAGATGGAATTCGATGACAAAGTAGTACGGAAAGGCTGCTATCCAGAAAATTTCCCTAAAAGGAAACTGCATGTGGTATATGTCCACCACCGACATCTGGTACTTGCAGAAAAAAAAAGGAAGTTAAACCCCATTTCCTTTCATGTTTGGTTTTGAATCAATTGTTACATATGATGTGGGTTTGGCAACAGAATAATTGAACGCTTGCATTTAGATCATGAGGTCTGTCATTGAGTCAAGTGTGGTAGGGTAGCCTGTCGAACCTTAACTAGTAAAAATGGCGCAATGATAGCAGACGAAATGTCTTCCAACGGGTCAAAACAATATTGCGACTGTGCACCTTGTTGGTGCAGTATATTATAATATAGGGGATCACTGTGGCGTAGTGGATAAGGCGCTGGTTCACTAGCCTGGAGGTCGGGTGTTCGATCCCTGCATTGGCCGAGAAAGTTCATCTCGACTTTCCGGCGTGATTTCCCCTTGTCAGTGATGCAGAAGGAGGGCCTGGCAAGGACAGTTGCCTAGTTGTTCGGATGGGACAAAAAACCGAGGTCCTGTGTACACATTGGAGTGCACGTAAAAGATCCCTTGGCAGTTGGTATTCGATATAAGAGTAGGCCATAGTGCCGCTGCCCGGGCAAAAATTTCCCTCATAGCACACTGTATGACGTATGCCCGTCTTCGATTGGCCCAGGTTAGGTGCATTATAGTAGGACGTTAAACCCAATTTCATTCATTCATATTATAATAGTCAAGTAATAACTTGGAGGAAAAGAGTACCTGCAGCCTGTGTATACAATTTCACACACTGTCTTCTTAATATTATATTGGCATACTTATTCAACAAGGAAGTTACTCAAATATCTAAACGAATAATTACACAAGGAACAGAAAACAAAAGATAGAAATATCTGTCTTAATGCTAGGTTCCCCCTATCACGATTCGCGCCAGTAAAACACGTTTGCAGCAGTCAAATTTGTTCTGAATTTCTCCGGGGTATGGCGGTCCTACACGGTAAGCACCGCTCCTTCGCAGATGTGTTTTGCTTAGTGATAAAATGCCGTTTAGTTTCGAGGGGTAAAAATAGAGGATTCTTTTGATAAATGACAATAGATTGTTAACAATTTCAGATACCACTTTGAAAAATAGGCTGTTGTGACACGTGTATAACTCAGTTTAGAAAAATAACGTTTCATTCGCAATAAAACAATTAAAAGAACCCCAATGCTTTCAAAATCAATTCTAGCCACGAGTCGATTGAAGAATATGAAAATGTGGCACGGCCATTGCATTAATAGGCGCGTCGGTAAAGTTTATAAACATGTTTAAATTGGAAAATGCTTACTAGTAGGCGGGTTCATCAGCCCACGGAGCCCACCGATATCTATTCATTTCAACAGATATCTATTATTAGCGAGAGGGTTCGGTTTTGGTTTTTTGATACCCATATTTATAATATTTCTTATAGCCGCGGACTATAGTAAACCCCGCCCGTTCCCTATGTCTAATTTACTCTTCTATACGACAATTCTGGCAGAATATAAAAGCGAAAATAAAGATCCAATTTGTTGACTAATGACGTTTTATTAATGTAAATATTTAGTTCAACATAATTCAATGTCATTCAGTGAACAAGCCGCATCCGACACCTATATTCGTATATCCTGCATTACTGAAAGCACAGGGCTAAACCTGTTAGCGTAATTGTCACCCGAATGCAGAAAGTTTCCTGATTTGTCTAGTAGTTCGGATGGTACGAAAACCCGAGGTCCCGTGTAGGCCTACACATTGTCGTACACGTAAAAGACCCCTTGGCAGTTGGAATTCGATATAGGCGTAGAGCCGCTGCCCGGGCAAAATTTTCCTCATAGCCCACTGTATGGCGCATGGCGGTCTCCATTAGCCCAGTTAAGGATCAGAACAGTAGGACGTTAAGTTAAACCCCATTCCTTTTTCCCCAGACCTCACGTCATACGTTGTTTCCATCGCTGCTCAAATTCTGCTAATAGGACAGTTGGGGCGTCTATAGGTTTAAAGCGTGCGAATTAAATCACAAGGTCTGTCTAACCTCGCCCCCCCCCCACCCACACACACACACACACACACACTGCTAAACACCCCTACGCGCTGGCGAAATATTGAAATAAAAAAAAAATGAACAATATGTTAATCTCAAAATAACATAATTGGTGTCGAATGGATATTAAATCTCATTTATTTCTATCTTTATCCCTCTTCCCTTTCTCTCTGCTAATATTTAGCGTCGATATTGCTGAAGACTGGTGTCCCAATGCATTCTAAAAAAAATTCATCACACCCATGCTACAGTTAAATTAAACACAAAGAAAGTCTCGCTGTGGTGTAATTAACACGTAATTATATACATTAATTACAGTCTGTATATTAAATGCACAGAAAAAACACGTGTCATGCTCATGGTCAAATGAGCGTCCATTTGACAGAGACACTCTTTGAACACCAGTTATCTCCCATTATGCGAGTGACACCTGAATGACTTGACGCAATCTGTCAAGCCCACCTGCTTTGTCGTACAGCATCAATAGACCGCCATACATATTATGTACCAGAAATCTTTTAGACAGGAACGTGCTGGTGTTTTTGTTATAATAAGCGTGGCAGTTTTCAATTTGTGTCAAATTTCTCCCCGAAAAATAATCAGAGGACGCTTATTCCGTTTCATTGTCAATTATTAATTAGACAATAGAACCACTTGTGAAAATCAGATTAAAAGAAATGTTTTTTTTGTAAATTGTGAACAAAATAGAATAAAAATGAACAGAAAACAGGTGGATATAACTGAAGGATAGACAGATAGCTAAGATGTGTATGGCACCAAAACGTCCATTATGGACAGCATGCATACAGCACGCGCTGGGGGCACCAGGGAGAGGAAGGCATCACATAAATTTCCATAACCGAATTTTCAATGGCGCCTCAGTGTTTAATGAAATAATTCGAGTTGGTCAGACGACTCAGACCTCAATAGTGGCCCGGTTGAAATACATTTTTGTTTATTTTTCTTTCTCAAGTATCATCTTAAACCTCTCTATATGTTTTTAGGTATGAGAACTATTTCCCAAAAAAATCATGTAAATTAATCATAACTGGCCCCTTAATTTTATATTTTGAATGACACACAGTAGCGTTTTATCATTGAGGCGCCGGAGGCGCCAGCCTCCTCGCGAAAAAAATCAAAGAAGTTAAAAAAAATAAAACGGGAGAAAAATGCTAAAACCGATGAGAAAAATGAGATGTACCCTAGTTAGGGAGGGCCCTAAAGGCAGACAAAAGGGCCCCACGTTTGAAAAAAGGGCCCCACGTCTGACAAAATGGCCCCCCATGACCATGGGAAAGGGCCCTGAGTCCGAGTCAATCGTTTTATACACTGTTACTGTTGAATCCACTACTGAATGAGAATGCAGTCATTGCATTGGCATGCAAATCATCAATCAAGAAATCACCTTTTCTGAAAACCTACTAATAAGCTATTCAGGAAAGAGATGGCTAGGTCGCCCAGTGTGGCCTGGCTTTTTAACTAAAACATATTTTAATTCAAAAATATTCTTTACAAAAGGATAATAACAAATTATGAATCTCCTCCGAACATATCAATCAAATATTTATACAAAAATAGTATGGCGAACTTATTTTTGATTCAACAAACAAAAACATACGTACATCTATTTACAAAAATTCCTTGTAAATTATATTACCTAATGAATACTAATACGTTTACTTATTGTTACATTAGTATACTCATATAGTATTTGTTTATAATTATAAATAAAAAGGTTTCCAGTCTTTGATATACCTTTGAATAAGTAAAACTAACATTGTATTTAATGTTTTTGGTAGTGGCGACGTACCATGTAGAAATATTTCGTGTAATTCAGTGAAAGGAATATGTCCCAGCCATGTCAATTTACTGAAAAGGGCATTCAAAAAAATAATGATACGAATTTTAGACAGATATAGCATTACAACTACAGTATCGATTTTCAATTATATTTGAACGAAATAGATCAAAATGTAAACTACTACATCCACGTCGAATACGATTGTGGTATATAGGGAATGGCCTAGAACCAATACTTCTGAATTTTGGTGGCTTTATTTTAGGTTTTAGAGATTGTTTAAATTCTTTAAGGTTTGCAATGCCTTTTAAATCTTTTGATAAATTATTATATTCACGAATAGTTTTCGGAAAGAAGTATTTTGTCTGATACTAACACGACAACGGGATTCCCGAATATTGGAGTTTAGTAAATTGTAAGGTGCTTGGGATTCGTTTATAAACTGTATAGTATTAGTAAAATACACGGGATAGATTCCATGGATTATTTTATGTAACTGATTCAAACGTCTAATCTTTCTTCTTTCACGTAATTTTGACCATGCAGTTTCAAAATATAAAGACTGTCTGGAGGTGTAAATTGTTAACGCGAGCTGCTTTCACCTGAAAAATTTATAATTTACCTGAATTATAACTACTACAGTTATCCCAAACTCCCCAACAGTATTCAATTATAGGCAAAATAAAACATTTATAGAGTTTATTAAGTGAATCCTGAGAAATAAAAAAAAATCTGAAGAAACCCCCCTAGGTGTTTATGTACCGACGTATCTAATATATACGTGTTATCAAATTTAATATTAAACGGATAACTAATTTTTTGACAACTGAAGATCATTATTTTTGTCTTTCCTGGATTCAAAGTCAGTAACCATATTTAAGACCATTGTAATAATTTGGATAAATTAAAGTTTAATTCAGATTCAATCTTTTCAAAACATTTTGAAGAAGAAACAAAGACGTATCGTCGGCGAATAAACGCGTGATTCCAAATAAACCATCAGAAATATCGTTAATGTAAATAAGAAATAATAAAGGTCCGAGGATTTAACCTTGTGGAACCCTAGAATTTGTATACCTAAAAGCTGATGACGATTTGAGAGATAAAAAGAAATGAGATCATGTAATTTACCAGTGATACTGTAATTAGATAATTTATGTAACAGGCCCTAATATTTCGTGTAATTCAGTGAAAGGAATATGTCCCAGCCATGTCAATTTACTGAAAAGGGCATTCAAAAAAATAATGATACGAATTTTAGACAGATATAGCATTACAACTACAGTATCGATTTTCAATTATATTTGAACGAAATAGATCAAAATGTAAACTACTACATCCACGTCGAATACGATTGTGGTATATAGGGAATGGCCTAGAACCAATACTTCTGAATTTTGGTGGCTTTATTTTAGGTTTTAGAGATTGTTTAAATTCTTTAAGGTTTGCAATGCCTTTTAAATCTTTTGATAAATTATTATATTCACGAATAGTTTTCGGCAAGAAGTATTTTGTCTGATACTAACACGACAACGGGATTCCCGAATATTGGAGTTTAGTAAATTGTAAGGTGCTTGGGATTCGTTTATAAACTGTATAGTATTAGTAAAATACACGGGATAGATTCCATGGATTATTTTATGTAACTGATTCAAACGTCTAATCTTTCTTCTTTCACGTAATTTTGACCATGCAGTTTCAAAATATAAAGACTGTCTGGAGGTGTAAATTGTTAACGCGAGCTGCTTTCACCTGAAAAATTTATAATTTACCTGAATTATAACTACTACAGTTATCCCAAACTCCCCAACAGTATTCAATTATAGGCAAAATAAAACATTTATAGAGTTTATTAAGTGAATCCTGAGAAATTAAAAAAAATCTGAAGAAACCCCCCTAGGTGTTTATGTACCGACGTATCTAATATATACGTGTTATCAAATTTAATATTAAACGGATAACTAATTTTTTGACAACTGAAGATCATTATTTTTGTCTTTCCTGGATTCAAAGTCAGTAACCATATTTAAGACCATTGTAATAATTTGGATAAATTAAAGTTTAATTCAGATTCAATCTTTTCAAAACATTTTGAAGAAGAAACAAAGACGTATCGTCGGCGAATAAACGCGTGATTCCAAATAAACCATCAGAAATATCGTTAATGTAAATAAGAAATAATAAAGGTCCGAGGATTTAACCTTGTGGAACCCTAGAATTTGTATACCTAAAAGCTGATGACGATTTGAGAGATAAAAAGAAATGAGATCATGTAATTTACCAGTGATACTGTAATTAGATAATTTATGTAACAGGCCCTATGAGACACTTTGACAAAAGCTTTCGATATATCACAAAATATTAAAGCTATAGATTTTTATTATCAAGTGAAATGCATATGAGATCGTACATTTCAAGCAGTTGGTACTCCTGGAAGGAATCAAGGCTAGAAAGGAGAATCTGAACGACAGACTCACCCTACCTGCAGAGAAGTGAATCTGACATAGTGAACCGCCATGATATTCACATGCCGTTATCTAAACGTCACAGGTCGCGAGGTCAACGCACAGAAGTCAGATTGTAAACAAACAAACGAAACAACAATGACTTCGACGAACAAAAAACCTGCGTCGTATCAGGGTTGTCTGTGCAATAACACGGACACAGCTCGAGATTGAATAATAATCCCCGGAAGTAAATGGGATTTTAACAGAATTAGCAAGTTTAAACGGACATTTGACACACGCGGGGGCCGCACTATTTTGTGCTTCGGTCGGGTCTATTTCACTTTAACACAATAAATTCTGCTAATGTTTTTAGCGTGGGGATTTACTAATAGTTAATTTATTTCAGTTCTAAACAAAAATTTAAAACTTTAACGCAATTTTAAAAAATAGCCAAATTCCGACTGGGATTACTGAGCAAAGTGGACATTCACTGGAAACGTGCGAAAAAAAGCCAGCTACCATAAATTTCGTCAAGTTAGTCACGCACGGAAAGGAGGATGTCGTGTAACTGGAAGATGTAACGTCCTTGAACTTTGGTCAAATATTATTTGAAATCCACCATATTCCATTAATTATTATTTGATTGAGCTCCCGGTACGGTACGAACAAGAGATTTGTTTCGCATCCAGGCTTCAGACAAGTATCGGCTTACGCACCGGACCTCAGAATAAACAGGCCTCGAGGATATGATGTAAGAATGCACCAAAATGTTCCTCGACCTCCGGTGGCCGGGGGCAGACCCCCCCCCCCCCCCGCGAAAGAGGGCCCTCAAAATAGTATAGCCTCCGCCATGATAAACCTTAAAACGCCCCTGATGACACATATAGCCTTAAGTGCTTAGGGCCTCTAAAAGGCATGATCCGGCCCTGTGCATAAATATACACTTAGACATAGTCATATACATTTAATAACACATGATATGACGTCATATGTAAAAAAAAAATGAAAGTAAACAAATTATAGGTGGATGGGTACAAATGAAAGATAAAATAGTGTAACAAAGTGATATCATTTATAATTTAGGTGCATTGAACTCTGCTAGTTTTGACAATAGATGATTTTGACTTTCACCTCATATTAAACTGTTGTCCAGTCACGAGCTTATTAAATCTAATTAATTCAATATGTCCATTACAAGCTATACATGATCTGTGTACAAGATCCACACGGCTTCAAATGTTTATGCACATGCCGTGACGAGATAAAAGAAACAATTGCAGATATGACCATGTGTTCAACGGGTATATATTGAGGAGTTCTCTGTCAGTTAGAAGCGAAGAGCCGAGAGAGAAGGAAGGCTTGTACGAGGGTAGGGACTCACCCGAGTCAAGCCGCTGCCTTGGCAGAGGGGCAGAATGATAGATGAAATGTTATATTGTAAGACGTGTTCCTGTAGACGTTTAGTTGTAGAAGACTAGTAGATTTTATATTATGTAGATGTGTTCCTGTCGTAGCCTTGTTCTTATAGTTCCAGTATTATGTATTGCTGTTGACAATGTATTCGTGTTGAATGTATGTAACCGAAGCTGTTTAGATACCTGATGTAAATAAATCCTTTATCTACAAAACTCTTATCTGTCATCACTACGATTGTGTTACAGATATTAGTTATTGGTGCATCGACCGGGAAGACCCCTGGATGTGTTCCCGTGATACGAAGAAAATCCCGCGTGGCAGACAAAATTTTACCACTAGACATCCGATGGGTCTGTGAAAAAAGAAGAATTTTTAAACAAAACTAACAATGCAGGACTGAAACGGTTTTTTTTTTGTGAAGCCGTGGGTGGCAGGCGCGGTTTCAGTGATAAGAAAATTCTTAATTCAAGGATGGAAATGAAGAAAATCAACGAGCACGGAGAAATCAAAGAAAAAAAAAACCTAAAAAAGACTTTCGGATCAATGGCGACGAAACAGAAATTGTGTGTGATTGTTGTTTTACGGTGAGTCATTTTGTTTTTAAAAGAATATAAATTATAATTGTTTGTTTTTGAACACATATTTTGGTTTTTAAAATTAGTCGTAACAAAGTATTAAGAGGTTTATGTTGAAAAGTAAAATATTTTGTGATTGTTTGGCTGGAATTGAGTTAAGTTCCTAATTAGGAAATTCTTGAATAGACGGTTGAATAAATTTTTCGTCGTCCATCGCTATATTTGCGGTGAAGATATTAACTCACAAACAATCACATAATAGGCATATTCACGGTTCTATCTCCTATATTGTTTTGTGTGTGTTTTTATATACCCCGACGTAACAGAAATTTTTTTAATGAGTTTTTGCCTCGTAAATTCGAGAGTTTTGTGTATTTGTGCCTCGTAAATTCGAGAGCGTTGTGTATTCCTATTAAGAGGAATCGGTTTTTTATACCCTCAAGGAAGAAGGGTCGCGCTTAGGTTAGAAGCGTATCTGTAGTGTTTTGTTTTGTTTAAGACATAGAGAGATAAACCGTTGTTAATTTTGATAAGTTCTTTGAAAAATATCTTATTTAAGATTGGTAAATGTGTTCAAATCATTCAATATCATTTTTTTCAAGTAAAAAACAATATGACAAAATCCTACGTTAATTTTTTTTCTATATGTACCTTTTCTATTTTATAAAATATTTGCTATTTTTTTCTTCAAATTATATTTTGATTGTATAAATTTCTTTTTTTGTAATGTTTAGAAATGACGTTGATATTGTGTGTGTTCGTATGATATCGTGTATTACATTATCATTTAATTATTTGAAGCAAGTGTCCCACATGTGAGAATGGTGTTACTAATTAATGTTAGTTTGTTATTTACTTAGTAAATATGTTATTTATTTAGTAAATAACTTGTGGGAAGGGTAGGAAATGTAACAAAGTGATATCATTTATAATTTAGGTGCATTGAACTCTGCTAGTTTTGACAATAGATGATTTTGACTTTCACCTCATATTAAACTGTTGTCCAGTCACGAGCTTATTAAATCTAATTAATTCAATATGTCCATTACAAGCTATACATGATCTGTGTACAAGATCCACACGGCTTCAAATGTTTATGCACATGCCGTGACGAGATAAAAGAAACAATTGCAGATATGACCATGTGTTCAACGGGTATATATTGAGGAGTTCTCTGTCAGTTAGAAGCGAAGAGCCGAGAGAGAAGGAAGGCTTGTACGAGGGTAGGGACTCACCCGAGTCAAGCCGCTGCCTTGGCAGAGGGGCAGAATGATAGATGAAATGTTATATTGTAAGACGTGTTCCTGTAGACGTTTAGTTGTAGAAGACTAGTAGATTTTATATTATGTAGATGTGTTCCTGTCGTAGCCTTGTTCTTATAGTTCCAGTATTATGTATTGCTGTTGACAATGTATTCGTGTTGAATGAATGTAACCGAAGCTGTTTAGATACCTGATGTAAATAAATCCTTTATCTACAAAACTCTTATCTGTCATCACTACGATTGTGTTACAATAGACAAACATGGCGTCGCATGTAGAAAAAAATGAAAGTAAAATCTACCACACTAAACAGGGCCCCTATTAGTTCCTTTGACCGCCCCTGTCCGTCATTATTAAAGCGGCATTAGGTAAGATTAAATAAAGAGCTGGCAGTTCTCGCTACAATAGTTTTTAAAAAAATGATAGTGTAAAGAGAATATGCTGAAAATGTCCGTCGAATTACTTCACCCTGAGACTATAGAAATGGGCGATACAATTATAGTCTAGCCTCGATTGCCATTACTACCGTGTTACGATAATAATCAAAGTCGTGATTATCCATTTTTACGGTAACCGCATCAACAGCAAAATGTATTTAAATCTACTTTAAGTAAAATATCGGCGATAGATAGCGAAAAGGGAATATGCTGTAAATTTCGGTCACGTTACTTCACTCTGGACCTAGATATGATCGATACAATCCAGCCTCGATTGTCATTACTTCTGTTGTTACGATAAAAAAAACAACAAAGTCCCAATTATCCATTTCTTTACGGTAACCGCATCAATTGTGTGCCTGACAAGGAACAGTCTCTAGTCGTTCGTATGGGGTGAGAAACAAGGCCCTGTGTATGCTAGCCTACATGTTCGACGAACGTTAAACAAACCGTGACAGTTTGAATTTGTAAAAGAGTACACTGAAACGCCGCTGCCCGGACAAAATTTCGCAGATAGCACGAAGGTAACCGCATCAACCGCAAAACGTAATTAAATCTACCTAATATCGAGGATGTCAAAAGTTGTGTTTAAGAATTGTAATAGTTTGCCATAATGTAGAATGATTTAACTCCAAGCAAAAGCTTTACGTGCATGGTTCGTTGTTATGAATCAGTATGGCTACTTTAAAGCGAGAATTTCATATTTTCTAAGAAAGTCAAAACATAATTATTTCTATGTCTTTTGCTTAATGGGGGCTTGGAATGGCCTAGTGGTCTAGAGTGCCGCGCTTCGACCTCTAGCCGGCCGGCCAACTCTGGCTTGCGGCTGTGGATTCGAGCCCTGGTGTGAGCGTATGTGGTATGGAAATAGGGGCGCCTTCTCAACCTCGTGGGTTTCTTCCGGGCACTCCAGTTTCCTCCCACTGCTGAAGACCCCTACGCACAAGCGAATTATTGAAATAAAATTAAACCATATGGTAGTCCCGAAATGACCTAGTTGTGTTGAGTGGACGTTAAACCCAATTTCTCTCTCTCTCTTTTGCTTAATAGGTTGTCAACTCACTATTATAAGATCATAGGTATCATCCTCACAATTACCTCCCTTGTTTTCCTATTCCACACCATGGAATAGCTATCTTCAAACGTTTGAATTTGAAGTTGAAAATGATATTTTTGCCAATTTCTCAACTGTCAATAGTGAATTATAGGATTAATAGGATTATTTTTTAACAGGGTAGGACTGTTTATGGATACCATCTATTTTAAAGCTTTTATTTAATATATTTTAAAGATAAAAATATGAAATTGTAACTTTAAAATCAACAGTTGTTTATAACTGTGAGGAGGTCTATTAACATTTATATTTTGATAAAGAGGCGCCGTGTCGTTTTAATATACCAAGAAGATTATTTACGGGGGTAAACAAGGGTTTTATACCACATTATGTACACGTAATAAATTGTGAATCAGTTTTTATGTTTATAGATTTACAAGTGTAAGGTTAATATATGATTTATTTATATCAATATTAAAACTTATTTACCTATTTATCTTGATTTACGATTTATGATAGCTGTGAATTTCTTTTAAATTAGAGGGTTTGCTTTAGATCAAAAGGCCTGTCACTAAATCATGTGGCGTGGTTTCGATTCAGAGCTTGTACGTGATCACTGATCAGGAGTAGCATCGCCTACCTAAATTTGAGTGTTTATAAAGGGCCCTCCGGTTTGCCCTTCCCACTAAGCGAGTTATTGAAATCCTTTTTATTTCATTTATGGGGAATGGCATACAAACATCACACGTATTTACAAGGACTTTAAATGAAATGGGGTTAAACCTTACTGTACCAAATGGGCTAACGAGCGAAATTTTGCCAGTGGCTAGGTGGCCTTCTCTAATTCTAAATTCTAACTGCCGGGGGTTCTTTTACAGACACACCAGTGTGTACTCGGAAATTCGGGTGTTTGTGTCCCATCCGAACAACTAGACACTACAGTCCTTGCAAGACTCTCAAGTCTAAACATCCCACTCCGGTTCACATCTGTTATACACAAAAAAGTAAATTAAACCTATTCATTTTTATTAAATGAAAGCAGAATATATATTTCTCAAAATCCTCAAAAATATACTTAGTATTTTTGCAACTAAAATCGTCGATTGGGGACTTAACATGTCAGCCTGCTAGCTTATAGTGCCTGTTCTCAAGCGGGGCTAATTGTAGACTGCAGGCAACGTTTGAGACTCAATATCACTCTTGTTGTAACTGAATAATGTGTTCCAATCATTATTATGATCAACAAATTGTACTATTTTACAATATTTCAATTAAAAAATGATACAAATTTCATCTTAACACACCTAATTCAGATAATTGGAAAATAAAACTGAATGATTTGAAAAGCCTAACGCAAAGCTTTTCAAATGTAACTCGGATTTAAAAAATATTTTCGAACCCTCTGGACAAGTAAAATAGGATGTAATGAATAATGTACACAACAGGTATAGGACACGTAAACATCTAGAACTTAGAATAAGGTTATTATTTATTTTCTGGAGCTGTCAATCAATCAAGAGTGTCATTGTCCCTTTAAGTTTAGTATGTAGTTTTCACTGTAGTTAATATAATATATATGAGTGTTTGTACTATACATGTAGATCTTGAACAGGTTAAAACACGTATAATATAATATGTATTTATACCTGTACATGGTAATTATATATATTTACATAGACTAGCTTATCACGACACTCAACTTTCTCTCAGCACGAACGCTACAATAGATTTTGTGTACACACATGCAGGCACCGCACCCCGTTTTGTCTCTCTCACCCCCTTGTGCGCAAGCTTATTGTTGAAATGTTGTCCTAAAATGATTTTTTATCGGACTATTATTTGTTAAAACTTCTTTCAGTTGAAAAAAAAGCAGTTATACCTAGACACCCCTAACTTCAGCTTAAACATCGTCGAGTTTATAAGCAGAGTCACCTTGATGGGGAACCAAGTTGGATCGGTGCGCTGTCGCTATCTCATTAACCAGGGCGTACTGAGTTCGATCCCGATTTTGGCCGATAAATTTCAATGGGATTTTTCGAACTATATATAGGTTACCCGTAGCAGGGGTATTTGGCGGGGTGTTACATGGACATGAGTTTAATTGTTCGGATGGGACGAGAAACTGAGTATTTTGTCAGGGGAGAAAAAGCGTTTATAATTATTGTTCGGATGGGGCGAAGAACCGAGGTGCCGTGTATACCATTGGTGATACCTTAAAACCCCTACGAGTAGGTTATCAGGGCTAAATTATACCTCCATTATAGGACACCACAGAACGCAATATAATGTCATCATCGTCATAAAGTTGCCGCAAGCCTGGGAATAAGGCAACTGTCACTAACATACAATGTCAGGCACTGATCCAGGCTTTGTCGGGAACAAAACCTCCTGTGCCTGTTATTTTGTCAGGCACTGATTTGTCTTTTTTAATGATATTATTAATACATGTTCGGCACTAAGTTGAAAATGTCAGCTACTATTTCATTAGTGTCTGCCATTTTGTCGGGTACATTTAAACCCGTTATTTCCAGGTCCGGGTTGCCGGCTTATAACGGATGTATTTCTGAACATCTGATACTGTGTGTTTGATCTGGTGTAGCTCGAGTAGTTGGCCTGTTGTATGACCACGCTGCTAACAGCCATGAATCTACTTTGACGTTTGGTGTTTTTATGTTGTCTATAATGCCAGTATTACATGTGAGCCACAGCGACTCAGTGTGTAAGACGCTTGCTCGCAAAACCGCAGATCTGGGGTTCGATCCTGATGTTAGCCGGGGAGGTTCCTTGGTATTTTACGCTTGACAATGGTGTACCTTGCAAGGAACAGCCTCTAGTCGTTCGTATGCTACGAAAACAAAGCCCAGTGCACGTTCGCGTGAATATAAAACCCGCGGCAATTGGAACCAGGGGGAGGGGTTTTACATAAGCATGTTCCCCAATCCCATGCAGTAAACCTGAAAAAAAAATATGGTTTTAAACAAATGGAACTCAAAAAAGAGTACGCGAAAACGCCGCTGTCCGGACAAAAATGCTCAGATAGCACACTGCATGGAACATGTCCGTCTTCATCATGAACCTAGTTGGTTAATCCCCATTTCATTTGGAAGATGCTAATATTGTAGGCTGGAAGGGGAGATTCGCAATCTGGTTAAAACACAGATTATATTTCGTTTCGTTTTTTAGAGTTCAAAATTTCGTTTTACCTGTCGTCGCTACTCTAGGATCGGGAAAAGTTGTTATATAGGCCGCGTTCTGGTTGAAGTGAGGGATGAGCCAATGAAACGGTTACAGCCAGTTCATGGCGTACGATGCAAGGAACTGTGGGTTAATCAATGTCTGGCGTCATAGGTCAAAAAGCCGCTCGTACGTTTCCTGGCGCGAGCTTCCAGTAAAACCGGTCGTGTAGTAGTGTAGGCCATCGGAAGTAAAAACAAAAAAACAAATTATAGATCTGTATTTTAATCAGATTGGGTCCATTGGGAGATTCGGAAATAAGTCCACAGTGTTCGCTTTATAGCCTATAAGTGAGCATTTTGGGGAATATGCTAACCCTAACCCGTTTTAGATGACAGAGCTTGGATCCAATTTAACTTTTATCCCTGTTAAAAGGGTTACGGTTAGGGTTAGTATTCCCCAAAAATACTCATTAAAATAAATCGGCCTACAATAAGCATTTCTCCATTTCATTTCCAGCATTGCCTAGTATTGTTGTTTCATGTCATGTTTTCTATAATCTCTTAAATAAACTACTTTATTAGTCAAAATTGTGTGTGGATTAACGATTAGGACAGGACTGCAGATAGAGGGGATTAACGTTTACTCTGTTATACACCTTGTAGACGTATTAGACTAGAGGGATTAGGCTAGGTGAAATACCGAACAGGATTTCACGTGATTATCGCGAGACCGTTGGATCGAGATAAACTAGATATTTTTATTTTATTGATAGATCTGTTATCTTGTCAGGCAGATCGATCGTGACTATGATTTATATATTTGTTACCTATAAACGGTTAATTATCGATACCAATTTAATCAAGACTACACAATTACCGTTTATTATGTATTTGGTTTGAAGGACTAGATAATCGAGGTGTATAGTAACCGTGGTCTATTGTCAATAACTGCCCCGTAACAACTGGGGTATAACTGATATACCACAGAAATATCAACTTTCAACTTGAATAACGTAGTTGATTGTGAAGTGGAGTATTATTTATTTATGCGAATTTTAAATGGATATTTAAGAATACAAGCCGTGGATTGGGTTGAAGCTAAGATTTTTCAAACGCAGTGGTTGCGAGATAGTTTTAATTCGTGTTGAAACTTGGCTAAAACAAACTGTGGTTAGAAAATGACGGACATTATGTAGGCCTACTGTGTGTTATAGAAAATAATATGGAGATATATGTAGCTGGATTAGAAGTAAACGCACAGAAAATCTGAAATATATTTATAATATTTTGAGTACAGTGAAATAAGGTAAGTAAAATGAGTTTGTTTTATTTTTAACCTACAACTTTAGAAAGCATGCAGATCAGGTCCGTGACCAGTTTGCTTGATGCGGAGGGACGGGGGTGCTTTTCCCCCAGACGAAGGTGGGTACCATGGTTCTCCCAGGGACGACCACGAACGTATTTTCCAGTCCAGAAAAGAAAATCGTTCTATATCGAACTCTGAACATAGTGGCATAGTGTTTTATTTCGAGCACGACATTGTATTACAAATTATTCTTTTTATTTTACATCATCTGATTTTTTAATTTCTGGACTTCACAATGCGTTTGCAATATACCTTTTTACCCATTGTCGTGCACGTAAAAGATCCCCTGACAGCTGGGGTTTCGTAGGGCCGCTTTCCAACCTAGATCTTCCATTACACACCGCACCGCCTTCCTTTCCACCGTTTGGAGCAGAAAAGTGGGAAGTTAAAGCCCGTATCATTTGTTTCGAATTATCTTCCACCAGTGCCGGACTGGGCCCACTTGCCCACTTGCCAATGGCAAGTGGGCCTAAGCCGAAAAAGAAATATGGGCCTAAGCCTCAAAGAAAAAAGTTAAAAAAAAGAAAAAGAAAAGGTAGTAAAAGAGGGGAGGAAAGGACAGAAAAGCAGAAAGATCGATTTCGTTGGAAGGAACAAATTCTATTCGTATTCGAGGATGTGTGATTAAAGTGCTCGCAGGTCACCATATATCTCCATCCGCTGCTCTGGCCTTAGGTGCTTGGACAATGGGTTTGCGGCTGTCTATTTTTCAAAATTTTCTGGGGGGAGACCCCCCCCCCCCGAGCGCTCGTAGGCGGCCTTCGCCCGCCATTTGCTCGTGGCCCTTGTCACAGGTATGGCAAGTGGGCCTTCGGCCCACCAGTCCGGCACTGTCTTCCACTGTAGTACCGATAGAACAATCTTTAAAGTTGACAACCTCATGACCAATGTTATTAATTAATTTATTAGAAATTAATACTGTCCAGGAAATAAATCGTTGTGTAAATCTTAGCATATCCATGCGTATACAGTGTGCTATGAAGGAGATTGTACCCGGCCTACTCTTCTATCGAATTCCATCTGCCAGTGGATATTACGTACACGTCAATGTGAACACAGGACCTCGGGTTTTTTTTTTTGCGCCATCCAAACGACTAGACAGCACTCCTTGTCAGGCCCTCTGCCCGGCACCACCGACATGGGGAAACCACGCCGGAAATCCAGTAACAGAGAATTCAATATCAACATAACAACTCATATAAATGAACCCTAAGTACTTAATACACCATTTCAATTGAAGTAGAAGTCCTTATTTTTGTCAGAAATAAAGCAACATAACGAAGCGATAAAAATTAAATTGTAAATTGCAACACGAATGTCATTTAACTTGCCCAAGCAAACTCGTCCACATGAAAAGTCTAGTTGATATCACATTGGTTGAGTTAAACTGTTTCAATGGCATTAGTAATTGAACTGGATACAGGTCATAATACTATGGAATGGAATATAATAATTACTGTTTATAACTGAGCGACATTTCGACCAGGCTTCTCTAGTCATTACCAAGCAATCATTAGAATAAATATAAAATTCGCCCAGGTAAAAAAAATCACCATTTTACTTCGTTTTTATATACATTAAATGATAAGCGCCTGTCCAGGCGTCATCAGATGTTAATAATGGACATATACCCCCCCCCCTCCATGACTTCATATCGCTAAATATTTGCATTTTTCAGACAATTTAAAATTCAATCCATGCTAACATGTATCGATTATTTAACAATTACCGGTAATAAAAAATGTGATTTGATTTGATGATATATTTAGACTAAAACATATTCGAACTAATATATCTATCAAAATAGCGGTATTGAACCATATAAACTGATATTCAACTTTCACATTATTGTAATTTGCAAGGGATTAACAGCGGATTAACTCCTTCCTGTCAATTCAGAAATAATCGATTCGATAATCGATTCAGTTATAGGAAAGATCCATTTTGGTTTATTGATTGATTTAATTGACATAGATCACAACTTACTGTAATAATTGATTGGTCGACTGATGTATTGGCGATTTTTTTCCCAATAAGTTATATAGGAATATGCTAATTGTTGTCCGGTTGGGGATGTTCGGAAATTTCCTGAGTCCACAATGGCCGCTTTATATAAACTTACTACAAACTAGTAGAACAATTTTGTTCAATTCTTTTTCAAATAGGCTGACTAGATGAATATGTATCATTAACTTCAAAACGTGACCTGTATGTGTTATGAAACGTCGCGATTAAATACTAGAGAAGTAGTTATATCCATATATACCTTGTGTTGTGTTTTGTTATGAACAACTTTTTTAAACGTTCGTCATCAAACGTGTTGCAATTAAATTCCATAAAAATTGGCCTACTATAACACCACGATAACACGTTATCTAGAGAATAAAAGTAGCCTTTACCCACCTACCCGATTTCTATAGAAATATATAAGTCTTTGAACAATGTATATCAACAATAGATTGTATTATCAATATAAATTAAATATATAAACCTATATCTACGTTAGAAATCAGATCTATGTGAAATAATGAATATATTATACCTACACTCCTTGACAATAAAATGTATTCAATACCAATTCTATGTCGCGCTACCCAGCAATCATAGCGACGTCATTTTAACGTTATTATCACGCGCTACGAAACTACCTGTGAATAAATGCTTGGATGACTATATCAAAGGAAAAGATTAATGAAGAATTGTAATATATTACTAGTTACAATGGCTTTTCTGTAAATTTCGATCTATGAATTGACCATTTTTTAAAAAAAAATCCTAAACGTTAAACAGATAACAACTCAATCCATCTTACATGACGTCTTCGTGATATTAAAACTATAATTGAGAACAATCTTGTATGCAACCAAATTTATTTTATATCCAGATTTACTAACCCTAAAGAAAATTGCAGAGTTGCAGCTCTATTTCAAATTCACCCCTGCAAACATACCTACGTTGCTATAACGTTGAAAAAACACACCCTAGTACTGAACGTAAATGTTAAAAAAAAGGAGTTTACTGTGCAACATTGTTTAATTATATGTAACATTTATACCTAAAATCCAACTACACTTATACAGCATCTTGATTAATATTTCCTTTCTATGTTTTTTTTCTCCAGAATAAAGATTTAAAATGGTGTCATTGGTGTATGCAGATTTCTATGAAGGCGAGTTGAAACGCCGACTCGAGAAACTGTCACGTGTTTATGATATGGCGACCATGAAGATATTTATTGCCGTAGAAGCGGTCGGCGAAAACCTGATGTATAACACATATAGCAAGGAGAAACAACACAGATGGGAATTCTTTATAACACGTCGCGAGGCTTGCAGATTGGATTTAGATAAACATGATAGAACACGTGAAAAATATCTATACTTCCTCCTACATATTCCCGCCGAAATTCAAGGTCAACAATTCCATTCGGCCATGTTGAGTCAGCTGCATTCTCGGGGCGCTCTTGATGCGTTTCATTATCTTACATTTACCAAAGAAGAGGACGCAGCTGCCTCGTTCTGTGGCTATTTGTGTCGTCTGTTCGCGAGGAAAATAGAAACTTGGTTTGATACATTTGAGGCTCTCGCCATTCAACTAACTGCGCATGTCAAAGTTTCAAATATGGTGCGCGTATTATCAGGTCAAATTGATGCACTGTGTCGGAGGAAAGGAAAATTACACGTGATGAACATTAAGTCAACGGGACTCTCAACCCCTAGGCCCCTTGATATTGCCGAATTGTGCTTAGCGAAATGTATGGCCATCCAAAACGGATTGGCGTCCCCAAATGAGGTACGTCTAACCGTTTTAATATGCCATTTTACAAATGATCGTCCGATTCTCAGATTATGGGAATACCGACCCTCGGAGGATATGGAAAAAGCGATCCGCGAAGCCGACATTGATAAGATGATTGACGCAGGAAAGTTAACACAGTATCACGAATACTGGAAAGGAAATGTTCATCGTTTTACAGAACTGGTCCACGTCTATGTTTAAACTGTTCATTTGATAGACAGCATATTGTAAGTGCACTGAACATACAGACCATCTTCATAAGTAGCAACCAAGACAAGTTCTATATATTACGACTTTGGATTCGACTGGATGCGAACAGCCATGACATTATTACCTAACGAGAATCTATTGTCATTTAATTTAGCATATTATGGACAATTAAACATACATTATGCAAGAGCTAAATCTGACTGTTGCAGGTCTTTCTTTAAACCTGAAATGTTATCTAAATTATTAATTAGACATTGATTAACTTATCCAGATCATAATCAACTCTCGATGGCATTGCTAGCCTGTGGTATTTACTGGATCACGATCCGATTTGCTGCTCAACTTTCATTCATGATTGAATCATAAAATGGCTAGTCGAGACTATGTTTTTATCGTACCGACCTTAGTAATGATGATCGAGGCTAGGCCGAAAATTCAATCGCTAAATTCTTGGTTGACAGGCATTTTTTTTAGCAAATCCACTTTACATTATCTAGTTTTTGACTATTATAGCGAGAACTGCCAGCTCTTTATCTAATCTCCCGTAATGTATCTTTAACTTGTAGCTAATGTCTATTTCGTAATGTTTAACACAACCAGAAAGTGGAATGATTGTTTAACTTTATTGTGTGGATGTGACTAATGTAACCAATGAAACAGGCGTTCTGCGGACCTAATGTTTATGAGGCAGACACGTCTGTTGAATAGATGTAAAATATATACGCAAAGAAACTTATCTTATTGCTAATTTACAGGTTTTACGCATGCACACAAATTTAAATATTTATGAACCCATAAAAATGTGCAGCTTCTTGCCAGCAAGCGCTTTTAATACTGTAGTCACTATAATATTGATCCTGAAAATTTTGTGTTTTTTATGTAATCGTTTCAGAATCTGTTATGCAAATTGGTGTATATATATATATGTAGTGAAATTACATGTAATATTAATCAATTGCAATCGATCTATATAGTGAAAATGGTCATTATTCTTTATTTAAAATTTCCATAAAATTGGGGTAAATCGGTTTTGAAAATCTAAATTGAAACCGATCTCTATTGAAACTTTTCTGATAAGATTGATTTATATAGTGAACATTTTCGTATAAATTGAATTCAATCTATAGTGAAAATAATATTATACATCGAGGTTGAACTATAATCAAAATAATCTTATAAACTGCGGTCGATTTATATTGAAAATAATATTTTTCAGAATGAAAATAATTGTATAAATTGAGGTTGACCTGTATTGAAAATAATCTTATGAATTAAGGTCGGTCTTTTGTGACACTTATCTTATAAATTGGGACCGATCTATAGCGAGAACGACCTTATAAATTGAGGCCGATCTATAGTGAAAACGATCTTATAAATTTTGGTCGATCTATAATGAAGATAAGCGAATCGACTGCCGTGAACGCCCCTGTTTATGTCTTAAAACGTAACTTATTGTTGGGTAAAAATTAAATTTAGGTCGATCTATCTATAGTAAAAATAACCGATCCGACGACTGCCGTGCGTCGGATTTAAATTCGTGGTATAAAACGTAAATGATTGTAGAGTTAGGAGTACTACAAAAGCAAATATGAAAACGCTGTTTGGGAAATATTTCATCCGTCCACAATTTTAGCACATATAGCAAACATATCTGTGATAAATTTGTACATAAAAATATATTAAGATATTAGATGTCATTGTATTATTATTTTTTGTATTTGTATACATATTTAAATTTTCTGGTAGTCATTTGCATTTTTCCACACGTCTAATTGTTGACTGTTTAATCCACTCTAAAATGTAGGCATACTTAGAGAGAGAGAGAGAGAGAGAGAGAGAGAGAGATGGGGCTTAACGTCCACTCGACACAAACTAGGTCATTTTGGGACAAACGTATGGTTTTCAATTTTTATTTCAATAATTCGCTTGTGCGTAGGGGTCTTTAGCATTGGGAGGAAACCGGAGTGCCTGAAGGCAACCCACGAGGTTGCGAAGGCGCCCCTATCTCCATGTCACACACGCTCACACTAGGGCTCGAAACCACAGCCGCAAGCCAGAGGTGACCGGCCAGTTAGAGGTCGAAGCGCGGCACTCTAGACCAGTAGGCCATCCCAACCCCCCAGGCATACTCAGACTGATTATTTGTATTTGATATTTAATTAAAACACAAAATCAAATCTCAATACTAGATAATCTCCTGAATTGAATTTAATCGGATTATGAAGAGGACCATTTTAGCTAAGATTAAAGGTGGGCATATCCCGTTCATATCGGGGGGTGGGATTGCCTAGTGGTCTAGAGTGCCGCGCTTCGACCTCTAGCTGGCTGGTCACCTCTTGCTTGCGACTGTGGTTTCGAGCCCTAGTATGAGGCGCCTTCTCAACCTCGTGGGTTTCCTCACACTGCTTAAGACCCCTACACGTATTATTGAAATAAAAATTGAAAACCATACGTTAGTCCAAAAATGACCTAGTTTGTGTCGAGTGGACGTTAAACCCCATTTCTCTCTCTCTCCCCCCTTTCATATCGTCTTCGGAGTATCCAAAATCCTGTAAGTTTTCAATACATCGTATCTTTGTAACTACTAAATGGAAAATAACCATTTTTTTTATAACTGATGTTCTATTTAGAGATTCACCATTTACAATATTGTAGTGCGTATGCTTTTAACAATCTCTCAAACGACGATCAAATACTTTAAGTATGTTATTTATTTATCTTGAAATCTTTTTAATTCATATGCCGTCGCTTTTAAAAAAAATCACAATAATTTATTAATATGGTGTCCGATCAGCTAAAGTCAGGGCCAGATTAGGTGGGTGGGAGGGAGGAGGGGGGTGATTGGTCTACAGTGAATGTGGCGGACAATGACGGTTGATGCAGGCTTAGTCTGGCCTTGTCTAAAATACGAACCTTGCTAGCATCAAATACTCTGATTAATTTATGATATAATTTAGAATAAACAAAATTAATATTTTTACGTTTGTTTGTTTTAATATTTTTTGTAATCAACGGTTGTGAAATGAGATGGGGTTTAAAAAGGGCCTACGTTACCTTTTAGGTACCCTAAAGGCCCCCATCCCCACCCTTGACCAACCAACTTCATTTGTGTACGAGCTGGTATACTGTGCAATGCTAGAGATGTAAATTGTGCCACCGATAGCTGATTTTCCGCTTTCTTTTCAGATTCCAGCTACTGGCAATTGTTTTAAGTGCAATCCATCCCATCTGACTAGGCAACACTTTGTGCAGAAACTGGGCTTGAAATAACACGAGAGTCTTCTTGGCCCACGCCTCAATTCAAACTGGAGATATCCTACTCTAGACCGAGTCCTAGTTCAATAACCCTCTGTGTCCTCATCGTTTATATGAAAAGTATGTCAAAGTGAAGTTAAGTGATGTTGACGTATAACTCCTATAAAGACACGATTTTGAGACTAAATCAGACTTGAAATAGGGCTCCCTTCCGATGTATGTCTTATTTTCATGTACTCGATAAAGGTCTTATATACACTACGTACGCTGATAGTCTGTTATATGTTAGATAGTGTTACAAAAGCAACAAGGAATACTTTTAACAGAAGATATATTTAATATAGAGATCCACATCCATATAACAAATATAAATAAACACAGCTGAAACTGTATAATAATAATAATACAGTACAATAACAGTAATACAGTACATGAAATGACATCAATTTGGATAAATAACATATCAATTGGATAAATAACATATCAATTGGATAATTAACATATCAATTGTTTAGTGTTACAATTGCCACTCGGGGGTTTGGTTTCTATGGAGTCAAATGCTTGGTTTTTATTGAGGATAACCAAGCCAGAAAGATTGAAAATGTGGAGGAGATTTGGGGAAACATAAAAGAGAGATGTAAGTGTAGGATTTAACTGTAAAAAAATGCCAACTTACTGCAAAAATTGCATAAAAAAATAAAATGAAAACAATAAAATTTATTTGAACCGTAAAATGTATATTTGGCAGTAAGAAATGGATACATTATAATACAATAACAACAAACTTGAACACAAAAATAACTTTAATATCTTAACTTTTAATTTCTAATCTTGGGCAAGACCAACATAATTATATTCTAGTCTTAGCCAAGATAAACTTAATTAAGTTCTAGTCCTAGCCAAGATGAACTTAATTAAGTTCTAGTCCTAGCCAAGATAAATTTAATTAAGTTTTAGTCCTAACCCAGATGAACTTAATTAAGTTCTAATCCTAGCCCAGATGAATTTAATTAAATTCTAGTCTTAGCCCAGGCCAACCTAATTTTGTTCCAAGTCCTAGCCCAGACCAACCTAATTATGTTCCAAGTCCTAGCCCAGACCAATCCTATTATGTTCTAAGTCCAAGCCCTGATGAACCTAATTTTGTTCAAAGTTATAGCCCTGACCAATCTTATTAAGTTCTCTTAGCCCAGACACACCTAATTTAGTTCTTGCCCAGTCCAATCTAATTAATTTCGAGCCCAGACTATTTTAATTAAGTTCCAATCCTAGCCCAGGCCAAACTAATTTATTTTGTGCCCTAGCAGAGACCATCCTAACTTGTTTTTACACCTTTCTCAGACCAACCTTACTAATTTTCTGTCCTCGGCCAGATCATCCTAGAACAGACCAGTCAAATGAACTTCTAGTTCTGAGTGGAAGCGGACCTTAAGTCCATGCACAAAGGAATGAAGAATGCTAAAGGAAATATAAGTAATTAAATTTCCGAGCATAACCTTTTTTTTCAAAAGCGTCCTCCATTTTGCATAGACCTGATTATCACATAATGACATCAATGTATTTTCAGGCTGTTTGGATGATAAAGCATTATCGATTTGGCACAATTTTCGTTATCAGCTTTATTCAATCCATATTTACATAATCTAAAGATACAATATTAAATTATGGGATCTGATTAAAATACAGATCTATATTTTATATTTTCGGTGGCCTGCACTACATGAAGATCTGACAAGTTGTACTAGGGTCGTATGAGCGAATTTGACCCTATGATATCAGACATTGATTAATCAATCAGCGTTGATGTTTCTAGTGGTTTACCCACTGGCCCACCAAACAGACCATTTCAATGGCTTATCCCTCACCTAAACCAAACCAAACAATTCTTCCAGAACCTAGTGTTGTGAACACAAGTAAAACAAAATTTTAAAATATATAAACGAAACGAAATAGGATCTATGTTTTAATCAGAACGCAGATTATGTAGATTGTTGGTGGCATGACCTGGGCTACATGAAGAAGTGTAAACAATAAATATTTCCTCAACAAAAAGAAAATGTCATGGTTAGGGAAAACAAGGCTCTGATAAAATAAAATGAAAATCGAACGTGGAATGCATTATTTAGTGAGTTAAGACAAATACTCTTTGAATGTTCATTACAGACCTTTTTGCGTAACAAAAGGTTGAAAAAATCATAGGAGAGATAAGGGTATGTTACATCATTATCACGACCATATTTAGAAATCACATGATATTTATCACATGACAATAAAAGAAGTACAAAAAAAACATAAAAGTAAAATAACCAGTAATGACTAGGGGACTGACTCTTCAGGAATGGTATATAAATATTTCAACAATTAACAAATAATAATATTGCACATAAAATAATACTTATAACTTTTAACTGGAATTATTAATTCAAATTCAATAAATTATTTGAAGTAGGAGTATATATTAATAAAAGAAATCACTTATTCATTCGCAAACAATTCAAAACTAATTGTGTGAGGCTTTAAACTGCCCACAAACAATAAAAAACATTACTCTTTCTTGCTATATGCCAGTGACCATTTCCCTCTTTACACAACGTAACTGTAACAAAATATTCTATGCAACTTAAGTTAAATTATCAATACAATTATTTTCACTTGACTTTATGACAGACCTTACAATTTTAAGCGCACACTGTTAATCTACTAGACTGTGTTGTAGGCTTGTATACTAGTTCTTGCAAGTGGCACAGCTGTTGATGCGACATGAGCGGTTTTATGTAATTTATCCAAGAGTTAATCAGGTTAACATTTCAATAGTTTTCATGGTAATACCCCAGAAAAAACCCCAATCAAAACATGTGCATATATATTGCGTAGATAAATAATAATTATTTTTTTACATTGTCAAAATATCATTCAATTCACACAAATTAACAAACAGAAAAATAAATTATAGAATTTCTCATGCACCACATTTAAAGAAATTCAGGCATATTTCAAATTGAGACCATGTCGCCATGCACGTCTAAATGTAAAAATAACAAACAAGGTTTAAATAGAACAAGAGATCATATTTTTTTCAATCCCTTGAAATAAAACAAAATGAAATTTTGGTCTGATTTAAGACCATCTAAAAGAACATACAACATCATTTGGAACGAAACAAAATGTCTTTTAGCAAAAAAGAGATCATATTTTTTAATCTCTTGAAACGAAACAATACAAAATTGAGATCTCATTTCAGACAATTTAAAAGACCAAGTTTTGTAGTGTACAATGTAGAGTAAACTATCAAATAAAATAAATGAAACAAAACTGTAATCTAATTAATAGTTCGAGATTTAGACAATCTAAAAAACCTAAAACATAAATTTTTTCATCACTTGAAGCGAAACAAAACGAAATAAGATCTAATTTTAGAAAATCTAAAAGACTTTTGGTCTACTTTTAGAAAATCTAAAATACCTTGTGTCCAAATTTAGAAAATCTAAAAGACTTTTGGTCTAAATTTAGAAAATCTAAAAGACTTTTGCGTCCAAATTTACTAAATCTAAGAGAAATCTAAAAGACTTTTTTTTATCGCTTGTACAGTTTAAAAAAAATATATCTTTACACCTTTAAAAATATAATATCATCAATTTAATAGTTTCATAACCTATTTCGAATCGAAAATGAATGACACCCTGTTGATTACCTCAGCTAACTGATTGGCTAACCTTTGACTACAGTTTGGCAACGCTAAAATCTCATTGGTCAATTTTTAAACTCTCATACATCATTTCAATTGGTCAATTATCAAACTTTCACACTTTGTTCTCATTGGCTGATATCAGTCGCACTGTCATTCTTCGGTTCTAATTGATCAATTGAGCTGTCTGTCTCTGTTTGCGATTGATTGACAGGTGTGGTGGGCGTGTCTTCCTCTGATTTGACCAATCGTTTTGTAGGAGCTAGGTGATAGAGATGACCGAGTCTATGGAACCAAGCAGCGAGGGTTTTCTTGAGCTTTGGATCATCTGAGTGACAGACTAACTGGTTATTACTGTTAAATGTTACAGGAATCAGAGATTTAAAACGATGTTGATCCATCTGGAGAAATAATTGTAGAATCTGGATCAGCATCTCTGACCAGGATCGAAGGTGGGCCTCGCTATCCTATAAAAACATATAGTTCATTTTTATAATTTGGGAGATGACTACAATAATCTCAGTTAATATATGAACAGATTTTGTAAGGGCTTTTAACTTGGAGGTGGGTGATTGAATTGTATTATGTGTGCACTAAAAGCTTTAAACTTGGGGGTGGGTAAGGTGATCGAATTGTACTATGTGTGAGCATTGTAAGGGCTCTTTACTGGGGGGGGGGGGTAAGGTCATCAAATTGTATTATGACATTGTGTGCGCTTTAGATTGTCTTTTCTGTTAAAATAGAATAGAAATGTTGTTTAATGGCACATGCGCTCCAACCGGGCTATATTGCGCCAAACAAATATGGTTTCTCGAGACAAACTAGAATTATATCACACTAATATCTATATTCACATAAATAAAAACAAATATCACAGTAAATATTAATAAAAATAAACATAAACTTTATGTAAATATATTTAAAACATTAAATGGAAAATTAGATATTTACAATTAAAATTTTTGATAAAAATTTGTCTCTTTTAAAAAGTCCAGCGCTTTACAATATAGACCCGGTTGGGCAAACAATTGATGAAGTGATTGGCAACGGTAGTGCCGTAATCTTACATCTTTGAGATACTTGCACTCAATCAAAATGTGCTTCACTGTCAAAGGAACATGACAGTGAACACATTCTGGTTGAGGCTCTCGCTTCAAAATGAAAATATGAGTTAAAAAAGTATGACCAATGCGAGAGCGACACAAAACAGCTTCATCCCTCCTGTTAGTTCTATAGGAGCTTGGCCAGTCTCCTAAGAGAGGCTTGATGTGATGAAGTTTATTTGTGTCTGCAAGATCCCAAGACCGTTGCCAGCGGTCAAATATAAATTTGTTTATGGATGATTTAAAATCCGTAAATGGAGTTAAAAATTCGGATATGGGAAGATCTAAGGCAGACTTGGCAGCCGAGTCTGCTCGATCATTCCCTTTGATATCCATATGACTGGGGAGCCAGCAAAGGACTGTGTCCTTGCTGATGAACTCGTTTGACAGTAGCAGACTATAAATGTCGGCTATTAATGGGTGATCAAGCTGTTTATTGTTAATTGCTTGAAGTGAGGACAGAGAATCAGTAAAGATGATATGATTTAAAGATGGAGAGGATTTGATGAACTCCAAGGCCTGAAGAATGGCCTGGAGTTCAGCTGTAAATATTGAAACAGCAGGTGGAAGACACATAGAAATGGTCTCAGATGGCGTCACGGTAGCCGAAGCTACCCGATCACCATCTTTAGAACCATCTGTGTAAATAGGAGCATAATCACCATACTTAGACCGTAACTCTCTAAATAGAGATTGGAACACCGTAGAGCTAGTATCTTTCTTTTTATGTTGCGTAAGATCGAAATCGATCTTTGGGGGAGATATAGACCACGGTGGAGTATCAAAGAAAGGGGTATTCGCAATACTGTCAAGGCTGATACCAGCCTCGGACAAAAGGGGTTGTATGCGAATACCGAAAGGTGGAATAACGTTAGTCTTCACCAGATACAAATGCTCATGAAAAGGTCTAAATATGGTGTTAAATGAAATATGATTCGGAAGTGATGCAATTTTCGTAGCATACTGCAGGGCCAGTTTATCACGTCTATTGTGCAATGAGGGCTCGTGCGCCTCGACGTATAAACTGTCCACTGGAGATGTACGAAATGCCCCTAAGCTGATTCTAAGTCCTTGGTTGTGTATGGTGTCAAGCTCTTTGAGATAGGACTCGCGGGCAGACCCATACACAATACACCCATAATCGAGTTTAGATCTTACTAGTGCTCGATATAATCGGAGCAAGACCTTACGGTCTGCTCCCCAGTCAGTATTTGATAAGACTCTCAATATGTTGAGGGCTTTCAGACATTTCTTTTTTAGATTTTTAATATGGGGGATAAATGATAATTTCTTATCAAATATCAGCCCCAGAAATTTGGTTTCATCCACAACTGGAAGGCGGTTGCCATCCAAGAAAAGTTCTGGATCAGGATGCAAACCTCTTTTCTGACAGAAATGCATGCAGACAGTCTTGGATTTCGAAAAACGAAATCCATTTTCGGTTGCCCATTGTTGAAGTGAATTCAAACAAAGCTGCAACTTACGTTCGATTATCCGCATGTCTGTAGAACCATAGCACATCTGAAAGTCATCAACATAGAGAGCCCCGTTTGTACCTGGTTTAAGGCACGCTGGGATCGTGTTTATTTTTATGGCAAATAATGTTGGAGATAAAATACTCCCCTGGGGAACTCCCATTTCCTGGGGAAATGGGTCAGAGAAGATTGATCCCAGTCGTACCTTAAATGACCTATCTTCCAGGAAATTTTTTATAAAGATAGGTAAGCGACCTCGTAGGCCGAGGTTGTGGAGGTCGCGCATGATACCATGTTTCCACGTGGTATCATATGCTTTCTCCAGATCAAAAAATATTGCAACTAAATGTTGCTTCTGGATGAAAGCGTCCCTGACGAACGTTTCGAATCGGACGAGATGATCAAGAGTGCTCCTTTGGGACCGAAATCCACATTGGAGGTCTGTAATGAGGTTGTTGGACTCAAGGTACCAAACAAGCCTTCGATTGATCAATCTCTCCATGGTTTTGCAAATACAGCTAGTTAAAGCGATCGGACGATAGTTGGTAGGATTCGTATGATCTTTGCCCGGTTTAGGAATGGGAATTATTGTGGCTTCGTGCCACGAAGGAGGAAAATTCCCATCAATCCAAATCCGGTTAAAAAGATCAAGTAAAATTATAAGTGTTGGATAAGGTAGATGTTTTAAAATTTGGTAGTGTATTTCATCTGGACCAGTTGCAGTGTCCCGAGCTCGCTTTAACGAATCACGGAGCTCTGCAATGGAAAAACGATCATTATAACATTCATCATTACGGGACTTGAAATTAAGTCTCCTTTTCTCCTGTTGATTCTTAATGCCCCGAAAGGCATCAGAGGAGAAATTGGATGATGAATTGAATGAAAATGTACTGGCCAGAGAATTAGCAATATCAGGAAATGTTGTTAAGGTGGTATTATCAACATTGAGATGGTTAACTGATAATGCACTACTTTTACCTTTAATCCTACGAATCCTGTCCCATACCGATTTTGAAGTGGTACGGGAATTGATCCTAGAGACGTAACCTTGCCATGAAGACTTCTTTGCTTGGCGTATGGTTCTACGGGCCTTCGCCCGGACCATCTGGTATGCCGCAATGTTCTCCATAGAAGGATGGTTCTTTAGTCGTCTCAAAATACGATCACGCTCTTTAAGAGCGGATTTGCAATCGTCGTTAAACCATGGTTTATTGAAACGTTTTGGTTCTGTCGTGGTTTTCGGAATCGCCTGCTCAGCTACATCTTGAAGAATTGAAGTGAATAAGGCCATGGGCTCATCTGCATCTTCTAACTCTTTTACATCAAAAGAGAAGAGACACAAAGATTCAAAAAGAGCCCAATCAGCCTTATGCAACTTCCACCTCTGGGGTCTTTCGACCGGAGAGGGACCATTATTAACAATCAAGATAGGAAAGTGGTCACTACCACACAGATCTTCATTTACTCTCCATGTAAAATCCTGAAACAGGACCGGAGAGCAAATGGTGAGATCGAGAGAAGAAAATGATGCTGTGGCAGGATGTAGATAAGTAGGCGAATCATCATTTAATAAACACAAATTATTAATGTTAATGAAGTCCGCTATTTGTTTACCTCTGTTGTTATCATCTGGACTACCCCAGAGTGAATGATGACCATTGAAATCTCCCGTCAGAATAAACGGGAGGGGAAGTTGGGCAACAAGGTCATCAAGATCTCTGGGATTAAGATGTAAACTTGGTGGAAGATATACAGAGCAGAGTGTTATAGGAATATGTAAAGTCACCCTAACAGCAACTGCCTGTAAAGGCGAGTTGAGAGTGATTTTACTTTGAGGGATATCTCCATTAAGAATAATAGAAACACCCCCATGAGCTCGACCATCACCAACTGAATGATGATGGTAACCGACAAAATGCCTAAAAGACAAAGTGTCAGAATTCCGTAAAAATGTTTCTTGCAAACAAATAGCTAAAGGATTGTGCTTTTGAATTAATAATTGGACTTCATTAAAATTTGGTTTTAAACCACGACAATTCCATTGAATAATGGAATTAGCCATCGTCAGGGATAATTTATTGGTGGTATCTTACCGCCGATTGGGTCATTACTGGCCCCCTCTACGGTAATACCGTCCATTAGATCTTCACCATATTTTTTAAAATGGACAATAGGGTCTTGTGAACCTTTCTTACCCTTATCACGCAACTTTGCCAACTTTCGTTGTCTAGAAGAAATATATACTTTATCCTGTGAGGGTGGGATAACCGATAGCTGCGATGCTGACCCAGTGGACCTGGGATCAGGAGTTGCAGCTTTTGGTTTATCCAATTGGGATTTTTCCTTGCCGTGCTGGGAGGAAGTATTGGGAATAATCCAATAACTTCAGTTGGGGGCAAGGAAGATGAACCCTCATCAGGCAAGGGTAAAGATGTTTGGACCGAGCTCTCAGATGATTGAGAAGAACTCGGGACCCCTTTTACATAATCTGGTATTATCAAAGTCTTCATTTTCTGTCTATCTGGCCAGGTTATTTCTGTCTGAACGGAGATAGATGTGGTTGAAACTTTAACTGCACTAGCAAAAGATTTCCCTTGTGGTGCAATGGGAAACGGTGCAGATAAATCTACCTGTTTTCGAGCATCGAAATATGGTATCTTCCGCTCAGACATGATCTGTTGGATTCTTTTCTCTTTTTGCCATATTGGACATTCACGGGAATAAGCAAAATGCTTTCCCTTACAGTTCACGCAACAAAACTCAGCCTGGCAGGCAGCGCTCTCGTGGCCATCATGGCCACAACGAGCGCAGGTGTCTTTACCCCTGCAGACAGTTTTGCTGTGTCCAAATTTTTGACACTTGTAGCAACGAAGAGGATTGGATATGTAAGAATCCACAGGTATACTTAAATAACCTGCCTTGAGAGTCTTTGGTATGTCGGGACGGTCGAAAGTGAGGATGTAGGTGCTTGTTGGAATCACCTTATCTCCTCGACGAACACTAATTCTTTTGACGTGTTGTACACCTTGAGAAGAAAGGTATTCTACCATTTCTTCCTCACTGCTGCCTTCGAGGTCCCGGCAACGTATTACACCTCTACTACTGTTTAAAGACCTATGCGGAGACACCTTAATAGGAATGTCTGCCAAAGATGAAGATTTAAGAAGCATGGTAGCATGCTGTTCTTTGGCACATTCTATTAAGAGTGCTCCGTTTTTTAGTTTTTTAATAGCCTTGGGCTCGCCGGCCAAGCCAGCTATGCCCTTGGTTATTAAAAAAGGTGATACCTTTGATAGGTCTCGAGAGGGACTCTCAATTAAGAGAAACCTCGGCCAAGACTTTGACATTTTGTTTTTTGATGTAAATAACTCCGAAACGTCCTCTGTATTCAGACGTTTCTGTTTATTTTTATCTTTTATTGTTGGGTTGGGGGGGATTAAGGAATCCATGAAAGTAATATTTAAAGTTTCACCCCTTGACGTCCCCCAGGTTACTGCCCTGCCTACTAGGGGGAAGACTAGCGCGGATAACCTGCGCATGGCCTCAGGGCTCGTCAAGGGGTATACTCAAGCCAGAAAGTAAAAAATACTTGTCTAACCTGATTGACCCAAGCCGCCGCTCTGTAGAATGTACTTAGGACACAAAGGTAGGTACTATGCTGAGTAAAAAAATAACAGAGCATTAAACTTGGAAGGGTACATCCTACAGAGCTATAAACGACCAAAGCCGATTAATCAGAGTGGGCCACTCTGATCTCCCGTCTAGGTGAACCATGGGCCAAAGTAATGTGTTGCAGAGAAAGGGCTCGCAAGCCAATTCCCCACTCAATTACCAGGATTCCACTCTCCACCGACACGGGTCGCAACGCACGGCAAACACGTCGCCCCATTACAGGGATCCTTTTAGTCGCCTTTTACGACACGCAGGACATACGAAGGGTATATTCTTATCACCCCCTACACCCCAGGGGGGCTTTTCTGTTAAATGCTTTCAGTTTTGATTTCTGGACTGCAGACCTTAACATGAGAGGGTTTAGGTCAGGAGATGAAATGATGATTTTAGTTATACCGAAACATGGCGTCTACCTTAAAATACTTAGCCTATGACATCATCACATCCATCATAGAATTGTGACGACCTATCCAAACATAAAACTCTGTAAATCTTGCAGAATTATGAAAGAACCTACCTAGAATGCCAAGTTTCATGTTGATAACCTTAAGCTGCTTTGAAGATCAACAGCAACAAGATCACCAAATGAGAGACAGAAATGGGGTTTAACGTCCACTCTACACAACCTGGCTTATTTCGGGACTAACATATGGTTTTAAACATTTTATTTCAATAATTATTTGCTTGCGCGTCGGGGTCTTTTAGCAGTGGGAGGAAACCAAAGGACCCGGAGAAAACACACAAGGTTGGACAGGCGACACTACTCCTTGTCACGTACAACTGGGGATTCGAAACCACGCTAGTTGACTCAACGACAGGCTTTATGATACAGCATGCACATGCTAACCATTCGGCCATCCACCCCCCTGCCATGAAAAACATTACCTCAAGAATAACAGCAACAAGATAACCAAATGCACGAAATCATTTAAGGGTTCAAAAAGAAAGTCAGATTTGTAATTTAATCAGATCTTCATCTTGTTTGTCGTGTATTTTGTACACGGTGAACAGTCCATTTGCTGATTACACTATTTTGCCTATACTGATTTTTAGGACTTTGAATTTTGTCTAATGGTTTGGATTGTTCGTACTTAGTTCTATTTTATTTTTATTCCTACCTTCATTATTGACGTTTGCTGTTGTTTTTCGATTTTCTCGTCCACGACTTCTCGTCTTGGAATCTTTTCCTTCTGTGACACTTCCTTCATTCTTTGAACCAAACCAACGAATGACGGCATGGAATTCTGTTGTTTACGTTGCTTGTATTTCGCCATTAATGATTTAATGGTTTTACCCGTGGCAACCGTATAAACTTTACCTTCGCTTTCTTCTCTTATTTCACGTTTGCTCTTCGTCTGGTCTGTCTCATTCAATATTTCTTCTTCTTCAGATTCACTTTGTACTTCCTGGCTGTTGGCACGGTAACTAGATGTTTCTGCAATAAGACAGTATATATAAATTAGTTTAAGCCACCGATTGTACGGCCTTGTTGGGATGGCCTAATGGTCTAAAGTGTTGCACCTAGAGTGCTAGCTGGCCGGCCACCTGTGGCTTACGGATGTGGTTTCGATTCTTTGCGTGCGCATATGTGGCATGTAGATAGGGGCGCCTTCTCAACCTTGTGACATAAAAGACCCCTCCCTGCTCGTGCGCTAAATAATAAAAAGAAGACAAATTGTCTAAATATCACCCTTGTTGGAAGCGGATTTTAAACACCATAAAACAACACTGATCATCATAATTATAAGGGATTTTGTATCCCTTGCAAACTACAATATCATGAGTATTGGATGTCTATAAATTAATATCAGTCCAAAATAATTCAATTTCATTTATTTTTTTCAAGGACATACTGAATGGGAAATTTCTGCCTGCTCTTCTTTGAATTCCATCTGTCAATACAGTGTACACAGGACCTTATATTTTTTGCGCCAATGACCTTTAGGTCTTGAATATAGTGTCTTCAAATAAAGTAACTTGAAACTAACCTTCTTGAGTATCCACGGTTACGGCTTGGGATATAAAACTCTTCGCACTTTTATCAGATTTCATAGAATCCGTTCTCTTTGTTTTCTTCGCTGTCACTTCTGCCATATCATCGGGTTGGGCAATTAGAAAGAACAGCGGCTGTTCTTCCATTCGATCAAACCTTGCCGTTCCTTCTTTATCTACTAAAATATCCACATATGTCTGACATAACTCATCACATGCGTTCAGCAGTAAATATGGAAACACATCAGGATTGGTTAATAGTCCACACTTAGCATTTCTCCACTCTGGCAGCAGATCCGAGATAATTCCTGTTTCTCGGTCTGAGAAGTTCAAAGTCTCCAAGATATTTTGCGTAGTCTCCAGAGACAATTTAGTGGAATGAGCACATATCTCCACCAATGAATGAACATAATAAACAATACTAGCTCCTGCTTGTTTGTAAAGATTTGCAGCAACATCCAAACCTGCGACTTTCTGTACTAGAAATTTGAGGCCCGGTCTAGCATCGAATTCACATGCTAAGGAATAGGCCGATTGAAGACATTCTAAAAAGGTCAAAGCATTTCTTGATGACATGTAGGGCATCAGACCTGAAACACAGAAGAACATTTTTTACAACCATGTTCACATCGGAACTATAGATCATAATTTAAAAGTGGCTAAACTTTAGTGTTTTCGGTTATATATAAATATTTGTGAGTAATCCTATTTTTGTGACGCTCGTTTGTCTGTCTTTGCAAGATCTGCCGCCCTGAGGCTTAAAATATGATGCCTTTTCCTCCATTCCGATCCTTCTTACAAAAGGAAGCCATGATGAAAAATCCTGAGGAACCTGAGGGGTTTGATGGCTGAATGGTTAGCATGTGCGTGCTGTATCATATGGCCTGTCATTGAGTCAACTGGCGTGGTTTCGAATCCCCGGAATAGGGTCACCTGTCAAACCTCATGGTTTTTCTCTGGGTCCTACGGTTTCCTTTAACTGTTAAAGACCCCTACGTCGCGCAAGCTTGTGTCAAGTGGATGTTAAACCCCATTTCTTTCTCTCTCTCTGAGGAACATTACCGGCCAACACTGTGATCGAACTCAGGAACTTATAGTCAGTGAGCAAGAGGGATCTAGAATCCTGTCATCATGTGACAATGTCAACTACTGACACCACACAATTCATGCCCTATAAGAATATAATAGTTGGCGTTGCTTACATTACAAATACTTTTATTGACCAACCTGTTAAAAGTAAATTAGGTGGGTCATCTGTTTTTTTAGGCATTCTTTATTTAGTCAATAAAACAACTCACATGATGTGTTATGGAGACAATTGATGTTACACATATGAAGGTTAAAACTACAGGACCAACTGCAACATGTTCCCCAGTGCACGTGTAGATTGTGACCCGTCTCATCATGTGCACATGACCAGTGATGCACATAAAGAGAGGGTTGACTCAATCTGATTAAAACAGATCGTATTTCTTTCGTTTTTATAGTTCAAAGTTTTGTTTTACTTGACTACACTAGGACCTGGAAGAGTTTTTATCATTGACGTGTTCTGGATGATGTGAGGGATTAGCCAATGAAAAGGTCTGTTACAGTTAGTTCTTGGCCTTTTGATGCACGGAACTGTGGGTAAACCACTAGAAACGTCAACACTGATTGATTAACCAATGTCTGACGCCATTGGGCCAAAAGCCGCTCGTTTCACCCCTGACATGACCACCATACCTTGTAGTCCATCAATTTAAAATGAAACGAAATATAGATCTGTATTTTAATCAGATGGAGGTTGACTAGGAGATATAATTAAACACTACCTGGTAATTTGGTTTCCACGTGTTCTGGTATAAAACCTGGCAGTGGGTCTGTTTTTATCTCAGCACCATCTAAGAGAAGATAACCCACTGTCTGTAACAACAGCTGATGTGATAATAAACCAACCACTATATTACGAAACGGCACTCTACAAATATAATTAAATACAATCATTTCACGGCACTCTACAAATATAATTAAATACAATCATCTCACGGTACTCTACAAATATAATTAAATACAATCATTTCACGGCACTCTACAAATATAATTAAATACAATCATTTCACGGCACTCTACAAATATAATTAAATACAATCATCTCACGGTACTCTACAAATATAATTAAATACAATCATTTCACGGCACTCTACAAATTATAATTAAATACAATCATCTCACGGCACTCTACAAATATAATTTAATACAATCATCTCACGGCACTCTACAAATATAATTAAATACAATCATCACATGGCACTCTACAAATATAATTTAATTCAATCATCTCACGGTACCCTACAAATAATTTAATACCATCATTTCAAGTTTTTTTTATTTTCAAAGTATGTCCAAAATATTAGGGAATGACATTAATCTCAACCAGGTAGCTTAGGCTTTAGAAATCCACATCCGGCCTATCACATTATTATCCATCCTGGCTTTGTTTCCGAAGCATATCTCATATCTCATAAACCTTTTGAGATATTTTTAACAAACTTTCCACAACTACTTCAAATTTCTCTATCAACCTATTAAACATTTCTCGTATTTAATAATTTCTGCTTTTCCATGGATACAATAATGACTTAGACTGTGGTTAAGATGGGTGTGGGATGTTGTGTAAGAACATGTGTAATGCACAATCAGGGTATTCCACATCTTATTCTTCCTAAACACCTGACACAAACTAGGTGATTTTGGGACTAACATATGGTTCAAATTTATTTCAATACTTCGCTTGCGCATAATAGGGGTCTTTAGCAGTAGGAGGAAACCTGATGATCAGGGAGAAATCCCACAAGGTTGGACAGGCGACCCTACCCCTTTTCATGTACATGCAGGGACGTGAAACCACGCCAGTTGACTAAATGACAGAAGGTCAGGTCTATAGCGTGCATGTTAACCATTCAGGGCCCCCCCTCACTCACTAACACCAGATAGAGTTTAACGCCTTACTTTTCAGCACCAACTAGGCTAATAGACAGAGACATGTTCTACAATACACCACCAAAAACAGACAAGTAAACAAACCTGGTCATGATATGATCTGGATTGAGACTATCTTCATGATTTGGTGGATAAAGTAAAAATATAAATGATTTATCTTCATCCATGTTAAATTTTACTGGTGCAATACTGGATACCTGACTCTCTAATAAAAATACCTGCAATAATACAATCATACAGGTGTTGTTACATACTGGGTAGATAACACTTTAAAGCCCCAAAAATATGCTCCAATCATTATTCTGGTCAACAAATTGTACTATTTTACAATATTCCAATTAATTGATGATACAAAATCATCTTAACACACCGAATTTAAAAAATTGGAAAAATTCAACTTCATGGTAACAACATGGTTTGAAAAGCTTTACGTAAACACTTTCAAATGCAACTTGGATTTAAACATATTTTCGAGCCCTCTGGACAAGTAAAATAGGATGTAATGGATAATTTACACAACAGGTAAGACACACTAGGGATCTGGTATCCTTTAACTTGGTTGTTTTGCAGTTTAATTAATATATTAGCCTTTTAATTTCAAACCATCCTTTGATAATTGATAATAACCCTTTAAATTTCAAAAATGGTTTAATTAGTATTATGGCTTAATTTAATGGCACACCATTTAATTTTATAGAGAGGGGTTTAGAAATGGATGACCCATTTAATTATCTAAAGCCTTTAATTACAAGCTGAGCAGAAATTAAATGGTGTACCATTAAATTAAGCCATAGTACTAATTAAACCATTTTTGAAATTTAAAGGGTTATTATCAATTATAAAAGGATGTTTTGAAATTAAAGGCTATTATATTAATTAAACTGCAAAACAACCAAGTTAAAGGATACCAGATCCCTAGTGACACTTAAACATCTAGTAGTTAGAATAAGGCTAAAAAAAAATTCTGGACCTGTCAAGCCAGCAAGAGTGGTATTGTCCCTTTAACAAAGCGGCTCAAAACTACTGCAACTTGTGCATGGAGTAGATTCATTTAACGTCCACTTTCACTGAGTAATTTCGTTGATAAATACTGCTCCCTCTAGCTGTGAACTAAAGAAATTATCAGAAAGGGATCTTTTTTAAGTTGAGTTTTGTAGTTTATTTATAAAACCGCCTTTAGATCTGCTCCTTAGACACCCTCAAACCACTTGAGTCACATAAAAAATATACAGTCCATGTATGGCTTTTATTTTTACTTAGTTTTTATGTCCTATTAAATGTTTTTGTACTATGCATTGAGATTGTTTTTTATGATGTGATTTTTATGATGTAATGTGTATAATAATGTGTATTATTATCATAAAATAGTTCACAACCTCTGCTCCCTCTAGCTGTGAACTATATAAGAACTGTATAGGACCAGGAGTCCTATGGCTCACATGCTTTGAGGTGGTCTGAGGAAAATAACTTTGGGGGGGGGGGGGGGGTATGAACTGGAGTTACAAAACTGAATCTAATTCTATTTAAAAATACCTGATGTGCCAGTTGTTTTAATCTAATGCATTCTATAGCTGTACAATCTTTTCTTGTAGCAACTTTCACCTGGCCGATATCCCCGTAAAAATTCTCCGAGTTGGCGTGAAACAGGGTCATCAGCTGTCTGGCACTGTAGGTCGTTACATTAAGAGTTCTCTGCAACGTCTCGGCACTAATCTGCCACATAGGTTCGGTCAACAGCGGTCCGGCACTTGATAAAACATGCCTATAAATATAAATAAATAAATACAGTCTAGAAACAGGATGGAAAGTCATTTATTTTACCATATGGTTATTTCTTCATCCTATGACAGTGGTGTTAGATGGTGGACCTGGAAAGCAAAAGTGTATCTAGTTGTTCGGTTAGGACAAAAAACATGGTCCCATATACATGTAAAAAGGGGTGGCTGATAATTTTTTTTTCGAAAGAGGATCATGGGGGAAACACGACAGAGAGAATCAGGGTTTAACATCCATTCGACACAAACTAGATCATTTTAAGACTAACATATGATTTAATTTTATTTCAATAATTTGCTTGCATGTAGGGGGGGGTTGTCTTTAGCAGTTGGAGAAAACCGGAGAAAACCCATGAGGTTAGACAGGACCGCGTCAGTTGACTAAATGAAAAACCTTACGATACAGCATGTACAGGCTAACCCCCAGGATCCTGGATACAATAATGCTCGAGTATTATTATTTCGAACCTACCTGATACAGGAACAACCTAATCTTGAGATATTTTCTACTGGTTGAGCTACACACTCTGTTAATACATCTAACATCTGTTTCATCATAAACTCTAACATATTATGATTACAAGCATCACCTATAAATACAGTTATAATCTATTAATGACCATGTGTTTTCAATCATTTTGCTACTTTCGCTACTTTCGCTTTTTACCCTGTTGTGTATATAGCATCTCAGTGTTGTATTATTTGTGTTTTTTTTTGTGCAGTTATCAAGTATTATGCGTCATCAAAGCATCTTCCCTTTCTGTTCATCTTAACAGCTGCTATCTGTAGTAAGAATACAAATTCAGCTCAAAATTTTAGTTTTCATGCCATTTAGTAATTCTACTGGAAATACACAATGGATACAATTAGAGTTACGTATACATATAGTCTTCTCTAGTCTATCAATCAAGTAAGAGTCCCCATTAGTAAACTCATTTGATTTATAAGATTATACAATTTTGCGTTTTCTCATTTAATTGATAAAGACTAGAGAAACGAGCCATGTTTCTAGTAGTATTCAACTTTCATTGCTTGAAAAAGACCACAGTAAGATCACTCAGAATTAAACAGTAATAAAAAGTATTCCACATAATTATATCCTACATGTTTCTATGACTTAGGTGTTCAACATGTGAATACCATAGCTGTATGCTTAAATTTATAATATTTTACGAACCTACAAACTTGTTTAAATAATCTACAACCAGATCTGATGTATGACCTAAACATTGTTTAAAATTAACAGCACCGGCCTCCCAGTGACCTTGGATACGTGAACCACGACGTAACCATGACTGCAGCATTGGAAGAACAAGATGATTTACACAATGTATTGCAAAACTTGGACCTGAAAAATAAACAATAAATACAGACTAGGATAACAAGATATACACTCGTGAGGGAAATGAAAATGAAATGGGGTTTAAAGTCCTACTGTTCTGCTCCTAAACTAGGCTAATGAAGACGGGCATACGCCATACAGTGTGCTATGAGAGAAATTAGGCCCAAACAGCGGTGCTACAGCCTACTCTTATATCAAATTCCAACTGCCAACCATTCTTTTACATGCACACCAATGCGTATACAGGACCTCGGTCTTTCATCCCATCCAAACAACTATTTATTGTTCCTTGCCAGGCTCTCTGTCCTGCACCACTGACAAGGGGAACCAGGCCAGAAAATCTCTATAAACTTTCTCAGCCAATGCAAGGATCGAACATGGGACCTACAGGTTAGTGCACCAACGTCTTACTCACTTAGCCACCACAGCTCCGGACTCATGAGAGAGAAATGGAGTTTATTGTCTACTTGACATAAATAAAGTTCTTTTGGGACTAACACATGGTTCAATTTTATATCTTTAATAATATTACCTGGTGTATCGCCTGCTGATTTCAATAACTCAAACAACATTTCTAAAGTTTGTGGTTGGAAGGTTTTGGGACATGACGATATTGATGTAGCCAAACCGTCGAGTAACAAAAACCATACGTGAAGAATACCAGACGGATTGTCTAATTCATCTAACGGAACAGATGTCCATTCATTCTCAGAAACAACGCCATTCTGTAGGGACGTTTCTGATTGGCTTGCGTCTATTACTCCAGAGTCTATTGATAGGCTACTTTTGGCATCAGGTTGAATGTCTGTAGGTACAACTACCCAATCAGGATCCTTGTCTGGAGAGACCTCAAGATCTGATTGGTTAAGATTGAAATGTTTGGCAAAGGATTCAAAATTCATATTGGGAATATTAGGATCAACGAGGCGAACAGAAGAACCAAGCTGAATTCTGAAAAGAACAAAAACGATATTGGTTTGTAAAAGTAGTTTTCAATTTCCAGCTACTAAAAAACAAGAAACCACCTAAACATCAACATCCAGTACCTTTGTAAGTAAAATTTGAATTCATTATTAAATCCGAGAAATTTCCAATTTGCGAAAGAAATGAAATGAAATGGGGTTTAACGTCCTACTCAATTAGTAAAAGACACAACTAAATAATATTTTGATTTGATGCAATGTTTCATGTAGTCCGTAAGGTTAATGAGATATGCTCTACAAAATTATTTGGGATGAATCTTGAGAACAAACAGAGCCCATTTCATGATTCCTACTTTAATCATTCAAATTTTTGAGAATTTTCAAATAATCTCAAAAAATACCAGCTGAAACAAATTGTCAATTTTGCTCAAATTTCAGCGGAAACAGACCAATTTGCCAAGAATTCAACAAAAACCATCAATTTGCTGGGATTTCCACTAAGGCAGTCAATTTGCTAAGAATACAGCAGTCGCAAACAGTCAAAATTACAGGGATTTCAGCAGAAACAACCAATAAATTTTTTTGGGTTTTCAGTGGAAAAAAAAAAGTCAGTTTACTTTGAATTCAGCAAAAATAGTCATTTTTACTGGGATTTCAACCAGAAGTCAATTTTACTGGGATATCAGCAGAAAGTCAAATTTGCTAAGGATTCAGTTCAGCAGTTACAAATCAACAGTCAATTTTACTGGATCAACCAGTCAATTTTACTGGGAATTAAACAGTCAATTAACTGAAAATTCAGCAGACACAGACAGTCAATTTACTGCTTTCCACATCTTTGCTTTGTGATGAATAACTACAGGACAGGTATAAACTAACCTCTGAGACCCTTTAAATGGTGGACAAGCTGGCATCTTCCACATGGATGTGAGAATATCACAGCACCGTTGTAGATATTTTAATGCTGGTATACACAGGTTCTCATTGTTACTGGCTGTGTTACAAACTTCACTTCCTGAATCGGACTCATCATCACTTCCATATTCAAACATACCTTAAATCATACAAATAAATCTTTTATATTCAAACATACCTAAATCATACAAATAAATCTTTCCTATTTAAACACACCTAAATCATACTAATAGATCTTTGTACTCCATAGTAAGTGAAGGGGGAATTGCGCTACACGCAAAACAAGATCAACAAGACAAACCTGCAGACAAGACAAACTATAGACATCGCAAGAAATAAACAACAGATATCAAATCTCAAGTGAATGTATCCGGGGGGTCAGCCGTAAGCGTCCACTACGCTGTACAGTTCTGGTCATGTAATGAGGTTAAACCTCTTCATTTTGTGCACCAAGCAATCTAATGAAGATGGGCACATGTCATGCAGTGTGCTATAAGTGATATTTTCCCAGACAGCAGAATTCCTGCCTACTCTATATCCCATTCCAACTGTCAAGGGATCTTTTACATGCACGCCAATGTGTGTACACAGGACTAATCCCTGCTCTGTGCCTGGTCATCAGTCCTCCACCACTGACATGGGGAAACCACCCTGACATATCCCAAGGAATTACCTCAACTCAATCAACCAAGAACTGCCTGTTTAAAGAGCCACTGCCGCACTCCCCGACAGATTTCCTGGTAATATTAAAGGAGTGTGTCAAATAAACTTCCGAGAGCCTCCAGTTCAAGTCTCTAGCACAGCACTAACAGCCTATACTATTCCAAACTACTCGTTAACTGAATCTTAATGTAATCTTATAAAACCCCTTCAGTTCATAATGTTTCAATATGAGCCAAAGTCGTGGTAAACACGGTACAAAAATTTTATTTGGATGAATCCGCATGATTTTTTTCCATTGAGAAGGGAGCATTCCCTTCTCTTAATCCCAGTATACAACTCACCTGGTCCGTGTACATATTTAAGAAGACAGAGAATACAATCTACTGTAGCGTTGGCGTAAACCAATATATTATCTGTACTCAGATAAACATCAAATACATCTAATACAGCTGCGATATGTCTCTGTCTAGCTTCATTCACAGCCTCATTAGCTGTATATTCTATCTTCACAGATCGAAGAGCTCCAAACAAGGGCCGCCACCCTGATTGTATCTGTGCTGTACAAGCTTCAACCTCCTCACAAATAGAACATACAATCTGGAAATAAATACATCAGTCCGGGATTAATTATTAAATTTATAAGATTGGTTGCCAGGCAAAAAAACATACGCCCACAGCAGCTAAATTATAAAAACCAATGACTTCCAATCTTAACACAAGAGTTAAATTATACAATATTATGGTCATATACAATCATTGAATCTTACAAAGCTCCACATTTATCAAAAACAATGTTTGAAAACTCTGATTCTTAAAGGGGGGTTAGATGGCTAAATGGATAGAGTGTGCGTGTTGTATCATAAGGTCTGTCACAGAGTCAACTGCTGTGGATTCGATTCCCTGGTTGTACTGTCCAACCTCGTGGGTTTTCTCTGGGTCCTCCGGTTTCCTTTTACTGCTAAAGACCACTTTGCACAAGCGAATTATTGAAATAAAATTGAACCATGTTAGTCCAAAAATGACCTATTTTGTGTCAAGTGGCGTGGACGTTAAACCCCATTTCTTCCTCTCTCTGATTTTTAAAGATACATTATGTAAGAGCTATAAATATGCCTATTGCAGATCTTTCTTTTGGCCTCAAATGTTATATAAATCATTAATTAAACGCACATGCCAGGCCCATAATCAAGTCTGATTTAATTATTTCAATGTTATTTGTAAATCCACAGTGGCTGATTAACCAGGGGGTTACACATTTAATGCTAATGTCGCCCATTGTGGCTCACTAACACAGAGATCAAGGATAAATGCCTATCTTGGTCGATTTAAATGTTTTAATCTTTACTGACCTGATCCTGTACATCACCATCACATAATTCTAAACATAACATATCTTCAAACGTCTTACATAGAAACTCATTAACATGATAGTGAGGCAGTTCTTCATGGTTACTCAACATAGCAACAATAAACTCATGTACACAGGTAACGGCCATTTTACTGATACTACGATCTCGGTGTCCAGTTGCCTGAAATATAACAACATAATGTAATTCCAATTTTTTTTTTCAGGGGGGTTTAGATGCGTGGTTTTGAATCCCCGGCTGTACATGACAAGAAGAAGGGTCGTCTGTCCAGCCTCGGGGGTTTTCTCTGGGTCCTCTCGTTTCCTCCCACTAGTAAAGACCCCTACACACAAGCGAATTATTGAAATAAAATTAAACCATGTGTTACTCCCAAAATGACCTAGTTTGTGTCGAGTGGACGTTAAACCCCATTTCTCTCTCTGTCTATCTATCTGCAATCTGACAGTTGGAATTTGTGTCGAGTGGACGTTAAACCCCATTTCTCTCTCTGTCATTTCTATTTTAACCCTATCTTTAGCCCAAATAAATAGCGGACACTCATTAATTACTTATACATTCGTTGTTTTTTTTTTAATAACTAATTGAGCAATCAAATTGATTATCACTCTGCATGACTAAATATCATTATCAAACTTAAGACAATTACAAGGTATTGATGTAATGAAACTTGAGGAATCTGATAGGCTCCCCAGCTGGGTCAGTAACAAATCAAAATCAGTGCCAAAATATGCATGGCTTAATGAGATGTGCAGAGTTAAAGACTTAAAGTGAGATTAAGCCTTCTATTGAAAATGAAGTAGAAAGTTCTTCCGAAAAGTCCACAAAGTATATCAGATTGTGATCATTTGGTCTAGTCAAATAAAACAATACATTCATATATATACAAAGTTTACCAACCTCAACTAAATAAGGAGATATGACACTCCAGACTCTAATCAGATGTAACAAGGGTCGTGATCCATTGACAACCTTCATGAGAACTTCTTGTAGTCGATACAAGTGAAGTGCATTAGTTGGTAATCGATTAACTCCTGTACCAGAGTCGTCGGAATAGTTAAATTTACGCAGCTGTAATCTGCTGGCCTCGCCCAACTCCGTGAGGAAACTCAACAAGGCCACCAGATTTAACTTCTTTGCAGCATCCTCAAACAAACTACAAAATTTAAAAACAAAAAAATATTTGTATCATTAAAATAAACTGTTAACCCTTTAGCTCCTGAAAAAGGTGATTTCTTAAAATCTTTTAATTTTGCAGCTTAATTTCTTTTTTATTTTCTGAGGTATTGTCAATTTAATGTGGAAAAGCGAGAGAGAAAGATAGAGAGGGTTTAAGTCCACTAGGTCATTTTGGGACTAACATATGGTTCAATTTTATTTCAATAATTCACTTGAATGTAGGGGTCTTTAGCAGTGGGAGGAAATCGGAGGACCCGAAGAAAAACCATGAGGTTTGACAGGCAACGCTACTCCTTGTCACGTATAACCAGGGAAACGAAACCACGGCAGTTGACTCAATTACAGACCTTATGATGCAGTGCACAAATGCTAGCCAATCTCCCCCCCCCCCCAATTTTAATGTGAAATTGACTTGTGGTGAAAAATGTGTATTGAAGAAAGAATATGTGCACCACATCATCATCATATGTTAATCCCTGACTGTAGATTAGGGTTATAGATTAATAAATCAAACTACGAAAAAATTAATTTTAACATAAAAATTTAAAATTTAAAAAAATTGATCTCACCTATCTACTTCTTGTGACAATCCACATAATGCTTTAGTAGCCTGAGCATGTGTTAACACCCCTCCTCCTGTCAATGAATTGTCCCAACCTGATTCTATACTAGACTGACGGATGAGTTCAAGTATGTTGATCTGAGGGGCGACATGTACAGCTGGTACAACAGGTGAAGCATACAGTTCATTTTCATTTCTGTTAATAAAATTTCAAACTACAAATGCAAATTTAACAAAAAAAAAAGATTGGTAGCAAGGCAACAAGACATGTGCTCATGATGGCTAAGTCACCTAAGCCGTCCATGACAGGTGTCATATTTTTATTCTTTTTTAAGTAAAAGAAGCATTAACAAGGGCACTAAAAGCTGATGTGTGGCACTAAAAACATAAACGTAGCTGTTCTGTATGGATTCTTCATCACATAAACATAAACACTACATATAAATATATCAATTGATTTGGATGATATTTTTTGCCTCTACAAAACTGTAACTTAATGGGGTTTAACGTTATATTTTTCTGCAGCCACCCGGCTAATAAAGACAGGCATAGGCCATGCAGCGTGCTATGAGGAGAATTTTCCATGGACACCAACGTTTCTATCTACTCTTCGTCAAATTACGTCAAGGCTTCTTTTACGGCACACCCTTTGCCATACCCCCTGTGATTCACCACTAACAAGAGGAAAACACACTACAAAATCCTGATTAACTTTCTCAGCCAACACTGCAATCGAAACCGTGACCTCTACAGAATGATTTAAAACTATAACTTACGGTGGAGCCATATCTATATTTAGATCTGTTGTCTGTCCATGTTGAACCTTGGGTAGACTTGATTGGTTGTTACCACCACTGAAGTATGTGTGTTCTAATTCTGATATATGGGCACAACATCTAAATTATAAAAAATATCATTATTATTATTGTACAATTTTACAGCGCACAGCATCCACGACATGCATTTTACAAAATATGGTACAGTAAATTAATATACCAATAAAATAAATAAACTAATAATACCATTAATACATAAAAATGTAAACATTGAAACCAATTTAAAGAGAGAGAAAAGGGGTTTAACGTCCACTTAACACAAACTATGTCATTTTGGGACTAACACATGGTTTAATATAGACTAACATATGGTTTAATTCTAATTTATTAATTTGCTTGTGTGTAGGGGGAAACTGGAAAACCCAGAGAAAACCCATAAGGTTTGACAGACGTCCCTTCCCGAGGATTGAAACCACGACACTTTAAAGACCTTTTATTTAGCCTAAATCAGTAACCCTTAATTTATTCTCTCATTTCCCAGGTTCAATAAATTGATATTGCTGTGGTTTTCTGTGAATTAAATTCCAACACTAAAATTTTGGTCCGAATAGAAATTATTTTCTGATCAACTGATCCTATTTTTTTTTTAGCCTTACCTGAATACATGTTTCCAACAATCAGCTGAGTGACTCCCCATTTCTAATCCTGTTGTCATAACAACATCCATACTCAGAACGTGAGCCGCGTGGAAGCGGGCTGTTTTAGGTTTCGTCGGAAGAACTCCCGTTTTATGTTGTTTACCGTCCGGCTTCATATCTTCTTTAACACACGATGTTGCTGCTAGCTGCGTAAAAACGCTGCCACATCTTTGCTGCAAACCTAGAAATGTAAATAAATATGCCAAAAACTTGAAAAGGAAATTTCCCACATAGCACATTGTTATTTATTTTTTAAGTCTCTGGAATATCTACCCATAAAAAAGCTCTAATTCTGATCGTTATTTACAAAGATATGAGGAATTGAAACTTTGTCAACATTTGGAGACAATATTTAGAATATATAGAGTCAACACACAAGCCAGCAGCACGGGAGAGAAAGAGAAATGGGGTTTAACGTCTACACAAACTAGGTCATTTCGGAACTTACATGGTTTTTAAATTTACCTTAATAATTTGCTTGCGCATAGGGGTTTGAGCAGCGGGAGGAAACGGGAGGACCCGGAGAAAACCCACAAGGTTGTACGGGCGACCCTACTCCTTGCCACATACAACCGGGGATTCTAAACCATAGCGCAGTTAACTCAATGACAGGCTTCATGATACAGTGCACACACGCTAACCATTCGGCCATCCAAACCCCTTGCAGCACTGGAAGATGGGAGACAATATCTTGGGTATAGTCAACACAAGCCAGCAGAAGATTTCTCGACCAATGATATTTTGATTTTGCTTCCTTAATAAATGTCAAAAAATAAATTTAAGTACCTTTTTGAGTAGATTAAGCAATGGAAAATTTGATAATTTACTAATAACGTCTTTAACTTACCCAGGGTGCAGCATAATCTGGCTGTTTTATGTAGCCCATCAAGACTAACACAGATGGCATTACGGGCTCTCATTGTCTCTTCCTTGGCGCCCTCTGTACCCAGGAGTAACGCTAAGCTATTACTAGTGCCACAAGAACTTTTACCGTTTAATAAAACAGAGAGAACATCCAGTATCTCATCGTAACAGACATATAATATTAACTTAGCAAGTTTCTTTCCTGTAAAAATAATTTTAAAATTGATCATACGAAATTCTGGTTAACAAAAAACTTGCCGTATAAGCCTCCCATTTACTTATATGCCTGTAGGGTTGACTGAACAAGATGACGGAACAATCGTAAAATTACAGCCATCATAATCAAGCCTGTAAATAAGGCACCTTTCACTAAGAATGTTAGACACAGATTCAGGCTTTGTCAGACACAAACATCTGGTGCCTGTAATTTTGTCTGGTACATCTAAAACTGTTACTTTCAGGCCTGATTATAATGTAAGTGGGTTCTAGGTAGAGCATTTTTAACGTGTTGATATTTCTAGGAAAATGCAATTGGAATCGAACTTTGGCACTCTTGGCTTCTTATGGTGGAGTTAATTGTTTCTACTTAATCATTAGGAAGTCGGTACTGTAGCCAGAGAAGGGCCTGGTAAATTCAGAAAGTGAGTGATTAACCCTTAGTGTAGAAAGTTTTCAAGATCTAGAGGATCATACGGCTCACAGTTACCTATTTATCAAATAAAAGTAAAAATAATAATAGTAATTTCGGTAGCGCCGACAATTCAACTAAAATATAGATATTTACCAGCTTCTACCGTTCTAGAATTAGACATTGTTGTAGTTTCCTGTGTTAAAGTCATAAAACCACATCTTTCTTTAACTACACATAATAACTGTCCTCCTATTTCATGACTGTCTAATCCATCAATATCTACAATATACACATATACCATATTATACATACAGCTAGACAGGAGGGTTGGGGGTAATCAAAATGGTGACCAGCAATGTGTGAAACTATTGGTTTGGTGAGCAAGATGTTGGTTCGCTAACCTACAGGTCCTGTGTTTAACCCCAATATGGCCAAGAAATTTAATCCTGATTTAACTGTGTTTTGCACACGGGGGCCCTGGGATAAGAAGAATAAACAGAGAGAGAGAGAGAGAAATGGGGTTTAACCTCCACTCAACACAACTAGGTCATTTCAGGACTAACATATCTTTTAATTTTATTCAATAATTCGCTTACACGTAGGGGTCTTGAGCAGTGGGAGGAAACCCAAAAGGTTGAGAAGGTGCCCCTATCTCCATGTCACATATGCTCACACCTGGGCTCGAAACCACAGCGACAAGCCAGAGGTGGCCCGCCAGCTAGAGGTCGAAGCGCGGCACTCAAGACCACTAGGCCATCCCAACCCCCCTCGAATAAACAAGGTCCCGTGTATACATTGGCATGCATGTAAAAGGACCTTTGACAGTTGGAGTTTGAAATAAGAGTAGGCCATAGCGCCCTTTTCCAGGCAAAATTCTTACTTTTCTGTACCAACTGGGCTAAGACTGTTCAGGATTAGATGACAAGGATAATAGCTGGTTGAGTTTTTAATCAACAAGTAATAATTAACTCTTTGTAAATGAGCCAAATAAAGTAGCTTGATTTACCCTAACCCAGCATGTTCAGGAATCTGAGCTAGAAATTAACAGGACATGATCTGTAAAACACATGACACAATCGTATGGAATACAAGTTACTTGAAAAGTTAATTTCAGCGATATTTCGACAAGGGTTCTCCCGTCTTTATCAAGCATAGAACAATTTATGATCTCTAATCTCTGAAAATGAAATGATAAGTTTACCTTTCAACATATTGATAAGAGCAGCGTCGTCTTTCTTACTGTAACCAGCCGTTTCTAGTATATTAGTAGTTAATATCTGTACGTATACTTCACTCAACCATGCTGGTGATAAATACACAATTAAACCACTACCTAACGCTTCATCTAAAAACTCTTTCTGTAAATAAATATATACATTAAAATATTACTATTGTACTTGTCGTTTTGACCTTTCAGTACAGGATCCATAAGAGAGAGAGAGAAAGTACCGAATTCATAAAATGGAGGGAGAGAGAGACAAACACTAGGTCTTTTGGGGACTAACATATTGTTCAATTTTAGCAGCGTGAAGAAACAAGAGGAAACCCACGAAGTTAGAGAGGCAACCATACTCTGTGAGACGTACTTACCTCAGTTAATGGCAGTTCCGCAGCTTTGTTGCTATAGTAACCAATTATATTAAGTTTTAAACACAGGAGTAACGCTAGCATAGATACGGTATAAATACCATCAGCATTTAATATCACACCAGACACCAGGTCTTTAATATCGTCGCTACCACATTCTACAGACGACATTCCTATAATATATACAAATACAGTTTAATATCATCACTACCACACTCTACAGTCTGCACACGACATTCCTATACAAATATACTAATATCGCCACATTCTACTAACAACATTTCTACAAATACAGTTTAATATCAGCACATTTTACTGACGACATTACTTTAATATACACAAATACAGTTTAAAGGAGGCCACTTGAAGAAGAGTGTATCAGTTTCCATTTTTTGCAAGGTTTTGGTGAATATTCATGATTTTGGGGCGGAAGGATCGCAAAGTAAACCTACACAAATTACTACCTATAAATTCCTTTCACCAGGTCTAGAAAAAACTTGAAATGGTCAACCCCTTTCAATATTGTGGTTATAAAGATCAAGATCATCAGAATGTTACAAAAAAATGTTATAGGCCAAGAGAGAGAGAGAGAGAGAAATGGGGTTTAACGTCCACTCAACACAATTAGGTCATTTTGGGACTAACATATGGTTCAATTTTTTTTTCAATAATTGGCTTGCGCATAGAGGTCTTTAGCATTGAGAAGAAACCGGAGTGCCCGGAGGAAACCTACAAGGTTGAGAAGACGCCCCTATCTCCATGCCACATACGCTCACACCAGGGCCCCAAACCACTGCCGCAAGCCAGAGGTGGCTGGCCAGTTAGAGGTAGTAGCGCGGCACTCTAGACCACACGGCAATCCCAAACACCCTATAGGCCAAGAAATGTCAAGGATTTAACATTGAAGTCAATAGGGAAAGGATTACGAGTTCAATTGTATTGCACTTTGAGCACAACCGTTGTGGATAAAGCAAATTATAAATATACACAATATATGGAAAGTGTAGAGAAATTTCTGAAACCCAAACTCAAGAGTAACTTTTCCAACTTGTAAGACTGTACTAAAATAAACAATAATTCTATTACCTGAACAGAAATTAGAAGCGAATTGTTTTAACCCCTGATCCACATCACTGATACTATCCATATTCAGTAGTTGGGGTAAAACACGTTTAAACTGTAGCAGAAATAATTTGGCATTCTGTCGTTCAACGGCTTCAAATTTGTCTCGTAACAGTCTATGACGTCGTGCCATCTCCTGACGTTGTTCCGTCTGTAGTTGGTTCTGTATGGTTATCTTTAATTCCATCTCCTCGTCTACTTCACTGATCTGTCGACCAATCATCCCCAGTCTCTTCTTCGGTGATTCTAATCCCTGTTTGTAAAGAAGATAATAAGATTAAACAGTTATTAAATTTGTTTAAATGGAAACACAGGAATGTTCAAATCTGATAAATTTCTAATAGGTTGATGTGTGCACTTAGTTTCATAAAGATATCTTGAAACTAAGTCAATTTGTGTCCATTGAAAAACAGAATTATGCACCGGAAAGAAAACTGGGACAAAAGGTTGGACGGTATCAATTTCAATACCCCACTATGGCTTTATTGGGTACATTATAGGAGATCTTCTCAGGAAATAAAAACAGGAAGGAACTACAGACGGTATATCTTTATTACTGAGGGCCTGGAAAGTTTTTTAAAGTCGTTGGGATCGCAAGAAAAAAAATCATGGTCCTTTGCCATCTAATAAAGTACAAACAAATAGAGCACCAACCTTTGTATTTTCATCATCTGAGTCATCATCCTCTTCATCTTCTGAATTACGAGAATGACTGACAGATCCGCCATCTTCTTCTAGTATAACAGAATGACTGTTGTTTAAATCACTCGATCTGAATACATCTGAAAGTAAGGCCATTTTGAAGAGTGGTTATTAGATACCAATTGAAAAGGACGGCAATGAGTCATAGATTACTAAGTTTGGGGGAAGTAACTCTATCATAAATTTCCTGACTAACACAGGGGTCTTTAGCAGTGGGAGGAAACCAGACCAACCGGAGAAAACCCATGATACTGGACAGACGCCCCTATTCCTTGTCACGTACGACCAGGGATTCAAAACCAGCGACCGGTCACATATTTAAACTGTTCATCACAATAATATATACACTTCTGGATCATGTTATTTTAGGTAGAAAAGCAAAATTAGGCATATGCTACACCTTATATAAAGTGAACATAAACTACATCTATCATTTTTTTTAGAATTTCACTACTAAGCCTTCGTTCCTCACCTGATAATACATAAATTAATTTTCCAATATCATTCTATAAAATATTCTTACCTTTTTCAAAATCTAGATAGCAGTTATTTATTTCATCTGCTACACTCTCTGTGATCCCGTCCCCTTTACTTAATCGTTCAAGTGTACCGAGTAACTGATCAGCACAAGTAACACTGGTAAAGCAGACAGCAGTATCGTTACAATGACAAGACTCCTGTAGTGAGTCTACAATACTGAAAATACATACAATAATCCTTTATTTTCCAATTAGAACAAAATGTGGTTTAACATCCTACTCTTCTTTTCTACTGGGCTAATGAAATGAAATGGGGTTTAACATCCTACTGCTCTGCTCCGACTGGGCTAATAAAGATGGGCATACTCCAATACTCCACATTGTCCTATGGGGGGAATTTTGCCTGGGCAGTGGCACTACGACCTACTCTTATATCGAATTCCAACTGCCAAGAGATTTTTTTACGTGCCAGCTCATGATGATGGGCATAATGCTAGTAGGAAAATTTTGCCCAGACAGCAGCACTACGGCCTACTCATATTTTGGACTGCAGCCTCTAAAGTTCACAATGTAGCCCGCCCCCGAGATCATGCCAGTATTATATTATGTGTCACAGAGCAGTCAGACTGGCTGAATGTTCAGCGCTATAGAAAATGATTATTATTATTTATTATTATGATTTTGAACTTACAGTTTTAATAATGGTACATCTTGATGCATCTTGTTAGATTTCTGTCCGTTATCCTGTATTGGTGGTGCTGTTAAATCTACGACTAGTTCTGGACTAGATAATACCTGATCAATAATAAATAAATAAAAAACCTCAGGACATTCTAGAGGGACACAAATATATTATACAACACAAACTAGGTCATTTCACGACTATTTTGTGCAATGCCGGGCTAATGAAGTTGGGCAATAGATGATAATGTAGTCTGCTATCAGGGAATTTTATTGCAGACAGCCTACACCATGCGTCTACTTTGAATTCCAAATGTAGTGTGCTATGAGAGAAATTTTGTCCATTTTCACTAATCGTTTTCAAATTGAGGGTAACAAGGTCATTTTGGGACTAACATATGGCTCAATTTTAGTTCAATTGGGGTCTGCAGCTGTAGAAGAAAACCGGAGGACAGGAAGTAAACCCATGAGGCTGATCAGGCAACCCTACTCCTTGTCACATACAAGTGGAAATCAAAACCACACCAGTTGACTCAAAAACAGACCTTATGATATAAAGCGCACATGTTAAAACTGTTCAGACAACCAACCACCCTAAAACTTAGAGGGAACATCGACTATCCCGATGGTCCATAGCTAAATAGAAAAACAAGACCATACAAAACATTTTAGAATGAAAATAAAATAGGAGGATACAAACCTCGTTTATAGCTTTAAGTGCATCGAGTCTGTGTTGGGGTGGAGAATAGAGCAGCGTACGATGAAACAATGATTCTAATACTGGTCTTAAAGAACCAATATTACCCACAAGACGAACTAACTCGTTAGCTATACTAAAATATAAATACAATATGGAATGAGAGAAATGAAATGAATGAAATGGGGTTTAACGTCCTACTGTTCTGCTCAGACTGGGCTAACGAAGACGGGCATACGCCATACAGTGCTAAAATTGAAATTTTGCCAAGGCAGCGGCACTAAGGCCTATTCATATATTGAATTCCAACTGGCACCAATGTATACACAGGACTCACTCACACTGCAAGGCTTGTAATTTTGCTTGTTTGGGGGTTTTAGTGTCAGTAGCATGACTATCATCATTTTCCCCGACTGAGACTCACTGCGCGAGACAAAGTTACTTTATTAGACTAGTAAAGTAAGACGATATAGGTTTGTTTCGTCTACTAACCATGCTGTCAGTTGTCTCGTAAACTTCCGATAAATAATGCGCAGGAAGTAAACAAGAGTTTCAACTCAGGATCATTGCTGACTACGTTATCTTTACGGAGAAAAGTTCAGATAGTTCTAGTGTTAATTGGGGACTTCCAGATATTATGTTCACTCGCCAGAAACCTAGTATTTATAAATATCTGTTCGCCATTGTGTTTCAGTCACAGTGTAGAGCCTTGGACAGACCTTACGATACAGCGCCCACGTGCTAACCATTCGGCTATCCAACCTCCTGACATGCCACAGACTTTGTCAGACACACATCATCACATAACATATATATTATAATAAAAAACGTTGTGTGATATATAATTTGTGTCTGATAAAGTCTGTGGCAGGTGCCTTATGTCAAGGCTGGATCACATGTATTATTGATGGACAACAAAATGGCCCTTTAAACATTCAAAACAAACTTACAGATAAATAATTTTAGCAGTTGATATGTTTATATTTGGAGCAGACGTGGATCTGGCTGAACCTCGAGCAATTCCAACTCCTTCTTCCAAAGACAATGACTTCTGCATCAAAATACTCTTCTCAGCTTTTGGTGTTCCCAACAGAGAAATTAATCCTGGGCATAAATACTTCCTGTTTAAATAAATACAACTCTCTGTTATTTTATTGAAACATTATTTAACCCTTTAGCTTCGCAAACTGCCTGAGTCGCAAGTGCCATACGGTGTGACCAACAGACAGAGAGAGAGAGAAATGGGGTTTAACGTCCACTTAACAAATCTAGGTCATTTCGGGACTTACATGGGTTTTTTTAAAAATTTGATTTCAATAAGTCGCTTGCACATAGGGGTCTTTAGCCGTGGGAGGAAACTGGAGTTCTTGGAGGAAACCCACGAGGTTGAGGTGACCAACAGACAGACATTTGGTTCCCTTATAGGGGCAAAAAGTATATATATATATTTATCAATGTTGGAATAAGCTTGCGTGGGACCCCTGGGTAGAAATATTACTGGGGCCCTAGCATCAACAGTGAAAAGGGGAGCATATTCTGACGCATGGCCCCCGGTTGCGTAACTGGAAATTTTATCGCCCTTGGTACTCTCTACGAAAATGAAATGAAATGGAATGAATGAATGAAATGGGGTTTAACGTCCTACTGTTCTGCACCAAACTGGGCTAATGAAGACAGATGAAATGAAATGGGGTTTAACATTCTAATGTTAATCTACAGAACTTCAAGTTAAAACTGGCAATAAATAAGACCTTGGGTGACAGACGTGTCTGTTCAAAATATCAAAATGACATTCATCAACAATCCAACTAAGATTAATACGTACCAGACAAGTTCCTGGAATCCTTCATGGTATCTGATACTCAGAGGTGAATGAGACAATATCGACAGAATTCCTTCAACTAATATCTGCATTTCTGTTTTACCCTGGCCTCCAGAACTGTAAACAACAAGTTTTACATTCAATAAATGTATTAACTCAATAATTCATAGGGAATGAGAATTTTAACTCATTGTTTTACAGTCAATAAAAGTATTAACTCATTAACTCATTATTTCAGTCAATAAAAGTTTTAACTCCTTATTTCAGTCAATAGACGTATAAACTCAGTATTTCACAGTCACTAAAAGTATAAACTCTTTATTTCAGTCACTAAAAGTATTAACTCAGTATTTCACAGTCAATAAAAGTATTAACTCATTATTTCACAGTCAATAAAAGTTTTAACTCGGTATTTCACAGTCACTAAACGTATTACCTCATTTTTGCACAGTCACTTAAAGTATTAACTCAGTTTTTCAGTCAATAAAAGTATTAACTCAGTATTTTTCACAGTGAATGAAAATTTTAACTCAGTATTTCACAGTCAATAAATGTATTAACTCATTATTTCACAGTGAATGAAAATTTTAACTCATGGTTTTACAGTCAATATAAGTATAAACTTATTATTTCAAGGTGAATGAATATTTTAACTCATTATTTTACAGTCAATCAAAGTATAAACTCATTATTTCATTAAATAAATGTATCTACTATTAACTCATTATTTCACAGTCAATAAAAGTATTAACTCATTATTTTACAGTCAATAAAAGTATAAACTCATTATTTTACAGTCAATAAAAGTATTAACTCATTATTTTACAGTCAATAAAAGTATTAACTCATTTTTGCACAGCGACTAAAAGTATTAATTTATTATTTTACAGTGAATGAAAATTTTAACTCATTTTTTTCATAGTGAATGAAAATTTTAACTCATTATTTCAGTCAATAAAAGTATTAACTCATTGTTTTACATTCAATAAATGTATTAACTCATTATTTCACAGTCAATAAAAGTATTAACTCAGCATTTCAGTCAATAAAAGTATTAACTCATTTTTTCAGTCAGTAAAAGTACATATCTCAAAAAAAACACTGCAACAACTCGTTGTTTTAGTCAATAGAAAGAATAAGAATACCTCTGTGTTCCACTGATTTTTCCAGCAAAAAATCGTAAAATGGCAGTAATATCATCCATCAGGCCTTCAGCAGTCATGTAATTATTACCTAGTAAATATAGGTCACAAATATTATTATGTTAAAAATATATTCTTTGGGAAGAAACATCAGAATCTGTTCAACATATTGATTCCATTTGCCAGCTTTTCCTTTTGTAACATAATTCATTTACTTCAGATTAGATAGATATCTTTTTCAACAATTGTGGCATTTTTAGCATGTATCTAACTAGAACATCAACAAGATTTTTCAGTGATTAAGTACAATTTTCAAAGTGATAAAGGGCAATAACTCCGTGAGTAATTATAGGAAATTTTTGCAAATCAATCGGCTTCTTCGTCTCATTAACTTAAACGAGTGATCAAGGGCCTTAACTAGGGCAGTAAATTATATGAAATTGTTGCAAATCAATAGGTTTATTTATTATATGACCTTAAACACTTTGTATAGATTTTATAAGTGACCAAGGACCATAACTCTGGCAGTAATTAGTGAAAATTTTTGAAAATCAAAAAGCCTCTTCTTCTTATAACCATAAACACTGCTCATAATTTTGAAGTCAATTAATCAGATAATAACTGTATCCCCTAGTATGTCCACAAGATTTTTCACAGTGATCAAAAGCCATAACTCTGTCAGTGAGTAATATTGGAAATCATTGACATGACCTTAAACACTGTGTATAAAGCTTAAAGTCAATCGAATATTAACTTATAAACTTTAGTTTTAAGAACGACACCAGACAGATGCACAAATTGGCATGCTCGCTGAAGGAATTCCCATCAGGTGTCGCTAGTAAAAACTTGGTTCCACGTGACCCATCGACGGTAAGAAAACTGTATCTGTATTAAATTGTCAACACACGAGTTCGTAATGAATGTACAAGAAAACTGTGCTATAAGGTAATCGATGAGGTTAAGTGGGTCCGTCTCGCCTATAAATTATGTCCCTTTATCTCTAGCGAGGAGGTCCATTGATAGACATGTACCACCACATTTTAATGAATCAATGAATGACAAAATGACAGGTACCAGAGGAATTGCACCTGACAAAGTCAGAACTTGTGTCTGACATCGTCTGTGACAGGTGCCCTATTTTCAGGCTAGATAGGATCTTATTTATTACCTGCTTGTTTAAAATCAGCTAATACATTATCACCATCTTCTTCCTGTAGTATTAATTTATTCATATAGTAATCCATTCATTAAATAATTCATTAATCGGTTCATTATTTAACTCATTAATCGCTTCATTAATTAACTCATAAACAATTCATTTATTTGTTAATTAACCTGTTTATTTTCGTTAACAAATTGCTCATTATTTAATTATTTGTGTCATATTCATTTAAATAGAATAATAATCCTCAGTCAGTGGTCTAATACTAATTAACTCACTATCATGGTTTTAAATTTTAATGGATTTTCTATAACTTTACAATAAATGTATAACAATGTAACAAGTTTCTATTTATTGTATCACAAATAAGTAATATTTTGGTTAATTATCAAATAAACAGATGATCATGGAATGGTAATATTATAAATTAATTAATATTTCTTTAAAAAATAAACTGATGATCAAAATGAAATTTCACCATGTACAACCATCTTGTATAAGCATGGCCATTATCATAAGGGTACATGGTATAAACTTATAACATATGTTCATACATATCAATAGAGAGAAAGCAAAAAGCAAAGCAAGAAAAGAGAGAACAAGAGATTCAGATCACACAGCAGGCATACTTAACAATGAAACTAGAAAGATATCTTAACATTTCTGAGTCAAAGCCACACAATAATATAACGACAGTATAAATCTTGGTCACTTGTCGAACACAAGACAAAACTTAACTTTGATGGCCCAGAAAGGAAGACTGTCATTATGTGTTTCAGAACTACTGAGATTTGTTGATCTAGAATGAAGATGAAGGAGCAAGGAGGAAGAGCCTCCATTTTGTAAACCATCTCTATATAACAACAGTCTCAATATCTGAGAAAGCCTCTGCAGTGTCCAAGGCTAATTATACAAGTGCTCGTCGTATCTGGGTTTAACGTCCACTTTTAACTAGGGTCATATCGTAGACAAATATAAGAGTGCTTTTGAATTGTGAACTAAATCTGATGTTGTCAATTTCAAATCAACTGACTTAAAAAGAAACAGTAATCAACTTTCCAGTTTCACAGTAAAGTTTTCCAATTAATATATATAGATGAACAAATCAATTAAACTCCTTTTTATTAAAATATCACAAACAGATAGCAAATAAATTCTCAACACTAATTTGATTGCTTCTAATAACAAAGTAACATGGCTCATTTATCATCGAAATTGACGCCTAGTCCTTCTGAATGAAGCAAAAACCAAACTCCACTAGTGTACATATCGGCTTGCACTAGTGTACATATCGGCTTGCCAGCGCTTTACCGTAGCTCTCTTCAACGTAGCATTATCGGCCAGCGCTTTACCGTAGCTCTCTTTCCGCGTAGCATTATCGGCCAGTGCTTTACCGTAGCTCTCTTTCAACGTAGCATTATCGGCCAGCGCTTTACCGTAGCTCTCTTTCCACGTAGCATTATCGGCCAGCGCTTTACCGTAGCTCTCTTTCAACGTAGCATTATCGGCCAGTGCTTTACCGTAGCTCTCTTTCCACGTAGCATTATCGGCCAGCGCTTTACCGTAGCTCTCTTTCCGCGTAGCATTATCGAACAGTGCTTTACCGTAGCTCTCTTTCCACGTAGCATTAAAGGAGTTTAACTGATTATCAACAAAGCATGCTTACCACTGTCTCTTCCACCTCCCGCAACTTCTCTGTAAAGCTTTTTAACATTTGAGTCATAGCTGCCTTCACCGAACCCCGAACATTCTGCGAGCTTCCACTATATGTATCCACATAAACCTAGAGAGTCCAAACCAAGGGAAGTAAGCAACAGTTCACAGTAGATAGATAGGTAGAGCAGAATGGGAATTTAAGGGAGAACATCACATGATTGATTCGATATAAACTGCAGGAAACCTGGTATAATCAGTCAAACAGGACTTTTTTTTTCAAGTAGGCAAAAACAGGTCTTGTAAAAAGCGCTTTTGAAAACTTTATTTTGGTCTAAAACAAAGAGGTTCAGCTCCGTTAAGCTATGAAAAACCGGTTGAATTTTATTTATTTTAGTTAAGTCAGAATATCCTGTGTTTAAATTGATTTTATTTTTCAGAAAGGGCTTCATTCTATTATCTTCGTTTTTAAAAGCTCTATTGGCACATCAATATACCGGTAGCTAAAATTCCAAATGCTCGTCGAAACAACGGTCAATACCCCTGAATGATAGTCAACGTTGGCACAAACAGGGATGAATGTCTTGATATGGTATTGTTTTATACAATTTGTTTCTTGACTTGTGCTGGGTGATGGGGAGTTATACTATAAAGTTTATCATTGAGACAAGGAGGTGGGTCAATAGCCCAACCTCATGGATTTGTCCGAAGTCCTCCAGTTTTCTCCCCCACCTCCATGACCTAGTTTGTGTTGAGTCGATATTAAACCTCATTTTAATGTCTCACATTATCATTTTGGCTTCATTGGCCTGCCATAGAAAACCACAATGTTATCTAAGCTTGGTACACTTGTTAGATGAAGGGTCAGTGGGAACTGGTAGAAAAACCTTAAAGGACAATGAAGTAATCAGCGAGCTGAAAAATTCTCTGTGTAATTCCTGTTGTTCTCTACTTCAGTCAGTAAAAATAACCGCTTTTTATCAGCATAGGGCCTAACAATTTCTATCACATATTTAAAATTAATGGTAGTAACATTGTCCTTTAATTGACTTTTTTTTCTTTCTCAAGGCAATGGTTCATTTTAACTATACATTTAGCAATGAAACTCTAGCCCTTAAATTGATTTATTCACACTTGACATACTCCCACAACCACCATCACCAATAAAATACACCTGAGGTCACCAACAGCTGGGTCAAAGATTAAAGTTCATTCAAGATCTGTCGTGTCAAGGTCACATTACTTGATTTTCAGGGACTCAATATAAATTTAAAGTATAGCTAAAAAGTACTTTATGTATCAATTTAAGAGTTGAATTTAATTCCAAATACCCCAAGATTTATGAATTGTTTTGAACAAAAATGAAACTTAAGAAAAAATTAAAACTTTATCATAATATTAAAATAATGCATACAAAAATGCATGTGGCACAAATTATACTAGTCTTTGTTTTATTTTCCGAAAAACTATATGTCTTTTTATTAAATATTTTTAGATCTTCAAAAAAATTATTCAAGAACAGAATTGATAGCCCAAATTGATATCATAATCCCTATCAAAAATACGAAAAAAAACCTAGTCCCTTAAAATACAAATAACCCAAGGACCATAAAACTAGGCCCATAAAAATACCAGTAACCCCAGTCCCATGGAAATACAAATACTGTAAACCCTAACCCCATAAAAATACAATTACCAGTAACCCCAGTCCCATAGAAATACAAATATCCATAACCCCATAAAAATCCCAGCCCCATGAAAATACAACTAACACCTAACCCCATAAAACTACAAAATACAATTAACCCCAGCCCTAAAAAAATACAAATACCCTAACCCCCTAAAATTATCCCTATAGAAATTAATATTAAAACCCTGAATACCAAGTAAAGTGAATGAAGTTATATTAGTTAGTTTGTCGTCTGTATACCTGATGAAGAGCAGGTGGAGGTAAGTTCTCAATAATAACTCGACGTTCATGAATAACGTCTAAAAGTTTAACGAAACTATTGTACGCTACTCTTCCGGTTTCACCTTTCACATCGGCCAGGTAAATATCCAAATATAACTGATCAACAAATAAAAAATATTTACAAATTAAAAGCATAACCCTTTTGTGACCCGTCACAGACTGTGTCCATTTCTATTATAGGCCCTTATGGCAAGGCCTTCATCAGCTAATGTACGTAGCAGAGATATAACTGTAGGTCGTTTGTTATGCTGTCATCAGTTAATATAGCTGTACTATTTTTATAGGTCATTTGTTTTCAGGGTGAGCATATGATTGCCTTCATCAGCTAATGTGGTCATGCTATTCTTGTAGGTCATTTGTTATTATGGCGAGCAAGGTTGCCATCATCTTATACCATTGCTGTACTAATTTTGTAGGTCATTTGTTATGGTGAGCATATGATTGCCTTCGTTAGCTAATGTGGGCATGCTATTCTTGTAGGTCGTTTGTTATTATGTTGAGCATTACTGCCATCCTCAGATAATGTAGCTGTACTATCTTTATAAATAGGTCATTTGTTATTATGGTGAGCATGATTGACTTCATTTACTGATGAAGCTGTACTATTCCTATAGGTCATTTGTTATTATGGCTAGCAGATGAATCCTTTCATCAGATAATAATATATATATAGAGAGAAATGGAGTTTAACGGACTAACATATGGTTTAATTTTATTTCACTTGCGCGTAGGGGGTCTTTAGCAGTGGGAGGAAACCGGAGTGCCCAGATGAAACCCATGAGGTTGAGAAGGTGCCTCTATCTCCATGCCACATACGCTCACACCATGGTGAGCATTTGATTGCCTTTATCAGCTAATGTGGCCATGCTATTCTTGCAGTTCTTTTGTTATTATGTTGAGCATAACTGCCATCATCAGATAATGTAGCCGTACTATCAATGTAGGTCATTTGTTATTATGGTGAGCATGATTGCTGGCACCATATACCATAGCTGTACTATTTTTGTAGGTCACTTGTTATTATGGTGAGCATGATTGACTTCATCAGCTACTGGGGCCATGCTATTCTTGTAGGTTGTTTGTTATTATGTTGAGCATATAATGTAGCCATGTACTATGTAGATCGACGAATCCCTTTATCAGATAATGTAGCTGTGCTATTCCTATAGGTCATTTGTTATTATTGCAAACATATGCTTGCCTTCCTCAGCTAATTAAGCTGTGCTATTCCTATAGGTCATTTGTTATTATGACAAACATATGCTTGATTTCCTCAGCTAATCCTAATTATATAGCTGCGAGGTCACTTGTTATTATGGTATGCATATGACAGCCTTCATCAGATAATATAGCCATGCTAACAATGTAGGCCGTTTGTTGTTGTGTGTCACATACTTGCTATTCTGACCGGCTTAATTTCAGAGTTGGCCAACCGAGAAACTTAATAAATATACTTCATTTTTCTGACAGACTAAATGTTGGTATCAATTTCAAATTAGCTTCTATTATTACAATTCGTCCTAATTAATTCAGAATGTTTTAAGAGCCGCTTCATTTAAACATATACACTATAACATAACAACTTACTTGTGAAACTTTACAGATGACCTTGGCATTCATACACCAGCTAATAGAAAAGGTCATATTCAATAACAACTGAAACAGAATTCAAAAACATGTAAATAATGAGTAATTAATTTAAATCAAAAGTTATGTCCCACAGCTCTCTAAATCTCCCATCATGTTATTTTATACTGGCAATTTTATACGCACACATTCAGGTATAAAACTTCCAATAAATGGAAACAGGAAACAGAAACAAATGGGCGTCCTCGATAGAGATAAAGGGACATAATTTAAAGGCATGGCATTGTTTACCTTATATAGCACAGTTTTCCTGTACATTCATTACGAACTTGTGTGTTGACAAACGTTAGTTTTTGTCGTTTATATGGAATTTACTATCGCCATGGTTCTCTTACCATCGATAAGGTCATGGGCAACAGAGTTTTTACTAGCGACACCTGGTGAGGGAATTTCTTCAGCGAGGACGCCCATTACAGACGGTTGATGGGATCAATTTTGACCAAATCAAATGATATACAATATTGTATTCTATTAATTGTTAGCAAGTGCGCTGTATCATAAAGCCTGTCATTGAGTCAACTGGCGTGGTTTCAAATCCCTGGTTGTACGTGACAAGGAGTAGGGTCGCCTGTCCAACCTTATGGGTTTTCTCCGGGTCCTCCAGATTCCTCACACTGCTAAAGACCCCTACGTGCAAGCGAATTATTGAAATAAAACTAACCAAATGTTAGTACCAAAATGACATAGTTTGTATAGGGCAACAGAGTTTTTACTAGCGACACCTGGTGTGGGAATTTCTTCAGCGAGGACGCCCATTACAGACGGTTGATGGGATCAATTTTGACCAAATCAAATGATATACAATATTGTATTCTATTAATTGTTAGCAAGTGCGCTGTATCACAAAGCCTGTCATTGAGTCAACTGGCGTGGTTTCAAATCCCTGGTTGTATGTGACAAGGAGTAGGGTCGCCTGTCCAACCTTGTGGGTTTTCTCCGGGTCCTCCAGATTCCTCACACTGCTAAAGACCCCTACGTGCAAGCGAATTATTGAAATAAAACTAACCAAATGTTAGTACCAAAATGACATAGTTTGTGTAGAGTGGACTTTAAACCCCATTTCTCTCTCTCACTTCAGTGTTTTGTGACCTTCCAGAAACCTTGTTATGATCTCACTAAGCTGTATGTCAACTTAGTACATGGAGATACAATATTATTAAATTAAATTGCACACGAAATGTCAACAAAAATCAATACATTAAATTATTTAAATGACATTTAGCAATTGAACTGGAACTTCATAAACATTAAATTGTTTAAATGGCCTGGAAATAATAATTTTAGTTGTACCTAACAAAATGTAAGGAAGTAATGAACTATTGAAATAACACAAACACAACTTTATTGATAACAATCTAATGCAGAGAGAAAGAAATGGGGTTTAACGTCCACTCAACACAACTTGGTCATTTCAGGACTAACATATGGTTTTAATTTTATTTCAATAATACGCTTGCGCGTAGGGGTCTTTAGCTGTGGCAGGAAACCTGAGTGCCCGGAGGAAACCCATGAGGTTGAGAAGGCGCCCCTATCTCCATGCCACATACGCTCACACCAGGGCTCAAAACCACAGCCGCAAGCCAGAGGTGGCCGTCCAGCTAGAGGCTGAAGCGTGGCACTCTAGACCACAAGGCCATCCCAACCCCCCAATCTCATGCAACTTTAATAGTGCGATGTTTCAATAATTATTCTCTTATCGTTTGACAGGACGTATGACAAGGACAGCTGTCTAGTTGTTTGGATAGGACAAAAAAAGTAGAATAAGAGTAGGCTGTAGCGCCACTACCCGGGCAAAATTTCCCTCATAGCACACTATGGTGTACATGCCCTTCTTTATTATCCCAGTTCGGAGTAGAACAGTAGGACATTAAACACCCTTTACATTTCATTTTCACTTATCTTTATCAAGATAAACAATAATATTATATAAACAACCTGGTGACTTTTAAATTTTGTAACAGACAAGTATTCTTAACACTGCCAATACACAAAACTTTACTCTAGAGATTAGACAAAACTCTGCTCTACATAATAGGGGGGTTGGGTGGCCAAATGGTTAATGCATGCTCACTGGATCATAAGGTTTGTCATTGAGTCCTCCGATTCCCTACCTCTGCTAAAGACCCCTACATGTAATAAATGAAATATAACTGAAAATGTTAGTCCAGAAATGACCTAGTTTGTGTCGAGTGGGAGAAAACCAGAGGACCCCGAGGACCCGGAGAAAACCCATGAGGTTGGACAGGCGACCCTACTCCTTGCCTAGTAGAGATATGTTGTATACAGTATATATTACTATCAGTTATAGTTAACATATACCATTGGTCTAAAGGTAACAGGTGTGGAGATTTCTATTAAAATAAACACGCGTAACTTGCTGCCTCGGATATTATCAATAATAAAATTACTAATAACATACCTGACATGATTCAATAACACGGAATTTAATTATAATGTGTGTTTCATAGTTTTAATTTTAATATTTCGATTTATTAATAGATGTTACTAGCATGGTCTAATAAACTCTTGCCGAACACTAAAATAAATGGAAGTCGCGGTGGCTCAGTGAGTAAAACATTGGCTCGTTGATCTGGAGGTTCTGTGTTGAATCCCTGCGTCGGCCGAGTAAGTTCATCAGGATTTTCTGATGTGGTTCCTCCTTGTCTGTGCTGAAGGATGGAGGAATTGGCCAGAGACAATGTATATTCATTCGGATGGGACAAAAAACAAAGGTCCTGTCGCCACATTTGCAAGCTGGCTGGGACTCTTTTTTTCCACAAAATACATAATGGTGCAATATCAGTCACTGGATGAATTGAATTAATTTCCAGGATATCTGAATTTATAATTTGACATCATTCAGGGCCTTGTAGACGGACAATTTCACCCAGTAATATGAGAGGCTATTTCCCTATAGAACTAAGCATCAATTGGGTTATGATGGCTGAATGGTCTAATATGTGCGCTTTACATCGTAAGGTCTGTTTTCATAGAGCAATTTCTCTCTCTCTCAGTTAGATATCGACCATCTACTGAAGGAAAACAAAGGCTATATGCATTAACTAACATACCTTCATTATTTCTACCTGCACCTCTTCAGGTAAATTAGGTGTAATATAAACTAACTTACCTTCATTATTTCTACCTGCACCTCTTCAGGTAAATTAGGTGTAATATAAACTAACCTACCTTCATTATTTCTACCTGCACCTCTTCAGGTAAATTAGGTGTAATATAAACTAACCTACCTTCATTATTTCTACCTGGACCTCTTCAGGTAAATTAGGTGTAATATAAACTAACCTACCTTCATTATTTTTACCTTCAGGTAAATTATGTGTGATATAAACTAACCTACCTTCATTATTTCCACCTGCACCTCTTCAGGTAAATTAGGTGTAATATAAACTAACCTACCTTCATTATTTCTACCTGAACTTCTTCAGGTAAATAAGTTGTAATATAAACTAACCTACCTTCATTATTTTTACCTTCAGGTAAATTATGTGTGATATAAACTAACATACCTTCATTATTTCCACCTGGACCTCTTCAGGTAAATTAGGTGTGATATAAACTGTATTTAACACCTGTACAGGTAGCAACTGTTCTTCTGCTGTCTCAAAACTTGATTGAAATCTCTCATCATTTAATAAATCCTGAAATATGTAAAAAAAACAAACAGATGATATGGCAGGGAATGAAAGTAATAGTAGGCAAATTGTAGCTTATAGTATGAAATATTTCATGACTTAAATAACAAATTTTCAAAACTTTAGCCACACTAAAATGTACCCAAATTGATTATTTAACATTTAAATAAATCTGCCTTTTGCAGGTCTTTCTTTGAGACTTAAATGTTATAGGAATTACTAATAAGACACTTATTAACATGACAAGACCATAATTAACTCTCAATGCCATTGAATGGCTCTGATTTTAGGTGGATTTAAACTGTTTGGCCATTTAAAATGGTGGAAGAAAAAAACCCAGTTCCAGTGCACATGTAGCTGTACACAAGAAAACCTCCTTGAAAGCGAGATATTGACGAAGGATGGAGGGGTAACTCTGGTAAAGTAAAGTAGGACATTAAAGCTCTTTTCTTTTCATTTAGAATTCAAATTACACAAAGTGATCCTTTACATGTATATTTAATTTGAGTTCATAGCCTCATATTCTTTAAATGGTTAAAAATACAATATTAGGGCTTACGTGGAGTCCAGCGAGGGCATGGGTCATCAATTTCTTTGATCTTGATTCCAAGGCCTGTTGTATTGGTTCTAGACATCTTTCTCTCAGTTCATGTGTTGGAGTAGAAGACAATTTTTCTGGTGATTCTAATATCTCTGTAATAATATTATATAACATTTACTATAATACAACAACCATAATAAACCTTAAAACATTTTGTCATATTCAAAGAGAGAGAGAGAGGGAGAGAGAAATGGGGATTAACATACAGGACATACACTCGACACAAACTAGATCATTTCGGGACTTACATATGATTTTGATTTTATTTCAATAATTCGCTTGCGCATAGGGGTTGTCTTAAACAGTGGGGGAGGACACAGAGAAAACCCACAAGGTTGGACAGGCGATCCTATTCTTTGGAACATAAAACCGGAGATTTGAAACTCATTGAAGGCTTTATGATACAGCATGCACATGGTAACCATTCGGCCAACCAGCCCCCTCAAAGGATTCAACACTGTAGCGAACTGGGACCACCAGGCTAGCAAGCCAGCTTCCTACTCACTAAGCCATGAGTCCAAACTCAAAACATATAAAAGTCTATGTATTATTCAATGGATTTAACATAGTTTTAATAGTACAATAAAATTTTATATACATCAATCAGCTTTTCACTAAATGTCATTGAAACAATTTAAAACTAATAAATGGGGGAAATCAAATTATACCCTGTAGATATTATCTATTTGGTTTGTTTTAAATCAAATAATGTTATGTTGATGTGCAACCACATACTAGTACAGTCTGACCTAGTGAGTACTGATCAAGTTAGGGAACAGCCTGATTGTTGGAAATGGAGTCTATTTTTAAACCAGTTTATCAAGCTGTTGGATTTATGACATTTTTGGAATTAAATACGGAACTATTTTTATTTATTTCATTTATGTGAACGACTAGACACTCTTCCTTGACAGGCTCTTCGTCCTGTACAAAGGGAAATGCGTCAGAAAATCCTGAAGAACTTTCTCGTCCAACACTGGGAGGGAACCAGTGAGCTCCTAGCTGGTTAGGGAGCCAGCATCCAGTGAACCAGCATCTTACTAGCTGAGCCACTGCGGTCCCTGAGTAGCCTATGTAGTTGGTTTAGCCGTTGATCTTAATGATTGGGTAAAGAGCTGACAGTTCTCGCTATATGATCGTTAAAAATAGATAATGTAGAGGGAACATGTTAAAAATTTCAGCTAATCGTCATTCCAATTACTGTATCCTCGATTGTCATTGTGACCGTTGTCAGGATTATCCATTTTAACGGTTATAAATCATAATCCCCCAAAATCAGACCTACATGTATCAGATGGCAACGAGAGTTGATTATGATCTTGTCATGTTAATAAAGGTCTAATTATAACATTTAAGGCCTAAAGAAAGACAAGAAGAAGAGAGAGACAGAGAAATGGGGTTTAACATCCACTCAACACAACTAGGTCATTTCGGGACTAACATATGGTTTTAATTTTTTATTTCAATAATTCGCTTGTGCATAGGGGTTTTTAGCAGTGGGAGGAAACCTGAGTGCCCGGAGGAAACCAACGAGGTTGAGAAGGCGCCCCTATCTTTATGCCACATACGCTCACACCAGGGCTCGAAACCACAGCCGCAAGCCAGCTGTGTCTGGTCAGCTAGAGGTCCTCCAAGCACAGCACTCTAGACCCCCCTTAAGAAAGACAATCGAGATTTAGCTCTTGCATAATGCCTGCCTGTTTGACAATGCAACAAGAGAATCTCTGTTTACGATCAACAACCTTGACCTTGTAATGTGAATAGCATGCAATATAAATTCATTAACACGATTAATAACCAGGAGCATGTGAAAGTAGAGAAATGTAATAGCTTGTTTCAGCTAGTCAAGCTAAATATAGGATAAACTATAACCTGTAATACTGTAATAGGTGTGACAACAGATGGCTGTATGTTTCAATCAGTCAATGGTTTGTCAGTATTTATTTATAACCAACATGTTAAATTAGCAACTGGCAATATACAGGAGAGAGAAGGAGGGAGAGGGAGAGAGAGAGAGAGAGAGAGAGAGAGAGAGAGAGAGAGAGATGGGGTTTAATGTCAACTCGACACAAACTAGGTCATTTCTGGACTAACATATGGTTTAATTTTATTTCAATAATTTGCTTGCACGTATAGGTTTTTTTGCAAGTGGGAGAGAAAGAGAGAGAGAAATGGGGTTTAACAACCACTCAACACAAACTAGGTCATTTTGGGACGAAAATATGGTTTGATTTTATTTCAATAATTCGCTTGCACGTAGGGGGCTTTAGCAGTCGGAGGAAATGGGAGGACCGGGAGAAAACCCACAAAGCTGGACAGGCGACCCTACTCATTGCCCCGTACAACTGGGGATTCGAAACCACGCCAGTTGACTGAATGACAGTCTTTATGATACAGTACAGTGCACACATGCTAACCATTCGGCCATCCAACCCCCCCAAAATACATGAACATTAGTAGTAGTAGTCTGCACATCGCCATGGTAAATAAATTATTAGAATATGTCAACAATTTTCTTTTGTAGCTAATTATACCATAAACAGGCATTATGCAAAAGCTAAATTTAACTATTGCATGTCTTTTTTCAGGCCTATAATGTTACATAAATTAGTAATTAGACATTAATTAGCATGACAAGACCATAAGCAACTCTCAATGCCATCCGATGACTCAGATTTAAAGTAGTAACACCGCTGTATTGGCAAATTTCAAAATTTCCCTAATAGTCGGCCTACATTGCATGGCATATGCCCGTCTTCACTGGACTGGAAGGAGTCGAAATTGTAGGATGTTAAACTCCATTTCATTTCAAATTTGATGATCATACAGAATAATATCAGAATTTGTTGAGAATTTAAATTCTTATAAATAAACCACAGCAGGATAATTGTCACAAGTTAACATTATATCATTCCATGTTCAAACGTTCTTCTAAACATGTGAGTCATGATGACAAACATTAAACATACATTATGCAAGAGCTAAATCTGCCTATTGTTTTCTATCTTTAGGCCTGAAATGTTATCTAAAGTATTAATTAGACATTAATTAATTGATCAACTCTCGATGGCAAAAAATTTCTCCGATATTAAACAGATTAAAATGGTTCAGTGATACTTTGATTTAATCTAATATTGATGACCAAGACTTAGCTTTTATCAACCAGTACGGTGGTTGAAATTATTGTACGCGTCTGTCAAACCTTCGCTTGCAATAGAGTAATTTGAATGAAATTATTTATTTTTCATTATCTACTTTCGAACTATTATAGCAAGAATCATAAATGGCTAGTTCTTTATCTAAATCTTACATAATATTTCTTTAAATTCTTAGCAGGATAATTGCCACTACCGGTATATCATTCCATGTTCAATCATTTCTTTTTAGTTATCGGTGTGGTTCCCCTTTGTCAGTGATGCAGGACGAAAGGCCTGATAAGGACAACTGTATAATCATTCGAAATTGGACAAAAAAACAGGGTCCCTTGTACACAATGGCATGCACATAAAATATCCCATGACAGTTAGAATTTTATATAAAAGTAGGCTGTAGTGCCGCTGTCCTGGCAAAATTTCCCTCACAGCACACTGTATGGCGTATGCCCTTTTAGCCCCTCTGTCTTTCTTCATTAGACCAGTTCGGAGCAGAACAGTAGGATGTTACAACCCATTTCATTTCATTTCATTTCATTTTTTCTAGATACTTGTGAGTTATGATGAGTCAGAGAACAAACATTTTATTGAATTGCCATTTGGAGACCAACCGTACCACTCAATTTTCAATTTAAACAAATCGTTATCCCACAGAACAAAAAATCAACAGATATAGAGATCAACAATTTGCTTTTGGGCATAATTCAATGAGGTTTAACCATTTTGAATGCTGTGATGTTATGATAGAAAAGTTATACTTCAGGGGCCTGTTTAACAAATTTTTAACTAAGATAAAATCCAAATTTTAGTAATTTGATTGGATAATATTAGATTGATTTCAGTACTTAGCCAATAAAAATTGAAGTATCTACTAAAATTTGGATTTTATCTTGAGTTAAGATTTCGAGAAACATGGCCCTGGATTACCATTGATAATGTGTATTTCTACTGCTTTTACTTTAAGTACTTACCTAAAGCCTTTGTACACGACTGTTTTATAAAAGCTAGTTTCGGTGTCGAGGTTTCTTTGGACAATTTTCTTAACGTTTCCTCCATCTCTGCAAATTTTTACTGCAAATCTTCCAAGTTAAAATCTCAATCAAAGGTCCCATATCATTTTCTCTTCAATCTAAAAACAGTAATTAGATCATGGTCATGGACCTTATAATAACTTCCAATACGCCGTCTCAAATTACCGCGTGGTGCCCATCGCTGGTTAGGTCATATAGTATAGCCGTTACCATTCCATGTATTATAAGGTCCATGAATAAATCTACAGATTCTAAACTGCTACTAAAATAATTTGATGCCGACTAATACAACAGACGAATTATGCTGGGCCTGACAAATCCTGAATTTGTGACTGACCACACAAGGTCTGTGAGTGCGACAGGTGCCTTGTTTAAAAGACATGTCGACATGTAATCTTTATCAACTAAAGATATAAATAAGGACTCACTCCTGTCAGACATTATTTTAGCTAATAAGTACGCTCAAGCAGCACTAGAAAGTCTTAACTCAAAACAAACTAATAATAACAAAACAATAATATTACCCCTAGATCTACATGCTGGTTAGTTACTTTAAGTAACGTCCTTTAGAGCCTGATGTGCTGATCGCTGGCTCTGCTTTAGCGGATACAATTTACATTAAGAAATAACTACATGCTGGTATACATTATAGTAGGCCTACATAAAAATATTTTAGTTGATTATTGCACCGAATCAGTGAATGCCTCTCCAAAACAAATTCTTTTAACAATATTACTAATTAAATGCACAATACCACTCTTGCCGGCTTGACAGGTACAGAAAAAAACAATTAGCCTTATTTTAAAGATGTTTAAGTGTCCTACCTGTTGTGTAAATTATCCATTACATCCTATTTAACTTATCCAGAGGGTTCAAAAATATGTTTAAATCTAAGTTGCATTTGAAAGTGTTTACAAAAAGCTTTTCAAACCATGTACGGTACTCATGTAGTTGAATTTTTCCAATTTTTTAAATTCGGTGTGTTAAGATGAAATTTGTATCATCTTTGTATCATCAAATAATTGGAATATTGTAAAATAAATAGAACAATTTGTTGAGCAGAATAATGATTGGGGTATATATTATTCAGTTTACGAAAGTTACAACAAGAGTGGTATTGCGGCTTTAAAGCAACAAAAAAAATTACCTCTACTCTAGCTAGATGTAGGTACAACAGTTTTTTAGCTAATAAATGTTATTCTGCATTGATAGTCTATGTCTAACCTAAAACAAATTGTTAACAAAACCTGGTACAGCTATCGATTAACGCATTTCTATCGATGACAGATGTCAACTAAGCACTCAACCTGCTCACACCAGCTCGCCTGACACATCACACAATTAATAAACAAGCAAACAAACAAACCATTTTATTCTTCTTGAATGCAGATTTACAAACTGCCAACACTTTTAAAGATTTTAGCGCAATCAATTTTCTGAACCTGTTGCATATTTTACGAAAAAATGCAATAAATATGTTGATAATTTTTGCTTGATAAAAATTCGTCTGTAAATTTTCTTGCGGTGCCTTGCTCTATTGTCGCTTCAACATCATCAAATGTACATGCAGAAGGCTGCTTCAACGTTAACAAATTGAAGGGAAATAACTCCATTTTCTTTTCTTTCCGAACATTTTTTCTGAATCAATCATTCTTTGGAATTGGAATGGGACATGTAAGGTGTCAACACAATATTCGGGTATTTTGAGACTAACACGAGACTAAATTTTAATTCCTTGGTTATCAGTTCCTAATCTCCAAATTCCAACTGCACTTTCATGTGCACGACAATGACAATGTGTACATACTACATAGATAGGGGAACGTCATTTTTTTTGTTCCACCCAAACAACTATGCACTTTCCCTGTCACCTCACGATGGACGCATGTGATGAAGTTCATACCTGGGGCATTCTATTCAAGAGACGCCAGTGCTGTGCAGCTTTACTACCATGGCTCCTAAATGCTGAAATGAAATGGGATTTAAACTTAACATCCTACTGTTGTGCTCAACTTAGGCTAATGAAGACAGGCATACACCTATGACGGCTTACTTTTATATCAAATTCCAACTGTCAGGGATTTTTTACAATGCGTGTTGTAGATAACAATCTGCTTTTTGTATTGTAACAATATTTTCCCAGGACTTCTGACTGTGATATAAGACATGTATCAAAATTTCTGGACAGCTAGAAAGTTCATTTTGTTTCTGCAAGACATTCAGATCCGAGACATCCAAACTGTTTTTAGAAAATGCAGCGGAAAATATGTCTGCATCCTTTGGTAAATGTCCTTTCATTCAGAAGTCACATTTGAAACTATTTCACCAAACTGAATCTTCTAGTAGGACGTTAAACCCCATTTCATTCATTCATTCATTATCTAGGGGCCTTTGATTAAATAATTAAGCAAACCAAATCTTTTTAGAAAATTTCTTTATTTATGATTAAATTGTTTCTTGTGATCTGTTTACAATGTATAACATTGAATTATTTGGCTTGTAATAATTCCACATTTTGTGACTAAATGAACAAAGTTGTCAGTCAGCTGTAATGCAATTTCACAGTTTTCTAAAAAATCAAAAAAATCTAATTCTACATACAGCTAACCATTTGACCTTTTCATCTACGAAGACTTCGATCGATGCAAACAATGGGCAACTGATGTCAAATTATTAAAGCATTTTCTTTCTTCGGATAAGTCTTGTAGCATCAAGAAAATCTAAATTTTGACATATAAATGGACAATGTATGTTCAAAGATGTTGTACGACTTGATCAAAGATAAAAAATAATTGCAAAACCTTAAATTATAAAGATATTTCACCATCTTGAGTTATAGCTTTGTTTTGTGTTCACAACTCTAAAAGTTACAAGAAATGGAGTTGAACATGTTACCTTTAGCATCAACTGGGCTAATGAAGAGAGAGAGAGAGAGAGAGCAGCGGCGGCGCCAGCCGGTGCTGAGTGGGGGGGTAAAAAGCTATGGGGATTTTTACTTTTTAGCCACGCCCTTTTTGCTTAGGGAAACGCCCTTCTCCAGCTATTGGATACACCCGTTTTAGGTCGAGAAAAGCCCTTTCTAACATGTGATGTTGCACTTTAATATAATATAATGCACAAAAAATTTTATGTCATTTATAGCCAAATTGGGATGGGTATGATTTTCAAAAATGGCTCTGCCACTATGTAGCCAGGAGTTGCTGAGTAGTTGTAATAAAAAGATTGGCGAGCGTAGCGATCCAAAAAATTTTTGGGAGGGGGGAGTGGTCTTTTATGAAAATTCAAAATGTGATGTTGTACTTTAATATAATATAATGCACAAAAAAAGATCCTACCCCCCCCCCCCCATAAATTTTATGTCATTTTTAGCAAAATTGGGATGGCCATGATTTTCAAAAGTGGGGGGGTAACTACCCCCCCATACCCCCCGTGGCTCCGCCACTGAGAGAGAGAGAGAGAGAGAGAGAGATGGGGTTTAACTCCACTTGACACAAACTATGTCATTTCAGGACTAACTTATGGTTCAATTTCATTTCAACACTTTGCTTGTGCGCAGGCATCTTTAGCAGTGGGGGAGGAAACCGGAGGACCTGAAGAAAACTCCTTGTCTAGTACAAGCGGGGAATCATACCCACACCACTTGACTCAATGATAGACCTTATGATGCAACTCGCACGCCACCCAATCCCCCGGAATTTTGGAGAATAGCTTCTGTCAGAATGTTGGCCAAAGTGTAGATTAAAAAAAAAAATATGGTAAGAGCGTTTTTTTATTGGCAATGTGACAGTACTGGTTATAGGATTACAACTAATTTTCAATTCTTTAAATTATTTTTCGTCACTGGTGATAATGACTAATATTTTATTCATTTTTTATTAAGAAACTGACCCTTGGTCTGCTGCTATTTTTCAGATATATAATACACTATAATATATATATATATATAATTCTCATACACATATCAAAAAAACTAGGAATTAAGCAGTTCTGGATTTTAAAAAAAATGACAAAAAAATGGATAAAAGATGAGATGAAGATTAATTAAGTTATTTTGTACATCTTCTGTTGTGTATATTTATCGATATATAAAATATAATTTTCTAGGTTTTTAGTACTGTACAATATATTTCATCTTCATGATATTAAGATAATACGACTGATACCTTGACTGCAATAGCTGACAAAAATTATTTCAAGATGAGACATTAAAGTTAGGCCAACAGGCATATCTTGAGTTTAAAATTAAACTAAGCCTGGTATTGAGGCACCAGTCACAGGTATTATTTGGTTTGGCAGAAATTCCGAAGACATTAATGATAGACCAAAAGCCATTTTTAGGGTTACACCAAGACTGGTAATTACGGTAGTCATCAGTCACAAATTATTACAATATGAGGCATAACTGCTGTGGTGCGAGTCATTTTGTCAGACATAGATTTGTCTAATGTTTGTGTTTCTATGGATACCTACTAAAATCTTTACTTCCATGGTTTACCTGTCTATATGTAGTCAGTTAAAATCAGAAACCCAATTTCAAAATTTGATGGGGATATTTTGGGACTAACATATGTTGCGCATTGGGGTATTTAGCAGTGGGAGGAAACCGGAGAAAGATGAAATGGGGGTTTAACAGCCTACGTTTCTGTACCAACGAGTGTACTATGAGGGAAGTAATCCCAGACGGGGGCAGTAGGGCCTACTCTTATTTCAAATGCCAATGGTTCTTTTATGTGCACATGGACGTTGTTGCAAATTCCATGTCCACTAAAGCAGTCAAGGTATTCAATGTGTCATTATTATTCGACATCATCAAGATGCATATAGGGTTAATAATATGTAAAAATTCTTCATAAAACGATTCAATTTTTCAACCTAAACAAGAAACCAGGCCTACTTCTATATTTGATTTTTTAAATAATCTTTATTTAGATCGTGTGTTATGAATTTTTTAAGATTACATAATGAATGAAATGTCTTGAGACAATGGGAGGTTTCGATTGAATATTCTGGAATTAAATTTTCTCAATTCCACGATTAGTGAAAAAAGTTCAACTCTTCTAAAAGCGTTTTTCAAGAATTAAAGACATCTTATCATGTAGATGTAGGCATTTACAATGAAGGCAATATTTCCAAACTAAGGCCGATTTCTTCACAGTAAATTCAAAGTGGATACACAGGGAATTGAACCGTTTTCAAACATGAATGATGTGAAGCATTATCTATACTACATTAAAGGCCCAATAACACTCTTGTTGTAACTGAATAATATTCCCAATCAATATTCTGGTCAACAAATTGTAATATTTGATTGGAAAAATTCAACTACATGGTTTGAAAAGCTTTACGTAAACCTTTTCAAATGTAACTTAGATTTGAAAATATTTTCGAACCCTCTGGAAAAGTAAAATAGGATGTAATGGATAATTTACATAACAGGTAGGACACTTAAACATCTAGGCTATTTTTTTTCTGGACCTGTCAAGCCACCAAGAGTGTTATTGTCCCTTTTAGACATGAAAAGAGCTAGGGTGATGGAAGGGTTCATACACAAAGTAGGAAATGCTTTATCTGTAACACCAGACAAATTTCTCCATAGATGTCTGTAAATTTACTTATTTGATCTGATGCAAATTACTTGTTATCGATTACTGCCACAGCTTGATTCAAAATACAACCTTAAGTAAAGTCACCTATAGATGTGACACTGCTACTTAACAAGAACCATCGTACTATCGACCAGGAACTGAGTATAATGTCATCGCAATCATCTTGGAATTGTGACAACATATAAAAATTCAAAGAGCACAATTGTCCAAGGAATAGACATGCCAAATTTCATTTTGATTGTAAATGAATTGGCAGAGCCTTAGTTTTTTTAAACAAGCTTAGTAGCCGCCTTTGGACGACCAGTTCCTTGTCCAAAAACACTTCACAAAATACCCCCAGCCCTTTTGACAATTATGTTCTAAACAAATTAACCGTGGTTATGTTCGTGGTTATTTTCTATATAAACAAAAAAAAAACATGCTATTTGTATTAACATATATTCTTATTTTAAACTTTTTATTGTTTTGTAATTTTTTACAAATTAATATCACAAGCTTCATCTAATATTTTTAATAGAAAAATACTTTTTCTTTCAAAAAAAAAAAAAAAATTAGTCCCAGTATATAAAATTTAAAATTGGTCGTAAGAAATAAACATGAAAATTTCAAAATAAATATAAATCAATTTATCTTCAAAGGTTGTAGTAAATAAAGCAAGAAATTATTGTCGCATATTTGTCTATATGCCCAGGTCGAATTCATGAAAATTTATAAACTCAAATATTTCAAAAACTTAACTGGCGAATAGCTAAATATTTTCTGAGAGCCAATAATAAAACCGAATCTTTTAAGGTCAAATTTACAAGGCCCAAAATTTCATTTTGATCTAGGCACAAATTTGCCAGAATGTAAATAAAGTTGCCTAACATCTGATCATTCATAATAATTTCATGGTTGTATATGAAACATGCAACGAAAATTTCTTGCTTTACGTTTAAATTTTGAGTACTAAAGGATTACCGTAGAATGTACAATTTGCGTAGATTTCATATACATTTATCTATATATATATATATTTATTTATATATTGTTAATAAAAATTAATTTTTTGTCATTTTCCCAAAACAATACAAAACAAAACATCCTAATATGCTGACAGGAATCTGAAGCAATGATTTAGGAGATGAAATGAGTAAATAATTCAGGCCTTATCCACAACTAATTCTAATTCATTTTGTAAAACTTGAGATAAGTTTAAACAAAACTTTCTATTTGAGCCAATCTAATATCAATTTTGAATCCAATAAGATTTTTTAAACCTGGACTTAAACTCTTTTTTTTTTTTATAAAAGTAGAAAAAGAAAAATTTGATTAAAATGTTAAAGATATATGAATTGAAATGAAAACTGGAAGATCGGAAAAGAACAGGATTTTCAATGACGATATTACTTGGCTCGCTCTAATGAAGATATATCTAAAAGTTTCGTAAACAGCTTATAAGTGCTAATTATTTATACAAAATGAGGGCTGCAATTCCAACAAGAAAAAGTGCCCCTCAATTCATCATTTCAATACCTTACAGAAGACCACATAATCGGTCAATCAAGTCTGGAAATGAAAAATTTAAAAGTACTTTTTTTCTTGATTGAACACAGTCCCTCGTGTTATTAAGCTGTCCACTCTATATTTAGACAAGGAATATTCATACTACTCAGCGACAAAATCTGTAAAACCGTAACGTCCTTATTTTGTACAATTGAAATCCTGATGTGTTGAACGGTAACGGGCCTGGTTATATATTTATATATATATATTTTATTATATTTAATAGTTTTTATTCACATTGATTCGAACTCATCCACCCGACGTTTAGTGTTTCCCTGTCGAATTTGTTTTAATGTTTTGTATTTATCGCGGCCAGCTTTCACATTAGCTGCATGAAGTTGGTCAGTAACGGAAACCTTTTCTTCCTCTTTAGATTCTTCTAATTCTTTACTTAAGGCCTGAAATTTGAAAGAAAAAGATGGGTTAAATCAAAATTTGGATCATTTTCAAGTCACGCACCTATTCTTGGACATGAGGTTCAGTAGTCAAAGGTAATCTCAGGAGGTAACAAGAAGACTTGGAGAAAACCCATGAGGTTGGACAGACGACCCTACTCCTTGTGACATTTAAGCGGGGAATAGAAACCATGTCACTTGACTCAATCACAGATCTTATTATATCATCGTGCATTCAATCACCCAACCCGTCACCAGAATAAAACCCTGGACCATTTGTTAAGCGAGAGAGAGAAATGGGGTTTAACGTCCACCGGCACAACTAGGTCATTTCGGGACTAACATGGTTTAATTTTATTTCAATAATTCGCTTGTGCGTAGGGGTCTTTAGCAGTGGGAGGAAACCGGAGGACCCAGAGAAAACCCACGAGGTTGGACAGGCGACCCTACATGTGTTAAGTGACTTAAGAACTCGACAAACCTTTAATTGTTGTTGAATACGTTTGTCTTTTTCTGCTTGTGTTATCCTTTCTTCTTCAGGACGGGGAAGTTCCTCATTTTCATGTACATCTAATTCAGCACCTGACAATAGAAAATAGAATATGGAATGAAAGGAGGTTTAAAATGTTGTCAACCAAATACTTAAGACTAACATATGGTATAGTATGACGGGGCTAACAAAGACCAGCACATAAAGCGCCGTGTACTATGAGGGAAATATTGCCCGGACACAGCACTACAGCCTACTCTTATATCAAATTAGAACTACCAAGGGATTTTTAACGTGCATGCCAATGTGTACAAGGGACATTCAGGGGTTTTTTTTCAGCCCATCCAAAGACTAGACAGCTGTACTTGTCAGACTCTCCTTCCTGCACCACTGACAATGGGAAACAATGCCGGAAAATCTTGGAACTTTCTCAGCCAAAATTGGGAGCGAACTCACAACCTCTCTTAGCTACGGTGGCTCTACTTAACATATAAAACTAACAATGCTAGAGGTGAAATTTGCCCAAGACAGCAGCATTTCTAACTATACGAGATGTTTTTCTTTGCCCTGCCATCTGGTTTAACAAGCCACCGTGGCTTTCTAAATAATCTTAACAGGAACCAATAAAAGAGAGAGAGAGAGAATGGGTTTAATGTCCACTCGACACAACTAGGTAATTTCTGGACTAACACATGGTTTCATTTTATTTCAATAATTTATTTACGCGTTGGGGTCTTTAGCAGTGGGAAGAAACTGGAGGACCCGGAGAAAACCCACGAGGTTTGACAGGCAACCCTACTCCTTGCCACATACAACCAGGGATAATGCCAGTTGACTCAATGACAAACTTTATGATACAGTGTGCGTACGCTAACCATTCAGCCATCCAACCCCCTGGGAATCAATAAGGAATTTGAGTGAAGACTAGTCTTGTAGATAATGACTTACCATATTGGGAACCAGCCTCATCATTTTCATCATGTTCATTTTCTCTAATATGAAGTTGACTCTGTAAAGTCAACAGCTGTTCTTCCTTCTCCTGATCTTTCAACAAAACTTCACTCAATTTATTTTCTTTCTCTAGAGCAGCGAGACGAGCGCTTTCTAAATCTTCCTGTAGTTCAGCCATCGATCTCTGTTTTACCTCTAGCTCGGATGATCGGGCCTCTAGATTCGACTGGGCAGCTTCAAGTTCAACCAACTAAATAACAAAAACCAAAACATACATTTAGAAATGCATAAAATTTTCTTCCAGCGACTGAGTTCACAAACTACATGTAGGTCAAACATCAAAATATGGTACAATTTTATTTTAATCATTCGATGGCATGTGCGGTTCTTCAGCTGTGGGAGGACACCGGAGGACCTGGAGAAAAGACACAAGATTGGGAAAGTGACACTTCTCCCTGGTACATATAAGTTTGGGATCAGAGCCACATCACTTAACTCAATGACAGGCCCTATGATCTTAAGACTGGGTTGGACCACATGGGTAAGAACGCAACCCAATACCAGTCTACATCGACATCCAACTGTCAAGGGATCTTGAACATGCACGACAATGTGTACACGGCACCTGTTTTCCGACCCATCCAAACGACTAGACAATTGTCTTTGTCAGGCTCTTCGTCCTGCATCACTGACAAGGGGGACCACGCCGGGAAATTGAATGAACTTTTTCTCGGCCAATGCAGTGATTGAAGAAACAGAAATCATCAATGTTACTTACCAATTTATCTCGGCTTTCCTGTTCCATGTGTTTAGCCTCCTCTAATTGTTGTCGTAGTAACTCGGCTTCACGAGCCTGTTCATCAACCATACGTTGTAGTGTTGACATATCATCTACACTCTTCTTCTGCAATTCTTCACGAGCTGAAGGTAATAAAATTTAAAACGTGAATGCTGGGTCAAGGGATTATATAGGCTTTTCCCGGTTACCTAACCCTAATATTCAATAAAATATTGTTTAGAAAAAAAACAAAACATGAATGCTTTTCTTGGTTTTTAAGCAAAGTATCCGAAACTTGTTATTTCTGTATGTACTATCTTGGTATTGTCTTTACAAAATGAAATGGAGTTCAACGTCCTACTATTCTACACAGACTGGTCTAATGTAGATGGGCATACAGTGCTATAACTATAAGGGAATTTATCTGAGACTTGTTTTTTCTGTATGTACTATCAGGGTATTGTCTTAAAATGAAATGAAATTGAGTTCGACTTGGCTGATGTAGATGGGCATAGAGTGCTTTAAGGGAAATTTTGCCTGGACTGCAGCACTGCGTCAGTATGAACACAGGACCTCAGTTTTTGCACCCCATTTAAACGACTAAATGTGTAAATTGTCAGACCCTATTTCCTGAATCACGGACAAGTGTTGTAATGAGTCAGATAAGCAAACTTCCCTTTATTTTAAATAAAATATAGCCCTTTAAAAACTTTTTTTGTTTTAATGTATCAAATAGATCAATAAGAAACTAAATGTAAATTTTTGTGTTTTTTTGGATAAAAGACATTTCTCATAAACAGTGATTGAGAGCGCTTTGTGAAAGTGGGGCCTGAATAATAAAATTAATACCGTCTCTATCATTCTTCTGTTGGTCTTCCAACTGGCGTAATTTATCTTCTAATTCCTTCCTCTTTCTTTCCATCTCTAATCTTTCTAATCTCAATGTCTCCATCTGAGCTCTAAAAAATAAAATCAATAAATGATTAAAATGGCCGATTATTATTTACATTTTTTGTGACAATATCACATTTTTGATGGCATAATCCAAAATAATTAAGAAAACAAAATATTAACTGTCTGCATTCAATTCACAAAACATCTGTAAGCAATTGTTGACATTTTAATGTGGCCGTATAAAATATGGCCAATCAAACAATTACACTGTAACACTACTGTAATACTGGCTTGCTTTTATTGTCTGCAATGTTGCTTAATTTTTAATACATATCTTTGAAAAAACTGAACAGAATTGAAACCTTTTAGTCGAACATTTCTTTCATTATGAAATACTGGACTACAAAAGGTTAGGACTTGTACCTTTCTTGTTGCTTGCTGAGTTTTTCCTCCCTAGCCTGAGCTTTCATCTGTTGGACTTCGATTGTATCTGGTTTTCGTCTTCTCATGTATAATTCATGATTACCCATACATAAGGCTAAGATACGTTTATTGATTCGGAGACGAGGTGCATAAAACACAAAATCCTGAAACAATTTAAAACATGATTTTTAAACATTGTTAAGTTTTAACTTTTGAAATGAAATGTTTTTTTTATCATCTTAGGCATATTAGTTGGGCATATTAGAGTCTATGTGAGAGAGAAGGTTTAATGTCAGATGGGTATGTCACATTGACATGCAGTGTTTTAGGAGAGGATATTTTGCGTCTACTTTTATTTCATCAAATTCTTTATGTCAACAGTTCTTTTTATCTGGATGCCAATTTGTACAATGGTGGACCACGGTTTTCATCCAGCTGAGTTTACTACCACTACCCGAAAAATGCTGTAGTGAAGATGCAAGCAGGGATGTGAGAGAGAGAGAGACAGAGAGAGAGAGATATGGGGTTTAACGTCCATTCACCACAACTAGGTCATTTCGGGACGGACATATGGTTTATTTTATTTCAATAAATCGCTTGCGCGTAGGGGTCTTTAGCAGTGGGAGGAAACCAGTGTGCCCTGAGGAAACCCACGAGGTTGAGAAGGCGCCCCTATCTCCATGCCACATACGCTCACATCAGGGCTCGAAACCACAGCCGCAAGCCAGAGGTGGCTGGCCAGCTAGATGTCGAAGCACGGCACTCTAGACCACTAGGACATCCCAACCTCCCCAGGGATGTTTGAATTATCAGATTTAATTAATAAGACTTTAAATAACTTACGGGTGCTTTCTTGTCTATTGGTTTAATAACAAATTTTTTATCATTAAAAGAAATATTTCTAATTTCACTCCATGGGAAACCAATCTTGGGCGTCAATCTGCGAAAACAAATATTAGAGCAATAAGAAACAGACATTTAATATGAAATATTTTACAGTTTGGTCCCTTTTAATATTTGCTTGGGCAGCGGCACTATGGTCTACTCTTATATCAAACTCCAACTGCCAAAGGATCTTATACACTGGACCTCTTGTTTTCCATCCCATCCGAATGACTGTCCTGCACCACTGACAAGTGGCAATCAAATCGGAAAATCCCAAAGAACTTTCTCAGCCAATGCAGGGACTGAACACACTACTAAATGGCTAACGAGCCAACATCTTACATGTACCTACTTACAAACGAGTTATCGTGCTGAAGGCATCAATCATTCAAATTGCTCTTCTCTGTTCAGGCTAAGTTTGAATATTGTACCTCAATTAGAACCAGTGTTATGTCCCAAAATGTGTAATGGACATTCTTCAAACAAATCAGTGTTTTGAAAAAATGTTACAAATTTAATTTATATCGACTTACTTGTCTTGTTTTTCGTATACATTTAAACCAAGGGCATCAACACCTAATTGTAAATCTGTTCCTCGCTTGTTTTTAATATCGAAATAATTCACACCATACATTTCTAAATCTTGTGCTATTTTTAAATATTCCATCATGGCATCCTCTCTATAATAAACAAATGAAATAAAATCAAACAAAGGTTCATGAACCAGGCAGACATAGGAAGACAGGCTTACACATAAACCATGGTGTGTGCTATGGGGTAAATTCTACCTAGACAGTAACATTTCTGCTTATTCCTTGTCAAAATCCAAATGCAAAGGTTCCTTTGACAACCAACACATAAACATTGGACCAATATTCTTTTCCATAATAAATGACTAAGACGCTGTTCCTTGCCAGGCAACCTAAGTTGAGGAAACCAGGCTACAACTTTCTCGACCAATACTGGAATCAAGCACAGTAACTCCTGGTCCCCAGTTTCACAAAGCATTTTTAGACTTAAGTTAAGAATTTACTTAACTTTTAATCACTGTTTATGAGAAATATTTTTGATCCAGAAATACAAAACTTTGCACGCATAGTTTCTTATTGATGTATTAAAACAACAAATTTTTTAAAGGGCAGTATGTTACCAAAAAAAAAAAAAAAAAAAAATAAGACAAATAATTTTGAGTACATTTTTAAATCAAACCCAAAAATGCTTTCTGAAAGTGAGGTCTGGATATACGACAATACCTTACTCACTGACCGACTGTGAGAAAAATTGTGCTTAATACGCAAAAATTCTAAAACATTATACATCATGGCAGTGAAATGAAATGCAAATGAAATGGGGTTTAACATCCTACTTATCTGCTCCTAAACTGGGCTTATGAAGACAGGCATACGCCATACAGTGTGCTATGAGGGAAATTTTTCCCTGGGCAGCGCTGCTACGAATTCCAACTGCCAAGAGATTTGTTACATGCACGCCAATGTGTACATGGGACCTCTGTTTTTCATCCTATCTGAACGACTAGACAGTTGTCCCTGTCAGGCCCTCAGTCCTGCATCAGTGACAAGGGCAAACAACGCTGGAAAATCGTGAATGCAGGGTGTACATCATGGCATTCTATTATCCAACTTACCGTAACATTCCTTTATGTTCTGAATACCATGTTATTATTCGTTCTTCCCATTGTTCTTTAGTTAATTTATGTTGTTCGTATACTCTAAAAGAAAGAATAATATTCTCATTATCTAATACCTCAACATCTTGCCTTAAAAATCTTGGAAAAACGTTGAAATAAACCTGGAAGACCAAAACTTGCAGAAACAAAGTTATATTTTTTCCCATAGAAACCCAGTTACTTCCAAGTTATACATGTAGCCTACACAATAATTCTTTCTACGATCAAATCATTTCCTGTCTCAGTCTGTAAATAAGGCACCTGTCACAAAATATGTCAGGCACAGATTCAGACTGTTAGGCACAAAACGGCTGGTGCCGGTCATTTTTGGCCGGCAATGATTTTTCTTTTTTATTGATATTATTAATGCATGCCAGGTACATCTGAAACCGTCATTTCCAGGCCTGTCCCTGAACTAAAGAATAGAATATTTCTGTCTATGACATTATGAATTCATTTATATTATATAAGGTACTTGAAGCTGAGGGCTTTGTATCTTTTAAGTGTACATACATTCTGTACATCTAAGTACAGGATGTTAGTCATTGATGATAAATTCCTTAACACTTCCTGAACAGCCCACAATAACTAAAATATATCCTCATTCTATTGTATTACCATATCAAACAGATTCAAGGACATAAATTCACTTTAATATATCAAATGACTGAATTTAACACCCACACTTGACACAAACTACTAAGTCACTTTGGGACTAACATATGGTTCATTTTTATTTGAATAATTCACTGGTGCGTAGGGGTCTTTAGCAGTGGGAGGAGAACAAAGAACCTGCAGAAAACCTTTGAGGTTGGACAGGCCACCCTACTCCTTGTCACATACAAGCGAGGAATCAACTATTAAGCCAGCCGGCTGCACCCCCACTGACAGAAAGACAGATCAAATATTGGTATAATATCCATCCCTCAATTTGTTTGACCAGGAATAACAATAATAACATTTAGAAATAATGTATCGACTCGACTTACCTTTGTGGAAGAATGCGATCATTAGCGAGAAAACCAGCTGTGTGCGTTTGGGGATTGTAATCACCATATTTAGCTTGACAGGCGTAGGAACCGAGTAAAACAGCTGTTTCAGGGGGACAGTAGATTTCATCATTTAACAAATTCTCTTTTACTTGAAGAAAAAACATTTTCTGGAAGAAATAAAGGGTAAAAAATGCTGTAAATAAATTTCATGTTTTGAAATCCAGACAGAAGGGAGAGAGAGAGAGAGAGAGAGAGAGGGTTTAAAGTCCACTCGACACAAACTTGGTAATTTCCGGACTAATATATGGCTTAATTTTATTTCAGTAACTCGCTTGCATGTAGGGGTCTTTAGCAGTGGGAGGAAACCGGAAGTACACGAGAATAACCCACGAGATTGGACAGACGGCCCAACTACTTGTCACATACAACCAGGGATTCGAAACAGTTGTCTCAGTGACAGGTTTTATAATACAGCACACCCATGCTAACCAATTCGGCCCCTTGTGAACAAGGGTATTGAAGCGAAGCAGCATAATGTTACCTGTGTAATTTCTTGAATAAGTTCTTCAGATACATCCTCAGGGAAAAATTTGGCTCTAAATCTAAACTGGAGAGGTGTTTCTTTTTTCACATCCTGACTGTTTACCTGGCAAAAACAATTAAAGTTTAAATATTGATGGAATGACAGATATAATGGAATGTAATAGATAAAATGGATTATAATGAAATGACAATGATGATATCAATCATTATGGAATGACAATCGATAATAGAATATCAAGGATAATACTGATTAAAATGGAATGTCATGGAAAATATTGATCATGATCAAATGACATAATATCATGGAATGACATACAATGATTGATTTTGATTACGGTATAATGGAATTTCATGGTTAATATTAATGATATTGGAATGTCATGGAAAATATTGGATGTCATGAAATGACAGCGATAATATTGATTATCATAGATTCAATGTAGAAACGTAGCTCTGATTAAAATACAAAAATTGTTTTCCATAGAATTGTGTTCAATTATTAAAAGTTTTGTTTAAATTTATTATACTGAACATTGAGAATTTTATATCGTTGAATAATACAGGAATAACCAAACATGACTGATGCGGAGGACAAAATCGGATTTCCCATTTTTGCGGAAACAGAAATCTGTCAAAAAGGAAGTCTGAAGGCGTGTTCATACTGGCTGCAGAATCTCCCTACATGTAATGGCACTGAAAATGAGTAAGATGGACAAGACACATATGACATCAGACCAAGTGGGAAATTATAATGCATCAAACATCAAAGTTTGTCAACAAGCATGCCAAGTTCCATTCCGATTGTAATTGAATTGGCTGACACTAAAGACTTCTTTCGAAACTTCTCAAAGTGGAGAGGAAAACAATAAGTAGCGATTGTCCAATAAATAATGACAAAACTTACCTTTTTATTAAGTTTCAACCATGTTGTATAGCCCTTGCAATCAACATATTGTAATCCAAAGAACCAAATTTCCCGAAGGCCTATTGTCTTAACCACCTGTAACCCAAAATAAAACAATTTATTTATACAAATGTTAATATCAAATGATGTGCCCTATTTCCAGGCTTCCAAAAAGGCATACAACAACGAGGACTAAAACAGAATTAATGTAGCTCTGCTTAATTTGTTACAGGATAAAACCAATGAGAATATGTCATATATCCTTGGGAAAAGACAATCCAGTAGGCAGTAGTGCATATTAATGATAATAAGGAATATCCATGAGCAAAGGGCATATACATGTTAACAGACTTGTCATGGATACTTTATTCTATAAAAGAGTTTTCTTCTGTCATTTTGTAATGGAAGAAATAATTCTCTCACTTAAAAGTAAAATTAACAAGGTCTAGAGATCTACTCAGTTCTAAATCAACTGAATAATAATCAAGTTTACCTGATCAAACAGCTGTTTGCCTGTTGTATTTGGCTGGATGGCAAATTCCAGCTCCGCATCCATCGTAGTGACGCGTACATTGATCTGAAATAGACATAAAAATAAAAACTTAAACAGAAGTAATATTTAGACCACAATTAGAACAGACAAAAGAGAATAAGCATGCTTAGTAAATAGTACAACTTAATAATATACATGTACTTTCATGAAACTCTAAATCAGTAAATAAAATAAAATGTGGTTTAACATCTTTCTTTACTGCACTAATGAAAACAGGCTTAGTAATATTTAAACAAAAACAATTGTTATATTTGGTACCAGAAAGCATGAAAAACTGATGCTCTATAGCAAAAGACGCCCCCATCCGCCATACTAATTATATACATGTACATGTATTATATATATATAGAGAGAGAGAGAGAAAAATGGGGTTTAACATCCATTCAACACAAACTAGGTCATGTTGGGTCTAACATATGTTTTTTAAAAAATATTTAGCAGTAAGAGGAAACCAGAAGAAACTGGAGAAAACCCACAAGGTTAGACAGGCGACCCTACTCCTTGCCACGTACAACCGGGGATTCAAAACCACGCCAGTTGACTCAATGACAGGCTTTATGATACAGCACGCACATGCTAATCATTCGGCCATCCAACCACCATGTATTATACAAGCAAGATATTTTACAAAAAACTCAGAAGTAAACTATAAAAAACATGATTTATACTGTTTTAATGTAAAACTTGTTATTATTGTATGTTATGTAATTAAGCACATTGTCATTGTACATTACAGGAAACAAAAACAAATTTTTTTTGACTTATACAAAACAAGATATTATCACTATTAGTTTGTCTTGTTGTACAGATGGCTAAGTGAAATTCATAAAAATGCAAGTAAAAGTTAATATGGCTATAATGTTTTTGAGGATTGATTTCACAGTTTGAACAAGAATGACTTTTAGCAAGAGTGCTTTTAATTGTGAATGGCCTTAAGCTCTGTATAATAAATAATAATAATCTATTGATAAATGAAATAAAATGTGGGTTAACGTCCTACTGCTTTTCACCTAGCCTGAACTAATGGAAGACAATCTATTGATAAAGCACTGAATATCCAACAAACTAGTTGTTCACAAGCGCTATTGAACATTTATTCTAGTGTGTTGGGGCTTAAATAAAAAGTTTGTCTATGAATTTATGCCATTCTTAACCATTATTCGAGTATGCTGGGGCTTAAAATAGTAAATCTACTGAATGTAGTAAATCTATGAGGATTGAAAAGTCACATTTTTCTTATGAGAACGTCATTTTAAAATTGTACCGGTATATGAAATGGGGTTTAACGTCCTACTGTTCTGCAACATCTGGGCTAAGGAAGAAAGGCATACAATCGTAAATGAAATAAGGTTTAACGTCCTACTGTTCTGCAACAACTGGGCTAAGGAAGAAAGGCATACAATCGTAAATGAAATAAGGTTTAACGTCCTACTGTTCTGCACCGACTTGACTAATAAGCACAGGCATTTTTAAAAAGTAAAACAAATTTGAATTTAATCATTGAGTGTACATGTACATGTGTGTTCAATGTACACCAGTAAAATGAAAGCGAATGTATGGACAGATATAAGTTTCCTGTTATATCGTAGAAAGACCAAGATGAAAGAAAAGGTAAGGGACATTATGTTCGATGTAGCGTAACTATCTAATCCTATAGCAGGTATCATATCAAGTACAAAAGAGATGAAGAAACCAGATAGCTAAGCTACATGTATACAGTATGGTCGACTACATGTCCTATGTATGAAGGTCAACTATTGCTTTAAGCTGTCAGCTGAATGGTTTATTATAAAGAAATAAATTGGGTTCAATATCCAGCATTTCTACATCAACCACGCTACCATGAAGACGAACATAAATTTATGAAATGCAGTCTTTTACATGTACATGTAGGATGGAAATTTTGCCCTGACAGCGGATCTACTACCACTACGGCTTACTCTTGCAGTGTACGTTATTTTTAATTCCAAATCATAGGGACTCTATTATATGCACGTCAGCGTTTAACACAGGACCTCTGTTTTCTAGACCCATCGTCATACACCACTGAACAAGGGAGAAACCACATCAGAAAATCCTACTTCGAAAAAGGAAGACAAGAAAGTAGGGCCTGCGTGTCAGAATGTTAATTATTTCTCTTTAACTTCCTTTATACATGTACTATATAATGACTATATAATTATAACCATATTCTCCCATGTAATCTGTTAGAATTTATTATGATATATGTATGCCAGTTAATGCATGTTCATTATACATAGAGTAGTATCTATATCTCGTGTCTCAGTTTGATGAATCAGCATATTTTTTTACTTTTCAATTATTTTCTACGCAAGCCATTTTTTATTTCAAAGCACGAGACATCAAATTCTTCATCTTTAAAGTTGCATGGTGTTATTTTAGCGATATAAGGAATCCCTAGTAAATTGCAATATTATAGAAGTTGAATCTGCGGAGTACATACATTGTATTAGCTTGGATTAAGCTGTGAAACCCAAAGGAATGTTGATAGCTTTTATAAGATAAATGAACATCTTAAAAATCGAAAGAGAGTGTGTTACAAGTACATGTAGAGATGGTGTTTGAAGTCAACTTGCCAAAAACTAGGTCCATTTCAGGAAATTAGCGAGTCTGGAGTAAAACCTGCAAGGTTTGGAGAGTACACCATTCTCCATGTCAAATACAACTGTGGGATTTAAAACCATGCCACTTGACTAAATAACGATTTATAAAGTGCTGAAGTTAGACTTTTCAGTACCCCCCCCCCTCCCCTGAAAGCCGAAAGAGATGGAAATGTTCATGTTTTTAAAAACAACAAATCATCCATGTCAATTAATTTTATACATTTTAGAATCTTAAAGACACAGTCCCCAAAAGATTACAAAATATAACAGCCACAAAACTTATCTAGGACTTAAGACTTGTGTGTAATTTATACATTTGTACACATATGCAGATTAGAACAAAATGATTATACAATATTTTAACTGGTAATATTTTGCTGAGATACCCGAAATTATCACAAAATATAACGGCAAAAATCCGACCCTGGCACTCAGTTTATACAGTGTAAGTATAAATAGAACAAAAGATTATACAAATATTTATAAACTCTGTAATATTTCGAGGCCCCTGAAATTATCACAAAATATAATGGCAACTTGGTATACATGTATGTATTTATATAGAACAAAAAAATTATTATTATATAGTATATATATAATTAAACTGGTATGTAGGTAGATGTACATTTAGATGAGTCAGATCACGATATTCATCTTATATGTCACACATCTGGTCAACAAATGTTACAACTTGTACAATCAAGACTATTCATGTATGATTATCCAGTATATTGTACATGTACATATCTTGGACTTCATTTTACTTAATAATATTACAAGTTACATTGTTAACACGTATTCTAGTGATGTACCATACACGATATTGTGTAATAAGATTTAATTCATAATTAATTTAGTCTTTTATGTGGTGAAATACACACAATGATAAACATATGTTGGAGACAACTACCCCATCCCTAACATACATAACTTCCTTCTTTTCTGCACCAAATCGGGCTAATGAAGACAGACCCCTACAAATACTGTAGAAAAGCCTGGAAGGAAATGAGGTGCCTGTCAGAGACATTCTCTTCCAGATACGGTACATGTCATTAACACAAACTGTTGTGGAGCTACTGTTTGAATGAATTGTGATGAATTAAATAAAAGAAAGTGTGTTTGGATACAGATGGAAGGCAAACAACCATCAAATGTCTATTTGAAAATTGGAAAGAAAATATCTACATGTACATGTACATACTACTTTAACAGTTCATTTGTACGGTACATGTATTCACCAATCCCCACAGGTCCCCCCACACACCCTGTCAAAAGTAATAGGCTAGAGACTTACTGTACAGTAACATGATTGAAACTACATCAACCCACAATTGCCATAAATTTGTAATAAATGATGAAGAGGATAAGCTGTCATCGACTTGAGATAAAAGATTGTTTTTGTAAATGATAAAATCACAGTTATTCACCGAGTAATTACAATAATGGCTTAGATGACAGATTTACTGTGTACTGTGATAGTACTCAGTGTAGATATAAGTATACAGATGTTTATGTACTGTACTGTATTGTAAGAGAGAGGGAGAGAGAGAGAGAGAGAGAATGGGGGGAGAGAAAGAGATAAACTGTCATTTCCAGACTAACATGTAATAAATAATATTTTAATAATTTACTTGTGTGCATTGGTATTTAGTATAGGAAATGAAATTTAACGTCCTACTGTTCTGCTCCGAACTGGGCTGATAAAGACGGGCATACACCACACAGAGTGCTATGAGGGAAAATTTGTGTAGACAGTGACACTACAGCCTACTCTTATATCGAAATTCCAACTTGAAGGGGTATTTTACGGGCACATCACTGTGTTCCAGAACCTTGCTTTTCCATCCTATCCAAACGACTAGACAGCTATCCTTGTCAGCACATCCATCCTGGAGACAACCCTACTCCCTGTCACATACGAGTGTTTAATTCAAACCACACAACTTGACTCAATGACCGAATAATTACCAAGTAGACCATTCTGATTCACCCACCCAACTCCTTCAGTGTATTTGATATTAACTGACTACACCAACATGTGCTTTATTAGATATTGTAATTTATGCAGAATCATTGTTTGTTTTATTAGATACTGTAATTTATGCAGAATCGTTGTAAGGACCCAAACATTCTATCACCTATGCAATCTGTTTATTCTTTTTTTAATTAAATTTGCAAACTGTACATGTATTTAATTCCACTTGAGTGAGCATCATTACACATGAGATATTGTAGTAATTGTACATGTATTATTAAAGCTCCTTATTTCCTGTATTATATTACTGTCAGTCAGTAGACCACATGTATACATGTACATTGTAACAATCCTTGAAGTGAACAGGAGAGTGATACTCTTGCTCTCCTCAACTCAACTCCGCTTAAATCACATTCTAGTCTAGAGACACTAGAGAGCTTTACATGAGAACATCCACTTCTTAGGCCACACTTTTTTTTTTACTTGGTTTACGGATTTTCAAGAGGAAATTTGTTGTCGGTAGGTGGTAAAAAAAAAAAAAAAAAAAAAGTATCTTTAGTGCTTCACAATTTCCGAAAATTAACAGAAAATATTGTGCATTTAAATAAAATGTCCTACTAAAAAAAAAATTAACAGAAAATATTGTGCATTTAAATAAAATGTCCTACATAAATTAATATGTCTTACATTTCAATAAACCTGTTAAATTTACTGTCCGGTAGCAACAATCATTCGATTTGTTTTACTCATCATCATGACGTGTGGAACTGTGAAATGAAATACCGTGACCCATTTCAAAATGAAAGTAAACTATTGGTGCTGTTTGGTAGACGACACATCATTTTTTATCATTTTTAAACTGACCTGATGTCACTAGTTGGGAAAGACCATATTTATGAAACAATAAACTCTTTGTTATTATTCTTCCTATGACATATTGTATGTGCCTGTTTTCGAAGACTTAGGTCTCCATTACGGTAGTGAAATCTGCATTAATGAATAGACTTGATAATCAAGTCTGCTATTAAATCACGAGATTTAGAAAGAATGGCGGGAAAAGCCATTCGTTTCTCGCTAGAATTATATTGTTACCAGTAGTAAGGCTTTCAGGGAATTTCAAGCTCTGCTTTTTCAATTTCATTTTTACAAGACAAAGGATTTATATCACGTGAATTTTTATTCTTGGATCATGACAGCACAGGTACAGTAGATGATGGACTGACCTAGTTTCGTAGCACATGTTAGATTTCATAATTAAAGGAATATATATATGCCGGATTATTAATGCACGTGTATTCAATATCGGATAAAAACAAATAAGACCGTAAATAAGGCATACTATCGGAGCACAAAATTATCTATTCCACATTTGATCAAAAGGGTTAAATAGTATTCAGCCAAGCTCTGGAAGCTTGCTGATATTTGCAAGCACGACCTCACTCCTACAACGATAATTTCTTGCCGGCCTAGAATCTTTTAGTGGACAAGATTATTTTCATTTCTGATGATAAAATACTTTGAAATATCAGGATGAAATATATTCCGGATATAAATAGGGACAATATAAATATTTTCAAAAGAGAATTTGATAGAACCATGAACAAAATATCCATGACACATATTTTTTCCGACAAAGACAGTCGGCTCACAGGGCCGACCCACCATCTTCAAAATAAAAAGATGTCGGCCCACCAAGTTATTTATAGGTGCCGGGCCAACGGACCGACGTAAATTTTAAACACTGTTATGTACGGTCAGTTGAAAGATTTATTTTGTTGTAACATCCAAATATTCTTCTAAATTTTTTTTTAATGACTGTCAATTTATTTCGTCGGCGGTATTTTAAAAATGGACAAATTTGAAGGTATTTTAAAAATGGACAAATTTGAATTTTTTTTTTTTTTCAATTTAACAAAAATTACGGTCGGCGGATCCGTAAACCAAGTAAAAAAAAAAGTGTGGCCTTAGCATGTAAATGTAACAGTAATTATTTTGAAGAGAACAATTTATGTTTTATAAATTTTAATAGAATATGTCAATGTGTCACTTCTCCCCTTTTTTTTCTTGTTTTATCCCACAAATATACATGTATGTCAAATGTCAGCTGAAATCACATCCAGAGAGCTTCAGACTGGAGGATCGCCTCTAAGCATGTAAAAGAAATATTTTCACAGAGAGCAATTTCTGTTTTGTAAATTTTAACAGAGTATGTGTCATCTATGCTGTCTTTTTTTGTTTTAGCCCACAAATATACCTCTACAAAACACAAGTCGTATATTAAGAATTATTTAAACCAAAGATTTCAGTGTCAGAAATAAAATGATCTATTTATGTAAAATGGGTAGAAAAGATACTATTATAATATAAACCGGTTTGCAGGTTTTGAGTCAAGTGTTGAATCCACTTCACTTTAACAACACCAGTGAAAAAGAGATGAACAATTCAACAAAAGAAAAACTTCAGGATGGGAGAAAAGGAGGTCAAGAAGCATATAAAAAATATAATTTCTTTCTTCAATGGGGTGGAAAAGAAAGGACCGACTTGACCTAAATTTATGAAATAGAGTTCAACATCTTGCCTGCACCAACTGGTCTAATGTGGGGGCTAATGAAGACAGCAATATGCCATGCAAGCGTGAGGAAAATTTTCCCATCGCCATGGGGTGAATTTTCAAACTCATTTCAAGTTGTCAAAAGATATAAATATCTGCTGGAAATGGTATATAAACAGGACCTCAGTTTTCTGTTTAATCCAATTAAGATGATGTACAGCAGAACATAAATAGGTTGACTATAGACTTCAATTTTTTTTTAACGAAAGCAAACTGTCATCTCACAATACAAATCAAGACAAAAAAAAACAAACTGTTTTTTCCCCAATCAAAGAAGTCTATCAATCGGAGATTGGAGAAAAATATCAGTCACAGAATACAAATTTCGGTAAAGTCATGTATATAACTGTACAGTAAAAGCTCAATTAAATGTACAGTAGAAGCATCCGACTGGGCTAATAAAGACACTTCAAGACAGGCATACACCATACAGTGTGCCATGACAAGTTGTAACCACGTCAGACATTTCCGATAAAATATCTTGTCCAAACCATGGGTCCTCAAGATAGATCAAAATATGCATAGCTAACTAACAAGCCTGGAAATAGACAGTTCACAAACGTAGTCAGGTACAATTCTGGGTTTCTCAAGACACAATCCTTTGGTGCCTGTCATTTTGATAGCCACAGATTTGTCTTTGTTTTATGTGTTTCTATTGATGTTATTAATATATGTCTGGCACAAAGTTCAGGTAATAAATTAAAGGCCCAATAACACTCTTGTTGTAACTGAATAATATGTTCCAACCTTTATTCTGGTCAACAATTTGTACTATTTTACAACAATTCAATTAAAAAATGATACAAATTTCATCTTAACACACCTAATTTTAAAAATTGGAAAAATTCAACTACATGTCGTAACATGGTTTGAAAAGCCTTACGTAAGCACTTTCAAATGCAACTTGGATTTAAACATATTTTCGAACCCTCTGGACAAGTAAGATGGGTTGTAATGGATAATTTACACAACAGGTAGGACGCTTAAACATTTTGTAGTCAGAATAAGGCTAATTTTTTTTCAGGACCTGTCAAGCCAGCAAGAGTGTTATTGTCCCTTTAAATTGTACATACATTTAGTTTATTAGTGTTTGACATTCTGTCAGATATAACTAATATTATTATTCGATTACTTACTACTTGTACAATTAACTAACCATGACATAAAAGAGAGACGGTTTAACAACCACTCAACCCACATTAGATCATTTAGGGACTAACACATGTAGGTCTATTTAATTTCAATAACTTGCTTGTCCATCAGAGTCTTTAGCAGTAGGAGGTAATCAGAGGGCAAGGAGAAAACCCACGTGGCTTGACAGGCCCATGGCGTTAAATGTATTTGTATAATGTAATGCAAGAAAATCTGGTCCATGACCAACTATAATAGAAGTACCTTTTAACCCCAAGAAACAGCTTTTCTACAAATCATAACCTGTTTTATTCACGTGGTCACCAGTCACCACATTGATGTTATTGATACCGGAGAGACAGGCTTGATCAGTAGAGTAGAAAATTCACTCATTAAAAGCTGCGAAAACTCTGTACAAAATATGATGTGTCAAGAAAATAATATTTTTGTCAATTTCTAAACTATCTCACCTGTGAAATATAGGACTAATAGGATTTTTCTTTTAACAAGGTCAAGGTACATGTACATCTAGGACTGTGTATAGATATGTATGTGTGTATGTTAAGACTTGATTTTAACATATTTTAAACAAGCAATTATTGTCGCTTTAATACATGTATTATTATAATGCATACTATCCCATGTATACATTAAATACATATCCAATGTTCAAAATAATAATCATTTCATTATTCATGATAATATAGTCATTCCTATCCATTATAGTATTATACAATATGATCAACAGGAACAGGCATTAATATTAAAGTGTGCATTACTATGTATATTGCCCTTCCTGTTACCTGTTTAAAATATAACAATGTTTGTAGGTAGTATTAATAGTAACAGAAGCAGTCGAACTAGTTTGTTTATATTAAATCCCTAAATCAGGAAGTATATGATCACCCTATTTTAATAATAAAAGACTTTACAATATAAATAACCATATTATCATTGTACTTAAACTTAGTCAATTTCCATTTTCTACGCCCAGGAATATATTCCTTAAACATAGCCTTATTTAGTCATAATTATCTAGAGCATTGCATCATGCACGAGAGAATATGCTCAATCTTTCTAGAAGAGTTTATTATTAATGTATAACGTTCGCTTCCACCAAGGGTGATATCATCGACATTTGCAGTAACTGATAATATTTGACTTTTAAATACTGTACTTTGATCACTAAAGAAAGAGAAATGGGGTTTAACGTCCACTAGACACAAACTAGGTCATTTCGGGACTAACATATGTTAAATTTTATTTCAATAATCCGCTTGCACTAAGGGGTCTTTAGCAGTGGGAGGAAACAGAAGAAAACCCATGACAGGGGATTCGAAACCACGCCAGCTAACTCAATGACAGGCTTTATGATACAGCGCACATGTGCTAACCATTTAGCCATCCAACCCCCCCTTTTTCAGTAGCGGTTAGATCAACTTAGTTCCCACACTGCTTTGATCACAGAACAAAGTGATCATTAACTCAAATCTAATTAACTTGTCACCAACTACAACAATGTCACTTGTGATAATAGAGAATGGACTGGACCCTAATCTTTTTCTTTTATCACTGTGTGACTTTTAATGTGAAAACTGAGTCAGTTGGACCGTAATCTACAACTTTTTTTTCTTTTATCACTTTGTATATGGCGGACTCTAACTAGTCAGACTCATCAATGCAGTGACTTTAACAAAACCAAGGTGACACATTAATTTACTAGGTTTCTGTAATAATTATAGACTTTACGGATCGACAAAAGCTAAATTTTTTAAGCCTATACATTATAATAATTGCCTCAAACACACAGCAATCTTTGTCAATTCATATAACAATTGCATACAACATAAACAGTGACCTTTTTCAATTCATATGATTCATATCTAATATCATATTAGATTTAATAGGCAGTTCAAATTAGACAGCATATCTTTAGCCTGAGTCTAAATGCATGACAATCTAATTAGGCTGGGAGTTTTCTCAGGAAAGAAGGAAATGTACACCAAACTGTCAAATCAATTGATCCTCAGTGAAACTGTATGAGTATAAGTATACCTCAACTGACATCTGTGATGGACAACCAAACATCCTACATATGTACAGGACTACATGTCACGATATGTTACATTGAGTTCAGTATTAATACTATTAATCTAACATCCGAGTTCTATAAACTCTGTTTGTAAATGAACCAATGTACACGGTGTCGGGAAAATTGTGCAGCACACATAATAAATGAAATGAAATGGGGCTTAACGTCCTAGTTTAGGCAAAAACGGGACCATCGAAAATCAGAATCTAAGTTGCTGTGTACCATGAGGAAGAGAGAGAAATGGGGTTTAACATCCACTAAACACAAACTAGGTCATTTTGGGACAAACATATGGTTTTTAATTTCAATAATTCACTTGCTTGTAGGGGTCTTTAGCAGTGGGAGGAAATTGAAGGACCCGGAGAAAAGCCACGAGGTTGGGTACCATGAGGTAAATTTTGTCTGGACAGTGGATATTCCACCCGCTCTTCATTGAATTCAAACTTCACCTGAGGCGTCGGTTTTTTTTGGACCTATTAAACAACTTCCTTACCAGATTCTTGCTCCTGCTTCACTGGTAAGAGGGAAACCAGACTGGAAACCCCAAAGAACTTTCTCAAGACAACTTCGTCAAGGATAAAACCTGGGACCTCATAGTCCGTGAGCCAGTGCCATTACCCACTACAGTGACTCCCAGTGACTAAAATGTTCTCATGTGCAATCCACTACCTAAATGTAGGTAAATTGCTACACAAAATACCTATTTACATTATGTGTATCCAAAAAAATGATCAAGAAAAAGATATAGTCATTTAAAAATAATGAAACTGTTAATCAATACAGTACTGTCACTTGTCAGCGCTGTCACTTTGTGTGAAGAATGTTTTAATGTAAGCCGCCGATGATAAAATATTGAATACATGAATCATGTGGTAATCAAGCCAAAGAATTTACATTTAGCCTATAAATTTTTTATCTGTAATTTATTACCCTACTTTAACAGGTACATATGTTATGTTTATTAGAGGTGAAAAGCATAGCAGAAGATACATTACATACAAGAATGTAGGTTCACATGTCAAACTAATTTTTATTGAGAGAGAGAAATGGAGTTTAAGGTCCACTCAACACAAACTAGGTCATTTTAATTTTATTTCAATAATTTGCTTGCGCGCAGGGATCTTTAGAGGTTGGAGGAAACCGGAGGACCCAGAGAAACCCATGAGGTTGAACAAGCGACCCTACTTCTCGTCACATACATGTACAACTGGGGATTCTAAACAATTCCAACCACCCCCCCCTCTTTTTTTTTATAAATAGAAATGTTTATGTGTATAGTTATAATCAGTCGTCATTAACCTGCTACTGTGATCGAATGATTTTTTTTAAAATATTTTTTTCAGTAGGGTATATTATCTTAATCTAGTCCAGAGGGGCATTGATTTTTTACCCAGACCGTCCAAGTACACTGGACATGGCCCAAATATAACAGGCATTAACTTCATGGCTAGTTCATCCTTGGCTAAAATTAGTCTTTATTGCAAAATTAATATTAAAACTGACTAAGTTTGTAGCATGCAAGTAGGTTTGGGTTTTTTTCCCCAATCATCACTTCAATCGGATTTCATGTGAAAGAAATTGTCAATTGACATAGATCCCGCTTGAAACCCAAAATAATGAAGGATGCAAATCATAAAAAAGAACATTAATGTGATGAAATAAGGTAAGTAGTAAATATAAATCACTGTTGACAGGTTAAAATTTAGATTTTAGAGTGCTAGTCTTCTTTCAGTTAGTGCTTAAATAGTGAATTCTTTTAACTTAATATATTACTACGTCTACTATTAGAATATGAAAGTTATTGGGGAAAATTTCTCTGAAATGGAATAGGAGAAATTTTGTTTTCATGATACATGTACATCTACATGCATGGCAACTAAAGTGAATTTAAAATATTATATAATGGTTTTATTATTTTTTTTGTTGAAATGATAGAAATATTGCAGCTACTATGTCTTCCCATCCATTTGTTTGATGGCAAAAGACAGAAATAATCACAAAAGAAAAATATTCAAAAAATGTTTGGATTGACAAATGATAAAATAATTGTACATGTTGCTATTCAAGAAAAAAAGATTACTTGAAAAATATGTGTAAATTTAAAATGAACATCCAAAAATAATTCGCCTCTAAAACATAATTTTGTTTATTGTTTTAAATCATGTCAACCACAAACAAAATGTGTGACCTTTGATTCATATCTTAGTCTCAACTTACCGGCTTAGGCATTTTGAATTTGTGTGTTCTGCCGACTTATAAAAGATTACAATAAATCCACTGGTCTCTTGAAGCAGCTATAAAACTCTTTATCACTCTCTCTCACCCTCTCCTGTAAAGTAAAAACAACAAGTTATAACTTGTGAACTATCAAATTACAGTATCATCAATAAAACTGAAAATAAAGTTTCCTGATGAAAAGAAATGAGACAATAATTTCAATTGAATAATCAATAAATCGGATTAGATTTAGAACCTACTAAAATTATGTTCACAGTAATTCTAATGTGGCCAAACTAAATAAATGAATGAAAATATCTCTCAAACAAACTCAAGACAAGTAGACCCGCCCCATTATACTGTTTCACCTTGTGGCTTCTACTTCTAGGCTTGTCAAATTCACCTGAGCCTTTCACCCACTTGTGAGCTGATTCACGGTCGATCAATAACGACGGCAGTCAGTATAATAATACTACTACCATTACTACCTCGCCCTATTACAATATAATTCATTCATTCCAAACCCTGATTCCGCCAAAATAACATAATGACTCATTGTTCGTTCTAGAATAAGTTTTGAAAGCAGATACCCGAACAAAAAGCCAACCAGACTTCCACTGTCGTTTTAAAATATCAAATCAACATCACCCAAAATAAAATGGAAATGTCAAACGAAACGAGGAAGTCCTCAACTCTAGGGCCTATGTCAAAAGAAAGTATCACTAATTAAAAATAATTTTGCTAAGGAAACATAGAAAAGATGTAGTAAACTTCATCTCGATCCATGAATTACACAGCTATGCACCTCTGTCGGCGGATTAAACTTTCTTAGCGATTATGCTAAGTTTACGCCTTTCACGAAATAAGCTGGATAGGTGACAGCATGCGTCTATTTTGCACTGAATTGGGCGAGTCCCGTGTGCTGCAAATATAACTCGTTCATTTACTCCAAAGTATCCAAAATTGTTAAAATCCAAATAACTGATCACCTCACGGATGCACAGCTGAAACACCAATTTTATCCTATATGGCTGACAATTTCTGAAATGAAACAAGGCCTTGTTAAAACTCACCCTAGATTGTCTATTACCACACTTACAGTTAATTGTACTGAACCGGTCCACAAAATGGCCGCCACAGGGAGGGACCAAACGTCATTTACACAATACACAGACCCCTCTAACGATTAATGCCTCGTTTTCACTCGCGCACCTGCTTCCGGTTTATTGTCACCTGAAGAAAACTGCTCGCTTCGATTACAAATTAGTGAAAAAAGGATATAAATTCTTGTCGTTTTAGAAACATCTGATCTTGAAATGTATTTTATTTCCACAGGCAACAAATTACACCATGATCTGCATTATTGTGCGCTTTGGGTGGTGTTATATGTAACCGCTTCACTGAGTCATGTGAGTCATTCATGTCCATGTCGCAAAATGATGGAAAGCACACCCAAGATCAAATATTCGTGGAATTTTTTCTCAGTAATAATTTGCTCTGAATTGACAAACAAGATACAGTAGAACATGTTAATAGGAGTTTTAAATTATTAGGGTTTTTTTTAAATTAATTTCATATTTACACAATGTTGATAATAGTGCAACCCCGCTAAATTATTCTATAGACTTTATAGTGCCAAACATCCCATCCCGTTCTTAAATATTCCTGTACAAGCATAACTGATATCTGCATATACCAGGCCCGGCGGAGTAGGAGGTTGGGGGGGGGGGGCAATAACTGGCCGAAAGTACCTCCTTTCTTCAGGTTATTGCGGCCCCTGAACCCTCGCCTAGGGACTTATGATGCCCCCCCCCCCAAATCAAGAATTTATTCCGCCGGCCCTGTATACACAGCACTTATGTTTAGTTAATTTAACGGCCATCAAACTGATCCATTTTTTATATAAAAATAATAAAAGGGTGGTTACCATCGGGGGGGGGGGACACCCGGCACAGTCAACAGTAGATATTTTAGAGTTATGGTTGGCAAAATTTCTTTCGGGGGGGGGGGGGGCTACGGGCCTGGTTACCATTATTAGTATGTGCACCACACACCAACAACTCCACAAGACAAATGCACGGACACGACACAATATACAGATATTAAAAACAAACGTAGACTACATATCAGATTAAGTGGCCATGGGTTCACTCCTTTTTTTAATATTTTTTTTAATGCACCTTTCCCTTTGAACGCCGGAGGGTCATTTTTTTAACAACCGAGTTGAGTGAGTACCGAAACTATATGTGGAAGAACTGTTTGTATGATATTTAAATAACGCTATTAGATACATCATAAATGGACCGGTTATAAATATGTTTGAAGATGGTGATATATTTAGATCCCTTGCCAGCTAGCTACTTAGTCATTGCTATAAAACTGCCTCCAGCAAACAACTGATCACTAACAAATACCCATATATATATAACAATGGTATAATGTCATATACGCCTGTCAGTCACATTATTCCCGATTTCTATCCAGTCCGTCCATCAACTCGTCCTCGATTTTACGCCATGGGGCCTAAAATTAGTATTCGTGGACCGTTATGTGTGACGTAATATGTCAACATTATATAACGTAATACAATGGTCTAACGGCGATAAATTGTATCAATATGGCTCTCGGCAGATCAAAGGGGTGTATAATAGCGGACACTATTAAAAAACCTAACATTTAAACATATATTGACACCCACTCAGTTTGTGTCAAAATGTGTTGTCACAGGTTGCGTCAGTGTATGATGGTACGTGCTGATAATGAAACGGCGGTTCTAGTAGATAATTACACACGGCCTATATATTAAGGCGGGTCAGCGATTTAAGAGTCTGACAGGTGATCTGGGGTTCGATCCCATTATTGGCCGAGAAAGTTCGCCGGGTTTTTGCAAAGAATAATATCTAGTCGTTCGGATGGGACAAAAAGGTAAAGTGCCATGTTCACGTTGGCGTGCATGTAACAGAAACCATGCCAGTTGAAATTCGAAATGAGAGTAGACCGTAGGGCATGGTGTATACATACTGAAGACGGACATACGCCAAACAGTGTGCTATGAGACATTTTGTCACACTACGACCTACTCTTATGTCGAATTCCAACTGCCAAGGGATCTTTTACTTGCACGCCAATTTGTACACGAGACATCAGTTTTTTGTCCCATCCGAACGACTATACGTTAGATCCCTTCGTTGGCCGAAAACGTTCATCGGGATTTTCCGGTGTGGTTACCCCTTGTCAGGGGTGCAGGGCAGGGGGCATGACAAGGTCAACGCATAGTCGTTCGGATGTCACGTAAAACCTAGGTCCAGTTGGAACCCCATTTTATTTCATTTACTTTTTCGAGTTTCAACTGCCAGAACACGTTTGGGGTATTCCGCAAGGGAGTGGGGGGGGCATCGTTTTGTATACCGCCCAATCGACTGGACACATTACAAATGAAAACCTGGCCCGAGTTCACAAAGCATTCTCAGATTTAAGTCGAGAATTTACTCAGAATTGTTCCCCTTATAATATTAACTATAAAACCTTTGTTGCTTTAAATAATGTATCAAATACACCAATAAGAAACTTTGTGCAAAGATTTGTATTTCTGGATCAAAGATATTGCTCATAACAGTGATTGAAAGTTGAGCAAATTCTTAACTTAAATCTGAGAATGCTTTGTGAATTCGGGGCCAGGTTGTAGATTTCGGCCCACGCAGGGTTCTTAACCCACTGCAGATTGCAATTTTTAAAAACCGGCTGAGACAAGATGTAAAATGTGTATGTGGGGGTTGGGGCACTGGGTGCATCTCTTTGTACCAATATGTTAATTACCTAAGACTAATTTATTTTATATAATCACCGCTGACCTAGACGTCATAGCAAGGTTAATTCTAACAAACCGTAACTTACCTACCTAATTTAAAATGATAATTAGGAAATTGAACCATCGTGCGTGCATACACATAATTGTATAAGATGTATCTTGAATTATATTTGGTTTGATATGACACGTGTTTCCTGACCATGCTGTTCCTACACAACTGACATGGGAATCAGTCTGAAAATTCCCAATTATCTAACATTGAATTAAGAAAACAACACCAACATATCACCGCCTCACCGGTATATAATCTACTGGATTCGATTTAGTCGGATTAGGATAAGGCCGATCAAGAGATTAAGCGGAATACTTATATAGGTGACATTGGTCGAGAAAATTCATCGGGATTTTCCGACGTGGTTTCCCCCTTATCAGTGATGCAGGACGAAGGGCCTGATAAGGACAGCTGTCTTGTCGTTCGGATGGGATAGAAACCAGAGGTCCCATGTATTCATTGTCGTGCACGTAAAAAAACCCGTTATCTCGTTGTTTTGATTAATCCGACGGGGAAAAATTTTGCCTGGACAACGACGCGTCGACCTACTCTTAGTTCGAATTATAAATGTCAATTGTTCTTTTACATGCACGCCAATGTGTACACGGGACCTCCCACTCTGACAGCTAGACATTTTTTGTTAGTTTCTTCGTCCTGCATCAATGACAAGGGAGAGGGGGGGGGCTTTACAGTAAAACCCGATGAAATTTCTTGGCCAACACCGGACGTCCTGGTTCTTGCATGAATCGGCCCACCCGGGTTAGTGATCCAGCGCCTTTTCCACTAAGCTACCGTAGGACATTATACCCAATTCCATGTAATTTCGTACCGTATTTCAACAATAGAACATTGAGAGGGGGGGGCGAGAGAAATGCGACCAACACTAATAACAGTCTATTATTGTGGAGATCTATACTGTAATGAAATGAAATGAAATTGGGTTTAACATCCTTGACCCACCCTTGCAGAGAGAAATGCCAAGAGATACATGTGACCAACATCAATAATGTGTATTGTAGAGAAGTGTATTATAGAGATGTGTATTGTGAGGTGATGGTTAATTAATTAATTATACCCGATAGCTTAAACACATTCTTTGATCGTGGCTCGTGATTAAGACGCTGATTCGATTCGAGTGATTGCCGAGCTAGTTCCTCGGAAGTAACAGCGTCCAGACATTTTAATGGCGTGCCCGGGCAAATTTCCTCATGGTACACTTAAAAGCGTATTCCCGTCTTCATTGGTGCACACAGTAGGACATTTAACTCCATTTCATTGCATGTCATTATGCCATCCTTTGGTCGTTAGAGAAAAGATGATAAAATAATTACAGCTCTATCTACAGAGTTTTTAGCGATGATGGGTTCTATAGATGCACGAAATTGTTATATAATTCTATACGAAGTTTGAATGTGTCAGAAAAACCCGTCACGTGGCCCGGATAGCTGTCCATGTAAGACTGCAGTCACGTGTATTATCATCCATTAATAATACGGCGACATCAAATAGAAATTATGATTGATTGTTTCCATTGATCGGCACCGCGGTCACTCAATGAGCAATAACCAGGACGTCCGGTGTACAGGCCCGTAGCCAGGGGGTGGCACGGGGGGGGGGGCAACTGCCCTCCCAATACTGAGTCTTGCCCCCCCCCCCCAATATCAGAAGAAAATTGGCCTTTACCGCAAAATTCATGCAGATGCCCATGCTTGTTGGCCCTCCCGAAAACATCTTTGCCCCCCCAAAAACAACTTCCTGGCTACGGGCCTGCGGTGTTAGCCAAGAAATTTTATCAGGTTTTACTGGACCCCCCCCCCCCTTGTCATTGATGCAGGGCGGAGTGAGTGGTAAAGAACAATGTCTAGTTGTTGTAATGGGAAGAAAAACCGAGGTCACGTGTACACGTTGGTGTGCACGTAGAACAATTGACATTTAGAATTCGAAATAAGAGTGATCTGTTGCGTCGCTGGTCGGATAAATCAAAACAACGAGATACATGGATCTTTTGCGTGCACGCCAATGAATACGCGGGACCTCGGTTTTTCGTCCCATCCGAACTACTAGACAGATGTCCTTGTCAGTCTCTTAGTCCTGCATCACTGACAAGGGGGAAACCACGTAGGAAAATCTCGATGAACTTCCTTGGCAAATGCAGGGATCGAACACCCGACCTCGCGACTTATAGACAATATACAAGCAATTGTCACCTGTAAGTGAGGGGATCACGTGGCTAAGTGGGTAAGCTGCTGACTCGCTAGTCTGGAGGTCGGGTGTTCGATCCCTGCATCGACCGAGAAAGTTCACCTCGATTTTCAGGCGTGGTTTCCCCTTGTCAGTGATGCAGACGGAGGGCCTGACAAGGACAGTTGCCTAGTCGTTCGGATTGGACGAAACAACGAGGTCCCGTGTACACATTGGCGTGCTCGTAAATGATCCCTTGGCAGTTGGCAAAAAATTCCCTCATAGCACACTGTAAGGCGTATGCCCATCTTCAATTAGCCCAGTTTAGGTGCAGAAGCGTAGGACGTTAAACCCCATTTCATTCATTTATTCACCTATAAGTGTTGTATTAGGCTTAATCTCTTGATCGGCCTTATCCTAATCCGACTGAATCGAATCCAGTAGATTATATGGGTATATATCGGCGATATATTGGTGTTGTTTTCTTAATTAAATGTTCGATAATCAATTTAAGTACATTTTAGCTGGCACAGGGGTTTAATTCGTACATCTCCGAAATAACAACTCGCCAAAGGTTGGAAAAAGGGTAAAATCTATTTTCATGTTTTTACGTTTCCTTACATACCTTTATAAGATGTAATTCCGTATTAACGTGACATTTCATTCGTTTTGTACTGGATCTATTATGTCTAGCTTCAAACAGGGAAGTAGAATTAACGTCCAATAGACACAAACCAGGTCATTTCGGGACAAACATAATATGGTTTAATCTATTTTAATAATTCGCTTGGGGTCTTTAGCTGGGACTGGAAGGAATATAATGAAGGGAGTAGAATTTACCTTGAAATGAAACAGGGTTTAACGTCCTACTTTTCTGCACCAGGAGGGGTCAGGACCTCTTTGTATATCACACAAGTATATGTACATGTTCAGGCAAATATGTGAAGTTCTTTCCGGGCATAAATTTAGATTTTGGCTGCCGAAGAATTTCATTTTTTCTCTGTGATATGTTTATTTTCTTCGCAGAGACAACAAGGTACAATTATTTTGGCCGATTGATATGGGAGAAAACCAAATATTTCAGTTTTAAACAATAATTTAAAGGTAGCGATTTATTTTCGTGATTTTATTGTGATATTTTTTTTTGTATGCTGAGATTTTCATCCACTACGATGCCATACATCTGAAACTGACAAGAAAATGTCACGTGGTGTATTACTTAAAGCGCACGTAAAAGACCCTTTGATTTGAATGCGATTATCAGAAACACCGAATTAAATGAAATGAGATTTAACGTCCTATAGTGGCCTAACGAAAACAGGCATACCCCATGGGTACAGCGTGCTATGAGGGGAATTTTGCCCGGGCAGCGGCGCTATGGCCTACTCTTATATCTGATCCAGAGTAGGTCATATAGCACTGTTAGAAACGTTGAAATTGAATTTTAACCTCTATTATAACCGTATAACCTTCAGACTTATTTAAAAGGTGTAAAAAATGAGAATTTTGTGTAAAAATGTCTTCGTGCCAGATATTATGTTTTTACCTGTAGTAAAATAACCGTGGAATCGTGACTTGAGTAGAACAGATGAACACGAGAACATGTAAATTGTTACACGTGCGTGTAGGTGTTGTCATATAATATACATGATGGAAGATAAACAGATGGTACTTATAAACACACACATAGAGAGAGAGATAGACAGAACTCGGGGAATATATAATAATATACGGTAAAAAAGAATTATCAAAGCATCACGATCACTGCATGTCGTCATTGGCTTCGGTACAGGTAAAGAAACGTATGACGTTTACACACACCCATTGCATTTGAACTGCATACCATATTTTTACTGCAAGGCAGGATTTACAAAACGCCTCCTCGACCCCTTTTGTAATAAACAATCTACAGTAAAATGAAAGTATCCAGAGCTTTGCGGTCAGAAAATTTAGAATTAGCTTTTAAATTTCAGCATACATGTAAACTTTATTCATTTCCAAAGATAGAAAAATATTTTATGGTTTAGTGCGGCCATTACCCCACACCCGTATACAGATGGCTATATTCTAATTTACGAGACCAAATGCATATTTCCCCATGATCACGAAATGTAATAGGGTAAAGAGCAAGTGATTGTTAGGGTTAGTGTAAGGGCTAGCTCTTGGTTTAGGGTTAGTTTTTGACCTTAAGAAAACGATGCCTTTGACCTTGTCAAATAGAACTAACCGCATACAGATCTTCTTTTGTTCTAAATTACGCACCGGTTAGACCTGCGTCATTAAATAATATTTTCTTTCCAGTAATCTGAATCGGACAGACAAACGGCTATATAGTTTCCCCTCTATGTATTTAATTTACAATAAATAATGGTGGGCATATTTATAAAGACATAGAGTTGCCCTTTCTACACACAGAGATCCATCTACACGTAGTTCATTCTTCGAGAATAAAACCAGAACCCTGCTATAAATGGCCGCGATATCCAAAAATTAGTGTACTGTTTTTTATTTAATGCGTTTCTATTCCGTTTCACATCTGTCATGACTAAATAGACTTGTTAAATTTTATTAAACGGAAGCAGAATAAATACACAACAAAATTCGCGAAGAATACTTAGTGTTTCGACTAAAATCGTCGATTTAGAACTTAAAATGTCGGTCAACTGGCTTAGGGTATGTCTTCAAGCGGAGCTAACTGTGGACAGACAGCCTAAGTTTAGTACATGGATGAGAGTTACCTTGGGGTATAATGTTAAGATTCATATTCCATTATCAAGTTGAATTATGTTAACGAAATGCGCCGTTACTGATTTTATGCGTCTCAAAAATTGTCGAATGTATTATTGAACGACATGAATGGGCTCTGTTGTGGTTATAGTCAGGTATAAATGTCACGTGTTTATTAATAGACGTATAGTGTGTATTATACCATATAAGGTAGTGATATTATTATTTACACTGTAAGTATGTGAGACCTACAATATAAGTATAATAGTGTGCTGTATTAATGTGCAGATTATACTTATATCATAGAAATTACACAATGTTGAGTAATACAGTATATGTAGGTAAATTAAAGGGCAGTATAAATATTTGGGTTTGGGGGTCAGCCGGGATAATGATGACGGACATATGCCATGCAGTGTACTAATATGGGGGCATTTTTTCTATAAGGTTTAATGAAAGAATGAAATGGGGTTTAACGTCCTACGCGCCACGAGGTGTAACGTCGTACAATGAAAACGGGTGTACCGCATGTCGATTTCGAATTTCAAACTGCCAAGGGTTATTTTACGTGCACACCAACGTATACACGGGTCTCAGTTTTTCGTCCCATCCGAATGACTAAACGCTGTTCCTCGACTCCCTCCCCAACCGCCCTTAAGAAAGGGAAGTATATAAATACTTCGTGGATATGAAAGGTGTTCGTCACTTGACCTTTGTAAACTACCTAAAATTCCGTTTAGATTATGATTCTCGTATTATTTATTGCCAGTACTATTTTGAGAATGGGAAGTCAAGCATCTGAAACAGCTTTGTTGTACACTCTCTTCCCTTGGTGCCCTAAGAGTGTTTGACACTGGCTAATCAATGGGCCTATATTTATGTTTAAGGCCTTGAAAACCGCATTGAGCCACGTGTTTTTGTTTTTTTTTTGGTATCAAAGGGGAGCAAAAACACACCCGTTTCAAACAATATCGTATCTAGATTCAATGTTTTAATTAGAGAGGAAGTCTATCATTTTGTATCACTTGAACCTCTCTTTATTATCAAAACATTTGTTTTATGGGTAACACCCTTTCACGAAGAGATTGATTCTAATTGGTTAATTATTAGTAGCTAAAAATAGAATATATGGCGGGATGATTCACGTGTTGTCTGTTATCGAGAAAGGGCGGTGGCACCGTCCAATATAAAACCAAACCTCGCCTAAAATATATCTATTAATAGATACAAGTCAATTGTTGTATTGCCAAGTCAAGGGTATACATAATATCTAAAAATAGAAATTATAATATAACGATATGTATTATGCAATGTTATGAAATATACCCTATTATACTTATTATTTGTTCCATATATTTGTAAGAATGCTTATCTGCTGTTTAAATCAAATGTTTACATCCCAGCCCATGTCGTTGTCAGGTGTGGCTATACATGTATATTACGCAACTGCGGGGATCTAGGAATTATATTGGGAACGGCTATGGGGATGGGGATGGGGCGCATTTGATAGTGATAGCCCTTTCTAAATCTAACCGACACAGTCTAGACCATGGTCGAGAACTGGTCATCATATTGGGGATGTGAATATGGTCAGGGGGAGGAGGAGAGTCAGGAGTGAATAAGATACCAGGTCAAATTGTTAGGATTATGCAATTTAGACCACCGAAACTACACCTTATAATAGCGTACCACACTTGACACAATCTAGGTCATTTCGGGACTAACATATTATGGTTTAATTTTATTTCAATAATTCGCTTGCGCGCAGGGGTCTTTAGCAGTGGGAGGAGACAGGAGAACCCGGAGAAAACCCACGAGGTTAGACAGACGACCCTACTCATTGTCACGTACAACCGGGGATTCAAAACCACGCCAATTGACTCAATGACAGGCTTTATGATACAGTGCTGACCACCATTCGGCCATTCAACCCCCCAGAATATCACAAAACTTCTATACGAATAATAGTGAATAGTTCGTATGTTTATTATAAAAATAGTCCCGAAATGACCCAGGTGTGTTGAGTGGACGTTAAATCCCATTTCTCTCTCTATATATATATATATTATAAAATTGGGGGTATTTATACAGATATACGCCGGTTATATACAGGTCTATATATCCCTGTGATATAAGTAGTAATATACCCCTAGTGTTAACCTATATACCATGTTTACACACATGTATCCTTTACCTATATCATATTATGTACCTACTCCTATAGTCGTATATATATAACTATAGTATACCTATAGTATATACTATACTCTGTATATAGACACAACACTCAATAAATATTCAGTATTCAAGGATTTTTTTTAAATGTTTGACTTGATTCAGCTTGATTTGATGGTTAACTTCAAGATTCTGATTCGGCGAGAATGAAGTGAAGGACATTTTTTTTATACCAACGTCCCAGATAAAAGTTTCAAATATACGATACGACCTTAAATTCGTGGATCGTGTCTACGATATCACCCTAGGTGGAAGTGGACGTTAAACCCCCAGTTACGATCGAAACGAAACTTCGTGAAAGTAGCAAAAGGGCGGGGTTTTAAATTTTGGCCATTTTGAGACTAATATATGAATGAACGGGATATTAAACTTTGATTTGATGTTAAAAGTGATGTTAGTTAAGATTACATAAAGAGCTGACAGTTATCGCTATAATATTTAAAAATATATAATGAAAACGAAATACGCTGAACATAAATATAGCGATTCAATTATGGGCTAGATTGGAAGGTCATTACTAACGATGGTGACGACTCTACTGCATTTAGTTCGGTGGGGGGAGGCTTAGCTACACAAAAAATCTAACACCCCCCCCCCCCTTCAAATATTTCGCCAATAATAATGATTTCTTAGGAGTGTAGTTAGCTGGCCACGGCCATATCCTCAGCCCCTCCCAAAAATTCTGTAGCCCAACAAAATTTTATAAGCTGGCTACGGGCCCAATTTAATTCCAATATGTCGAAGCATAGTAGGATATTTTAAATTGATAGACCTTTATTTAAGATACCCGTCTTCATTAGCCCATCCGTTCCGTAAACGGCATTTCTTTCATTTATATTTTAGTTCATCGGGGTTTCTCCTTATCAGTGGTGCAGGAGAGGGCGGGGGCTGGCAAGTACAATGTCTAGTCATTCCGATGGGACGAAAGCCGAGGTTCCGTGTACTCGTTGGCGTGCACGTAAAAGAACCCTTGACAATTGAAATTCGAAATAAGAGTAGGCCTAGGAAAAATTTCCCTTAATGTGTGGCGTACACCCGTCTTCATTGGCCCAGCGGCAGCCAGTACAGATAAGTAGGACGTTAAACCCCATTTCAATTCAGTTTTTATTCCCTCTTGAAGCATTGATACCGACTAGACCAACGTCATATAAATAATCCGGTCGAAATAAGAGATTCTTGATGACCTGATTGACCCCAATGGCCTATATCACATATTCGAGTCAAGAATTCAATACCCTGTAAAAAGAAATTCGAATCGTCAAATTTGAAGGATAATGACACAGCACATTTATATGGATAACTATTAGACCATTGCTTTTACAATGGGGGTGCAATGTGCCTCTGAATGATCCCAGAGCAGATGGGGTGGTAGGGTGTAGGCACTGCTGTACTAGCCTGTACTCTATGTGGTTCAAACACAAACGACCCAGTAAAAGAGAAGGAGAGAGAAATGGGTTTTAACGTCCGTTCGATACAAAGTAGGTCATTTCGGGACTAACACTTGGTTCAATTTTATTTCAAAAATTCGCTTGCGAATTAGGGTCTTTAGCAGTGGGAGGAAACCGAAACAACCGTGGAGAAAACCCACGAGGCTGGACAGGCGACCGTACTCCTTGTCACGTACAACAAGGAATCGAATCAACGCTAATTGACCCAATGTCAGACCTTATGATACAACGCACACGTGCTTACCCCCCATCCCCTCTATAACTCAGTAAAATATAGAAACATAATATATTCACATTGTAAGGATTAAATTATTTATAGAATAATATTTCATAAAAAGTGTTAAATTATACAGTGGTATGGAAAACCGGGTCAAAGGTCATTTTCAACTAACCGGTTTTATTCATGTTTTGTGGACATCAAACGTGGTATAATAACCCCGTTGACATTTACAGATAACACGGTATGGTAAATACAGGGTTTATATGTTATAAAGCTGGTCAATATTTATTCTATATATTGTATATATTTTATACCTATGATGAATATACACCGTGGATTATCTGAAAGTAAATAAAATATCAGATACAGTTTTATATAGACAGGTTTACATAGTGTACTTGTGTTATATCTATTTAGTCTATAGGGATACGCAGAGTTTACAGTTTACGGTTCACAAAAGAGAATGAATTGGGGTTTAACGTCCTACTTCTAAACTTGGCTAATGACAACGGGTATACGTTATACAGTATGCTATGAAGGATAGATATTGCACGGACAACAGTAGAACGGCCTACTCTTATATCGAATTCCAACAGTCAAGGGATCTTTTACGTGCACGTCAATGTGTACACGGGGCCTAGCCATAACCCTCAATTTTGTCAACAATCACGTACCCTAACCCTATTAACATTTTACGACCTTGACGTAATCTGCAGGTGGCCTTAATATTTAGACCTGACTGCCGATTCCCCAATTGCTTGCCTATCGCGACCCCACACATCGTGCGGTAAAAAAATTCTTTTCAGTCAGAGAAGACGTTACACCGTACAAAAAGTAGGGCCCGGCTTTAAAACCCCTCGTAATATAATTTCTATGTATGAATGAACACGAACGCATAACGCTATATGTACGAAATTGTATACAATAATGTCTTGATTTTTTTCTTGAGATTCCATGAAAATTGTATAAGTGTGTTTCAACTTCACTGATTCAGTATAGACGAATTGAATAAACACGAAACTATGTATTTAGTTCTTCTCTGATTTGAATTGACTTTAACCCATTCATGAAAATATATATAACTATATATGAACAAGTTTATAGAGAAAGGGTGGTGTATACAACTAGGTCATAATTGGACTACAGTATGAGAGAGAGAGAGAGAGAGAGAGAGAGAGAGAGAAAGATAGAGAGAGAGGGGGGATAGGTTTTTAACGTCCACTCCCACAAACTAAGTCATTTCGGCACTAACATATGGTTCAATTATTTCAATAATTAGCTTGCGTGTAGGGGTCTTTAGCAGCGGGTGGAAACCGGAGGACCTTAGTAAAGCTACGAGGCTGGACAGGCGACCCTACTAACGCCAGTTGACTCAATGAATGAATGAATGAATGAAATGGGGTTTAACGTCCTACTGTTATGCACTTAACCTGAGCTAATTCAAGACGGGCATACGCAATACAGTGTGCTATGAGGGAAATTTTGCCCGGGCAGCGGCGCTGCGGCCTACTCTTATATCGAATTCCAACTGCCAAGGGATCTTTTACGTGCACTCCAATGTGTACACGGGACCTCGGTTTTTCGTCCCATCCGAACGACTAGGCAGATGTCCTTGTCAGGCCCTCCTTCTGTTTCACTGACAAGGGGAAATCACGTCGGAAAATCGAGATGAACTTTCTCGGCCAATGCAATTGACTCAATGACATAATATGTCATGCATTGTGCAGTAAAATTCCAACCCTAAAGTGTTTTTTTGCGTGATCCCGGTCTTCATTACACCAATCGGCGCAGAACAATAGGACGTTAAACCCTATTTCATTTCGTTCATATTATTTCATTTCAGACGTCATTCTTTGTAAGGCCATCCATTCTTCCGCATTGGACAATGGATAACCTATCCGTGGAAATATCTCGGCAGACACCGGAATTTAAGCCGGTAGGCTACATCCAGTTTCATCGTCTTACTTTTTGCACGAGTCGGGATAATGAAGACGGGCATACGTCAATCAGTCTGTTTTGAGGGAAATTGTGTCCTGACACTGGCTTTTCAGTCTACTCTTCAACGAATTGCAGCCCGAATAAAAGACGGATACAGTATATTTCATGTTTACGAGCACGTCAAAGTGTGCAGGGTAAACCGGTAAACCTCGTTTTTTTTTACACCATTCAAACGACTACGCTTTAGGAACCAATTTTAAAAAATCTCTAGATTCTTCTCGGTTATACCTTGGATTTGAACTCCAGTACATTCACAAAACATTCCCAGGCTTAAACAGGCAGCATTATGCAAGAGCTAAATCTGTCTATTGCAGGCCTTTCTTTAGGCCTTAAATGTTACATAAATTATTAATCACACGACCATATTACATATTAGTTTATTGTAATAAATACAGATGATTACGATATGAGAATATTAGAAACAATAGAATAAAAAAAACAATAGATTAACCAGAGGCGCTGATTGTTTATCAGATTAACTAAGATTTTATATTTTCTCCTAGGGCGAGATACATTTTTATACGTCTACATTTTTGTGTGAGCGTATCATGTGACCATCCTGTGTCTGTTGCTCTGTCTGTCAACAATTGGCTTGTGGGCGAATGATGTCGTCACTCTGTCCGTGGGTCCGTCGGTCAACGGTTGACTTGTGACCGGGATAAAGGCTACAGTTTTGACGGATACATTTTCCAATTTGGAGTGAAGCATTGTGGTTATGAGAGGAAAATCCCTATTGATATTCAGCATTCCACGACCTTTAGTAACATAGTTATGCTCCCCCACCCCCATACGTTTGCCAACAATTCAAATTTGGTTGACATCCACATTTTCGTTCGTATAAGCTACTGTCGAGATATTGCTGCGGTGTTGGCACATTTCCATGTTTTGAATGACTATATTTTAATATCTAATCAAAAAAGATGCAAGTTTGTTTTCTCTATTTATAATTAAAATCTTTATGTGTTGGCTTTTTAACACTAGGCCTATATTGTTATATTAATCATCAAATCACGCCCGTAAAAATATATCGTTACTAGTATGTGCGTGCTGTTCTGACCTTGGGAAGAGAATTACTGACGATTCCATAGTCAAGGGGTTTTGTACACGAGACATTTTTGGTCCCACCCGAACGACAAATCGCATAATCGCTAGCTGTATCAGCCAACAAGAACGGAACATGAATTAAAATGAAATGGGGTTTATATCCTAATTTCCTATATATACGCCACGCTTTGTGTTATAATGGACATTTTACCCGGACAGTGGCGATACGGTCTGTTTTTTTCGAATTCTAACTGCCCAAGGGTTCGTTTACGTGCAAGCCAACGTCTACGCGGGATATCCGTTTTTTGTCCCACCCGAACGACTAGACAATGCTCCTTGCCGGGTTCTCCGCTCTGCCCGACAACTGAAAACCAGACTTACGAATGGTAACATGTTTCTTAATGTTAGAATTTGAACTGAGATTGTGTGAGATTTATACACCACAATAAATTAGACAAGAATAATTCATGATAAACATACGCTGCATTAACTGTCATGTCACGTGACATTTTATCCATATTCCACATTCCTTCATTAATTACCTTTAGTCTTTGATATCCAGTGTCACGGTTGGTTAGATTGACCCAATTAGTAGCATTGATCATCACGTGACATATATATATATATGTATGATATGCGTGGGAGTTAAAGATACATAGACAAATTTAAAGGGATATATATATATAGGCCTATAGAGAGAAATGGGGTTTAACGTTCACTAGACACAGACTATGTCATTTCCGGACTGACATATGGTTCAATTTCATTTAAATAATTCGCTTTACTTGATATGAGATTGAAAAAATATCTAACAATATCGTTTCGTCAACACAATACTTGTCATTGTGAGACTAGCACGTGTGATATTTTTCATTTCAATGGTTTCGTGTGCAATGGGTGAGGGGGGAGCGGGAATTTTGCCTGGAAAGTGGCGTTTCAGCCCATTCTTCATCGACTACCATTCCCTTAGGTAGGGTTTTCGTTGTTCACCCGAGTCACTCGAGTCGACACCAGACCGTTCGCGTTTTGAATCGAGTTGGTCACATGACCGACTCGAGTCGCATCACGTGACCAACCCGTTTACTCCCCGTTGAACGGAGAGTAAAAGGGTTCGTCACGTGACAAAATGACGTCCTATAGGCAAAAATAACGTGCGTTTCTCCATCTCAAAATGAATCTACAAAAACCGACAATGAGAACTATGAAATACAAATCTAAAGATGGTAATGTACTCAACTTATCGATTGACGATGCAACTTACTAAGATAATAGCAAACCCGGACTTTTGATGTCATGTGACTGCTCAGACTACTCGGACCGTTCGGGATGTTTCACCCGGGTAAACTCGGCAATGGAGTCGACTCGAGTGACGTGAGTAAGAGACGAAAACCCTGTGTTAGGGTTCTTTAAGTGCACATGCGCAGAGCGCCGCTGTCTTTGCAAAATCATCCATATGTTAGTCTTAATGTGACCGATTTCACATGCAGCAGTTGACAATGATTGTAAAATTCTTTACACACCCTGAATTCACTGGCAAATATAGTAAGCACTAAAATGAGTAGTTTAGTATTTGATTTTTACAGTGCTTGAAGTGATAACAAAAGGTGTGACGTAATATAACGTATAGGGTGTAGCTAGGCCTATATTAGTCTCGGACACCCAGAATCCCATATAGTCTCCAAAGTAGAAGATTTGTCTGGATGAAATATATTAAAATACCTGCCCTGTGTTCAAAGATCAGCAGACTGTTTTCCATTTACCTCATTATTTATCGGGTTATCAGCCCTTGTTAGGTGTTTCAATCAGTTGATTGTTGCTAGGTAGGATTTTATTGTCATTTCAACTCGATCATACTTGTCAACATATTAAATCCACTAATCGCCATTTTTGTATGTTTTTGACAATGTCTAATTTTTTTTACAGATAAGTCAACGCTGAAATGTGCTCAAATTGAATAGTTTAACATTTTTTTCACAGATTAGTCCAAGCTTAAATGTATCCAAATCGAATGGTTTAACATTTAATCACCCCCCCCCCTCCCTAAAATATCAAAGAGAGAAAGAGACAGAGAGCGTGAGGGGGGGGGGGAATTTCCACTCGACATCAACTATGTCATTCATTAGACACAAAGGGAGGCGATTGGAGGATGGAGGGGGAATGAGAATCAAAACTTAGTCACTTGACTCATTGCCAGACCTTTTATGATCGGAGACTTTGATTATTTTGAGACTAACATATTATGTCGCTATGGCTATGGTCACGTTTACAATGCCAGGGCAGTGACATTTCCACCCACTATTCAACAATGTCCAAACGCCAAGGGTTCTTTACATGTAAATCGAATGTTCTCGATTTTTCGTATCATCTGAAGGACTAGGCAACAATTTAACTTGTAAGTTCTGACCCTGATTATTTCCACTAAATAAATCAAAATATAAAATCCAATGAAATCTATGATTTTATTATTTATATCCACCTCAAAGAAGGAGTGTCATTTTAAATAACTCGAGCAATTTCACACCCTAAAAATGTAATAAATGAGGTTTATCAAGGATTTACTTAAACACGACTTTTCGTCCTATGCGAACGACTAGACACCGTTCCTTGCCAGACCCCCCGTCATGCACCACAGACAAGGGAAACCACGAACTTCTAAGTTTATATATTTTTCTGGGATATTTGTTTTTAATTTACATATATATATAAATGTGATATTCTTTTAATTTGTCTCGTTAAATTCACCATATGTTTGGCGCAATAATATAACCCGGTTGGAGCTGACGTGCCATAAATCTCAATTTCATTTCATTTCACTTCCAAGTTTATAACACAAATCACTATTATTGTAAATGTTGACAAGTATTATGTATATGGGTTAAATTGTGTGAGAGTTTATCTATATATAAGATATACAGTGTTTTACTGGTAGATAGGTATTATATAGATAATATGTCCATATCAAACATTCCAACCTGACTATCTCTACATGGTAAATAACTTCAAATTTAAATCCTTATATAGCACGAAATTCGCTCTATTACGTAACGTATAAACTATGATTATTGTCATTTTAAGGGTGGGTCAAGCCACCCACCGCTCTTCACCTTTTCGAGTGGATGCTGTAACCCCCCCCCCTTCTCGCCCCCCCCCCCTTCACGAAACACTCCTCTAAGTCCAAAATAGTTTTTGTTGAATGGACGTTACCCCCTTCCCCTCTCTTTTTATATTTATCTCTCAACCTCGTGTGGTTCTCCGTATTTCTGTTTTTTCCCTACAGCTAACGACCTGTATATTTTGAAACATATGTTAGCTCTCTCTCTCTCTCTCTCTCTCTCTCTCTCTCTCTCTCTCTCTCTCTCCCTCTCTCTCTCTTATATTGTATATCCGTGTTTAACACAAACAAAGGAGCCACACCATGAACACGTGTATATAATGAAGTATTCGATCGGGTGTGACTGTGATATATATATATGTATATAGTTTATATATATATCAAACGCCTATATATCAGTAGGTGCAAACTAATCTATTAACATAAAACGCCACATCTCGTCCACTATGTTCAGGTGATTGTATATATCGTCGTTACCCCAGTGAGGTTGTCCACCCGCCCGTCTTTCTTCTTCACAACCCTTTTCTAAAATGGCTAAGGAGGGTCTGACAAGGACAGCTGCCTAGTCGTTCGGATGGGACGAAAAACCGAGGTCCCGTGTACACATTGGAAGTTGGAATTCAGTTGCTGCCCGGGCAAAATTCCCCTATAGCACACTGTTAGGTGAATTATAGTAGGACGTTAAACCCCATTTCATTCATTCACTAAAATTGCTGATGTTCTTTGGCTAGCCATGAAAATTAGAAAATGAAAATGTCACACAGAGATTTTAATTCTGATGGTTTGAAACTGTGGCCCTGTCCCTTTAACCGGTGTATATAAATATATATATATATATATATTATGTATGAATGAAATGTATAAAACCGTATCAATCATGTTATATATCTATCTATATATATCTGACCAGTTATTACCCCAGGGTTCGTTATACGCATAACCGGTTTACACTATAAATATTCTGTGTTAAATTAACTACTGTTGTTGAATTGGAGAACAGTGCAGTTCGCAATAGTCACACCTTGTGGGGTTTTCCCACTGCTAAAGACCCCTTCGTGCAAGCGAATTGTTGAAGTAAAATTAAACCATGTGTTAGTCCCGAAATGATCCAGTTTGTGTCGAGTGGACGAACAATCCAATTTCTCTCTCTATCTCTGTCTCTTTCTCACATTTCTACCCTCTCAGTTCGCTAAAATCAGTACAGGATTCAAACCATGTTCCCGAAGCAACGACCGCGAGGTTTACACCCCAGCTAATATGTACAGAGTTCAAGCGAGACCAAGTCTTCTATAAAGATGGATTTAAAATTGATGAAGCTCGTGTGTGTGTGAAATAAAATAGTGTTTGTTAAACATACATTATGCAAGAGCTAAATCTGCCTTTTGCATGTCTTTCTTTAGGCCTGAACTGTTATCTAATAATTAATTAGACATTAATTTACAGCAAATTCACTTTACATTATTTACTTTTAACCTATTATAGTGAGAACTGCCAACTCTTTGTTCTTTAATTTAACCGTGGGTGTCTCGGATTTAAAAAAGACGAAGCCCTTACCCCAGGTAAAATTACTGAATCGCCTTTCTTTTTCCAACCTGCGCTAGACGAGCAAGTTTTCTAGTTAATTTGTTTGCGATATCTGCGCAGGGACAATTTAAGCTTTAATAACTTACATATAAAGCCATTAACTACAAATAAAAATCTGTTATACAAACCATTTTAAAATGTCTACAGTGCATATAAAATACACAATGAAAGAGCTTTAATGATCTTGAAATATCTAAGAAATCCAATATTGCTGTTTCTTAGTAATTTATTAAGTGATAATAATGTTAGTGTTTATTAAAAATTTAACGTTCAATATATTATGATCTGACATTATTGACAGGTTCATTTAATTAAGTTATTTATGAAAATGACATGAAATGAAATTGGTTTAATGTCACAGTGTTCTGCTCCCAAACTGGGCTAGTGAAGACGGGCATACGCCATACAGTGTGCTATGAGGGAAATGTTGCCGGGGCAGAGGCACTACATATTCCTGAAGCAACGGCCAGAGTAATCCCTCTCTGGCCATTGCTGGATTGGCTTCGGATTCTTGAACTTTTAAGTAAGTGTGTCTATTCTTCTCGTTCAATCAAATCTACCACTTACGTACAGTAACATGACAGTCCGTCGTTTAATCTTTGGTCTTCCTTAAAATTTTGGACAAAGATTTAAGGTATTAAAAACGTTGAAAGTCTGTTCGTTACCATACAGTAGTGTTTACTTTACGTCAATACCGATAGCCTCGTTTGTCACGCAATTAGTTTTGCTGCAATGAATATCCTGCTATGCGCTGGTTATTATAGCATTAAAAAAACGTGCAACCATGACGTAACGTTATGTAAACACAGTTGCCCTAATTAAACGTCCTGTTTTAAAGGTAATACCTTTGTAACTAAGTCAGTGATTGGTCAGTAATAGGACCACTGACCAGTCATAATTAGTGACAATAATACCCACTCAGTCCAGCAGGGAGTAGTGGGATTAGCTCTAATTAAACGGAACACTGCGAGGAGGACGGAGGCACTATGGCCTACTCATTTATTCCAACTGCCAAGGGATTTTAACGTGGACGTCAATTTATACACGGGACCTCGGTTTTCGTCCCATCCGAACGACTAGACAGTTGTCATTGGCAGGCTCTCCGTCCTGCATCGTTGGCAAGTGGTTACTACGCTGGAAAATCTGGATGAACTTTCTCGGCCAATGCTGGGGTCGAACAGAGTTATTTCCATATCATGGCATTGGTTTTCTCCGGATCCCCCGGTTTCCCCCCACTGCTAAAGACCCCATACGCGCAAACGAATTATTGAAATAAATTGAACCATATGTTAATCCCTAAATGACCTAGTTTTTTTTTGAGTGGACGTTAAACGTCGTTTCCCCCTCTCTCCCACGCCACGTGTAGCATTAAATCATTTCCACAATATTAGAATATTCGTGGTCTGATTCCTACAAAATTATACAGAGTTATGTTTTTCCCCTCCAAGAGTCGGAGGAGGTACGTGAACGTCACAGGCACTTAATTAAAGGGATTAAAATAAAATCTTCCTACTATTGCTTGACTATATTATAGTATACTGTACATGTAGATACATAGTCAAACAGTAGTTAGTTCAGCTCTGAACGTCGGTCTCAATTTTACTGGGCAACTTTTCACTGCCAAACGATGGGGTGTCAATCCGTGTGGGCGCCTGTACAATGTAAACGAACATCTTAGTGACAAAATAAGACCATGCTTACTTCGCTAGAGACAGTATGAGCGACACAACACGCTGTTAAAAATACGTCTCCTCACATCAAGATACATTTCCCCGCCATGGCACTCTAACTGCAGGTCGTCCATATTCAGGAATGTCGGTCATACAAGACGAAACGCAATGTACAGGTGTTACATTGTACATGCTTTCACACGGATTGACACCCCGCCAGTTAGCAGTGAAAAGTTGTCCAGCAAAATTGACTGTTCTCCAAATTTTTTTCGACATTGATTGAATGGGACAATCCCTGAACGTTCAGGGTGAGTGTAATGAGACCGACGTTTAGAGCTGAACTAAACAGTAGTAAGAAAGTTTTTTTTTTAATCCCATCAAGTGCCTATGGTGAACGTGTATCGCCAATATGACGAAAATGAAATGATATGAAAATGGAACGGAATGAGACAGACATTTATGTCACAAATTCCTCTGTCGAAATATCGCTGATATTTCGGGGATATTTTCTGACCCCCCCCCCCCCCTCCTCCGGACTTCTACTGGAAAATGTTTGGCTCCACCACGGTATATTGTCTAAAAATTATCGTATTCATGGACCTTATTTTATGGTAATATAGGGATAATGTTTATAATATGGCCATGACCAAAATGTAAAATTAACCGATATAAAAACTAACATCAAGTTGAATCACGTATCAATGAAATAAAACCTACAAGTACAATATTGACAAAATATCAAATCTTTGTTGTTCATCAAACATTAGATTAAAGTCTGTACAGTATATATTTTACTACTCATGGATTGCCTCTCCACAGTTTTCTGCATACGATTTTTATCGAATAATAAACTTGGGCGTATACATCTTCAGAATAACACTATTCAATCAATCCTAGACTGAACCCCACTTTGAATCAAGCCCATAACTAGGGATGGAGGAGGGGCTGGATAAAAATTGTCTACCGTAGATAGATATACATTGCCCGTCAATTTAACAGCCCCCCCCCCCCCTGAACATTTCCCGCCCAATATTTTCCAATTCTAAACTACTCCCCCCCCCCCTACTCAGAATCAGGCCCGTAACTAGGGAGGTGGGAGGTTGAGGGACCTGGATAAAAATTGTCGACCATGGATATAGGCTATACATTATACTATGCTCGTCAATTTTACAGCACCCCTGAGAACCACGGGCTTCGGGCACTTGAAGGGATTAGTAGTAAAACTTCTTACTATATTATTATACATATACTATAATATATAGTCAAGCAGTAGTAAGAAGTTTTATTTTAATCCCTTAATCAAGTGCTTGTGCTGAGACGACATCCCGCCCACCTCGTTGCCGAGAGCCAGTTACGACCCTGCTCAGAATTCTCCAGTAATTTTCGCCATCACTGTCAGCCGTTTAAAACCAATCCCAGTACAACTTAATGCATAATAATAATATAGGCAACATCGGATTAGCAAGAATACAAGATAATGTCTTTATTAAACTCGTTGGTGCAGAAAAGTGGAACGTTAAATCTCATTACTACATTTCATGAATATGGTGAACTCAATTCTGATTACATTGTACAGACTGCCGGTTTTAGATACACTTTTAGTAAATTAGGTTTGCTGCCCTGCCCAGCCCCCCTTCCAAAAATAGGTTGTTTTTATCGAAATTGAATAACTAGTTGTAAGCCACTGCTTCGAGATAAAATGGTTGTCACTCCTCCCCGGTGACTCTCCGCCAACTCTTGGGGTTAGCAAAGATTATGCAAGAGGTAAATCTGACTATTGCAGGTCTTTATTTAGGCCTGAAATGTTATCTAAATTATCCAGCCCATAATCAACCCTCGATGTCAATGCTAGCCTGCGATATTTACTAGATTAGGATACGATTTGCTGCTCAACTTCCATTCATGATTTAATCATGAAATGGATAATCAAGACTATGTGTTTTATCGTACTGACTAAGTAATAATGATAAGTAATAATGATAGAGGCCAGGTCGAAAATCGCTAAAAACTCAGTTCAGAGTAGATCAATTTGACTGAGATTTTCAGTAAATTCCCCTTACATTATCTATACTTGAACCATTACCGGTATATATACTTTTAACTGCCAGCTCTTTATCCCATATACCATAATGTACATGTATCTTTAAAATAAGGTTTGATGAATTTAGGCCTTGGATACTTTCAATGTTTGTAATCATTTCCCAATGACAAATCAATTTGTTTTAAATAAAAAAAGAAACATAACCGTTTTTTGTATTTTATTTTTCCACATTTAATGAAAACAATTATTTCACAAATACTACATGAATAAAAATATTACTTTAATTCTCAACTTTAACAATGTGTTGAATAATAAGATCTGACCATCACATAACACACAGAAACAGGCCTTTTGATTGGCTGAAACAATGGAACTGATCAATTTTCATGCAATGAACTACATGTATTAACATTTGATGAAGATCCAAGACATGCAAAGATGACAGCATGCGATCAAAAGCACTAGTTTATTGATAACATCAAATTAAATATATGTGCCAGGTAACACTACACAGTGTGTCACCTACAACCCCCCCCCCCCCCCTTCAATGGTCAAGCTACATGTACCTAAAATTCTGGTGAGGCAGTCAAGCAAAATAAATCTATAATCTATAGTCAAGACCAATATATTTTTCAAAGGGCTATTTAGTATAAATTGCGATATTCAGACACAAGTACCTGTGCCTCTTGGTTCCCCCCTTCACTCCACACACAGACCTCTATGCCTACGACTTTAATTAAGATTTGATTTAATTAAGATTTGATCGAAAAGAAAAATCTATTTGTACAATTATTCTGTCATGTAGCACATTATTAAGAAATAATCAATTTCGGTAAATCACATCTCTCCCATGGGAAACTTTAATAATGAATTAATGAAACTTATTATCAATCATTTTTAAAAAAAATAAATTAATAGTAGCAAACATTCATCGATCTGCGGAACTGGGCAGATGGGTATAAAATGATAAATTAAAAGTTGAATCGTGAACAGAATCAAGTTAATATTTCGTTACTCTGTTGACATGGATGGTCTAGTGGGCAGAGATCATTTGGACGCAAGTGTTGAAATATTACATTTGTCCCTAATTATAGTATTACACAGACCATGCATACAGTAGTTGTGTGGGTTGGAAACCAAATAATAAGAGACAGACAGACAGACAGAGGGTTTAACTAGGTCATTTCATTAATTCGTTTATGCGAGGGGTCTAGGACTAGAATGGACCCGGAGAAAACCCATGGGTTTGGACAACGTACAACCTGGGAATTGAAACCACACCAGTTGACTCAATGATGTCCAGACCTTATGATAATAATAATAATGTACATTTATGATTGTGCATACTCCATCCATATCGCATGCTCTCGGGGCATGGAAGTTAACTAATCCTTTGAGTTTGGATTTTAACATTAAAAGCATAAAGGCACAATGAATCAGTTTGTTTACATATCTCAATAGTCAATAATGTACGGAGAACATCTGAATACAAAACCCCTACATAAAGAATAGGTAGTTGGAAACGAAAAAAAATAATAGAAAGTAACACAGGGTACAATTTTATGGATATACAATTACTGAGTTTGATTTGACGAGGATACTCTCGTCTTTATGAAGCAAATGATTGTACCCTGTGTTAATATGTTCAATTACTAAATGCCAATCAAAGAAGATAATAGAAAGAATTGTATATTAACCGGTATTCTGACATGTTGGGGTTTTCAACTAAAGAATATTTCTAAGGCCACACCTATTAGATTTTTGTTCTTCAGGAACTTGTCAAAATATAGCTGCTTATGGGGTTTAATGTCCTATTATTCTGCTCCAACTGGGCTATTGAAGACAGTCATATGCCATACAGTGTGCTATGAGGTAAATTTTTCAGACATCAGCATTCAGGCCTCTCTCTTACATCGAATTCCAAATGTCAAGGGATCTTTTACATGCATGCCAATGTGAACATGGGACCTTGTTTTTTCCATCCCATCCAAACGACTAGACAGCTGACCTTGTCAGGCCCTCTGTCCTGCACCAAGGGGAAAACATGCTAGAAAATCCTGATGAAGTTTTTTGGCCAACATCTGGAGTGAACCCACAACATCTAGACGAGCGAGCCAGCATCTTACTCACTTGGCCGCTGCGGCTCCCTTATAGAACCTTAGTACTTGTGCTTTGCAAAAGCTTTTAGTTTAAAAAATTTAAGTTTTAAAATTTCAAACAAATCAAGTGGCTAACTATTTATCAGGACTCTGAAGAACTGAAATTGGTTTGATCTAACATTAATATCAGTAACAGATGATGTTATTAATTATACATCATATCACTTGTTATTATATTGATCTATTGTAACAGATACTAGTATCACTCTACAGGGTGGCAGATAGGTACGGTGTTTTTAAAATCAGAATACACCTACATTTTTCTCACTGTGATATTAACTATTGTAACAGATACTAATATCACTCGACAGGGTGGCAGATATGTACCGTGTTTTTTAAAATAAGAATACACCTTCATTTTTCTCCCTGTGATTACTACTAGAATGATAAAATAAAACCAAGTACGAACAATCCAAACCATTAGACAAAATTTGAATTCCTAAAAAAACGGTACAGGCAAAATAATGTAATAAGGCGAAATAGTGTAATCAGCATATGGACTGTTCACCGCGTACAAAATACACGACAAACACTGGTATGCTGGTAAACATTATGACACTGTCACACTACCAGATTGAATATACACGACAAACAATGATATCACTGCGATATAAATACATGTTATAAATGACACTACCAAATTGAATATACAACAGCTGTTTGACAAACAGAAATGGGGGTTTAATCTATACTAATGTCAAAAATAAAGTATACACACTAAAAATATGACTAATTTTTGTTTAGATTGAAAACAGTTGATAAAACATTACCGAGCTTGTCTCTTGCGTCCAAATTCAATATTTTTAAGCCAAAAATGTTGAAACAAATTGTAACTGTACCCAAATACCGCATAGAATGGAAAAACAACTTTAGGTTATGCAGCACGAAATGCACAATGTATACTGTCTTTTGGACATTAGTACAAACAGACAGACATGCTGTGTGCTATATCAAATAGCACTGTAAATTAGATAGGCATATATTGTACCGCGGGTGGAGCAAACTATCTCAATATCAATACTTTTAACAAATTTTAATTTTTATAGAAATAATTAATAACACATTTATTCAAATGACAAGCCCATAATCAACTCTTCAGACCATCGGATCAGTTGGATATTGAAAGAATTAGAAGACCGGTGTCATTTAATAATTAAACGTTAAAATAGATAACCAAGACTTTGTTTATTATCCTAGCAATGTTACTTGGCGATAGAGCCTTTCTTTTCAATGACTGAAATTTTCAACATATTCATTGATTATTCTCTATTTTTGAAACATTGTAGAAAGAACGACCAGCACTTTATCTCAATCTTCTATAATGCATTTTAAAACTTCACCTTGTTGATAAATTAAAAGCTAACAAAAGAAGAATAATTGTTAAAGTTGAGAATTATTTATAAAACAATGAATTAAATTCTGATCACATCACAAATCTCTTATATCTGTACAAAATAATGTAGTGTTGTTGTTACCTTATATGGAAATGATGTACAAACATGGAATTCAGCACATTTGATGTCATAATGAATAATTAGCAATGGGTGGAGTGGGGAGATACAGTGACCATGGTTAATAATATTTTGCTTTTTGTTCAAATAAAATATATATTCAATTTAAATCATAACAGATATTTAACATAAAACAATAAAGCTCTGAAAGGATTATTCTGAGTGCACACGAAAATGTATTTCTATAAACTTTAAAATCTCGAAAAGACAACATTTTGCCAGGAAGTTTTATTCCGGCATGTGCATGAAGAAAACGACAGAACACATGCATTGATAAAACAAGGGGAAATAACCTTTTTGATATTTAGCATAAACAATGTGCCCATAAAAATATAAACAATTAATTGTTATTTACAATTTTTGATAATTTTTTCTTTTCCAAGTAATAAATAGTCAAAGAAATAAAAAAGTATTAAGGTTGCCGATCCGAATCATGCATCTTTTGGACATTAAAACTGAATGTTTGAATAAAGATAAACCTATGTTCTGATGATTAAGACCTGCATATCCGGTCAGAATATAAATAGATCAAGTGACCATATACATGTGTTATGTGCCATGATGTTCATTTTGCCAGGGCAGTGGTACTCCCATCTACTTATAAAATTCCAACTGTCAAGGGTTCTTTTACGTGACACCAATGGAAACACAGGACTTCAGTTTTCATCCGTCCCAGCCCCTGCATGATTGACAAGGGATAACTCTCCCAACACTATGATCGATCCCGGCAGTTAATTCATGCCTTACGGAAATATTAATTTTAACTGGATTTAGATACAAAATGAAATGAGGTTTAATGTCTTGGCCACGGAAACCTTTCATTTTAATGTTCAATGCGAGGAAAACTTTGCCTGGATATTGACAGTTCTGCCTACTCTTCTGTGAATATTAACTGCCAAGGGTTCTTTCATGTGTATGCCAATTTGTAAAATAGTAGGCCTCACTTTCTTTGTCCGTCCTGAGTCACAACACTCGACTAGTGGGAACCTGCTAGTAATGTTTACAAGTAGTAATTCAGTATATTAAGGATCATTTTTTCAGCATATTCAGTAGGCACCTGGTACATTCATTTCAAAATTAATTGCAAGGAATAAACATAAATATTTCAAAGCAAAAGAATATAAACATTCATGGGGCCTGTTTCACAAAATTTTAACTAAGATAAAATCCATATTTGAGTTATTTGATTGGATATTGAATTGTTTAAAGTGAGGTATCTACTAAAATTTGGATTTTATCTTTAGTTAAAATTTCAAGAAACCAGGCCCTGGTCACTGCTCCCCCTTCCCATAATGCACCATAGGTTACCATGATCACAAATCGTTATTCGATTCAGATTTGGTTATTTCAGATTTATCAATGCCGTTGATGATTGTACTGTCTTGAGCATTGTTTGTGATACTTTTAGATGATATTTCCGAGTCTGGTTCTTGGAGTTTCCATGGTTGCGGACTCCATGTATCGGAACTATCATAATTACAAGTTGTTTCAACTGTCTCTATCTGTGACTCTCTGTGGTTTTTATGTTCTGTCCGTGAGTCTGATTCTATTTGCTTTAATTCATTTCTACTAGAGTCGATGATGATATTGTCCGTTTCCATGGCTTCTTCTTCTTCAGTGTCTCTTTCACTGTTGTCATAGTTACCATTACCTGAATAATCAACTAATCCTCTGTCTTTTGTTTTAACCACAAGGCCATCATTTGACCTTGAAATGAAGTCATGTGTGACGATTGGCCGATGAGGCGTGTCTGATGTATTTGCGATTAGATTATTCGCGGACGAGAGATGATTATCGGGACACGAAGTAAGACTGGAATTGTGGGAAATAACCGCACTTTGGTCTGTATGTGATTTAGTTTCCATGGGTACCACTGTATTGTTTGTTTCCATGGGAACACCGTTAGGGACGGCTGTTGTATTTTTACGTAGTTGTTCGTTTTCTGTCTGTAATTGTGCGAGTTGTTCTTTCGTGTCTTTAAGTTGTTGTTGAAGAACGTAGATCATACTCTGCATACCCTCCACATCCTCCTCTAGGTCAGCTACAAACTCATCCATCTCTGAAATAGTTATCAAGGTAAAGTACTGAAGCTGTTCTACAAATATAATATTCATTTCTTATCAGTCCTATATAATATTGATTTCTTACCCCAATACAACTAACTTCACTTGAGTTGGATCTAAGTGGACTGACCAATTTTATCGAGTTAAGCAAAGATCTGAATTAGATGAAGATCGAAATTCTATCTTTGCTCGATTCGAAATAATCTGCTTGATAATAATTCAGTCAAAGGCACATTTCAAGCTTTTGTTCCTATATGTGCGAGTAGATAACTTATGTTTTAATGGGAGTAGATAACTTCCATTTTGTTGCCATCTATGAAATTATTTCTTAATTTTTCAGGAAAATGCCTCTTACAGCAGACAACAAGTTTCAAATTTTTCAAGTAAATTCTTAATTTTATTATTGTGTTGTATCAAATAGGCTGATTGGAGTCAAAACCATAGGGCAGACAAGTATTTTGGGGCTCTATGCATGGAATACTGAAACGCATTTCAGACCATCGGAGCAACTGATCCGACTTAGGCAAAGGAATAAAGTCTGAATGAGATCAAATGGTGGAACATTTGGATCAGAGTTTAGCGAAGATTCGACTTGCACGCTGAAATTAAGAAAAACAAGCAGGATCAAAGAATCCGAATGATTGTATCTGAGTTGAGTGAAGATTCGACTTGTGCGAATCCGTCTTATGCAAAGTTTACTGATTATATTGATTACTCATAAGTGCAATAAAAATTGATAAGTAATCACACCAGTCAACTATAGTAGTAAGTGCAGGGGGACCACAAATAAACAGGAAAAAATTGGGTTTAACGTCCTACTTTTCTGCTCCGAACTGGGCTAATGGAGATGGGCAAACACCATACAGTGTGCTATGAGGGAAATTTTGCCCGGGCAGTCACATTATGGCCCACTCTTGTATCGAATTCCAACTGTCAAGGGATCTTTTATGTGCATGCCATTGTGTACATGGGACCTCGGTTTTTCATCCCTTCCAAATGACAAGACAGTTGTCCTTATCAGACCCTCTGTCCCACACATAGACAATTACACAAGACAAACACAGACATGTCACAATATACACAGCACTTTGAACAAGGAACATATATATTAAATCAAATCAGGTGAATGGATCAGAGGCTAGCAATAAGCATCCATTGTGTCGTACAGTCAATTATATATGTAGATATTATATTGTAACATTTTTTTCAGATAATATCCTGGGTGGCAAACAACAATGTGGAAATTTTCATTTCTATGATTATATGTGCATTGCCTGATTAAGCGTTTTACTCTTACAGTGTCATAATTAGAGCTTCGCCCTCATAGTACGCCCCCCTTTCGTAATTTCCTGGATCCGCCCCTGGAAAGTGTAGTCATTATATCTAACCCGCTTTTAAAAAGCTATGTAAAATAGCACATTTTTCTATTGATCGACCCTGATCGACCCGTCGGTAAAATCGGCATTTGGATACCCCCCCAGAAATTTATCCCTAGTTAGGGCACTGCCGAAGGTACAAATGTTTTTTGTGACTACTGTTCGCAATAAATAAATCAAAATAGCTGACCTTCCTGTCCTTTCTTCATCTCCGTAACTAGGGTTTTCTGTAAAGCGATTTCTCCCTCTAATTTTGCCGTTTTACCAGATGCTATCATCTTTCCCAGCTCTTCATTTTCTTGTAACAACATACGACATTTCACCATTAGTCGTTTACCCGTTTGGCTGCAAGGCAAAAACAGGTATTGTTATATACAGTCAGTTAAAAACACACTAGAATATTTTTAGGGCAGTAGATCTAGTCTGAGTGGGTGCAGAGAATTAATTTATTAAATCTTAAGGTTAAAATTAAATTGGGATACCGGTAGATACATTCGAGTGAATTTTACACAACGGCAAATGATGTATTGATACGATTAGGGGCCACAGAACGTCGGAAGTTGTGGGGTTACGTATGCGATGCAAGAGAAGAGAATTTTGCCAATACATCAGAACTTCTGCCTATTTGTCTTAAAATCTCATCTATTACAGCGCAAGCACTACCAATGTGTTACCAATGTTGTTCTAGCCCAAAACAAGATGCTTTTGACTTCAAGCCTGTCTGTGTGTTCAAGCCCAAAACAAGACACTTTCGATGTTAAGCCTGTCAGCAGTACTTCCCACATATGGGGTTCTACACAGCCTACAGATGGATTAGAATTATTTTCCCTAAAGTACCAATATGGAGTGCAATAAAGCAGGGGCCTGTTTCACGAAATTGTAACTAAGATACAATCCAAATTGACTGTAATGATTTGACTTCAATTTAACAATTAGCTGAAAATAATTCTTGAAACATTTAAATAAGGGGCTTCTTCAAGCATTGGATTAAAAAAATATTCAAATTGCTGTCATTTGTCAATACTTTTTCATCCGGAAGGCTGAAACAGACTATTTGCAAAATATGAGATCATCTGCCCATTCATTGCCATGATCTGTGTTCTATATGCACTTTATAGCCTCTAGTAGTTTTCAAGGAAATGCTGTTATTGAAAGGTCAGGGCTTGGATTTTCTGCCAGGAGAGAAATTCTTTGCCAGACATTGGATTATTCAGCTGCTTTTCTTTGAATTCCAACTGTCAAGGGATCTTTGACAAGCCAATGTGTGCATAGGACCTTGTTTCCCTTCCTGTTTGAATGACTATATGTTGTCTCTTGCCAGGCCCTCCCGTCCTGCACCAATGGCTAAGGAGGAACCATGTCAGAAAATCACGATGGACCTTCTCAGATCAAACATGGGACCACCAAGATACAGCGCCAACATCTTACTGAGTCACCTAACATCAGCAGTATAATAGATACTAGACTAATAGTAATACAGTCTAAGATTGTTGTAATATCTTGAGTTAGTGAAGATACATATAAGTGTTAAAGAGACATAATAAAGCAAGCGAGTGATTGAAACTAATATGACATGGTTAGGTTATACATGAATCTAATCTACATTTATACACAGAGTTTTTAATAACTTGAAGGATATAACTACACTTTAATTTTATTCAAGGGGACTGTTTTATGAAACATCAACTAAGATAAAATTTGATTGGATAATATAAGATCTATTAAAATTTGATTTTTATCTAAGTTAAGATTTCGAGAAACAGGCTTGTAATTTTAAGGCTGCAATAAGCCTACACAAGCCAGAATAACCTATCGTCTTTAATAACATTTCAATTATACTAATTGTGTATGCGCATATTCATAAGTATAATGACTAGTATATATTAATCATTAGTATATTATATTTTAAGTTGCAGAAGACGACAACAACTCTCCTACAGGGGGTCTGATGTAGCTGGAGGGTAGTAATCGGAGGACATCTAAAGAAGGACACCTTCAGTCCGAAACGTTTACAATAAACTAACCTATCAACCTATTAGGAGTTTGTCTATCTTCACTGGTTTTAGGGGTTACCTATCTACTATATTTATAATTATTTACCTACTAGATTATTTATTTTATTAATTGTACAGGGTCATTGAATGCATATATTGTAATAATGAGCGCTATATTAAATGTAATTAACTTAAACTTAGTTGTGGATGTGCATATACATTTAGAAATTTGAATGTTCGAAAGTCTGGTACTGGTGATATTAATGAATAATTCCCATTATTTATTATGTCTATAATATCACTGTAACTAAAGGCAATTTAAAATTTTGGTATCTTAAAACGTATTTGAGCAATGTGGAGGTTTGTAGCATTCAAGGAGTTTGTTTGTAGTTGACCATCTATCTATACACAGTCCATGACATTACTAATTCCGAGCACAGAATGGATAATATTTACATGTATTGAAGTTTTCACCGTGTTTAGCTGTGGAGTCTTGTGTTATATGTGTCCAATGTGTTTAGCTGTGGAGTCTTGTGTTATATGTGTCCAATGTGTTTAGCTGTGGAGTCTTTGTGTCTTATATGTGTCCAATGTGTTTAGTTTTCAAGTGCCAAGGGTATTTAGTTGTGCTGTTTCTGCATGTATCAATTTGACCTATTTTACAATCGCATATCTGGAAACTTCTCAATACATGTATAAGTGACTTAGAATAGAACTCATTTTATTGCTTATAAGGTGATATGACACGCGTCTCTGAGGGTCCAGTTTGGATTCACACTAAAAGTTGGACTTTATATTTGAAAATCATCAAATCAGCTTTAAATTTATCTAAACTTTAAAGGCTACCAGTACAATTTTTTTAAATTTTCATCTGATTTAAATATGTGAAGACTTTTACATAGTGAAATATAACTGGGATAATGTAAGTTTACCTATTATTAGGGTTAACTTGGTAAAACAATGTTAACACCTTTGAGGAATAAAAAGTGTTTTTATGGCTGAATAGTTAGCGTGTGCGTGTTGCATACATGTATGACATGGTTTTGATTGCTTCTTTTTGTACACAACAAGGAGTAGGGTCGCCTGGCCAACCTTGTGGGTTTTACTCTCCGGGTGCTCTGGTTTCCACCCACTGCTTAAGACCCCAATGCACAACTGAATTATTGAAATAAAATTGAACCATGACAGTTCTGAAATGACCTATTTTGTGTTGAGTGGACATTAAACCCGATTTATCTCTCTCAGGATGATTTTGAAATATACTACAAAAATCAAGATCAGGTTCAAAACTGACATAATTTTTAACGTTAAAGACAACAAAACTAAAGTGACCACCAAGGCCTAGCAACTAGAAAAACTTAACATTTTATAATTGTACAGTTTTTAATTTATGCCTTTTTGTATATAATATTCCTGACTTTAAAATACACTTGAGTAAATGACCATATCAATATACAGTGCGATCAATGATCAGATTATTTTTCTAACCTGTTTGAAGATTTTCTGTATTGGAAGTAAAAACCCTCACACATGAGGCCTACCAGTTTTGAGAGAGATATAGCGAAATGGGGTTTATAGTCAACTCAACACAACTAGGTCATTTCGGGACTAACATATAGTTATTTCAATAATTCGCTCGCGCGTAGGGGTCTTTAGCAGTGGTAGGAAACCAGAGTACCCGATGGAAACCCAAGGCTCTAAACCACAGCAGCATGCCAGAGGTTACCTGCCAGCTAGAAGTCGAAGCGCGGCACTCTAGACCACTAGGCCATCCCAACCCCCCTTATCAGTTTTGAAATTCATTGTCTACTTCGAACCTGGTGGGCAAGACAGGAGGAAGTTTAGGGGATGAGAGAAACAGGGGTTAATATCCACTAAGGTCATTACTGGACTAACATTTGAAACAATTTTATATCAATACATTTGCTTGAACTTACATGAAGGGGTCATTAGCAGTGTAACAACTGAAGAAATCTATGCGGTTGGGCTTGTGACCTTACTCCTTGTCACTTACACAAGTATCGAAACTATGCTTTCTATGTGTTACATTTTAAGATATATATATATATATATTAGAAGATGAGTTCAATGAAATAATGTATATAGAACATAACTTTAACAATATTATATGTATATACCAGTACACAAACTTGATGTGAAGTTGTTACGTAAATGTAGATAAGATAATGTTTTAGAATAATGTAAAATTTCAATCCAAATCTTAAGTAAAACAATTTGTTAATACTGCTGATTGTCATTGCGATTTTGTCGAGAAAATCTAATTTTCACAGCTTTTTTTTTTACAGGGGCAATATACATGATATTGCCTTGTTTTGACCTTATCCCTTTTATATAGTCTGAAGAAGGTGCCGAACGTTGACAAATTATCAAGTGATCATATCTTTGTATATACTAGAAAGAATTAAAACATTTAATGGACTGTTATTCCATTTACTTTCATAATATTGTAGTTTGTGAGTGATTAAGAAGGAAATTAAACATCCCTCAAATGACGATCAGAGGAATGAATTATTGCAAGATATAATTCAGAAAGGTTCTAAAACATCACTTCACCATAATATACAGGTGAATCTTTAAATTTGATTCAGTTATGACTTAAATTCAATGTTAGTAACCAAATATAAATATTCAAAGTATAGTGTAAAATGTATCTGTAAAGAGATGAGAGAGACCTTAAACAAGTCAATTCATTGTTCATGCGAGAGAGAAATGGGGTTAAAGTCTAATCAACACAAACTTGGTCATTTCGGGACTAACATATGGTTTTAAATTTATTTCAATAATTCACATGCGCGTAGGGGTCTTTAGCAGTTTGAGGAAACCAGTGGTGAACCCTGAGAAAACCGACGACATTGGACAGACGACCCTACTTCTTCTAACGTACAACCGGGAATTCGAAACTATGCCAGTTGACACAATGATAGGCTTTATGATACAGCGCGCACGTGCTACTCATTCGACCATCCAACACCCATTCATTGTTTATAACGAATTATAAGAAATAAATATGGATAATGTAGATGGAAGAATTACAGAGAAAATACTAAGAATGTCTAGTATTATCCCTTTTCTTCATCCCTCCACAAGTTTGTTATTAAAGCATGAGTTATATCCTTCAAGATTTAATATACAATATTTAAAAAGATTTTCTGTGTCAAATTTTACAAACCATATAACCAATTCACATTTTGTTATTTGCCAAGGCTTTGCAATTTTTGAATTGCACATGTGGGTTAGTGTGAGAAATTTTACAACAAGGGTTGTACATGTATTGACCTGTATTGACAATCTCCTCCCCCTCCCAGGTACAGGATTAAAGGTGACATACATAAAAAATGGTTGACCACAAAAAATAACAAACATAAAATAAATAGACAAGAAAATAAAAATACTTAATACTGGAAATACCGATATATATATCGACATTTATACCACAAAAAGCAGAAACAAAATTCACCTGCAGGTTGCAGAACATTCTCCAACTCAAGGGAGGATACTCTTTTTATAGTTTGTATAATAGTTGCAGGGCGCAACGAATCTTGAAGCGTGTGAAAAAAAGAGTTAATATGTCTATTTACGCGTCAAAATTCCTGATGTAGGAATACGACAAAAGTTAATGTACCACTGGTTGTAAGTTCAAAGACTTTTGTCTTAAAAAGACATACCGACACAGAAACTTTAAAGTTTTGTCCATAAAGTTAATTTCTAATGGTCATTTAATATTTTAAAATGTTTTGGGTTTTTTTCGCTCGCGTAGCGTTCATGATTTAAACCCACAATAAACCATGGAGAGTTTGTACATTACCGTCATACCGTTACGTTTGTGCTAAAAGAAAACAAAAAACTGAAAAACCAGAAATGTAACAAGATTTTCCGCTGCTCACGTCCAGCAGACAAATAGGAAGAAAAGTCTTAGCTGGGACACTGCTGCATACAGAACAAACCCCACCGACTGTTTCCATCGTTACCAAGGCAACCAACAGTTTATTTGGCGTCTGTTCCCATCATGTCGGCCATTTTGTCAAGTTGTAAAGTCTGATGTCCCTCGACAACAAATGTGTGAAGAGTTTAATTTGTAGAGGTCGAGGGTCAATGTCTAATAATGTTACCAATGTTTTTAATATACACCTGTCAGGAGTGAATTTCCAAGCGCTAAGTTCGTTTTGCGTTTGCTTCAGTTTGTCTTTACAGTCATCCATCTCTTTTGTTATTCGTTGGAACACAAGGTTTACAGCAGGATCCAATAACATCGTTCGCAACTGTGCCATACTTGTTGTCTGTCCAGCTTTCATTTCTTGTATTTGATTCTGAAATACAAACAGAAATTCAAATTATTAATTAAGAGTAAGATGTCATTTCTGGACTAACATATGTTTCAATTTTATTTCAATGATTTGCTTAAATGTAGGGTTCTATCGCTGTGATAGGAACCGAAGAAAACCACAAGGTTGGACAGAGGACCCTACTCCTCGTCACGTACAAGGCTATGCATGCCAACTTACACCTTGTTCTGTAAAAGCTTGGGATCAAACCCTGCCACGAGTGGATGACAGACATAAATTAAATGAAATGAGGTAGAATAGAATAGGAGCAGATGGACTATATTTATTCCAGAGCTTGTTTATTGGCGTAAACGCCTACTCACAGAGACTGGCGGAAATCTACTTATAAAAAGGATATGTCAACATAATTCCTTGCATTATTTAAAAAATTTATGAAGGTTTTCCAGTGAAGTTTAGATTAATAAATGAGAAGTTACTTACCATACAATCTTGCAACTCTTGTTCTTTATTAGTCAAGCGCATCACTAGAGTATTTTCTCTACGAGCAGCTTCGATACCTTGTTGTTTTAATTTATCATCAGACTCTTTACCTTCCTCCTCCGAACCTGAAAAACGAAAACAAAATCCTGAATTAAACTATTCGAGAGAGACGGACAAAGACTTCTATACCCTTATATCCGTTTTTAACACGGAGGGAGAAATAGGACTTTACGTCTAATTTACATAAACTAGATCCTTTCTTGACAACTCATCGTCAGTCCAAGCTTGGAATTGCAATCACGCAACTTGACTGTGAAAACAAAGTTATGCGAGAAAGAGAGATAGAGAAACGGGGGTTTAACTCCCACTTGACACAAACTAGGTCATTTTGAAAGTAACATATAATTTAATTTTATTTCTATAAATAGCTTGCACGTAGGTTTTTTTAACAGTGGTTATCCACCCCAGCCCCCCAACTTATGCACACACTACACAGGTAGACCAGTCACAAAAACAAGTTCCATTGCAGTTTGAATTCTGTAAGAGGAGGCCGTGAGAGACACTGTCTTGGGAAAATATCCACATTGCACACTGTATGCCCTTCTTCATTAGCCCAACAGTAGAATTTTAAACCCGATTTCATTTCAAGTTATGTGCCTCTACTAACCCCTAACTTCCAAACTGAAAGCTCATATTTTGCTTTTGTTTCTTTATCAATTGATAAATAAAAATCAAGAGCATTTTAGCTTGAATGAAGTTGAGACGTTAAGAGCACATCTTGAAGATTATTTCTGAAAATAATCTTCCCCAGTTTGTTGGTATCTTTAACCAGAAATGTGCCTTATAAAAGTGTATTATAAATATAAAAGCAATTTTACCTTCATCTCGAGTTTTAGTCTTTTTAATCTCCAGATGTTTTATATAGTCATTCTGTTCTTGCAATCTAAAATAATATACACAAACATATATATACAAAAAAAAACGTTGACCCTTCACTAAAACCGCTCTAGCTAGGGCTCCTTATATTTTTGTAAATCATTTTAGTGAAGCCTGTACCATAACAGGCCTGGGATGGTACAGCACAGTAGATGCTTACAGCTGGCCCCTGGATCCATTTGCTTGATTTGATATAATTTTTTCTTTCTTGCAATGTCTATTTAATGGCTCACCGATAATTCTTTTTTAAAAAAAATAAAAATAGACCACTGCAGACTATTTGTGTCTGTAGTGGGTTAAATTAAAGTCTTGTCAAAAATGTTGACTACCACAACTGCAGAGTCTGAATATACTATATACTTACTTTAAGACAAGGTCTTCTTTCGACAAACTTGACAAATCATCCTGTTCAGTTTTTACCTGAAATATTCACATGAAATATTCAGATATCTCCTTTGAAGACCCTTTTCATACTGATTAAGTGTGATTTTTTTTTTTAACAGTTTGGTTATATTCATTCATAAGCTTATTAAAAAGGAAACATCAAATGCCCTCTGAAAAATTAAAATTTCTATGATCATCTTTACTTACCCTTTTAGGGGAAGGGGGCCCATCAGTCATCTTTACAAATTAGCTATCAACCTGATGTGGCTGAAAAAAAACAAACAAGTTAAATATTGTAATATTGATTATCTAGATACAAAATAATGCAACATTCACCGCTACTTTAAATCAAAGAAAGACATTTACATACATGTACAAATCTACAAAGTCAAAAACTGATAAAGATGGAGGGGGAGGGGCTAGGGTGCATGGCATCCATTAATGATAAAACATTGAATAAATAATACAGTTTTTTTACAAGCTAGGATATTTGAATAATTACATTGGTCAAATTTGATGTGTCATTTTGGGTAGAGTCTTGTAGGCCTACTGGTCACTGGATCTTTATTTTGTAACAATGTGCCTTATTCAATTTATTGGTTAAATGTTAAAAAATAGTTTTAATTGTTAATCAAGGGAGGTAACTGTGTAAAATTCCGCTGGCCTCCTTACATGGCGGTCACGTCAAGACTGGATACGAAATTTTTCGCACTACATATTTTGACTCTGTACCTACAGATTTCACTGAAAACTCTTAGAATTAAGGTTTAATGTACCGGTATCTTGTAACCAATATATTATTAACCCTATGCTAATGGTGTTGTTTATCTACTTTCATTTTGACGTTTAGATTTCTCTTCACTCAGAGCAGCTACAGTAAGAAATCGAGGCGAAAAGCCAGTCTTTTATTTACAAAAATAACCACATTTGAAGCCACACTTTGGTACCAATGGAATTTCCGGTGTGTTTTCCCCTTGGGCTTGTCAGTGATGCAGAAGGAGAGCCTGACAAGGACAGTTGCCTAGTCGTTCGGATGGTCCCGTGTAGCCTACACATTGGAGTGCACGTAAAAGATCCCTTGACAGTTCGAATTCAGTTGCTGCCTGGGCAAAAATTCCAACGACGAAGAGAAACCAATATGCAAATCGCATTGGGGTATCTGAAAGGCGTGACTGGCAACAACGAAATAATTAGGTCAGCGATCTGCATCGCTTTATTGGCCTTCCTACACTTGTAATAAGCTTAAAGCCTTATTTTATTTAGGTTACCAGTACTTCACCAGATAACAGCTTCTGGCGGCAAATGAGAACGGACCAGGGATTAAAGTTAGTTGGTCAGCAAACAGTTTGAAACAGACTAAAGAAGAGACAACTCCCTTCCTTCACTCACTCACGCTTCACTTTACTTTCATAATTCTCTTGATCTAGCGGAAGAAAAGCAAAAAAGCAACTCAGTTACCGATGTTGAAATGTTGGTATTCCAATTTCGCTGATACCCGGGACAAATCTCTGAGATCCACAATGATATTCAAAATTTAACAAGGAAATTCCGTGATCGTAATACAAACAAACATTGCAAATGGCGGACGGCGTCTAAATTTTTCACTTCCGCTAACTCAAGTCATCAACTTGTGCTAAAAAAATCAATAAACTGCTGTAACTATACAATAACATACCTGATAACCGAAGTCTGGACGAAGCAAAGAATGGGAAAAACACAAAATAAGACGATGTCTATTCTAATTCTTTTCAGTAATCAAGATTATTATTTTGTGTCACTGTCCAGGCACGCCGCCATGTGCTAAAAATATGCAGATTTAGGTCGTAAAATGTACGGATTGACTACGCATGGCAGAATAGAACATGGCAAATAAAAGAAAAATCAAATTTGATGATGAAAATGAACAGGACAAGATTTAAGAAAAAAAAACAAAAATGAATTAACAAAAACAAGAAAAAACCCCAAAACAACTTAAATGGAAGACAGTTTTTTTTTTCAATTAAATTACCATAAAACCAAGTACGAACAATTCAACCCATCAGACGGAATTCGATATATAAAAAACGGTATAGGTAAAATAGTCTCAGAATCAATTTCCTTAATATTTAATAAGCCTATTTTAAGGTTGGGAAGTGGCCATAATTTCAAAAAAGCCTACACAGACCGCAATTATTACCCGATTTCGACGAGTAGCCAAACTTTCGGTCACTTTTCGAGATATATTTACGGGGTTAAAATTAAAACACATATTATGTGGCTCGACCACAGATCGCAATGATAAACCTCACAGAAAAGGAAACCATTAAATATATCTCAAAGAAACCAAAATTTCGGCCACTTCCGGTTAGCGGTTTCCGAGATATCTGGTTATCATATACCTTTCATGTGGCACCACCGACATCCATGAAACTTGTTAATATGATAACATTAATTACATGCATGTATCTCAGAGTGCCACGGCTACAGACCGCAATTATTACGAAACGATTTCAATGAAACTTGCAGATGGTTATAATATCCCAGTTGAGGCAAAGTTTCGGGGTCACTTTCGGTTAGCGGTTTCCGAGATACCAGTTTATTATCAATTATTAGAAAGCCACTCCCTTCAGCCCCCCCTAAAATAAAAGCGGTCCATATTCCTTTATTTGAATTAAAAAAAGAAATAAAAAATTCGGTGTTACGACCGATGACGATTCAACCAACGTTCCTAGTTCTTCATCTAATCCGTATAAAGTATTTCTCTAACTATAAACTCCCCCGTTTGTTTGTATTTATGAGAACTGCACAAAAAGTCACGAACATTAATTCATAGCTGTTCTGGAGACTGAAGTTTTGGCCTGCAACATCGATACAGTCATTGCAATATCTGTTTTCGTGCGAAGAAATTAGAAAAATCCGAACTACGTTTGTGCTGTGACCTTGACCTTTTCAGTTTACAAGACGAAATCGACATGATGTTGTCTGCTAGCTGCATCACCTTGGCAAGGTATAATATTGCATACGATAACACTTTCATGATTTTTATCCAAGTTTAAATAGTTTAAAGTTCTTAACTCCAACTTTGTGTTTAACTATGAATTTATATTTGAAGCTGTCTCTGCTATTGAAACTATTATTGTGGATAAGAATGTTTTCAATTATTATCACATGCTTGCATGGATGCACTGAAGTGAATCTGATGCAGCATTGCATTGTTTATTGTTTCATTTGCCAACCGTGACGCCAGCCTATGATGAGACTAAATATGACATAGTCAATGTCCATGACATTTAACTTTATTAAGTTTTAGCCTAAACTAAGTGCTACATTATTTCTGTAGCCCATAGTAATTTGGTCTGTCGTTTTTGCCTTCATCATATGGTCTTTAAATTCATAGACCCAGTTTCGGCCACACAGATCTTAATCCAGGGTTAAAAATAAAAAGGTGTTAATACTAGAACAGTAGAAGCTCACTGGTTAGGGTTATAAAGCTCTGTGTCGGAAACTCGGAATGGTCCGAAACATCAGTGGTTGTTTAAAACACGGTAGGCGGTCGAGGTACATTCTAACTTAAACATTTTAGATTTTAGATACGGTATATGATGTTTATTGGCCAGGCATCTTAACTTTATTTTTAGCATGTGTCTGTGTAGGTAGTGTCGGAGGCGGACCCAGGAAATCCTGTTAGGGGAGGTCCACAGAGAAAATTTTTGAAAAAAAATGGGGTGTCCGTGGTGATTTGTGGCACATATCTATTTTTTAAACTGTTATTTAGGGTGGCCCGGGCTCCTAGCCCCCCCCCCCCTGGATCCGCCTCTGGGTAGTGTGCAATCGGGCATTTTAATATTTTTTCCTCTCTTTCAGATGTGTTCCCAAATCTGGATTAATGGGGACAATGGCTGCTCGTTTAACACACTCGCTTCCAGACCTGCCATACGATTACAATGCCCTTGAGCCATATATTTCGGCAGACATCATGAAATTACATCATGACAAACATCATAAAACTTACGTCACAAATTTAAACATTGCAGAAGAGAAATTATCTGAAGCTGTTGCTAAAAGTGAGTAGGAAATTGTTATGTGGGGATTCGGTGTAGAAAACACTCAGACACAAATATGATGTATAATAATCCTTTATTCTTAGTTACCGGTAGTCTATATTATCAGCAAGAGAACTAAACACTGCACTTTCTATGTCTAAATCTCTATGTCTAACTGTCTCTTTCTCTCTCTCTTAGCTATACCAATCTCTCTCTATATATATAGCCTTCTATGTATTTAGTTAAGTATATGAATATTTATGAGTTACTCTATACACAAGGATAGTATTATAGATAACAAAATGAACAAGACTAGAGTCGAACAATTCAGTCACAAGCATTGAAATAAGGCACCTGTCACTGATAATGTGAGTTATTGTCAGTAGCCCCCCCGAAATCGGGGGCGCTCCGCGGCCCCTGAACGATGACTGTTCAACTAATTGTCCCTCTCCTTGTATGCCCGTCTTCATTCGCCCAGTGCAGAATAATACAGTTGGACATTGTACCCTATTACACCTCACATGGTGCTAGCACCACAGGTGAAGAAGAGTGCTTGTGTATGCCAGTCTTCAATGGTTCAGAAAGTACAATAGCACCACAAGAGGAGTACTTGACAACCGTGCAATAATTTATTTTCTATTGTACAGATGATGTGAATACATTCATTAGTCTTCAACCAGCATTAAAATTCAACGGTGGAGGTCATATAAACCATTCGATCTTCTGGGAAGTTCTTAGTCCAAATGGTGGTGGAGAGCCATCAGGTGATTTAATGGAAATAATTAAAAGAGATTTTGGATCTTTTGATGATATGAAGAAGGAGTTATCAGGGGCTGCTGTGGGAATTCAAGGATCAGGTTGGAGTTGGTTAGGATTTAATCCTGTTAGCGGAAGGTTACGTGTTTCGGTTTGTGCTAATCAAGATCCACTTGAAGCTACTACAGGTAAAGGAAATTTTAAATTGTGCTGAATTTTTAAGATTTTTGGTCTGACTTAATCACAAATTAGGTCATGTCCGTTGGATTGAGTCAAGTGGTGGGGTTTCGATCCCCTGCTTGTACATCACCTCATTGGCTTTTCTCATTTTTCTTCCCACTGCTAATAAAGACCCCAGAGCACAAGCGAATTATTAAAGTACTGAACCATATGTCAGTCTCAAAATGACCCAGTTTGTGTTGAGTGGACTGGAGATAGAGTAGGTTAATTAAATCAATTGAATGGATCCAGAGGACCAACGCATGTGAGGATTTGGCCTGGAGAGCATCTAAAATCCAACGACTTGTCTGTATTTCTTCCCTCGAATTAGGACTTAAAATGTTAATTTGTGGCAGTGATTATGTTTTACTGGATGCACAGTGATAACACAGATTCATAGGGCACAGATAAAATATTTGAGGGTTGCAATGGAACAGATAAAAAAATTTACGCAGGTAATAATTATAAATAAACCCCTAGGGTTGCGATATAAAAAAATGCCTTGAGTTAATGTTACTTTTATTACCTGTGCTTTTTGTTACATGTGCCGTAATTTCTGATAGCCAAATTTGGTACAGTATTGTATTGGAGGCAGTTTCAGGGTAAAAATCTGCTACGATACCCCCAAGAGCACTAGTCTTAGTGATAGAATATGGGAGATTCAGGTGCCTGACTGCCTGTAATGTTTTAAATGGTTTGGATTGTTCGTACTTAGTTTTATTTTCTTTATACTGACATCTTACAATAATTATGTTGAATATTGTTTTCTCTTCAGGTTTAATTCCCTTATTTGGTATTGATGTTTGGGAGCATGCCTATTATTTACAGTATAAGAATGTCCGACCAGATTATGTCCAAGCTATTTTTAACATTGCTAATTGGAAGAACGTTGCAGACAGATTGGCTGAGGCAAAAATGGCCTCGTGAAAATGTTAAGAAAATGGGCAAGGGTAACACTCGGGTAAAAAAAACATGAATTTGTCATTAATAAATAATTTCATTAGGTTGGCCTAAACTAAAACACATTAAATTTGCTTTATGGAGGATCTTTTTGCAAAAAGATGAGAAAGTATATTGTTTTATTGCAATATGTATTAATCCTTTTTGCAAATTGAGCTTTCCATACATTGTCTTTGGGAATATGTGTCGACTAATCCTAATTTACAAATAATATTTACATGGCAAGTTACCCAAAATATGTTGTTTTTTTTGCCCAAATGTTCTACTTTTAGTCCAAATATTATAAGTGCTTAACAGAGTTTTGTAATCTAAACCTTGTTTATTAAATAATGAAAAATATATCAATTATATAATGTCTCGTATTTCATGATTTTGTTAATTACCTTGGTAACAGGTATTATATAAATAAAATCCAATTTGATATAAAATCTGATTTTTAATATGTACTGAGAGTGAGATTGATTGTTTAGGTTAGAAATACTTATTTAGAGTTATTGTTTTAGTATGTTTGATAATGCTTGGTTGGATACTAGATCTTTGTTTATCTAAGAAATATCTTTCCGTGTTTATACCCGATTTCGGGGGGGCTACTGACCATAACCCCCCCCCCCCAATAACCTTTTTTCGCTTTTTTGAGCTTTTGGCGACATTTTATTTTCATTTTATTTTATTTTTCTCAGATAAACAAAGATCTAGTATTGTGCTAATGCTTGTGTGAAGGTGTTGCTGGAGGTGGATTTAAAATAAAGATTCATTTACAAACAGAACTTGAAAACACATTGTAAAACTAAAAAGTTATTATCTCTATCATTGTTTGGTTAGTTGTAACAAGATACATGTGCTCACACAACTTGAAAAGATCTTCTAGTTGATAAAATATAAATTTATTATTTTTTTCATCACTGCTGTAACAAAAAATTTGAATTTGTTTTAAATTGCACTTATGATGTGTTTAGTGAAGCATTATTTATATAATACAGACAACCAAGTTTATTAGTTGCAATGTTTCAATAAGGAACTTTCAAGCATTTATTAAATTATGTGGTCAGTATGTATGAAACAAAACAGTTATTATTGTCATTTTCCCTGTTGTTACCCAAATTTTGAACTTGGTTTTAAAATAAAGTTGGTTGTCAGTATTGCCAGTATAGTTGGCAGGGACTTACTTAAGATGACATGTAATTAATTTACTTGTTTTCTTTTCTTATTATAAAGAGAGAGGGTTGGGTTGTTGTGTGGTTTGCGCTTTAGGTCATAAAGTCTGTCATTTGGTCATGTGTGTTTCTTGTGCTAAAGACTCCTATGAACAAGCAAATTATGGAAAAAAGATTATACCATGTTGGTCCTGAAATAACCTAATTTGTGCTGAGTGGATGTTAACCCCCCCCCCTCTCTCTCTAGTCTATAACGAAGATAAATTTGTTTCCTTGTTATTATGAAGATAGATTTACAGGCAGGGTGGCAGGTTTGTATAAATGGAATTAGTTTTAATCCAGAAAAATAAAGACTTTGATAATTATTGTTGTTGTGTAGATTTGTTCATATTACTAGAGTTGGGAACTCGTGTTCAACTTATACTATCAATGCCCAGATACGACTTGAAATATTTATTGTGATTCCAATCAAGATTCGGCGGTTGTGAAGAGGGGGCATAACTCTAACTTACTTATTCGACATGTATTGCTGACTCGTTTGATGGAACTGGCGACTTGAATGGAACCCAGGATTTGTGAAGACTTGGGACCGACTCAAATCAGTACTAAAGTCAGTGACTTGGGACTCGACACAGACTCAAGGACTTTTGGTCAATCACCAGGAATGGAATCTAAATAAATAAGTTAGAAACTACATATAGACCATAGGCCAATTCTGTTGTTTTGCTTACAGAATTTGTGTACCTTAACAACTTCATCGCTTATTACAAATTCCAAGGGATCTAGTACACGAATGGTAACATTTACATTGAACCGGTTTTTCATATCATTCAAACGACTAGACTCTTCCCTGCCAGGCCCTCTTGTCTCTCACCACACAAAGGGAAACCATGCTGGAAAACTGAACGTTTTTTGTTAATTAACATCGAGATCGAATTTCCAGGTTAGCGAGCCAGCTCCTTGCTCACGGTTCTACTACTGCACCCAGTTAACATGCGAATCAAGATATTATCATGCAAAAGTTTGGACAGCGACACGTACAAGCTGGAGATCATGCCACTTGACCAATTGAAAGACCCTAGAACCTAAATCACGCTGTTAAACCACTAGGAAGGGGTACACAAGGACAGGTTAATGATCAAATTCACTTTATAATTCTAAACATTCTCTCAATTTACAAACTTAATTATAACAGAAGAATTAAGGATGAAGAACATCTATCCATGTACTTGACATATAAAAACAACCAATGAATGAACACCTCATGAACTTTATTATAACGGAAGACTCAATATCTTGAGGATGAAAAACATCTATAGCATCACATACATGTATATAAAAACAACCGATTAACACCTCATGTACTTGAGGTAGAACAACAAAATATTGAATGTACCTTTTCAATATAAAGTATTTTATATTGAAAACCAGATAAAGCTTTGAATGTAGTCATGAAAATTGGGGGGGGGGGTATATTATTCCACAATGTACCTTTTCGCAGTGGCAGGGAAGTAGAGGACATGGAGAAAACACATGAGGTTGGACAGGCCACCCTACTTGTTACGTTACAAGCAGGGAACTCCATGACAGACCTTATGGGGCACACTGCATGTGTTAACCATTTGGCCACCCAGTCCCCAAGGGAAAGAGAGCGAGCAATAAGGACAGTAGTAATTCTAGAACAAACAGAAGATAGATAGAGAAATGGGGTTTAACATCCACTCTACACACACAAGGTTATTTTGGGACTAAAATGGACCGGCCACCCTACTCCTTGTGGGCTCAAAACGTGGCCATTTGACTCAATGACAGACCTTATGATCCAAAGCTGACATATTAAACCATTCAGCCCCTTATCTGGTTTTCATATATCAAGATTAAACAGGACAACATCAGGTAGGTTTATAAAACACGATTTAACCTGTTAAGTGCGTAGGTCGTTATAGAACGTCCTGGACAACTGCCTATCACTGTGTTTAGGGCGTAATGTAACACCTTAGAGGTATTTTCCCCAACCCACTCTTGGAACATAGTTCGTCAGGGATTCCCCTACAATCGCAGCATGTGAATAATGGCTCTCCTGAGTGCGTAAGACGTTATATTACGTCTGGTTGAGGAAATCTTTGCCTGAACATGTTTAGCAGCCACAACAACAGTGCTTTCCAATCAGGAATAATAAGGTCCAAAAATGATGTTTTTCGTCAAATAGGGGGTAGTTAACGATTTAAAAACGTCACACTTAACAGGTTAAATACACATTTAATGATTTAAAAAAAACAAACAATTAAAATAATATCAACTGATAAGTATGACTAGAAAAATATAAAACATGAATTGTAAAACGAAACAGAAAAGAACATAATATACATTGCATAAAATAACTCATATTTTTAACAAGCTAACACAATTTATACAGAGAGATTCACAAGTCATATCAATTGCTTGTTGCAAATATTTTTCTAATGCTGAAATTTTGATATAAACAAACAATCTTATTTGTGTCTACAGCAGCGAGCTGATGTGTTTGCATATAAGAACAAAGCTAGCAGCTTCATGAGAGAAATCGGGGACGGCCACTCACAACTTATCAATTTCTTATATTATTACAACAAACTAAAGTCATTCAAACTAACAGGATTTCTACCTAGTTCAAAACAAGCTTGGGAAGTAGAAAGGTTAATAAATTCTTGCTTGATCTTTTATATGGAATGTGCATGAATTAACTTTGTTGTTGAAATATATTCCCAAGTTCAAGACATTTATGTTTATAACTGACACTCCAATGAATAATATAAATGAGTTTATACATGACACTCCAATGTATAATATTACCAAGTTCAAGGCAACTATGCTTATAACCCACACTCCAATGATTTTTATTACCGAGCTCAAGACAACTATGCTTATAACTGACACTGCAATAAATTTAATTACAGAGTTCCAGACAACTATGTTTATACCCGACACTGTCAACACACCAACGATGTTAAACATCGATTATATTACTGAGTTTCAGACATCTATGTTTATGTCCGACACTCCAGTGATATTTCTGACACGCCCTATCACAATATCTCGTTAGTTTGCAATTTCCACAATACCTGTATTGTCCAGGTTTCACTAATTTACGACAATGTGGCGATGAGCAGAAAAAATTATTGTCTGGCATTTCGTTGTATAATCGGATTCGAGAGTTATCTTCGAATAATCGGTTGAAATGATTACGAGCTTTTCCTTTAATATATTCATCGATCTCTATCAACTCTTCTTCAATCATATCATCATCACAATAATCCTCGTCTTTTTTAAGAATCATCAAAATTCGCGATTTTTTAACGGCACAACGCGCGTGTCGATTACCATACTCGACTATCAACCTTAAAATCTTCGCCATGTAAAGTGCCTCAACTTCATCAATTCCACTATAAGTCACTGTTGCCGCATGTTCTAAATGTTTGCTCATGATGGTTAAAATTCCGTGCTTGAGATACATATCGACGAGTAACTTTGTTCCCACTAATAAAAAACGCAGCAGAGCTTCGTACGTTTTCGAGACGAGACTTGTCGTAAATGTTTGTTGCAGACATTTGAATAAATGAGGTATGATTGAGTCGCGTCTGTATAGCACACGTTTGATAACTCCAGCACTAATCATAACCTCCACTAGAACTCCCATATAAATATTTAACTGACTGTACATATGACCTTCACAATATTCCAGGAAACTTAGTCGTATTACATATAGAATCTCTTCAATACCAACTTCACCTAAAACAAATAAAATACAAAACGGGTTTAACATCCTACTGTTTTGCTCCGACTGGGCTAATAAAGATGAGCATATGTAATTCAAGGTCCTATGAAGGTAATTATGCCCGGACAGCCTACTCTGATATCGAATTCCAACTGCCAAGGGATATTTTAGATGCATGCCAATGTGTACACGGGACATTGTTGGTTTTTTTTCTTAGCCGAACGTCTAGACAGTTGTCCTTGTCAGACACTCCGTCATGCACCACTGACAAGGGGAAACCACACTGGTAAATCCTGATGAACTTGCACCAGAAACAAGCGACCGGTAAATAAAATGGGCAGGATGAAATGAAATGTAATATCGTCGTCATTTGTAAAGCGTGTTAATTATTGTAAACAGTTTCTATGGCGCGTTTCTATAGTTATTGACTATTTACAGATCTTGGTTTTGAAACCAGAATGTTTTGAGTTGAGATTGAAGACATTAATTGTTTCAGAAGGAGTGGAATAGGGAAATGGGGTTTAACTAGGTCATTGCGTGACTTATGTGGTTTGACTTTATTTCAATAATTTGTGGGTTTTCTACAGGTCCACCAGTTTCACTGGTAAAGAGCTCTACGTGCAAGCCAATTATTGAAATAAAATTAAACCAGTGTATGTTAAGCCCAATTTCTCTCTCTCTCTCTTTTATACACCATGCAGTGTACTATGAGGGAGACTTTTGCCCGGACAGCATCGCTACAGCCTATCAAAATTTGACCTGCCCTGTCATGGATTTTACATGTGCATGACAATGTATACATGTCATGTTACCCCAGTTTTCCGTCTCATCCGAAAGACTAAACAGCTGAATCTTTAATGTGCTGCCTTTCTGCTAATGGTAGACAAGACACCTGATTTTTGAGCACCATCATCTGAATGACTTGTGTAGCTGTATTATGTATACTCCATGGATACTTTACCCATTTAACATCCTCACAGACTGGCTCTATACATGCATTCAACAGTTAATAATTTTAGTTTTCAATGTTCAAGGTCAAGGGGTCCACTGAACAACAACCTTTTTCTTTTTTTAAAACAATATTTTATTCAGATACTGAAAGGGATTGTGGAACATGCACAGGCACATTGATATTTCCGCGCACATGCGCACGGCATGAGCAGGCACATTTGCTTTAAAAAAAAAATTTGCAGACACATTTAAAAAAATTTTTTTTTTTTTTTTAAGAATTTTTACTGTCGCATTAATCATGTGAAATAAAGAATTAGTTACGGTGCAGGAATATCTTGTCATCGTCACATTCGACTTTTTTTTATAGCCCTGGCCTATATGACCTCTCTGAACAACAACCTTGAGTGAACTTATATTTAATCCTCAAGGGATACACTGAATAAACTTGAACAAACATATCTTTAAAGCTCACCTAAACACTGAATAACTTTTGAGTAATTTAATCTGTGTTTTTTTTCTGTATGGTACTTCATCTTGTTTAACTTTTCAAAAATGTCTTCAATTTCCATCAAATTTTCAAATTCTATCTTGAGAACAATCTCGGATACATAATCTTCTATTGACTTTTGTTTAGAAAGGCCTAAAAATTAAAATTTAAACATGAATTTGAAATAAAATCTTATCCCTAGTGTATATGCATGATTTTAATTGTAAGTATTGCGATAGTAATAGATATCTATTTGGCTGCCAGTGATGTTTTACTAAATATCAAACAGATATTGATTTGGCTACTGGTGACGTGTTACCAAATATCAAACAGAGAGAGAGAGAAATGGGGTTTAACGTGCACTCAACACAACTAGGTAATTTTGGGATTTATATATGGTTTAATTTCATTTCAATAATTCGCTTGCGCATAGGGGTCTTTAGCAGTGGGAGGAAACCGGAGTGACCGGAAGAAACCAACGAGGTTGAGAAGGCGCCCCTATCTCCATGCCATATACGCTAAAACCAGGGCTCTAAACCACAGCCGCAAGCCAGAGGTGGCTGGCCAGCTAGAGGTCTAAGTTTACCAAATATCAAACAAGTGCTTGCTGCTTGAAATTGTAAATCAATCAATCACTATGTATTAGGCTGAAAGTAATCTATCCTGGAGTTGTTTCTTGGTATATGACCAACACCTACCAGTGAATGAATGAATGAATGAAATGGGGTTTAACGTCCTGCGCTTAAGCACCTAACCTGGGCTAATTGAAGACGGGCATACGCCATACAGTTTGCTATGAGGGAAATTTTGCCCGGGCAGCGGCGCTACGGCCTACTCTTATATCGAATTCCAACTGCCAAGGGATCTAATTTGTACACGGGACCTCGGTTTTGCGTCCCATCTGAACGACTAGGCAGCTGTCCTTGTCAGACCCTCCTTCTGCATCACTGACAAGGGGAAATCACGCCGGAAAATCGAGATGAACTTTCTCGGCCAATGCAGGGATCGAACACCCAACCTCCAGGCTAGCGAACCAGCACCTTATCCACTTAGCCACCGTGATCCCCACCTACCAGTGATCAAAACATTGTCAAATATTATTTCAATAATTTGGTTGTGTGTATGGGGCTTTAGTTGGTGGGGTGGGGAAACCAATGACATACCTCATGATCTAAAGCACAGATCATTCGGCCATCCACCCTAATTGATAGGTCAGCAGTCCCTGAAGAGAGCGAGAAATGGGATTTAACGTTCACACTGCACAAACTAGGCCATTTTGGGACTAACACACGGCTCAATGTTTTTCAATAATTCACTTGGACAGACGACCCTACTCCTTGTCACGTACTAGCGGATAATCAAAACCATGCCACTTGACTAAATGACAGACTGTCTGGCCACCCAACCTCCCCATCCCCAGTCCCTGAAGAGTTGCCGACAAGTTAGTTGTACTTGCATGTAAGTATGTACAGTCGCTGTGACTTACTACTATATTTTCTTATGACTGGATGGCCGATTGGTTAGCATGCCCACGCTTATCATAAAGCCTGTCATTGAGTCAACTGGCCAGCTTGGTTTCGAATCCACAATAGTATGTGACAAGCAGTAGGGTCGCCTGTCCAACCTCATGGGTTTTCTCTGGGTCCTCCCACTGCTAAAGACCCCTACACGGAAGCAAATTATTGAAATAATTTTTTTAAAAAGGTATTTTAGTCCGAAATGACCTAGTTTTTGTTGAGTGTATGTTAAACCACATTTCTCTCTCTTTTATTAACTTTACCTGTATTTGGTTTTCTATGGACACAGTCACTTGTACATTTTAACTTTGGTGGCATCTAAGTAAGAGAAAAATATATGGTCAAGTCAGTGGATACATTTATATTACATGTAATTTGTTACATTCTGTGCTCTACTAATAGTAATACCAATCTGGTCAAAAGGAAGCTTATTTTAGGGGGACTCTAAAAACTAACATGGTTCAGTTTTTATTTTAAAATATATAATCGCTAGCTACTGTAGGGGTCACTACAGAAATGGTTCCACTACTGATGTCTTCCGTCTACCCCCCCAGACACAGTAGACTTAGTGGTTTATCCTACAGAGTTCCGTAATTTCTGTTGCGCAAATTTTTTAGTCAAATGACTTCAAAAAGGTTACTGGCCTAAATCTCCCTTTATTTGTTAATTTACACATAAACTGATCCAAAACTGTACTGCACTTAGCTTAACAATAACATATAATATACCAATTCCCATTGGAATATAGGTGAAGTCTTACCGCATAATTATATGATTTGATGAACCCAGCCGTTACGCTAAATTTCTCGCTAAGTTTGAATTAAAATGGCCGCCCATGAGAAAGCACATGCGCTCTCCATCTCATGTGATCACACATCACTTTCCATATATGGCTTCATTACCATTATTATATGCAAATGACTGTATAGCGTGTGAAAAAATTATAGTATTGGCTACGGTCGATTGATATGAAATGGGGTTTAACGTCCTACTATTATGCACCTAACCTGGGCTAATAGAAGACGGGCATACGCCACACAGTGTGCTATGAATGAGGGAATTTTTTTTTACCCGGGCAGCCACGCAACATTTTACTCTTATATTGAATTCCAACTGCCAAGGGATCTTTTACGTGCACTCCAATGTGTACACGGGACCTCGTTTTTTTCGGACCATCCGAACGACAAGGCAACGGTCCTTGTCAGGCCCTCCTTCTGCATCACTGACAAGGGGAAATTACGCCGGAAAATCGAGATGAACTTTCTCGGCCAATGCAGGGATCGAACACGCTAGCGAACCAGCGCCTTATCTACTTAGCCACCAATGACTTATATGGAAAGCGATGAGCAGAGTTAGAGTGTTGTGATATTTGGGGAGATTTCAACTGGGTGTCATGACGGCTTGCACATATTAGAGAATACTTATACAGTATACACATGACATGTTATGTACTACTAATAATAATAATAATAATCTTGTCATTTTACAAGGGTAGAAAATTAGGCCTGAGGCCCGTTTTTCGATTTGGCCCTTGGCACAGATTATGCGCAGACCTCGTCAGGAGGCGCGAGTCATTACTCTCGCACGCGCCTGAAATGTAATTCGCGAGAGTAAGGCATTACTCGCGCAAACATTTCTGGAAACTTTTCGTCAAAAAAAGGAACAATTTTCAATTTAGTTCTACGATAGAATACAAAGCAATCAGCCAACTCTGTTTCCGGTTGTAAGCGATGTTACTAAGAATAGAATAAAGTAAAAATAGAAGGCGTCTATTGATTGGACAATAAACAAAATTATTTCGGGCTTGCAACGTAGAATTTTAATGATTGGTTAATTTAACTGAAACTTAAAGTAGAATTCTCGCGAGAAATTTTAGGAGATATGAAAAAGTGTAGAATGCTCGCTGTAACGAATAGAATACCATATTCTAGTCTTCGTGACTATATTTTGAATACTGGTTTCATTTTAAAATAAATATTAAACAAGCTAGAAATGCCGAGAACTATTTGGATTGGAATAACAATAGCTTAAGTCAGAAAAAAGTGCGTTGAGATTGCCGTACGTATGAGTGCTATTATTATTACATTATTATAGTATATTTTAGAAGACGATGCCACTGTCAACATCATGGGGCGACAGTACATGTACATCAAATGCGTATTACATAAGGGTAGAGACGTATTTCTGAAAACCTTCTTAATTGAGCTAAACAGGAGAACGGAATACTTTTGTTATTAATTAAAGATGAATATGACCCAAAACGACTACTATACATTAGAATTTACACGCGACTTCCATACTATATTATTAATAAGTTCACCGGTTCTCTTTGTTCAACTTCTGTCAACAGAGCCTTTCATATTTTTAAAAAAAGTAAACTAAGTAAACTTCTATTAGTTTTTACATTCAGCCAAAATAAATTGGACAAAAATATTCTTTTATTATTCTTTACTAAATTAATCTAGGCACTCGCATAAACATGTTTTCTTTTTGGAATTAGAATGAATAAAAGTTCAAGTATTGAATTAATATTAATAATATTACAATACAAATGAGAAGAAGGCTCACTTCTAGTGAAGAACATTAGAAAAAAATAAAGTCTTAGATCTTTGGAATGGAAGTTAATCAATGGAGTCTGGGCCTAGCTTCCATTTGTCAGAGCTCTTAGTCTCTTTTGTAATTTTACTCCCCTAGGAAAATTTTGCGTGAGTAAGTCAGTTACTCGCCAAACTCACGCAGAGTCATTTTTGCGAAGTAATGGAGTACTCACGCAGTGATTTCTTCGTGGCAAGCACTGATATTGCGAATGATTTCGATCGTTACTGCAGGAAGAAACCGAAGAAGTCAGGGGAAACCTGCCTGATCGGATGGGAGACCGAATATCCCTCTCACTTACAACGATAAAGTTCTTGCCCTTAGCTGGGATTGAACCCTTGATGCATTGGTGAAAAGCCGCCTCTCTATCCTATCGCCACAGCAATCCGACCAGCTACTGTAAGCCTGCAACCTTTTGGTCGAAACATGCATATTGAATCACAGACACTACTGTGACATAAGTCACATGGACACATGTGCCTATCTGGATTTCTGAATAGGCTAGTAGTAGTACAGTGTTATGGGGGAAATTTTGACCCGACTTTTCACTGTCAGACTCAGAAGAGACAGCTCCAGTGGAGACTCAACGACAACAGACAACACTGAAATGTCACTGTCAGTGTCTTTTTTTCTGAGGTGAAATATAACTTATTAAATAAACGAGTCGTTGCATTTTCAATAGTAATCAATTTGATTTGGTCTTTTCAGGACGGTCATAGCATACATTAAAATGGTGAAAATTGAAAGTGAAAAAAACGAAATCGAAAGTAGCAAAGGACTCAGGACTCTCGGCAAGAATATTAGAAAACTATAAAAAACTCAGTACAGTCTGACATCCTAACCTTTTTTAATATATGGACAATTTTCAAAATTTACTTAGACTTTCAACTGAGCTGGATGCCTTGTCACTGACTCAACGTTTCACTGTAAAATAAGTTATTTGACCAAAACTCAAGCTATCAAAATTTGGCGGGAAATTAGGTCACAGTTTTAACTAAAATTGCGGAATCTTATAAATCAATTATAAACGACTTTCTCATTCGAATCTAATATTATCTATAATATTATTTACTTGTGCTTATGAAAGACCTTATCTCAAAGACTAGCGTATAGTAAAGTTAAATACAATTTTTGAAAATGTCATAAAGGGTGCTGATCTTATTTCGTATGTTCTTCACGTTCCAAATATTTGCAAGTTCCAGTAACCTTTGACCCTCAAGTTTGTAAACACATGAGTGACCTTGATGTTATACGTCCCTGAAAAGCGAGCTAAACTTGATAACTTTTTTACTTTGAACGACTAATTATATTTAGTCATCAACACTGTTATAGCACCCTCTCGTAAATCTGTGTCTAAAATCTCATTATCCAGGGGTCAACTACTGTACATCGTCTGGGAAAATCGTTACGCAAGGGTAAAAACTGGGAAAGGGGAGACAACTCTTTTTAAGAACAATCCTGAATTTTACAAAACAGAAAGGATGCCTAAATATTATGATGAAGATGATGTTACAGACAAAAAACCTAAATTAGCCTGTTCTGGCCTTCGAGATGATCTCAAAGAATGTTTGTTAAACAGTAAATGTGTTAAAACTGATGGGAAAACGCCACTTGATTGTTTAAAGTTAAATGACGAAAGTATTCCTGATGAGTGCAAGAAGCTCCGAGTTAGTTTCTTTGAGTGTAAAAGATCTTTGTTAGATATGAGACAGAGATTTAGAGGAAGGAAAGGATATTAGTGCCAAACGATTTTTTTTTTTGATCATTACATAGTGCAGAAAAAGTGGGTACCGGTACCAGAAACGCTGACTTACAGAATTACAGTGTCAAAATAAAATGGTTAACTTTTAGATAGTGATTGTATGGATCCTATCCTATTTATAATTTATAGGGGCAAATTTGGTTATTGACATTTGATTATATAATAAGGGACATAAATAATACACAAGTTCTAATCTTTGCGAAATTTGAAATGTGTGGAAATCATAATAAATATGGTATGAGTCATGAGATGTTTCAGAATTCGTCTTAATTGAACAAGATAAATAAAATCAGGACTCGAACTATATCAACAATCATTTCCATGATTAGAACCAAAACATTTACATATATGTTTTCTACTGTGCCAGATCAAGGCTATGGTCTGCATAATGCTGAACAGTTTTGATGAATTCCTTGTGTAATATTGTCAGCTTGATTACATACACTATACATAGGAGCTTTGGGTTTCCCTTTTGATGTCCTTTTCAGTCATGAGCAGTGCCTAGCCCACTAAGCAAAACTTATATGTCATTACATGTTTTTTGAGTGAAAATACCCTCGCACCAATAGCATGTATTGCTTGAAATTGAACTGAAAACTGTTTTCATTTAGATAAAAGATGTGAAGAATAGGGCCAGTCTTCCACAGCTAAAAATAGACACTGGAATTACTTCACACATAAAAGCTCATGACCACCTACAAAGTTGTCTTACATAAAATGTTCTGCTTAGATTATTCTCAGATCAGCTATTTTTGTTTATTACGAACTGTCTTTATGTACATATTATGTAGTTTAAGTTACTAGTAACATATTAAATGAATGGAAACAAAGGAGTTTTTTAAACTAATGTGGTTAATTCATTATTAATTAAAGATACCGTACATTATGTATGGTTTAATGGTCGAGAGCTAGGCATGAAGTGATATATTGAAACAACACGAGGGACTAATGTGCTGTGTGATGTTTCAAAATATTACGCAAAGTCTTAAGCTAAAGACCATTAAAGAACTTAAAATACAGACACTCGCACGTGCTTTGCAATGAAATAGATCATGTGGGCCGAAAATTTCAACTAGTATAAATAATGGTACACAAGCATCAAAGGATGACGTCACATCTGTATTTTAAGTAAGAGCTAAGTCTGCTTATTGCAGGTCTTTATTAATGCATAGGTTTATCATGGTACACTACATGATGTATTGTGCAAAGAAATTAGAATCCTATTAGGCTAGGGGGGTGGGATGGCCGAAAGGTTAGCATGGGCACGCTCTATCATAAAGCCTGTCATTGAGTCAACTGGTGTGGTGTCGAATCCCCAGTTGTACGTGACAAGGAATAGGGTCATCTGTCCAATCTCGTGGGTTTTCTCTGGGTCCCTCCCACAGCTAAAGACTCCTACGCACAAGCTAATCATTGAAATAAAATTAAACCATATGACCTAGTTTGTGTCAGTGGAGGTTAAACTACATCTCTCTCTCTCTCTCTCTCCCCCTATTAGGCCAAACAAAAGAAATATTCTGTTTCTCAGAAAATGCAGTAGGGAGGACTTTGTTTTTTGTGTTTTTATATTTTCGATTTTTGAAATAAAAACAGGTCAGGAAGACGCGGCGCGGGAGTATCTGAGAACCAGAGTATTTTTTTTTATTTGGTTGTAGCCTTATCATTTGAATGTTATATCGATATTGCCAAAAAAATGCAATACTTGAAAACTGATGACTTAGGTGCTGTTTCATTTCCTGGCAACCTATCTTTTTATATTTAATGTATATAAATTAATTATAAACTAAACAGATTTGTTTTGTAAATAAAGCTGATGATCTGAAGTCTTATATTAATTTAATTCATAATGATTAATGAATGGAATTGTCGAATGCTCACTCATAAAACTTTTTTGTTTTTGAAGAATGGAAATGTGGTTGACACAAATCAAGTCATTTCAGGACTAACCTGTCATGGTTCAATTTTATTTTAATAATTTCCCCTGTGGGTGGCGGAATGTTTAACTCGTGCGCGTTAAATCATAGGGTGGTGTGGTATGATTTCGATTCCCCACTTGTACATGACAAGGAGTAGAACCCCTACTGCAGAAATAAAATTGAACGTGTGTTAGTCCTGAAATGACCTAGTTTGTGTCGAGTGAATGGTAAACCTGTCTTCTCTCTCTCTCTCTTCTTCCCCAGGCCCTAAAAATGTTGCACAGTAATAAACAGTAATTGTATTAGATAGAATTGTACACATTGGCATGCATACAAAAGATCCCTTGGCAGTTGGAATTCCATATGAGTAGGCCGTTGCGCCGCCGCCTTAGCGAAATTTCCATCATGGCACACTGTATGGCATATGCCTGTTTTCATTAGCCAGTTAAAACCCTATTTGATTTCATTTCCATATATAATTGTGTCCTGTGTCTTTCCAATCAAATTATTAAATGCTGTTAAAACAACTGATAATAAATATAAAGCTTTCTTCTCTGAATTTCTACTGGATTCCTGACAGTACTGGACCTTAAAAACTGTGCCAAGGACAGACACATTTTTGTAATTTGTACAGGCACTACTCCCTGACATTTAAAACTGAAATGCGGTTAACGTCTTACTTAATGAAGACCTACATGTGTGATATAATGGAAATTTTACGTGTATGCCTAAAAGTATATAGGTGCAATACACTGCTTTTGTGTGCCTTCGGATATGGAGATGAAATTGGGTTTAACGTCCTACTGTTCTGCACTGGACCGGTTCTAATGAAGACGGGCATACGCCATGTAGTGTACTATGAAAGAAATTTTGCCTGGGCAGAGGGCTACGGCCTACTCTTGTATCGAATTCCAACTGCCAACGAATTATTTACGTGTATGCTAATGTGTACACGGGACTTTGGTTTTTGTCCCATCCAAATACTAGACAGCTATCGTTGTTGGACCCTCCATCCTGCATCAATGACAAGGGTAAACCACACCGGAAAATCTGGATGAACTTTCTCGGCCAATGCTTCGGATATGGAAACCAAGTTGGGGTGGCCCAGAGTGTCATGCTTCAATAATTGGCTGGTCACCTTTGGCTTTAAGGGACAGTCCCGTATTATACAGAGGCTCAAAAATAAAAGTCTGAGAATGTATGAAAATAAAACGCCAAAATATAGGGGAATGGTGTATATACCTTGTCTCAAAATTTCAACTCAAAATATTGAGTCATTTGGACGTGAACGCCAAAATTGCTTATCCGGACACGTAACCCTTTTAAGATTGATGGTCATTTTTTTCATTTGGTGACCTTATAATCGATTAGCGTTTCTTGAGAGGTCTATACAGTGAATGACCCATGTACTGTACTTGATAACAAAAGGTAAATTTTACCTACATATTATTTTTATAGAAAATAGTCTGGTTTTATCCAGATACTGTATGATACAAAGGTCTCCATTTCCAGATGCAGACTGTCAGGTTTAAGTTATTTACAAGCATATCACAAAAATCGGGTTAGTTGATCGGCCTTAGATAATGGGTTTTAAATGATTTTAACACAAAATTAAGCAGTTTTATTCCCCAAAAAGTTATCGGGATTGGCCCTTTAAGGTTTATTTTCGATCCCTGGTGTCAGCATTTGCAGCTAAGAGATAAAAGGCGCATTCTCTACCACGTGGGCCTGTCGATCCCCGGTGTGAGCGTATGTGGCTTGGAGATAGGAGCTGCGTTTTCAACCTCGTGGGCATAGTATGGCCTTGTGGTCCTAGAGTGTCACGCTTGAAGCTCTAGCTGGCCGGTCACCTCTGGCTTGCAGTTGTATTTTCGATCCCTAGTGTTAGTGCATGTGAGGAGACACATTCTCAACCTTGTGGGCTTGCGGTGGTGTTGTGATCTAGAGGTTGCACTTCAAACTCCAACTGCCCGGTCACCACGGCTTGTCATTGTATTTCCGATCCCTGGTGTGAGCAGATGTGGCTTGGTGATAAGGGGTGCCTCCGGTTTCCTGCCACAGGAAAGAGCCCTGCATGTGCGCTAAATATGACAAGACTCATCTGCGATATCACCCTCGTCTCTTGGTGGAATTGGACGTTAAAAACTAACAAGAACATAAGATCAACTAGGATAATATTATATTTATATATCTTCTGTACAAAACATCAACATATAAAATTATAACCAAGACTACTCAAAAGTTTCACACAATATATATATTAGTCGAATTTATAATAGATAAAAAATACAGATGTCACATCATCCTTTGATCTTGGCATACCATTTTTTTAAATAATGAATGTGCAGCAACTTGCCAATCCCATTATTTATGCCAGATGAAATATTGGATTGTCGGGATGATTTAAATGAAATGCACATTCTGGTCTCGAGCATTTGCATAATATATTAATACAGCACTACACTACAGTTAAAGATTTCAGAAGTTAGGGGACTAAAACCTTATATAAGCACTTTTGATTTTTTTTTTTTAGACCACGCGACCCCTTCCTCATGAAGTTTATGACAAAAACTTGATAAAATTGGTAGATTATCATGAACTAACATGTTTCTGTGGCTACAAAATTGAGAACAGATGGGTAGGGAATATGTCATGTTCTAAAAATAGATTAACACACATAACACAAATAAATAACGAGAGACAAACTAAAAACATTATGTTATGATAAATTATACATGGATCATAACATATTGAGATAAGCCATTTTTGATAAAATGAAAAAGATGATAATGCTGTGTAGACTAGTAAGAAAAATTTCAATAAATGAACAAAAAGCAAACTTAAAAATAATAATATACATCAAAAAGTTAAATTTTTTGTTGATTCTTAAAGAATTATAACTCAATAAGATATTTTTTTTCTCCAAAGAATTTGAAAATTTCAATCATTATCCCAATTTTAAAATATTATTTCATTTTACACATAAAAACTTTAAATATAACCATGATCAAAGGCCAAATTCTTATTCTAAATAATTGACTAAAAGTAAAATTCACTAATCAATCAATATCAGTTCCAGTAAAGTCAAGATTCTAATATATATTTTGTTTGGAAGATGCTAATACTAGGCCACTTGCACACTCCCCGCAGTGTTCCGTTTGATTAGAACTAATCGCAAGAGAGGAATTTCTCACACCATTGCTTCAGGAATATTGGCATCTTGGGGAGGTTCAGAAATTTCTGGAGTCCACAATAGCTGCTTTATATAAATGAGTATTTTGAGGAATGCTTATCCTAATCCTTTGAAGAGGGGTAAAAGGTAAATTGCCCAAGCGGCCTATAATTAGCATCTCCCATTTTGTTTATGAGGGTTATGGACAGTTATGGAGTCAGTAGAATAAGTGAAATTGCTATAAACAACAATAATTTGTGAATAATCCAACTTGATCTGCTATAATATAAAACACATCAAAATTTATTGATAATAAAAATTGTTGCCCTGCATAGACTAACGTTCATCACAACTTTGCATAATTTATTTTTACAGAACAAATACATGTAAACAGTTTGATCACTTATTATTCTGTTGTGCTAGCACCTTACAGAGTGAGAGTGAAAGAGAGAGAGAGAGGGTTAAACATCCACTCGACACAAACTAGGTCATTTCGGGACAAACACATGGTTCATTTTTAATTTAATAATTCACTTGCTCATAGGGTTCTTTAGCAGTGGGACGAAGCCAGTAGAGAGAGGACCCAGAGGAAACTCACACGGATAGACAGGTGACCCTACTGTTTGTCACGCACAAGCAGGTATTCAAAACCATGTCACTTGATTCAATGACCACCTAACCGCCCCGTAGCACCATACAAGGTCTAATAACAACCTTTCTTCAGAGTCAGTTCGTGTACGACTGGAATCAGTTGTTCATGACTGCAACTTGACGAAGCTCACTGGAGACTACAGGGGTCAAAGTTTTTCCAATAAATCTGAATTTGATTCACTCTAAACATTTATATTCAGATTTAAATTTAAAAGATAATTCCACAACAAAATTAGTTCACCACTAATAATAATCTCAATTTTTTTTTCAGATCTTACTTTATTTTACATCAAGTAAAGGTGGAATAATATAAGCCTAGATATACAGGTCATGTGGTACTATGAATGAAAATGTAATGGTCCCGTTTCACAAAGCATACATAAGACTATGTTCACGAAAATCAAATACTTTTGTGTATGCTTCATGAAATGGAATGGTGGTAGAGTAATTTATCAAGCAGACACACAAGCCTGTAAATAGAGCACTTGTCACAGACATCGTCAGGCACAAATTCATAATGTGTCAGACAATAATAATAATAATAATAATAATCGGGTCATTTTACAAGGGTAGCAAATTAGGCCTGAGGCCTTTTTCCAATTTGGCCCTTGGCACAGATCGTACGAATGATTTCGATCATTACTGTAGGAAGAAACCGAAGAACTCGGGGGAAACCTGCCTGATCGGACGGGAGACCGAATATCCCTCTCACTTACAACTATAAAGTTCTTGCCCTGAGCTGGGATTGAACCCTTGTTGCTTTGGTGAGAAGCCGCCTCTCTATCGCCACGGCTATCCGAAACCCCACTGGTGTCTGTTATTTTGTCCTGGTACAGATTTGTCTATTTGTCATGTTTGTATAAAGTTTAAATATGTCAGCAACAATTTGGGTAGCGCCAAGACATTTTTTCGGGTATGACTAAAATCATTATTTCTAGGCCTGCAGACACACCACACATAAAACATCAACAAATATATAGGTTCAACAAATCTATAAATAATCTAAAATATATTTCTTCGCAGCAAACAACTTCATCAATGGGGATGAACAAACTTGAATTTAAACAAGATCCAACAATTCAGGCTTGGCATTAAAAGGTATTATATTCCTTATTTGCCCTCATGGCAACTGTCCACTGACAATTATCCTGTCAGCAGTTGTACTATCGGAAATTGCATGTCTTCAGACAGTTATCCCACTGGCAATTATCATGTCGTAAGACAGTTATCCGCCAGTAATTGTGATGTCGTCAGACAGTAATCCTGCCGGTAATTGTCATTTGTCAGAAAGTTATCCTGCCGGCAATTGTCATTTTGTCAGAAAGTTATCCTGCCGGCAATTGTGATGTCGTCAGAAAGTTATCCTGTCAGCAATTGTCATGTCGCCAGAAAGTTATCCAGTCGGCAATTGTCATATTGCCAGACAGTTATACCACTGGGAATTGTCCTGCCAACAGTTATTATTATATACTTTTCTCTACTTTCATTTCATCTTCTTTTATACTGATTTGCCAACTATTTTATCCATACGATTGCTGAATTGTCTGAGTTGTCGAAATTCAAGATGTTTTAACTGTTATATATAAAGGTTTAGAAGTAAATATACATCTTCTAACAAGTCATGTCTATCAATAAAAATAAGATAATAAACTTGAGTACACCACACAGAAGTTATAAATTATGGCTACTCTACTATTAGAGATTCTTAAACAAAGTACAGTGTAACAAGACAACAACCAACTCACATATACGACTGTATATCCTCAGATTACAAGCCCGTATAAAAACAGGCTCACTTTTAAGACAGATTTAAATATTTTTTTTTATAAACAATAATTTGATTCAGATTTGTATTTGAATAGGCTCCAAATTTACATCAGTAACATGGCTGGTCTTAATAGCAGGGTTTTACTATATCCATGTTTAGCCTATATAGCCTGTATTACTGAGCTACACTGGACATTCATAGTATAAACTATCTTATAATATATAATATCTCCATATCCTTGAGATTAGTGACTTACTATAAACACCGGTTTACTAGTATTAAAACTTAATAGCAGGATTTCACAGTAATTGACATAAAATTTAATTATTCCATATAAATTAGCAGTCCTCCACGTTTATAAAATTGTGCGTTAGCCTTAAAAAGCTCCTGATACCTTGAATATTATGCAGTTTAAAAGTAAACAAAAACTGAAAGTAGTTTATTAATCTCATTATTTAGGAGAGAGATTTAGCCAATTTGCATAAGTCTTTAATGACTTCTTCGAAGGAAAGCCGACGTGCGTCGAGAGGAGTAGGAGCGAAAACATCCCTTCAACGTGAAGGACTGAATAAGATCTGATATACATATATATACTACATTCTTTGAGTAATAGAGTATTATAATCACTAACAAACAACATTCCTTCAAATTTTTTACAACAGCTATTTTTTTTGTGTAAAATTTCTACTTTGTCCAAATGGACTCCAACATCAAGCTGTACCGTATTTTATTCGGGGTATAAGTTTTTACTTTTTTTCCACACAAGTCCGGCCTTTGTCTATATACTCCGCTTCTATGTGCATATGGATAAATGCCAAAAAAACTGACACAGCGAAAAAATTTGTCAGTAAACTTTGCTCGCGTGATATTATCTGAAAACAAAACCATTTACAATATGACAATTGAAATATTTGTCGACATGGTTAAAAATTGCTACCGTAGAGTTGAAATACACTGCTTCGACGTGGATGAAAGTCAGAAAAAGTAAAATATGATGATTCCACTAACTCGCCACATCAACTTATACCCAGTAAAATATGGTACATAAAGTTTTACTTTGCATCAATTGCAAGCTGTAAAACTTTTTATTGACGTAATATATAATATATCTACTTTGCTCAGAATCAAACTGTACAATATATTTTTTTTAACATAAAATTTCTACTTTGTCCAACATCAAGTTGTACAATATTATTGTATATTTTTTCTAAACTGTCTAATAGTTTATTTATCTTGTTCAGGCCAGTCCCATGTTTCAGGAACAAAATGTTCATATTCATGGTCGTAAATATGTGAACGTATAAATTCAGCCTTATCTTCTGGTTCAGGATATGTCGTGGCTAGGCCTTCACGATAGACATCTTCAGATAACTTTGTCGCGATTGTAAGGGAAACTTCTCGAATCTGACTGAGTGGTGGGTACACTCGACCTTCATCTAGATTTTCTTGTGTAACCAGATTTGCTAAAGCCTAGAAAACAACAGAAATTAGATGTGCTAATCATTGGTTATGCTATATTGTAATGCTATATTGTAATGCTATGGTGTAATGGTATATAGTAATGCTATGGTGTAATGGTATGTTGTAATGCTATATTGTAATGCTATATAGTAATGCTATGTTGTAATGCTATATAGTAATGCTATGTTGTAATGCTATATAGTAATGCTATATAGTAATGCTATATAGTAATGCTATGTTGTAATGCTATATAGTAATGCTATGGTGTAATGGTATGTTTTAATGCTATATTGTAATGGTATGTTGTAATGCTATATAGTAATGCTATGTTGTAATGCTATATAGTAATGCTATATTGTAATGCTATGGTGTAATGGTATGGTGTAATGCTATATTATAATGCTATGGGGTTTAATGGTTTATACATTTATACATCAAACTGGTCAATTAAGGTGGGCATACAGTGAACTATTAGGGAAATTTGGCCTGGATAGCGGTGCTACGGCCTACTGTTATTTTGTGCAGATCATGCCAAGAACTCGCAGTAACAGACCATTTCATTGGCTAATTCTTCACATAAACTTAAACACCTTTTATATAATAACTTTTTCAGATCCTAGTGTAGTAAAGACAAGTAAAACGAAATTTTTTAGAACTATAAAAACAAATTTTTTAATCAACACCCCACCCCCAAAATGATCAGAGACTTTAAAATAAGATAAATATTTTACCCTGGCAGCATGTAGGAATATTTTATCAGAAACATGTCGAACACCACAAGCTATGATACCAAGAGCAACACCAGGGAATATATAGGCGTTGTTACCCTGTCCAGGATGATACAATTTACCATTGTGCATTACAGATGGGAATGGACTACCACTAGCAAAAACACATCGACCCTGAAACAAAGAATAAACACATACATATAACAGAAGACATGGAACCTCCTGCATGCGTTTGTGACTGGAACACACATGATATATATACAATATGGGAGGTTTGGTACCCAGTTCTCGCTGCAATAGCCCATTTCATTTTCAGATCCTAGTGTAGAAAGACGAGTAAACCTACTTTTTGAACTATAAAAACGAAACGACATAGGATCTGAGTTTTAATCAGATTGACTTAATACTAGATGCCAGCTGTATAGAGACTGGTCTTGTTCTTATCAAGTTTCAAAACTTTGGAATAAGCTACCACTTACCATTAGAAGCAGTCCACTCGGTGGAATCGGTCCTCCCGAAAATCGCTTAAGACCCACTGTATGAATGAAATGGGGTTTATGGTCCTATGCTTCTGCACCTAACCTGGGCTAATTGAAGACAGGCACACGCTATACAGTGTGCTATGAGGGAAATTTGTGCCCAAACAGTAACTGAATTCCAACTGCCAAGGGATCTTTTACGTGCACGTACATGTGTACACGGGACCTTGGTTGTGTGTCCCATCCGAACGACTAGGCAGCTGTCCTTGTCAGGCCCTCCGTCTGCATCACTGCCAAGGGGAAACCACGCCGGAAAATCGAGATGAACATTCTAGGCCAATGCAGGGATTGATCACCCGACCTTCAGGCTAGTGAGCCAGCACCTTATCAACTTAGCCACTTGGCTCCCTCAAGGCCCATTGAATGTTGACTATTTTTAAACTTACGTCAGTTGCATGATAAGCCTGTTCTGCTGTACACTCTGACATACTAGTAGGATTACTTAAAGCGAATATAACAGGTCTGTCATTAAATTCTCCCATCATACGTAAAATATTTTCTGTAAACGCCTGTGGTACAGCTGCAGCACCTTAAAATACAACAAAATAAACATGGCTGATCAATCGCTATAAAGTGGGAAAAGTAAAACATAAGTAAAACAGTTGTCAAAGATGTGTTTTATTTAGATCTAAACAAGAGAAAGAGAAATGGGGTTTAATGTACAACCAGGCAATCGAAACCATGCCAGTCTACTTAATGACAGACCTTATGATACATTTGGCCATCCAACCCCCCTGGATCAAAACCAGAATACTTAGTCATCAACATCCAACATTCTTGCCTAAGCAACTATGCTAAATGTGTTTTTGTGAAATTTCTACAATATCGAAACATACTAAAACTATCATTTTTATTAAATGGTTTTATTTTCCAAATCTAAACCTATAACCAACATGTTACATCTTTAAAGAAGACCATTTAGACACTTTTTTGCATATTGTGGAGGAAACCACCTGTGTTAACCGGTCACTACATCTCAACACTTTATGTCAGGAATCCCTTATTGTAAGTACCTAATGCCGTGTGACCTTCGACTCATTTTGAGGTCACAAGTCAAGCTCTGATTTGTTAAATGTAAACCTTTAACTTCCATGTTAAACATTAAGATATTTTTAGCCCATTTTGACACTTTTTTTTGTACATCACGAAAGAATGTATTTTGATGTTCGACTCATTTGACTGTCCTGAGACCTGTGTCAAGCTCTGAGTTTTCGATCATGGCCACTGACAGAGATAATATTTACCTATAAGAACAGTAGGTTTTAAATTTTTAACAACATCTTCGAGTTTATCAACAGGTTCATGTTTCTTAGCAAATTTCACTTTGTGTCCCGTTACACCACCCTTAGGTCGATCCTGAAAAATTAACGAAATATTATTTCATGTTTAACACCCCTTTACAAAGATTACTATGTGTGGTGCGACTACTACTATTACCTGGTGCTTTATCGTCTGCTTCCACAGAAATGATATTGTATACAAGACATAGGAGTGCTGAAGCTTCTTCCTGTTTTTAGAATATGATTTTGCTATCTTTAATCTTTCCATTTGCGGCCTTAGGCGACTCTCTTGAATAACTATAGGATCTGACGGACCAGTGTTGTTATTTCAAAATTCTTCTTGTCAGACATTTTTTACAGAAAATTTAAAGGGGCATTATTCTTATTGTTATTCAAGCAGCCGGATTTAGACCACAACTAAAAATCATGTGTCAACAAAGTATTCAAATTCCTATGTAATAACAAATATGTGCACCTCGCTTTTTTTCCTATTTAATTAATTTATGTTAATTAAATTATGTCAGTGATATTTCTACAAACTTATGTTTTTGTAATACGATAGAAAAAAAAACATGTTGACCCTAACCTGGTGGACCTATGAAAAAATTTGTATTTGTTTCACTCAATTACCACACAATTCTGTTAATTTCTGAAGTTCTGGACTCACAATAACGGTACTTGTTTTTACTGAACTAGAGACCACCAGAATCAACCAATCAGAATTTACGGTACTAGACCTCTAGAATATCAACCAATCAGAATTTACGGTACTATAGACCTCTAGAATATCCACTAATCAGATTTTACTCTGTAATTATTACCTGAACTATGAGACCTCTAGAATCCACCAACCAGATTTTACTAAAAGCTTCTTCTTCACTGGCCCCTTCTTCCTGCATCGCTAACGCAATCAGTTGAGCAATACCAATAGATGCCTGCCCAAAATAACAGATTATAAGTTATAAGTTAATAAATACATCAAATCAATGCTACCATTAAGGTTGCCTGGCATCAAAACATACACCCACATCAGATAAGTCTGTTGCATTGTTAATCTTTAGTTAAATAAAGAGCAAACTCTTTATATCAATAGAAGATTCATTTGGATTGAAGAACTGGTGCTGGCTTGCTTATATCATCTACAGAGGATATCAAATATTGGGGAGAATTTTAATTCTCTTTTTACATAAACAATATTTATTCAGATAACTGAAAGGATTGGGGAACAGTTCAAAGCCTATATCACCCCTCTCCAAAATTTTGATTCATCAGGGGCCAGTTGCTCAAAGCTCCGTTATCTTTAACGATCCGTTAACTTTAACAGACATATCTTGGTAACTTGTTGTTTGTTAACTTTCCGTTAAATTTACTACAGAAAACACTATAGAATACTTTTTTTTTATATTAGCATAAATCTGTAGTAAAAATTTGCACTACAGAATGTTTGGGGCCTTTATTTCCAGCAACAATCTTTCTCTCTGTTAAAGTTAACGGATCGTTAAAGATAACGGAGCTTTGAGCAACCGGCCCCAGATTCTTATACATATTGAATGGATTTCAACCATTTTTGGACTGATTTTATAAGATTCAATATTGTATTTTGCAAGGGGTTATGGTCAGCAGCTCTAATTAACATAAAATGCTTGTGTAAAATGTTTACTAAAACCTACCTCTCCAGCGCCTTGAAAGACAAAGACATTATCTATTAATTTCTTTTTTGTTATACGTAATGATGCGAAAACACCAGCTGCTGCCACGGAGGCGGTACCTTTAAATAAATAAATAAATTATAATAAAAAGGGTAGAAATGACATATAAATTGGGCTAATGAAGATGGTCATATGTCACACTGTCTACTATCCAGAGAATTTTGCCCAGACACCTTTGAAATGAGGTTTGTTGTCAAACTTTTCAACACCAACTGGGCTAATGATAATGGGAATATGCCAGGCAGTGTTCTATAAGGAGGTTTTTGCCCAGACAACAGATTTTCCACCTACACTCCATTGAATTCCCAATGCCATTGGTTCTTTATGTTTTTTTGTCCCATCAAAACGACTAGACAATGTTTTTTGCCAGGATTTTCGTCCTGCCCAATTGACAAGTGAAAACCAGGCTGAAAAATATTGAGGAACGTTCTCATCGAACACAATGGTTGATCCTGAATTGTGAACCAGCACCTCATCCACTGAGACACACTGCATAATTTAACAAAACATTTAAAAGAACTGAACATAAAATTCTATCAAGTTGAACAATCCCTACCTTGAATATCGTCGTTGAACATACAATATCTGTCTCGATATTTATCCAAGAAACGGAATGCATTATGGTTACCAAAATCTTCAAACTGAATTAAACAATTCTGACCATACCTGAAAAAAGACCCAACAAATAAAAATGTTATCTTTTAAAGGATATAACTTTAAAATATAGGATTTTATTTAGAAACATGCGGTTGCCATACAGTGTGCAAGGAGGGAAATTCTGCCTTGACAGCTGCGTAATGGCCTTCTCTTCGACTTGAATTCAAACTGTCAAGGGTTCTTTTACATGCACAACAATGTGTACATAGGACCTTGGTTTCTCATCCTATCTGACAACTAGACACTGTCCTTTCCAGGCCCTCCCTCCTGCACGACTGACAAAGGAAAACTGCGCCAAGCGAAACCCAGGAGCAAACACAAGACCTAGTTAGCTTGCCAGTGTCTTAATCACTGACACATTGTAGCTCCATAAACAAAACAAAAGTGTGCATTTTTAATACATTTCATTTAATTTCTTGTTTCTGAAATGAAATGAAATGGGGTTTAACAACCTACTGTTCTGCTCCTAGCCTGGGCTAATGAATATGGGCATATGCCATATAGTGTACATTCTATGATGGGAATTTTCACAGGCAGCCACGCAACATCCTACTCTTATATTGAATTCCAACTGCAAAGGGATTTTTTTACGTGCACACCAATGTGTACACAGGACCTTGGCTTTTCGTGCCATCTGAAAGTCTAGACAGCTGTCCTTGTCAGACCCTTCATCCTGCATCACTGACAAGGGAAAACCATGCCGGAAAACTTACTCGGCCAATACAGGGATCAAACACCCGACCTCCAGGCTAGCGAGCCAGCATCTTATCCACTTAGCCACCATGATCCCCTTCTTGTTTCTATTATTTTCTCGTTTCCCAGCAACAGAAAAATAGAATAAAGACATATTTATTACCTTTGAACTGCTGCTTGCATAAATTCCTCAACGAAATCGTCATATTCTTGTCCTGTAACCCTTGGACGGTTCAAACCAATATATAGAGGGTCATTACGTAATTTCTGAAAACAAAAAAATATTTTATGATTACTCAAACAATAATCTATAATTAACCGTGGATTATTACACTTAAAATAATCCTTAAATAATCGTGGATAATAAGAAATAAAAAAGTAGAGATAAAAGTTTTCAGTTTGCATCTTATTGAAGTAGCAGATTCTGATTGTGTATTTTTGGACAATATCAAATTTTTTACCGCTTTGGCTAACCCTTTAATCTGACCTTAGGTACGTAATAAAGGTGCTCATTATCAGCAGCATTTTACAGTCGATATCTGATTTTCTGTGATTTAAGCTTATTGATTATTTAACAATTGATTAAGGAAATAAAAACCAAAATATTAATCAATCAAATTAAAAAGATTTCACCCACAAGGATCACGGATTCAATTTTCACAGTATTGTAGTTCAAAAAAGAAAATTTGCCAACCCTAACCCTAAAATACCTACTGTAGACTGTGCGGGTTGTGCCCCCCCCCCCCACACTTTCACTGCCCCTCTGCAGCCAGCAAGCTTGATGGCCACTGTTATAAAAATTTACCCTTATAATACATGTCTTCCTCTCCAGTTACCAGTTTCAGAATTGACACAAACTGTTAAAAGTGAATTAGATAACACTGTAGTTTTTCGATAAAAACAATAAACTTTTATTTGAATGTACAGGGCGAGAGCCAGTCACTGACGCCTCTCTCAGTAAATCATAGGTCGGGTGCTTGCACAGACAGAGCGAGGGCCAGTCACTGATGCCTCTCTCACAAGATCATGGCCATTTTTCCTGACATTTTATATTAACAATCTTACACTGACCTCATTATTGGTTCCGACATCTAGTTGAATAGGTAGACATTGATCCGGTACAATACCACCGAGAGCTGTGTACAGAGCCAATTTACCCACAGGTATACCCATACCATACGAGCCTAGATCACCCAGTCCTAATATTCGTTCACCATCAGTAACAACAATAGCCTGAAAATATAGGAAATAATTAGGATATCATAGAAATGAGGTGACATGATTATAGTAATGGGGTGACATGATTTCTATACATTTACAAGATTCTATAACAGAGAGAGAGAGAGATATGGGGTTTATATTATATGCAAGATTCTGTACAGAGAAAGAGAGAGAGAACTGGGGTTTTAACCTCCACTCGACGCACATTAGGTACTTTTCGGACTAACAATGTTACTAACATATGGTTCATCTTTATTCAATAATTCGCTTGTGCATAAGGCTCTCTAGCTATGGGAAGAAACCAGGGTACCTGAAGAATTCGCCTGAGGATGGACAGGCAACCCTACTCACTAACAACTGAGGCATAGAAACCACGTCACTTGACTCAAGGACATACCTTATGATCTAAGGTAGATGTTAAAGTTTAACATTTAAACAATTTGGCCACCCAACCCCCTAAGAATGAAGAGAAGAAGCAGAAAGGAAAAGGTGATGAGACCCTATATTGTTGCTAGCACCACAGAGAGGTGAATGTGATTAGACCCCGTGTTGTTTCATCAGAGAGAAATACAATCAATGATAATGAATATTTCTGTTTTTACCTTGACATCTTGTTCTGGCCAGTTACACATCATTTCATACAGATGACCTTTATCATTGATAGATAAAAATAAACCCCTGAAAAAACATACAAACTTTCATTATAAAATATGAAGAGAAATTTTGCCTCTTTTTAAAATTTATTTCTAACTTTTATCGAATCTAGTGTGCTGCCGAGGTACCTATGTGTCAACACACATGGGTGGTTACCCATGATTTTGCATGAGGAACAAGATGCCGTCCGGGCCCCCAAAATACAATATTTATGTATATGTGCAGGAGAGGGGGGGGGGGATGTGTGGAACATGCTAGAGTTGATATGCAGCATATCTGAGGACCCACGATATATGTTTGACACTGGTTGAAGCATTAGGATTATGATTATAATGTTGAAAATTCCATTGAAACTGGGTGATTTCTTGCCATTTGCGAAGGGGCGCAAAAACTCAAAACCATGACGCAAAGCTCGCCATTGCATCCTCACCAATAAGCGCCTCCATGTCCAAATTGAAATGAAATGGCGTTTAAAGTATGTTTAAGTTAAAAAAAGGTGAACAATTTTGAGTAAATTCCTAATTTAAATTTGAGAATATTTCTGCGGCCTGATATGATGGGTTTTTTTCTGTGCAAATAATAAAAGATTATAAAAACAAAACGTTACCTTGGTTTTCTGAATGTCACACCATATTGTTGACAGGCGAGTCCTACAGTTGGTGTATAAACAATCGGCATCATCTCCTCTGTATGTTCACACAGCACTCGATAAAACAGGCGTTCATTTCTCTCTTGTAGCGCCATCAGGTAGATATATCTATCAAGGTCACTGCTACGTTTATAAAAGTTAGTCATCACACGGACCATTTGTTCGTCCTGACTTCTGATGGCAGCCGGCATCAGCCCTTGAATACCCATAATCTGTCTCTCTTCTAAGGTAAAGGCTGTACCCTAAAATACAGAATACAAAATCAGTCAGTGAATACCTATAATTATAATTTCTCATTTTCTAACTTAGAATCAGTTCCATAATCTGTCCCTCTTTTAATGTAAAGGCTGTATCCTAAAATACAGAAATGTGTGTGAAATAGCTTTATTTTACGTCCGCTTCCACCGAAGTGATACAGAAATATAAAGCCTGCCCTTAAATACCCGTAAAATGTATCTCAGTACCACATAAAGGCTGTACCGGTAGCCTGGTACCCTAAAATATAGAAATATAAAACCAGCCCTTAAATACCCATAATGTCTTCGTCTAGCTGGTCGGATAGCCGTGGCGATAGAGAGGCAGCTTCTCACCAATGCAAGGAGGGTTCAATCCTAGCTCAGGGCAAGAACTTTATCGTTGTAAGTGAGAGGAATATTCGGTCTTCCGTCCGATCAGGCAGGTTTCCCCCCCGAGTTCTTCGGTTTCTTCCTGCAGTAATGATTGAAATCATTCACACGATCTGTGCCAAGGGCCAAATTAAAAATAAGCCTCAGGCTTAATTTGCTACCCTTGTAAAATGACGAGATTATTATTATTATAAGGTAAAGGCAATGCCCTAAAATACAGAGACATAAAATCAACCCCAAAACAGCTGTAATATATTCTCATCCTCAGACAATCCTTCACAAAATAATAACTGATACTAAAGGGAGTTTTTCATTTTCAGGTTTTCATTTTTTTTGGTCAAAGGATCATATAACTTATCACAAACGTCAAATTCATATTTCAAGTTTCTTATACATTTATCTCATTATCTGTGAAATTTAATCATGTTATTCACCTCAACACACTCACATAATGACTAATTCTCAAGTTACAATATCTAAACTTTACTGTTACTGTTCGCTAAGCTGAATACAAGATAATCAAATCTGCCTATTGCACGTCTTTATTTTTGCTTCAAATAATATATATAATATGATTAAGACATTAAGGAATTTATTCACAGGACAAGCCTATAACCAACTCTCTAGACCATGGTATGAATGAGATTTGAATGGATTAGAATACCTGCAAGATTTAAAAATTTAACGATCAAACGCATCATCAAGACTAAGTCGCAATTGCCAAGTACCATTGTTACGATATTAAACAATCTACGCTACATAGTACATCTTGTTAAAACTTCAAACAATCAGTAATTGTTCTTCCATAAGTATGTGTTATTGTTTATTGCTCTATCTAGTTTCTAAATGCCTCTAAAAGATAATCATAAATTTGCTCAGAATAAACAAATTTGAAAGAAATTTTTAATATATCATTTTCCAGTATGTATTTTTGAACTATAGCAAGAGCTGTCAGCTCTTTATCTAAATCTTACATAATGTATCTCTAAAGCGATAATTTCATATTTTCTAAGAAAGTCAAAACATAATTATTTCTATGTCTTGTGCTCAAAAGGTTATCAACTCACTATTATACGACTATCGGCATTATTTCCTACCCTTAAAAATCATTAACACAGGAAATAATAACACAATTACCTCCTTTGTTGTCCCATTGCCTCCATGCATTAACTTCCTTCAAACATTGGAATTTGAAGTTGAAAATGATATTTTTGCCAATTTCTCAGTTGGCAATAAATAGTGAATTAAAAGATTATTCTTTAACATGGTAGGACTGTTTATGGATACCATCTATTTTAAGGGTTTTTAAAAATAAATTTTAAAAATATAACTTAAAATTTTGAAATTGTAGCTTTAAGCCAATCAATTAGAAAAAAAACTATTCTGTCTTTGTAGACTTATTTCTGATTTAAAGGCACAGACAAAACAAATTCCTGTAGTATACACACCTTGTTTAGTTTAGGAGTTCGTAAAACATCTATTCCTCGAACTCTTGAATGGTTGATCAGATCTTTGTGTTTTTTCTTCTTTTCCTTCTCGCATGGTGTTGTGGTGTGTAGTGAAGCGATGACAACAGGAGAATTGCTGAAATTATTAAATTGGAATTTGGTAAAGCTGAAACTTATCACCATAAAGCACCAGAATTGTGCAAATAACTATTTATTTAAAAATAAAAAATCAGAATGAGTTTTTTCAATTTTCTTGTAGTGGTATAAATAGATTTAATATGAAATGAAATGGGGTTTAACGTCCTACTGTTCTGCTCCGACTGAAAAAAGGCATAAGCCATACAGTGTGCTATGATGAGCTATGGCCTACTCTTATATTGAATTCCAACTGCCAAGAAATTGTTGACGTGCATGACAATGTGTACACAGGACCACAGTTTTTTGTTCCATCTGAACGACTGGACAGCTGCCAGGCACCCCTGACAAGAGGAAACCCCATTGAGATGTAATATGATTAAAATATCTATTTCATTGTTGACAGAGAGCATAATTTCCATTGACCGATTAAGTAGAAGGCTGAATATTACATCAGGATTTTTTATCAATTTTAACATATACATGTAACCTAAGCTTCTCTTTTTTGAGGTCTGTATGTGACAAGGAGTAGGTCATCTGTCCAACATTGTTGGGTTTCTTCTAGTGCTTCAGTTTCCTCCCACAGCTAAAACCCACTATGTGCAAGTAAATTATAGAAATAAAATTGAACCATATGTTAGTCCCAAAATGACCTAGTTTGTGTTGAGTAGACTTTTATTTCCATTTCTCTCTCTTCAATTATACATCCATTGAATTGTACTGGCTCATGAAGCAGGAGAGCAGCCTGGTTTCCCCTTGTGTACTTGCATGTGAGAGACTGGCAAGGAACAGCACCTAGTCATTCGGATGGGATGGAAATCTAAGGTCCAACATAAATGTTATACACGTACATAGAAGAACAATCTTGGCAGACGAAATTTAACAAGGAATTTGATTCCCCTGTCATCATTCTGTAGGTGCAGAGAAATTTAGGACGTTTTAAAAATGCACAACATTTCTAATATGTAGCATTTCATTTAATATGACCTACATTATATGATTAAGTCTTTTTTAAAATTTATCTTTCCTTAGTAATAATAAATCTCTTTTGAGACTCTTGTTTTGACAGTCTTGTCTTGACATATATTTAATTTCCGTGTCAGTCAGTAGGCTACTTCAACGTGCCATGAGCATCAAATTACTCCTCAAATGTAAGCTAAGCAAATAATTGCTGTATGGGTTTTAAGCAAACAAGAATTGGTGGCAGTAGGTCAAAATTTGTGCATCTTTGTAAATCTTCCCAATCAGCTGATGTGGGGTCAAATGGGGTCATTCATAATGAAAAAGGACACTATGCCCATTCATGGCAGTGCTCATTGCCAGAGAAATATCCGTATCCAAAAACACTTACATTTTTTGACAAGTCTTCGTGATCATGGATTATTAATCATTCGCACCATTAAATTAAATAAATTCATTACCTTTTCAATAGGGAGGGGGATAAAACCCTCCGGGCTACCTGTGCTGTTACGCTGAAAGCCATTTCTGGAGAAAGGCTGACTTATAATCCGGCGAAATAATTAAATTTTTGTACGTACGATCGCTACGCCCCCTTTAGGTGACCTCTCAATGTCGTGACCTTTGAAGGTGTGTCTCATATTTGATTATCCAGACTTATATCAATATGAAGAAGTTCATTACAAAAAGATGGCAAGATTATCCAGACGCAAATAAAACTTGATATTCATTCGGTGCTTTCCATTTATTTTATAGTGCAAAAAGGAACATGACCAACATAAATATAGCCTAAATATAGAACATAATATATGAATAAAAATTGTATTTGCAAAAAATACCGTCTTATGTATAAACTTTGTTTGTGTTCTCATACAGCTTTGATTAAATGTAAATTAAAGGAAAAGCATGACATATCTATTTTTTGGTTTTAAAAAAGGAAAAAAATAGATTAGATGTGATATAAATTATAAAAATAAAAATTGTGCTGAATCAGAATAAATTTTTTTCAAAATGACAAACATGTGCATAGTATATCATGAAGAGAGAGAATTATTGGGGTTTAAAGGGGGGCTTATGTCGACCTTGCAACTGAAAGCAACTGCGTTTTGGCAACACGAAGCAACTGAATGCCTCTGAAAAAAGCTCACCTGAGCGTGTCTTACAACTCAAAGCAACTATATAGTGGCAGTACAGTTGCACATGTTCAACTTTCTGCAACTGCGCTGCAACTAGTTATGCAGTCGACATGAGCATTCTTGCAACGAAGACACCAACTTTTCAAATGTCGATGATGCCTTTGGGTTGCTTCTTAATAAAGTGTGATCTCTATCAGTTCCAAGTTGACATAAGCGCTCAAAATTCAGTTGCTCCCAGTTGTCTTCAGTTGCTGATATAATCGACATAAGCACTCTTGCAACTGACTGCAACTTGTTTACATATACACTCAACACAAATGTTATTTTGGGACTAGCTATAACTTTATTTCAATGTTCTATAGCAGTAGAAAGAATCTGGAGAAACCCCACAAAATTTGGCAGGATGCGCGTGTATGTGACCAGGAGTAGGGTCGCCTGTCAAACCTTGTGGGTTTTCTACTGGTCCTCCCACATCTAAAGTTAAAGACCCCCTACACGCAATCGAATGATTAAAATAAAATTTAACCATATGTAGTTCCGAAATGACCCTAGTTTTTTCGTGTGGACGTTAAACCCTGTTTCTCTCTCTCAAAATCTATTAAATTATTATTAATATAAAAAAAACCTATGCATGGAATCAGGGGCGCCGGAGCGGAGCGAGGGCCAGGGTACCAAAACATAAGGGGCCGTTGGTCCCTCTAGAAAATTTTGAAATATGTCAATTCCGAGAACGCTTTTTAGAGCCCCTCTAGCATTCCAAATTCCAACATAAAACCCTTTAAAATAAATGATAGACTGAAAAAAGGTTGATCACTTTCGTCATTAGGGCATGGGTATACATGTATACCCCAGAAAGGGGCAGGGTACCATTTGTATTCCTGGTACCCGGGTTCCAGCGCCCCTGCATGGAATAAATTATATGGTAAGTGGTATTGCTCTAGTTTGAGGGAGAGAGAATTAATGAGGTTTAACGTCAACTCGACACAAAGTAGGTCATTTCGGGACTAACATTTGGTTTAATTTTTATTTCAATAATTCACTTGCACATAGGGGTCTTTAGCAGTGGGAGGAAACCGGATGACCCGGAGAAAACCCATGAGGTTGAACAGGTGACTCTTCTCCTTGTCACATGCCCTAGTTTAAAGTCGAGAGGTTAAATCTGATATACTTGGTATAAACGTACCTGGTATTATAAATCCTTAACCTTTATTACCTATAGATGTATGTACTAGAGATTATTGTATTATTTGTATGTCATGGTCAATATGAATATTACAATAACAGTCCTGTTGACATTGTAACTATGAACTTGGTTGTATATATAGACTCTTTCTATTGAAATATCTACAAGTCTATATACTTAACAATGCATTTGGGCCTTTATAGAGTATAGTATTCATGGAGAGAGAAGGAGATATGGGGTTTAACCTTCACTCAACACAAACTAGGTCATTTCGGGACTAACACATGGTTCAATTTTATTTCAATAATTCACTTTTGCTTAGGGGTTGTTTTAGCAGTAGGAGGAAACCGGAGGACCCAGTGAAAACCATGAGGTTGGACAGACGACACTACTACTTGTCACGTACAACTGGGGATTCGAAACCTCGCCAGTATTCTTAATGACAGGCTTTATGATACAGCGCTCACACTAACCATCCAGGCCATCCAACCCCCCCATGGAGAGAGAGAGAGAGATGGGGTTTACCCTTCACTTAACACAAACTAGGTCATTTCGGGACTAACACATGGTTCGATTTTATTTCAATAATTCGCTTTTGCTTAGGGGTCCTTTTAGCAGTGGGAGGAAACCAGAGGACCTAGAGAAAACCCATGAGGTTGGACAGACGACACTACTCTAGGATTAAGTACCTGATTTCTAAGATTAGGTGGTTGGCTGAACTCTAGGAAGATGTGGCTATGGTTGGCTGAACTCAATGGATGGGTGATCCATCTCCTGGATTAGGTTTACAGAATTAGAAGAATGGATTGCCAATACTGCCCAACTCTAGGTTTTGGTGGCCCAACTCTAGGTTTTGGTGGCCCCACTCTAGGGTGGGATGGCCCTATTCTAAGATAAGGTGGTTGAATTCTAGAAATATGTGGCTATGGGTGGCTGAACTTGATAGATGGGTGGTCCAATTCTTTGAGTAGAAGGTGGGTGAATTCGAAGTATGAGTGGTCAAACTCAAGGATTGTGTGGCATAACTCTAGGAATGGGTGGTGATGTTGTGCTGAACTTGACAGATGTTTGGCCCAGCTCTTGGATTAGGTTGCTGAATTCAAAGAAAGGATGGCCGAACTCTAGGGTTGCGTTGCCAACTCTAGGATTAGGTGATTAAGCTCTAGTAATATCTGGCTATGGTTGACTGAACTCTTGGATTAGGTGTCTGATTTGAAGAAGAATGGCTGGCCCAAGTCTAGGGTGGGTTGGCCCAACTCTAGGCCGAATGGGTGGTTATGGGTGGCTGAACTCGAGAGATTGGCAGTCCAACTCTGGGATTAGGTGGCTGACTTTAAAGAATAGATGGCTCAACTCTGGGGTGAGGTTGCACAATTCTAGGATAAGGTGGTATTACCCTATTCTAGGAATGGTTGATTATCGGTGGCTGAACTTGGGAAATTGGTTGACCAATATAGACCGACTCTGGGATAAGGTTGCTGAATTTGAATAATGGGAGGCTCAACTCTGGGGTGAGGTGGTCCAACTCAAGGATTGTGTGGCTGGTAACATGTCTTATGATATGACTGACAGCCAACATGGAACCATTTGGCCACCCATTACCTTTGCAAATAATTTATAATCAACAGTTATATTACATTAAAAAAGATAGATTGCCAGTCAACAAAACATACACCCACAGCAGCTATGTCGTTCGGGCAGTCAGCAAGAGTTGTCGAATACTTTTCCTTTTGTCAGTAATAAGAACATTTACAACACATGATTACGAGTAATAACTCGTTAAATAATTATCAGAAATCATTATAATTTGTTCCGATTGTTTGTCTAATGACCTTTAGCAATTTATATTAACTTTAGCCTCTAGAGCGGCCACAAGGTTTTTCAAAGTGACCAAGGATCATAACTCTGGCAGTAATTATCAGAAATCGGTTAAAATCAATAGGCTTTTATGTCTCATGATCTTAAACAATGTGTATCAATTTAACGTCAATCAGATATTAACTTTGGCCTCGATAGCTTGTGGACGCAGACTGACAAATGGGGGCGACAACAATATACGACAACATTTCAATGTGGGCGTATAAAAAACGTATCAGTAATATCACAGTTTTATTATCGTTAATATTGTAAGGAAAACATATTTACATACAGATAAGATAGGATAAAGGTGTTTATTATTGCATCAAAACTACAATATTAGAAAAGTTGAATCACTTAAACATACATTATGCTTGAGCTAAATATGTCTTTATTTAGGCCTGAAGTGTAATCTCAATGTTATCTTATCCAGACTATAATCATTTCTCAATGTCATCGCTAGCCTGCAATATTTACTGGATTAGAGCCCTGTCTGATGATGCTGACTAAATAAAAAAATGGATAATCGAGACTTTATGATGATAAAACTTTTCTTTCTGCAGTCTATTATCTTTTATTTTTTCAGATCTTGTTTGAAATCTTCTTTGACTTGTTTCAGTAAATCTGGGTTCATCATCACATCTAATGTTGTCATTGCCAACGCCTTGGCAACTGATAAAGTGTAACCCTGAGCAACAGGAGAACCTGAATCAAAATGAGAATACGGTACATTATCAATCATCCAACTGACAAGTCCCTAATATCAAGCTTATTGGTATTTTTAATGTTTTTGGTTATATTTCATTGGTAGAAAAATAAAGAATATTAAGCAATCTCTTCTTTGAAGATGCATTATGTAAGAGCTTACTCTGCCTATTGCAGGTCTTTAGTTTGGCCTCAAATACTATATACATCATTAGTTAGACATTTATTCACATACCAAGCCCATAATCAACTCTCAAGACCATCAGATGGTTGTGATATTCAACAGATTTGAACATGGCTGTCAGATAATAATTTAACTAATAATCAAATGACTGATGTCATTGGTTCAAAAGTTGCTGTTTTGAACCCTGACGTGACCTCCCACTACAATCAGTCAGATCTTTATGTAGTGGAGACGATCGACAGAATAACAGAAATGATATGAAATAGAGGTCTGTATATTGAACAGATTGGTTAATATCTAATTTACCTGAAGCTGTTGTGAATTCTTGAGAATGGTTAACTGCTGTTGTACCGATATTGAATTTCGGATGTATACTTGGTACGACTTGCGATACGTTCCCCATATCTGTTGATCCTCCCTGTTTTCTTAAAATATCTGGATTCGTTTCGGTTTGTAATCCTACTTTAGATCCGTTCACCTCATATAAAGAAGCGAGAGTATTATTGGAGACTAAAGCTGAATACGGTTTCTTACTATATTCACAATCAACCTGAAATAAATTGATATCTTTATTATGTATTGTCGAGAAATTTAGTAATATATTGTAACAACAATATATGTTACGCAATGTCTTAACATCGAGGCCATTAAACAACTTAAAATACAGACACTTGCACGTGCGTTTACAGTGAAAATACGTCAAACAAGTCTAATATTTCACAAGGTACCATTGGCAAGTTACACGTACGATTAATTGAAATAATGTTACGCCAAAGGGCGATGTCACGTCTGTATTTTAATTATGTTTAATAAGGGTTTGATTTACATTTACATTAATTTATCAAAGCTGAATTAAAGATACATTATGTAAGACTTAGATAAAGAGCTGCCTGTTATTGCTGTAAAAGTTCAAAATGAATAATGATAAATGAATATTTTGAAAATTTCATTTAAATACTTTATTCTGAGCCAAGTTATCACTGTTTGTAGTTTTGACAAGATATGTGCATTGATTGTTTATTAACGTAACAGTGGTACTGGTAGATTCAAGACTTAGCCTCCCTTCTACATTTTTAAATCAAACCACTAAATGGCCTTACCGTTCTAATCTACTTAAATTCGGAGCCAACTGATAACATTAGGAGTTGATTATGATCTTGTCATGTTAATAAATGTCTAATAAATAGCTTATATAACATTTTAGACAATAATAAGGTGTTTCTGCAAAGTCATTTACAATTATATATTCATTATTCTTTTTATGTTTGTCATTTCCTCTTTGCATTTGGTCTGTAAATTGAAAAATTTAATGTGCGTCTGGAGAATCTTATACATATGTAGTTCAATTAAAACATAAAACTTCAAACAGATACATAAAGTATACTCACAGTACATCCTGTAGCTGTAGCAGCTGCCTTGATACAGGAATCAACTTTATTAATTAATACATCTAGTTCTGGATTAGTTGGTGCACGGATATAATACAATAATTCCGTTAGATCTGGTATTATATTTGGTTTCTCACCTCCTTTAGTTATTACACCTGTACAAATATATACAATTAATGCTATGGGGTTTAAAGTCCAACTGATCTGTAAATAATCAATGAATATATAAAAACAACAGCGCCTTAGAACTTGTTTTCTTCAGTATTAACATGCTTTATAAATGACATTATTATTATTATTTACGCCATACGGTAAGCCATGAGGGCAATTTTGATTAGACAGCATTGCTACGGCCTACTCTTGATTTAAATTCCAGATTCCTGGTTAGCAAGCCAGTGTCTTATCACTGAGTCACCATAGCTCCCAATAGGCATGAAATGGGAGCCATCCCTGGATTGATCCATATAAAACAGTCATATCAAATTATGGCAAACAGAAAATTACTTATTTGGCAACCAATGAAGCTCTCCAAAGTTCTAATGATTTTAAAAATGTTGTACCATTGGATTGATATATATGTATTAATTTGTTTTCAGGCTCTAACCTTGAAGACTAAAGGGAGATAACTCTTGCACCAATTAGAAAATTTTGTAAAATTGTTATGTCTGTTTTCAAAGAATAAAGTAAATTACCTTCCCACTTAATCACATATGTATATATTTTTTTTTCATGCATTATAATAATTGTTGAATTTTGTTAAATTATTGTACTATCATGCCTCATGTCAGGCCTTTAGTGAAATAAAATTTTTCGAATGTTTCAAAAAAAGTCATCCATAAAATAGCAAGCTTTAGTTCAGTTGTGTTTTATTAACAATACTCAATCAAACTCCAAATATTTTCTTATATTTTTGAAGAACAGACCAATGTCTAGTTCTCACTTTAGCCCGGGGGGTTCACTTTATTTCCATATGCTAGGGATGAGTATTTTGGGGGCTTACGTTTTGCCATCCAATTCATTCACAGACCAGCTAAATCCTTGTGATAATTCAGGCCTTCTCAAAGGTATCATGAATAACATACCATGAACTCTCCACGTCGGCTTCATCTGTTGTCGTAGACACGATATATTCTGATAACACATGACAGCTGCATCTAGAGCATTTATACCTTCCCATGGAAACCCTGCAGCATGTGAAGCTCTACCCTTAAACCGAATTACAACCCTGAATTACAAAAAAAAATGACGACAACTTTATATATACCAATAACAGCACAGCAAGTGTGGAAAGATCCACCTACTTCATCCATCGAGAATAGATCTCTGCCCTAAATGGCCGCATATAACAAAATTAGCATACTGTTTTGTAATGCATTTTTACTCCGTTTCACATGTCATACACACAAAGACTAAACAAACTTTTTTCAATTTTATTGAAAGCAAAATAAATACTTGAAGTATACTATAATCAGTGTTTTCTTCTAAAAGTATCGATGTAGGACTTAAAACGTTGGTCAGCTAGCTCAGTGGCTGTTCTCAAGCCGAGCTAACTATAGACCTTGTCATCACACTATTTTGGTCATTTTGAGACTAACATATTGTGGAGATAGAGTAAAAATTTAGGGCAGAGGAGAAGGAATTATGTATGGGACATTTTTTAGAAATTACTGCATCCTAAAGTTATTTTGTAGTATATCTGGGGGTATATACCAGACACCTGGTACTGATGGCTGAAATATACATGGCTGTACAAGTTATATTGGGATCTTAAAGAATGCAAAAAGATCACAAAAAAAGGGGAATTGGCAAGATATACCTGTAAAAGCTGATAGCAGCACACCAACCCAGCCACTTGTTTCCCGTGCCACTGCTCGAGATAGCAGTGGGGTTTGGATGGCCGAATGGTTAGCACATGTGCGCTGTATCATAGGTCTGTCACTAAGTCAACTGCTGTGGTTTTGATTCCCCGGTTGTACGTGGCAAGGACTAGGATCGTCTGTCCAACCCCGTGCATTTTCTTTGGATCCTCTGGTTTCCTCCCATGACTAAAAACACTATGTGAAAGCTTCTTATTGAAATAAAATGTCCCGATATGTCGAGTGGATGTTAAACCCCATTTCTCTCACTCTCTCTCTCTTTCAAGATAGATAGTAGTTGTAGTTTCGGGCGTTTCCTGTGATAAAGGGTTAATATATAAATGGTACATACTGATTCATTGCGACGTATATAGGTCTAGGTAACATGTACTGTGAAGGATGAGCCATCATAGCACAATCGATATCATCCAACGCACCAGCATTAATCAGATCTATTTTACCTCCACCACCTTCCTCTGCTGGGGATCCAAGTACCGTTAACTAGAAACATAAATAATCCAATATCATACTTAACCACCAAAGTCCTGTGTAACATTTGCGTGCACGTAAAAGATACTTTAACAGTTGGAATTCAAAATAAGAATAGGTTGTAGTCCTGCTATCCAGGCAAATTTTTCCTCATAGCACACTGTATGGTGTTAATCAGTTTTCATTAAACCAAAAGGTAGGACGTCAAAACCCTTTTAATTTTCATTCTTAAGGCAGAGTACAAAATACAGGGTCTCTTTAGCCAAGAAGAAAGAGATATGGGGTTTAATGGCCACTCGACACAAACCATGGCATTTTGGGACTAACACGCAGTTCAATTATATTTCAATAACTCACTTTTGCTTTGGAGTCTTTAGCAGTGTGGGAGGAATCCTGAGGACCCAGAGAAACTACACCAGTTAGCTTTACGATGCAATGTGCATGTACTAACCACATGGCCATCTTAGTTACCCCCCAAATTAAAATATGGAATATGTCAAGCAAATTTTCGATTTTAAGGTGTACAAATATATAACTTGCATCAATTGAGATTTAGGTGCTCGGTTGCATGTACAACAAAATACTTTCCGGGTTCAAGATTCAGATGCTGAAAGGTATTGAATTTACACTCACGGTCCCCAGTTCTTTATTAGAGGCCTTCATACCAGCCATTATTCCAATAGAAGTAGCCACTCCTAGCTCAGCAATCAAATTATGACCACAGGCATGTCCGATACCTGGTAAGGCATCATACTCACAGAAAACAGCAATATTAGGTCCAGCTCCTCCTTTATAAACAGCTTTAAATGCTGTCTTAAGTTTGTACTCCCTTTCAACACTAAAACCATGATTTTCTAAAAAATCTGTCAAAACTTTATGAGCGTGATGCTCCTCAAAACATAATTCTGGATGGTTCCAAATGTTTTGACTTAATTTGTTCAAATTATCTGAATCTTCATCGATGGCTCTGCATGCTTCCGCTTTGACTGGCTCCATAGTTACAGTGGATTTTGATTTTGGTAGGCTAGTATAAAATCTGTTGTGTTCAGTTATAACTTCTACTGTTGCTGATAATCTACTGTTAATACTAAGCACACCTCGAAACCTGCAAATAAATATTCATAGAGCAGAGGCGGATCCAGGGGGAGGCCCTAGGTGCCCGGGCCCCCCCCCTTAATCCCTAAATAACAGAATAAAAAATAGATATGCGCAACAAATCACCACTGACACCCAGATTTTTTCAAAAAATTTCTCCGGGGACCCCAACGGGCCCCCCCTAACTGGATTTCCTGGATCCGCCTCTGTCATAGAGGCATTACCATATAAGGGATTTAATTAAAGTAGCCTATTGGGATGATAATAACTTTATTTAAAACAATTGTTGAAAATTATAGGTCATGGGTCTTGTGCATTTTACCCTTGTACAGATGAAAATTATACAAAACATGTCCCCCCACCCCCTTCAAAAAACAGAACACTACTACATTAAATAAATAAACAATAATAGGCCTAGCTACTAAAAACTACTAGTAGCATAATTTCAAAAAGTGTAACCCAAAAGCCCCCCCCCCCCAGCACTTATCCCTCCCGATCTGTGTCTGTGACTTCACTTTAATTCATGACACATACACACTTTGCCTGCTTTCTATGAGTGACTGTAACACTAGTAACAGCAAGAGCAAGAGGCAAAACGAAAGTAGACAATCCATGAACTAACGTTGGACTCCCGAGGTAAACCATGAAAAACAGTCTCCAGAACAAGGTCTTAATAAGTGAAAATAGATACATATTTAAAACTAGGGTATAAATGACAGTATAAAGTAACTGCTCAGACAATATTAATAACATTAACAAAGTATTTACCATAACCCTTTCAGTAATGCCATATCAAGTCAAGGGGAGAAAACTAAATGGAGTTACCTACCTTTAACCAAAAATACTATGCAAAAAAGTATGTCACAAATATCATTTTTGTTTCCATAGAAGTATCGTCAATGAAATACATTTCATTACACCACTTAACAAAACTTTCATCAAGTCATCCCGTTAAACGTCTAGATAAGTAGAAATATCATGTAGCTCCGGTGGCAGCGTCAGATGGAGTAAGTGTGAGGGCCTAATCAGCGCCACCCCCAATCCCCATTATCTGATACACTTTAAATATCCAAAAATTAATGCATGTACTTCTTATTTGAAGCTAGGGGGTCGATGTCCAAGACAGTTCTTCTGTATTTTCCAGCGTGATTTCCCTGTGCAGTATGGATGGCCTGACACTGACAGTGTCTAGTTGTTTAGATTGGATGAAAAACCGAGGTCCTGTGTGCATGTTGGCATGTACATGAACCCTTGACAGTTGGAGTTTGAAATAAGTATACGCTGTAAGACCATGTTCGGACAAAATTTCTCTCATAGCATAGCGTATGCCTGTCTTCATTAGCCCAGTCGGTGGAGAAAAGTAGGACATTAAACTCTCTTTCATTTTATCTCACTGTAGCTAGCCATATTTAAGCTCCATCAGCTAATTGATGACGATAAGTAATTATTATTTTTGTTGATTGTGTTCCGTATCCAGAACAACACCTCAAATCACGTATTTCTCTGGTAATCAGACCAATAGACTGAGCCCATTTCAATATTCTTCCCTTAACTACAATCGGAATAAAAAACAAATAACAAAATATCCCGAATTACGAGTATAAAATGTTAAAGTTATATTATATCATCATAATATTTACAATACAATTAAAAACAAACTCACAATATTTGATACTTTACACAAATAACCATGGACTACTATACAATATAATGTTACTTTCTATAGGCCAGGTAATCATTGCAATTTAACCATTACTTACATATCCTTAAATGACATTTAGAAGTAGAGGTATATTATTCATAATAACACAAATTTATGGATTTACTACTTCTTCGTTTATTGCTTGATAAAGATACCTGTAAGAGTATTGAAACGTTGCATGTAATAAACGAAGAAGTAGTAAATCCATAAAGTTGCGTTATCATGAATATTACCTATATAGTCCAGTTAATCTTGTAATCACAAGCATATAGGTGCTAAATAATAAAACAATTTGATGATCAGCTTTCATTCTACTAGAGATGCCGATATAAATAACTTCTTTGCTCTGAAAACCACATTATCGAATCTGGCATTTCCTAGCTAGTGAGCCAGCACCATACTAACCCTTTCCCTTGTCAGTTATGTTTGACAGGGTGCCTAGCCCTTCAGATAGGCCATTCTTGGTTTTGGTCTGGTTGAGAATGATATGGGCTATTTGAAGAAGCCGAATGCAGGTCAGTTCGCAGCAGAAATCCTACATGAATACAAACTGTTCTATATGCAAGATTTCATCTATATAGATCAATAAATAAGTTTGTAACCTGTTTGGCAAAAATTAGGCCATCAGTTTGATCGCATTTTCGCTTGTTATTCATATCCCTGCACAGGCACCTTTATCAATTTGTTTACAAGTAGTAGGGACAGCAGATAAGCAGCGAATTGCTAGTGATCGCTTTTTCGCTTGTTATCCATATCCATGCATGGGTATCTTTATCAATGGGATGAAATTCAGAATCAAATTAGTAGGGACAGCAGATAAGCAGCAAACTACTAGTCAATGTAATGATAAATATTTCAGAATTTATGAATTAAGTGTTTCAGTAATAAGAATAGGCTGAAGTGACAATAAAATACAATATTGTGTCTATGATACACGAGGAAAATGGGATGACAGAATAAATCATAAATATACATAGATTAAAGGTTTTCACACTTTTTTTTTACAGTAACAACAACAACACACCAATTTGATTTTCTGATCTCCAGGAAAAAGATTAATTTAAAAACTTATAACTTAGTTACACTTTTCAAAAGCTTTTAGTTCCCAATTTTGGAGTTTTTTAAAATTTTAAACTAAACATACTTCATGTGATCCAAGTAGCTATTTTATATCAAGACTCCTGAAGAACTGAAAATCAAATTGGTTTGGCCTTAAACTAGAAATGAAAACAAATTAATACACCAAAAAAAATCAATAATATGACAATTACTTTTGCTAATATTGACAAGCTTGATATAAAACCTGACTTTGGCCCAACAAGAATGTCTATTTACAGAAAGAAGGGTAAGGCCAGACCAATTTATTCTCTTGTTTTACGGATCCGCCGACCTGAATTTCTAGAAATCCCCCCCCCCAAAAAAACAGAATTGGGTCCGATGAAAAAAAAAATCAACCTCAATCTCCGATCAAAAAAAAAAATCGTCTTCTGGACTTCTGGAACTGACGAAATTTAGTAACAGTAAAAGTAATGACAATAGGTAGTGCACGCAATATTGTCAATACGAATAGCCGCTAGCTTGTAGCGACATCATGTCGCAAAAAAATTGGGATTGGGGAGACATTCGGGAATTTACCGCGACTTCAAGATTCTTGCCGAAAATATAGTATTTATTGAATCCGTTTGCTTATTACCCGACACTAGTCAGGACTGAACAGCTAAGATTGAGGTTATTATTTGACTCAATTATTAATTCCAGTCACTTTGAGTTGCAAGGAATATATCTTTTGTCTAATTCATACAGAAAACATCCGTTTTCAGACACAATTTTCACCCAGTATATACGGAGCCGTCGTTTCTCATAACACCGCAAAAAAATAATTATACATGTTTCCGGGCGAAGGCTTGAGAACGCCAGCTCACTTGATGAGAAGTCATGGCCCCGGACATGTATAATCAACACATGTGATAATGTAACGAAGTCAATGATTGGATTAGCGACAACACGTGGTAGCTTATAAAAAAAGAAATGAAATTTGCGTCGTACATGTATGTATATTACGAACGTGAGGATGGTGAGCCGTTATTTATTTTATTGGTGTTAATTTATCGGTGATTGTCATAGAAGGGTGCTAATTCTATTGGTCAGATAATTAATTAGTGTTGGACATGTGAGCTTACATGAAATGTCGATAATTCTATCTAAGGTTTTTTTATTTTTTTCTCCCCTGCCCTTTACCCAATTTTGGTCTTTTTTTTTTTTTTTTTTTTCTCTCCTGCCGTTACAGATTTTTCCAGAAAAAATCCGTAAAACAAGAAAAAAAATTGGTCTGGCCTAAATTCTTTGCACAATCATGTCTTATAATCGGCTGTTGATTTTTCTTGAAACTGTTGATTCTAGAGATTTAAAGAACATGGGCATACCGTCATTGATCTACAATTTACTGTACAAAATAACAAATCTTTTGTACAGCACAGAATTATAAAATATTTTTTATAAAGAGATGAGAGATATTTTCACTAACAAATTTCGGAAAAATGTATTTGTGCTTTCGATATCCGATGTGCTCTTTTATGATGTACTTAAACAAGGACTACCACTTCCAAACTTTGCAAGTCAGTTTATTATTGACCTATCCAGATTAACAAGACACTTTTCTCAAAGGATAAGACAGATTACGGTTGTTTTTTTTATAACTTTGTCATCATTTTTTTCTTGTATATTACAGGTTTTTTTTTTATACATTTGTCATAATTTTTCTTGTATATTTCTAAGTATTTTTATGTAGAAAATCTAAATTTTTTATTGTTTTTGTCAAATTCTGTGAAATTTTAATTTCATGGCATGTATAAATTAACTGACTGTTAAGTTCTATAATCGGTCAATTTCACAGCTTATCAGTCCAGACTCGTTAAAAAGGCTGAAATGTGAGCCCTTATTTGATGTATAGCGGTAGTTTCCGGATTCAGACCACCAATAGTCTGATAATATTTTAATTCTGTACATCATGTATATAATCTGTTCCAAAGATTGAGTTTAATTACATCTGACGTAGTTTGGCTAACCTCTGTGATAATTCATCCTGAAAACAACACAAAGATATATGTTTTGATTTAAAAGAAAGGGCAAACAGAGAGAGATGAATGGGGTTTATTGTCCATTAAACACATACCAGGTCATTTCGGGACTAACATATGGTTCAATCTTATTTTCAATTTTTTGCGTAGGGGTTTTTAGCAGTGGGAGGAAATCGGATGACCCAAAGAAAACCCATGAGGTTTGACAGGCGATCATACTCCTTGTCACTCAATGACAGACCTCATCATATAGCTCGCACATGTACATGCCAACAATTCGGTCATAAAACTTCACAAGGGCAAACAGACCTTAACATTTAATCAAGCTATTTAACTGGTTGTCTCCATTAGCCTGGTTGGTGCAGAAAAGCAGGAGATTTAATCCTATTTTAAGCTTATATCGTCTTTATCATGTGCTATAATGGCAACATGAGTGTATTTTTGATCTAGATCAACCTGTTCTATCGTTTCCTTTTTTTTATATCTGTATCTGATAGTAAGCCAACATAAGCCGCAATACACAAAACTTCATACAATATCCACATTTCTTGGCACATTTTCAGCATAAATTGACATTTGGCAGATTAAAAACTTTCACTGGATTGAAAATGGAATAAAACAGACTTTCTCAGACGCAAGTTACCATACAAATTATACAGGTGCCCTAGGTGAATTCTTGGAGACAACATATAAAAATAACCCACCTGTTCTGTTGAAGCTTGTGTAGATGATGCTGTTCCTATTGTTGATCCCTGGGCTTGTGGTAAATCCATATTTAACTCTAACCTGTGGACAGAGAAAAAAATTAAAATTTGAACACTTTATCAAAAAGATGAGAGGATATTTAGCTAGACAACGAAACATCACATGTTAATTCTAAAACATGATTGTGCTTTCTGGATAAAATTATAATAATATAATTTAATTGTAATCTTTGATTCTTGTTTTTTGATTTCATTTCATATAAATTACTGACATATACACCATTCAGTATTCAAGGTTTTATAGTATTTGAGGTTTTATACCGTTTCTGGGAAGTCATTCTACTAGGGGGCCATCCATAAAGTATGTACGCTTGAAGGTGGGAGGGGGGGTCACGCATTAAACATACATTGGCAAAACGTACGTACAGGAGCGTACAGGGGGGAGGGGGGTCTGATTTTTACCCATTTTGAGCGTACGTACTTTATGGATGGCCCCTAGTCGGCCTCGCTACACTATTATAGGACTGTCGTTACTCTACTAGACAAATGTGCTACAGTATTCTAAGTTTTATACTGTGTCAAGGACAGTCCCTCTACTAGTCAGACATGCTACATTATTCTAGGTTATACCATTTCTGGGAGTGACTTGGCTAGTTGGTTGTGCTGTTCAACATATACAATAGCTACATAAATCCATTCAGATACTGGTATAAATAGTTTCAAGGACAATAGCAGCATGTATTCATTACTGAAGATTCTCACTTCTATAATATAATAGCCATTTTTAAATAAACCTACCCTGCCTCATCTGCTACTTCCTGCATCAAACTATCAACCTGGTTCTGTGGTGTTGTTAATGTTGAGGTATTGCACATTGTACTCTCCATTACTTGGGACTGAACATCTAAATTCTCAAACTGTTGTTCAAATCTATCCATTAACTGAGACACCTATAATATACAACAAATCATTGCTAAATCAGATTTAAACTAGGCCAATAAGGTTTCTCTGAAAGAGAGAGAGAGAGAGAGAGAGAGAGAAAGAGAGAGAACACTCAACACAAAGTAGGTCATTTCGGTACAAACACATGGTACCATTATATTTCAATAATTCGCCTGCGCGTAGGGGTCTTTAGCAATTGGGAGGAAACTGGAGGACCTGGAGAAAACCCACAAGCAAGCCTTGAAATAAGGCACCTGTCACTGACAAGAGTACCTGACATTTTCAACTTAGTGCCAGACATGTATTAATAATATCATTAAAAAAGACAATTCAGTGCCGGACAATGACAGGCACCACTGCCAGAGGTTTAGTGCCTGACAAACCCTGAATCTGTGCCTGACATTGTCAGTGACAGGTGCCTTATTTCAAGGCTGCCCACAAGGTTGTACAGACGACCCTACCCCTTGCCATGTACAACCGGTGAATCGAAACCAAGACAGCTGACTCAATGACAGATACAGCATGTATGTGCTAACTATTCAGCCACCCTCTCTTAAAATGTATAACTATTTACCTAGCCATCCTAACCCCCAGCTTTAAAAGATCGAGCAGCATAGGTCAACAAAATTTCAATTTATCATAACTTGGTAAATACTGACCGGAATTGAATTAATTTTGGGACGATATTCATAGTAGAGGAGAGAAATAGGGTCTTTATCAGTGGGAGGAAACCGGGGGTCCCGGAGAAAACCATGAAGTTGGACAGGCTACCCTTGTCACATATAACCAGGGATTCGAAACCACACCAGTTGACTCAATGACAGGTTTTATGATACAGCATGGCCATCCAACCCCCCTGTAGTGTACACAGGACTCCTGTTAAAGCCCCAAAACCACTCTTGTTGTAACTGAATAATATTTCCCAATCTTTATTCTGGACAACAAATTGTACTATTTTACAAAATTTCAATTAATAAATGATACAAATTTCATCTTAACATACCTAATTTTAAAAATTGAAAAAATTCAACTATATGCCGTAACATGGTTTGTAAAGCTTTACGTAAACACTTTCAAATGCAACTTGGATTTAAACATATTTTCGAACCCTCTAGACAAGTAAGATAGGTTGTAATGGATAATTTACACAACAGGTAGGACACTTATAAACATCTAGTAGTTAAAATAAGGCTAATTTATTTTTTCTGGACCTGTCAAGCTAGCAAGAGTGTTATTGTCCCTCTAAAATAATGTATCAAGACATTCAATTGTGTAGCGCTTTGAGCATGCATTTCTGGATGGATATATGCGCTTTATAAATATACATTATTATTATTATTATTATTAAATGGTACCTTTTCCAAATTCATAGATTTCATAGCTGATTCCATAGATTTGACTACTCCTGCCATAGAACTTGTCACTTGTTTCATGGTTAGAGCTGTTTGTACACGTTGAGACACAGCATCAATTCTAGCTCCCATTCTGCGATAATTTAAAGCCTGATTCTTTTGACGAATGGCATTCTCAGCATGAATCTTTGCACCTTCCATATTACCTTTGGCTATAGACTGAATAAAAAAAACCAAAACATTTTAAATTTTAAACCTGGGAGAGATATTTATTTAATAGAAGTACCTGTACCTCTCATTTTGGAATGTGTAAATAATATATCTCTTAAACTACATGTTCATGATGTCCTAAAACACCATATTCCTGAAGCAATGGCCCGAGAAATCCCTCTCTGGCCATTGCTGGAATGGTGTCTGTTTCTTGAACTTACGCGGGAATGTGTCTATTCTTTCCATTCAATGAAAGCTATCAGTTAAGTACAGCAACATGACAGCCCTTCGTTTATTCTGGGTCTTTCCTAAAACTTTGGACAATGATTTAAGGTATTAAAAACCATGAAAGTATGTTCGTTTCCAAACAGTATTGTTTACATTTTTTTCGTCTTGATAGCTTCGTTTGTCACGCAATTAGTTTTACTGCAGTATTCTTCTATGCACTGGTTAATTAGTCATAATAAAATTGTGAGCCATGACGTAACGTAATGTAAACATTTTTGATCCAATACTGGCACTCGTTTTAAATGTTAAGCTTTTGTAGGGCAGTTAGTGATTGGCCAGTAGATGGACTACTGACCAATCAAAATTTACAACAACAATATCCACTCAAAATCGCGATGTGTAGTGGGATAACCTCTAATCAAACGAAACGCTGCGAGGAGTATGTAAAACACCTGAGGAAAAAAACTTATAGGATGATTCAATCAGCTAGAAAGTGGACGAAATTTGAAACATGTACTGTATGGCTGACTTACAACTAGCCAGATGTACAGGAAAGAGAGTTTGGCAAGGAAAAACAGTCAAGGTGTTCCAATGAGACTGAAAACTGAGATCTGCGCGTGTACCAATTGGTATGAACTAAAAGAACCCTTGACAGTTGAAACCATGGGTTACATGTCGGCCGTATATGCAGGTCAAGATCAAGGGCTACGGAAAACGACTGAAACTAGATCTGACCCATTGGACATTCTTGCACTGGAAAAATAGCATATTTTTCAAACCCAATTTTCAAACATTATTATTATTTATTAAAACATTTATATATAGCGCAAATTCCACCAACGGTGTTCAGAAGCGCTTTACAATCATATACCAGTAAAACAGAAAATATATAAAACAACTAAAAGAATACAAAAAGATGCAATATAATAAAACATTGTTACATTCTACCTCTGCTTTGTAACTATAAAATTCTACAGCCTGTACAATTCATTTTATTTAAAACTTACAACATCACTGGTAGGCCTACTTACTTTCTTTAATTTATTTTTTTCATCTTTTTCTGATTTTTCTGACTTCTTGGCATTTCTCTCTAAATCTTTAGCAGCAAATCTCAGGTTAAAAAGATGTTCTAATTTGGGTTAAGTACCGGTACATAAAATCTTTATATTAATGTTAATAAGGTTATGTGCTGGATGAAGGAAAGCATTGACATTGTCAGGCACAAAACCAGGCTTTGTTCTAAAGGTATAATTTCTCTGCCATTTTGTCTCATGTTTTTATTGATATTATTAATACATATGTACACGTATGTCCATCACAAAGTTCAGGTACTCGTTCATATACTACATGAGGTACATTATTGTGCATTGACAGACTCACTGTTAATGTGCAGTACCGAACTGGTCTATATAATAGGTATAAATATGATTTCTTGTCATAATCTACTATCTGAACCATCTTCTTTTCAAATTTTAAGATCAAAAATGCATTCCTCTGATTACCATACCTAAATTTTGTGTCGCTGAGATTATTAAATTTGTGCGTTTTAAACTGCAATAACATAGAAAAGGCTATTTGGCAGGTAGGCACATATATTTAACAGCGTGTTCTGTTGCACATACTGGCTCTAGCAAGGTTTTCTTTTCTCACTGAAATGTTCCTTTACCATGTAGTGACCGACATGTGATTGTAGGCTATAACCGTAAACACTTACCCAGTAAAATGAACAATGACAATCAAGAATTTCGACAATTAGACACCAATGATATCCCTGAGCGTACAGGTCAAGTGTAAATAGGACACCTACGTTCAGAGCTGAACTATGGTGAAGCTACGATCGGAAGACCTTAGAACGAATAGGTTGCCAGCTGGATTGGTCGAATAGCTCGCTAGCCGAATAGGTCGCCAAATTGTGTTCGGTGACGTATCCAGCCTCCATTTGGGGTTTCCCCTCCATTTTCGTATGTCGATTTTGTTGGAGTTCAATTTTTCAAGAGAGAACCTAGTTAATTAGTTGTAGTATTTAACTGTGCAATGGATTTTATTTAACCGGAGTTGATTTCAAACACACAGGTAAGTTTATAATAACCAAAATTAAAAATAGTTTATTTATAATCGAGGAAATCCGTTTATTATTTACCATAGTTCAGACAGTAAGTTGAAAACATGGCCTGTAGTGTATGTGTTACGAAACGTCGTTATTAAATAATAGAGAAGTAGTTATATCCATGATATATACCTTGTGTTGTGTTTTGTTATGAATAGTTTACCGTGCTTCTAGATGTCATTTAAAGAATTGAGTCAAGTTGCCAAGCGGAAGATCATATCTGAGATTAATAATTATTATTTAACCTATTATCTTCCCAAAATTATTTTCGGCCTAGGTTGACGCAGCTCCTTTCGACTTCCACTATCGTAAGAAGCCAGATCAACGTACCGCGCCTTATTTTCTTATTAACTATTTTAGAAATATAATATACAGTAACAGTGTGTATTCATTATTAATACACAAATTTTTAGATTGCACAATTTCATCCTCTTTTAGTTTGGCAAGTTTATTTTCTTATTTCTTCATTCTTGTCTCTGACTCTACCTTCCTCCATTTTCACGCCTAAATTCCAATCTTTGATCTAAAAATTCTAGGTGAATTTTGGATATAAAAGGATACTGTCCATTTTCTGTGTTTCTGTTCTCTTTTCTTGGCGACTAAATGCTCAAACTTCGACAATATCTCGATAAGTTTAACTTTGTTTTGGTTTTTGTTGAATATGACTGATCTTCTTGTGATGATTGTTTGTGTATGACGTATGTTCGGCTAAAAATAGCGTGACTATGTCATCAAAACGTGTGTACTAATTGTAGGACTCGATGTTCGCGACTACTACTCTTACGTATCTAGTTCATCGAGTCTATTCAAAACCGGAAGCACGTGTTGAATGAAAACATTGAAGTAGAAAACATGTCTGTAGTTCATCGGAAAAGGAAAAAGCCTAAAGATGACGCCGATGAGGCTTCAGTTATCAAGAAAACGAAGGAAGTCGATTCCTTCAACCAGTTGAAGTTCAAGTCTATGCTGAAAAACATTGACACAACATTTTTAGGTGCAAAAATCATAATTATAATATATAATATAACGTAGTAGATAATATATACTATATAGCCGTAAACGGCACCCTATTTACTAACGCTATTGCACCGTAACTCGCAATGACGTATATATACATCGTGTGTGATTGGTAAAATAATACCTTCCGTTCATGCGCATTTGATATATTCCACAAGAACGGTAACTTCGTCTTTCAAGTTTGGCGCAGAAGCACGGTTTTACGGAAAAAAAACGTAAACAACTGACCGTCTTGGTACTTAAATTAAAGGCAGTGGATATTCAACCGTAAACGGCACTTTACTCTATTTACTATATCGCCGTAACTTCCGTTTGACATGTGCAATTCTCTGATCCGTGGACTTAGCAGTTTTCGTAAAGATGCCTAACCCAAACCCTAACCCTAACCCATGACCCTACCCCAAAACCTAACCCAAACCCTTACCCTAACCATAACCACCAATTGTTCTTTGTCTAACCTTACTACTTTTAATTTACGTAGTGGATATATAGCCGTAAACGGCACCCTATTTACTAACGCTATTGCACCGTAACTCGCAATGACGTATATATACATCGTGTGTGATTGGTTAAATAATACCTTCCGTTCATGCGCAGTTGATATATTCCACAAGAACGGTAACTTCGTCTTTCAAGTTTGGCGCAGAAGCATGGTTTTACGGAAAAAAAACGTAAACAACTGACCGTCTTGGTACTTAAATTAAAAACCAAAATCCACAGAAATAAGCCCTTGACCGAAATAGAATAATTTTCTACAATTTACATTTATTATTTTATTTTCTTCTAAAACTAATTCATTGGGTTCTACCGTAGGAATCCATGTAAGGCTATTTTGTCCTATATAAGAAACGGAGAAAGTAGTAAGGTTAGACAAAGAACGATTGGTGGATATGGTTAGGGTAAGGGTTTGGGTTAGGTTTTGGGGTAGGGTCATGGGTTAGGGTTAGGCATCTTTGCGAAAACTGCTAAGTCCACGGATCAGAGAATTGAGCATGTCAAACGGAAGTTACGGCGATATAGTAAATAGAGTAAAGTGCCGTTTACGGTTGAATATCCACTGCCATAATATAAAGTTTATAAAGGTATCCAGACCACTCGGACCAAAGACCACTCGGACCATAAAAAACACCACTCGGACCAATTGATAGACCACTCGGACCAAGCGAAACATCTTCCGTATTTGATTGACAAGTACATGAAAAAATATTCTTTTTTTATTACATCAACAATATATTAAATATTTTAATATGCCCGATGCCTTTGTTAGTTTGTACGGGTCCGTACGTAAAAGCAAATATTCATATCATATTTATTACTTCTGATGTCAACTGTTTCGTAGCCTGACTGTTTCGTACTTAGTTCATTCGTACCATCAACTTTTGCAAGCATAACCCTCCTCCGGAGTTAAATTGTTTGTTTTTTTTGATGTCTATGATTGGTGCGAGTTTGGTCCAAGTGGTCTATCAATTGGTCCAAGTGGTCTTGGTCCGAGTGGTCTTTGGTCCGAGTGGTCAGGTATTCATAATAAACATGAAATCATGAAATGAAGTGAAATCAGAAATGGCATGGGCCATGCCCATGGGGTTTAAGGTCCTACCGTTCTGCTCCGAACTGGGCTGATGAAGTCGAATGCGGTGCTATAAGGGAAATTTTGTCCAACTCTTATATTCATATTGAATTATAAATATTACACAGGGCCTCGGTTTCCTGTCCCATCTGAACGACTAGACAGCTGTCCTTGTCAGGCCCTCAATTCTGCACCACTGACAAGGGGAAACTACGCTGGAAAATCTGGATGGACTTTCTCAACTAATGCACATAATTATATATCATGCTCATGTTATATAGAGGTCTATACAATGAATGACCCATGCCATGTGCTGTACTTGATACCAAAAGGTAAATTTCACCTACACAGCCAAGTGTTCATTGCCAATTCAAACCATAATTGTCTGTTAAGACAAATGAAACAAAGCACGTTAACTACACCTATTTAAATTCCATTTGTCATCTTTTTTATTAGCCTTAGAAGAATTTGCAGATGCAGCAAATGGATTTCCAGATTTTATAGATTATGATATTGTGAGAGATTATATCCAGAGTTCTCCCGACTGTGCTGAAATATTTCAACTACTTGATGGTAAAACACCCAAATCGACTGAGGTAAGATTTTATACCTACAGGACTCAGTTGAAATTCCGAGTCTTTACTGATCAGGTTTCTACTACCTTTCTGAGAAAAATAAAATGGCAGCATGAAATCAACATAGGTATGACTCTACAGGACCCTCAAAGACGTGCTCGGCTGTTACCAATTGAGTTTTTATAAAATATTACAGTAACTAATGATTATCACAAAAAATTTTTTTTTTTTCAAAATCTAAATATCAAATTTAAAGCAGATTGAAATGAAATATGCTATACATAATTTTTACATATCAAAACTAGGGCTGCAACGATTCATCGATGAACCGCAATGTTTAAAAAATCCATGATGCACGATATAAACAATGGTCGCATCGCGATTCGTTATCCAAATAATAATTTTACAAAAATAGACTGATATTCTGACAGGCCTTCCTTTTTTAGGTGCGCGCTCGCGCATCTAAATTTCATGTCAGGCGTGTTCATATTCACGCTCCTTTTGAATCCGAGAGCCCTCAAAAAACAATGAAATCATTGAATTGAATCTCGATCATGTTTCGTCATTTATGACTTGTTGATATAAGCAGCCCATATATTCGGAATTCTTCGGTTACCGCTGGCTGAATAACTGGGCCGCTTATATCAAGATCAAGTAATATGAACGATCGCCTCTCGCTGCAGCAACATGGCTGCACTGATGAATTATTATGTTTATTCGGTAAATCACGGACCTTATAAAGGATAAATCTTGTTTCCATGAATGATAATTGTGTCATCTTCTTGGTGAAAATACCTTGACCACTTCATATCTCATCTAAACTCGCCTACAGAGATCTCTTTCGTCGCAGCAAAAATGGCTGCATTTTTATTGTTTTAGACCTGTAATGAATACACCAAATTGAAGTCGCACGATCGACAAAAGCAATATTGAGATGAATGAGATCGAAATCACCCTTAGCATAAGTCACATAAAAAGTATGGAATTTTTAGGATTTTCTGTTAAGAATGACAGCAAATAAATCCGGTCAGTTGACCTAGCTAGTAAACACCACATTTATATAACGTAAATCTTACAAGCAGACCTTTGAATTTTCACAGAGAAAGACTGTCAAAATTTAACAGCATTTTTTATATTTATTTTCTATATCACGATGCAAATCGTATCGTAGGCAATGAATCATGATGCGCATCGTATCGTGAGCTGGCGTATCGTTGCAGCCCTAATCAAAACAGAGCCTCAATAATCACTTTCTTTATTTCGATTTAACAATATTACAAGGATTTGAAAGTGTTCTTTACAATAGTAGTATTAGTAGCAGGCCCTTAGCCAGGGGGGGGGGGGAGCACGGGGGGGGGGGGGCAACTGCCCTCTCAATACTGAGTCCTGCCCCCCCAATATCACAAGAAAATTGGCCTTTACCGCAAAATTCATGCAGAAGCCCATGCTAGTGGGCCCTCCCGAAAACATCTTTGCCCCCCCCAAAACAACTTCCTGGCTACAGGCCTGATTAGTAGTAATCTATTAAAACATGAATTAGATATCATCTTGGCCTTTATATTTGTGGATAGAAATGAATTATTATTAAGATGTCTGCTTACGATTTTAGAGAACTATATAAATGGTGGTCTGAAATCCACAGCACTTCAAACGGCCAAATCAGCTTTATTATATGGTCCTGAAGACTTAATTTGCCTTTAGCTTGTAATATGCCCCCATTGAAATCTAAATAAATCAGCTATTCAATTATTTCATTTCAGATTGCTAAGATATTTCGAGTATTAGAATGTATTTTAATACGAACAGGGGATGATCTGGCCGAGAAATATGGTAAAGTTGGGGAAAGTATCGTTAGTCATTTGACCAAAACAAATTTTAAACAGATCTATTTATCGTTGAATATCTCCAACAAATCCAACCAATTAAAGAACAGCTTGAAGTTACTAGCTGCCATGGTGATACAGGGGGACAACTCTGCTGTGTCCGTTTTATCATTATTTGATGAGAAAAATCAAGGAAGTCTTCTGCCTCTTTATAAAAGAAAAAATATTAGTGTAAGTTTTTAATATGATAAACTATCTATTTTATGGCATGGTGATTATTATTTTGTTACATAATCTGTATGATAAAATGAAAGAGATTAGTAGTGTTACATAGCAGAGTGATTTTAATGTGTGCAGGAAGATCATTAGGCCTGTTATCCATTCAAGTGTCAAAGTTTCAGTCCTACACTCATACATCAAAAGGATTAGGGCCACCTGCCTAGGGAACCATGGTGGCTCAGTGAGTAAGCATTGGCTTGTTAACCAGGAGGTTTGTGTTCGATCTCTGTGGTGACCGAGAAAGTTCATCTTGATTTTCTGACTTGGTTCTCCCTTGTCATTTTGGTTTAGATGTGATGACAAACCGAGGCCCAATTTTCACATTTGCGTGCACTTATAAGAACCCCCGGAAGTTGGAATTCGATATAAGAGTACGCCATGGTGTTGCTGTCCGAGCAAAATATCTCTCATAGCACACTGTTTGGCGTATGTAACCATCTTAGTACAACAATATGCTTGCATTCGTAATTCTTACAACATATAATAGATCATGACTCATGCTGACACTATATAATTATTTCTTTGGGTTGCATTCCCAGTTGTTTTCAAATATGAGTGAAGTCTGTGTCAACACAGGCCCAGGACTGTACAGCGCAGTGGACGCTTACGGCTAGCCCCCGGATCCATTCGCTCTTTTTGAATTGTTTGTTTGTTGTTTTTTGAGTATCGTGTCTTGTCCTTATGTTTGTCCTTTGTGTACATCATATGTGGTGCAGTCCCTCTGCACTTACTATTAGTTCAGTCTGTGCAAGAAAAGTGGGAGGTTGAAACCCCATTTCATTTATATTTCTTTTTAAAACAGGATCACCAAGATGTAAGAACGTGTGTTGTCCATTTTATAATAGCGTTATTATTGACAGGTAGTAACAGTATTATACGACAACTCTTAAAGAAAACAGGTGAGTCAATATAACACAACATTACATTATTAATATGGTTAAAACCTGATTGAGAGAGAGAGAGAAATGGGGTTTAACGTCCACTCAACACAACTAGGTTATTTCGGGACTAACATATGGTTTTAATTTTATTTCAATAATTCGCTTGTGCGTACAGGTCTTCAGCCGTGGGAGGAAATCGGAGTGCCCGAAGGAAACCCACGAGGTTGAGAAGGCGCCCCTATCTTTATGCCACATACGCTCACACCAGGGCTCGAAACCACTGCCGCAAGCCAGAGGTGACTGGCCAGCTATAGGTCAAAGCGCGACACTCTAGACCACTAGGCCATCCCAGCCCCCTTAAAACCTGATTGAACATTCTGGAATTGAATTCTCTAAATCTCAATAATAATGGCAATCGGGTACAAAGAGAGATTTCAGGCTAAAACCCACCTACCAAATTCCACCGAATACTGAAACGTATCTATACCCTTATTAGAATATTAAAATAATCACTGTGGCTACATTATCCAAGGAATTTAATAATATCCACAGATGACTGTAAACTTGAAGGTACATCTGAATGTAATGATAAACCTTTTGTTTTTTACAGCTTTATTACATAATATATTTTATGGAATATCGGAAGATAAATTTGAGCTGATTGAAGTTGTTCTTCCCATATTTCAAGAAAAGGTAAGGTGCTTCATTCCAGTATTTTAGTTAAAAGTTTCAAATGATTAGAGTGTCATGTTTCATATATTTGGTGGTGTGTGAATATTTGTAATGTTTGGTGTGTAATTTTATCTAATGTTTGGTGTAATTTTATCTAATGTTTGGTGTGTAATATTTATAGTGTTTGATGTGTCTTGCTTGGTGTGTAATATTTCTATTGTTTGATGTGTCATGTTTGGTGTGTAATATTTATAGTGTTTGATGTGCAATGTGTTCTGTGTACTATTTATAGTGTTTGATGTGTCATGTTTAGTGTGTAATATTTGTAGTTTTTGATGTGTCATGTTTGGTGTGTAATATTTATAGTGTTTGATGTGTCATGTTTGGTGTGTAATATTTATAGTGTTTGATGTGCAATGTTTGGTGTGTAATATTTCTAATGGTTGGACTGTAATATTTCTAATGGTTGGTGTGCGATGTTTCTAATGTTTGGTGTGTGTGTATAATATTTCTAATGTTTGGTGTGCAATGTGTTTTGTGTACTATTTGTATTGTTTGATGTGTAATGTTTGGTGTGTAATATTTATAGTGTTTGATGTGTCATGTTTGGTGTGTAATATTTCCAATGGTTGGTGTGTGATGTGTGGCAAGTAATGGTTGATGTGTCATGTTTCTAATGTTTGGTGTGTGTGTATAATATTTCTAATGTTTGGTGTGTAATATTTCTAATGTTTGGTGTGTAATATTTGTAGTGTTTGGTGCAGCGATGTCATTAGAAGCCGGCAACCGGCAAATTTCGCCGTTTACATTAGCTCAATTTCCGGCTACTTTTCAGCTAAAAAAAATCAGTAATTTAATTTTAATAAAATAAAACTAATTTAATTTCGAAACGCCAAGATGTACGTCCGATTGCCCAGCTACATGGCTATTTCGCGAAATTTGTATTCTTCATTCATTCTTAATGTCAACATAAACTTTGTTTTTAGCTAGAACCATTTCCCTTCTCGTACTGTGTAGGAAGAGAGCACGCGTTCCCAAACGACACCCAATATTTTAATCCTTTTCGATTCACTGGACAACAAAATACTCCGTCGGCTGTTATCATACGAAAGATTCCCTTCGATGTACGCACTGTTATCAGATATAACACACCAGTTTAATTATTCTCCTTTTAACAAACTAGAAACACGGCTAAACTGGCACTTCCAACGAGCCGCTCGCATTGTAAAATGCCTATCTAGGAGGTTTCATCTTGGCGGGAAAAAAGGTGTCACGTGAGCAAATAACAATAACATGGTGAGCATGGCTGCATTCCTACCGGCGTCGATGGTTCCCTGATGGAAATCTAAATTACTATTTTATAAAGAAGACAAACAATCTTTTGACATCACGAACTATTCGCAGCACTGACGTATTGCCTTCGTGTTCTGTCATTTAAACCAAGACACGAAATTTGAGAGGAATGCTTTGGCGTAGATATACGGGTGGGCACGTTTTCTTATTTTGTAGGAATATTATTGCAGACGCATATTTGAATACCGTAGAGGAATTAATTTTGAAAAATAGCGACGGGCATCTATTTGTATTACATATGATATTTTGTTGACAGGTTTTTTTTTTATTATAGTCGGAATCCGTCTTCTTAAATGACGATAAAATTGAAGCCCCTTTATTTTCGGTAAATATATATATGTGTCCGACAAGAACGATTTTGAAATAGTTTTAGTGTAATAACCTAGCCTTTTCTACATTGCTGTACATGCTTGTCTTACTTTTATTTTTGATATAATATAAATATTATTAACAAATATAGGATATTAAAAAAAAAGGTTATCTATTAAAGTCATCTCCCATGTAGGTATTTAACAATCTGAAATAGAAATGTTCAGCATGCACCACAAGTTTATTTTAGGCCTAACTTCTGAAAAAAAAACTCCTTTTCATTCGTACGGCGCCTGTGGGATCATGAGCCATAACGCAATCGCAACGGGTTGGTTTGTTTGTAGATTTGGATATGCGACTCTTAAAATTTGCTGCCGCTTACTTTACCAAAATTTCCTGTTACTTGAAAAGTTAGTGACATCCCTGGTTTGGTGTGTCATATTTCTAATATTCGGTGTGTAATATTTGTAATGTTTGGTGTGTCAGATTTCTAATATTTGGTGTGTAATATTTCTAATGTAAGGTGTGTTTTGTAATAGTTGTAATGTTTGTTTGGTGTAATATTTCTAATGTTTGGTGTGTAATGTTTGGTGTGTACTATTTGTAATGTTTCTAATGTTTGATGTGGAATGTTTGATGTATAATATTTGAAGAGTTTGGTGTATGTTTGGTGTGTAATATTTGTATTGTTTGATGTGTGATGTTTGATGTGTGGCAAGTAATAGTTGATGTGTGATGTTTCTAATGTTTGGTGTGTGTGTATAATATTTCTAATGTTTGGTCTGTTGTGTAATTTTTGGTAATGTTTGGTATGTAATGTGTAATATTTCTTATGTTTGGTTGTTTCAGGTTGTTGAGAATGGAGGTATCAGTAAATCACTGAAAGTTTCTGTTTTCAACGCTAATATTCTAAACCATTTAACACAGCTATATTACTGGTCGGGCCCACAGAAATGGAAAGAAAATAAAAAAGATGATATACAGGTGCTGTAGGGAAATAATTAGTTAATAAATCCACTCACAGAATTAGCAAATCCACTCACAGAATTAGCAAATCCACCCACTTGAACTAGCCAATCCACCCACTTGAACTAGCCAATCCACCCACTTGAACTAGCCAATCCACCCACTTGAACTAGCCAATCCAACCACTGGAAAATACAAATCCACCCACTGGAACATACAAATCCACCTACTTGAACTAACAAATCCACCCACTGGAAGTGAAAATCCACCCACTGGAAGTGAAAATCTACCCACTGAATTAGCAAATTCCCCAACTGGAATTAGAAAATCCACCCACTGAAATAGCAAATCCACCCACTGAATTATCAAGTCCACCAACTGGAACTAGCAAATCCACCCACTGAAACTAGCAAATCCACCCACTGAATTAGTAAACCTGCCCACTGTATGAGCAAATACACATACTGGAACTAGCAGATCTACCCACTGGAACTAGCAAATCCACCCACTAAATAAGCAAATCAACTCACTGGAACTATCAAATCCATCCACTGAATAAGCAAATCCACCCGCTGAATTAGCAAATCCAACTACCGAAACTAGCAATGAGTAATTCAACTGGAACAAGCAAAACAACATCGAATTCTTCTCCTAAAAATATTACAATTATTTTTTTTATCACTCTAGGATACAGCATCAGCAGAAGACAAAGAGTTAGTTATAGAAATGGTTCATAAATTTCTAGTCAAATTATGCTGTTCATTTAAATATGGCATCGCTTACTACGATAAATCTATTGGTACAGGAAAAATGTAAGTTTAATTACAACTGTTCATAACTGAATCCTTGCCAAATTATGTGCTTCTTACATATTCACAGAAAATTATGAATTAACAATAATTTATTCATTTATACAGAGCATAAAAGTGGGGGTCGGTGGTCTAGTGGTTTAACAGTGCACATGAAATCAGAAGATCTGTCATTGAGTCAATTAGCGTGGTTTCGATTCAAAGCTTGAACTTGGGTTTTCTCTCAGGGTTCTCCGGTATCCTCCTCCTGCTAAAGATCCCTACGCGAATTATTGAAATAAAATTTAACCATGTGTTCGTCCCAAAATGACCTAGTTTGTGTTGAGTGGATATAAACCCCATTTCTTTCTCCCTCTGTTTTGAATGACTTCTTTTGAAAAATTTTTTTTTCTCTCCACAGAAATAATAATATAATTATTGAAATAAAATTTAACCATGTGTTCGTCCCAAAATGACCTAGTTTGTGTTGAGTGGATATAAACCCCATTTCTTTTTCCCTTTCTTTTGAATGACTTCTTTTGAAACATTTTTTCTCTCCACAGAAATAATAATATAACGTTGAATAAAATGTTACTGTCTATACAACACCCATATCATCATCGACATCTAAATGAGCTTGTTGTTCAAGTCTTAGAAACATGCCCAGATTTACTACAGCATTATCTCCCATGTTATCAACATTCTCTGTCACCCAGACTATCTGTAGAATGGATAAGATGTATGGATTTTTTCCTAGAGGTAAGACTATTAAACATATAAATGTAGTTACCATGTCTTTTGTTTCACCCAATGTTGACGGATGGAATTCGAAAAAGGAGTAACCCGTAGCTCCACTGTCTGGGCCGAATTTCACTCATAGCACACTGCATGGCGTTTGCCTGTCTTTTTTTGCACAGTTCATAGCAGAACAGTAGGAAATTTAACCCCATTTCATTTCATTCCATTTGTTTCAGTCACTGTAATGTGTTATAAGTTTTGATTTCATGTAAAATAAATGACATGTAAGTTCTTTGGTCAGTCTACTTCACTGCCAGTCAGTCATGACAGGCAAATATAACTGAAAGGAGAAGCCTGCTCATAACCGAACGCTTCATGAATGTAAAGGAAACCCTACTTGCAATCTGATTAAAATACAGATCTATATTTGTTTTGTTTTTTTATTCTTTCGATGGCCTCCACAATATAAATACCAGTTGTAGTTGTGAGGTTGTGTCAGGGGTCATATGAGCAGCTTTTGACCCTATGACAGACATTTGATTAACCAATCAGCATTGATGTTTCTATTGGGATATTGTCGCAACAAACCGTTTCATTGGCTAATGCCTAAGATCAACAGAAGGCAGGTTATATAACACATAAAACAAGATTTTGAACTATAGAAAAAACGAAACAAAATAGAATGGAATGGAATGGGGTTTAACGTCCCTACTGTTATGCACTTAACCTGAGCTAATTGAAGACGGGCATACGCCATACAGTGTACTATGAGGGAAATTTTGCCCGGGAAGCGACGTTACGGCCTACTCTTATATCGAATTCCAACTGCCAAGGGATCTTTTACGTGCACTCCAATGTGTACACGGGACATCGGTTTTTCGTCCCATCCGAACGACTAGGCAGCTGTCCTTGTCAGGCCCTCCTTTTGCATCACTGACAAGGGGAAATCACGTCGGAAAATCGAGATGAACTTTCTCGGCCAATGCAGGGATCGAACACCCGACCTCCAGGCTAGCGAACCAGCGCCTTATCCACTTGATCTGTGTTTTAATCAGATTGCCCTACTTGTAAAGGATTATATTAATTCAATTTATAATTGCTCTTGGTCTAGTTTTCTGATTAAAATTTTTTTTCTAGATTTATGAGAAGCAGCCATCTGTACCATCCAGAGTTATCTGGGAGAATATGCCTGTCACTAAACTTGTAACTATGACAACAGCCTTCATTTTACCACCAGACCTTTTGATGAAGCCTCTAGCATCTGCTCTTAAGGTCAGTATCCTTTTCTTTATTATTTTATTAATTGAAGGAAACCGGAGAACCCAGCATGACTCTTGTAATGAGGACTCACCTTTTTCAATCTTAAGGGCATACATTAGATTACCAGGCAACCCAACCCTCCATATCTATAATTGTTTAAACGATCCTCTGGCACCATCCTATTTATTCGATTTGATTAAGCAATATGTACCGTCTCGTTCTTTACGTTCATCTCATAAAAACCAGCTTTTTTCCCCAAACTTTTGAACAATAATTTAAATGCTTCACTTTTTATCTGTATATTGTTACTTAACTATTCCTTTGTATTATTTTGTTTATTTTGTATATACGTGTATGTTTTGTTTTGTTTTGTTTTTGTTTATATACATGTAACATATCTACATTGTAAAGTGCCACAGAGCAGTCAGACTGACTGAATGTTCAGCGCTATAGAAAATGATTATTATTATTATTATATTATTAAGAGCATACATTAGATTACCAGGCAACCCGTCCTTCCATATCTATTAAGAGATTCCATATCTATACTAATATTTGTGACTGGCCTTTATTTGTCTGTGTGTCTATTCAGGGTTGGCGGCTACACTAGGGCTGTCCTGAGGCTGAAATTTGGTGTTTAGGGGTAGATCTGACCAGGGAATATCATCGGCCTGATGGTGTTACACTACCGCTTTCGTTTACAGAGTTATGCTACTTTCAACCTGTGCATTATCGGGTCGTCTGCTAGTTACATATTTTATGAAGATACGGTTGAGATATTTTTTTTGAGAAAAAGGATTTATTAATATTTATACCTCCTTGAACAGACCGAAATAGAAACTGCTATTCCGTAGACCGCCTCCAACAGCCAGAGATATGTAAATAGTTTTCCGTATTTTAGGACAATTTTACATGTGCATCACAGTTAAGCAGGTGCCTGTGTGGTTTCGGGCAGTCTAAAGTGCTAAATGGTTATATGTAAATCTATCTAACACCCTGCTGCCACTTGAATACTTAAATCAAATAATTCAAATAATATGATTTACTTTTCAGAATGAGTATAATAAAATTAGAAATCTATATAAGTGCCGAGCAGCCGTCCCAAATGATATGTCACCGGGCAGGATGAACCATTTTTAATCGAAATAGATTTACATTTAAGAACTTTTGTATGGACGCCTTTACAGTTTTATAAGATTGAGTCCTGAAGGCTCCCCTAATTCTTTATATTTATATTTTCAGAATGAGAGGGGGTGGGGTTGGTATGGCCGAGTGGTCTAGATTGCCGGGCGCTTCGACCTCTAGCTGACCGGACACCTCTGGCTTGCGGCTGTGGTTTCGAGCCCTAGTGTGAGCGTATGTTTCATGGAGATAGGGGCGCCTTCTCAACCTCGTGGGTTTCCTCCGGGCACTCCGGTTTCCTCCCACTGCTAAAGACCGCTTCGCGCAAGCGAATTATTGAAATAAAATTAAACCTTATGTTAGTCTCGAATGAAATGACCTAGTTGTGTTGAGTGGATGTTAAACCCCATTTCTCTCTCTCTCTCTTTTTCAGAATGAGTCCATGTTAGTTCGTCATAAGATAATGGAGTTGTATCGTGTGATCATGAGGCGATGTTTATCTTACGTAGAATATATCGAGAATCAGAAACAAGCAAATACTCAGGTACCATGGCAAGAAATCATCGACAGACTCAAGGAACTTGTATTAAAGGTAAGTGTCTTGTCAGACACAGTTATAAAGACTAGAGGGTCGATGTTGATGAAATAAAAGATAGAGAAATTTGGTTTAACGCCCACTTGTCTCAGACAATGTCATTTCGGGACTAATAATTAAAAGGCGTCTTTAGCAGTGGGAGGACGCAGAGAAAACCCAAAAGATTGGACAGGCGACCTTCTCCTTGTCATGTACAAGCTTGGAATCGAAACCATGCAACTTGACGCCATGACAGGCTGTATAATCAATAGCTCAAATGTTAGGCCATTCAACCCCCAATGAAAACATAAGACAGGTAAAGGGAACGCAGCCTAGGACCTCATAACTTTTTTTTTAAAAGCTCAATTTAACAATCACTCAAATTTGTAACTCACCTGAAATATAATAAATTAAATACATTGTTGGACTGGATAGATAATGGATTGGCTAATTGTTGTAACTTACAAAGTTAAAATATACATATAAATTGACACAGAATTGAGTTCTGACGATACTGAAAACCCATGTGGTGTAGGCAGAAGCATAACATAATCAAATGTTTCATCTATGATGCATTGGTCGAGTATCATATTCTGTTGGGGCTGTTGTCAAAAATTCTCAAATTTTACTTGATTGACACCATTCAGTTCAGGATTGAATTGATTGAGATTGAATTGATTGAAAACCAGAGCTAATTGAAGACGGGCATACGCCTTACAGTGTGCTATGAGGGAAATTTTGCCCGGGCAGCGACGCTACAGCCTACTCTTATATCGAATTCCAACTGCCAAGGGATCTTTAATGTGCACTCCAATGTGTACACGGGACCTATGTTTTTCGTCCCATCGGAACGACTAGGCAGCTGTCCTTGTCAGGCCCTACTTCTGCATCACTGACAAGGGGAATTCACGTCGGAAAATCGAGATGAGCTTTCTCAGCCAATGCAGGGATCGAACACTCGACCTCCAGGCTAGCGAACCAGCGCCTTATCCACTTAACCACCGTGATCCCATTCAGTTGAGGAACAATCAATCAAGATGGGTGCTCTCTAAAAAATGATCATTGATCTGGATTTGTTAGTTATTTGTATGATTTTGTGTTTTTAGAGTGTTCCGAGTATTAATGTTATCATCAACTGTTGGAACCTGACCTTGAAACCCAAATCATCAGACAAGCAGTCAGACAAACAAGATTCAGGTCATTCATTCTTTTATTTCTGCTTTTAAAAATAGGGGGGTTGGGATGGCCTAGTGGTCTAGAGCTTCGACCTCTAGCTGGCCGGTCACCTCTGGCTCGCGGCTGTGGTTTCGAGACCTATTGTGAGCGTATGTGACATGGAGATAGGGCGCCTTCTCAACCTCGTGGGTTTCCTCCGGGCACTCAGGTTTCCTCCCACTGCTAAAGACCCCTACGCTCAAGCGAATTATCGAAATAAAAATTTAAAACATACGTTAGTCCCAAAATGAACTAGTTTGTGTCAATTGGATGTTAAACCACAATCTATCTCTCTCTCTCTCTCTTTTAAAAATACCTTGCTGCAATGTTGTTGGCCAAAATGTTGACCTGTCTTACTCTCAACCTGCCTTATAGTGAGATCCCAGTTTATTCAGATCTAAAAGACAATGCACACCTACTGCTCAGATGAAAGGACAGAAGAATTAGTCTTATAGAGCACCTTTGGGACTCTTTGTGGAAGTGGTGCTATATAAAAATTCTTATTAATAAATTAATTTATATTTTACAGTTTATCCAGTTGTCATGAATGCAGAACATCTGTGTTTATTGGAACAATTTCTATGTTTAAACCAACAGCTGGTTCCTGGAATTCTACTTGATCATCCGGCTCTACTTACGGCACTACTTGATGGTGTTGCCAAGGTAACAGACAGCTCAGCAGACGCAGACGAAGAGGAAGAGAATATTTCACATTTGCAGTTTTATTTGTTGAAAGTATTTTCTGAAGCAGATGCTAGATTGTTACCATGGAAGAAGGAGGTTAGTAATTTTTGGGGGGATTGGCGTTTTCTTTGGCAGCTACTAAACCCTACGGGAGTGCCATTACAAAAAATGGCCATCGTATTCGTTGAGTCACTGCAGTCGTCAATAGATACAAAACCTCTTGTGAAACCTGTAGGACCAACATTGGACCCTTGGTGGTTTATTATAATGCATGTTCGATGTTGAATAAATCATCTTTTTTGTTTTCAGAGTAAAGATGGTATCAGCTTAATGCATCAGTTGCTAGGCATGTTGACCAGACCGTCCAGACTTCTACCTATAACTCGACAGTTGATCTGTAAGGTAAGATTATCCAGTCTTATATCTGTATTATGATGATGGGTTACCTAGGATTTATCGTTTTCAGACTTTGTCTTTTATCTTTGTCCTTTGTCAGTTATCCAGTGAAAAGTGATGATTGTTGTAGCCTTGAACTAATCTGCATTAGAGAAGCATGAAATGATTATTTTGGCCTTTTTTTTTGCACCAACCATGAAAGGCAAACACCATTTTTTCATCCCGTCCAGACAATGAGAAGCCATTTCTTGCCCGGCCTCCCGTTATGCAAAAGGAAGGATGTTCAGATGTCGACAATGTATAACTATTAACTCTGTACAATAATATTTATTTCATCTATATTCTAGCTACTAAAGAGAACTGGTTTGTTTGAAGATGACAGTAACGAACTTACAATATGGCTGAAACATCTTGTCCCTAGCAACCAAACTGTATCATCAGAGTTACCTTTCCTTGCTAGAATATTAAACCTGTATATTAGTAACCCGTATCATTATATAAATAAACTAACTGAGATTATATCTATTGACCTTCCATCTAGTGGTGATATAGAGACAGCAAGTATTGGATCAACTGATAGTGTTATTGATGGTGAGTAGGCTCAGAAAGTTCATCTCTATTTTCCGGTGTGGTTTCCTCTTGTCAGAGATGCAGACAGAGGGCCTGACAAGGACAGCTGCCTAGTCGTTCGGATGGGACAAAAAACGAGGTCCCTTATACACATTGGCGTGCACGTAAAAGATCCCTTGGCAGTTTGAATTCAGATACTGCCCGTGCAAAAATTTCCCTCATAGCACACTGTATGGCGTATGCCCATCTTCAATTAGCCCAGTTTAGGTGCAGAAGCGTAGGACATTAAACCCCATTTCATTCATTCATTTTGATGGTGAGTATAAGAAATGAAATAGGGTTTACCATCCGGGCATAGGTCGTGCAGTGGGCTATAAGGGAAATTTGTCTGGATAGCAGCGTTACTCCCTCTTCTTAATTTTAAATTTCAGCCTTCAAGGATGATTTTATGTGTGCTATAAAGGAAGGGGGGTTGGTAGGCCAAATGGTTAGCACGTGCACGCTGTCACTGAGTCAACTGGCGTGGTTTTGTCCCACTGCTAAAAGACTCCTAAGAGCAAGCGAATTTTTGGAATAAAATTGAACCATTTGTTAGTCCCGAAATGAACTGATTTGTGTTGAGTTGACTTAAACACCATTTCTCTCTCTCTTTCTCACTGAGCCACACCCAATAATCAAACTAGAGCCTCTTGTCCTGGACTACTCTATGTTATCAGATGTATTTTGTTTCTAATTTGACTGCCTTCATAATCCGCGAGGGAGTGAATGGATGTCTGGCTTTTCACAAGATTATTCTGTTTGTATGACCTTGCACAGATATATAGCAGTCCTTTAGATCTTGAAAGCTGTGGAACGATTTTGAATTTCTTGCGCAAACTATTTACAAAGATATGATGAATTGAAAATTTTGTTGACAGTTGGAATGAAAGGTGATAAATGAAATTCTAATTTACGAATATTCATGCAGTTGCTCGCTTGCGGTATGAATTAGACAGCAGCATGAACTAGAACAAATTTCTATCTTGATGACTCTATTAATTTAGACGGGCCAGTTAATTTCTATCTTCATGGCTCTATTATATTAGACGGGCAAGTTTATTTGAGCTAGAATATAATTCCTTTCTTCATGACTATTGATTTTATTATTTTAGCTATATTAGAACTAGATGATGATGGTTTATCTTCACTGGAGAAAACTGAGGAAGAAATTAATTTAGACAATGACGCTAACAACAGGTAGGTCTACGTCTCTTTGACTTATAAGACTAAAGGAGTCCTGGTGGCGCTAGGTTCTAGCCTGGAGGCTGAATGTTCAATCCCTGTATTGGCCCAGAAAAATCAGGAAGGAGGGCCTGACAAGACAACTGTCTAGTCAGTATGATAGTACAGAATACCAAGGTCCCATGTATACATTGCTGTGCACGTAAAAAAAGATCCCTTGGCAGTTGAAATTTGATATACGGGTAGGTCATAGTGCCACTGCTCGTGCAAAATTTGCTCAATAGCACACTATATGGCGTATGCCTGTCTTCATTAGCCCTGTCGGAGCTGATCCATTCCATTTCATTTCATTATATTTCATAAGATTAGGATCATCAGAATCTTATTGATTGAGTAACCATGGTTCTCCCCGATAAATATACTCCAGCACACAATGTTGAATTTAGGATAAATGAAATTCATACAATCTTATTTTAATTTTAACTACATGTGCACGATTTACAAACTGTTTCTTGTTTATTTTATAAAGGTTGCCATTTAGTCCAATGATTATTGTTGCCATGGAGATAATAAAGACAAAAGAATCTAATTTTGAAGTTGAGGGTGAGTTTTGTAAAATATTAGTTAAAAAGAAAGATTATATTAGATTGTTTTCTGGACCTTTTTTAGTTTATCCCATGGTTTAATACATAGCTTTTATTTTCTGGGGTTTATGAGAAAGTAATCCATCACCGATGGTCTAATGCAATACTTTTATTTTTTGGGGACTTTTTTTTGTAGACCAATGTTTCTGCAACATAGGTTATCTGGTGCAACAAGGAGCAGATCCTTAGTGGCTGAGTGACTTAGACATTGGTTCGCTAACCTGGATGTCCTGGAATGTTCGATCCTGGGACATGGCGTGGTTCTCCCTTATCACTAATGCAGGACAGCGGCCCTGGCAAGGGACATTGTATATTCGTTCGTATGGTACCTTAAATGGAGGTCCTGTGTACACATAGTAGGAGGTTAATCCTTATTTCTTTTTATTTGATTTTGCTACGAGGGTAAGGGTTAATAGCTGATTGACTGCAACATTCCTTCAAATTTTTATGCTTTGATACGTTTTAAAGACTTAATAAACTGTAATAATTTTTTTAATACAGAAATTAAAGAATTCGTTAGCCGAGTTCTGGTGGATATTTTTCACATACAAGTGGAAGTTGATTCACTGCGTATGGTGATAGATTATTATGGAGAGCATTTAAAGGAAGACAACTCTGTTAACTACATCAAAACATTTACTGTTGCTCATCAGGTTAGTGGAATACATAGATGGATTAGTAACAAGCAAACACGTCATTAGAGTTACCTCTCTTACTTCAACCATGCAGGTGGTTTCGTGCCCTGGTGTGAGCGTATGTGGCATGGAGATAAGGGTGCCTTCTCAACCTTGTGGGTTTCCTCTGGGCACTCCGGTTTCCTCCCACTGCTAAAGACCCCTACACGCAAGCTAATTATTGAAATAAAATAAAACCATATGTTAAGACCCGAAATGACCTAGTTGTGTTGAGTGGATGTTAAACCCCATATCTCTATCTCTCTCAACCATGCAGGTGGGAGGTTGGGTGGCAGAATTAGAAGATCTGTCATTGAGTCAAGTGGCATGGTTTTAAATGCCCGTTTGTTTGTGACAAGGAATAGGGTCACCTGTCCAACCTTGTGAGTTTTCTCCGGGTCCTCCTTTTTCCTCCTACTGCTAACGAACGACCCTACACAGAATCAAATAATTGAAATAAATATTGAACCATATGTTAGTCCGAAAATGACCTAGTTTGTGTCGAGTGGCCTATAAACCCCATTGTTCTGTCTCTCTACCATTCAGGAGATACTTGATTAAACGCTCAAGGATTGAATTCTCCTATTCCTAAAAATTGTCACAATTAAATGACTACAAAGCATGCACTGACTATATATGAAAATATCCCAATCAATTATGGTTTATTTGTTGTGTTTAATTACATGACGTTTCTACTCACACCACCTCCATTGTAGGGACTGACATAGCGGTGACAGGAATGAATGCAATTCTTTCCGGACGTCCCAACCAGACAATCTAGCATCCTCTTTGTAAACATGAAATGACCAACTGATCACACAGGCAGGTGCTTGATTGTCAGTTTCAAATGTTTTTAACTTACGGAATTTGCAATCGAGTATCACAGAATTGAGTTCCATCACAGTTTTGAAAGTCACGAAAACATATGATGTGCGGGCAGAATTGAGAATTAATCAAACAGTCCGCTATATCAATTGGCCTGTTGATACTCTTCAGTTTAAACATTTTACTGATACAGAGTAAAATGAAAAAAACAAATTAATCGAAGAACCTTTTTTTCAGGGGAAATCTGCTAGTAATTCTGTATCAAGTATGTTGATGTCACTTCCTGTATCAACGGATGTGTTAACAGAATCGTATGAAGAGAGAATAAAAGAAGGATTGGTTTCTATGGAAACTGAAGATGTTGTGTTGCTATGTCAACAGATATTGTTGTATATCCGAGAAGCTGTTGATCAGTTTAATAATGTAAGTAGTGCCGATAAACAATACTGTAATCTCTAAATGACAAGTTGGTGAAAGCCTGTTCCATTAGTCTTGTGAAGTAAACAGTACTTAATTAGTTATTCCCCCTTATTTCAATTTCCAACTGTCGGGGATCTTTAATTAACTTTAGACCTAAATTTTGAGTCCCATCCGAATGACTAGGTGCTTTTCTTTGCAAGATCTTCTTTCTTGCACTACTGAATCCCTAAGAACATTCTTAACCAGTGCCAGAATCGAACATGAAATCTCCTGGTTAGTAAGCCAGCACCATATTCACCGATCCACTATGGCCCCCAAGAGTTTTCACAAACAGATATCAAATGTTCTAAAAGACTCAAGCATATCATTAATTTTATGTATTGTTAACTAAAATATCATTTTATTTTCAGAAAAAGAAAGACAATGAGAAAAAATTGAAATTTTATTTTAGACTATTACAAAGCATTATATCTCAAGTAGATAGCAAAATGGCTGAAGATGAAAAAACAGAAAATATTGACAAGGAACATCTTCTGTTGTTAGGCAGTAGTCACTATAGTAAAATGGACCAGAAAAAACAAATTTTAAAATCTATTTTGAAGAACACAACACTTCAGAAACTATTCCTATATACAAAGGATTCCGGATTATTTGGTGGTGTGGATGAATCTGCCCGTGTATTGAGTGTTTATATTACTACGCCACTTTTGCAGATTATCGAAACAAATTCCCAAATGTTTGATACTGCAGAAATGAAAAGTTTGCTGTATATCTACGCTGACAGAATACTGGAGAAAATTAGTTCCGTCAGTGGAAATTTAGACAAGAGTTTGATTATCCAGTGTTTGAAATCATTGGTACCATATTTGGATGAAGATTATCAGAAACGGTTCTTGACAGTTGTTCTGAATTTATCAGATTCCGTCATTGTCAACAAGAAGACGAGAGAAATAACAGAAACAGGAAGTCTAGTGATTCGACTCTTGTCAGACATGTTGGAAAAATCTCAGTCGTTATTCAAAAAACTTTCTCTTGAAAAAGCATCCAAGTTATTTAATTGTTTGGCACATTGCGATGATGATGATTTAATTGGTTTATGTACAGTCATATTAGATGCAAATCCTAGTTTCTCATTGGCTTGTTCCGAGACTTTGTGGCGACACCTGTTGGAGAATTCTAGTGATAAGATGGAGGGAGTAATGTTACGATTGTTCAATAATAACTGCGTCTGTCGACAATTGTTTGAAGAGTGGTTGGTTAAAGCCGATGGAACAACACAAACAAAATGTAAGTAGAAAATAAATGTTGTTGATTGTGGTTGATTTATCTTTTCCAAAATATGGTGGATTTATAATCAACTCTTGATGCCATAGCTTTTAAACCCAATCTTTTAAACAAAATCTATATCTTATCTGTATATCTGTGTTGAGAACAACTTAATAAGTCTTATGTTGTTGTTGTTTCAGGGTCAAGTAAAGTAAAGAATAGTATAGAAGTAATATCAACAGTTTACGGAACCAATCTACCTAAAATAACCAATATCCATGATTCCAAGGAACTAGAAATAATACAACAACTGGTCCTTAAGAACAGATATAGTATGTGGCTTGTTTTATAGTTAAAACCTTAGTTTATTATCCTGATCCAAATCTCATATGTCAATACTAGTCATGCCTTTTGCTATTTTGAAAGTTTTCACAAATTTATGCGTTTTTGTGTTTCCATGGAAATAAATTTGAATTAATGTCTAGTATTCAGAACATGAGATGTTGATGAAATCAAAAAAATGTACAAAGCAACACCCTAGTGTCTTATTCATTTAAACTTGAAAATGTAATCAATTAATTATGTTTAAAAACACTTTAAAAGTGTGATTATGCTAAAAAAAAATATGTAAAAAAAATTGACCAGTTAAGTTAAGGTCTGCTGGTTTTTTTTCATTTTCTGAAAGCAAATGTATTCTTGTTTTCTCTGAAAGGGACCATTCTTTTCAACGTCTAAAAACAATTTTTCAGGTAAGAAAGAAATGATCAAAATGTGGAAGTCTGTGACGTCTGCTGTTGAAGATTCACTTCTGTTAAAATCGGATCATACAAAACTTCTCCAAGCATTATATACGCAGTTAGTTACCATAGATACGTCATACAGGGAGAAATTAGTTATACTCTGTATGCAGATGTTGGTTAATCATGTATCAAAGAAGTCAAGTGATGAAAACATGAAATACTCCCTACTAAACATGATCACAGATAATCTGAAGGTGGTGATAAATACTGATTTTATATTTGATTATTAGTCAATGTTTAATTATGGTTCAGTGGGTATAAGGAGCGGGCTCGCTAACCTCTGAATTTCCCGGCAGGTTTCTCTCTTGTCAGTGATCATGATTAAGGGCCTGACAAAGACTACCTACATGTAGTTGATTGGATGGGGAAAAAAATGCGCTCCTGTGTAACATTGGCTTGCAGGTTAAAGAGCCTTTGACAATTGGAATTTGATAGAGTAGCCGTAGCACCGTTGTTCAGAATATATTTCTCACATATCATACTGTATGGTATATGCCTGACTTCATTAGACCAATCGGTGCTGAAAAGTATAACGTTAAATACTATTCCATTTCAGCAAGTTAAGATTAAACTGTCCTGATTTCTTTATGAGTTTCCAGATATTGTTTCCTTACTGATCTCCAGATAGGGAATGAACTATTGTTTTATTGGAATTTCATAAAGTTTTCATTAAAAAGTCTGCATTTAATAAATCTTATGTCAGTTTATGTGTAGTATTATGAAAAAGCGCCCACCACCACCCAAAATTACAAGCCTGAAAAACATTGGAACTTCCGATTTTAGAAATGGAAAAATGGAAAATCGTCAGCCCTCAACAACCCACATCAACATAAAACTGTGATAATGATTTTAGTGGTCGAATATCTAGCATTATGATATATTTGTTAGATTTCTAATTGTCTGAAAATGGAATTATTAAAAATGATAGAATATCCAGAAGATTTTATTCATTCCTGTTAGAAATGGATCCATATTTTGTCCATTCTGTTATGAAGAAATTTAAATGTTATATTTATTTTTATGTTATAGTTATGTAAATCAGAAGAATTGTCAACAACTTTATCTGAAATGTGGCTAAAATTCATCAAAACCTGTTTAAAGTAAGATATGAATATAACCCCATTTAAACTGGGACCTTTGGCTTCCTTTCTCTAACTATTGGTTTACTTTTATTTGGGAACATATCAAATATCAAACAAAGTACGTCAATAATTAAATAACTAGGGATCCTGACGTAGATGTATTCTTACCCAGAGGATTACTTTTCTGATTTGTTTTCAATTAGAAATAAAATAAAGTCGGAGAAATAACATTGAATACCATTCTTATATGAACTTAAAATAATAATGTTTACAATACGATATTTTAGAATTTGCCTTTGGTCAGTTGCTTTATATTTGTTTTTTGAACATAAGATAATCAATATTATAACATTTACCTTTTGTTGGTTCCTTTTTCATTGCCCAAGTTTAAAAATCATATTACGTAACAGTTAATTGCCACGAGTAATTAAAATGAAAAAGGCTCAAACAGCAGGCTAAGTCGATATTTGTAAACTAAAATAATGTTTACAATGTGATATTTCAGGTCGATGTATTTAGAACCTAAGCTACTAAACATTATAATTGGCTGTTTACCTTTTGTATATGGTGAATCATGTGACCATTCTCTGCCAATCAAATCATTATATGAGATGGTGATGAGCCATTCTAAGTTTCTATTGGTTATGTTTGGTGAATACACCACAGATATTAAAGGTACTGGTATTGATTATTTTTGTTTTGAATTCCTCAATTTCTAAGAGGATACCAGTAAGAGCTCTTGTTTCAGTCATATTACCTTGAGTTCTCTGACCAGCAGAGCAGGGTTGGATGGCTGTATGGTTTGCGCGTGCACGTTGTATCATTCGCTCTGTCATTGAGTCAACTGGTGTAGTTGTAAGTGACAAGCAGTAGGGTCGCATTTCCAGCCTTGAGGGTTTTTGTCTGGTTTTTCCCACTGCTGAAGACTCCTACAAACCAATGAACCAGATGTTAGTCCCGAAATTATCTACCTAATGTTGAGTGGACGTTAAACCCCATTTCTCTCTTTCTCCCTCTTTCTCTGGCCAGCAGTGAAATTTGACAGTTTGAGAACTTACATGTCTGTCAATTGTCATGCCATTACATGAATTTGTAATTTATGTGTAAAAACACTTCAAATTGGATCTTGATATGAGATAATGCCCAACATTCTCATAGTATTCTTTGGCAAAATACATCTTGCTGATCCTAGGTAAACAAGAACCTTTAAAATGTGAAGACCATGGTCTTAATATATTTCATTTTATTTGTAGGATGTTAAACCCCACTTTATTCCATTTTAATCACAGGTCTTATATTTTAAAAGATATGTATTGTATTTTTCTTGAAAACAACCTGGAAATCTTGATGCGACATAACGATGGTGTGTCTCTATTAAGTGTGGGGGGTTGGATGGCTGTATCATAAAGTCTGTCATTGAGTCAACTGGTGTGGTTTCGAATCCCCAGTTGTATGTCACAATGAGTAGGGTAGTCTGTTCAACATCCTGGGTTTTCTCCAGGTCCTCCGTTTTCTCCCACTGCTAAAAACACCTACGCGCAAGCAAATTGTGGAAATAAAATTAAACCATATGTTAGTCCCAAAATGACCTAGTTTGGGTTAAGTGGACCTTAACACCCCCCTCTCTCTCTCTCTCTCTCTCTCTCACTCTCTCTCCAACAAGTGTTCTAGTATCAGATTTATTGTTTATTTTGTGTGTTTTCTCTTCTTTCAGAAACTTTGATTAGCCTGTTGCTAGATATAGCCCAACGATCACATGACTGTCAAGATCCTGCCCATATAAGGATATTCTTGGGGGCTTATGGCGCATCTCTTTCCATTTCAGGTAAAGTTTACAGAGTTATATAAATTGTAAAACATGATAGTAGTGCAAAAATATGTGAGCAACCATTTAATAAATCACCCCAACCCAGCCCAATACCACAATCACAGGAGGCCTTTGGAAATGGCCTATTAAAAATGTTCTGATAAAAAAAATTAATTCCTAATGGCAAGGATTCTGTTACGTGCATGCCAATATGTGCACAAGTAGAACTATTACTAGCATTCGCATTAGATCATACGATCTGTCTTTAAGTCAAGTGGCTTGGTTTCAGTTGTACATGACAAGGAGTAGGGCTGTCTGTCTGTCTAACCTTGTGTTTCACCAGGTCCTCTGTTTCCTCTCACAGCTAAAGACCCCTATGCGCATACTAATTATTGAAATAAAAATTGCATAGTTTTTGTTGACTGGACGTTAAACTCCATTTCTCTTTTTTTTTGATAATATTTAATTGATATTTCAGATCAGATGTTATTAAAGTTGATATATTTATATGAATCAAGATCTGCTGATGTCATTCAATATAAGTAAGTCTCTCGGATACTAATAAAAAAAATGGTTATCTGTCTATAACATAGTTTAGGTTAACAGAAATAAAAGATTATCTGGATACAACATTTTATTATAATTTATAAGATAGTATCAAAATACTAATTATATGAGAAACCCTTCTCTGGTGAGCAAACAAAACCTGTTTGATTTGTATCATTTAAACACTAGATGATTGTGGTGATTTGAAATGATTTTTACGAATTTTCAAACAAAGCTTTGATATTGAATGAATGTAAAAAGAAATTTATGCTAAATTCACAAAACTAAGTAATACAGTGAAAAGTCCCCTAGTAAATTGGATGGTATAAAAATAATTTCTTGTATGTACCATTCCCGGAATGTTAAAGATCACCTGATGTAATAATTTTTGTGTTACCATAGAAATAAACTTGACTTTTTTTTCGGTATACATGTGTGCAGGATGGTGATGACTGAATCTTCTTGTTTATTTTCAGACCATTTCTTTGGGGTCAAAAAGCTCTTGATTTTTATTCTTCATCGAAATATCAGACACCTTCAGTACTCAGAGAAACCAAGATGGCCGACATGCTGGAATGTTTGGATGAATCCCGTCTGTACAGATCTGTTGTTAATTTTCCCATTCATAGAAAACTGAACGTAAGTAATAACGTGATCAATCTGTTATTGCATGCAGGATAATAGTAAGAAAATTAGTAGAGGTCACATGGTCAGTCAACAATGTAGCATTTCCATTAAAATGTTATTGGACAATTTAGTAATCGAACATATTAACACAAGGTACAATTTTATGGATACACAATTAGTATCAAACTCAGTAATTGTATATCCATAAAATTGTACCTTGTGTTATATTGGATAAAATGATATTGTGCAAATAGAAGCCAAATGAATTTGTAACTTTTTATTTTAGGGATATTATTATTCCTGGAAATATTGTGTATAGTATCATTGCCTGGTTGGAGAACATGCCTGTCAGTCAATTTACATAAAAATCAAAGAATTAAAACTAACAGTTAAATTTATAGATTTAATGGGCAGAAAAAAAACACTAGCTCAACAAAATAAATAAAAAAATTAACCAGTTGGTAAAAGATTGAACTTAAATAACTCAGCTGTAGGCCTATATTGAATGCCAGTTTTCAGTAACAAATGCCCTTCTATAATAATAATAATAAAACCAGGCGCTTGCCGCACAACTTCAATTTGTACTACGGGCACAAAAAGCATAAACTGTATGCCTTCTTGTTCCTGTGAATGAGCCGAACTCCTCTCCAGATGATATGACAAATTTAAAAAGAATTGCAGTTTTAGAAAGCTTAGGCTGTGGACTGTTCAAGTGCCTGGTTTTGTCGGAACAGCTCACATACGTCCATTTATATAGTGCCCATAGGTCATATGCTAGTGTTTTGTTAAATAGCGTAGTTATATTTGTATTTTTGTAGCCAGTAGAAGTGAAACAGGCGGTAGAATATAAATCGGATGAAGATTGTTATGATCCATGTTTTTTATTGCCTACCTTTAACCGGTTACTACAATCAGGTGAGTTGTCATTTTAACAAATTATTACATTTATTAGCAAATTGTCATTGAGTCAACTGGCGTGGTTTCGTATCCCCGGTTGTACATGGCAAGGAGTACGATCGCCTGTCCAACCTCTCCAGGTCCACCAGTTTCCTCCCACTGCCATAGACCCCTACGTGCAAATGAATTATTGAAATAAAATGAAACCATATGTTAGTCCCAAAATTACCTAGTTTGTGTCGAGTGAACGTTAAACCCTATTTCTCTTTCTCTCTCTCATTTTTTCCCTTCTCCTTAGTGTTGTTCTAGATATAATTGTTGACTGTACAAAGTTATTACCTCTAGCTTCAAATTTTTATCTTAATTTTTCAGATATAGTTGTCAATTGTAAACAGTTTATTACCTCCAACTGTTTGTCCCTTGTGTTTGCTGGCTTGAGTAGTTACGCTACCAACATACGAAAAGTAGCTTATCTTATCTTGAAGAAATTTTATGGTGTTTTGGAAAAGGCCCAGTTTGCGGAGGCAGAGGAGCTGTTATATGTTTTTGATTTGTTAAGTCGAAGTATCGAAACGTCGAATATGAAGTTATGTACAGTTATAACTTGTTATTTGTCGAGAATAACCAAGTTACTTGTTACTCCAGGTAAATATCAATTTGATTAAAATACACATCTATAGTTTGTTTCGTTTTATTTATACTTTCGATGACCTCTACTACATGAAGATCTGACTGGTTGTAGTGGAAGATTGCATCAGGGATCATACGAGCGACTTTAGACCCAATGAATCAGAATTATAAAACTAATGTGTACTGAAAAAGGAAACTATTTGTTTTCACTCTTTAGTAATTTACACAAATGTTGTTTTCAGAGACGTGATTTGCCCTTGTCAGTGATGCAGAAGGAGGGCCTGACAAGGACAGCTGTCTAGTCGTTCGGATGGGACGAAAAACCGAGGTCCCGTGTACGTAAAAGATCCCTTGGCAGTTGGAATTCGATATAAAAGTAGGCCGTAGCGCCGCTGCCCGGGCAAAAATTTCCCTCATAGCACACTGTATGGCGTATGCCCGTCTTCAGTTAGCTCAGGTTAAGTGCATAACAGTGGGACCTTAAACCCCATTTCATTCATTCATTCTTTCAGAGAACCACATGTATCGTAAATTAACAACATTTATGTTAACGAAGCCTACAATAGAATTTGATCGAGTTCCTGGATTTTATCGTTTCTTCAACAGTACAGAATTAGATGTATGTATATCATTCTTATAAAAGGGGGGTGGGGAGAGGCGAATGGTTTAACGAGTGCATGTTGGCTCAAAAGGTCTGTCATTGAGTCAAGTAGGGCAGTTTTGATCCCCTGCTTGTACGTGACAAGGAGTAAGATCGCCTGTCCAACCTCATGGGTTTTCCCTGAGTCCTCCCACTGCTAAAGATGCCTATGGGCAAGCAAATTATTTAAAGAAAAGTAAACCATTTAAATGTTAGTCCTGAAATGACCTAGTTTGTGTTGAGTGGACATTGAACCCCATTTCTATCTCACTCTCGTTCTTATAGAACAGTTCCTTTCACAGTAAACAGCTGTACTTCTAAACTATGGATAGCATCAGAGGGTGGGTCGAAATTTAGGGGTGCATGCCCCATTTGGTGTTTGGCAGAGTTGTTTACTAGTTCTTTTCTTGTGTTCACACTTGAATTGGTGTAACGTGTGCTGTTTATTTCATCAAGTCAGTCATTGAGTCTGGTGCCATGGTTTAGGTCCCTTGCCACCTGTCTACCTCATGAGTTTTCTCATGGGCATTAGCTTTTGTCTCATTGCTAATGCAAATTAAGCAAATTATTGAATTTTATTTCATAATACTTACCTGACAAATACGTATTGAATATCATTCTCGCATGTCACACAAACTCGCCACTTCCGGTAAATATAAAAACCGGAAGTAGCGCAGTCATGCGCACTCATAACTTCCTATACAGGCGTGAGTGCACTAACATCCCTCACTTCTTTCTCGGCGATAAAACAAGTCACACGTGTTTATTTGTTTTGTTGACTTAGCAACAATGGATAATACTATTACTATAGAGAGATCGGATAAATCTGAATCGGAACACGATGAATCAAAGGTTGGTAAAACATCGAGTAGTAGTAGGACGGCCGGTAGAAGCCGTATAAGTACTAGTAGTAAAGTATCTAATTTAGAAAAAAAGTTTGATTTACTACTTGAACAATTATCGAGGAATAAAGCAGTTTCGCCACGAAGGCGACCATCCATGATCGTTTCTAGTGAGGACGAAGACCTCATTTCCCTTCAACCAGGACAGACAGAAACTCTGACTAGTGAGGATGAACAAGGGATACCTTGTTTGGATCCACAACTGTCTTCAGATTTTTCAAAGAGTACCAATAAAGGGCTCTTTGATTTGTTTGGCAAAGATGCCCTGACTAAAACGTCAGAGGACAATACGCAAGGGATTACGCTAGACAGTTGTCAAAAGGAAGTTTTACTCCAGAGCTGGAGGGCTGCCAACCCAAGTAATGTTACAGCTTTTTCTGAAGAAAATTTTCAGACCTTTTCTGTGTCGAAAGAGACACAAGAATTTTTAAAAGTACCATCATTAGATGAGTTGGTGGAATCCTGCCTAGTTAAAAAATTTGGGAACAAGGCAGCTTTTACCAAGTCAGGAGCTTTCCTTTTTTCTCAGCCATTTAAAATGCTTGAGAAAATGGCATTTAGAGGACAGCAGTCCGCTTATTTAGGGATCGTCATCCAGTTGTATTTACAACAAAATTTAGCCTCTTTGTTGGAGGTTGTGCAAGATAAGGAGTTTGACAAGGCGGACATAGTATCGCGTATCAAGGATATTTTTGCTATGTCAACTAAGAGCCTTGATCAATTAGGTCGAACCGGTGCTTTTCACCATATGGTTCGAAGAACGGTAGCCATGTCGGACACCTCTTTATTTCAATTAGACAATGCTAGAACCATTTCTAATTTACCCTTAACAGCGGATGGGGTATTTGGGGCAGACTTAGAGAAAACTCTAAAAGACAGGAAAGAAAAGTTAAAGTCGGTAGCAGACATTTTACCTTTTTCTGCAAAAAAACGTAGAGCCCCAATGGAAGAAAGTCATGGCTCAAAGCGACCTCGACCATCGGGTCATAATAATAATACAAACCCTAATTTTCCCAAAAATTATAATCATAATGATTCCTTTCGTTCCTATGAACGAAATAGCAGAAGATATGCACCCCGTTCAGACGATCAGGGTAGAGGGTTTAGAAAACCGACAGCCACAGTCACCAGCAACAGTCAAGGAACAGGAAAAAAGCCTCCCTTTCCCAGACAGTGACTTGGTAAGTTTGAAGTTGAGACCAAACATTCCGGTCGGGGGTCGCCTGTCATTGTTTCTGAAGGAATGGAAGTTGATAACCAAAGACGTTTGGGTACTATCGGTAATAGAGGAAGGCTACAAACTGGAATTTGTACAAATACCACCCTTTTTAGGGATAAAACAAACAATTTTAAGAGAAAAAAATTCAGATATTATTTTGGCAGAAATAGCCACTTTATTGGAAAAAGAGGCAATAGAAACAGTTCCTTCTTCTCAAACAATGACAGGTTTTTACAGCACACTTTTTCTGGTACCAAAGAAAAATGGGGAAATGAGACCAGTAATAAATTTGAAACCGCTCAACCAATATTTGAAAAAAATTCATTTCAAGATGGACACATTGTTGAAAGTCTTGACATCAGTGGTGCAAAAAGGGGATTGGGCAATATCCATAGATTTAAAGGACGCTTATTTTCACATCCCCATTTTTCAGAAGCACCGAAAATATCTACGCTTCAGTGTAAACGGTCAAGCTTACCAATTCAAGGCGTTACCATTCGGCCCAACGTCAGCCCCACGGGTATTTACGAAGGTGTTGTCAGTAGTTGTGTCCCACCTTCACTTCATGAATGTCCGAATGGCAGCTTATTTAGACGACCTATTAGCAGTAAATCAGCAGAGACAGGCCCTGCTAAGAGACAAAAAGGTTGTGTTGGATCTTTTAATAAGACTAGGGTTTATCGTAAATATAAAAAAGTCCGAACTAGTTCCGGCCCAGAGAATTGTGTATCTGGGTACCGAATTCCATTTAGATGCGGGCTTGGTGTTTCCCACTCAAGAGAGGGTAGCCTTGTTAGTATTGGGGATAAAACAAATTTACCGTCCAATGTCGATAGCCAGGGATTATCTTCGGATTTTGGGAATGATTGCCTCAGCATTGCAGATTATACCAAACGCAAGACTGTTTATGCGACCAATCCAAATGTACTTGTTGAGAAACTGGCAACCTTCTGTAATGAGTATGCAAACTCAAATTCCTTTTTCACAAGACCTGGTAGAACACTTAAATTGGTGGTTGCAGGATCAAAACATTCTAAGGGGTCAATATTTGCAACCCAGACAGTGCACGGTTTCTCTCACGACCGATGCGTCGATGGTCGGATGGGGTGGACACCTCGCAGAGAGAGGACCATTTGTTCAGGGGATTTGGCCTCAGGAATTACTAAATCACCACATAAACTTTTTAGAGATGAGAGCGGTTTATCTGTGTCTGGAGCATTTTTTACCACAATTGAGACACAAGGGGGTTCTAGTGAAATCGGACAATTCAACCGTAGTCCAATACATAAAGAAGCAAGGCGGGACCCGTTCTCTGCTTTTATGTCAGGAAACTTGGAATCTCTGGAATTTAGCGCTGTCAAATGGAATAATATTAAATGCAGTACATATTCCAGGGGTCAAGAACACTCTGGCCGATTCACTGAGTCGGAACATGATGCGAGCAACGGAATGGTCTCTGAATCAGGACACTGTTCAAAAAATCTTTTCGAAATGGGAACGTCCGTTCATCGATCTGTTTGCCACCGAGATCAATCGAAAGGCTCCAATATTTTGTTCATGGCAGTTCCATCCCAAAGCCCTAGCAATAGATGCATTGACAATCAGTTGGGAGGGAATGTCAGCCTATGCATTTCCACCGGTGTGTCTAGTTCCACTAGTACTTCAACAGTTCGATATATGTCAGAACTGCGAAATGATTCTGATAGCCCCGTTTTGGCCGCGACAAATATGGTTTCCAACCCTTCTCAGCTGTCTGGTCGATCTTCCTTTTCGATTACCGAACAGGGCAGACCTACTGCAACAGGGACGCCATCCAGTGGTTTATCACCCAGATCCACAAACACTGTCGCTGGTGGCATGGAAGTTATCAACAAACGTTTCGAAAAGGAAGGCTTTTCTTCGAGAACTAGGGACTTGCTCTCAGCCTCTTGGAGAGCGGGAACCTGTAGGGACTACAACTCGAAATATAAAAGATTCTACCGCTGGTGTAGTGGGAAACAAATTGATCCCTTTTCAGCATCTCTGAATCAAGTGGCAGAGTTCTTATCAGTTTTATTCGATGAAGGTCTAAATTACAGAACAATAGCTGGCTACAGGTCAATGCTATCATCTGTCCTTGCTCCTATTGACAAAATACCTGTTGGTCAGCATCCTTTAATTATTAGACTGCTTAAAGGAATGTTTAATACTCGACCTCCATCCAGACGGTTAGCACCAGAATGGGACTTAAATAAAGTTTTGTTAATGTTACAAGGACCGCCATTTGAACCTATGCACAAAGCAAGTTTAAAGTTTGTTACTTTTAAGACAGTGTTTTTATTTGCCATCACATCTTATCGTAGGTGTAGTGACCTTAATTCTTTAAGATTAGGAGAAGGCAATGTAAATGTCCTGGCCCAAGGTTTACAGTTTATTAGATGTGGGTTGTCTAAACAGGCAAGAATTGGCCATGAAGAGCCTCTCATTTTTATCCCATCTTTTCCGGAGAATAAAAAACTAGATCCAAAAAGATCTTTCAAATACTATTTAAAATTAACAGAGCCTTTTAGAGCACAAGAAAGTGTAAATAGCACAAAAGTTTTTCTCAGTTACACCAGTCCTCATTTACCAGTAACCACTCAGACTTTTTCTAGGTGGATAGTGGAAACAATAAAGAAAGCCTATCCAGATATGGATAAGGTACATGCCCATTCGACGCGTTCTGTGGGTCCGTCTTGGGCATTATTTAAGGGATTTTCAATGAGACGCATTTTAGAGAGTGCGGATTGGTCGGATTCATCAACTTTCATAAAATTCTATTTGCAGGATAAGCATAGTAATGTACATGTATTGAGTTAATGGTGTTGGTGTATATACGTTATTGGTACAAGCCGCAAGGTGTTGGATGTACATATATTATTTATATGATTGGTACAAGGTGGTAATTTTCCACCCAGCTGTATATATGTTTGAAGAAGGTTAATCTTCGTTCCCCGGCGAGTTGTTTCGGGTATGGTTTTACAGAATAAGTATCTAGGTTTGATATAACCTTTGTGGAGGTTATTAAAGGGTAGGTTAGAGTATATATGAGTTTAATGCTTACACTCTGTTAATCCCACCTCCTTTTTAAGGATTGCTTAGAAATCTGGTATATTCAATACGTATTTGTCAGGTAAGTATTATGAAATAAAATTCATAAATTTGAAATAAATTCAAATTTTATGAATATACTTACCTGACAAATACATGACACCCTCCCTGCCTACCCCTCAGAGCAGGTTTTCAGCATTTGGGCGACTTGTTTTAACGCCTCGATGAAGTGAGGGATGTTAGTGCACTCACGCCTGTATAGGAAGTTATGAGTGCGCATGACTGCGCTACTTCCGGTTTTTATATTTACCGGAAGTGGCGAGTTTGTGTGACATGCGAGAATGATATTCAATACGTATTTGTCAGGTAAGTATATTCATAAAATTTGAATTTATTTCAAATTTATGAATTTTTAGGGGGTAATTCCTTGAATCTTTTAAGAGCCAATTCCTTGAATCTTTTAAGAGCCAATTAGTACCTGTGATTCTCGACAGGTTATAATTATAATAATTATTTGTTTACTATGTAAATGATTCTATTTTGCCAGCATCATCAAGAGAGAATCTGGATTTTATCATTAATGGCTGATGGATTGAGAACAAATGAAGATTATATGATTTATGGTCATCTGTATTGTTTTAAATTATTAGAGAGTTATTTTAACAGTTCTGTTAGTGATACACATAGTCAGGTTAGTAACAGTTCTTACTTTACAGCAATATATCATAAGGTCTGCCATTGAGTGGATGGCTGAATGGTAAACACATGCGAAATGTATCATAAGGTCTGCCATTGAGTTAACTGTTGTGGTTTCGTATTAACTTTTATTAAGGTTAATTTCTTAAGTTGCACAGATTGTTTTGTCCGTCACCTTTCGGAGAAAACGGGGTGCTATTAGAGTAGATTCTTCTGTCTGTCTGGCCATCATACCTGGTGGAACACAGTAACTTTAATTGAGGCTGAATGCTCAGATTTGGTGTACTGAGATGTTCCTTAGGTGCATATCTTGACTTAGTTCAAATTCCACTATCTGAACCAAAATTGTCTCTTAGCACACTGCATGGTGAATGCTCATTTTAAATAGCCTGTTTGGTGCAAAAAATTAAATAAAGGACATTTTGTCCAGGCAGCGGCACTAGGCCTAGTCTTATATCGAAACCCAACAGCCAAGAAAAAATAGGACATGAAACCGCAGAGCCCTGATATTACTCAAATGGTCAGAATTAAAACGTAGTCACATTTGGGCTTTGTGTTAGGTAATCTATTGCCTGGATATTTTTAGGCCTTTGATAATTATACTTATGTATATTTTCAGAGTTTAATAATAAATACTATAAATATGTATGTTTTCAGAGTTTAATATTAAATACTATAAATATGTATGTTTTCAGAGTTTTAATATTAAATACTATAAATATGTATGTTTTCAGAGTTTAATATTAAATACTATAAATATGTATATTTTTCAGAGTTTAATATTAAGTATAATAAATATGTATGTTTTCAGAGTTTAATATTAGGTATTATAAATATGTATATTTTCAGAGTTTAATATTAAGTATTATAAAGGCAGCTAGTTTAGATGTAGAGAATGTTGTTATGATGTATGAAAGAAACAGTGTATTAACCTGGATTCTAACAGTTATACAAAATATGTAAGTTTACAAAATGCTGGTTGCAAGACGACAAATAGAAAACGTAAAAGGTTGATCTTGTTTTTAAATGTTATTCATGACAAAACCACTGAGGGATTGTTTGGTGCCAAAACCTTAGCCGCAATAAGTATGCAATAAGTATGGAGGTTCAGAGTCAGAAAGATAAACCAAAAATGATATTTATGACATCCATACCAAGTAGACATATAGGTGCAGATGACATCTCTCTAGTAAGTTGACTGATCTGGCAACTGTTTGCATAGATATGTCCTTAAAGATGCATAAGTGAGATTAGGTAAAGAGCTGACTGTTCTCGCTATAATAGTTAAAAATAGATAATGAAAAAGGAATATGTTGAAAATTTTAGTAAAATTATTGCAATCTTAGTTATTGCCATTTAAAGAACACTGTAGTCTTGATTGTCATTTCTACTGTTGTTACGGTAATAAACAATGTCCTGATTATCAATTTTTGTAATTAAATCATTAACTAGCAATCTGGTTTAACTTTGTTGAAAACCAAAAGCATCAGTTGATCTAGAGCATTGATTATGGTCTTGGCATGAAAATAAATGTCTAATTAATGATTTATATAACATTTGAGGCCAAACGAAGGATCTGTAATAGGCAGATTTAGCTCTTACATAATGCATCTTAAAAATACATCTGTAGATATTATAATTCATTTATATAAAGACCAAATCCTGCTTAAAAATAAAGATATAATTAAGCTTTAAAAATATAAATATGTTTTTGATTTCAGGAAAGCGAGTTCCACCCATCTTGAATCTATCTGTGATATTTTATTCAACATGTGGTTTTCTGTGTTCAATGATTTACCTACTGATGTTAAAGAAACAAATTGTCTCCCCTTGGAGTTTATACATCAGATTATCCAGTGTCTTAAATTATTATTAACAAAATTTGGGTAAGTTTACTGTTATTCTGTAGTCACTGTTCAATATTGATGAAATTGTTATAAACAAAATTTTGGTGTTTTGATAGCCGAATGGTTAGCATGTGCGCTGTATCATAAGGTCTGTCATTGAGTCAACTGGCGTGGTTTTGATTCCCCGCTGGTACGTGACAAGGAGTAGGATCACCTGTCCAATCTCGTTGGTATTCTCTGGGCTCTCTGGTTTCCTCCCACTGCTAAAGACCCCTACGCACAAGTGCAAAGGGAACTGGACTTCAAATGGAATATCCTGGGTTAAAATCGCAATAAAGGGTAGGCAGAAACGCCATTGCCCATACAAAATTTCCCTCATAGCACAATGCATGACAAATGCCTGTCTTTATCAGCCTTTCCCGTCTTCATTAGCCCAGTTCGGAGCAGAACAATAGGACTTTAAACCCCATTTCATTTTATTTCATTTAGTATCCTTGTTGCAGAAGGTGTTAAACTCAATTTCATTTCATTTCATAATGCAGTTTTTAAACATGTCTATTATGTTCATATTTTTCAGGCCAGATGACACAACAGCTTTTAACAAAATTCTCAGAATATTTTCATCATCACTGCAGCAACTGTCCTTAGCAATAAATACCCTGAGCAACAAAGGTCGAGAGATTTCCATAGAAACTCTTACCCTTAGAGACACAAGTCTCATTTTAATGCTGATAGGAAAATATCAAAATAATGCTAATTTATCCAGACAGTCAGAACAAATTCTAAATGAACTTGGTGTGGATACTCAATCACAGTTATCCAGTCACCAGAAAACAACTTATAAATCAGAGAAACAGAAACTAAAGGAGAGTGGTGATTATGATAGAAAGGATAATCAAATCGACCAGACTGTTGTCAAGGAAACGGGTGACAGACTTGACAACAACCTTGACCTCACTGCTAAATCTCCCAAATTTGTTCATAACCAGATTGATGTGGTTGAAATTTTATTATCTTGGAATCCTGCATCGTATTCTTCAACACTTGATGCCACAGCCACTGGTTTTCTTAGTGCTTTGACATATTGTCTTGATGTCTGCTCAGGGGTCAAGGACATCCTATTAAAGGTTAAGGTCATGAAGTGGATAAGCCATGTTATTCTTTCTGAGAGCGATTTAGCCAGGAAATGTGGGGAAATAATTATTAAAGAGAATGACTTTAACACGAAAATAGTAGGTCAGTGTTTGAATATGTATTCTAATGGATATATTGCTGAACATCCCGAAGAGAAAATGGAGGATAGCGATAGAGTTGCCGAGATCCAAGACAATACTTCGGCAGTCTTGATAAGAGAGTTAAACAGTGTTCTTCTAGCTCTAATGGACCAATCAGTTAAAAGCGCAGATCGAAAATCAGAATGGAGAAAAGGTTTAAAGATTATACAGACATTGAACAATTCAGGTGAATAAATACTTAAAATTTACTAGAATGATTTGATTGGGATTCAGGGATAAACTAAGCCTGGTACCAAGTTCACAAAGCATTCTCAGATTTAAGTTGAGAATTTACCCAACTTTCAATCACTGTTTATGAGAAATATCTTGGATCCAGAAACACAAAACTTTGCAAATAGTTTTTTATTGGTGTATTTGATACTTTAAAACAACAATTTTTTTTATAAAAGGCTATAGTTTAGTTAAAATAAGGCAAACAATTTTGAATAAATTCTTAACTTAAGTCTGAGAATGCTTTGTGAACTCATGGCCTGGAGTTTCCAGTAGGACCCTAGCAAATTGTCAATAACATGAGATTTTGTGTACCGTATGTTCTGGAGGAGAACACATCAATAGAAAAATTGCATCTGAAAATGAAGTAAAATGGGGAAAATTGGCTCATGACCTGCCACCCGGTGAGAAAGAAAACTTGCTGATTACATTGGACAGGGAGTAGGGTCACCTCTCAAACCACATGGGTTTTCTCTGGGTTCTCCCTAAAGCACCCCTTCATGCAAACAGATTTTTGAAGTAAAATTGAACCATATGTTAGTCCCAAAATGACTAGTTTGTGTCGAGTGGACCTTTAACTCCATTCTTCTCTCTCTCTCTCTCTCTCTTTTATTTGCATCTATTGTGTACACATGAGGATCTCTTTTTTCATACTTCAGAATGCACAATACACATGTATGTTTTATGAGACTATATAATAATTTTATCTTCTTTTCTTCAGATGAAATGGAGCAGATAAAATCTGTTTATATTCAGGAATATTTCTTGGAATCGAAGACACCTGAAATATTCAATAAACTATACCTGGGTAAAACAGGTGTGTCGACGACTTCACCTGATGTTGACGATGTTGCCATGGAAACAGATGTGGACAGTGATGACGACTCTAGTAACGCCCATAAAACAATTTCTTGTAATATTAAAACACTGAATTTAATTAAAATGTCAAAAGTAACACCAAAATCAAGTAAAGCCAAATCTAGTGATTCTACAGAAACACCCAAGTCTAGTAAAAAATCTAAATCGACACCCATGTCAAGTATTGCTAGCAAAACACCTAAATATACACCCAAGACAAGCAGTGCTAGCAAAACACCCAAATATACACCCAAGACAAGCATTGCTAGCAAAACACCTAAATCGACACCTAAGTCAAGCATTGTTAGTAGTAAAACTCCTAAATCTACACCAATGACAAGTAGTGTTAGCAAAACACCTAAATCTACACCCAAGACAGGTATTACTAGTAAAACACCTAAATCTACACCCAAAACAAGCAAAACCCCTAAATCTACACCCAAGACGAGCAGTACTAATAAAACCCCGAAGTCATCTGTTAAAAAGATGAAACAATCCTGATAATAAATGCATTATTTTTTCTTATGTTTTTGATGTACATTATTTTTTAAATGATAAAAGATAAATATGTCTGAGAAATAAGAAAAAAAAATAAATTCATGTATTAAAAAAAATATGACTTGGTGTTGGTTTTTTGTCATCAGAGCTTTTCACAAGGAAAAAAATGGAAAATTAAGTAGTTCATCACTGAAATAGTACAGGGCACCACTGGGTAATTCACAGGATATCACTGGTGTCAAATACAGGGTATCACTAGGATAAAATATAGGGCATCAATGGGGTAAAATATATGGTAATCAAAGTGAAATGAATATAGTTAGGACTCGTGAAGGCGGTCATAGTGGTGCAATGAGGGAAATTTAGCCTTAACAGCTGCACTATGGTCAACCTATACATTTTATTCCAACTGTCAATGGTCCCACTAGAAAATCCCAGGGGGCTTTCTTGACCAAAAATGGGATCGAACACTGTCGCTACTGGTTAGAGAGCCTTACTGATTGAGTCACCGCAGCTCCCTATGTGGATAGCATCACTGTACTGGCCTATAGCTCATGATGTATTTTACCTCGTACTAAAGACATTGGGCATTGCACTGAAGTCAGGGACCTTTTTCTTGAAGGGAAGAGTGGGGCAGATAGCTAAATGGTTAGCGCCTGCGCGTTGTATCATAAGGTATTTCATCGAGTCAACGTGATGGTTGTATGTATGTGACAAGGAGTAGGATCGCCTGTGCAACCTCCTTGGTTTTCTCCGGTTCCCCCCACCCCCGGTTTCCTCCCACTGCTAAACCCCATTTCCCGCTCTCACCCTTTTTTTTTGCGGGGGGGGGGGGTGTTACCGAGCCTTGTGTGGGTTTTCTCCAGTGTCATGCAACTGCTTAAGATCCAAACCCCTAAATGAATTATTGAAAATGTTGAGACATGACAGTCCCGGGACGACTTAGTTTGTGTCAGAGGACTTAAAACTTTTTATTTAGTTTTCAAAATAACAGATGGCCATTCTATGACCTAAAGATTTAATTTACAACAAAAAAAATCTTAACTAAAATATAAAATTTAAAGAATATTTTTTCAAAAACACGGCATCCATTATTGCTAAACGCAAAACACTAAACTTTCCCAGAACTGCAGGATTTGTGTCTTCGGTGATATCAATTCCTTTTCTCAAGTAGCAGTGACGTCAACTCATTTCCTTTTACTACCGGCTTTGCTGTTGGGGGAACGTTTAGCCACATCACCCTGTGGAGAGTCTCTATTGTCTTTCCAGTTTTTTTCTTTTTTACCCGATCTTGATGGCAATTCTATTCCCGCTGAAAAAGAAATTCACGTAGATGTATTAATGATAAGTTTATCCCAATACTGGTTCGCTAGCCCGGAGGTGTTGTGGGTTTGCTCCCGGTGTTGGCTTAGAAAGTTCACCGGGATCCTTCCGGCATGGCTTCCCTTTTGTCAGTCTTGCAGTACGGAGGGCCTTTACAAGTACTACAGCTGTCTTATCTTTCGGATTATGCAAAAAACGATGCCCCCACTCCCCTGGATGCATTGGCGTGCAGTTGGAATTCGATAAAAGAGTAGGCTGTAGCGCCGCTGCCCGGGCAAAGTTTCCCTTCTTAGTCTAGTCGATGTATAAAAGTACAATCAGTCTAAACAAGACAGGAATACCCGGTGTTGTTTGCTTTGGGATGGATTTTCCCAGACAACAGTGCTACCGCCCAAACTTATTTCGAATTCCAGCTGCCAAGGGATCTTGTTCGTGCACAAGAGCGTACGAGCCAGGGGGTAAAGAGCTGCCCCCTAACTTTCTGGCAAACTGACTTTTTGGGCAGACGCGGAATGGGAAAAAAAATTGTACTTATCTACTTGGCAAAACAAAGTGACCGAAATCTAATAAAACACTAATTTTACGGGCTGATATAGCAGTAAAACGCGTTTGCGGCTGTCAAATAATCAAAAATTTTCTTCGGGGGGTGGGGGGTGGTTCCAGACAAGGTCAGCCCCGCTTCTTCGCCTCTCAAAGAAAACCGGCGCCACTGTCTATAAACCTGAAATCTTTCGGGCATTTCTAGTTTTGCCTCCCTATATGTCATTTTCAAAATTTTCCCCCAACGGTCCCGTCTTCGGGGACTGTAAACGATTGATTGGAATTCGAGTCGGCCACCTTAATAAAATTAGGCTATTAATATTATCAGACCCCCTTGAAGTTGCTTTGTTCACCGACTGGAATAGCAGGGAAACGTGTTTGCAGCCGTCAAATATTCCAAACATTTCTTTGGATGGGGGCGGGGGATACAAGGTAAGCTCCGCTTCTTCATCGCTGTCTGTAAACCCAAATTCGTTTCCGGGCATTTTTGGTTCTGCCCCAACCCCCCTAACTGTCATCGAGCCCGTACGCATATGTTCGTGCTCACATACTTGTAGACTCGACCTCGGCAAGACATTCGATTTCCCGATCTGTTGTCACAAGTTGTCAAAATAAGTATAACGTAATCAAATGTATTTAACCTAAACATTTACCTTTTTCTCCAAGCACCTGAACCTTCAACTTTTCTATAAATAGATTTAAACATACATTATTGAAGAAATGTGATCTAAATTATTAATTAAACATTAATTAACTTATCCAGACCATAATTAAAACCGCGATGACATCGCTAGCCTGTGATATTTACTGGATTAGAACCCGATCTGCTGCTGCTGACTAAATCAAGCCGTAAATTCAATCGCTAAATTATTAACTGAACATTAATTAACTTATCCAGACCATAATTAACCCCCGGTGACATCGCTAGCCTGCGATATTTACTGGATTAGAACCCGATCTGCTGCTGCCGACTAAATCAAGTCGTAAATTCAATCGCTAAATTCTCGGTTCAGAGTCGATCAATTTGGCTGAAATTTACAGCAAATTGCCTTTATATTATTTAATTGTTTAACAATTATATGCCAGCTCTTTATCTGATCTCCTATGATGTATCTTTTAGCGATTCCGACAATATCGCCTTTTATTAAATAGTAGCCTATAAAATAACCTACTTTCTAATGCTGGATATTTTCTCTGCCAATCATGTAGAATGGGTACCAAGGTCTTAACCGGTACGTCATCTTCACCTGCAAATTAAACATTATTATTGGATTTGCTCGTATAACTTTCACATTTTTTTGCTTACTGCAAGGGGAGACAACCCTGTTTGGGAGATTGGTAATGGTACCGGACCAGACACGTGTATTGCTAGTGGCATATTGGCTAGACATTGTTTTTTCCAAATGCGCTGCAAAGTCCGCCACACGTTAAATTTACAAAATAATTGCAGGCGAAACGCATTAAAAACAAACAGAACCGATAAGACAAACCGGCGAATGGGAGGCGAATTACACACAGACATTGTAAGCAACAAATAACAATTGAATTGTTCCCCTGGGGCCAAGAATGTTCGCCTGGTCTTTCAACCAGTTTAAGGCCCTAAGAACGCTCCTAAAAAATCATTGTTGGCGAAACATTTTTGGGGCACCCCCCCCCCTCTCCGCTGCTATGGGCCCGTTAAGGCCACTGATTACTATTTGAAGGATTTTTTTTTCTCTTGCAAACAATTATAATATACTATTATTTATGTACTCACGTGTATTTTCTACTAGAAGTGGTATATAGGTAGATCTATGTACTACATTATTACTAACATACTCGGCATTATTTTTATTTGATAGAAACGCCACATTGCCATTCTCATCACAGATATCTATAACAGCTACAATATACAATATAAAAAGGGGTTTGACGTTCTGCTATTCTGTCCGGACTGGGATAATGGAGACAGGCTACGTGTGCTACGAAGAAATATGTGCCCGGACAGCGGCGCTACGGCATAGTCTTATTTGCACGCTAATGTGTACACGGCACCTCGGATTTCGTCTTATCTGTACGACTTGAGAAGGAGAACAAAAAAAGAAATGAAATGGGGCTTAACGTCTTTCCTTTTTGCAGCGATCGGGATAACGAAACTGGGAAGACGCGACTGATGCATTGTGCTATACGACGGAGAGTTTACCCGGACTGCGGCTTTGCGTTTGCGACCTACATTCTTTCACAAGATATTTAATGGAATGAAATGGAACGCGGTTAACATGACATTGGGAAAGATTTAGATAAAGATCTGACAGTTCTCGCTTTATTAACTGTTAAAAAAAAGACAAGAAAAGTGGATATGCTGAAATTTTCAGTCAAATAACTTCACCCTGACCCTAGATGCCGGCGATACAATAATAGTCTAGCCTCGATTATCTTTACTACTACCGTAGTTACGATGATAAACACAGTTTCGATTATCCAGTTTTGCAGTAACCGCTTCGATCCCAAAACATATTTATTTTAAATATACTTATATCGGAGCCACCCGATAGCATCGGGAGTTGATTATGGTCTCGGTAAGTTAATGTCTAATAAATAATTCATATAAAATTTCAGTCACATAATCAATGTCGACGTGAAAGTTTTTTTCCATATTTCTTCCATTTCCTCTCGAGAATAGATATTTTATATTCCAATACCTGACTATTGATTGATCAATCATAAATTAGGACAAGAATGTTCCCACTTTCCATCAGTGTTAAGTGGTATTAGCTCTAATCAAATGGAACACGGCGAGGAGAATGATAAAGCCCATATTTTTGTTCTTACCACTAGCACTAAATTTACAGACTATTTTCAGGTAATCAACAAAATTACGACAACCACAATCAGCATTTAACAACTTCGTCATCGAATCTGCAAAATATAAAAATCATTTCAATCAATTACCGGTATGCCCCAACACGTTCCAATCTGGCATCCTCACTGCCCAACTAATGATGATGGACGTATCCCCGCCATTCAGTTTGCTGTGACTGCATTTTTATTTTAATATTTTAATTTTAATTTTTTATCTCTTTATTTAATCTAATTGTTGTTCTTATATTATTTATTTATGCTTCAAGGGCAGAATTGTAAAAAGGTCTGGCCTAATTTCTTACCCTAATAAAGATATTATTATTATTATTATTATAATAGTCCTTTCGCGTACACACTACTACGCACGACTAGACTGTTTCATGCCTGTACCACCAACAAGGTGAGGCTGCGGCCAAGCGCCTAAAGTTATGCGGCATTAGTGCTTTACTTAAAGATGCCTTATTATGTAAGATTTCGATGCCATATTAATTGTTCAAAATTGATAATGCTAAAGGGATTAAATTATTGTACTTTATTCTGGGCGAAGTTATCAGTGTTTGAAGTTTTGACAAGTTTATTATTGTAGCTGCTTGTCAATTGCGACTCGATTCATCAATATCATTTTAAAATCAAATCATTAAATGGCGATCATGTTTCAATCCGTTCAAGAATCAAATCTCTTCCATCCGGTGGTCTAAAGAGTTTTATTATAACATTTGAAGCCGAAATAAAGAACGGCGGCGCAAAAGGCAGATTAGCACTTAAATAATGCATCTTTTTTAATTAATGATATCTCGTTTAATAATACAGAAGGAATTTCAAACCTGTATACTTAGGTCAAGCGAGTGCCTTGAGGAAGGGGTTGACCGGGCAGAGGCGTTTAACAACATTAACAACAACAAGACAAGTACCAGTAGCAGCCGTAGGCCTATTCCCTATAATTGGTCCAGTTGGAATAGGCCTAGCATAGGCCTTACAAAGGAACAGAATGGGTGTTGGCCTACTTGCATTTCAGAGCTTTTATTTTCTATTTCATTGTAGAAAGCAATGCGTTGACGCAAGGTAATCATTGACACTGTTGTTGCTTCACTGGTGGTTACTGGTTAGCTTTAGTTAAAGTTTGTTGTCTGATCCTATTCCTAGTAGAAGGGGACGCCACGTCGTGAGCCTTGCACTGTAAATTAATTATAGGTCTACCGTAGATGTATCTATACTTGCCCCCATATAAAATATTTATAAACATGACTTTTTTTTCTAATCCATACTAGTCCAATTTAGATCTTGATCAGAGCAAATATTCGGCGTAAAAAGTAATTATAAAATACTTAATAAAACAAAGATGTTTTTTATAATTAAACAGCGCCACCTGTGTAAAACACGAACGATAACTCTAAAATCAAATAGACGTAATCTGCTATCAAATGCACCCCCCCCTCCCACGTAACCAATAATTTGGCCGCAAGAAGGCTTCTCTTTTTCCCATGTTATTGTGGTTCCTGGACCTCTGTCTTAAAAGACCTAGGCTAGGATGCCCCCCACTCCTCAATCAAGAATTGCTTCCACCGGCCCTGTATAGAGATAGGGCCTATATTTCACATAATAATTATAGGCTAATATTGTGTTTTTGATTTTTTATGAGGTCGGTGTTTAATCAGTCCAGGCCTACCGTAGTGGTAGGCCTAACTGGTGTCTTACCGCCTGCTCAGGCCTATAATTGGGTATCGTCAATAATAATATGTTCAAGCCAATTCCCTAATTGGTTAGCCTAATAGCGGCCAAAGATTCCAAATGGACATATGAATCAGTTAGCAAAGGTTTTGAAATGTGATGAAAGATAAGTTCACGCTTAATTGAATATTCATAATGCGTCCCTTATCCAAGTGAACGCATATTTTATTTGGCATATTTCGCCGGGAAATCTGTGACATTTTTGTGAATAACCTAACACTGTAAGCTGTGCTCACATCAGTTTATATAATCACGAAAAAAAATATCTTGTAGTAACTTGTAGGCCTACCAATTTTCTAATGGGAGAAAGAAAAACATTAGCCAACGACGAAAAGCCCCCACCCCACCTCATTACTAGTAAATTGTGGGGCCGCTACTGTGTTTTTATATACCAATCGACTATAAAATTATATAGACAAGCACGAGCCGCGGAAATAAACACACAATACAAACAGAAGATAGCTATATAGGCTATTTGATTTGATTTTATAGGCCCTAGTCTTTCTATTGACTACTTCAGGCTTTTATACTGTTCATTCGATTCGCTATATTAAATCTTAATTAAAGAAGCTTAATCGCTAACATTTGGGACCTAGAAATTCACAAAAGTGGATCGCAACGCATTATATAATAATGTAGCATGAATGTATATAAACTGGTTTACATTCAATGGATTCCGTTTTTGCTCCAATTTAAAATCAGTTATGTTCGGAAAAATAAGCCAGCAATCTCAATCGAGTGCAAATTTTTGCGCTATAGTTATTCCAGTCAACATAACTCCGTTTGTTTGATGCAATGTGTTTAGCCTCGTTCCTCGAGTCTCCCAATACAACTGGGACTGAAGCGCATTATGGTAGCCTACACGATTCGTGTACCAATGTTGAAATTTTTATTTTATCTTAAATATCGGATACCAGAAGCTCATTTTTTCCCGGTAAGTTTACAATTCGTGTTTTCAATGTCGAAGATTTTGGAGGATTTTGAGTTACGGACTTTGGTTCTTTAAACATACTGCTACGACACCGAAACATAAACGAAATATTGATAGCGATAAACTTTAACCAAAATATATTGGTACTTAACGGCCTTCTTCTCTGCACCAACTGGACAAGTGAAGACGGACATTGGCGTAGCGTATCCACCTACTCTTTCGAGTAAGGTCGCCTGTCTAACCACGTGGGGGTTCTCAGGGTCCTCCGTGTTTCTCCCACTGCTTAAGACCCTTACGCACAAGCGAATTATTGAAATTGAAACAAAAACCATGTTAGTCCTGAACTTTCTGGTCTATGTCGGGCCTATGTTATCCTATAAATATTCAACCAAAAATGTGGAAGTATGTAATTTTCAGAATAATGCCGAGTGGTCTAACGCACAGCGCTATGGTTCTAGGCAAACAATGGGCTCGCGCTAACTCGGAGTAGTTGTAGTTACTTCAAGAAACGTAAATTGTATCAGCTATTCAAATAACTAGAGTAGTTGATTCGGTTGCCTCGAATGTTTTCTCTGCTTTTTTTTTTCATTTCCCCCCTGACTGATAAAGAGACCCGCGTGCGTGTGCATTCATAAGATAAAGATATTCTGAAAAGATTTAGGTATGTTGGCTGAACTATAATCTCCTCTCCGCACCTGTAAAAGCTCATCCGCGATATCCCGAGTGGTATCATTCAGTAAAACAGAACAGTATCACCGGGGATACCGAGTATGATAGAAGCGTGGCACACCTACTGGACACAAAATATTATTTTTCGGGTTAAAGGAGCCAGATCGCTAAACTTTTTGGGCCTAGAAATTGGCACAAATGTTTCGCAAAACATATAATAATGTAATATGAATTTGTATTAATTTTTTTACATTCAATCGTTTTCGTTTTACTGTGAATTATCACCAGTTATGTTCGGCGAAATAAGCCAGAAGTCTCAACCGAAAGTAAATGTCGAGCGTCTGGTTATTCCACTTAACACCGATAGTATTTAATTACGCATGCTCTCCAAATAAGAACATGGCATCACCATTTGACATGACCTGTGGAATGTCTAGCCTCATTCTTTGAAAGCCTTGTTACAACTGGCGCTGAAACGCATTATGGTATACGATTCGTGTACCAATGGTAAAATGTTTATTTTGTCATAAATATTGAATATCAGAAGCCCCTCTTTTCCATGTAAGATCACAACACAAATGCTGATATTGAGTTACGGACTTAGCTACTTTAAACTGTCTTTAAACATTAAAGGACCTAAGTCCGTAACTCAATATCCTCCAAAATCTTCGACATCGAAAACACGAATTATTGGTTAATTTAAATCAACATTGATGATGTGAACTTACCGGGAAAATATGAGCTTCTGAGATCCGATATTTAAGATAAAATAACATTGGTACACGAGTCGTGTACCATAATGCGCTTCGGCCCTAGTTGTATTGAGAGACTCAAGGGACGAGGCTAGACACATTGCACTGTATCACACGGCATATGTAGACTGGAATAACCAGGCGCTAAAAATGTGCACTGGATTGAGACTGAATGGCTTATTTCACCGAACATAACTGATTTAAAATTAGAGTAAAAACGGAAACCATTTAATATACATTCATATTACAGTATTATATGCGATGCGACCAACTTTTTATATACATTCATATTACAGTATTATATGCGTTGCGACCAACTTTTGTCAATCTCTGGATCCCAAATGTTAGCGATCTAGCCCCTTTAAAGTCACATTGCATAAATCCCATGTCGACCATAATATTGTGAAGACGGGTCACTATATCGGTCCACCGATGATTCAAATCCGCTCAACTGTATAAAAATTTCGTCGATCTATGCTGCTGACTATATTATATGTAATAAGCCCGCCGCCCTTTTTATAGCTGATTTAATCCAACCAAGGATTTAGCGTGGACTAAGGTGTGAGAAATTTGATATTTAAGCAGCGAAAATTGCAAACGACGCCATATTAAATTGTGAAAGCTACATGTAAGCCAAAAAGCAAAAGCATTCAGTTAAAAGAGAGATAGAGAGATATATGTATAGAGAGAAATGGGGTTTAACGTCCACTCGACACAAACTAGAGAAAACCCACGAGGTTGGACAGGCGACCCTACTCCTTGTCACGTACAACCGAGGATTCGAAACCACGCCAGTTGACTCAATGACAGGCTTTATGACACAGCGCGAACGTGGAAACTATTAGGCCATTTCTTGAAAAAGAAAAAAATGGATTGACTTTACCCTTTAAGAAGAGCCTTTCGGTATACAGGTCAGAAATATCCTCTATTTTTCGGAATAAATAGTCATTTTTAAAAATCAACTAACCATATAAATATTTTAATCAAGAAATTAAATTCAAGCCATTAAGTTCAGCCAAAGTTTAAAAAATGTGATTTACGAATGTCGCGTTTGATTGAAATGTTAATCCCTACCGTTCCCTTTAAGGTTGTTTCAATAGGCATTGTATTGAATGGAGTGTATTAAACCATCGTGCTGTGTAATATAATATCGTGTATATTTAAGACTGAATGTGTGGCTCTCTAGTGCGATATGGATATCAGGATAATGGCCAAACTTCCGTGTATATCAGTACAAATCTTTCATGTTATTTCAACATTTCTTATACCGGTATCTCCAGTCGTCATCGCTGGCAGGTGAATTGTGTTCAATATACACATCGTGATTGATTTTAAATATCGATAATAATTAACCTTGGATTTAAATATTTTTATCTCAGCAAGGTAAGTCTTAACATTTTTATAAATTGGTGATATGTAATAACTATCAGTGAGGGGGAGGGGGTGATCATTACAAAGGGGGCTAGGGGTTGGTTAGGGGTGGGGGGGGGGGGTCAATCATCGAATACATTTTTTAAAAATTTAACTTTTATATTATTATCGTTAACTTTGTTGTACGGTCTACCTTATTTAAACAGACACTGTAAAAGAGCTAAATCTGCCCATTCCAGGCCTTTCTTTGGGCCTTAAATGTTATATAAACTATAATAACATGTCATCCGATGGCTCCGATTTTAAACGGTTCAGCCATTTATTGATTGAATCTAAAAATGATGAAGCGAGGCTAAGCTTGTCTAACTTTTCAAAGGCTAATATTTTCGTTCAGAATACAGTATTTTCAATATATTCATTTTGTATTATCTATTTTTGGAACTATTATACCAAGAACTGCCAGTTCTTTATCTTAATCTTACATAATATATATTTAATTTATATAATTTTTTTTATTTCATCTGTTTTTACCAATTTAAAATGTTTTCCTTCTCAGCACTTAACCCAATTATTGGGTCCGGAGCGAGTTCAATCGAGGAGTTAGCCCCGGACATAACCAAACCGCTGTTCGGCACTGATAAAATGTGCCTATTGCAGGTCCTTCTTTAGACCTGAAATGTTATCTAAATTATTAATTTGACATTAACTTATCAAGACCATAATCAACTCTTGATGGCATCGTTAGCCTGCGATATTTACTGGATTAGAACCCGGTCTGCTGCTTCTAATTAAATCACAAAATGGATAACCGAGACTTTTTTTTTCATTGTACCTACTTTAGTAAATTCAATCGCTAAATACTCGGTTTAGGGTGGATCAATAATTTGACTGAAATTTTCAGCTAATTCCCCTTACATTATCTAGATTTTAACTATTATAGTAAGAACTATCAGTTCTTTATCTCATCTCCAATAATATATCTTTAATACACGAAATAAAAATTCAATGTAAACCTAAACTACTTTTAACGTAATAAAATTTAATGTCATCTGCATAATATACACCCATATTTATTGTTCTGACATAATAGAAAACAATCGTAACAAACACAAAATAGTGTTGTCAAGGTTTGCTAATTTCCACACCTATTTCAGATATGCATGGAAAGGGCGAAATTTGACATTGTTGAAAATCATGACATTGTATTAATATTGGGTGTGTGTATGTAATACGTGGCCTTAATATAGAATGTACATATACCATCACCCTCATATCAACCCTATTCATTGCTGACCCATTTGTAAATAACGTCATAAAGGGGTTCAACCATCTAGAACCCTTATTCTTCTAAACATTTACTATATTTGCCCAATTAATTAATTCTCTCAGTCATCCATACCCCGCCCCACCCCCCTTTCAATAATTCCGTCTGTCCCATGGCTTTAGAAAAGTCTATATAGGAATGTGTCATGCCTCTGACACGAACATTCAAACGTCTCGGGAACAATGTGAATAGATCGAGATGTATTTTGCCGATATAATGTAGAACATGTCGGTAGTATGTTTTTGGCAGTCACGTTCGCTTACTGGGTATTAAGTTGACTCGCTAGCTTGAAGGTCGCATGTTCGATTCCTGCATTGGCCGAGAAAGTTCATCGGGATTTTCCAAGGTGGTTTTCTATTGTCAGTGGTACATGACGAAGGACCTGCCAATAACAGCTGTCTAGTCGTTCGGATTGCACAAAAGACCGAGGTGAGGTGTATATATTTGCGTGTACGTAAAATATCCTTGTCAGTTAGAATTCGATATAAGAGTAGGCCGCAGTGCCGCTGACCTGCTTAATTTACCTTATAGCACACGGTATGGCTTATACCCGTCTCCATTCGCCCAGTCAGAGCAGAACAGTGGGGCGTTTAAACCCCATTTCATTTCATTTCACACATGTTTTGTTGGAATGTTCATATACAACAGACGGCTTTAGAAGTCCCGTTTTATTCTGAAATATAATGTTCATAAGATTTCTAATAGAGGATATTAACCGGTTGAAGAGGGTGGGGGGGGGGTAGGCTACTCTGAAGACAGTAACTAGAGTTCACATGCCATTTATTATCTTATAGCTACACAGGCAGCGTATATTCAACTTTCAAAAAACGAGGATTGTCTCGCTGTTGACATTCAGTAAGGTGCATAACAAACTGTCGCCAGGAATAACAGAAAATACTTGGTTTGGGCTGTCGATCTCCAAAGCTTTCACTGTCGATTTCCAGAGGTTTCGTGGTTGATTTTCTGAGTTACCATTGTCGTTTAGCTGCATTTCCACTGTCGATTTGCGGAGTTGATTTACTGGGTTTAAACTATTGATTTACTGGGTTTACAGTTATGGCTATGCTACACTTCCGCTGTCGATTTGCTGAGTTCCCAACGTTGATAAACTCGATTTAAACAGATACGCTTCAATCACTTCTATAATTGGATACATCAAAAACAACCTCGCCACAAAAGGTCGACCCAATATTACATTAATGAGGACGAATTTCCAGCGATTTCAACATCAGTCCCAGAGACATGTAACTAAACTCTGTCTATAATATACTCCAAGTCGGCAGGGCCGGGTCATGCCTTTTAGAGGCCCTAAGCACTTAAGACTTTGGTGCCCTATATGTGTCATTCAAAACATAAAATTGAGGGTCAAGTTATGATTAATTTTCATGATTTGTTTTGGAAATAGTTCTCATACCTACAAACATTTATGATACTTGAGAAAGAAAAATAAACACAAATTTATTTCAACCGGGCCACTATTGAGGTCTGAGTCGTCTGACCAACTCGAATTATTTCATTAAACACCGAGTAACCATTGTAAATCCGCCAGAAAAATTTATTATGTGTGGTGCCCCCTTCCCTTGGTGCCCTAAGCACATGGCCTGATTAAACATGGGGCTCCATTGGGCACAGGTCCCAGCCCCCCCCCCCACAAAAATCGCAGTTGTGTCCAGCCCCCTCCTCTAGAAATGCCATCATTTCATAGCACTCGCATGGGGGAAGTACTTCCAAATGGCTCCACACAAGTGCCTGAAATACCAGGAAATCACGTTTCCGGCCTCCAATTTCTGATATTTTATTTCATCGAGAAGCAAGAACCCTTATAGCATGAGTGAAAATATAAACGTTTTCTGGCTTAGAGATGAAATAAAATATGTTATTCACGACAAAACTACAAATGTTTCATTTATTTTATGATTTTACAAACATTTTAGGTAAAAACAACATGGACTACTGCTAGCCAGTGGAATAACACTTTTATTTCACTGTTAAAACGCGGTATTCCACTACTAATCATAGAATAATGGTTAACATTTATTTATATCTTTTGTGATATTTGTATGTAAAGCATACCAAAAGCACTTTACTGAAGACTCGCTTAATAAAATAAAAATGTTTTTAAATAATAAGAAACCCTATACTATGTGTAATGCTTGAGCCCCACTTTAGACTGAGTTTAACCACAGCTTGTAACAATACACGGTTGGCTGGAGACAGTGAGACATATTTCTATAGTTTAGCTATTTAAACAAAATACCAGTTTGAATATATACCCACGATATCTTATCCTTTATCTATTATCTACCTGTGTGACACGCCCTTCTTTTATTATAAGGCCTTTCTTTTACCACCAGTTGTATCACGCGCACTATCCTGACCCCAGTGACGCCATAAGGCACATAAACGTGCGATTATTGTTTATTTAGATTTAGTATACATATATCGAGAAATTCGGATTAAAGGGATTATACGGAATTCATCAAAAGTAAGTTTAGTTTAATAACATGGTTATGTTTTATTGTATATATGTATTTTCTTTATCCATGGAAATCTTATATTTACATCAAGAAAGTATAAATGTTTTCAAGGGTAAGGGTTTCGCTGGAACTATAACAGAAAGTTGTTCGGGACTACGTAGCTTGTCCGTGGTATTGTCTTTGAAGGAAGCGGACATTAAGAACGACTTCAAGTCAAGCCAAGGCCACGAAAGTCAAGCACAAGGTGGTGATCCTTCAACACGTATACAGGTTTTCATCTTAGTTACCTGTAAATGGCAGGAGTAACCCACGTGGTGTTATCAAGGGGACAAAACCGATGTCCATGTACTAATGGACTTGCACGTAAACGAATCCTTTACAGTTGGAGTTCAGAAATTCCACTACCCAGGCAAAATACGCAAATCGTACCCATAACAAAATTGGAGTTGCCACACTTGAATCTCAATATAACCGATTTATTATGTCGGCGAGATATTTTAAAATACATGTACAAACAATATTTTATTTCATATAAAACTGGATCGAGTCACGGAACAGGCTACAGGCCAATGTTGATCCATTTTCATTATTTACATAATTAAATATAATTAATGTACGCAATGAAACCCCATTCAAGACTGTTGATTTTTTTGTATCTTCATTGTACTATGATTGTCATTCTTTACTTGATGAAAGACGAGACACTTATTGTTGAATTGTCCCCAGACTAGTTAAAACGTCGTCAAAATAAATCCTTGTATTTCATATAATTGTGTCATACTTTATTCTCATTCATTCAGTTACACAATGTCACTGCAATAAAAAAGATAGAAAGCTGGCACTGCCAGGCAGGATACGCCCACATTTTCGAGAGATGGATAGAGAACAAGCAAAACCGAAAGTGATTTTTCCTACAATCAAAAGCCATAATTCATTAAGTTAAGCTCAAATAGAAAAGTATCAAGATCTTTAGGTTATAAACATGCAATTCAAGTTTCATCAAAATCGAAATTAAAATTGTGACTCCTACAGGGTCCAAAACTTTGATATACCATATTTTTTTACACTATGCGTAAATATCGACGGGAACAAAGATCTTTGGGTTACAACAATGCATTTCAAGTTTCATCAAAATCGAATTAAGGTTGTGACCTCTACAGGGTCCACAACCTTGATATACCATTTTTTTTAACAGTATTCGCGTACGAACGGCGGCCATTTTGTATGGTTATTTTGGTCCGAAATTTTTCGAAATTCGAACTCAACCTTCCTTAGGGTGTAACGGTGACATAATCGAACGGTTTTTCAAATCAGATAATAATTGTGACCTCCAGAGGGACCACGAGCTAAAATAAGTGTTTTTTCGGACAATCAGGGGCCATAATACAGGATATTACGTCCCGATAGGCGCAAATATCGAAAGGAACCAAGATCTTTGGGTTATAAACATGCATGCCGAGTGTCATCAAAATCGGTTCAAAAAAATTGTGACCTCTATAGGGTCCACAAGCTAAAAGCGTGATTTTTCGTACAATCAGGGGCCATAATCCATGAAGTTTTGATCCGATACATACCAATATCGAAAGCAGCCGAGATCTTTTGGGGATAAACCTATATTTTAAGTTTCGTCGAAATCGGACAAGAATTGTGACCTGTAGAGAGTCCACAAACAATTGTGGACGGACGGACAGGGGAGACGACATAATACGTCCACATGAAAATGTTGGCGTATAAAAATATATAATTTGGTTTTAGAGTCATGCTGAATAATTCCCCAGTTATACAATATAATATTTTTACAGAAAAACTATTTGGATTGATTCAGAGTTTTATCAAATTATTTAAATAATGTACCGTAGTTAATTAACAACACTTTAGATTTATTTTTCAAAGTCATGCAGTTAAAACAACAGTTTTTGTCACTACTGCCTCTCGCTTGAAAATTTGCTTTTGCCGTTTGAGTGTGATTTTGTAGGTGTTTCTTTGCAAAAAAAGCTGTCATTTTAAGTCATAAAGTAATGGGTAATGTTATTTAATTATTTTCAATGTAATGGCTAATGGTAGCGATAACCTCAACCCTAACCCTAATCCATCACCCAGCTAAAAGCCTCGGCAACAATCATGCGCCCATCATAATCTTGTTTACATTTCGTGACCTTCAGGAAATATGCATTTGGCCTTGTTAATTAGACATAGGTATATACATTTAATGATACGTCTAACCGAGAAAACACATACATGTACACACAAGTAATACAAACACACAGTTCAGGTATTTATATTTCTCATGTTATAAATCCAATATTAGAGAAGAGCATTATTTTTTTTTATTTGTGTTTGCGTATAATTTCTACTCTGAACAGACCTCTGTCTCATGGAGTTTAGACTCTCTCTTGAAGACCAATATCTGTAGAGAAAATCAGAACTGAATCATTAGAAAGAAGGTGAGACAGCGAGAGAGAGAGAGAGAGAGAGAGAGATAGGGTTTAACGTCCACTTGACACAAACTAGGTCATTTCGTGACTAATATATGGTTTAATTTTGTTTCAATAATTCGCTTGCGCGTAGGGGTCTTTAGCAGTGGGAGAAAACGGGAGAACCCGGGGAAAAACCACGAGGCTGGAAGGCGACCTTACTCCTTGACACGTACAACCAGGGATTTGAAACCACGCCAGTTGACTCAATGGCAGGCTTTATGATACGGCACGCACGTGCTAACCATTCGGCCACCCGACCCCCTAGAGAAAAGGTATGTGCGTCGTTATCAGAATGGGTTAAACAAGTGTGAAGATGTTTATATATTTTTTTAAAACAATATTTTACTCATTTAAATTTACAGAATTTATATAATTAATAAAGGATACGATAACAAGCCCTACCGGCTTATATAAGATCTTTTATATATATTGAAGAGTGTTGGACTAAGAACACTGCCTTGTTTTACACCCATATTTTAAATTATTTAGTTAGAAATCTTATCGATAGTTTTAATGTGTAATCTGGAGTTTTCATACATTGAGTATACGCGGTTAAATACATTGCCACAGATGTTATATTTTAGGAGTTTGAGAAATAGACATTTTAGTCAAGTATTGTCGAAGGCTTTTGAGAAATCCACAAACTTAAAAATAGAGTTTCTTTGTGTGTTTAATAAAGGTTTTCGAAATATAAAAATATGACAGAATACATGGAAATTGGGTTCGGTGTAACGGTTAGCGTGTGGTCGTTTGGTATACTAAACCTAAAAAACGTCCCCGACGCAATTGTAATTTCACCTGGAAGCCATCAGTGCAAATCAAGTCCTGGTTAAGCTAGGATGGGGCCCATGGCCTAATGTTTGGGGTAACGGTTAGCTTACGGCCGTTGGGTATACTAAACCTAAAAAAACGTCCCCGACGCAATTGCAATTCCACCAGGAAGCCATCAGTGGAAAAAAGGCCCAGGTTAAGCTAGGGTGAGACCCATGGCCCAATATGTTACTGCTGCCTATGCAACAACCGTTAAAAAAACAGGGGGCAGCAGGACAAGGGAGACCACAATGTTGCAATTCGGGGAATATGAATATGATGACATTGACGCGAGCATTCGTTGAGTATTTGAGATAACTTTTTGGAAATCCGACGGCAAATTTTCAGAAGAGAGGGCACTTCTGCGAAGAGAGGGCACATATCGACACACACCCCTTATCCCTGAAAATCTCATCGGATTCAAGGGCTATCAACCATATTCGTTTTCTTTTGGTTTCTGCACTTATGAGGGCAGCACGCCTCTGCATAAACATGCCAAAAAACATGCGCCCAAACGACCTTCACCGATGTATTAACATGAAATTCTATATACATGTACATACCTCTTTACTGGGGAATTGAAGGTGGTTTCCCACCTGCCTACCCGACCAGCACGCCTCTGCATAAGTGCACTATTCAGAGTTAAACGGCCTTTAACGCTGTATTAACATGTAATTCTATATACTTCTTGGTACGCAAATTCACAGTTTATTACCTGGTGTTGAAATTTAATATTTTGTCTTATAATAACTGAATCCTTTGTTGTTGATTACCGAACTGCAGAGTGACGTAAGAGAAGGTGTCATTGTGTAATAATATATATATGTCTAGCAGAGGGTGCACCGAGATATCAAATTAGCGTGTGAATATTTAAATAAATTGTGCGCTCTGTCCTGGAAGAAATGATATCTATTTATCATGATGGTCACATAAAACTATTTGAAAAACAAATTGGCGTTTTAAATGTTTAATTTGCGGTCGACGTGACAAGAAGTAGATCGCCTGTTCAAACTCGTGGGTTTGTCACACAATTGGTTCTTTCAGGTTAAGATGACAAGACTAGTTTCAGCTTCTATTAATACTTTAATTCTGCTTCTAACATAGTATGTACAAACATGGTAATATAAAAGACATCCATAACTAGGTTACATTACATGGACGTGGTCCGGTCTTAACTCTAGACCTGTGCGGCCTAGAGTTAACTACCGGACTGTCACCGAGCTTCAGGCCTGTCTGCTTGTCTCCCAGACCCCGACTGTCGATTCGTTTCTGTTCTGGGTTTATAAAGGGGTTCTAGACCAAGGAGTTCATTAGACACCTGTCTACTGTATCATATCAGTACAGTTTGCTTATCATACCAAAGACAGTTAAATCAAACAATTACTTAAGGTTACATAATGACATAAGGAATTCTACTAAGACCTCAACGGGTGGCGATAGCAGGTTGATATGTCAAGATAGAAAATATCGTCTATGGCATCTGTCATTTTGTAACAGGTTTTCTCCGGGTCCTCCGATTTTCTCCCACTTCTAAAGACCCCTACGCTTAATCGAATTATCGAAATAAAGCTAAATCATACGTTAGTCCCGAAATGATCTAGTTTGTGTTGGGTGGACGTTAACCCCCCCCCTCTCTCTCTCTCTTAATGATCATTTGAATTCTTGCACAAATTCTGGATTGTTTGACTTGTGTAACATACGAAGAGGGAAAAGCAAAATACTATCTAATGCCCCCTTGAAGCTCTAAATTTTGGCCTGTTCACATAGAAATGACTAACACTCGTTGGTGAGTTAGGTCACCTGACGTCGTCGTCGTATCTGGGTTAAACGTCCACTTCCACCTGGGTTTAACGTCCACTTCACCTGAACGAGTATCCCGCTTATGACCAAGCTGATTAAAATACAAATCTATAATTCGTTTCGTTTTTTTTTATACTTTCGATGATATCTGCTTGAAGATCTGGCCAGTTGTAGTGGAAGGTCGCGTCACGGGGTCATACGAGCGACTTTTGGCCCTATGACGTCAGCCATTTGATTAACCAATCCGCGTTGATGTTTCTAGTGGGATACCCACAGTTCCGTAAATCTCACCCCAAGAACTCACTGCAACATATTGTTTCATTGACTTATTGGCCGTGAAAGTTCATCTCGATTTTCCGACGCGATTTCCCCTTGTCAGTGATGCAGAAGGAGGGCCTGACAAGGACAGCTGCCTAGTCGTTCGGATGGGACGAAAAACCGCGGTCCCGTGTACACATTGGAGTGCACGTAAAAGATCCCCTGGCAGTTGGAATTCGATATAAGAGTAGGCCGTAGCGCCGCTGCCCGGGCAAAATTTCCCCATAGCACTCTGTAAGGCGTATGCCCGTCTTCAATTAGCTCAGGTTAGTGCATAACAATAGGACGTTAAACCCCATTTCATTCATATCCCTCGATCTAGCCAGAACGCTGGTTATATAACGAAATAGGATCTGTGTTTAATCAGATTGGCTTATGACGGGCTGCAAAGCCGAAAGCCCGTTTAGAAGGGCCTGCTCGTATTCCATATTAACATAGTTGAAGACTGAAAAGTTGTAGCTAACTTGTGTCTAAATCCGGGACTGCAGACTAATGTATCCACGTTCATGCTTGTAGAGTTTAAAGCGAGAATTTCATATTATCTAAGAAAGTCAAAACATAATTATTTCTATGTCTTTTGCTTAATAGGTTGTCAACTCACTATTATACAATCATAGGCATTATTTCCCACACTTAAAATTCATTGACACTGGACATTATATCACAATTACCTCCCTTGTTTTCCTATTCCCCTCTATGGACTAGCTTTCTTCAAACGTCTGAATTACTCCACTGGCATTTAGTGAATTATAGGATTAATAAGATTATTCTTTAAAGGGTAGGACTGTTTATAGAAACCATCTATTTTGAGGCTTGGTTTTAATACATTTTAAAAATATAACTTAAAAATATGAAATTGTAACTTTAATACTAAGCGTTTATCTCCTTTCTCCGTGTAAACTGGACACATAAATAGCCTTTTACTATCTGATTTTAATCTTCTTTACATCTCCTTTGGCTATAATAGAAATTAACATTGTATTCTTTTCTCTATGAAATTGTAACTTTAATACTAAGCGTTTATCTCCTTTCTCCGTGTAAACTGGACACATAAATAGCCTTTTACTAGCTGATTTTAATCTTCTTTACATCTCCTTTGGCTATAATAGAAATTAACATTGTATTCTTTTCTCACGGGAAAATTTATCAAACAAAAATGAAAATAAAACTGATTGTATATTATGATATGAAATGAAATTAGTCATGGCAGAGGCGGATCAAGGCTCGGATGGGGCCCTAGGCAGGTTGGCCAGCTGGGCCCTTTACGGAACTTGTTTGCCTTAGTAAAAGTAAGACCGTTGTAAGAGAAAAGAAATAGTAGGATGTTATAACCATTTGATTTCTTTGTTTCTTTGAGGAAATGAGGGCTGGATGGCTAAACGGTTGGATGGCTAAATGTTTAGCGTGTGTGCGCTATATCATAAAGTATGTCATTGAGTCAATTGGCGTGGTTTCGATTTCCCGGTTGTACGTGACAGGGAGTAGGCTCGCCTGTCCAATCTCGTGGGTTTTCTCCGGGTCCTCCGGTTTCCTACCACTGCTAGTGCCATAGACCCCTACACGCAAGCCTATTATTGAAATGAGATGAGAGCATACATTGGTCCCGAAATGACCTAGTTTATGTCGAGTAGACGTTAAACCCCATATCTTTCTATCTCTCTTTGAGGAAAGACTAACCAATATAATTGTTGTTTCCTTTGTTCAGTGGATGACTCCACACTATTTATCATTGGAAATAAAATCAAGTGGAGTTTTAAGTCCTATTGTTCATGTATCATTGGCATGCAATATATAGCATAGTTACGAATTGTGCATTCCGCTGTGTTAAAGGGCCAATCCCGATAATATTTTGAGGAATAAAACTGCTTAATTTTGTCTTAAAATCCCTTAAAATCCTTTGGGCCGAACAACTAACTCAATATATGTGATATGTTTTCAAACAATTAAATCTTCTGGAAATGTAGACCGGTGTCCTAAGCTGTATTATGCGATGTCTGGATAAAAGCAATACTTTATTTTATAAAAATAATGTGTAGGTGAAATTTACCTTTTGTACAGCACATGGGCCATTCACCGTGTAGACTGCTAAAGGAACGGGAGTCGGTTGTCAGGGCACCCAACAAAAAAAATCGACCCGAAATCTTAAAAGGGTTACGTGTTCGGATAAGCAGTTTTGACGTTCACGTCCAAACGACTCAATATTCTGAGCTGAAATTTTGAGACACGGTAAATATATCGCTCCTCTTTATTTTGGCGTTTAAATTTCATTCGTACACGGACCTTTATTTTTTAGACCCTGCTTAAATCGGGATAGTCCCTTTAACATTTGAAAAGTTGTACTTTTCATGCTCTGATTATTATATTTATATTAAATCCAACCTATTATAAAGTTAACATATTAATGACTGGACAACAGAGACCTTTGTACAAGACTAAATTATCCATAAATAAGTTATTAAGATAACCCGCTGTGACGGTATTATGTAGAACAACCTGACATGACCCTGAGCAACTGAGGATGTGGTGTCTGTAATCTAGGGCTTGTGTTTAGATTTGGGTGTACCCTTGTTAGTTTATGAACGCCCGGCAAATCTCGACAGATTCCGGTACCCTACACCTAGACTCGGATGTTTGACGAATCCCGCCATTTTGGAACAATTTAAAGGACCCGGATACAAAATGGCTGCCCTATGGAGATTATATCAACAAACTAAAAAATGGCTGCCATTTTGGGACTTTTTTTGTAGAAGCGGCACGTTTCCTGTTAAAGTAAATCGGTAGTCGACTAGCCGCATTTGCAAATGTATTGTCGTAGGTACATAATACTTACTGGCATACATCCAAGTCTAGATGTAGGGTTACGGAGGGTACCGGAATTTGTCGAGGTCTGCCGAATGGACCCCATACATTACACTACTAATATGGCGCTCGCCAACATCTAAAAACTTCAACCATTTCTTATATTGTTTTGTTGCTAACCACATTCTTCTAATTGTAAAATATTATAGGAGAAGTGGGAGTCGAGACCGTCCACTGCTCGCGAGTGGGTGACTGAAAAGTCTAAGATGTGACCGAGCTCCACCAATGTTTCGAGACCGTCCACTGCTCACGAAGAGAAAATTTTGTCTCCCATTAAATCACTAACGTGTGAAGTATTACCAATGTACTGGCGTCACTCAATTCCAAAAGGTTGTCTCATAGCTCCTCATGACTTTATTATAAAATCCTCGAGCTATACTTGACGTTGTCTCTAGGCTACCCTGAATCCCACTTTTCTCACATTGCTTAAGACGCCCCCGATAAGAGCTGGGTGAATTTTCGCCCGGGCAAAATTATCCATCATTACACAAATTTCAGGAATGGATCAAGAAGGCTCAGCATCTCCGAGAAATATTTAACGTGTATACGTTTAGAGAGAGAGATAGAGAGAGAGAGATAGGGTCGACACAAACTAAGTTATTTCGTGTCCAACATAATATGATTCAATTTAATTTCAATAATTCGCTTGCGCGTAGGGGTCTTTAGCAGTAGAAGGTAACCGGAGGACCCGGAGAGCCACGAGGTTGGACAGGCGACCATATATCTTGTCACGTACAATCACTTAACACGTACCTACTCTTTCGAATTTGAATAGCTATGATTTATGGCTATATATATTTTTTTATTTTCCGATAAACTGTTTATTTTCTTTAAATTGTCGATTTCAAAGAGAAGATAACCGACTTTATATTTTATGTGAGTTTTTATTTGAATAATCATTATCCGCCTTTGATGTTTATGACATGCTGTTTATTTAAAATTGATTTACTCCTTGGAGAGCCTAGTAAGTGATATCGCCTGGTTACAATATATTACAAGTTTTCATTTCTTACCGTTGGATGATATTGACTTAGATGTTAAAACGTAGCGTCGGCCCGTTTCTTGTTTGTTCAGCATATTTACAATAAAATGCACATTAATAAGAGTAATTGAAATGTTATTGACTATTTCCATTACTACGAAAAACCTATCAATAAGTGTATGAGCATGTACTTGAGAATTATGTAACAATTACCATTGCCCTTATCTTTACACTTTATTACCCAATCTCCCAAACAGAGTTGTCTTCCCTTGCAGTCCGAATGCTGGATAGCGAGACTTGCGTGGAGAATGTTTATTACCAGTACCCTTTACCCAGTATTAGTGATAACAAGGATCAGTTTCGTATATAATATACGGTTTATTTACATGTTCGGTCCCAGGGCATGGTAATCTTCCGGCTTGGTTCCCCTTTATCATTTATGCAGGACAGAGGATCTGACTACGGACAGTGTATAGTCACTCGAATAGGACCTAAAACCGAGGCCCCGTGTACACAATGGCGTGCATGTAAAAGATCTCGTGGCAGTTGGAATTCGATATAAGAGAAGGGCATAGTGTAACACTATTATCTGTGTAGGTGCTTTTTCTTGGACAGTGGCCTTTCCTGCTTACTGTCAAGTGGCCTTTCCCTGCTTAACGTACCATCCGCGTGACCAGACACTACTCCTTACGCCCCCCCCCCCCTTGACCTGTACCAATGACAAAGGGGAAAACAATTTGGAAATTCCAAAGGAATATGCCTGTGCTAATACCGGCCCTCCTGTTTTATGAGCCGCGCGGTTCTCAAGATGGATGTTGACCAACCGACCGATCGAACAGACCTCCCCCCCCCCCCCAAAAAAAAAATCCTTCCTGATCTATTTCGCGAGCCAAGGCCTTTCACGGCCTGCGTCATCACAGCCCTCAATCCTGATCTATTCATAATTATTAAAAAAATATTTTTATGTCATAAAGTATATAATGGTAAGCTATAATGCTTGAAGTGAAACAAGATCTTACCTCCTTTCAATCAATGTTTATACACTCTATTATTTTCAATATAATAATTTATCAGTCACGACATCGGTGCATTATTCGTCACGGTTCGATATTTTGATAGACATATGATTTTTTTTTCAAAGCAGCACGACAATGCACTTGATTGTTTAGTCCCTTAAAGCGAGATGACAAATTTTCTAAGAAAGTCAAAACATTATAATGTCTATGTCTTTAGCTCAATACGTTATCAAATCACTATTATACGATCAGACACTATTTCCCCAAGCATAAAAAATCATTGACACAGGAAATAATAACACAATTACCTCCCTTGTTTTCCTATTGACTACAAGGAATAGCAATTTTCAAACGTTGGAATTTGAAGTTAAAAATTATATTTTTGCCAATTTCTCAGCTGGCAATAGTGAATTATAGGATAAATATGATTATTCTTTAACAAGGTAGGACTGTTTAAGGATCGCATTTATATTAAGGCTTTATTTTAATCAATTTTAAAAATATGGCTTTAAAATTTGAAATTGTAGCTTTGAAAGAGACAAGTCTTTAACTCAACATCATTCACAGTCTTCGACATGGCAAACACGACTTTTTGGTCAACTTAAATCAACGTCGATGTTGTTACCCTACGGAAATGAAATGGGGTTTTACGTCCTACTGTTCTGTTACTAAACTGGACTAATGATCCCAGTGTTGTCCGAGATGGATCTTCCACTATGGTTTTCCATTGTCAGTGAACAGGGCGGATGGCCGGGCAAGAACATTGTCTTATCGTTCAGATAGGGTGAAAACCCGAGGTGCCGTATACACTGACAGTTTGAATTCGAAATAAGAGTTGGCCGTATGTCGAGTACCCGTCTTTATTATCTCGTTTAGTACAGAACACAGGGCCTATTTTAAGGATTATTTGACGAAGCACGGTATTCGGGTCAATGCGCATTTTCTAGTTTGGGGGGGGGGGGGGGGTACTCCCCCTGGCTAAGAGAAAATTTTCAAAATCCGACCTCCAGAGAAAGCCGGAACCACCATTTCCGAATAGAAAGTGATCAGTTCAATGTAGCTCCTTAGTTTTCAGAAAATGTGACCAAACAGATCATGAACTATGAACAAAACAATCGGATAAAACTCACCAGAAGTAAACTAATAACTTCCAGAATTATTATCACACTATTACACTTTGAATACCAAAGAATTGACTAACAGATGTATGTATATCCGACCGCTTGTCAGGGCATCGGATGTTCAAAGAAAAGTCGATTCAAAGAATCCGCCTTGGGCCCGTATTTTCGATGCGATTTTCGAGAAATGAAGGATCCATAACTTGTCTTTTGATATGGATAAAACCACAATTAAATATGTCTTAATCACTATCAGAAGTGGCGTTATGACGACTTGAGTTTTTGAAATCGCTTCAAAAATACGAGCCTTAATGTCTTTGTTACTGTACTTCTTAGGGTATTCAAAGAATCAGTCTTGGGTCCGTATTTTCGAAACGATTTTCAAAAACTCAAGTCAATGCGAAGGACCGCCGCGAAAGAAACAACCAGTGAACCATGCTTCTGAAACAGAAAGCGAGAGTGAAGAAAATTAATGAGACTGACAAAGTCAAATGACGTGATCGATGATCACAATGACTGCTGATGTCGCACTTGCTCATTGCATGATCGCACATTTTACAACTACACACTCAGATTAACAAAGATATACACGTATTTTAGAGCACGGATTTTAGATTTTCAAAGCACGGATTTTTCATCCCGAGGCACGTCCGTGCCTGTAGGCACGTTAAAATAGGCCCTGACAGAACAGCAGGGGGTTAAAACCCATCTCCTTTTAATAGTATTACTTAAAGTTTTCTCACGATAATCTTTATTATATACATGTATATACAGAGTATATTATTCACCTATTATTATCAATAGCATAGGCGTGGCCCGTTACCTACCTGAACTTGTAGTCTGTATTATGAATTTCAGCTTATTATCAGTTAAAGTAGCCGAACCCAGTCATCATTCACATTTATCGAACAATGAATCAAAATGGCGTTTTTCGTTCTGCTGCGCCGACTAACGAACAATGTCTTATTTTGACTGATCAATCCTTACTAAAATATACTCGTATTGATCATTTAGCTTTTACACGAAGAAAAAAAATAACAACGACAATATCAATAATGGGAGTACCCAACACTGACAGACTGCTCTTGCTTCTTTATTTCGTCTGTCCCTCAAACATACATTATGCAAGAGTTTAATCTGCCTATTGCAGGTCTTTCTTTAGGCCTGAAATGTTATCTTAATTTTCAATTAGACATTAATTAACTTATCCAGACCATCATCAATTCTCGATGTCAACGCTAGCCTGCGATATTTACTGGATTATTCGATTTGCTGTTCAACTTTCATTCATGATTTAATCATGAAATGGATAATCAATAGCTAAAATCTCGTAGAAAAATGGATCTATTTGATTCAAATGTTTTAAACTATCATAGTGAGAACTGTCAGCTCTTTAGCTAATCTGCGATAATGTATCGTGAATGTTTCAATTCATTATATGGCTATTATATAACTATTCTGGACTGATATGCCTTTTAGATATATAATTAATATTGTAGTCCAATTGACGATCGGAGACGAAATTGACGATACGTGAAAGAATGTTTTCTCGGATAAATATTTACTCTAAATGGATTTATTACCTAATATCCACGATATCTCAGTTTATTGACAATTTCAGTTGGGTCGAATTCAAAGTAAATAACACTTTTTAAATTCTTGTAAAATTGGTTAATATATTTTAAAGTTACATTATTCAAGAGCTAAATCTGATTACTGGAAGTCTTAATTGAGGTTTCAGATCTATGTAAATTATAAATTAGACATTAACTAACTTATTCAGATCATATCAGCTCTCGGTGGTAAGCCTAGACTGCGATATTTGTTGGATTGTTGTCCGATTTGCAAGAAAACTTTCCTTCGGGATTAAACAAATAAATGGATAATCGAGACTATTAGTTTCGCCTTACCGACTTCAGTAATGATGATCGAGGCTAAGCGGAACTTTCACTCGAAAGTTGACTTAAATTTTCAGAAAATTGCCTTTACATTATGTAGTTTTAACTATTATAGTGCCAAATCGTTATCTCATCTCCCATAATGTATCTTTAAACTTAAATCATTTTGTTCAAGGTCAGGTTGGGGTCATCCTCGGTTACCCAGTGTACACATTCCGTTCTACTCCACTATACCCTGGGTTAATCCATAGGGATTCCACGATTTCAAAATATCAGAATGTAGTTAAACTGTACGAGCCAATCAAAGAACAGTTTACAAATAAGTCTTCCGAAGACCCTTTAGCGACGTTTTTTACGTCATACAACTTGTTTACATATTTGCAAAGTGTGCAAGAACGAACTATGGTAGCCATGTTGGGGTATTCTTTGTTGAAAAAAGATGAGAGTTACTTCCCTTCGTTTATTTCCCTTCCAAGAAACGCTTTCTGGGATTGGACGATAAAAATATCACAATCAGCCAGGGCAGATAATTTGAAATCGTGGAATCCCTATGGATTAACCCAGGGTATAGTGGAGTAGAACGGAATGTGTACACTGGGTAACCGAGGATGGGTTGGGGTAGGCTATGGATTATCCGCTGTTAGACTGGACCGTGTCTTTAAGAGACACCTAGGACATTATGTAATTCCAAATAAAAAAGGGAAAATAAATTCTTTTTTTTTCTAAATGAAACAACACCCTAGATTTGCTTATCGTAAAATCTTGGGTAATGTCATTTATCACCCAATAGTAAATTCTACAGCAGGTATCGTGTGTGTGATAAATTCATAATCTATTGCGATATCTCCTTATCACTTTACATAAATTTGAAGGGACTACATTTTTTTTATTTTCAAAGAACAGTTCGGTTTTTTTTAATCAAAAGTAACTTTACAGCAGAAAACGTGTGTGTGATAAATTTCATAATCTATTGCGATATCTCATTATCACTTTACATGAATTTTAAGGGACTGCTTTTTTTATTTTCAAAGAACAGTTCATTTTTTTAAAATTAAAAGTAACTTTTGTTTATTAAAGAAAAACGAACTATTTTTAAATAATTGACCTTGGCGAAGCACTAGATATAGATAAAGGACTATGTAATGATTGAATTGCTGTCAAAAAATGATGTATCACTACGTCGTAATTTAATCAGGTTCAGTCAAAATGAGATCTATAGCACACAATTATATTTATGTATTTATGCATGTAAGAAAAAAATTGGGTGATAAATAAAATCTCCTACTCGTCTTTTTTAATACCAAAAAATATCAACACCCGTCGATATTTTTGGATTTTAAAAAAAAGCTTAGGAGATTCTCTATTTATTATGGGGCCTCTTTTTATGGCTCTGGGCAATTTACACTCTGTTATTTTGTTTTCAGTGACGACGTCGTGTGATTTGAGGCAATGAAACCTCACCTGTACCTGCCACCATGGTTACCTAGAATAATGTTTCTACATATTTGTACCCTTCTAACCGTCCAGGCCGTGGTTCCAAGTTTAACTAGCACGCCCGGAACAATCAACGAGCCTTTATTGGATGTACCCAAACCATCCTGTTCTGGCGTTCCAGATGATTTCTGTAAGAATAACGGCACGTGCCGGGAACCACGTGATGATGAATTGTGGGAATGTAGCGGGGACGCTGGGATAGGTCCTTTAAAATGTGACTGTCCCACTGGATTCACAGGTAAATTTATATTTATCTTATTTGTGTCTGAAAAATGACGTCAGATGTCTGACGAAGACTGGTTATTGCGAATATTCGTATTACAGAATTATTTCCCCAATCTGATATCCCTGTGTCAATATTGCAGGGCGCGTAGCGTGACAAGACAAGAAAATGGTGAATTGAAATGAAATTGGGGTTAACGTCCTACTGTTCTGCTCCTAAACTGGGCCAATGAAGATGGACATATGCCATGCAGTGTGTTATGAGGGAAGTTTGACCAGACAGCGGCGCTACGGCCTACTCTTATATCGAATTCTAACTGCCAATGTCCATGGGACAACGCCAATGTGTACATGGGACCACGCCGGAGGATCTGGATGAACTTTCTCGGCCAATGCAGGGAACACCCGACATCCAGATAAGCGAGCCAGCGTCTTACCCATTTAGCCAAAGCAGCCCCATAGAAAAATGGTATATAGTCGCTCGGATGGGTGGGTGCTGAGGCCCATCTGCGTACTTGTTGACGTGTATGTAGAAAAACAGATATCTACTAATTACTATTAAATCAAATTATTAGATCATTCTATTCCTAAATATAACAACTCCCCTTTCATTAACATAACATAATGTCCCTGCAACACTTTGCGAGCAAGGAGAGCTTGTAGATTTTGTAATATTTATGCTAATGGTGTGTTTCAGGTAGCAGATGCGAAACGAAGTTGTCCTGTTCTGACCTCTCGTGTAAAACGGGTGAAATATGTGATTTTAATTGGAGTAAACAACAGCTGGAATGTATACCCTTAAATACATGTAAATATAAATAATCTATAGTCTACATTACACACATGTAAATATAAATAATCTATATTCTACAGTAGATACATGTTAATATAAGTAACCTGAATTAAGAACATGCAAATATAAATAATATACATATGAATGTATCTAATCTGTATTCTACATTAAATACATGCAAATATAACTAATCTACATATAAATATAAGTAATCTGTAATCTACATTAAATACATGTAAATATAAATATTCTATATTAAATACTTGTAAATATAACTAATCTATATTAAATACATGTAAATATAACTAATCTACATTAAATACATGTAAATATAACTAATCTACATTCTACATTAAATACATGTAAATATAACTAATCTATATTAAATACATGTAAATATAACTAATCTATATTAAATACATGTAAATATAACTAATCTATATTAAATACATGTAAATATAACTAATCTATATTAAATACATGTAAATATAACTAATCTATATTAAATACATGTAAATATAACTAATCTATATTAAATACATGTAAATATAACTAATCTATATTAAATACATGTAAATATAACTAATCTATATTAAATACATGTAAATATAACTAATCTATATTAAATACATGTAAATATAACTAATCTACATTAAATACATGTAAATATAACTAATCTATATTAAATACATGTAAATATAACTAATCTATATTAAATACATGTAAATATAACTAATCTATATTAAATACATGTAAATATAACTAATCTATATTAAATACATGTAAATATAACTAATCTATATTAAATACATGTAAATATAACTAATCTACATTAAATACATGTAAATATAACTAATCTATATTAAATACATGTAAATATAACTAATCTATATTAAATACATGTAAATATAACTAATCTACATTAAATACATGTAAATATAACTAATCTATATTAAATACATGTAAATATAACTAATCTATATTAAATACATGTAAATATAACTAATCTATATTAAATACATGTAAATATAACTAATCTACATTAAATACATGTAAATATAAATATTCTACATTAAATACATGTAAATATAAATAATCTATATTAAATACATGTAAATATAACTAATCTATATTAAATACATGTAAATATAACTAATCTATATTAAATACATGTAAATATAACTAATCTATATTAAATACATGTAAATATAACTAATCTACATTAAATACATGTAAATATAAATATTCTACATTAAATACATGTAAATATAACTAATCTATATTAAATACATGTAAATATAACTAATCTACATTAAATACATGTAAATATAACTAATCTACATTAAATACATGTAAATATAACTAATCTACATTTAATATATGTAAATATAACCAATCTATATTAAATACATGTAAATATAACTAATCTACATTAAATACATGTAAATATAACTAATCTATATTAAATACATGTAAATATAACTAATCTATATTAAATACATGTAAATATAACTAATCTATATTAAATACATGTAAATATAACAAATCTACATTTAATACATGTAAATATAACTAATCTATATTAAATACATGTAAATATAACTAATCTATATTAAATACATGTAAATATAACTAATCTATATTCTACATTAAATGCATTAAATATAACTAATCTATATTCTACATTAAATGCATTAAATATAACTAATCTACATGGCGGATGGCCGATTGGTTAGCACGTGCGTGCTGTATCATAAAGCCCGTCATTGAGTCAATTGGCGTGATTTCGAATCCCCGGTTGTACTTGACAAGGAGTAGGGTCGCCTGTCCAGCCTCGTGGGTTTTCTCCGGGTCCTCCGGTTTCCTCCCACTGCTAAAGACCCCCACGCACAAGGGAATTATTGAAATTAAATTAAACCATAATATGTTAGTCCCGAAATGACATAGTTTGTGTCGAGTGGACTTTAAACACCATTTCCTCTTCTCTCGTTTCGTTTTATTTATACTTTCGATGGTGTCTACTACATGAAGATCTGAACATTCTACATTATAAACATGTAAATATAACTAATTTATCAACTCAGTGGTTAGGTCGCGACAAGTATTGTGGTGGTCTTGCGTACTGACTGGGCAAATGTGTGCCATGGGAGATATTTTGCCCTGACAGCGCCACTACGACCTAATATAGTTTCGAATTCCATTTGGCAAGGGTTATTTTACACGTCAACGTGTATACAGGAGCCCGGTTTTGCTCCCACGTTGTACGCACATGCAAACCCTTCGTCCCGCGTCACTGACAATGGAAACCCACACTTAGGAACTTTGTCGGCAAACACCGGGGTTGTACTACCGGGCTCTTTGGTTATTGAGCCAGCGCGTTACTCACTGAGTCAGCGTTGCCTCATCTGAAGAACACTCTGATTAAAATACAGATCTATATTTTTTCGTTTCGTTTTTTTTAAACTTTCGAAGGCCTACACTACATGAAGATCTGACCGGTTTTAGCGATAAGTCGCGTCAGAGATCATACGAGCGGCGCTCTTTTAACTCCATGACGTCAGACATTTGACTACCCACAGTTAGGCAAACACGCCTAAAGCTCGCCGCAACATACCGTTTCGTTGACTAATCCCTCACATTATCCAGAACACGTCAATGATAAAAACTTTCCCAGATCTTAGTGTAGTAAAGACATGTAAGAAAATTTGAACTATAAAAAACGAAACGAAATAGAATCCGATTGACTTAAGAGAGTACTATAACTGTTTATCTGTTTCAGCTGGTCAGATACCGACGTGTAAACCGGGGATACATGATATAGTGTTTAAATATGACAGAGTTAACGTCCAGAAATCTATCATATGTTTCCCCATGTACGAATTTAATTCATCATCCATGTGTTCCGATCCTGATGATTCTCTGACGTATCTAATCGCCCAGGGACCAGCAGAGTTACCGGACCTGTTCTGTCTGGTTGTGGATTATCAGTATTATCAAACTTGTCTTCGAGTCAACGCCACCCACCGTGATAGAATAACCATGACAGAAGCTAGGGTAAGTTTAATTGATGTATACCAAAGCCTTTATTCTAGAAAGTTGTACAGTGTAGGAAGGACTTGAGCTCTTCTTCTGGTTGTGTCAAAGCGTACATTAAACACTAATGGAAGAAGAACGCAAGCCCTCCTCACACAGTGCAACTTTTCATAACATTCGAGAATCAGTTCGGAGAGGGGTTACTCATTGCCTTTATTCTAAAAAGTTGTATACTGTGTGGGGAGGGCTTGAGTTCTTCTGTTAGTATTGTTTAAGAGTATTTAAAACTAAAATTGTGTACATACGGCAAATATTTTCGATAACATCTCGGCAACACACCCGGACAACAAAAATTTGGCCCAGTATACACACGGCAACAGTTTGGCAAGTTAACAACCATTCCTTTCTGGTAGCTGCCATTACGTCTACATCACTTGACTCCAGGTAGATCATGTGATTTATGGCTCATTTTTAATTGGATAAAATTCGGCAACATCATTCGCATCTCTGCACCAAAATTGATCTTGTATTTGTTTCGGCAATGCGAGAGAGAGAAAGAGAACTGTGGTTTAACGTCCACTGAACACAACTGGGTCATTTCGGGACTATTGTTTCGGCAACATTTGGACACAATTAACCCCACAACTTGATTGATGGGGCGCCCATAAGGGCTTGGTCCGTGGGGGTAAACACTATTTCCAAAATCTTCTTGGTAGAGATAGGTAAATGTGCGACATTTGCGACGGTCATTTGTATTACAAGCTTTCAGTGGTTAACATATAGAGCTTATTTACATATTTTTATTGGAGACAAATAAAAGATATTGACTCACGATTTGTTAGAATGAAAGTGTCTAGTTTTATCCTACGTTTGGATGATTTGTGAGAGATAATTTGGACAAAGAGAGTGTTAAAGATGCACACAAGCGTAAATGTACCGTATTTCCTCTAATAAGCGCCCGGGCGCTTATTTTTTCAGCACCCCTTGACCCCCCGGCGCTTATTAGAGGCCCGGCGCTCTTTGGAGACCCGGCGCTTATTTCTTTAATAGCAAATTGTATTTAGGATAAAGCCGTCATTTACCATGGACATTGGGCCGGAGAATCTTTTGAATTACGGCATTTGATCAAAAGCAATCTAATGTCTATTAGAGACCCGGCGCTTATTGGAGGCCCGGCGCTTATTTTCTCAACTACCCTTGACCCCCGGCGCTTATTAGAGGCCCGGCGCTTATTGGAGACCCGGCGCTTATTAGAGGAAATACGGTAAATTCCCATCTATTTTTTTCAGGTAGATGTGTATGCTGAAGAATATTCAGTATTAGAGAGAAAGGCCCGTTTACAGTTGAATATCATCTTCAACAAACCACCGGTTGTTAGCCAACCTATAGTTAGTTGGGTTATTAACTCAGCAGAGTTAATCCCCTTTGATGTCATCAGCGAAGCAGGTGTCACGAGCTCTTTTGATCTTACACCTAGCGTAGTTGGTAAGTTTTACGTTTTCAAGACGGCGTTTGATTTGAACGAATCGAGACATATAGGATAATGGGTTCATTTTGGAATTTGATTCATTATATGGGAGTACAAGTTTGAGCTCTGCGAGAAAATGTAATTAAATATTTAAACAAAAATTGATGTGCCCTAACATTATTATATATCAGTTACCTTGTCAAAAATTGAGCTGGCCTTAGCAAATAGATTTAGCCCAGTATTCTCCTGCGTATTATTTGAGTTCATTTAGTTGTTTAATAAAGAATGGTGCTCCAAGCATGCGATTCGTTTGGATATCAGAAGCACATCTTTTCGCGGTAAGATAGTATTAGTAACATATTCAATGTTGAAATAAATTGACCGCTGAGGGGTGTTTGCAATGTCGAAGACCGTGAATGATATTAAGTGAGAATTCGAGAAAGGGTAGGCCATACCGTTGCTGTCCGGGAAAATTTTCTCCATAGCATAATGCATGTACCTTTTTTTAAATCATACCACCAGTACGACTAGACATTGTTCTTGTCTGGCAGCCAGTACTCCGCAATTGTCAAGGGCACATAAAACACCAAAGCCCGTTCAGTCTTTTATCAGTTCAAGCTTGTTTTTTTTGTTCTAGAAACAACAGGTTCAACAGCATTGGTGCCATCTGTTAATCCCATCGGACACTTGGTTCTTACTCCAGCGACGACCATCTTGGATTTGAAACGATTGCAGGTCATAGTTCAGGTAGGAGATTGACTGGTTCATTATTAAAGATGGATTGTTTCAATGGCACTTATATTAGTAATTAAACTGGAAATACACAGGAACCAATTTCATTGAGCACTAGAATGATTTAAAGGGCCAATCCCGATAATATGTTGGAAAATAAAACTGCTTAATTTTGTGTTAAAATCCCCTACCTTAGGGCCGAGCAACTAACTCAATATATGTGATACCTTTTCATACAACTTAAAGCCGTCGTTCTTCAACTGGAAAAGAAGACTGGTGTCCCAGACTGTATAATGCGGTGTCTTGATAAAACCAGACTTTTATTTTATATATAGAGTAGGCCTACATCTTTATCGCCGATGCGACTCAATATGGCCGATTCATTTATAGTTATGGTATAATTGAATTTGTTTTTTTTAGGTAACTGATGACGGAATACCAAGTTTATCGTCCAATATAACGGTACAGGTTACTGTAGCAACATTGGACTGTCAAACACAGAGGGAAATATCGGTAGATATCCGAGATTTAAACAGTTTGACGTCATCAACGCCAGCTATTACTATTGGTCAGATAGAATGTACGTCATCAACGGGATATCAGCTGGATTACACACTGCTCAACATTCCGCTTGGAGGTAACATTAGTATTTGAAACCTTACTCAGTGAACAGAACCGGATTAAGGTTGTTTTTGTAGGTTTTTTTTTACCACAGAGTAACAATTATTATTACTATTAGTACTGAATATACGGCCAAAATTCTAAGTGTTGACACTAAGACGTGGACTATAGGGGCTGCAGCCCAGTCACCTTCTGCAGTCACCTTCTGGTTGTTGTACACGAGTTCAGTGATTATAGGGGGTGGGGATGACCTAGTGGTCTAGAGTGCCGCCCTTCGACCTCTAGCTGACCGACCACCTCTGACTTACAGCTGTGGTTTCGAGCCTTAGTGTGAGCGTATGTGACATGGAGATAGGGGCGCCTTCTCAACCTCGTGGGTTTCCTCCGGTTACTCCGGTTTCTTCCCACTGCTAAAGACCCCCACGCGCAAGCGAATTATTGAAATACAAATTGAAAACCATACTGTAGTCCCAATATGACATAGTTTCTGTCGAGTGGACGTTAAACCCCATTCCTCTCTCTCTCTTTCTTGAAAAAAACCGAGATCGCACTGTGGAAGAAACGTCATATGTATTTTATTTTTATGTAGGTTTGACAGTAAGTTTATTAGAAGAAGGTGGTATACAAGTTTCACGAACTGGTGAAATCAGTAGTCAAACACAATCCGTGACAGCTACAATTTCAATGCAACGTTTTCCGAGTGTTACTTCTGAGGTGATATTCAATATTAAAACTGGTAAGTTTTTTTATCGCATTTGTTCACTCCCCCGCATTGGATCAACCCGATTTCTTTTTACTTGTCTTTATTACACACGGATCTGAAAGAATTGTTAATTATTAACCGGTGTTCAGGTGAGATGTAATAATAATCGCGTCATTTTACAAGGGTATCAAATTAGGCCTGAGGCCTTTTTCCAATTTGGCCCTTGGCACAGATCGTGCGAATGATTTCGATCATTACTGCAGGAAGAAACCGAAGAACTCGGGGGAAACCTGCCTGATCGGACGGGAGACCGAATATCCCTCTCACTTACAACGATAAAGTTCATGCCCTGAGCTGGGATTGAACCCTCGTTGCATTGGTGAGAAGCCGCCTCTCTATCGCCACGGCTATCCGACCAGCTAAACTAGCACTAAGAACTCTGGGTGACATTCACCGCGATAGAAAAGCAAAAGCAGCAACCCCAAATACACACTTACAACACAGACTCTGACAGGTTTATTGCATAACTAACGCCCGTATGACCCTGGAATTGAATTGACATTGTCATATAAAGCCACTGCCAGGTGTGACTCAGTGTTTGGTTGGTAAATTTGTGTCTTTTCTTACTTATAGGTTATCTCTCCTTGGTCTGGTTTAAACTGACCAATAGAACCTGGGACACGGAATTTATCAACAAAAGCAGCAACAGTTATAGAACTTTGAAAGGAAGTGTTGAAACGGAGGTTAATAATAATAATAATAATAAAAATAATAATAACATCAGCCTTGTTATGCTGGTCAATGAATAATAATTGATTCTCATGATTAACTAACCCCTCCCACACACTAGACAACCTGGAACTGACACATGGTTCAATTTCAATGCAATAATTCGCTTGCGCGTAGCTGTCGTTGGCAGTGGGAGGAAACCGGAGGACCGGGAAAAATCCACGAGGTTGGACAGGCGACTTTACTCCTTGTCGAGTACAATAAGGTAATCGAAACCATACCAGTTGTGACTCAATGCCAGATCTTATGCTACAGCGCACACGAACTAACCGTTTGCCCCCCCCCCCCCCCCCCCGGCAACGTCACAAATTGTAAACTTTATTTGGTGGGGTTTGTAAGATAACCACAAATATGTTATACTCAATGACAGGGTGTGAATTGTTTTGTTTTATGAATTAAAAGGGGGTTGGGATGGCCTAGTGGTCTAGAGTGCCACGCTTCGACCTCTAGCTGGCCGATAACCTCTCGCTTGTGGCTGTGGTTTCGAGCCCCGGTGTGAGCGTATGTGGCATGGAGACAGGGGCGCCTTCTTAACCTCGTGGGTTTCTACCGGGCACCCCGGTTTCCTTCCACTGCTAAAGACCCCTACGCACAAGCGAAATATTGAAAAAAAATTTAACCATATGTTAGTCCCGAAATGACCTAGTTGTTTTGAGTGGACGTTAAACCCCATGTCTCTCTCTCTCTCTCTCTCTCTCTCTCTCTGTCTTTATGAATTAAACCAATATTACTAGTTTTATAGCTCTGGAAACCCGTCACACATATACCAATACACAATACAAACCTACGGACACAGCCACCTCAAACAATAAACGGATCCAGAAGCTAGCCGTATGTCAATTTAAACGTAGACCTTTGCACCAACATCATAACAAAATTTCCAAAATGACACAATGGCCTCTTCAACCGTGATTATTATTGCTGTAGCCGTACAACTGACTCAACAGTGCTCGTCCACATGGCATGCTTACGAATATTGGTTTAGAATCACGACTTGAGCCACCTCATAACAAAATTTCCACAATGGCCTCTTCCACCGTGATTATTATTGCTGTAGTCGTAGTACTACTAACAACTGACCTAACAGTGCTTGCGAATATTGGGTTAGAATATTGAGCCACTTCATATGTTATGCATATGCTTTAAGTATGTTCAGGTATATAATTGCATTGTTACAGATTGTAAAGTTTATCAACGATACTCGAGTTAAGGTTAATGTCATTCAGTTCCGGTAAGTCCTTAATTTTATCAGCTAACGTCTTTTTACAGAAGGTATAAACCTCTCCCCACGCCATCATTCGCTCTCTCCAGCCGTCACTACCCTTTTCCCTTTCCTCGTTTTCACCCTACTCCGCTCATCGTCTGTCCCCAACTCTCTCCGTCCAGTCTGTTCTCTCCCCTACTTCTCCCCTACTCCGCTCTTCGTCTGTCCCCAGCTCTCTCCGTCCAGCCTCTACTCTCCCCTACCTCTCCCCCTACTCCGCTCTACGTCTGTCCCAAGCTCTCTCCTTCCAGCCTCTTCTCTCCCCCTACCTCCCCCCTACTCCGTTCTTCGTCTGTCACCAACTCTCTCCGTCCAGTCTGTTCTCTTCCCCTACCTCTCCCCCTACTCCGCTCTTCGTCTGTAACCTACTCTCTCCGTTCAGCCTCTTCTCTCCCCCTACCTCTCCCCCTACTCCGCTCTTCGTCTGTAACCTACTCTCTCCGTTCAGCCTCTTCTCTCCCCCTACCTCTCCCCCTACTCCGCTCTTCGTCTGTAACCTACTCTCTCCGTCCAGCCTCTTCTCTCCCCCTACCTCTCCCCCTACTCCGCTCTTCGTCTGTCCCCAGCTCTCTCCGTCCAGCCTGTTCTCTCCCTACCTTTTCCCCAACTCCGCTCTTCGTCTGTCCCCAACTCTCTCCGCCCAGCCTCTTCTCTCCCCCTACCTATTCCCTCCTCTACTCTCTACACAGCCCGACCCCCTTTCTCTGAGGGCATGCATCACAATATGAGATGTTTGTTTTTCAGACCCGAGTTTTGGGTTGATGTTTTATTTGAATCAGCTAATGAAGATCTGTTGGATCTGAACAGTAAACTGGTGGTTGATGAAGCTAGAACTGGTTTGATAGAAAGTCTGAACATAAACAACACATCTGTATACAACGTAACGGGAAGTAAGTCTTGTCTATCAATATGGACGTTGGATGGCTGAATGGTATCATAAGGTCTGTCATTGAGTTAGCTGGTGTGGTTTCGATTCCCCGATTGTACGTAGGGGTCTTTAGCAGTGTGAGAGGAAACCGAAGGACACGGAGAAAACCCACGAGTTTGGACAGATGACCCTACCCATTGTCACGTTCAAACAAGGATTCGAAACCATGCCAGTTGACTCAATGTCCTACTAACTTATGGGATTGAATAGCAGATTGTATGATGATATTAACTGCGATAATTAAAACAACTTTAATTTAGTTTCACTGGTTGATGTGATGCCCCCCCCCCTTTATAATGGACTCGGAAGGGTTGCTCCCTCTGTACCCTCCCTGCACACCGCTATTTTTTTTTATTAATATGGCTTCTTGTTGTTTAAAAAGAATATAACTTATACACAGATGCCAATCAGTCATTGTGGCATAAAACGCGTGCGCGTTCATCACAAGGGGTGTCATTGAGTCAACTGGCATGGTTTCGATTTCGCCGGTCCAACTTAGTAGGCTTTCCCCAGGTCTTCCGCTTTCCTCCCACTGCTCAAGACCCCTACGCGCAACTGAATTATGGACACAAAAATGAACCATATGTTAGTGAACGTTAACCCCCATCACTCTCTCTCTCTCTCTCTCTCTCTCCCTCTCCCCCTCTCTCTCATTGTCGCATAACTCTATTATAGGCAGCCATCTATTTAAACCGGAAGTGAATTATGTTACGAACTTTGACACTAGTATCTACTTTTTGGAAGAGACACGAGTAGTTGTTGTATGTTCCGTGTATTCTATCAACCAAGCAATCGGCGATGTTGACGTCGACTGGACTCTAGATGGCGCTACAATTCGACCTCTGGGCTCCTCCAGATTCCAGGTATCTACCCAACAGATGTTACCATGGAGAATAACAAGCACTTTAACAATAAGCACCACCAAGACAATCGATACGGGTAAGTATGTTAGTAATTAGTGTATAAAAAGAAATATTAGAACTAATTGGGTCTGGAGACACTCTGCTTGGTAAATTATCATCAACTTGGCAAAAAAAGTGCCCGAAATCTAATAAAACACTAATTTTCTTTTTTCTTTTAATTGAATACTACGAGTATGGAGTGAAACTGCTTTGTGTGACATTTTTCAAGTATTGGTTAATTATTTTTTTTGAATGCAGCTGCAACAGACTGATTGGATGATTGGAATTCAGGTCGGAGTAGAGTGGGATTTCAGTTTCAAAACCATTGTACAACTTTGATGTTGCTTGACTAGCGTGTTAGAATTGCAGGAATACGCGTTTTCTGAACTTTCGTGGGGAAGTCCCTACACGGTAAGCCCGAAGATATCAGCGCTCGTTGATGGCCGGCGCCACCGTCTATAAACGGGATTTTTTCTGGAATTTCAGCACCCACCCCGCCTATCATCCATTAAGTCATTACGGCTCTTTTAATATTTAATGTCTTGCCTTTTTAAAACTAGAAACCCGGTTCTGGTTAGTATTTGTAATACCTGGAATTGGCGATTCCCTGGAAACCATTTTACATTACTGATTATTCCGATTGATTATATTTGCAGGTGAATTGGCATGTCGTGCAGGTGATGTTGCTGGTCGAATCGCTCAAACAAAAATCCGATTAGAAATTTTATCTCCCCCTGTAGTCCTGATTGTGCCCAATACACCCACTATATTTGTTCAGACGGGCACGGAGATAACTTTGACATGCGACGTCGCAACTCCTGGCGTTACAACATCTTTTACCTGGCAGAGCAGTGCAGACGAAACCACCAGAGCAGGTAAATGGAATTTAAATATGTCATTTGCAAGTATGTTGAGGGAGGGCCCATAGTGAAGACAAGACAACGTCAAGTTTGGCGTGAGGTTTTAAGGATTACCCAGAATTTGATAAAATCAGAGGCTATGAGACAACATTTCTACTCATTTAGGTTAAGAGTTAGAGTGGGGCACTAGGATGTGGAAGAGTTGTTATATTAGCGGCGGGTTGGTTGAAGTGAGGGATTAGTCAATGAAACAGTCTGTCACGGCGAATTCTTGGCGGGTAAACCACTAGAAACGTCACCGCTGATTTATTAATCAATGTCTGACGTTATAGGGTCAAATGCCACTCGCACGATCCCTGACACGACTTTCGAGTACAACCGGTCCGGTCTTTATGTAGTGTAGGGCTGTGGACCATCGAAAGTACAAAAAAAAAACCAAAAACGAAACGCAATATTATAATCAGGTTGCTACTTATATTTCCACTAATCTGTTCACCTTCTCGCTAATCACTTTGTAAATATTTTATATGTATATATATAACATGTGGTATTTATTGTACATGTTTAACAAACACGTTCTTCAGGAAAAAGCATTACACAAACAATCAGTGAAGATACCAGTTTAACTTGTAAAGGTACCAACGAAGCCGGCCAAGGTCAGCCAAAGACAATCACGATCCTCGTCATACCAGGTTTGTCTGCCGTTGTATAGCCTATCATCCAATCGGGATTACATTCCTTAAAGGACTATATTGGTGTCAGCCTTTATTACACTCAATTCTGTTTTCGAATTGTCAGATATCCTCTCACAGTCGTATGTAACAACTTTACATCTACAATGGAATAAGAATCCTCGGTTGTACGTGACAAGGAGTATGGTCGCCTGTCCAACCTCGTGGGTTTTCTCCGGGTCCTCCGGTTTCCTCCCACTGCTAAAGACCCCTATGCGCAAGCGAATTATTGAAATACAATTAAAAACCATATGTTAGTTCCGAGATGACCTAGTTTGTGTCGAGTGGACGTTAAACCCCATATCTCTCTCTCTCTCTCTCTCTCTCTCTCTCTCTCTCTCTCTCAATGGAATTATCAGTGAAATGAAATTCAACCGTTGCTTCAGTCAGTCACTTCCCGTTCTGTGTTAAAATTATATTTGGAATTTGTTTTACCAGTTCTATCATAGATGACACCAATATGACCCTTTCGTAAAGGTTGAATTAAAAGCTTTTGAACAACAAACAAGTAATTTTGGGTCTAAGATTAGCCTTTCTCCTGAAAAAATAACAAATGAAATGATGTTTAATGGCACGTCATTCCTAATTGGGCAATATTGCGTCACAATATGGTGAATTTAACGACAGTGACGCAATAAAAAACAAAATTTTAACAGGTATTCCGGATGAACAGAAAATCAATTTGTTTCCTGCATAAATTTATCAATTTTGGATATGGTTTGTAAAATATGTATATCTATGACATATCAGTCATTTCTTTTTTTCAATAATTTGTTTTAGGTGAAGTAACGTGTCCCACAGAGTCTGATTCTAGAAATACTCCATGGTTACAAACAACACCCGGTTTTACAGCGGAACTCCTATGCCCTACTGGATATACAGGTATATATTGTCAACGATAATCAGTAATTGTTTACTTGTAATAAAGCAGTGTTATTACAATTATATACAAACATTCCGTTCCGCTTTATTTTTGGGATTAATTACTCTACAATTCTTGGTATATATATATAAAGACAGCACAATTGACTATCTCGTTTTAACCAACAATCACATTGATTAAAAGGTTTTGAATATTCCAACATTGATTGGTTGACCAAGGCGTTTACATATATTATGCTGCCATCATTAGCCCAAAATTTGCTTTTCTTGAACGTGTTTTTATATGACAATCGCTCGTCCAATCGATTAAACGGAAAGAAAGAACACCTAGGTTTTCTTTGAATGGCATTTAGTAACTTGGTAGATACATAAACCTACACATACACAAACCACTACTGATTTATTTTGGCGTCGTCTCGAAGAGTATCCTTTCAGCATATCCAAGCTAATACAATTCAACAAAATTTGAATCAACATATATAGACAATATTACAATAACAAGATTGAAACCATACATGACAACAACACGATCAAAAGCCTATGACACAATGGGGTTATGATATACAAAAACTATCTAGGTTGTATTGCTAAATTGTCGGATGTTGGAGAACTCAAGTCTTACTAAATTCAAATCTACTTAATTTATTTTGAATTAGAACCAATAGAACACAAGGACGGTCAAAATACCAAAATAGGAAATCCATTGGGCAAAATCAACAAAATAAAACAACAATTTATGCAAGTGACAAATTACATCGAACGTTATTTTTTTTTTTTTTAAAAAAAAGATTAAAATAAATAAGATTTCTTTTTTAAATTGTAGGAATTGCGACACGTTTCTGTGATTCAGAAGGAAACTGGGAAGAACCTAATTATGATTCATGTGTTCAAGATGGAGTCGTGAAAATACAAAACTCGGTAAATATAGAAATATATAGTTTAAATGTAAACAAGCATTATACAAAAGCTAAATCTGCCTATTACATATCCTTCTTTAGGCCTGAAATGTAATATGAATTATTAATCAACTCTCAATGCCATCGGATATCCCCAATACTAAGTACATTAGAACGGTTCGGCCATATTTTGATTTGATTTAAAAATGGTGAAACGAGGCTAAGCTTCGGTTCTTGCAATTAATGCACACATTCTGTCTCACTGAACCCTTTAATCTCAAGGAACTTCATGTCAAACCTTTAATATCACGGAACCCCATATCCCAGTATCAATAGTAAACACCACCAGGTAATAAGGTCACGCACAGAGGCGTGGTGACCCATGATTGTTCATGTTTATTATTATAATGTTGAAATCTAAAAGGGGAGGGGGTGATGGCTGAATGGTTAATAATAATAATAATAATAATGAGGCCTTTTTCCAATTTGGGCTTTGGCACAGATCGTGCGAATGATTTCGATCATTACTGCAGGAAGAAACCGAAAAACTCGGGGGAAACCTGCCTGATCGGACGGGAGACCGGATATCCCTCTCACTTACAACGATAAAGTTCTTGCCCTGAGCTGGGATTGAACCCTCGTAGCATTGGTGAGAAGCCGCCTCTCTATCGCCACGGCTATCCGACCAGCTTAGCGCGCGATGCATCATAAAGCCTGTCATTGAGCCAACTGGCGTTGTTTCGAATGCCCGGTTGTACGTGCCAAGGAGTAGGGTCGCCTGTCTAATCTCGTGGGTTTTCTCCAGGTCCTCCGGTTTCCTTCCACTGCTAAAGACCCCTACGCCCAAGCGAATTATTGAAATAAAATTAAACCATATGTTAGTCCCGAAATGACCTAGTTTGTATCAAGTGGACATTAAACCCCATTTCCCATTCTCTGAAATCTGAAAAACCATGACACAAAGCTAACTGACCCATCTGAATGCGTTGACAGGGGCTTCACACTAACAGGGTATTCTTAGCAAGTCAGACCCGTCGGAACGATATTGAAATTGGGGGGGGGGGGCTGCGAGCAAAGGTAGCGAAATCCAGGGCGTCCGAATTTTTTTGACACCATGTCTGCCAATAAACGGGATATATACGACCAGTCTGCAAGTTCATGTGAATAAATGCCATGACATAAAGAGTTTAAACAAATAAATTATTTATTGTTTGCTTATTCCTTTCAGATAGCCAAATTAGAGTCAGGAATATTTGTAGCCGAACCGGAAGAGCTGGTTGCTAACTTAACAGACATTGCAGAGCGCCCTCTCGAAAGAAATGAGATAATCACAATGACACGCGCATTATCCGCGCTAACAACAATTAAATCAAATATGAGCTCTACAAGACAACAAGAAAACACGAAACAGTTCGCTATGGTAGGTAGAAGTGTTTTGAATATATGTGTGTACAACCAGTGGCGGAAGGGGTCTGAAAACATTGGTTTTCCAGGAGACAAAGGGGGGGGGGCACCCACACATACAGTTCTATCATATAATTTTTAAAATGAATAAATTATTTTTTTTTAAAGATATGTAAGTTTGAAGTGTACATTTAGATGTTATAATCGATGACAGTGGCAGTTGGTGACCTGATGGAATATACGGCATATTATCTATGTTCCCCAGCTTTCGGAAAATGGCACGTAACACATAACGAAATATTGAAGAACGCAGAATATCGATATGGATCGCCCTCTCACGAATGCCTCTCCCACCCCACTGCTAAAGGTCCCATAGCACAAACGAATTTTAGAAATAAATATAACATGTAGGGAAATGTTCTTATTTTTCTTGTTGCAGCAATCTCTTAATTTGGTTGGTAATCTGGTCGGCTCAAAACATAATCTTACTGGTGTAGATTCGGAGGTATAGTAATATTGCTATTATAATGTAATCAGCGATATAATATTTATTTTATTATGTAATCAGCGTTATAATATATATATTATTTTTTAATCAAATGTTTAGTAATATTTATATTATTATCTAATCAGTTGTTTAGTTACATTATTATGTTATCAGATGTTTGGTAATATTTATATTATTATGTTAGCAGTGGTTTATAGTAATATTTATCTTTTCAAGTAATCACAGGTTTAGTAATATTTGTATATATTATGTAATCATAATTTATATATACAGTAAAATCCTTCAGATTACAGCAAAGTTATCGATCATATTGAAATATTTTAAAATTATGGTGACCTTGACCTGTATGCTGGGGACCTTGACCTGAATGCTGGTGACCTTAACCCCAATGGTGGTGACCTAGATCTTCTGTAGTTAGGAGATCTTCATCTGTTGAATTTGTGTACTTTCAGAATACTAGCGTATCTCTTCTATTGCTTGATACCTTGGATCAGGTTAGTTCGTTGTGGGGAAATAGTTTAACAGAAGGATCATCAGCAACTATTACAACCGATAATATAGGTAAGATAAACATCATTTTTATCATCTTTTACACCTCTAACTCTAATCCCACCTGTACGCGTTTACTTATTAATTACTGTATATTTATTATGTATAATTATTTAATGTGTATACGTATTATATAATATGTATACGTATTACATATGCTTATTACATAATTATATATACATATACACATTGTAAGTATAATAGTATATGTACTATTATACTTGCAATGTATACTTATAACATACATTACGTACCAATATACTATCATGTATACCTATTCTGTATACATATTACATACATTATGTATGAATTTTACATACACTACTTATTTTTTTAATTATATATACTTATAATGTACACTTATTACATACATTTAGCTAAAGCTATTATGTATACTTATTACATACATTACGTATACTTATTACCATATTATTACATACATTACGTATAGTATTGTGTATTCACGTACTTATTACATACATTATGTATACTTATTATACAATGTATACTTATTACATACATTTTGTATGACTTACCATATATTAAATACATTATGCATACAATTATGTATTATATATTAAATTAGTAAAAGAAAATAAATTTTTGTATATAATTTTGAACTATTTTCAAGCTGATTTGCTGGACCCGAAATGTTAAAACATAGGCCATGCGAAAAAGAAAGTATTTGAAGATATGTATTAATGTAATTCTATTTTATTTTAGTTTGCACAGCGGGAAAAACAGACCCGTTTAACATAAGGGACGTCATTTATCCTGTTAACGAATCAACATCTGGTGCCTCGGCAGTATTACCAAGCTCTATCTTTAGATCAGAATCAGGTAAAGGAATTAGTGTCCGGGTCATTCAACAACTGACTGGTCCATCCATGGCGTGATCACCCTCGAATCGAAGTCGCGCCCGGCAAGCACATTGTAGTACACCGCAGACGCTTACATAGAGAGAGAGAAATGGAATTTAACGTCCACTCGACAAATACTAGTTCATTTCGGGACCAACATAGGTTTTAATTTTATTTCAATAATTCGCTTGCGAGTAGGGGTCGTTAGCAGTGGGAAGAAACCGGAAGACCTGGAAAAATCCACGAGGTAGGACAGGCGACCATACTCCTCAGATGCTTACAGGCAATAACAATATTAAATTTTACTGTAGTTAAGAATTAAGTAAAATAAAATGGGGTTTAGCGTCCGGCTTTTCTGCACTTACTGGGCTTATAAAGACGGGTATGCACACCTAAGTGTATTGCGTCGACTACAAGCCTAGGTAAAGGTCCAAACATCACAATGACCTATAATTTTGATTAGAACTGACCTAGTTTGTGTCTAGTGGACTTTCTCGTTTCGTCCTTCCGAGGTTTCAGTATAATACGAAAAAATGGAGTTTAAGATACATTTTTATTTTGTGTTGAAAGGGGCACCAAAGTTAATATCACTTTAATTTTTGGTTATTATTTATAGGACTTAGTGTTTTACTGTAGTAAGATTGATGTTACATAGACGGTTTAAATTGCTTAAAGGAATTTTTATACGCCCACATTTTCATGTGGACGTATTATGTCGTCGCCCCTGTCCGTCTGTCCGTCCGTCCGTCTGTCCGTCCGGACGTCCGGACGTCCGTCCGTCCGGACGTCCGTCCGTCCACAATTGTTTGTGGACTCTCTACAGGTCACAATTCTTGTCGGATTTTAACGAAACTTGAAATATAGGTTTATTCCCAAAAGATCTCGGCTGCTTTCGATATTGGCATGTATCGGATCAAAACTTCATGGATTATGGCCCCTGATTGTACGAAAAATCACGTTTTTAGCTTGTGGACCCTATAGAGGTCATAATTTTGAACCGATTTTGATGAAACTTGACATGCATGTTTATAACCCAAAGATCTTGGTTCCTTTCGATATTTGCGCCTATCGGAACGTAATTTCCTGAATTATGGCCCATGATTGTCCGAAAAATCACCTATTTTAGCTCGTGGTACCTCTGAAGGTCACAATTATTATCCGATTTGAAAAACCGTTCGATTATATCACCGTTACACCCTAAGGAGGGTTGAGTTCAAATTTCGGGACAATCGGACCAAAATTACCATACAAAATGGCCGCCGTTCGTTCGCGAATACTGTTAAAAAATGGTATATCAAGGTTGTGGACCCTGTAGAGATCACAATTTTAATTCGATTTTGATGAAACTTGAAATGCATGGTTATAACCTAAAGATCTTGGTTCCTTTCTATATTTGCGCATATCGGATCGTAACTTCCTGAATTATGGCCCCTGATTATACGCAAAATCACCTTTGTTTAGCTTGTGGTCCCTCTGGAGGTTACAATAATTATCCGATTTAAAAAATCGTTTGTTTATATCACCGTTACACCCTAAGGAAGGTTGAGTTCGAATTTCGGAAAAATTGGACCAAAATTGCCATACAAAATGGCCAACATTCGTACGCGAATATGGTTAAAAAATGGTATATCAAGGTTGTGGACCCTGTAGAGGTCACAATTTTAATTTCGATTTTGATGAAACTTGAAATGCATGGTTATAACCCAAAGATCTTGGTTCCTTTCAATATTTGCGCATATTTGATCGTAACTTTCTGAATTATGGCCCCTGATTATACGCAAAATCGCCTTTGTTTAGCTTGTGGTCCCTCTGGAGGTCACAATTATTATCTGATTAAAAAAATCGTTTCATTATATCACTGTTACGCCCTAAGGAAGGTTGAGTTCCAAGTTCGGAAAAATTGGACCAATATTGCCATACAAAATGGCCGCCATTCGTACGCGAATACTGTTAAAAAATGGTATATCAAGGTTGTGGACCCTGTAGAGGTCACAATTTCAATTCGATTTTGATGAAACTTGAAATGCATGGTTATAACCCGAAGATCTCGGTTCCTTTCGATATTTGCGCATATCGGATCGTAACTTCCTGAATTATGGCCCCTGATTATACGCAAAATCGTCTTTGTTTGTCTTGTGGTCCCTCTGGAGGTCACAATTATTATCCGATTTAAAAAACCGTTCGATTATATCACCGTTACACCCTAAGGAAGGTTGAGTTCGAATTTCCTAAAAATTCGGAACAAAATTGCCATACAAAATGGCCGCCGTGTGTACCGAATACTGTTATAAAATGGTATATCAAGGTTGTTGACCCAGTGTATAGGTCAATATTTTGATTCAATTTTGATGAAACTTGAAATGCATGGTTATTACCCAAAGATCTTGGTTCCTTTCGTTATTTGCACATATCAGATCATAACTTCCTGAATTATGGCCCCTGATTGTCCAAAAAATCGCCTATGGTCCCTCTGGAGGTCACGATTATTATCCGATTTAAAAAAATGCTCCACTCTATCACCTTTACACCATAAGGAAGGTTGTTTGAATTTCAGGGGAATCGGACCATAATTGCCAGACAAAGTGGCCGCCGTTTGTACGCTTATAGTGTTAAAATATGGTATATCAATTTTGTGGACCCAGTATAGGTCACAATTTTAATTCGATTTTGTTGAAACTTGAAATGCATGTTTATAACCTAAAGATCTTGATTCTTTTCGATATTTGCGCATATCAAATTGTAATTTAATGAATTATAGCCTTTGATTGTAGGAAAAATCACTTTCGGTTTTCCTTGTTCTCTATCCATCTCTCGAAACTGTGGGCGTATCCTGCCTGGCAGTGCCAGCTTACTATCTTTTTGTTTTGTAGAATTTGAACCTATCGTATTTTCTTTGATTAAATATCAAAATTTGTCCAGTCTACCTGTAACAGTAAATAGGTGAGTATCAAATAAGTTTATTTAATCTTTTGGAGTATGACAGAGTTATGATGTGAAATGGAGTAGAACCGCCCACATTACAAATATGGTGTTTAAATATGGTGTTTTGATATGTTTGATCCGTAACAATGATTTGAAGAATCAAAACAGGAAAGGAGTTATTGTAGAGTCATACATACGATATTAAAATCAAATGATATTGTCCTTTAATACATTGCATTGGCCGAGAAAATTCAGTGATGCAGGACCGAGGGCCTGACCAGGACAGCTGTCTAATCGTTCGGAGGGGGGCCGGACAACCGAGGTCCCGTGTACACATTGGCGTGCACGTAAACGATCCCTTGGCAGTTGGAATTCGATATAGGAGTAGGCCGTAGTGCCGCTGTCCGGGCAAAATTTCCCTCATAGCACACTTTATTGTATATGCCCGTCTTCCATTAGCCAAGTTCGTAGCGGAACAGGAAGACGTTAAACCCCATTTAATTTCCTTTAATACATGCATGTAATTTTGTTTTTTTTAGTAATTTAACCGGAAATGATACAGGAAGTAAGAGCATCTTTGAGATTAATTCCGATGTTTTAACTGTCAACATTTTCCCTGGCGCTGCTGAGTTCGATTCTAGCAAGTTGAGGTCTGACGTCATCTTTACCTTCTCTCACCTCAATGTAAGAAATCATTTTGTTAAAGAATACAACGTCTTCTGTTGAAATAACAGTTCCATTAACACCCATAGGACCCATTTCCCAAGGCATATGTAAACGTACGGGTGAAAAAACGGATGTAAGGTCATGTCAACACGTTAATTCGGCCATTTAGACGGAGAGAAATAATAAACTACCGAGAACAAATTGCAAAAGAATTTATTTCACTGGAATCTAGTAAAGGGATATCTAAAGGACTCACAACTCAAAATTGTCCGCTGAAACCTTGTAGCGTTTTTCATAATTAGCATAAATCCAAGATGGCCGCCAATTGGACCTTTTTGGCCTCCATATCTTGGAAACAGCTAGTTTTAGAGCAAATGGATGTATATCATTAGATACAAAAGTGATACAAACAAATCGGAATTAAAGGCAATCACCACACCCGCAGGTCATGGTGCCGCGTCATGACGGCATTGGAAACAGCTAGTTTTAGAGCAAATGGATGTTTATTATTAGATACAAAAGTGATACAAACAAATCGGAATTAAAGGCAATCACCACACCCGCAGGTCATGGTGCCACGTCATGACGGCATTGGAAACAGCTAGTTTTAGAGCAAATAGATGTATATCATTAAATACAAAAGTGATACAAACAAATCGGAATTAAAGGCAATCACCACACCCGCAGGTCATGGTGCCACGTCATGACGGCATTGTGACGTTATGACGTCACATTGACGTTATTTTGACGTTAAAACACTTAAAAATCCGGCAGGACTTTGGCTGAACCTGAAATTGTATACAATTTTTTTTATGATTGATTTTAGTAGCCTGTGGTGTCTTGTTTAGGAATCTGCCGGTTGAACCTGCGTCACCCTTGAGTGTTTTGAGAAATTCAAGATGGCGTCCAAGACGGCCGTCATTTCAAATAATCCCCTATACCCCCCCCCCCCAATTCTATTTTGAGTAGGATGATAATTTTGGTGGCTAACCGTATGTTTTTTACGGGGGGGGGGCAAGGAATACACTGAAATCATTCATTAGGTTGTGGGGTTATTTTCGTAGCGTTTTTCATAATTAGCATAAATCCAAGATGGCCGCCAATTGGACTTTCTGGCCTCCATATCTTGGAAACGGCTCGTTTTAGAGCAATAAATGTATTATCATTAGATACAAAAGTAATATCAACGAATCGGAAAAGAAAATTATCACAACGTCAACAAGTCATGGTGGTACTTCCTGACGTCATAGTGACGTCATGACGTCGCACTGTGGTTTTTGACGTCAAAACACTGCTTTGATACCGAATAGGGATCACGGTGGCTAAGTGGATAAGGCGCTGGTTCGCTAGCCTGGAGGTTGAGTGTTCGATCCCTGCATTGGCCGAGAAAGTTCATCTCGATTTTCCGGCGTGATTTCCCCTTGTCAGTGATGCAGAAGGAGGGCCTGACAAGGACAGCTGCCTAGTCGTTCGGATGGGACGAAAAACCGAGGTCCCGTGTACAAATTGGAGTGCACGTAAAAGATCCCTTGGCAGTTGGAATTCGATATAAGAGTAGGCCGTAGCGCCGCTGCCCGGGCAAAATTTCCCTCATTGCACACTGTGGCGTATGCCCGTCTTCAATTAGCCCAGGTACGGTGCTTAGGCGTAGGACGTTAAACCCCATTTCATTCATTCATTTGATACCGAAAAAGCGGGATTGACTTGAGTTCTAATAAGCGGGTTTGTGATCTACTTTGTTTTTGTGACACTGACTGATTGGACTGGAATCCAATCTGGTGATTGGCTTGGAATTCAGTCTTGGTTTTATCCAGATATTTGAAACTTTCTTTTGCTAATTTTGTGAAAAGAGTCGTATTTCGCCATGGATATACATGCATAATTTGCGACAATAACCTAAATAATGGTGGGGATGTTGTCAAGCTCTTGAGATTGGCTTGGAATTCAATCTGGGTTTCCCCAAGATAGTTGAAACTTATTGTTGCTAATTTTGTGAAAAGAGCTGTATTTTGCAATGGATACATGCATAATTGGCAGCAATAATAGTGGTGGGGATGTTGTTAAGGTCTGGTGATTGGCTTGCAATCCAGTCTGGTTTCCCTAAGCTAGTATAACCAAAATATACGGCTGGATGGTTTGGATTGTTCGTATTTGGTTTTTATTTCTACCACTTGTGTCCCCGAGGTAACCTGAAACCCAGTAGCTTTATAGTTCCATGTTGAGTACAAATAACCAAAATATACGGCTGGATGGTTTGGATTGTTCGTACTTGGTTTTTATTTTATTGGAAATTTTTCTAGCCCCTGCGTGTAGCAATGTTAATGTCGTGTTGTTATTCCCAAAGTTTCTTCGTCGAAAACACAGTCATGGACATCGTCGCTACACACCACCCAAGCTTGAAGCACCATTTCACCTGATGCCCTTTTGGAAATTATCCAAGAACCACTAGGGCCACATCATATCCGTACTAAATTATATTCGATTCTTACATACTATTTTGAAATTGCTCAAATCTGAATGTTTGGATTCAAATTGTACTGATCCTGCATCGACTGAATACAGGGCTGTATCTATTGTGCTTGACATTGCCCACCGTCGTTGGGACATTGTGATTGAGTTTGATGCGTATAACGCCACCAACAGTTCTTTTATATAACTGAAATTTGGTAATAAAGGCAGTGATGCTATCGGGTTAGGCCAAATATTACACCACAGCACACATCTCTCTTTACTTCAAAACTCTTCCTGTTCCTAGGATTTTTTATACTTATACTAAACCCATTCCATCCAAAATATTTAATTACAGAAACGCATTATCTAACATCAATGTATAATAATTATATGATAACCCTCTACCATGTTCTTGCTCTACGTCGTCCTTCATTTACCAACCAGCTGGACATGTGTGGCGCCAGGCAGGGTAGACGTACTCTTCCGGACACCTGTTACCACAGTTTGTCGTGTATTTTGTACACGATGAACAGTCCATACGCTGATCACACTATTTTGCCTATACCGTTTTTTTAAGACTTCGAATTTTGTGGTTTGGATTGTTCGTACTTGGTTTTATTTTATTTGACACTGTTTTGTTAATTTTGTGAAAATAGCTGTTTTTCGCCATGGATACGTGCATAATTGCGGCAGTCACCTAAATAATGGTGGGGACATTGTCAACCTTACCACAAAGGTATCAAATCAATAAAGGTAATCAATCAGGCTGCTCAGCTTCACGAGTTGGGCATTTCGGTCATCCCTAATGCTCATGTGCATGTACAGTGCAGACATTTTTTTACTCTTTAGATTGGATTCTGGTCCAGTCAGTCACAAAAACAAACTAGTTCCCAGCCCGCTTATTCGGTACCAAAACAGTTAGTACGGTCGTCAAACCCAATATTTCGAGTGCACCTGGAAATGGTCTACAGAGGTTTTTTTAGGATTGATTTTAGTAGCCTGTGGTGCCATTCTGAACATCTGAGACGCGCTACCTGCGGAGAAGTGATCTCCGAGGCAGTCAATCGACATGTTTTCATATCACGTGGTCTATACGTCGCAAGTCTTGGGGTCAACACACTAACAATAACAATCATGGCTCCACCCTTCCTTGTATTTCTTATGTAATATGTATGAGAGAATTTGAAAAATCAGGCTCTTGCCATAACATTTCGGTAACACAGCTTCACAGTCGTGACCTTCATAACAAGCATGTAATCCATCCACTTGTGTTTCCTTCAAATTTAAGTTTGTAACTACTAACTTCGACTTTGAAAATGTATAGCGTTCCGAAACTTTTCGCTCATGGGCGCTGACATCTTGGAATTTTTTTGTGCTTCGGTCGGGTCTATTTCAGATATACACAATCAATTATTTTAATGTTTTTATCGTCGGGATTGACTAATAGTTAATTTATTTCAGTTCTAAACAAAAATATAAATCTTTATAGCAATTTTAACAAATGGCCAGTCACTGTGTACGTGCGAAAAAAAAGCCAGCTACGTCATAAATTTCGTCATGTTAGTTACGTTTGCTGTGGTGCCTCTTTCGGAATCCGCCGGCTTAACTTCGGTCATCCTTGAGCGTTTTCAGAAATTCAAGATGGTGGCCGGTTCAAATAATCCCCCATAACCCCCATAGTATTCATTCTAGTGTGATAATTACCCCACAACCTAATGAATGATTTCAGTGTATTCCTTTGCCCCCAAAACATACGGTTAGCCACCAAAATTATCATCCTTGTCAAAATAGTATGGGGGGTATAGGGGATTATTTGAAATGACGGCCGTCTTGGAAGCCATCTTGAATTTTTCAAAACACTCAAGGGTGACCCAGGTTCAACCGGGAGATACCTTAACAAGACACCACAGGCTACTAAAATCAACCATAAAAAATTGTAAACAATTCCAGGTTCAGCCAAAGTTCTACCGGACTTTTAAGTGTTTGAACGTCAAAATAACGTCAATGTGACGTCATTACGTCACAATGCCGTCACGACGTGATACCATGACCTGCTGGCGTCGTGATAACCTTTGTTTCCGATGTGTTTGTATCACTTTTGTGTCTAATGATACACATTTATTTGCTCTAAACTGAGCCGTTTCCAAGATATGGAGGCCAAAAAGGTCCAATTGGCGGCCATCTTGGATTTATGCTAATTATGAAAATCGCTACAGGGTTTAAGCGGACAATTTTGAGTTGGGAGTCCTTAAGACATCCCTTTACTAGATTTCAGTGAAATAAATTCTTTTGCAATTTGTTCTCGGTACTTGACAAACAGAAATTATATCTCTCCGTCTAATTTTGTTGTTTGTTCCCTCGCCCTGTCACTAACTGGGCTAATAAAGATAGGTTAATCATTCAGCCCTACTAAATCTTTGAGGGTTTAAAGAAGAGTCATAATTAGTAAAGAATATTCTGTTTCTTGAACAATCGGTCTCAAAAGTTTTTCATTTTGTCATAGAATCGCCACTGTTCTAAATGGTTTCGGATAAACATCACATTTAAAGCCTTTATTTATGGCAGGGGATTTGAGTCAAAAGTCAGTGCTATGTTATGATACGTGTAAATTGGACCAAGGCAAATGTAAATAAACTTATAATACTGATAAATACAAAGTTTTTTTTTATGACGGGTGATTTGAGTCAAAAGTCAGTGCTATGTTGTTAATGCTTTTACATCTCCAATGATGCAAATGTTTAATGTTACGTCGTGTAAATTGAACCAAGGTAAATGTTGAATGTTATGTGTAAATTGAACCAAGGCAAATTAAAAAAAAAAAACCTTGTAAAACCGACAAATACAAAGGTTTTTTTGTTCTCTGCATAAAGAATTAATTCGTGTAAATTGACATCTACTTTTTGTCATTTAACATTTTACAATAGACTTTTCACAGTATCGCTTTGATGATTATAAGTAATGATTCAATGATTGTACAACAATTGTGTTTTCTATTTAAGGAATTATTGGACAGTGCCACTTGTTCCTACTGGGATATTCAAGAAATGTAAGTAAAAGTGGTATATTTTAAAATCAGTCCGCAACAGTAGAAGAAACAAATTTTAATTTGAAATGAGAAGTGGTTTATTCTTCTTAACACTTCCGATAATGATTGAATTAAAAATGGATAATCCAGACCGTGTTTACTATCGTAACAACAGTAACAGTGACACTCAAGACTGATATGTTCTACCAACAGCCCTAAAATCAATCAGAATAAAGTAATTAGACTGCAATTTTCAACATATTCCCTTTTCATTATCTATTTATTAACTATTACAGCAACAGCTGCCAGTTCTTTATCTAAATCATGCAACTTTAATCAAAATATATTTTTTATGATACTAGGAATTGGGATAATGGCGGCTGTGTTGTAATATCCACGAATCAGACGTCAACAACCTGTTCCTGTAATCATCTTACTAACTTTGCTCTGTTGATGAAACCAACATCAACGAATACTAATGAGGTTTGTCATTTCTTACCTCGTTTAGTTATTTATAGATAATTAAAAAAAATCACCGCCCAACAGTAGAACAAGAGGGAGAGAGAGAGAGAGAGGCAGAAATAGGATTTAACGTTCACTCGACACAAACAAGGCCAATTCGGGACTAACATATGGTCTAATTTTAATTCAATAATTCGCTTGCGAGTAGGGTTCTTTGGCAGTGGGAGGAAACCGGGGGATTCGGAGAAAACCCACAAAGTTAGAAAGGTGATCCTACTCCTAGTCACGTACAACCGGAGATTCGAAACCACGCCAGTTGACTTAATGACAGGTTTTATGATCAACGCGCGCACGTGTTAACCATTCGGCCATCCAACCCCACAAATTTGAATAAAAATACCCCCCCTTACATTAGAACCAACTAGACCCTAAGTATAAGTATGGGTCTACTGCTGTTCAACGTCTACTCTCTCAGCTGGCACCAGCTTTTAATCCAGCAGCTCCCCCAATATAACAGCCTATCCAGCCTCTGCTTCTGTTTTAATGAGATCTCCACCCCACCGCTCGTTTAGATATTTCTGTAGTTTTACCATGATATAAAATTTAAGCACAGCAGTGACACCCAATGTTTATCTCTTACTGAAAAGATCAGACAAGAAACCAAATACAACTATGTTTAGTTACATAATGTGCCTGATTATAATATAACAATGTCTATCAAAGCTACTTTCGGTCTCTTTTACTATTAAATACTACTATGACTAATAATGATTTTATACTGTGGCACGGGGAGCATGTAACTGGCTTACTAACCAGGAGTTCCTGGGTTTCTTCCCGGACTGGATCCCGGCGTTACACGGGATTATCCGGTTTGGTAACCCTTTCTCACTGTTGAAATTAGTATAAAAGCGACGCTGTCAGACATTTTCTGTATTCAAGGGCCATATAATGTAAGTAATAGCAGATTCATCACCATCATCATTATCAGATTAATTATATTATTATTACAGGGACATATATTAACACTATCAACTATAACTCTGATAGGATGTACTATATCTATATTCTGTCTCTTGTTGACAGTTTTAACCTATGCTTTTGTCTGGAGGTAAGTCACATACATCTACTATTATTCGTTTTTTTTACTAATCTATCTTCATTTTCATCGTTATTGAGTCCGAAACAGTCATACGGGTCTTGTACACGAAAACAAAACCAAACTGATACTACGTTTCATATGAGGAGTTTGAAGCCACGCTAGGTAGCTAGCCTACAGAGAAAGTTTATCGGGATTTTCCTGAGTGGTTTCACGTAAAAGATCCCTGGGCAGTTGGAAGCATATATAAAAGTTGGCCGTATGATGTATGCCGTCTTTTTAGCCCAGTCGGAGCTGAATAGAAGGACGTTCAAACCTATCTTATTTCATTTTCTACGAGGAGTTATGAGCAGTTCACGTAGCTAAAATTTATTTATTTGCCATGCAGATATTATGTTTTTTATTATATATTTATAGGTACGTGAAGTCAGATAGAGCTATTTTATTAATAAATCTGTGTATAGCTTTAATGATAGCTTTAGTAATATTTTTATTTGGTGTCGACGAAACATCCAACCAGGTAATAGTCTTACTGATTAATATTCCTAACATCAACATGGGAAAAGAAATCTCTATATAATATCATGTTCCTGGGGCAACGACTCTTAGTTTCACAACATCTGGAGTTGCTAGCTTACTTCACAGTTCCCGAACTTATGGCTACATTATCTGCAGACACGTGGACATTAGCGTCCAATCAGAAGTTGTGACATAGCGACCTTCACGGAAACCTTGACATTGAACGAACCTTGAACTTTGGAACTCGATTATCACAGGTATACCATTTAGCTTGAAAGCGCCAGACATGGTATTCCCGACAATCGAGTGAGTGAAGAAAAATACAGGCTATTACGTTAAGACCTTGATAAGATGTGAGTTAATCGAGATCGTGTCTTCTATTGAAGATGATATAATATATTATACTGTTTCAAGAGCTAAATCTGACTATTAACGGTCTTTCTTTAGGCTAGGGGATCACGGTGGCTAAGTGGATAAGGCGCTGGTTCGCTAGCCTGGAGGTCGAGTGTTCGATCCCTGTATTGGCCGAGAAAGTTCATCTCGATTTTCCGGCGTGATTTCCACTTGTCAGTGATGCAGAAGGAGGGCCTGACAAGGACAACTGCCTAGTCGTTCGGATGGGACGAAAAACCGAGGTCCGGTGTACAAATTGGAGTGCACGTAAAAGATCCCTTGGCAGTTGGAATACGATATAAGAGTAGGCCGTAGTGCCGCTGCCCGGGCAAAATTTCCCTCATAGCCCGTCTTCAATTGGCCCAGGCTAGGTGCTTAAGCGTAGGACGTTAAACCCCATTTCATTCATTCATTCATTCATTCTTTAGGCCACTAGATTGGAACGGTTCGGTCATTTAATGGTTTAATTTAAAAATTGGACAAGCGAGTCTAATACTCGAGTCTACCAGTACCACGGTTATGAGCATAAACAATCTTTGCATATATCTTGTCAAAACTACAATCAGTGATAATTTGTGTCAGAATAAAGTAATTTGAATGAAATTTTCAATACATTCTTTTTGCATAATGCATCTTTAAACCGCATTAGGAATTGAGCACATTAAAATAAACACGCCCACTTGACACAAACTAGGTTATTTGGGGTCTGACATACAGTTCAAAAATTTAATCTTGACAATTCGCTTGTGCGTAGGGTTCTTTAGTATTGGGAGGAAAATGAGAATACCTGTGAGGTTGGACAGGCGACCCTACAGCCGGGGAATCGAAACCACGACAGTTGACTTAATGACAGATCTTTTGATGCAGGGCGCACGTGCTAATCATGCGCTCCCCCTTTTAGTCTTGAATATCAACGGGTATAATAAAGGTGGTAACAATTCGGCTACCCCCACCCACCCATAAACAGAGAGAGAGAGAGAGAGAAAAATGGGGTTTAACGTCCACTCAACACAACTAGGTCATTTCGGGACTAACATATGGTTTAATTTTATTTGAATTTTTCGCTTGCGCGTAGGGGTCTTTAGCAGTGGGAGGAAACCAGAGTGCCACATACGCTCACACCAGGGCCCGAAACCACAGCCGCAAGCCAGAGGTGGCCGGCCAGCAAGAGGTCGAAGCGCGACACTCTAGACCACTAGGCCACCCCCACCCATAAAAGATGGTTGACTAAAGGTTGTATTATTGGTATATTTCAGTATGTGTGTAAGGCTGTAGCTGTTGGCCTCCATTATTTCTACCTGGTCGTATTTTTTCTCATGTTGTCTGAAGGTGTTGAAGTACTCGTCAGTATTGTAAAAGTATTTTCAAGTCGATCAAAACTTTGTGAATTACTTGTAATAGGTTGGGGTAAGTAAAAATTCTTACTAAACATTGATACCAATGTGTCTTATTTAATTATTAAATGAGATTCAAAGATAATCCTTATAAGACATATCCAAATAGATTTCACTAAAAATAAACACACGTATGTGGATATACTACTTCTGAAGTTTATTAACGTGGCTTCCAAAGTGATTATTGTACCACATTTGTTTTTAAAATCATATTAATACAATTCAGAAAAATATCCATATAAGTGTGTGTATTTTGTTTAGATTCAATGAATCAGACAATTGGTTACCTGCCTTCTGATCTTTGTGATTCTGATTAAAATACACATCTATATTTCGTTTCGTTTTTTATACTTTCGATGGCCTTGACTACATAAAAATCTGACCAAATGTAGTGGGAGGTCGCGTCAGGGGTCGTACGAGCGACTTTTGGCCCTATCACCTTAGACTTTCTATTAACTAATCAGCGTTTACGTTTCTACTAGGATACCCACAGTTCCGTGCAACGCACGTCAAGAACTCACCGTTTTATTAGCTAATCCCTCACGGCAACAAGAACGCGGGTTATATAACAATTTCTCCAGATCCTAGTGTGGTAATAACAAGTAACACGAAATTTTGAACTATAAAAAAACGAAACGAAATATGATCTGTGTTTTTGTGTTTTAATAAGATTGGATGATTGTGATTATAAGGGATAATCTATTTATTTCTAGGAGTACCTGTTGTAATATTATCTATATCAATGGGTGTTACACAGCTAGAAGGTTATGGAAACCAAGATTTGTAAGTACAAAATAAACCCTGACTAAATCGGGAAGATCTTTAGTATTACTAATCATAACGAACGCATTTTAATGACGATCAACATTATCAAAAACATTATTTACTAATTAAGTAAATGGCGTCTTTAATGTTTGGCCAATTCTCGGCGTTATTACGATTTTGGTTTTTGCATAAGGTTGACAGAAACAAACCGCAAACCGCATTTTCTGTTTTTTTCTTTATGGTTAAATTTGAAATAATATAAATATTAAAGATGCATTGTTAGAATTATATACAGAACTGGTCATTCTTTTCATAATAATTGCAAAATAAATAATTCAAAGTTATTAATATTGAAAATGTCATTCAAATTACTTTATTCAGAGCAAAGTTACAGTGTTGAAGTTTTGACATTGTGTATTATCTTAGCAACGTTACTTGTTAATTAACACTCCATTGCGACCATCTGCGTCATCAATAGTCTAGATAGCTATTTATAGGCCTGTCACGATTAGTAAATGTCTAGATTATAATTTATATAAAATTAATTCAATCTGATTTTAAAAAATACAGATGTCTTTTTTTTGGTTGGTTGAACTGAGTTTTTATTCTGATTTTATATTTTAGTTGTTGGTTATCTGTAAATGGTGGATTAATCTGGGCGTTTATAGCTCCAGCTCTTCTTGTTATTGTGGTAAATATTTGATTAAACTAATACTTTCTTACAAGCTGTAAGGGTTTTAACCGAACAAACGATACCAACAACAATGGTCATCAAATGAGAAAGAATATTATAATAATATCAAACATCTGACAAACAGATTACGAGTTATCAACAGTTTATGACTCATACGATATTTACATAAAAGGCCGACAAACGGCGACAGACGACGAACGCTGTCTTTCCTAGTATTCCGCCATAGCTGTCACACAGTGCAACGTCACGCATGCAGCCTAACAGCTCTTGTGAACCAATAAACAGATTGGAAATCATCCCGCCAACAGCAATGATCAATGAGCCAACGCCCACCAGCCATCGTGGTTCTCTTAAGATCTTGAAGATGTTGGAAAATATATTATTATATATATATGTGTGATTATATTGAGAAAATCGATATTATTATTTTTACAATACACCAGTCCCCTTAAATTCAATTAATTTAAGATACGTTTAAAATTTATCCAAAGTTTCAATGATATTATTGTGTTTGTTTTCTATTTTCAGGTCAATTTTATTATAGTAGTTAAAATCACCCACGCCTTATTACAGACTCGAGTTATGATCAATAAAGATGTGAGAATAAGAGCTAAGTAAGTATAGAATCTTATATAATAATAAGTGTCTGGTCATGTGCATATAATATACCGGGGCTGCACTTATTTAAGCCCATCAGTTATTTAACCGATGGGCTTAATAACGGGCCAAAAAAGTTTTTAAGCCCATGTTTTGATTGTTTCGCTAGTTATTTTGACCTGGGCTTAAATTCGACTAAAATGTTACCCGACGAAAACACGCAAAATCCGTATTTAAGTCCTGGGCTTAAATACGTGCAGTCCTGGTAATGGTTGGAAGGTATCTTGTTCCTCATCAGCAGCGTTTCGACCAACTCTTCTTCAAATTCCAATTGCCAAGGGTTCTTTTTTATGTGCACATTAGCTCTTTGTCCTAAACATACGAATAGACAATATGTTACTTGTCAATTCCGCGGGTGCTAATTATGCGTGGAAGGCCAAAGATCATACCAGTATTTAAACTTGGGAATAGTCGACTACCACTGCCAAGCTGCCGTAAAAGACTGATATGTTTTGATGGGTTTTTATGAACATCTGCCTCTCGGTTGGGGGTGGGTTATTTTTGACGTTTTGATTTTCATTTGGCACATTGTTGGTTTATGTTTTTTAAATTATTGGCTATGTTGTTAATTTCAGAGCTGCTTTAAGAAGTATTTGTATTTTATTACCAATAGTGGGCGTGTCCTGGATATTTGGTATTTTAGCTGTTAATGACGATTTAATAGTATTTGATTATATTTTTACTGTTTTAAACACATTACAAGTAAGTTTTTAGATTATTCTCATTCTTGTTCTCCTTCTTGCGCATCCACTGACGTACTCCAATTATTAATAAGACCTCAAAATACCAAGATGGCGGCGACCAGGTCACGCTCGATTACTGATTTGAATCACAAATTTCAAGATGATGGCGTGGTTCATATATTACCATCGACCTTTCGTACTTGAATTGGAACAAGATGTGTATGGAGCCAAAAATGTTCATATCACTTTAGATTAGTTTTATGGATTGACATAACGAGTACCCGGGAAGACCTCCATTTTTTATACCACCCGAACCACTAGACATATTTGCCTTGTTATGCCTGTAGTTCTATACCTTTGGTCGAGAGAAAGCCGTATGGACAATAAAGGGCAGGACCTTTCAGTTGGTTGAGCCAAAATTAAATGATATTGGGTTTAACGTCCCATTGTTCTTCTCCGATTGGGCTAATGAAGACGGAGGTTAGTGAGCATAGTCACTGAGTCACAGTTTCCACCACTGTAAATTAGACTATATATTATACTATATATATATATAGATTTATATCTATTTTTCAGGGATTGTTTATATTTATTTTTCACTGTATTATAAACAGAAAGGTGAGGAATGTTATTCATAAAAACAAATTTAAAAATTAAAATAATTAAAACAAAAATGGTTAAATTGGTTTTAAATGGTATAAAAAAATCAATAAAGAAATTTTCATTTCGCTTCCAAGTTTTTGTTATGATTTTAAATTTTGTATAATTCAGGTGCGTGATGGATTGGCCAATCGTAGACGTCGATACAGGAGTCGGCACACTGATCTTTCGGCACCAAATACGGTACGTCTGATGTTATTCCTTATTCATGTGATATCAGGAAGTCAGGCCCTTTGATGCTTCCTCTGACTAATGCGGTATACTAGAAAAGTTATTTGACCTATGCTTGTCCGAAGTAATCCCCTAAAAGTTTGTGAACACGGTGCAGGAAAAGGGCAATCTAATTAAAATACAAATCTGTATTTCGTTTCGTGTTTTATACTTTCGATGGCCTACACTGCATGAAATGAAGATCTGACCCGCGGCTTTTGACTCTTTGACGTCAGCCATTGATGAATCAATCACCGTTGATGTTTCTAGTGGTTTACCCACTGTTCCGTGCAGCGCACGCCAAGAACTCACCGTAACAGACTGTTTCATTGGCTAATCCCTCAATTCAACCAGATCCTAGCGTGTATTAATCTGGTGGGGAAAGGGTGTCGATTTTAAAACTTGATGGAGTGATAGTTAATTTGATGTATCATTTTTAGGATCGATTGTATCGAACTAGACTGGCCCAGTCTCTTCTATTTATTTTACATTTCGATTTATATAAAAGTATTAATTTTTAGTAAACCAACACTTTCGTTTCCATTTGTATAAAAAAAAAACTTTGAGTAAACCTGTAACCAGCACCAGAGACTGGACAATTTGCGAACTTCACAATAAAATGGGCGTTCTTGCCATGGTTTTTTTTCCTACCTTATTTGGAATGATTGACAGTTATCAAGCACGCCCGAGTCACGTGACACGAATCATGCGTCTCGACTGGAGTGCAAAGCAATCATGCTGAGACCGTCTGAGGGTTGATGTCACGTTGTTGTTAGGTATGTCGTGATCACGTGCACGACGTCACACGACCTACATAATGCAGGTTGACCTACTATTGCCCAGTCTCTAGAGATTACAGGGTTTTTTCGGTTTTTTTTGGAGAGGACTGGTCAATTTTTGGTGTGTGGAGAAGACTGGCCACCAGTCTAGTATCGAACATGAATTTGTTTTTAATGTAATGTTTATGTTTCAGGATTCTAGACGACGCAAATCTTCTAATGATAATGGTGTCCTGATGTCATTAAGAGATGCTAAAATTTCGGTAAGTTTTCAATTTAGGCCTACATATAACCTCTACTCTCTCGCCATAGGAATATACTCACATTCTATATAAATATAACATCCTCTCGAAAGTTGACTCAATGGCAGGTCTCATAAATACAACGCAAACGTGCTAACCATTCGGCCATCCAACCTCCTTCAGAACTGAAGAAATGCTCTATTAACTTTGTTGATATTACGTAGAAAATAACCGATGATGGACCGGTTGATTTCAAGTTAATGATTCGAGAGATTGTTCATATATTCATTCATGATTATCTTCTTGAAAAATGTACTGTCAACAGTAATATTCTCAAGAATCGACCGCCTGCAATGTTTACGTTATTGACCTACGTGCTTTGCGCATGTGTGTCACAAATTAAAGTAATGCCCTTATGACGACTTCCGGTAAATTGATGTACTGTTTATATTGTAGGACGCACCGAGGCGGCGTAGATCATCAAACGATAACGAGGCCCTTGCGTCATTGAAAGAGGGTAATATTAACGTAAGTTGAATAAATTGATATACAGATGGCCTGACAAGGACAGCTGTCTAGTCGTTCTACCGTGGCCCCGTGTATCCGTGGGTCCTTGGCAGTTGGAAGTCGATGCAAGTCCGGGCAACGTTTCCCTCATAGCACACTGCATGGTGTATAACCGTCTTCATTATCACAGTCGGGGGATCACGGTGGCTAAGGCGCTGGTTCGCTAGCCTGGAGGTTGAGTGTTCGATCCCTGCATTGGCCGAGAAAGTTCATCTCGATTTTCCGGCGTGATTTCCCCTTGTCAGTGATTCAGAAGGAGGGCCTGACAAGGACAGCTGCCTAGTCGTTCGGATGGGACGAAAAACCGAGGTCCCGTGTACAAATTGGAGTGCACGTAAAAGATCCCTTGGCAGTTGGAATTCGATATAAGAGTAGGCCGTAGCGCCGCTGCCCGGGCAAAATTTCCCTCATAGCACACTGTTGGCATATGTCCGTCTTCAATTGGCCCAGGTTAGGTGCTTAAGCGTAGGACGTTAAACCCCATTTCATTCATTCATTATCACAGTCGGTGCTGAAGAGTAGGACTTTAAACCCCATCTCAGTTATTTTCATTTGCCTCTCTCTGAATAAATATAAACAACCCACCCATACAGTCATCTGACCAAGCTATCGATTTATCGGATTTAAGAAAAAAACCGAAGATATTTATCTGTCCCTTCCCCGTTTGCTTTCGTCATAAAAACAATGTTAATTTCTTTGTTTATTATAGTTGTTCTTTTTATTTCCAATAAATGAATAAATCAACAAATACATAAAGAACATTATGCCATTGTATCTATGGTCGGTGTTGTGTTCATTGTTCAATTCCACAGACATTAAAGTTTTCATCATTGCAGTTAACGACATTGAAGTCGAAATAGTTTCATAAACGAATATTGCAATAAATATATTGACTAATTATTATTTGTATATATCTAATTATTACAGCGTGGTTTTGATATTACCCAATATGTAATGGATGGTAAGCAACATTTCTATATATCACCCTATACACAATATTATCAAATATTCGTGAAAGGTTTTTTTTACTCGTATATTGGTTTAACATACATAATGCAAGAGCTAAATCTACCTATTGTAGGACTTCTTTAGACAATGTAACGGGAATTTGCTGATAATTTTAATCAAATTGATTTACACTGACCCGAAATTTAGCGATCAAACTTTTGGCCTAGCCTCGGTCATCATTACTTAATTCGGTACGATAAAAACATAGTCTCGATTATCGATTTTATTATTTAATCATAATAGAAAGTTGAACAGCTAATCCAGTAAAAATCGCATGTTTATGATTGCATCGATAGTTTGTTATGGTCTGGATAAGTTAATAAATGTCTATAAATAATAATTTAGATAATATTTCAGGCCTAAATAAAGACCTGCAATATGCAGGTTTAGCTCTTGCATAATGTAAGTTTATAAAGCACGCACGTTTAGGCATATACATGTTTCTAATTTTGTTCTTGTTATTTTTTTTCAAGACATACGGTCATTGGTATTTCGGTGCTTATATATCTGTTTAGTGATGGATAATGACCGAGGACTGTCCATTAATTAAAACATAGCACCATAGAAATACAAATAATGGACAGTTTTCTAAACGAACAAGCCACAAAATAATGGATATATTCTTAAAACAACATGCACATGCTCCTGAATGTATGTGACAAAACACTCCAGTCATATTTATACTTTAAAAAACGAGACCCACCATGAATATGATTTAACAAATTAATTTATTTTTCAGATTTCCCCAGAAAGCGACCAATAGAAAGACTTCGATATGGTGTAAACTACCCACGCCCCCTACCGGGTTATTTAGACACGTGTCCCGAAATCAGTGAAGGGTATTCAACATTGTCAGGGGGAGACGATCCAACCCCTATCATGCCACAAACAGATTTTCCTAAACACCAATTAAACCAGGTACACACACACAACACTTTCTTCGTTTATATTGGCGCGGGGATCACGTGGCTAAGTGGGTAAGACGCTGGCTCACTAGCTTGGAGGTAGGGTTTTCGATCCCTGCATTGGTCGTGCAAGTTCATCCATATTTTCCGGCGTGGTTTCCCATTGTCAGTGATGCAGGACGGCGTGCATAACAAGAACAGCTGTCTACTCGTTCGGATGGGACGAAAAACCGGGGTCCCGTGTAGGTCGTAGCGCCGCTGCCCGGACAAATTTCCCTCACAACACACTGCATGCTCGTCTTCACTAGCCAAGTAGGACGTTAAACCCCATTTCTTTTCTTTTCGTTTCCTCAGGATTTTCCAGTGTGGTTTACCCTTGTCAATCTGGCAGACCTAGTGGCGACGATGGGATCAAAACCGAGTTCGATAAAGCAGCAATATATTAAAAATAACATACCGGTTTCGACATAAAAGGTGTCTGGTTCATTCTACGGAATTACTCAGCCCGTGCGTTCACTTGTAAAATGTGCAGGATGGAGCACCTAGTCAATAGGATGGACTAAAAACCGAATTCCTATATATGCCCTTGACAGCAAATCAAAAATACCATGTCATTATTCGAAAAAAATGCTCCATAGTTCCTTCATCGGGATTGTACAATTTTTAAATGTGAGACCTAACATATAGAAATATTTAGTAATGTATTTTAAATAATAATTTTCAGGAGTTTTTCCGACCAGCGTTGACGAGAGGCTTCAGTGGGAACAGTGCTGCTGCATATTCTGATCGAAGTGGATCACTCAATTCGGATGACCTGGCAGTGTTTACTGGTTTACCACGACCAAAAATCAGACCGTACACGTGACGAGGACATAACTCGCACTTTCATTTGTGATATGAACTGGTGTTTTATAACCTGAACTATCACTTGTGATATGAACTGGTGTTTTGTGACTTGAACTATCACTTGTGATATGGACTGGTGTTTTATCACTTGTGATATGGACTGGTGTTTTATCACTTGTGATATGGACTGGTGTTTTATCACTTGTGATATGGACTGGTGTTTTATCACTTGTGATATGGACTGGTGTTTTGTGACTTGAACTATCACTTGTGTTATGAACTGGTGTTTTATAACCTGAACTATCACTTGTGATATGAACTGGTGTTTTGTGACCTGAACTATCACTTGTGATATGAACTGGGGTTTATAACCTGAACTATCACTTGTGATATGAACTGGTGTTTTGTGTCGAAAACAACCATTTCAGATATAATAGTATTTTTATATTGCGCAATATCCATGCATGAACATGCTCAAAGTGCAGCCCAAAAGTGATCACAACTGCCATAAAGTGAATGCTTTCTTAAACAAAAAGATTTTAAGTCTGGATCTAAACACAGTAATATTCGGAGAGTTCTTTATATCCAGTGATAGATGGTTTAAACAGTATTTTATTTAGGAGAGCATTAGTATTTACAGTTTATCATTTAAGAGATTACAAGTGAATAGGATGCAATAACAAGCAAGACTGATTATTTAAAACTGTTTCCATGGCAGATTATTCCATTCTCTTGAGGCTGAGTAGGAACATTCGTTTGACCAAAAGATAAATGTAGTGCCTTGATGTGTGATTTTTAAGAGATGTTACACTTAGCCCAGTAGTGATCATTTGACAAAATAAAAACACATACGGTAAATACAAGAATTGTCCAAGAACCAGAATATCGACTGGTGTTTTTTGACTGGAACAACCATTTGTGACATCGAGTGGTGCTTTGTGTCCCGAACTATCGTTTGTAGGCTTATAATATCGAGTGGTGCTTTGTGTCCCGAACTATCGTTTGTGATATCGACTGTTGTTTTCGGACTCAATTAATGTCCACGTGTGAAATCGACTGGCGTTTTGTGATTCGAATGTCCATATGTGATATGGGCTGACGTTTTGTGACTGGAACTTCCACGTGTGATATGGGCTGACGTTTTGTGACTGGAACTTCCACGTGTGATATGGACTGGCGTTTTGTTACTTGAACTTCCACGTGTGATATGGACTGGCGTTTTGTTACTTGAATTTCCACGTGTGATATGGACTGGCGTTTTGTGAATCGAACTGCCGTTTGTGATATCGACTGTTGTTTTTGGACTGGAACTTCCACGTTTGATATGGATTTGCGTTTTGTGATTCGAACTGCCATTTGCGTTAATGACTGGGGTTTTGTGACTGGACCTTCCATTTGTGATAAGGACTGGCGTTTTTGTCACTTGAATTTCCATTTGTAAAATGGACTGGCCTTTTGTGATATAGCAACTTCATCGAGCCCTTCCAACAACAAATCAAAAGAGGTTGTCTGAATTTTAGAGAAGACTTGTTACCTGATGGTATTACCGGGTCATTACCACTCCCATTCGCGCGATATCTACCACGTGACTTGTTACCGATGTTGTTAACGACAACATTAATACCCTTCTTCACATAATTTCTACAAGTGAAACGTATGTGACTCTGATTCGTGTGATTTGTGAAACGACTTTAATAACTACGTTCCATGTGATTTGTGAAATGACGTTTATATTATATGTTCCAAGTGACTTGTAAATAGTTGTAAAATGTATGTTACTATGATCCGCGTGACATGCGAAATGTATGTTACTATGTTCCACGTGACTTATGTGTTACTATATATGTTCCATGTTCCTTATATGTTGCGATGTTCCACGTGACTTGTAAAATGTATGCTATCATGTTCCTCGTGACATGTATGTTACTATAATCCACGTGACTATGTATTACTATGTTCCATGTTCCATGTAAAATATATGCCACGATGTTCCATGTGACCTTGCAATGTACAAATATGTATTATTATCATCTAAAAAATTCAACTATTTCCATGCTTACATAATATCACTTTATTTTAAATTCATTACAAACGTTGCAATCATTGGTTCTCTTTGTACAAAAAAGTTACCCATGTGGGCGTTTTAATTACACAATTATATGTATAGTTAGCGTTGACTAAGCCATATTTCTAGATCCCCACTATTACCATTCGCGCTAAGATTGGAATCGTGGTTTTAATCCTGGTGATTCTAGCTGGTGTCAGGGACGGATTAACCATTAAGCACAATAAGCACATGCTTAGGGCACCAAGGACAGGGGGCACCACATACATTTTCATAGCCGAATTTTCAATGGTGCCCCAGTGTTTAATTAAATAATTCGAGTTGGTCAGACGACTAAAACCTCAATAGTTGCCCGGTTGAAATAGATTTTTGTTTATTTTTCTTTCTCAAGTATCATCTTAAACATCTCTATAAATGTTTGTAGGTATGAGAACTATGTAAATTAATCATAACTTGATCCTCAATTTTATATTTTGAGTGACATATATCAGGGCCTCTAAAAGGCATGATCCGGCCCTGGCTGGTGTTATATCATAAATAGATACATTCCTAAAGCCTAGCGCACACTAGGCGATGACATAGGCGATTTCGGTCGCCGACGATGAAAAATAAAAAATTCGCCTAGTGTGCGCACCTGATCGCAAGCGATGTTTCGTCGCCAGCGATCATCGCCACGATGGTCGCTGATATGATCGGCTAAGTCGTCGCTTCGTCGGCGATCAATCGTCTAGTGTGCATACTGCACACAGCGTTCCACCTACGTCATTACCAAAATGAAACACTGTGCTAAATGGACTCCATTTAAAACGCTCGCGTCATCATTTTGGGGCGGGGCCATGGAGGTGTGGGCTGGACTTATCGAATTTACGTCACTTGTGTTTACACCACAGAATGAAAATAGACCGTAGCACATGTTTTTTGTAAACACAAAGTCAAATTTCAAGTTCTGCCACTCGGCTAAAAACGATATGTGCTATGGGTAATATTGCAATACATTCTATACCATTGTAAACTGTCTTTAAAGTTTCAATGTGTTTATCTTACAAATCAAGGCCAAGATACGCCTAAATTTTTCTTCGCAAATAAAACCGCTTCTGTGAACTTGTCGTCTATGGGGGCCGCCATGTTGAATAATTAGGAGACTTTTTTGTGGTTCGGCTCTTCATCAGTTTGACATCTTTCAAACACACAACGGCTAAATAAACATATTTAATTTCATTCAATATGACAATAGAAGAGAAATAAATACTTCTCAAAACGTCTAAAAGCATACTCGGTGTTATCGACTAAAATCGTCGATGTAGGAATTAAAATGTCGGTTAATTAGGTTAGGGCCTATTCTCAGCCGAAGCTAGCAGTAGATAGGCAGCCTAAGTTTGGGATGTATAGTGTGCTCACCTCGGCGACGAGTTTGACGATAGTCAAGGAACCCAAATCACCTATATAACCAATCATTTGGGGCTATGTGTGTCATGTGATATAAACACAAAATATGGCTTCACAAAACGTGAACGAGACAGTTTGGACAGAAAACAAAGAGGGTTTGTTGACTGATTTGTGGTCGCGGGAGCCGTGCCTGTACGACATTGCATGTCCAGATTATTCAAACAGAGTTGTAAAGACAGGTGCTCTGGAAGAAATTGCAGATAAGTTGGACATATCAGGTAAAATTCGTCGATCTCTGTAGGCCTACATTTCAACCTACCATAGATTGTAGGATACTTTCCCGTTCCCATCCCAACCCCAAAGGGAGGAATGCTGTTGGATTTTGCGGGATCGCCAAAGTCGTCGTGTAGTGTGCGCACCCCACTTAAATTACGACGATATTTGTCACCCAACTCGTCGCTTCAGTTGTCGCATAGTCTGCGCCAGGCTTAACATAACGCATCGCACGACAATGGGGAGAACCTACCATGGAGGGAGAGAGAGAGGGTGGAGAGAGAAAGAGAGAGAGATTGTCTTAACAATCAGTCTGTACTTGGAGGTCTTTATCAGTGGTGCAAAACTTAGGAAAATCCACGTGATCTTTTCTCTTGTCACGTTACTCAATGGCAGACATTACGATCCAGTGGTTATGTGTCGCCTAAAGGACAATATGGTGTCAGTCGTCATAACACATGTGATAGAACTGGTTAAATACATTCCAAATATAATTTGTCATGTTTGTCGTCACTTCCCGTTTATTCAAGTGTGTGTTACATATTTCCCTTAGCAATGATCTCTGTGTTAAAATTATATTCGGAATGTATTTAACCAGTTCTATTACATATGTGATAATGAATGGTACCAATATTGTCCTTTAACAGCACAATGCAATAATTGATCCATACCATGTTGCCATAACGTTATGAATTATTAGTAGTAGCCCATTTTACAATACATAAGATAATAATAAAAATGACGTAATGAAACAGTCATGAAACAATAGAACCTCTTGTAAAAACGTATTCTTTACAATTCGAAAATCAATAACTTTGATTTAATACAATAGTACCATAGAGTTTGTGTACTTCTTAAAAGACTTAAACTCGTTGATAATTCCCACCTAGGGACAACACTTATCTTTAACATAAGCAAAGCCTCTGGGGATAAGTAAGTCGGTTATTTGAAGATTGATATATAATATGAATAATATATTATTATCTTGTTCTAAAGACCATCAGAGCGGGAAGAATAGATCATGCAAAAATGTTTTTCAATTTTTCAATCAATAATAGACTGTTAGTACGTAGTCCACTGTGGATATTATATGAAGCCTATATATGGCGTTTTAAAGGTTATTGAAACATGGCGTTGGGTATGCAGGGGGGGGGGGGCGACTCAGTTTGAGTCGGCATCCCTTTAACATTTTTATCCTTTACCGTGAAACAAAGCGGTGCCTCTTTCCGGTTGTGCTTATATTTTTGGATGTAATAACGTATGTCTGAAAATTAAAATATTGAGGAAAGAAAACCAATATTATGTGGCTAGCGCTTTCAGTTCCATCCGAACATTACCAGGCCTTTAAAATATACTTTTCTGGGCCTACATAGAAAATCAGGCACATCTACATGGGAATCTCACAGATGAAACTGAAACTGAGATCACATTCTACGTCACCCAATCCGCTAAGTGGATTCGTGGTCGTTGTAATCATACAATCCTGGTCGCCTCCTTGTGGTTCTCCTTGGAACCAGTTAATTGAAGCAGAGCCATCCAACCATTCCCAAGTTCCTCTTTCAAAGAAATCAGTTCCACCCAAAAACGTCAAGGGACTGTGCGCTACAATAAAAAATAACAAAAAGTAGGTGAAAATCGACGTGTTGTGAGGCAAGATACAAGACAGGGAGGCGATCGGGAAATACCCGTTATGCCACCGTTAGGGTTAGTTTAGGCTGGCCCGAAGCTCGAAACCCAAATTTAGCCTACAAAGGGGGGGCGAGGAAGATAAATTTCCGACAACAAAAAATCAATGAACGAAGGTCAGAGGGCAGAGCACGAAAATTAGAAGCTGTGAGAGTGAATTTAGGCCTCTATGACATGCAGATGGCGAATGTGTCGGAAAATTAAGAGTTTCCAGCCGACATAAACTATCTTTCGGCCGAATTTGAGAGGATATGTCGTACTAAAACTCTCTCCCGGCGAAAATGCGAGCATAGCTAACCAGCGATTTTTTTCCGACGCAGACAGAAAAATTCCGATAGGAACGGCCATGGGGGGGGGCGGCTCGCCCCCCGGCCCCCCCACTAGCCTGGGGCCTGAGGTTAGGGTTAGGGTACCTTAACCCTCTCAATAAGGGATAGTGGCACGGTGACACAACGATACACTCCCGGGCGATAAACCTATTCCCCTTCCTCTAGGGGTACACAAAAACAATATACTGTAATGGACGCCCCCCTACACACTTGGTGACATCGCTATTCTGCCTCGGCAGAAGAACTTTAGAAATATTTCCACTACTGATGTACCTTCCGTTTTGCCTCCAGCCACAGTAGTGTGTGGTTGGAAAGACTTTATCTGAGAAAGTTTTGTAATCATTTGATTGCAAGGTTTTTGGACTATATCGTCTTTCTTCGCCAATTTGGGAGGTTGGGTGGTTCGAAAGACATTCTCTGAGAATTTTTTTTAATAATTTGATAACTTGACTATATCGTCCTTCTTCGCCAATTTGCGGGTTTGGATGGCACAATGGTTAGCGTGTATGATGGCCCATGGTTATCATAAAGAATGCGTAAAGACTCCCACAAAAATAAAAACTGTAAGAAAATAAAATTACAAAAATAAAAAAAATAGCCGAAAAATAAAATAAAAACTTAGTTAAAAAAAAAAATAAGTAAAATAAAACAAAATAAAATAATTAAATAAAATAAAATAATTAAATAAGATAAAAAATAAATTAAATAAAATAACAATTAAATAAAATAAAAACGAACTTAAAAATTAAACTAAACTAAAAAAAAAAAAAAATGTAAATCAAAAACTGAAATGAACAGAAAATCAAATTAAAAATAAAAAAAAATAATTGAAAACAAAACAAAAAAAATTAAATCGAAAACTAAATCGAAAAGTGAAATGAAAACTAAAATAAGCATGTCTCCACGTGACCCATCGTTATCATTAGCCCATCGGTATCATTCAAACGGAACTGTAATCGAGCTTGCCTCTAACTTGTTGTTGGCGAATAACTCTAATCAAGGTGATATTTTACATCCAGTGAATTGGATGTATATGTTAGCCGCAGTGGCTCAGTGAGTAAGACGCTGGCTTGCTAACCTAAAGATTCCTTGTTCGACTCTTAAGTTGGTTGAGAAAGTTCACTGGTATTTCCCGGCGTGGTTTCTTCTTGTCAGTTGTGCAGGACCGGAGACCTGGCAAGGGACAACACATAGTCGTTCGGACGATACAAAAAACGTGTACACTTTGGCTTGCACTTAAAAGATCCATTGGCAGTTGGAATTCGATATAAGAGTAGGCCGTGGCATCGCTGTCCGGGCAAAGCTTCCCTCAAGGACACTTCAATAGCCCAGTCGGGACAGAACATATAGGCCATTTACGGGTGTAGGGCCTATACAGGCCCAATGTTTAGATGTCTGTGCGATGGAGGGAACAGGAATGGAATGTCAATGAAGAATATAAGAGTTCATTTAACTGGATTATTGGCCTACTTTTTTGTCTACTTTATTTCCATGTACATTTGTATATCATGTCCCACCAAACACGATAAAATCGGCTTCCAAATAAAAGTATGCATAATAAGTATAATGACTCTAGTGAGGTAATGAGGTAAACAAGGCCTTATTTTCTCACTCAAATGTTCCTTTACATTGTGGGGATGGGGGGGTGGATGGCAATGATTAGGGTCGCCTGTCCAACCTTGAGGGTTTTCTCCCGTGTCCTCGGGTTTCCCCCCACTCCTAAAGACCCCTACGCACAATCGAATTATTGAAACAAAATTAAACCATATGTTAGTCCCGAAATAGCCTAGTTTGTGTCGAGTGGACGTTAAAACCCATTTCTCTCTCTCTCCTTCATATGGTACAGGCCTTCACAGGGACCGCACGCGACCGTTTAGCAGTAAACAGTTGCCCAGTAAAGTTGACTGGAGTTCGAAAGTTTTTGGACAACGATTCAATATGACGGTTCCTGAAAGTACAGGGCGAGTGTATAATGAGACCTACGTTCATAGCTGAATAGCCCTGAACCCACATTTTTGTTAATAAATACTTAACAGGTTGAAGTCATTAACAGATTTTGTTCATCAAAACTCGGGATATCAATCATTCCACAGGGTTCTATACTTATGTATATTTGTCCATATTCAACCTTGAGTAGTAGAGCCACACCCATTTTTTGTGTTTATCATCTACAGACCGCAATTTCGAATGGTTCATCTTGGAAATTGGCATTTTTAATATTTATAACATAAGGACTGCAACCATTGATTTTGGTGCATGCGCCGAGGTCTAGGGACACAGCCACGACCTTTTTTCCCCTGCAGATCGCAAATTTTGAATGGATCGTTCTGGAAGTTGGCATATTTAATCTTTATAGCGTAGAGAGCCACGGTGGCTCAGTATGTATGACGTTGTCTCGCTAACCTGCAGGTCCCTTGTTTAACCAATTGGCCGAGAAGTTCATCGGGAGTTTACGGCATGGTTCCCCCTTGTCAGTGGTGTAGGATGGGGGTCTTACAGGGGAGAATGTGTATAGTCGTTCGGATGGGGTGGAAAAACGAAGTACCGTGTACACGTTGGCATGCACGTAATAGATCCCCTGGCATGGAATTCGATATAAAAGTAGGCCGTGCCGCTGTCCGGGCAAAATCTCCCCCATACATAGCACACTGTATGGCGTATGTCCGTCTTCAAAATCCCAGTCGGAGCAGAACAGTGGGGCGTTAAACCCCATTTCATTTCATTTCATTTCATTTCATTTCATTTCATTTCATTTCATTTCATTTCATTTCATTTCATTTCATTTCATTTCATTTCATTTCATTTCTAAATATATAGGTCCGATTCACTGGATGTAAAATATCACCTTGATAGAGCTATTCCCCTACACACCAAGTCAGAGGCGCGTTCGATTCCAGTTCCGTTTGAATGATAACGATGGGCCACCGAGAGTAATGCGTATTTCAGTTTTCATTTCACTTTTCGATTTAGTTTTTAATTTTTTTTTTTAAAGTTTTTTTTAAAGTTTTTTTAAAGTTTTAATTTTTTTTTCATTTTAATTTTCAATTTACTTTTTTTATATCTTTAATAATTTTTTCTTTTCATTTCAGTTTTTGATTTATATTTATTTTATTTTATCAATAATGATTTCAGTTTAATTTAATTTGGTTTTATTTTATGTAATTTACGTTTTTTTTTCGTTTTATTTACTTTTTATTTATTTTTTTTTTGTTTTATTTTATTATTTTTTTCGCTTTATTTATTTTTTGACTAAATTTTATTTTTTTATATTTTTTTAAATTTTTTGTCTACACATTTCTCTATGATAACCATGGGCCACCATAAGCGTGTCATAAAGCCTGTCACTGAGTCAACTTGCGTGGTTTCGAACCTGTTAGATCCTTGACAAAATCGGCCAGCATTTGTAATCTGCTCACAGAATTCCCGATAAACAGATAGCCACCATCATCTTCACATCGTTGCATAGCCTCGCCCCATGTCGTCTTGTCGCTGACACTCATATAGGCCTTGAAACATATGTTGTAGGTTGTATTCCACACATATTCTGGTGGACAGCGGTCTGAAATATTAAACATACATTAATATGCATGAGCTAAATCTGCGATTTGCAGGTCTTTGTTTAGGCCTGAAATAATATCTAAAATCATAATTGGAAATTTTAACTCTTGTTGTCATCGATAGCCTGTAATATTTACTGGATTAGAACCCGGTCTGCTGCTACTGCTGATTAAATCGAAATCGGATAATCGAAACTATGTTTTATCGTACCTTCTTTAGTAATGATGATCGTAAATACGCCCAAAATTAAATCGCTAAATTCACGGTTCCGTGAATTTTCAGCAAAGTCCCTTTACATTATCTAGTTTTATTACAGTGAGACTTGGCGACACTTTATTTAATCTCCAATAATGCATCTTTACGGTTGATGTGTCCAATTCACGCTACGTGTTATGGTAAGCTTATTGTTTTGTTTATTTGGGTGTTCTATTTTAGATCTTTAAGATGTATTATATTCGACCATTCTTGCCATAATAGTTCAAAAATAGGTAATAAAAGTGAATATTATGTCGAAAATTTCAAAACAATTACGTTTTTCTGAGCGATATCATCGATTGTTACGATAATAAACAAAGTCTTGATTATCCATTTAACGTTAATTTTAGTAGAGTTCTGGCAAAGGTGTTAGCGCTAGAGCCGTGTTTGGATACATGGCATGTTATCTGAAAACACCCATTTCATTTCGTAAAGGCAAAAATATATTGAAAAACATGGACGAAATGACGGTATCGGGTATAAGTTCGTGCCTTGGTAACACAAAATAGACACCAATGTCCAAGTTCGTCGAAAAATTGTTCTGTTACTAAGTTTGTATATAAAGGGGATTACCTGCTGATCGCCAATACGTCACCACGCCTTCTTTATTAACCGCAGGTTCCCGTCCTGCCCAAACTCTATTCAAATACAAATAACATTCACTGGGGTTCGCCTTGGGTCGATATGAAAAGGAATCACAATTTGGCGTCCTGGCACATTCTCCGCCACAATCTCTTACTGATAAATTCAGATGCTGACTTAAAAAATTACTCACAAAACGGTCTTTAAACGGAATCATCCTAAAAACTCCGGTACACTGACTAGAAACTCCAAATATACGTAAATGTAACGCGAAAACCATTACAGGTATGGTGAACATTGTTCGCGGAATGACTTCGACTTTTGTTTACCGACGAGATGAACTTGTTTCCTACATATTGGAAATGAAAACTAGATATTAATATTAAATGGTATTACTATAAAACCATACACTGTTAAAAATTGGCGTAATTAAAAACTATAAGCAGTGTAAACTTTACACCACAGCGAGCGTTTTTTAAAAAAAAATGTAATACCTTTCCAAGAGTAACCAACTAAAATAACTACACCTAACAAGTGTAACCGATATTCATGACTACTGAACACCTTAAAAAGGTGTAATTGTGGGGTGTTTTGGATTAGTTACACCACTACCAATGTTATATTGCATTTACACCAAAGGGTGTAACTATTATTGGAGAATAAATCATAGAATATCGTTATGTTTACACCGTTTATTGGGTTACAAAAGTATAATCGATATTCATGAGTACTGAACACCAGGATAGCTGTAGCCGCTCAAGGGTGTTTGCGATGAGATACACCTCTTCAGGCGTTTTATTGCATTTACACCAACAGGTGTAATTATTTTAGGGTAACATTCCTCCGAATAATTTTGTCAATTCTACACTGTATCTTGCGTTGCAAAAGTCTATGAGTTTTTGTTTGTTAAATATAGCGTTAAATGCCCTAGTAAAACAAGTATAACTCATTTTAGAGTGTTTACTCATAACGATTAAAGTTTTATCTTGTATACACTTTAATACGTGTAAATGTTTCAAAATATTACCAGGTACAATATCTTAATTAATTATTCCTAATTCAGGTGAGGTTCCCAAATGAATAAACCACATTATTAAGCTAAGTTGTAAGGTTATGCGTATTGATTTTTCTTTATGATTTATATTCATTGTAAATTGATACAGATTGTCTAATTGTCCAATAGAAGTTGAATTTGGATCTGTCTGGTGGGTATTTTTCACGTGTGTAACATTACACTGTCTGAGTACATCAGGCAGGTTACACTACCGGAAGTGGAAACTAGTTTCCTCCTGAATTGGTGTAATGTTCTACAGTAGTTGGGTGTTATCGGTTTACACCACTAAACATAGGCGTACGGGACCAAACTTGTTTGGGGGGGCCATCATATTTTCCCGACAAAATATATTTCTTTAGAATCCGCGGACGTCCGCCCGCGAGCGCCGCAGGCGCGAAGCACTCGACGGGGGGTATCGAAAATTTTGAAAACCAGACGGCCGTAGACGCGTTTTCCAGCATTTCGAATACTTTCTAGTAATTTGGAGTGGGTAGTAAATTATGTCAGTTGCTGCATAAGAATTGGTGAAAAATCATCTTTAAAGTACAAACTCTATGACTACGAAAACATGAACAAGTCGAGCGCGAAGCACTCGACGGGGGGTATCGAAAATTTTGAAAACCAGACGGCCGTAGACGCGTTTTCCAGGCATTTCGAATACTTTCTAGTACTTTGGAGTGGGTAGTAAATTATGTCAGTTGCGGCATAAAAACTGGTGAAAAATCATCTTTAGAATACAAACTCTATTACTACGAAAACATGAACAAGTCGAACGATTTACTTTTGCCACATTTTTCATTTTATGAGACTCAGATGTATAGAAGACTTGTATCTTTATCTACTTTTAATATATGAATGACCATTTTAAAAGAGTTCAAATTTACAATCTATATATATTTCGTATTACGATTTACTTTTGCCACGTTTTTCATTATATGACAGTTCACATTTTTTATCCATATTTAAGATAGTTAGATCTAGAATAAAGATAGAAGACTTTTTGAACTTTTTATATACTTTTAATATGTAAATGACTATTTTAGTTCAAGTTTATTTACATCTAGTAATATTAAACCAAAAGAAGAACAAGTCAAACGATTATCAGTAGATGCGCTATCAGTAGAATCGTTATCCGGATTTTGATGGTTCGTAGCAGAAAAAAAATGACGATAACGTTTTCTGATTACTCTCTAATTTCCTAGTGAATTTAATGTCAGATGTGTTGTGACCATGCTTTCTCTTGCAATGCAATTTAAAGTGCCCTTCGCCATTATCTGTTGGCAGGACGTACATTTTATTTCACCGCCATGATCTTCCTTTCGGTTATTTGACTGTGACTCCATAGTAGATACGTTTCCTTCAATTTTCACGGCAGTATTGCGGCAGTATTGCGGAAAAGTTTTAAATCTTCAATACTGATTTTAGTACTGCTAAAGCATTAGTAATCTTCTATATGCTAGCAGTATTTAAATCAGTACTGAAAATAGTTTTGATTTTTTTTTTATCGAATTGATATTGAATATCAGCAATAGAAAGTGTACACTCATACCATTGGAGTTCTATAAGCGGTGCGTCCGCCCTGACAACAAATTAAATATGGACTGTACTTCGATTCAATTCCAACAGTTTTGACAACAAACAGTTTTTACAAATTTTGACAGTTTTCTCACCAAGTGTCCCTTGATTGTATAAACACGGTACCGCTACAACTAACTTGACAAAAACGCGCGAGAACTTAATTCATAGAAATTGGTTAGTTTAACAAAGTCATAGAAAATTGAAAATGAGATTAATGAGTTACTATAAGACGATGGGCAAAATTTACAATTATCTTGTACTGTAACCGAATCCATTAATCAATCGACGACACTTTTTTGAGTTTGTCATAATATACAGGAACACAGTATTCAAGAACCGAGAAAGGTCATGCGTGCGTGCTAGTTTTATTCAGATGGCGTACGTGTTCTTCATTGACTAGCCTGCTTTCTTTACGCTTCTATATTATTAAAAATATTCAAAACCCGACAGACGGCGCGACGCTTCCCGACAAACTCAGCATTCATTCCCGAAAAGACCATAGCCTTCCCCGACAAGGACATACCCCTACCCCCAGTGCCGTAACTAGGGATAAATTTCTGGGGGGGTATCCAAATGCCGATTTTACCGACGGGTCGATCAATAGAAAAATGTGCTATTTTACATAGCTTTTTAAAAGCGGGTTAGATATAATGACTACACTTTCCAGGGGCGGATCCAGAAAATTACGAAACGGGGGCGTACTTTGAGGGCGAAGCTCGAAATATGAGCTTCGCAGGCGCGAAGCAGCTGAGGGGGGTCTGGGGGTCCACCGCCAGAATTTTTTTAAAGACAAGACTCCATATAGGCGATTTCCTGGCATCTGATCTTCAAATATTAAACACAACTCCCACCCTATTTTCAGTGTTTTTTGTCTGAAAAATCATCAGGAACAGATCGGTAGCCTACTGCCTGAAGAATTTCTGAAAAAAAGTCCGAATGAAGGAAAGGCACGCGGTTTGAAGTATTTATGAAACAAGGTTGAAAAGATTAGCGTGTTGTTTTTTTTAGAATCTGGTCAAGCTGATGCAGAAATCATGCTGCTCACAGAATTTTACCTGTCCCTTAAGTGAGCCCTTAGAATGCATATATATTCTAAGGGCTCGCTTACCAAGGGGCAGTTAGATGACAGGTAAAATTCTGTGAGGTAATGTATATCCATGATCGGCAAATTTGGTTAGGTACCATTTAGCCTACGTATATAAGTAACTGCGGAGGGTCTGGGGGTCCTCCCCCAGAAGTTTTTAAAAGATAAGACTCTATATATGAGATTTCCTGGCATCTGATCTTCAAATATTAAACACAACTCCCACCCTATTTTCAGTGTTTTTTGTCGATACAATTTTTTTTACAGCTTGCCGCCCCCCCCTCCCGTGGATCCGCGCCTGCTTTCAAGGATTCTAGTTCATATAAGATTTATTTAGAATTCAGAGCAGTTCCATACAGGGATGTTTTGGTGAATTTAGAAATTCGAAAGTTCGGTAATGAAAGAAACAGTGTAATACCGAAGAATCTGGTCGGTAAATCATGATTCAAATATTTGCTATATAACTCTTGAAATTTACCGACTGGTGGTTTCGAAATATCTGTAACGAAACAGTGTAATAGCGAAGAATCCGGTCGGTAAATCATGATACACATGTTTGCTATATATCTCCTGAAATTTTCCGACTGACGGTTTCGAAATTCCTGTTATATAATTATAGAACACTGTAATCTGGTCGGTAAATCATGATACAAATATTTGCTATATAACTCTTGAAATTTACCGACTGACGGTTTCGAAATTTCTGTAACGAAACAGTGTAATACCGAAGAATCTGGTCGGTAAATCATGATACAAATATTTGCTATATAACTCTTGAAATTTACCGACTGACGGTTTCAAAATTTCTGTAACGAAACAGTGTAATACCGAAGAATCTGGTCGGTAAATCATGATAAAAACATTTGCTATATAACTTTTTAAATTTACCGACTGACAGTTTCAATTTACCGACAAACACGAGAATTTACCGACTGAATGCAAAATAGTGGGGGGGTACATACACCCCCATACCCCCCCGGTAGTTACGCCTCTGCCTACCCCACCTCATTTTCAAAAACTCCTCGAATAATGACCGATCTCACAATTCTGAGCTCTTTTCAGATTTCTATTTTTTTTTCATGAAAATATTTGGGGGGCCAGGGCCCCCCGGCCCCCCCGCCTCGTACGCCTATGCCACTAAAGGCCAGGAGTTATCCCTATTTAGCTGCAACCCGAATTTGTGTAAACTATCTCAATTTTTAACTGTGTATTAACACAATGTTATTGATAATCACGCGGTACTATTCCCATGATATTAATAATAATTTAACATTAGCCGCGATAACGGGTTCTGAAAGGAAATCTGCACGTGACATGGATGAAATGAGGCGTTACTCGTTGATTTGGTTCTTCAATCTGGAATAACAGAAAAAAAAACACACTAATAAGCCTATAATATTAAAACAGTAAAACAATACTACAAGAATAGGAGCATCTATAACCGTATTTTAGTGTGATGCTACAATAGTCAATCAATAGACTTTAATTAAATCATAATGAAACCAGATTTGACGGCTTAAGCCCAACTTGGCAACTTTTTATATTAGGACGTTGGAGATTCCATATGTTTCAACTCATTTGTGGAATCTTATCATCCACCAACACGCTCGCCAGCCCCGTTGCCAGCAGTTGGCGATCATCATGTGGTGTATTGATTTTCTGATTTTATTATATATACATTATATATTATTAGTTTTGCTTTGATATCTATCTCCCACATGTTTATTGTTCAGAGTTCGCTTGAGAACGACTTTCTGGGCTGGGAAACACGTTTGCGGTCGTCCAATTTTCTTAATTTTCCGGGTGAGAACCCCGCTACACCCTCCTTCATCTGCGGGGGAGACCCCCCACCCCTTAAAAAAACACCACCCCTCCGTTGAAAGTTCTATCCTGGGTTCGAAACGAAGTTTAAAGTCGTCAAAATGTTCAGAGGGTGTATCCCGGTACCAACCTTCGTCTGCGGAGAGAGAACCCCCGCCCCTAAACAGTTCACTCTTCCTCCGCAGAATGGGCACGGGCCTGGCGGTCGCTGGTAAGCATAGGGATTATATTCTATATATGACTAGCTTGGGTCATAAACCAGGAAAAGGGAGAGAAATGGGGATTAACGTCTACTCGACACAAACTAGGTTATTTTTGGACTAACTTATGGTCTCATTTTATTTCAATAATTCTCTTACGCGTAGGGGTCTTTAGCAACGGGAGGAAACCGGAGGACCCGGAAACCCCCCCACCAGGTTGGACAGGCGATCTTACTCCTTGTTGCGTACAACCAGGGATTCGAAACCACGCCAGTTGACTCAATGACAAAACCTTATCATACAGCGCGCGCACGTGCTCACCATTCGGCCTCCAGCCCCCTCCCCTAAGTTCTACGAACCTGCAAAATTATAGCAAATATGATGGAACAAAATTTGTGAACAAATGAATCGCGGTTTACAGTACTCAATGTTGTATTGTTTGTTTTTTGGGGGTTTTTTTTGACACTATGGGCCACGTATGGGCATGACTGACTAAAGAATAAACTCGAGTTGAATGAAGACTGGCATACGCTAAGAGCTGCTCTATGACGAATATTTTTCTTTAACCCGAAATTGATAAAGCACTCCATTCAAAATATTTTTATTTCTTTCGTTATTAAAATATACGACCTTAAAGAATTAAAATTGCTAATTACTATTTCAATTATTATTCTCGCCTTTGCATGTCAAGTAATTTCCGCACATAGGGCAATACAGTTGCCGAAACAAGTGAATTGTTTACACTCATTTAGAGAAGCAAAGTGTTATCTTTTTTTTAATAATCCATACTACGATCACGATTTATATATAGATTATCTACTACCTACATAATCAAATTTCCCGTTATTTTATAGGTATCGGACCAACTCCGGCCCACATGTAAAAATTGTCAATTATTCTACAGAATTGTTTATATTTTTTTTATTAATGTTTAATATGCTCATCAACATTATCACATTTCAACCCCATTTTAGGCATTGGAATCTAAATATCTCAGACGGGCCCTACAAGCTGTTCTCATAGAACGTGGTGTCCTAACTTATGTCTGTTGGTGATACTTATTCTTAAACCACCAGACTAACTGTTTTTCTTTCTCTTTATCAGAAGTTGACTAGAAGATGGTACTAAATAAATGATTAAAGCTCCAAAACTATACAAACCACGTCAACAGGAATTTTAACAATATGGGACAGGACGGGAAGCACATACAGACATATTTTTGGGGACTGGGTGGGTGCACTTTGTACCCGGGACCAAAATGTATATACCGTCACATGAGGGACATGTCGCTAGAAAAATATGACTGTGTTTTTCTCCAAATCGGAGGAAATGACATCCGGTTGGGAGGAACTAAAGTTAATAGAGTTAGTACATTTTCTAGTAAATGTTAAAGGAATAAAACATATAATTATCGGACAGCTAGAAGAGCAGAACCATTACCAGGCTCGAAGACTATACAGGCCATATCAACAGGAATTATAAAAACATGGGGCTGGACGGGACGCACATGCAGACATATTTTGGGGGACTGGGTGGGTGCACTTTGTACCCGGGAACCAAATGTATACACCGTCACATTATGGTACTAAATGTAATGGTTTTTGGGCCATTCTTATATTACAAGGCTCCAAAACTATACAAACCACGCCAACAGGAATTTTAACAATATGGGACAGGACGGGACGCACATACCCAGTGGGCACACGACGTTGTGACAACGTTGTTTAGAGGTTGTATCACAACGTGGGAAATAGGTCGGCTGTAGGTTGTTTTGCAACAAACTCTTACGTTGTGACAACGTTGTGACAACGTTGTACGGACGTCAAAGCAACGTTGTTACAACGTTGTGTGGTGGTTGACGAAAAGTTATCACGACGTTGTGTGGTGGTTGGCGGAAAGTTGTCACGACGTCAGAATTGGTTGTTTTGAGGTTGTATAAATCCCAGTATAAGCCCCACCCGACCCCCTACAGTTCTGCCGCCACTCGACAAATGAAAACGGGAATATGTGGACGGACATGATGGAAGTTAAATTAGGTGTGTGTGCGGGGAAGGGGGGGGGGGTAAATGACGGACAGATTTGGGCAACTGACATAGTGAAACTATACGCGAAGTTTCACCACTCTCTCTCAATTAGAATCAAAGTTATCGTGCCCCATCACAACCAATCTATATAGTTGCTTCTTTCTGATATATAAAATCGGTACATCGATTGATAGAACAGTGAGTCATAGAAAAGTACGTAGTTTCAAAACATCCGATTCAAACGACTATTGCAGTCAATATTAATGCTAGAGTCATATAACTTTGCAGTAATAATAATAATAATAATAATGATAATAATAAAACTGATTTTATTTAAGAAGGGTTGATTATTAGGCTATAATAAATATCGTTTCTAAAATCCTGCCCTTCGTAGAAAATATAATACAAAATAAATTAAACAACACACCACAATAATTTACAATAGTGACCCGCATATACATATACTTGTTGTATATGTATATGCGGGTCACATGACAGAAAGTTTGAATACATATATAACATGTATTTACAAATATACAATATATACATGCTTATAATATAGAGATATGAAGAACGCATATCATAGGAGATAAGCTATAGGCTTAAATGCCCGACATATTTTGACATAGTGAAACTATACGCGAAGTACACCACCCTCACTCAATTAGAATCAAAGTTATCGTGTCCCATCTGATATATAAAATCGGTACATCGATTGATAGAACAGTGGGTCATATAACAGTACGTAGTTTCAAAACATCCGATTCAAACGACTATATTGCAGTGAATATTAATGCTATAGAGTCATATAACTTTGCAGTAATAATAATAATAATGATAAGTATGACTTTATTTAAGAAGGGTTGAAGATTAGGCTTTCTAACATCCTACCCTTCGTAGAACATAAAATGTGACCATCCAGTACAAAACAGTACACTTGGGTCCAATTGAAGAAATGGTGATAATGGTGTCAAATGAAAGAGTATAAAAACCTTTTTTCATTGGTACCAGAATTCTAAGAATCATATAAAAATTGGCAGAGATATGGGAGTTTTAAGTTTTTATACTCTTTAATTTGACATCATTATCTCCATTTCTTCAATTTGACCCAAGTGTACTGTTTTGTACTGGAGGGTCACAAATACAAAAGAAATAGCAAATAAATTAAACAACACACCAATAATTTACAATAGAGGGGAAAAAATATACAAATCAGTTAAAATATTAATTTGAGTATGCGGGTCATATAACAGAATATAAGATATAACATGTATTTTATACAAATTTTATACAATATAATAACTTTATTAGAATTCTAAGGAAACGAAAGTATAGGGAAACAGTTCAATACCGAATACTATGGGATGATAATATTGACGAAATCTACCGTAAAAATTTCAATAATAACTAGACCTGCAAGCAGCACTGAGCCGGCTTTCAGAAATCAGACAGGAATAGCCCATTCATCAAGCTACCAAACGATACTTTAATTGTTTTGATTCAGTGACACCCAGCTGAGAAACCGCGATTTTTGCAAGAGGACCATATTTTTACTGACATTACTGTATTTTCTTTTCTTTTTTAAAACTTTTTTTGTGTTTTTTTCCCCAAATATCTGACATTTGTTCGACTACTTCCGTTTGTTTTATCATTGTCGGGATAGCTTTAACAAGTTGATTAGATACTTAAGTTTCTGTCCCAGAAGTGTCATAAACATCTATTCAGTAGTTTTTTGTATAAAAGATAAATAAAAGAACATTTTCAATAATTAAACGATTTTCAACCTTTTACAAAGATTGAGTCCATTTTTGGACCCCTTATATTATTTCAAACCTTTTCCTTATGGATTCACGTCACAGATCAGCGACATGACTCTGCGTTAAAAAGTTTTAGAGGAATCGTAGGTGTCGTTATCGAGAAAAAAGGCGTCTAAAAAGGTTCCAAAAACGAAAAATACTAGAATTTCCGCGTACAATAATTTATTTTTTAACCATCGAAATCGTACCATTGGGATGCCATATTATAGTCCATTAATGAGGTTATCCAAAGACACTTTACTTCTTTTGGTCTAGTAATATCTGACCGAGAAATGTAGCTTTTCACAACAGAGCACATTTTTTTAACCTTTTTTTTTTCTTTTTATACGCCCACATTGAAAGTGGTCGTATATTGTCGTGGACGCTCTAGAGGCTAAAGTTAATATCAAATTGACTTTAAATTTATACACAGTGTTTAAGGTCATGAGACGAAGAAGTTTGATGATTTTAAGCGATTTCCTATAATTACTGTCAGAGTTATGGCCCTTGATCACTTCAAAAAATCTTGTGGACGCTCTAAAGGCTAAAGTAATAACCGATTGACTTTAAATTTATACACAGTGTTTAAGGTCTTAAGATGAAGAATCCTACTGATTTTCAGCAATTTCCGATAATTACTGTCACAGTTATGGCCCTTGACCACTTCAAATAAAATTGTGGACGCTCTAGAGGCTAAAGTTAGTAACCGATTGACTTTAAATTTATACACAGAGTTTAAGGTCATGAAACGAAGAAGCCTATTGATCTTTAGCAATTTTCAATAATTACTGTCAGAGTTATGGCCCTTACTCACTTAAAAAATCCTTGTGGATGCTAGAGGCCAAAGTTAATATCCGATTGACTTAAATTTATACACAGTGTTTAAGGTCATGAGACGAAGAACCCTATTGATTTTCAGCAATTTCCGATAATTACTGTCACAGTTATGGCCCTTGACCACTTCAAAAAAAAATTGTGGACGCTCTAGAGGCTAAAGTTAGTAACCGATTGACTTTAAATTTATACACAGAGTTTAAGGTCATGAAACGAAGAAGCCTATTGATCTTTAGCAATTTTCAATAATTACTGTCAGAGTTATGGCCCTTACTCACTTAAAAAATCCTTGTGGATGCTAGAGGCCAAAGTTAATATCCGATTGACTTAAATTTATACACAGTGTTTAAGGTCATGAGACGAAGAACCCTATTGATTTTCAGCGATTTCCGATAATTACTGTCAGTTATGGCCCTTGACCACTTCAAAAAAAAATTGTGGACGCTCTAGAGGCTAAAGTTAGTAACCGATTGACTTTAAATTTATACACAGAGTTTAAGGTCATGAAACGAAGAAGCCTATTGATCTTTAGCAATTTTCAATAATTACTGTCAGAGTTATGGCCCTTACTCACTTAAAAAATCCTTGTGGATGCTAGAGGCCAAAGTTAATATCCGATTGACTTAAATTTATACACAGTGTTTAAGGTCATGAGACGAAGAACCCTATTGATTTTCAGCGATTTCCGATAATTACTGTCAGTTATGGCCCTTGATCACTTCAAAAAATATTGTAGACGCTCTACATGCTAAAGTTGATAACCGATTGACTTTAAATTTATACACAGTGTTTAAGGTCACAAGATGGAGAATCCCATTGATTTTCAGCAATTTCCGATAATTACTGTCAGAGTTATGTCCCTTGATCACTTCAAAAAATCTTTGGACGCACTAGAGACTAAACTTAATAACCGATTGACTTTAAATTTATACACAGAGTTTAAGGTCATGAAACGAAGAAGCCTATTGATCTTTAGCAATTTTCAATAATTACTGTCAGAGTTATGGCCCTTGCTCACTTAAAAAAATCCTTGTGGATGCTAGAGGCCAAAGTTAATATCCGATTGATTTAAATTTGTACACAGTGTTTAAGGTCATGAGACGAAAAGCCCTATTGATTTTCATCGATTTCCGATAATTACTGTCAGTTATGGCCCTTGATCACTTCAAAAAATCTTGTAGGCGCTCTAGAGGCTAAAGTTAATAACCGATTGACTTTAAATTTTTACACAGTGTTTAAGGTCGTAAAACGAAGAAGCCTATTGAGTTTTAGCGATTTCCGATAATTACTGTCGGTTATGGCCCTTGCTCACTTCAAAATTTCTTGTTGACGCTCTAGAGGCCAAAGTTAATATCCGATTGACTTTAATCTAATAATGAGTTGTTACTCATGAGTTGTTAACTTTCGAGATACAGGCGTCCAAAATCTCTCCAAATCAGAAAAAACATGATTTTCAGCGTGTCATATTTGGCGGCTTGGTCATAGTATCCGTATAAATTGGGTATCATACGATAGAAAAATTCTCGTGCTTCCCAACGATATCTTAATCGTTTAAATCTGTTGATATCGGACGGAGAAATAACGTGTTTCCATAAAGCACTCATTTTTTACGTTTTTTTCGAAATATCGGACATTATTTCGACTACTTCCAGTTTACATATCGTAGTTGTATTGTTTAATGCAAAGGTTTGACTCTATGGCTTTATGTTCAAGGATTTTCAGAAACGTCGATTTGGCCGTAAAACGAAACTTAAGCTTACAAAATGTGCAGAAAATTCCGGTTCGAAATTACTGCGACAAATTTTCGAAATTCGAAAATCTGAAATTGCAGATTTGAAATAAATGTTGAAAGGTACCCTCAGAAAAAGGAATTAGTAAAATAGATCAAATAGTCACGAAGTTACAGCAATGTAGGTCAAATAGAATAACTAGATATTTGTTTAAAAGGAATAAAATATATAACGATTTTAAAAACATCACAAATCAGTGTCATTTGTTAAAAATATCAGTTTTGAAGGCTTAAAATACAGTTTTTGAAAAATGACGTTACTTCCAATGAGAATGAAAATCTTAAATTACTTGTATGAAATCGTAAATGGTATAAGGTATGCCAGAATTGATATTTCACTTATCCTTCAACTTCATTAGTCACAGAGCCGCCCCTTCCGCCACCCCCTCTTCTATCGGGCGCATATTTCAAATGAGCTGAGACTGCTGTAATTATCTCGCCTTCATTGCAGCTTGGTTGACTTATCATAACACTATCTGAAGAATACAAATTTTGTAAATTATTTAATTCAGTCCAATAAAGGTCGTCTTAAAGCTGTAACAAATAATTATGCAAAGGTGGCTAATTGGGTAAAACGCTGGTTCGCTTGTCTGGGGGTCGCATTTTCGATCCCTACATTTGCCGATAAAGTTCAGTTGGACAGCTGTCTAGTCGTTTGGATGGTATGGAAAACCGAGGTATCGTGTACACATTGACGTGCAAGTAAAAGATCACTTGGCAGTTGGAATTAGATGTATGAGTAGGCCATAGTGCCGCTGCCCGAGCAAAATGTTTCTCATAGCACGCGGTATGGCGTATGCCCGTCTTCACTAGCCTAGTCGGAGCAGAACAGAAGCACGTTAAACCCCATTTTTCATTTCTCATGAATTATATACATGACCCAATATACACATTCTATGAGGCATCGCTTGTGTTATAACTTTCATATTCTCCTTGCATGTGTACTTGTAAGAAAGGCTTGGGTGTTAAATTACAAAAAAAAGATCAACACTCATCGATGAAGTAAAAAAAAACAAAACTCGTGTATGCCCATACCACGTTTGATTATCCGATATGTAAGGATATATTCGTAAATTGAGTATGATAAAAACAAACCTCTAACAACTTTATAAATTTCCAGGTCCATTATGGACCGCTTTCCTTTGTTTCCCTTCAAATTGAACTGAGCCATTAGGGAATTGGACATTAATCTGTCAAAATAAAAGGAAATACGGTTTATGCGTTTGACAATACCGCGAATATTGACTTTCCATTCCTTGACACCTAGAAATGGACATAAATGGGTTGCAACGCATATAATAATGTAATATGAATGTATATTAACAGATTTACATTCAATCGTTTCTGTTTTTACTGAACAGTCTAATCAGTTATGTTAGGCGGAGAGTCCAGTTGAATGGCAGTCTTTTACACCCGCATAATTATAGTATTCTCTTTGGTATATTTAACTTCAGTCTTCGATGTTGAGTTTAATTAAACAATGAGTCCCGTGGTTGCAATTTCGAAGACTGTGGATGATATTGAGTTATAGACTTGACTCCTTTAAAGACTGATTGAAAAGCTTACTAAATATCGAACCAAAGTAAACTGTTGGTAGTCTCACCTGTTCAAAACATTTTGGACGTTATTGCTGACTTTTGTCCCCCCAACTCGAGCCATTGTCACAACAAACAAGTTGCAGCATCGATTATTGAGTATATAAGTAAAATCCAATTGGTAGATAAACACCTCTTGTTTCGCATTTAGAGTTAATTAATACAGGTAATTTGAATATTAATAACAAGTGTATTATTTGAAATACTAATAATTCCATACCATATTTCGACGAACAGATTTGTCTTCGAGCTGCTTCTCAAGATCTTCCAAATGGGAGAGATGTTCGCACACCTCCAAAAAATATGTCGACCCTTCCGTCTGCGGACATGTATTTGTTGTGGGTGGCACTAAATTATTGATAGAATTTCGTATCTGCACCAAGAGGTTGATCACTTTTTTCTGGAATTCTGTAATGCATATGATATGGCGTATGAACAAAGATATTCCTTGTTAATATTAAGGTGATTTTTTTATTAACAACTGCAATACAAAAATCAGACACAATAAGATTTCTAATATAAGCTAAAGTAAAATCAAGCATGTTTAAATGTAAACGAACAAAACAGAACTCAGGTTATTATGGTCCGTCCTTACTTCTTGTCGGCTAGAGGCTACATAAACCCCCGTAGGAAAGTTGCATAATGACAAGACGACGGCCCTTCTTTCTTTGCGGCTACATCGGATGAACAATTTAGAGGTATACTTCTACTTACTGGCTTCTGGCAGTGGATACGCTGTATACGGCGTAGATTGTGACCTTACTGGACTCCCCTGGCCTTGTTGTCGATGCTGATGCTGTGGGTGAACATGAGTCTGGGCTGACTGGGGACGACTCTGTGGACGGCCATATTCAGAAGTTGGAGTATTAGCTATTTAAAGTAAAATCAAGCATGTTTAAATATAAACGAACAAAACAGAACTCAAATTATTATGGTCCGTCCACAATTCTTGCATAATGACAATACGATGGCCCCTCTTTCTTTGCGGCTAAATCGGATGAATAGTTTAGATGTATACTTCTACTTACTGGCGTGTGGCATTGGATATGCTGTATTTGGTTGAGATTGCGACCTTACTGGACTCTCATGTCGAACTGGAGGAGTCTGGGCTGGTTGTATACAAGGACCTGCAGTCTGCAGATGTCTCTTGGCATGAGTCTGGGCTGACTGGGGTCGACTCTGTGGACGGCCATATTCAGACGTTAGAGTCTGTTGTCGCATTGGTGCTGAGGCTGACGTTGGGCAGATGTAGGACAGGGTCGGCAAGATCATCTGATCTTCAGTGTCTACAATGGAGAAAGGTACACACACAAAATATCAAAACCCAGAAATCAAAGACAGTTTATAATGGCAGGTAACAGTTAGCGATTGCTTTAGGTATCATGGCAATTAGCACAGACAGATAGGGTCCCATATATTGACTTTTGTCACAAATCGGCTACATCTGGATCGGTAACACTTGGGTCCGAGGTTTTCCACTTAATCTGGGCTTATTGGTTATAAAAGGGAACTGTCGGACCTATAGCTTCAAATGAAACTGTCTGGAGCGTATTGTACATACCAGACGGTGAACTTTCAATAAGTTTCCGTCGGATCTTTTTCACTGGCTTTACAAAGTTTTTCTCTGCAAATATAAGTGAGACCACTATTTATAAGAAATACAGAAAATGGCAGTATTAGATAATAATATATATTACCTTTTAATATACAATTCGTTATACATGAGACGATGGCTACAAAACTATTGTAATTTCAAGCGTACGCGATAAACCACTAGACCATCCAGCCTCTGACTTTAGGAACGGATGGGAAAGAGATTAACCGTATGTTTTCAGGTGTGAGACATATTTGGGCCAGTTGTGCCATCCTTGGCCACAAGTGGCAGGCCATATCTTTGTCATCTGTTAGCCAGATTTGGCCCATACAAGGCGAGTGTGTACAGAAATAGCGACTGGATATGTGTTCTATCTATGACTTACCACTCAATTCATCAAGACTGTCATCACTCACATCACCCAAGGCTAAAACACAATAAAGTTAACTTAATAGAAAAAAGAATACAGCAGTTTTATCTTGAATAAACGTAATCGAAATTCGACAGAGGATCGTATATTCAGTATTTCATTGTATTTCCAAAAAATGAAACTTAAAAATTATTGGAACTTCACCAAATGGTATATATATTGTTACGCAATATGGAAGTCAAAAGAATCAACAATTGTAACCTCAAACCTAGGAGGTGAATCTTTTGTGTTATGTTGTAAAATGTTTAAAATTTATGACTGTGGCCAATAATAAATCGGGTTACATCATGTGATTGTGAACTGTGTGAATTGTAAGAAATGTTGTAAATGTAGGGAACACTAGAGTTTCAGCTTACTTGTATACACAAAACCTTCTTCCCGAGTTGTTAGCCTTTTTCTTTTCTTTTGTTTTTCAGTATTCCCTTGCTCTGTTTCAGTCAATGTATGCTCTTGGCACTCGACGATGTCATCTGCTCGTATAAAATTATAATATGGTAAATGAAAATGGTTACAAAATGAAATTAAATGAAATGGATTTAACGTCCTACTGTTTGGCTATTGAACACGGGCATATTCCACACTGTACATTGAATTGCGAAGGGGTCGTTCTCGTGCACGTTCATGTATCCACAGGACCTCGATTTTTCGTCCCATCCGATGAACTTGCCCCGATGAACTTTCTCGGCAAACACAGCGATCGAACACGCGAGGCAGATACAGGAATCACATGTTTGACCGATTCTGCTTTGAAAACCTGGAATATAAATAAGTCAAAATGTCCAGGACTATGTGTGTGTGTGTGCGAGTGTGTATAGGGTTGTGGGGGGTGCTGGAATCCACCTTGTCCCGTGGTCAAATGTAAATGGGTTAATTGTGATCGTTGGTGTTGTCACATTAATATATTGTTATCAAAGTTAATCTTGAAAGCAGAAGTGATAGAAGTTTGTATTGCAATAGGTCTTTCCAGTCAGGATAAATCAAGATAATAGACAGATGAAAAGGACAAATGATTTTATTTCCTGACACATGATTATTCTTTACGATATTTTTATTCTTTACGATATTTTTATTCCTTAATTAAGTAGTTATAGATTCTGGAGTAATTCAGGGACGGGTTAAACAACCGTATTTCCAGAAGGGGTATCCCTCCCTTGAAATCTTTGGAGAAATACATGTACATGGTGTTTATCGTCATTATACACACACATTCAGCTTTTTAAACAGAGAAATCCAACATCAGGTTTGAGGTCAATTTTTCATTATGAATTAGTGCGATCACCTTAAGCTTGTGATTCAATTCAATTTCATTTCTGGCGATTCAATTTCAATTTCATTTGAAGGATTGGAATGAACTTGGTATTTTTGGTTTCAGTGTGGAATTTATAAAAATCATAAGAAAGTGGCCTTCAAAAAATTAGTTCCCACCTTCCAAAGATCAATCAACCTTTTTCAGGACCATGAAGCAGTGGTATCAAAACAAAGCCATCATTGTGGGGTAGGCATACAACTTTCCTCTGCAGCTCATCATACTCCACAAGGCGTCTTTTTGTAGCATTGAAATTTCGCACATAAACAATATTTAATAATTTTGATGAACATGGTGAATTAAAAAATGCCTCTTGTTTGTTTCAGGTTTAAAATATCTGCCAAAAACATGTTGTCAGCTCTGACTTCTCTAATGATGCAGAATGCCGAAGAAGTCAGTAGAAAATATGTTTTTTTCAGTTGTGTTAATTTTGAATTTTGGACATGTATTGGATTCCATCTCTATGTCAGCTGACTCTAATTCTCGCTGCCTTTTGACGACTTGTGCGATGGGGTTGTTCGAATTCCGAATTGATTTTTTAATACTTTGCAAATGATTCTCAAAAGGAAAAGCGGAAATTTCATTTAAAGAACAGTCAAATGTTCGCACATCATCGGCAAGATGGATCAGGTTGTGAATGTTGTAAACATTAAACGTACCCCCGTATATTTTGTTAGAGTTTTTAACAAAAAATAATAATAATTGTTCTGCATAATTGATATATGTATTTCTGGTCGCTGGATTAATAGATAATAAGATAGACATGGCCACTGTCAATGCTAAAAAATGTGTATATGCCTTATCTGACAAAACTTTTTTTAAAACTACTGGACCAGTATATAAAAGAAATTGTCTGTATTCAGTAGCCTTCCAACGTTCTAATTCATGTAACCCTCTAGGTTGTCGCGCAAATTCACTCAGCAGCAATCCTTGAAAAGATTTTAAATTGGCCGAAATGGCAGATATTCATGTAACCCTCTAGGTTGTCGCGCAAATTCACTCAGCAGCAATCCTTGAAAAGATTTTAAATTGGCCGAAATGGCAGATATCTGAAGACCCCCTAGCTTACATTGTCTAGGTTCATTCTTTAAATAATGTAATATACGTTTTACAACACCCAGACAAACCAAATGCATGTAGTCCAGTACAAAATTTGAAACACAATTTATACCATATTGGCCCAATACAGAAATGTTATTTTGATGACCATCTGCTATGTAACCCATGTCCAAAAATGTTGCATCAGTACGAGGCATAATATCCTGCTCCACGGTGTCATAAACCACCCTCCCATTCCTGCTACCCCGTACAGTACATCGTTCACAGGCATAATACCCAGTATGGCCCTTAATACATTTTAAAAAACACCTAGCAGGGGCATCACATATAAAACAAGAAATAAATATATTAAAATGTTGGTCGCCCCAGCGTATTTCACACTGTCTAATGTTATCCCATTCTTCCAAAAAATCATTTATAAAATTAGTTACCGAATCCGGTTTTTCCTTCCCATAATACAAAGCTACAATAAATGGACTTATGTATACAGACATATTTTGGGTGACTGAGTGGGTGCACGTTGTTATTTGGGACCCAAATGTATGATTTTGGGCCACTCTTACATTACCAGACTCAAAGACTATACGGACCATGTCAACAGGAATTTTAACAATATGGGGCTGGACTGGACGCACATACAGACATATTTTGGGGGACTGGGTGGGTCTTTGTACCCGGGAACCAAATGTATATACCGCCATATAAGGGACATGCATATTGAAAACTACGACTGTGTTTTTATCCAAATCTGAGAAAATGACATCCGGTTGGAGAGGAACAACGATAACATTGGACTCAAGTTAATAAAGTTAGTACATTTTCTAGTAAATGTTAAAGGAATAAAACATATAATTGTCGGACAGCTATTGAAAAGAAGAGAAGAACCATTAAATATATTATAGTATATCGCTTAAACAACCGTTTAAAGGCCAGGGCCTCCACCTGCCCTATTTTTACCTTTTGGGGATGTGGCAGAACCACCATAGGTTTATTAAAATCAGACGGAATCCATTCAAACCCAATTGGACAAGACAAGATCGCACAGAACATCCGATTAGCCATTGGCATCTGCCATAGGCGTGGCTTTTTTTTTTATCAATAAATGTGTCAGTATTGCCTGGCTTTTCATGAATAAAATAGTGTTGCATTAAAACTGATTTTTTTTTACAAGTGTAATGTAGGGGAGGCACCCGTTAGGGTTGGGTTAGGGTTTTCCTAACCCACAGCGGTCGGCGGCACACATTTACATTGGAGAATGGAGAGAGGTGGAAATTATTTACAATATTTATTAATGTAAAGTAGACTCTATGACAGTGTTTAATTCAGGTAATGTAAACTCTACAAGAGCAGGAAACTGGGACGGGCTATTTGTAATATTTATTACAGTAACGTAAACTCGCTACGAAATATATAGTTAGCTACTCTATAATTTGTTATTTCTTTTTACCCTCGGGTGTTATCCTCTTGATACATGACCCTATTTTTAATTGTGTAATATCTGCAAATGGCCAATGTGAAATGTGGAGGGAGTCGAAGACTTCTAACGAAAGATATGGCATTCTTCGTTTCGATGCCTTTCTAGTGGTATTTGGCATACTAAGAAGACCCATAGATTATCATTTATGGTGTTCACTGCACTAGATTTTACTATACCAGTTGACTTGGATTGCTATCATCTGTCTCACAGTGTTTGAAAGCACACGTTTCCATATGGCAGCAAAATTTGCATATTATGCCGAAAAAAAAATTGTAGGAGAGAAGAAGGTCAGTTGTTACCGGGGGATCTGTTCTTGATCCCAGGGACAACCGGTTCCGTTGATGTCTCTTGTGATTCATAGGCGCGAGTCCTCTAGTCAGAGGAGGACACAGATGCGTCAAAGGGTCCACTATGCAGTGGGGGTCATACCGAAACCATCCATGTTTCGCCCCAGCAGTTTTTGAAAGCACATGTTTCAATATGGCAGCAAAATTGGCATTTTAAGCCGAAAAAAAGTTGTAGGATAGGCGGGGGAGAGTAGAAGGCCTGTTAGGGAGCAGTTGATCTGTGGAGATATTACCCAGCACACGGGGTTTTGATACCAGTTCGCCAAAGCGACGCGACAACACCGAATCTAAGTTTACAACATTAGATTCGGCCTGGTTATTATATCCATTCGGATTTGTGGGGAGCCTATAACAACCTAGGTAACTTGGGATATGTTCATAGAACAGTTAATCACACTCAGAATTTTGTGGACCCGGTTACCCACTGCAAACCATGTTGAGGCCATTTGACAGAGGGACAAGATACTGATCACCCGTCGTTCCACAGAATTTTGTGAACTAACCACGTTGATGCCATGTGACAGAGCTAAGAGTATATATTTATATTTCCAATATTTATTAAGGTAGGTATAGGGATATTTACAATATTTATTAAGGTAGGTATGGGGTTATTTACAATATTTATTAAGGTAGGTATGGGGTTATTTACAATATTTTTAAAGGTAGGTATGGGGTTATTTACAATATTTTTAAAGGTAAAGTAGACTATGACAGTATTTAAAATATTTAATTAACGTGTCGTTAACTCTACAAGAGCAAGAAATTTGGATGGGGTATTTATATTATTTATTACAGTAACGTTACCTCTACGAAATATATATTGAGCTCTGCTCTATTTTTAAAAAAAAATAGTTTTACCCTTGGGATACATGGCCCACTTTTTAATTATTGCTATATCTGTGACATAGGTCGAAGACGTCTATTGACAGATATGGCATTCGCCTTTCTGGAGGTATTTGGCGTACTAAGAAGGCTATCATTTATGGTGTTCACTGCACTAGATTTTAATTCCCCCTTTTGACTCGGATTGCTCACATCTGTGTCATAACAACCTGTGCGCCAATTCAACTCATCTGAGTTTAGAGCCTCATCATGTCAATAATAACAGACAGCGATGCAAATCTCCTGGCATTGATTATCGTAAAGAAGCACCCGTAGTGGAGCCGAGAAGTACCCTGAAAAACAACAAAGGGGGTTATTTTCTGGGAGGATGTAAAGAAGCGGAGTAGTAGGGAGGTTGAGAGGATTGCTGCTCTAGAACGAGAGGCGGCAGATTTTATAACAGCATTTAAAAACAATGTCAAAGAAATAAATGACTTGACCAGACAAATAGCTGCCGTCCCACAAAGACGCCCCTTGTTTGATTATCGTAAAAGAAGAACCCGTAGTGGAGCCGAGAAATACCCCCAAAAACACCAAAGGGGGTTAATTTCTGAAAGGATGTAAAGAAGCGGAGTAGTAGGAAGGTTGAGAGGATTGCTGCTCTAGAACGAGAGGCGGCAGATTTTATAACAGCATTTAAAAACAATGTCAAAGAAATAAATGACTTCACCAGACAAATAGCTGCCGTCCCACAAAGACGCCCCTTGTTTGATTATCGTAAAAGAAGAACCCGTAGTGGAGCCGAGAAATACCCCAAAAAACACCAAAGGGGGTTAATTTCTGAAAGGATGTAAAGAAGCGGAGTAGTAGGAAGGTTGAGAGGATTGCTGCTCTAGAACGAGAGGCGGCAAATTTTACAACAGCATTTGAAAACAATGTCAAGGAAATAAATGACTTGACCAGACAAATAGCTGCCGCCCAACAAAGATGCTCACGTGCTGAAAAGGTTAAACACTGACATTTGCTATCGGATTTAGCCAAATATTACACCACAAGCAAGACACAGCACACATCCTTCCGTACTTCAAAACTGTTACTGTCCCTAGGATTACTTATACTAAACCCATTGCATCCAAAATATTTAGTTACAGAAACGTATTAACTGGCAGCAATGCAAAAGACTTATATAATAACCCTCTACCATGTCTTGGTGATTTGGACTATCTACCTTGATTTGGACTGTCTACCCGAAATTTAGTCCACAAGGGACCTAAATACCCATTCTCCACGCAAGTCTCACTATAAAGGTTTGACCCGGAGGTCATTGATCATGTGATTTACTACTTGGTCAAAAATGGCGCCTGTCAGCGAAATGTTTGGCGTTATAAACATTTTATAATTTTTTTTAGTGAATTCAAAATGTTTATCCCGCAAAGCGATTTTTCTATTATATTTCAAACATATATCGAGAATTCTTTGATTTGGATTAACTAGACATTTCTAAATTAATTGTTGGGCCTGTCGATCGCGTAGTACTGATAAACAAACCCACGTGTATTAAATAATATTATATTCTAAATTTAGCACGGCGACATGCGCAGTTCGTATTTCCCTCCATTTCACCCGTAATCTTACGCAAAAGAGTTTCCTGTAATATCTGTATATACATTGTTTTTTTGAAATTGTAACCCCATTTGTATTTCAATATGGTAAAAGTATTAAATCTTGGTGGCGTAGTCAATTGAGCTGTTAGAAGAGATTAGTGTGGACTGCAAGGGAAGACAACTCTGTTTGGGAGATGGACTAAGACTAGTAATTATTTACATAGTTTTCATTATGGACGAATGCAGTGCGAGTTATTAATAGACAATTTTTCCCTAAATTTTTTTCTTCCCTCTTCCTACATTTTTGGGTTGACTTTTTGGTCTAGAATAGGAGAAAAGGGATCAAATTTGCAATTTTAAAGCAGTTTTGGGTGATACTGGTGATATTACAGCGGAGGGATGGGGGAGTAAAATGGCTTTCTGCGGAGCAGTGAAATGTATCGGAAATGAGATTTTCACCTAAGTCAACTTCAAATCCCTGTAGCAAAAAATCTAAACCATATTAACCCTACAAGTTTATGATGGGGAGATTGCCAAATGTTGTCCCCAGGCCATTGTGCCTAAAAATATTGAAACCAACAGAATGTTGAGCAAAAAGCTACAGCCAGTGATGTTACAGCCATTTAACATTGAAGTCAATGGGCAAATAATTACTAGTCGGAGTCCAGATTGCTAAATACCGGGAACCGCAACCATTTTCATGGGATCAAAATTTCAAACTTAATATGGATGCCGTAGAGGAGTACGCTATATCAAGGATACTCTCTGATTGGACTAAAACAAAGAATATGCATGCAACGTTTGTCAGTTGACACTAGGCCTAAGTATTTTTTCAATGATGTTAGCATTGTTGAAAATCGCAATGCCTTGCGTGACAAGTATGCCATTGTTCCAGCTGACAAGGTGTCCAATAACATAGTGTTTATACGTAACCGACATTATTCTGACTGTCTGTTAAAAGAACTTAATTTCGGGAAACCAATCGACATTGCCACATATAAACGATCTACTCTTAGATTATTAAGGATGAAATAATATCTAATCACAAATCTGTCCTCACTTCATATGGTATTCCAAGTTGAGATAACCTATATAGATTTGTCCTTGTTATATTGGATACCCAAACTACGTAAAAATCCCCACAAGCAACGTCTTATAGCAGGTTCATCCCGTTGTATAGCCCATTGGCCAATCACGCTATTTTACCAGATTTCGTCTAATAGTTTGGATGCAGCTATGGCGGATGTGGAACGCCAGCATGGTAAGCTGGTTTGCAATCGATATCCCTTGCTTGTTCGTACTTGGTTTTATTTTATTGTTGAGGATTGGGATGGTCTAGAATGCCGCGCTTCGACCTCTAGCTGGCCGGTCACCTCTGGCTTGCGGCTGTGGTTTCGAGCCCTTGTGTGAGCGTATGTTTCCTCCCACTGCTGAAGACTCCTACGCGCAAGCGAATTATTGAAATAAAAATTGAAAACCATACGTTAGTCCCAAAATGACCTAGTTTATGTCGAGTGGACGTTAAACCCCATCTCTCTCTCTCTTATTGATTGTTTCAGTCTCATCTATTTAAACGTTTGACTTTTTTACTTTGTACACTAAAATTAAAATACCGGTTAAAAGACATTATTCACGGTGTCTTTTTGTCTAAATCGGATAAACACTCTCTGTGATTATCGACATTGTAACATTCTTTTAACGATTTTAAAAAACAGGGGGTGTGTCTAATTGACCTATCAAAACGCGAGGTACACCCGCAAGCATGTTACAATATTTCGTTAAGTATCACAGTGATTCCAATAACAAGTTCACGGCCACTAAGATAATTCAAATGTTGGATTTTTTAATTGATAATATCTTTGTTGAATTTGGAAATATATCAGCAAGTGGTCGGCAACCCAACGGATGGGCACCAACTGTGCGCCTTTGCTTGCTGACGCACGTAAAAACAAATTAATTTCACTTTTCGATATATCGATCACTGCTCGTCGTGTATTTTTGTACTCGAAGAGCAGTACATTTGCTGATTACACTATTTTGCTTGAATACACTATTTTGCCTATAACGTTTTTAGGACTTCGAATTCTGTCTTATGGTTTGGATTGTTAGTACTTGGTCTTTATTTTATTATCACTTAATAATCCAAAGTTTAGTGATTATGTAGAATTCATATATCCTGATGAGCTCGAAATAAAAAAAAACACTACTAACAGTTTCAATTACGCTTCCTACTTGGATCTGCGTCTCAATTTTGACAATTGCCATAAACTTAGTGTTAAATTCAATCTCGAAACCAGAGGCCGCGGGGCCGAAGGCCCCTGGTGCCTCTTAACGTCCATTTTTTCCCAGACTTAGGCCCCGCCCATTCTGACCTCTGATTGGTCAAATTGTTTGGGTCGATTACTCGAAAACTGGAGGTCGGATCGTCGTTTCGTTTGTTTTAAAATGATCCTTGAGTCAAAGTCATCTCGCTGACATAAAACAATGGATCCTAAACGTACAGATTCAAGTTTTTGTAAAGATCTGTTTTTCTACGCGAGGGATTATTTTTAAGTGATTAGGTCATCCAGGCACGTAAAATAAATACATGTCACGTGACAGTCGTGTGATTTGTTACTTTCGGGAAAATGGCTACCCCGAGTCAACAGAGAAATTACTCCAATATATTTTTGGTTTCGAGATAGTGTTTAATTGTACGATAAACGTGATGACTTTGACTTTCAATTTATTAGAAGAACATTCAAACATCACCAGCTTATGGAGTGTTTTTGTCTCGGCTATTTTTTTTACGCGAGAGCTTGTAACTTGTTCCTTTTATTTTAAGTAGATCGAGGTATTGTCATCTAAACCTCATCTACAAGCATACTTGCACACTAAACTTATTAAATTGTGGCCGTAATATTGATTTGATTGGTAAATTTAACGTGTCTCTCTCGGCTATTATTCTAGATATATTTAATTGACACGTACATAGTAAATTGTATACAAGACAGTATATAATCACGAAGATTGTAAATATTGAACACAATTCTGTTTGTACATGTGTCTGGTCCTATTAATAAATAAAATAAAAAAGAATGCAGGAGTCTTTACTGGAGCTGAATTCGCTGGTATAGAACAAAGTACCCCAATCTCGAAACAAGAAAAATTGTTGGGGAAATTTCTCTGGTGACTGGCGGTAGCCATTTCCCCGGAAAGTGACGTATTACGTGACATTTATTTATTTTACGTGCCTGGATGGCCGAATCACTTAAAAATATACCAACACGTAGTTATTTTACGTGTCTGGATGACCGAATCACTTTACAACAAACGAATCGACGATTTGACCTCTAGTTTTCGAGAAATTGACCCAAAAAAGATCAGAGGTCAGAATGGGCGGGGCTTAGGGCTCCAGAGTCCTCCGGCTCCGCGGCTGACTGTGGGAACGAGATTGCAAAGTACCCCCCACATGTAGTATAATACGATTGTGTCCAGCCGCTTGAAATAATTTTGATTTTAGAATTTTCTTGCTTGTGGGGGTATAAGATGTTTTGAGTTTGTCTACTTTGCGGGTGTATTATTATTATTAAACATAGTTTCATTCTTGGTTTTTTAAGCAGATAATGATGAAACCGGGGACAATTTATGGTCTTGTGTTATCGTGCTTTGTTGCTGTTTTATTTCTGTTGGATCTCATCTTCCTGAAGCAACGGCCGCGAGTTTAACAACATCTAACCCTTGCTTCAACATTTTACGCTGGTTGTGTTTACACGTGACTAATTAGCGTTCAAATCATTGTCCAATCAGAGGTCGTGGCACATGACTGTAGTAAACAAATATGGAGCCTCCACAGAAAAAGAACGGGACAAGTTTACAGCTGTTGAAAGTTTTTTTTTTCAATTGAGAAACTCACAGAAAACCAAAAAAGGCAATTGAAGCAGTTTTAGGACCTTGACATTAATCGAAACCTTGACCTTTGCATCTCGATTGTCACATAGACATTTTATTTAGAAGCGCGAGACTTGATACGAAGGAATCTGATTGGATCACGGTTGGGGCCGGTACCCAATCAAATTTAGTTCCGAAAAATGTTGAGTGAAGGGCTTGATAAGCTGTATGTAGTTAAGGCGAGATCAAGCCTTCTATTGAAGATGGTTGGATCTAGGCTTTGTGATGAGCTCTGGTTCAGGTTGGTCTGTATTGGAGAGAATCTTATTTAACGGGATAATGGGTACTGGTTGGTTAATCTTAGGGACTCTGTTTGAGACCACCCTTTTTTCCGGCAATGTACGTTTACGATAGGGGGCTTGCTGTTTTTTGTCTGTGTACATGAATTGTTTTGTTACTATTAGAGCCTGTAATCTTCCTGGCCGATATTGTTGAAAGTCATAGTTGACTTATTTATGATAAACATTCGGGCAGTTCAAGGACATTTTGGGTGTTTAAAATCGGATCTGGCCGCCATTCCAAAGCAGTTTGAGCATTGTGCCTCTCAGCATACTGGTATTTCGAAAAATCAGCATTTACACATAATTTGGACCCATAATGGATGTTCCATTGATGATTATCCATTATTGATAAGATATAGCTGACCATTTTGATAGGAGGCCTAATGAGTGTACCGATTGAACCACTCAGGTTAGGATTCGTTCCTTCCTCGAGTACGAGTTTGTATTTTTACTGTATTAGTAAGTGCAGGAGAACCACACTACACGCAAATAAAAAATCTACAAGATAACCTGCGGACAAAATAGACTTTGCAAAAAATAAACAATCACTGAGCTGTACAGTCCAGGGTCTGTTACAGTACCGACTTTATTACAATGATTTACAATAAAATAATGCGACCAATCAGAATCTTGACAGTGGTCGTCTCTTCAATGGCGATGTCTGCCAGTTGACGCCAGGTGTTCGAACGTCAAATAATATTAACAATAAGGGCGATAATCCGGACAGAATCTCGGAAAACGCTAAAATAATAGGAGGATTCGTTCGCTAGATAGTATTAGTATTTAATTCTGACAAGATTGTCCTGGCATTTCTAGACAAACTACTAGCTCAAATTGGGAGATATATTCCTCAAAATCTTCACTTCCATCATGATTGTGGTTTGATTCTAAGTAATTATTAATTCTAGGACTGATGGTGGGAGCATGTGCTTGGATTGAGGACAATTGTATGATTAGAATTTGGATTTTGACTTTGGTGTGCTTCTGTTTTGAGCATTCCCATTTCCACTTGTGTAAAATGTGGCAGGATTTGGGTCATATACTTATTTATCCAATGTATTACCAAGGTTTTTTAGTAATCTGACACCCTCTTTTTATTCCTTTAAATTGTCTAAAAAATCATTTTGAAACTGAGCATTTTACAGGAAGAATTGGTTAAATTGTCGGCTAATATCTTTAAGGATTCCATGATCACCCATATTCTGATTTTCTATTTCAGTTCCTGAAACATCACCATCAACTGATTATACCGAGGGCGGTGAGGCCATATCCGGATAAATGTCTGGGATAATTTCGAACTCCTGGGAAAAGGAGTTGGTGGCCATTTTATAATTGTATTATTACTATTAATAAAGAAACCTTATTTATTGTCCCCCGCCTGGTGTATAGTTCATTACATCAATACCTTGACTAAGCTCGACAATGAGCATTTTCTGCTCAGGGTAAGCAAAGCGATAAGCAATTTGATTGGCCGAGACATTGGAACACAATAACTCCCGTTCTAATTGCGATTGAATGTCCAAACCTAGTGTAGGTGTTTAATAGGTGAATGCCTTGATGGAGTTCCAAAATGAGCAATTTTTGCTTAGGGTAAGCAGAGATAAGCAATTTGATTGGTTGATGCTTTAGCACACGATAACTTAGTTCTAATTAAGTGAATGTTTAAACTTGGTGTATAGTTCATTACATATGAGCATATTCCGCTCAGTGTAAGCAAAGCGATAAGCAATTTGATTGGTAGAGACTTTGGAACACAATAACTCTCATTCTAATTGAGTTAGACAGTTCACACTTGGCATAGGTGGTTATTAGATGAATACCTTGAACATTTTCTGCTCAGGGTAGGCAGAGTGATAAGCACTTTAATTGGTTGAGACTTTTGAACACAATAACTCTCCTAATTGAGGTAGGATGTTCAAACTGATAGAGAGTGATGAAACTCTGTGTATAGTTTGATTACTCGATGCTTTGGAAAAAAATAAATGTGCGATTAATAAATGTGTCATCTATTTATTTTGGGAATTTGGCGAGGGACCAATCTCGAACCAGAAATTTTTTGGAGAACCGCGGCTGACTCTGGGAACGAGATTGCAAGTGACTATTAAAATGGGTTCGTCTGTCTGTCACACCTTTTGGGACACAATAAATCTCTTTCTAATTGAGCTAGAATATTCAAACTTGGTATAGGTGTTTATTAGGTCATTACCTTGATCGAGTTCGATAATGAGCATTTTCTGCTCAGGGTAGGCAGAGTGATAAGCAATTTGATTGGCCGAGACCTTGGAACATAATAACTCTCTAATTGAGCTAGGATATTCAAACTTGGTGTAGGTGTTTAGTAGGTCAATACCTTGATAAAATTCAAAGATGAGCATTTACCACTTAGGGTAAGCAGAGATAAGCAATTTGATTGGTTGATGCTTTGGGACGCGATAACTTGAGTTGTAATTAAGTTAGAGTGATGAAACTTGGTATATAGTTTCATTTCATGAATACCTTGACTAAGTTCAATAATGCGCATTTTCTGCTCAGGGTAAGCAGAGCGATAAGCAATTTGATTAGCCGAGACTTTGGAACATAACAACTTTCCTTCTAATTGAGCTAGGATATTCAAACTTGTCATGTAGATGTTTTTTTTAGGTCAATACCTTGATGGAGTTCGAAGATTAGCATTTTCTATTTAGGGTAAGCAGAGATAAGCAATTTGATTAGTTGATGCTTTGGGACGCAATAACTTTAGTTGTAATTAAGTGAGAGTGATGAAACTTGGTATATAGTTTCATTTTATCAATACCTTGACTAAGTTCAATAATGAACATTTTCTGCTCTGTGTAGGCAGAGCGATAAGCAATTTGATAGGTCTAGACTTTGGAACACAATAATCCTCCTTCTAATTAAGGTAGAATGTTCGAACTAGGTGTAGGCGTCCATTAGGTGAATGCCTCGATGGAGTTCGATGATGAACATTGTCCGATTCTATCGGATAGAGAGTGATGAAACCTGGTGTATAGTTTGATTGCTCAATACTTTTGAAAAAAATAAATATGCGATTAATTAATATGTGTCATCTATTTATTTTGGGATTTCGGCGGGGGACATCAGCCGCATTGTTGGCTTGTTATATCAGTTTTAATGTAGCATGTGTTTATATGTAAAGCGCGCTGAAACTTCTCTGTGTAATGCGCTATATCAGAAATAAATTATTATTATTATTATAAATATAGGCTTACGCCTCGGAAAAGCAGCAACATATCAGCCAGTAAGGGTGGTGGAAATGTTGAGATGTTGGATAGGGGAAGGGGGCTCCGACGACAAACTTGGCTCGTTTTTCGCCGGTCGCAGGCTCGCAACATGGTAGTTATTGGGATCATGTGTGCGGTCTTAGTATCCTCTGTTCAGACCTCGGTCTCCTTTTGCCAGAAGGCGTGAGGAGGAAAACCGTCACTGAATGGAATGGAAATCCAAGATCGCTTCTCTGTGTATGACATTTCTAGTCGAATATCAAAGAAGAGTAGTTCATGTTTACCTTATGGCTCTCCAAAGAGCATAATTATAAGACCCCACTACCTAATCCGTTAATTAGGCATATAATATAACAAACTTAAATTGGGAACATTCTCTGGTTTAGTCTCACTTTCCCCACATTTGAATGTTTTGATAAAGGATTAAGAGGTTAGTAGACCGTGGGTGTAGGGCTATAGTCTGTTTTAATTAATTATAGTGTAACTGGTGTAAACTTCTCACTCTAATTATTGTTAATGGTGAACACTTCCCACCATCAGTAGATTGGGGAAATAATTGAAATCAGTTTACTAATAAATTTACATTGTGAGCTGTTTTGATGTAATAATTAATTTGAAATAAAACCAATTAAACTACATGTACTGATATTTAATCACAGCTTATCAGTTGATATATATAGCTCCTCTGAATTACAAATGGTTATTCAAAAATGGCGAACGCTCTGGTTAACTTTAAATACATTGCTAATACTAAAGGTGTTCGGAATTAAGTGTTGGATGGTTTTAAATTCAGAGTTAAGTCTAGACGTAATACTATCATAAACTGGGAATTTTGCAAAAAAGTACTGTACAGCTAGGGCTACCATTCGCGATGGTATTCTAGCATCTCCTCTTCCTCAATATTATCACCCTTCAGGGGAGAACACGATAGCAGTCCTAGAGGTTGTAGAGATGATGAAGGCCAGAGTCAGAGCTGACTGCAGAGCTATAAAATTTATATATCTATTTTTATTTAGTTAATATATGTATCTGTTCATTATATATCTGTACTTATTATATATCAAACTTTATAAATATTTATACCATAAACGGTATTTATTTACTATGTTGAAGTGTCACAAACTTATTACAGACTATACTTTAAAACCCCTTTGTTGTTTAATCAGTCATGGCCTAGCGGACCTTGACTCTAAACAATAGATGTGGGGAAAGTGAGACGTCCCCCATTCTCTTAATTAAGGTTTAAAGGTATCTTCATTCTGTCTCTTTAATAACTATTCAGTTTTCATTCAAAATATTCTTCCCGAAACAAAAATGTAATTGCAAAGTAATTGATTTTGTACAAAAGTAAAAGAAAATACTAAATTGAAAATGTAGACTTATATTCATACTTTTATAGAGAAAATGGAAAACGATGCTTTCCGACAAATTTCGCAACATGCGTAAAAGGCGTGACAGCGATTTGAAAGAGGTAATGGCGAAAAAAAAAAAAATTCACTGTCGACTACTTTAAGTTCTCCAACACCAGTACCTGAAGTAACAGAATCTGCATCTGCACTAGCAACGACATCATCATTAGGAACAGCATCTGGAGTAATTTTCTACCAGGAAGGTCACCTACTGAGGATGATTCCTCAATCAAACTCGCAAAAATATGGATGGTCAATCGACTAGAAAACGCGAAGATCTGAGTGGAATAAAAATGAGAATGGACTTGACATTTCCTGATCGTCGGAAAGCCATAATTCAAGATTAATCAAGATAATTTATCTTTACAACAAATTAAAGATTACCCATGCCTATTGCACGAGGGTGAAGTTTTTTTTTGTTTTTTTTTTACAAGTTATTGGCTTCTTCATATTGTAAACTTGCACGAGGGTGAAGTTGTTTTTTTTTTTACATGTTATGGGCTTCTTCATATTGTCAACTCCTCGTTACTCCCCAATTTCACCAAGACAATTTGATGTGCAGTTCTGCAAAATTTCGACAGAACACGGCAGTAAGTGTTATTACCTTGATCAGTGTATTTTCCCGTCAGGTTGAACAATATAGGAGACACTACAGAGTGGGGGCATAAAATAATTCAAAATTCGAGTTCTCCCTGTATTATTAGACCGATTTGTACCAAATGTTTTAGATATCCCATCCGAGATGGTTTGCAATTCTAGTTCGAATAGGATTAACCATAGAAATATATATTGTCAGTATATATTTCTATGTCTTAACCCTTTCTATCGTTGGTCCCTGAATTCACCATCGGATGGCTTCTATATATAATGTAGGTCTATCTATACTTACCAAAGTGTTTTCTCCACAGATTTTAAATGAATTTAATCATCTAACGTCAAATAATATTGACAAAAAATTCCTAGAATGGTTAAGAGAAAATGGGGCCAAGATTCTAGAAGTGTCTAAGGATTGTAATAGTAAGTATTTTTTTACTGCCGATTTTTTGATTTAAGTTTTCTTTTGGCCTTTTCGCCTTCCGACTTTAAAATCCCTTGTTTGATATCAGTGAGGGATGCGGAGAAAGATACTCAGAATTTCCAAATACGGTTGTCCCATTGTCAGTGTCTGACAGGGAAAAGAGGGTTCCGTTTGCAATTTAAATACAGGTTAAAGACCCGCAAACTGTGGAAAATCAAAATGGGAAGTGTACATTGGGCAGAAATTTCCTGGTGTGTGCCTGCCTCGAATACTAACTGTTTTCCATCGGGTATGGCAGGCTTTTCGCACGTCTAACAACCCGATAAATAATATTCATGGACTGTCAGAAATTTACAGCCGATTTCATACCATGGCTCCCTTAAAAAGTTATAGAAGTCTTTGATGTCGTTTTTGTACCATTTGAGACAAACTCCAATCAATCTTCACCAAGGCGACATCATGCAAGAAGAGACTACATACAATCATACATTCTGGCTCATCCATTAGAATTTCTAATGGCAATCGAAGTCCTATTCGCAGTGTATTATATTTTCAACGTAGAATATTGTCCTAAAATTTAACATTTATTCAAAAATCATACTGGATATCTTGGACAAAATAAATATACCAAGAAAGGTTATGTCATTGTTAACTAAATTGAAATAGTTTCTTTATACGTCCACATTTTTAGCTTGTGGACCCCCGATCGGTCACAATGTTATCCGATTTTGAAGTAATTTAAAATGTGTGGGGTTTTTAAGGCGAAAGATCTCGGATGAGTTCGAAGTTGGCATGTATCGGACTGTAACTTCCTGATTTTCTGAACCTTTCTTGGTAGCCTACATTTATTTTGTTCTTTATCGGTCACAGTGTTTATTCTATATTAAATATCAAATATAATCATTGCAGACGAATTATACGAAAATGGAACCGATACTTCTCGACGAAAAGTGTCCTTCCACGTTTACGGAAGTAGTGGCCCGCAACTTCCTTGGTTATAGTAAATAAACTAAAATACCTATAACTTATATGGAGTGCTTTTAAAAAAAAAGGTATTTATTTTAATATTGTTCCCCTATTAAAGCCCCAATACCACTCTTTTTGTAACTGAATAATATGTCCCAATCATTATTCCGGTGCTCATTTTTTTTATGAAAACTAATCTTCAATTATCGGTAAGTAAAACAAACCATCGCATATTGAAATAGACCAAACAAGATTTAATCACCCTTGCATAATTTGCATGACTCATCATTTCTGGATCTTTGCTGAAACAACGTCAACGTAGACTGAAGTAAGGCCTATTCGTCTCGTAGAACTTAAGTCTCGAAAAGCTTAAATTAAAGCCCGTGTATGTATGTCCTGAATTAAAGTCAATTCCTTTTCATTGTTTATCTTAATCAATGCATTTTATATTTGAAAAAGGCCTAGGCTAAAGAAAAACGATCCTGAACGGAGTCTCGACGAAATGTGAAACGTCTAGGCCTATGATATGTCATGAATGGTTAGGCCTATGTCTCCAATATATGAAGAAGTATGATTTATATGGTGTCTGTCCCAATTGACAAATTTCATTTCACAAAGTTTTTGAATGAAGCAGAATAATTATGTTTTTATTTTTTATTTATTTTTTAGGAACACCCTGTTATTTTTGCGGATGAAGTGTGAACCTCAACAATAACAACGAAATTATCTAGAATAGGTTGACTGCGATAAGAAAAGCCTGTTTAACTATTTTCAAACCACCTACATCACACTGGGGGCCAAACCTTCGAGTGCAAGCCAGAGGCAACTAGCCAGCTAGATGTCGAAACGCAACACTCCAGATCGCTAGGCCATTGTAACCATGTGAAGATAGAACACATATTAACCTCTATAATTTATAAACTTATTAATGTCACTAAATTGGATAGGATATTCAATGTTGGGAACATTTTATTATAGACGCCGAAATATAATATAAATGCCATCTTGAGGGAACTTGTGGTTGTCGTTGCAACATCGTCTGTCATAATCATGAATTACATGTAAGTCGCATCCTCAGGGTGAGCAGTGGTTTCACACTACTGTCTTATGTCTTACTCCAGCCACTCTAGTGGATCGTTCTAAGGACTTCCTTTGAGCCGGTAGCATGATTTACCCAAATCTACCCAAATCCACCGTTATTTCAACTCATATAATGATTTATATCTATATTTGATAATATACTGTACTTTATGCCAAATTTTGCACTTTTAATTGTCCCCCGCCTTTCGAAGAAAGCAGGGGACTATTAAAATGGGCTCGTCCGTCCGTTTGTCCGTCTGTCACACTGTTTGGGACACAATAACTCTCTTTCTAATTGAGCTAGAATATTCAAACTTGGTGTAGGTGTTTATTAGGTCGTTACCTTGATCGAGCTCGAAGATGAGTATTTTCCGCTTAGGGTAAGCAGAGAAAAGCAATTTGATTGGTTGATGCTTTGGGACACGATAACTTAAGTTGTAATTAAGTGAAAGTAATGAAACTTGGTATATAGTTGTTGTTTTTTTTATCAATATCTTGACTAAGTTCGATAATGAGCTTTTTCTGCTCAGGGTAAACAGAGAGATAAGCAATTTGATTGGCTGGGACTTTGGAACATAATAACTCTCTAATTGAGCTAGGATATTCAAACTTGGTTTAGGTGTTTAGTAGGTCGATACCTTGATGAAATTCGAAGATAAGCATTTACCGCTTAGGGTAAGCAGAGATAAGCAATTTGATTGGTTGATGCTTTGGGTCGCGATAACTTGAGTTGTAATTAAGTAAGAGTGGTGAAACTTAGTATATAGTTTCATTTCATCAATACGTTGACTAAGTTCAATAATGCGCATTTCATGTTCAGGGTAAGCAGAGCGATACGCAATTTGATTGGCCGAGACTTTGGAACATAATAACTTTCCTTCTAATTGAGCTAGGATATTCAAACTTGATGCAGATGTTTATTAGGTCAATACCATGATGGAGTTCGAAGATAAGCATTTTCTATTTAGGGTAAGCAGAGATAAGCAATTTGATTGGTTGATGCTTTGAGTTGTAATTAAGTGAGAGTGATGAAACTTGGTATATAGTTTCATTTCATCAATACCTTGACTAAGTCCAATAATGAATATTTTCTGATGAGGGTAAGCAGAGCGATAAGCAATTTGTTAGGTCTAAACTTTGGAACACAATAATTCTCTTTCTAATTAAGGTAGAATGTTCGAACTTGATGTAGATGTTTATAAGGTCAATATCTTGATGGAGTTCGAAGATGATCATTTTCTGCTGAGGGTAAGCAGAGATAAGCAATTTGATTGGCTGATAATGATCATTTTCTGCTGGGGGTAAGCAGAGCGATAAGCAATTTGTTAGGTCTAGACTTTGGAACACAATAATTCTCCTTCTAATTAAGGTCGAATGTTCGAACTAGGTGTAGGCGTTCATTAGGTGAATGCCTTGATGGAGTTCGATGATGAACATTGTCCGATTCTATCTGATAGAGAGTGATAAAACTTAGTGCATAGTTTGATTGCTCAATACTTTTGAAAAAAATAAATATGCGATTAATTAATATATGTCATCTATTTATTTTGGGATTTCGGTGGGGGGCATCAGCCTCACTGTCGGCTTGTTTAAAATCGTAAGGTTGTTTAAAAAATATCCCTTAAATTGCAATTTCCAAAAAAGCGATTCCGTGCAAATACAAGAGTTATGTCCCTTGGTTACTACTTCCAAACTTGCTTGGAAATCACATTTTGAGGGGCATTTTGACACCAAAACTTTATGACTGTGAATTAAATGTGTCTTATAAGTTGAAATAATGGTGGATTTGGGTAAATCATGCCACCCTCACATTTTGATGACAAAAAAGCTGCCGATATATTACTTAGGTAATTTCCAATTAAATCTACTCCAAATTTTGTTAACATAAGAAACCAATTAAGGTGAACAATTAAATTATTTTTGTGTTTCCTTGGAAACAAGTTTTTGGTATATCTTTTTTCATTCGGTAACATATCTCATAAACTGTTCATGATATCATTTTGAAACTTGGTTAATTAGAAGTTTCTCAGATTTAAACTTGTAATACTTTTTATCGTTTCCATGGATATAAATTTGAAATAGTTTTTGGTATGCAATTTTTATTCATAAACCATTCAAGTTATCTTTTTGAAACTTTGTACATATAGCTTTTTTTGTGTTTCCTTGGATACAAATTTTACAAATTTGACTTAGTTTTTGGTATACATACAATTTTTTTATTCTGGCGCATATCTTTATGAAACTTTGTACACATATAAACCTATTATACTTGTAGTAGTTGTGCTTTCTGCTAATTATAAAATTTTCCATTTTAAAATGTTTTGGGTTTCCAATGAAAATGATTTCTTTTATTAAAACCTGTCATATTTCATCTTTTGTTTTATTTCATACCCACACACTGATGTAACTCATGTCCGCCTGTGCACTATGGGCTTGTGGGATAGAGGCTACATTGTTTGCCAAGGTTTTGGCATAACAATTTCGAAATATCTGGAACCGATGGATTACAGTGAGTCGTAAATTTTTACGACTAAATGGGTAGCAGCTAGGTTGCCAAGGTTTCTTTGTAAAAATTACGATAAGGCTGTAAAAAAAAAATTACGACGCGTCGTAATTTTAAAGACTAAACCTTTGCAACCTAGCTGCCAGCCAATTAGTCGTAAAAATTACGGGAAATGAATTACAGTGTACATACTGCACATGTGGAGGTTTACACATCAGCCATTTATTGGAAAACTAAGCGTGTAATCTTATTGAAATAAAATAACATCTTCGTATTCGTTTTTACACGGTCACATTTTCATGTGGACGTAATATGTCGTCGCCCCTGTCAGTCCGGAAGTCCAGAATTGTGTGTGGAGTCTCACATTAAAAGCCTTAAAAAGAAATGTCTGAAAGCCCTCAATATATTGAGAGTCCTATCAAATACTGACTGGGGAGCAGACCGAAAGGTCTTGCTCCGATTATATAGAGCATTAATTAGATCAAAACTCGATTATGGGTGTATTGTGTATGGGTCTGCCCGCGAGTCTTATCTCAAAGAGCTCGACACCATACACAACCAGGGACTTAGAATCAGTTTAGGAGCATTTCGTACATCTCCAGTGGACAGTTTATACGTCGAGGCGCACGAGCCCTCATTGCACAACAGACGTGATAAATTGGCCCTGCAGTATGTTACGAAAATTGCATCACTTCCAAATCATATTTCATTTAACACCATATTTAGACCTCTTTATGAACATTTGTATTTTGTGAAGACAAATGTTATTCCATCATTTGGTATTCGCATACAACCCCTTTTGTCGGAGGCTGGTATCAACATAGACAGTATTGCGAATACCCCTGTCTTTGAGACTCCACCGTGGGCTGTATCTCCCCCAAAGATCGATTTCGATCTTACTAAACATAAAAAGAGAGATACATGCTCGACGGTTTTCCAATCTCTCTTCAGAGAGCTAAGGTCTAAATATGGTGATTATGCTCCAATATATACAGATGGTTCGAAAGATGATGATCGGGTAGCTTCGGCTACCGTGATGCCATCCGAGACCATTTCTGTCCGCCTCCCACCTGCTGCTTCAATATTTACAGCTGAGCTCCAGGCTATTCTCCAAGCCTTGGGGTTCATTAAATCATCACCAGTTTTAAAATACATTATCTTTTCTGATTCTTTGTCCTCATTACAAGCAATTAATAACAAACAGCTTGATCACCCATTAGTAGCAGATATTTTTCGTCTGCTACTATCAAACGAGTTCATCAGCAAGGACATTGTCCTTTGCTGGCTCCCCAGTCATACAGATATCAAAGGGAATGATCAAGCAGACTCGGCTGCCAAGTCTGCTTTATATCTTCCCATAACCGATTTTTTAATATCATATAAGGATTTCAAATCCAGTATTAATAATTTTATTTATAATCGCTGGCAACGGTCTTGGGATCTTGCAGGCACAAACAAACTTCATCACATTAAGCCTCTCTTAGGAGACTGGCCAAGCTCCTATAGAACAAACAGGAGAGATGAAGTTGTTTTATGTCGCTCTCGCATAGGTCATACTTTTTTAACACATATTTTCATCTTAAAGCGAGAGCCTCAACCAGAATGTGAACACTGTCATGTTCCTTTGACAGTGAAGCACATTTTGATTGAGTGCAAGTATCTCAAAGATACAAGATTACGGCACTACCGTTGCCAATCACTTTATCAGTTGTTTGCCCAACCGGGGCTATATTGTAAAGCTCTAGATTTTTTAAAAGAGACAAATTTTTATAGAAAATTTTAATTATATATATCTAATTTTCATTTTCATATTTTAAATATATATGCATAAAGTTTATATTTATTTTTATTTTGACATTTACTGTGATATTTGTTTTTATTTATGTATATATATGATAATACTGTGATAATTTGATTATGATAATACTGTGATAATTTGATTATAGTTTGTCTCAAAATTCACCATATGTTTGGCGCAATATAGCCCGGTTGGAGCGCATGTGCCATTAAACAACATTTCTATTCTATTCTCTACAGGTCACAATTCTTACCCGATTTTGACGAAACTTGAAATATAGGTTTATCCCCAAAAGATTTTGGCTGATTTCGTTATTGGCACGTATCGGATCGAAACTTCATGGATTATGGCCCCTGATTGTACGAAAAATCACATGTTTAGCTTGTGGACCCTATAGAGGTCAAAATTTTGAACCGATGTTGATGAAACTTGACATTCATGTTTATAACCCAAAGATCTTGTTTTCTTTCGATATTTGCGCATATCGGAATGTAACTTCCTGAATTATGACCCCTGATTATACGCAAAATCGCCTTTGTTTAGCTTGTGGTCCCTCTGCAATTATTATCCGGTTTCATAAAAACGTTTGATTATATCACCGTTACACCCTACGAAAGGTTGAGTTCGAATTTCCGGAAAATCGGACCAAAATGTTCATACAAAATGGCCGCCGTTTGTACGCGAATACTGTTAAAAAATGGTATATCAAATTTGTGGACCCTGTAGAGGTCACAATTTTAATTCTATTTTGATGAAACTTGAAATGCATGGTTATAACCCAAAGATATTGGTTCCTTTCGATATTTGCGCATATCGGATCGTAACTTCCTGAATTATGGCCCCTGATTATCCGAAAAATCCCCTATGGTCCCTCTGGAGGTCACGATTATTATCCAATTTAAAAAAAAATTGACTCCATCCCCGTTACATCCTACGGAAGGTTGAGTTCGAATTTCTAGAAAATTGGACCATAATTGCCAGACAAAATGGCCGCCGTTTGTACGCGAATAGTGTAAAAATATGGCATTTTAAAGTTGTAGGCCCTGTAGAGGTCACAAATTTAATTCGATTTTGATGAAACTTGAATTGCATGTTAATATCCTAAAGATCTTGATTCTTTTTGATATTTGCGCATATCAAATTGTAACTTAATGAATTATGGCCTTTAATAGTAGGAAAAATCACTTTCGGTATTGCTTGTTCTCTATCCAACTCTCGAAAATGTGAGCGTATCCTTCCTGGCAGTGCCAGCTTACTATCTTTTAGCTTGTGGTCCCTCTGCAGGTCACGATTATTATCCGTTTTAAGAAAACGTTTGATAATATCACCGTTACACCCTAAGGAAGGTTAAGTTCGAATTTCGGGAAAATCGGACCAAAATTGCCATACAAAATGGCCGCTGTTTGTACGCGAATACTGTTTAAAAATGGTGTATCAAGGTTGTGGACCCTGTAGAGGTCATAATTTTAATTCGATTTTGACGAAACTTGAAATTCATGGTTATAACCTTAAGATTTTGATTATTTTCGATATTTGCGCATATCAAATTGTAACTTAATGAATTATGGCCTTTGATTGTAGGAAAAATCACTTTCGGTATTGCTTGTTCTCTATCCATCTCTCGAAAATGTGGGCGTATCTTACTATCTTTAACGATATTTTTCGTCCGCTTTGTGAAATGCCGACAAAAGTATCAGAACCAAAAATGAAAATTAAATTCTGATCTAATTTAATATAGGATTCCGACCTGTGTGGAGTCATTTGACTCGTTGTGTAGGCATAATTATGTGACTCAAGTATATTTGCATTGATTCATTTTACTAGTCACCTGACTCACTGTAGCTAGCTTTTATGTCACACGACTCAATAAAGTAGTCGAATTACTCATTTTACCAGAGGAGTCAATTGACTCACTTAACGAGTCGTTTTATGGATTTTTGGGCGAGTCACAAAAATGAGTCTTTGGACCTATTATTTGAGTCCCATGGAAGTCAAAAGCTAGTCCCAAATTAGTCAACGAAATATGAGTCGTTGTATGGATACTCACCCAAATAAGTCAACCGATCCACTTTTTTCTCTCTGTGCAGGGGCCATAGCCAATGAAGTTACTCGCCAATATCGAAAGAAACAGAGATTTTTGGTAGAAAAACCTATATTTCAAGGCAGGTTTCGTCAAAATCATATAAAAAATATGACCTGTAGAATGTCCACAAACAAATTGTGGACCTGACAGGGGCCACGACAATATACATTAGCTCGTTCTATGTCCATCTCTTGCAAAACGTGGAGGTATCCTGCAGGGCAACCGCTTGTTAACATTACCATGATCTTAATCTTTATATCCGCAAAGGTTCTGACATGTAACTGTAGCAGGGTCCTATTTATACCCCCTCCTCGTCTTCAATTAGCCCAGGTTATGTGCAGACGAGTAGGACGTTAAACCCCATTTCATTTTATTTCTATTCATAAAGGAACGAAACACCCGGTCATGGGTTCAGGATTTATTGTGGATTAAGTATTATATAAAAACGCCTATAGGAGTTTATAATACTACTGTTTTACCATTAAAATACAAGACATATTTCATAGATAAAATATTATTAAAGTCAGTTAAATAAATATAAAACTTACCAAGTGATACAAGGTGATCCTTTTTGTAACAAGTTTAAGAGGTTTGAAAACCCAATTCTACCCAAACCACCCAAAACTACCCAAATCCACCATTCCTTCAACTTATAAGAAAATAATTTATATCGATATTTGCCAAATTGTCATATTTAATTTACAGTCGTAACGTTTTGGTGTCAAAATGCCTCTCAAAAGTAGTAACCAATGGACCTAACTCGTGTATTGCACAAATCGCTCGTTGGAATTTGCATTTTGAGGGATATTTTTACAACAAAAACCGTACGATTTTAAATTAAAAATGCAAATTTGGCATAAAGAACAGTATATTTCGAAAAAATAGATATAAATGATTGTCTTGTAAGTTCAAATAATGGTGGATTTGGGTGGTTTGGGTAAATCGTGCTACCGGCTGAGGTGTGATTAACACTCGGCAAATCGCGGTCGATTCCGGTACCCTAATCAATCTCGGCTGTATGACAGTAAGTGATATGTACCTACGCCCATACATTTGCGATGCGGCTACCTGTTTACTTGAACAGGAAAACGTGCCGCTTTTACAAAAAAAGTTCCAAATTGCGTCTTATGTAGAGTGTGGATACCCAAATGAGCGAAGATATTGTCTCAAGGCTGCTGGTTTGATAAAATTCCCAGGTAATTCCCCAAACCCAATGCCAAACTTGATGTTTGTTGATATAATACTCTCTCCTCAGATTTCTCCATGGATGCAGTCATTTTTTATTCGGAACCTTTAAAATAGTTCAAATATGGCGAAATTCGTCAAAAGTAGTAACCAAGGGACCTAACTCGTGTATTGCACGAATGGTATGATTAATTTAGTGAGTTAAAAGTGAGCAGAGTTTAGACTTGCTATTGTAAAGACATTGTTGATCAGTTTAAAAATCCCTATCCCTATCCCCAGTGCTTACCGAGATTTATTTGAAAAACTTTGAAGAGATGGCCCTGTCAACATCACCCATTCAGCCGATAGCTTGGTTCCGAAAAGTTGATGACACTTTCGTTATCCTTGACAAAAGTGATGATCCAGACAACCTTCTCCAGCACTTAAACAACCAGAATAACAGAATAAAGTTCACAATTGAAAAAGAAAACAACCAGTGTCTACCCTTCTTAGACGTCTTAGTTACGAAAACAGATACAGGACTAACCACTAGTGTGTATAGAAAACCGACCCATACCGACCAGTACATCAATTTTCATTCGAACCACCCGCATAGTGTCAAAAAATCAACCATATCAACTCTAGCTCGTCGAGCCATTAATATATGTGATGAAAACTCTCTCCCCAGTGAACTCACCCATATAGAGAATATACTTTCCAATTTGAACAATTATGAATGAATGAAATGGGGTTTAACGTCCTACGCTTAAGCACCTAACCTGGGCTAATTGAAGACGGGCATACGCCACAGTGTGCAATGAGGGAAATTTTGCCCGGGCAGCGGCGCTATGGCCTACTCTTATATCGAATTCCAACTGCCAAGGGATCTTTTACGTGCACTCCAATTTGTACACGGGGCCTCGGTTTTTCGTCCCATCCGAACGACTAGGCAGCTGTCCTTGTCAGGCCCTCCTTCTGCATCACTGACAAGGGGAAATCACGCCGGAAAATAGAGATGAACTTTCTCGGCCAATGCAGGGATCGAACACTCAACCTCCAGGCTAGCGAACCAGCGCCTTATCCCCTTAGCCACCGTGATCCCCTTGAACAATTACCCACCACAGTTGGTTAAGAATACTATAAAAGAAACTATAAATAAGAAAACAGTTGCTGAACCGCCCAAGCCAGATAAACCACCTATTCGAATAGCTATCCCTTTTCAAGGAACGTTATCGTACCACATCCGAAGACTACTGGCAACAACAGGCATCCAAGTCATTTTCTCCAAAGGACGCACCCTTAAAGACCACCTAAAGGCAAATGGTAAACTGCAACCCACCACTCCACTACCACCTAAAGGATGTGTCTATGAAGTTGTATGCACGTGTTCCAGCTCTTACATTGGAGAAACTCGACAACCCCTACCTAAAAGACTCACCCAACATCAACCAAAGTCCCTCACAGCAGAATCAGCAGTTGCTCAGCACCTCCAGTCCAATCCAGGCCACAAAATTCATTCTTCTAAGACCCTAGCACTCAACCAACATAACGAAAAGACACGGAAAATCATGGAAGCTATACATATCAGGAGATCCAAACCAGACCTCAATCGCGACACCGAAATTTTCCTCCCAAGAGCCTATGATGAACTAATTCTTAACTGATGTGTACATGACTAGACCCCCATACGCGCTAAAACTTTATTCAGTTCCCCAATCATGTGTTTTATTTGCAAATTCTCGTTATTCATTCGTAAAAACATTTTAGCAAGGTGTGCCCCCAATGAGAGGAGTGTGCAAGAGAAGGACTATAATTATTTAGGAGCCTGTGAATAGGACTGTGGTGTGGCTTGCCATATTTACTATTTATCATTAACCCCCCCCCCCCCCCTTTACTTATGGTATTTATGTATTTCCCTAAGTTAACATTAAGTGTTCTTGTACCTCTCACAGGGATATATGTGTGTGTGTGTGCCAGTCTGTCAGATGGAAGATTATAGGACTATATTTTACTTTTACTTAAGATATGCTAGTTGTGTCATCTCGTGTGTATTTTAATACCAATAACATATAATTTATTTAAATATGGCTTAATCATTTAATCCCCATGTAGTTATCTGGAGTTACTGCTTCTCTCATATAACGTGTATGGTTTCCCTTTTGTTTGTTTTTAATGGAATTTTACCCTATTATCAGTCTTTACTATTCCCTTGATGTGCCCTCAACTAATAATAATGTATGTATGGTTTCTCATTTGTCATGATTGGTTGTCCAATTAAAATTATTAACCCCTATAATTACTTCGTAATATAACCAATTATCAGTGGTCTCACTAATCCTTCATATGTACATTGCCTTTGATAATGTGTTATCACTCCTTTGATCTTGTTGTTGTCATGCATGGTTTCTTAATTGTTGTTATTGCTTGCCTATATATAATTGCTCTACACATTTGTTACTGTACTTGCTTGAAAACGTTGAGAGAATACTCTTCGAAACGTCGCCTAAATAAATCAGTAATTGTTCTTCCATAAGTATGTGTTATAGACCAGAGGGAGGAGGGGGGCGTTGTCACCCGAGTGGGGGCAAAATCTGAGTTAACTTTTCTAGAGGCATTTTTCGTCAGGAATCCGAATCTGGTAGGTAATAAGCCAGGTGAGGGGGCGTTTCCGAGATAATCGAGGTCAAAGGTCAAGGAAGGCCAAATAACGAAAGAGGCGTAAAAAATTCAAAATCTGTTCAGAATAGGGCTGAAAATCATTGATAACAGCAATGAGACAATTATAATACAGTAATATAATAATAACATTATATCTGGAATTTCGTACTAAGACCCGTATTGTTGCATTGAATACCCCCCCCCCCCCGTTCATTATCTTAGTGATAGAGTTTGATGACCCACAACTTTGATCGCTATGCTATTTAAGGTAAGTAAATATGAATGTGCCATAATATTACTTACATATTTGAAGAGGGTAATAAACAAGCTTTTCTGTGATATGTAACATTATATCTGGAATTTCGTACTAAGAACCGTATTTTGGCATTGAATACCCCTCCCCCTTCATAATCATAGTAATAGAGCTTAATACCACCAAATTTTGATCGCTTTATAAGGTAAGTATATATTATGAATGTGCCATAAAATTATTTACATAATTAAAGACAGCAATCAACCAGCTTTTAGCTGATATGTAACATTATATCTGGAATGTCGTACTAAGAACCGTATGTTGGCATTGAATACCCCTCCCCCTTCATTATCATAGTGATGGAGCTTAATACCACCAAATTTTGATCGCTTTTTAAGGTAAGTAAATATGAATGTACCATAAAATTATTTACATATTTGAAGAGAAAAATCAACACGCTTTTCGCTGATATGTAACATTATATCTGGAATTTCCTACTAAGACCCGTATTTTGGCATTGAATACCCCCCCTTCATTATCATAGTAATAGAGCTTAATACCACCAAACTTTCATTGCTTTTTAAGGTAAGTAAATCTTAATGTGCCAAAAAATTATTTTCATATTGGAAGAGAACATCAACAAGCTTTTCGCTGATATGTAACATTATATCTGGAATTACGTACTTAGACCCGTATTTTGGCATTGAATACCCCGGCCCCCTTCATTATCATAGTAATAGAGCTTAATACCACCAAACTTTGATTGATTTTTAAGGTAAGTAAATATGAATGTACCATAATCTTATTTACATATTTGAAGAGGGTAATAAACAAGCTTTTCAGTGATATGTAAAATTATATCTGGAATTTCGTACTAAGACCCGTATTTTGGCATTGAATACCCCCCCCCCTTCATTATCATAGTAATAGAGCTTATTACCACCAAACATTGATTGCTTTTTAAGGTAAGTGAATATGAATGTACCATAAAATTATTTACATATTTAAAGAGAAAAATCAACAAGCTTTTCGCTGATATGTAACATTATATCTGGAATTTCGTACTAAGAACTGTATTTTGGCATTGAATACCCCTCCCCCCTTCATTATCATAGTAATAGAGTTTAATACCACACAACTTTGATTGCTATTTAAGGTAAGTAAATCTCAATGTGCCAGCATTTTTGTTACATATTTGAAGAGAGCAAACAACAAGCTTTCAGTGATATGTAATATTATATCTGGAATTACGTACTCAGACCCGTATTTTGGCATTGAATACCCCCCCCCCCTCATTATCATAGTAATAGAGTTTAATACCCCACAACTTTGATCGCTATTTAAGGTAAGTAAATATGAATGTGCCATAATATTACTTACATATTTGAAGTGGGTAATAAACAAGCTTTTTTGTGATATGTAACATTGTATCTGGAATTTCGTACTAAGTACTGTATTTTGGCATTGAATACCCCTCCCCCTTCATTATCATGGTAATTGAGTTCAGTACCAACCAAACTTGACCGTTTTGTAAGGTACCGGTAAGTAAATCTAAATGTGCCAGAAAATTATTTACATATTTGAAGAGAGCAAACAACAAGCTTTTCGGTGATATGTAACATTATATCTGGAATTTCGTACTAAGACCTGTATTTTGGCATTGAATACCCATACCCCCCCTTCATTATCATAATAATAGAGCTTAATACCACAGGTATGCAGGTATCATCGCTGCTTATTGTTATTATAATATATTACTGTATTATAATTGTCTTATTGCCGTTATCAATGATTTCCGGCCCTATTCTGAACAGATTTTGAATTATATACGTTTCTTTCGTTATTTGGCCTTCCGTGACCCTTTGACCTCGATTATCTCGGAAACGCCCCCTCACCTGGCTTATTACCTACCAGATTCGGATTCCTGGTGAAAAATGCCTCTAGAAAAGTTAACTCGGAATTTGCCCCCACTCGGGTGACAATGCTCCCCCTCCCCCCTCTGGTCTATTATAGTTTATTGCAGTTTAAAAATGTACTTTTAAAGGGACAATACCACAAACACCAAATATACCATAAATAACCAAAGGGACAATAATACGACAAATACTCAATATACAATAAATACAAATATTCACAAATATACACTGCCACATAACAATCATCTAAACAAAATATTGATTGGCGTTGACTGTCTCGGTGTTTGTTGCACCCGATCAAAGGAATGCCTAGACTCTGACGCCATTTTGTACATGAAACGCCTTATTCATTTCTGATCCGCCTTAAATCGTATCTTTTCGCCAACACCTAAACAAAAAAGTCAATAAGACGTGTCATGTCTGGGGATGGGGTGGGGAAAATTCTAGTATAAACACAGATGACGCAAATACTTGTCTTGGCATATTGTCATAATACAAGGAGCACGTGACACATTTGAAGTTACATTATTCAAGAGCTAAATCTGATTACTGCAAGTCCTAATTAAGGCTTCAAATGTTTTAGAAATTGTAATTTAGATCTTTATTTAAACAACAAGCCCAAAATAAACTCTGTAGACCTACGGATGACAAGGCTACAGCTGGATTTAAATAGGATTTTTCTGATTTACTAAATCAATATGGCGCACAGTGATGAGATTATTAACTGTTATGTTTACGTCATCAGTTAGATCGAGGCTAAATTATAGAGTGTGCTTAGCGATGCCACTGTTGGGCGATATTTTGATGGAATTGAAAACTTTTCTTGATATTCGAGATTATGTAGGTGTAGTTAACGCCTGACAATCAAACGATAGGCCAAGGCGAAGACAACCTTGGCCCCCATTTCTAGTCAAATATTATAATGCTAATACCTTTGTACATAATAAAGTAATTTTACTGAAATTTTCAATATATTCTTCTTTCATCACCCACTTTTGAATTGTTATAGCAAGCATGGCCAACTCTCCATATATATCCCATAATGTATCTTAAACTTAATGTTTAATTTCAAATCTGAGAAAGTTATAAACCGTAGCAAGAATTAAAACACTTTAAATCTACCCCCACCCCTCACACAGACAATAAATAAATAATTAGAAGAAAAAAACAGTTAGTTTACACCGATTTCATTTCATTTAATAACAAACCAGCCAATAACCTGTCCCCTGAACATTAACGTTTCATTGACGCTGCCGTTACCAAATTCACTTCTCTTAACAAATGGGTATTTAGTTTTTAATGCACCACAATCCATTGTTCTGCTTTCTACGGCAACACCGCGCTTATAATCATAGTCCGGGGAACTACATTTAGACAGATCAAAGGATTTATGAACTATTTTGCTGTCTTGGTTGGGAGCCGGAAGTGACATGCCCAGGAATGGTCTCGTCTTGAGTGGGAAGATATCAATCATTGGATACACTTGATTTATCTTTGCGTACGGATCTATGTTCCATATATTGGTATCGTTGGAATCGTAAAACCATAATCCGACATAAGGCCATTTCCATTCCTTATCAAACGACCTTGACTGCCACATGTACAATTTCCATAACCCATTCTTATCACGGTAAAGGCTATATTCCGGTTCAATCGATTTCAAGATGACGGCAACTTGTTCCTGATTTTTCCGGGGTAGGACAAAGTCAATATTCTCATCCCACGGGATAAAACCATGATGTCGATAGGAACCAAGTAGAGTTCGAACAGACATGAAGTATACTATTCCATGTTTCCTCATCAACTCTTCGAACTTTTTAACCGTCTGCATGACCAGTAAGATTTCTGATTTGGTCATTTTACGTTTAAAGCTGTGTCTATTATAACGCGGATTCTGACCTCGGGACCAGCGGGGGTGCTTAGGCTCTAGATGTAGTTCTTCTTTAGCTTCACTTGGAACTAACAGGATCTGATGATCGTTGGAATGGTTCCCGGCCTTCCTTTGATTAATAATGTGATGGTCTTCGATATCCTTTGATCCCGACTCTGAACCCATGTCACCCTTTTCGTTGTCCTCGTGCTGGATATTGGGATTTCTTTTGTGATTCTTTTTCAGTTTTCTCTTACGGGTCTTGCGTTTCAATTTTCTTTTCTTCCCATGACGCCGTTTTCGTTTTTTCTTCTTGTGGTGTTTTCCACCCGGTCTATGAGTCTTCCTGCGGCGCTTCATTTTTGCTGCTAAATACTCAGTCTCGTCAAGTGCCCCATGAAAACGTCTAGGTCTTCGCTTCCGTTTTTTTCCTTTGCGTCTCCAGGATAATGGTGGTTCCGCATCATTTTCTAACCAATCATTCGCGCCTTCTGGTTCCAACTCCGGCGTCACCTCCTTATGAAAGAACACGTCTTTAAAATGTTTCTTACGGTATTTCAAATCGTGTTTCTTCGCTGTATCTATGTTTAGATTGATATACAGCACAGCGAAAATAAACAAAAACACGCCTAAAACCACGAACAATTCCAAACGTCTCATAACGGTTTTAGATATAATACGACAAAAACTTCTTCCAAGAGGCGATTGAGTCCAAGTTTTTAATATAAGTCGTCTTACCAGCTCACCGAGGTCATGTGTTTGTTATTCTGCAGCAGACTTTTGTAAGAAACTGAGATTTATTGATATGTACTGTAGAATCAATAATTTTATGATTGTTAGTTATTGTACCTACATATACTCTTATTATAATATGGCAACACGTGTACTAATGATTATAAGTTTCGCCACAATAAACCAAGAACGTTCCGATAAACACATGGTTATAACTATGTTAAAACTTCGATATCAATTAAATAGTTTCTAAATATAGCATTATAATATGAACGCAGTGTTGTGAATCGTATGTTTATTTAAAATTACATATTCTTTGTACTTATTATATAAAGTGACCGCTGTGATTTATATTGATTTAAAGCACGGGGTCTGGGCAGTAGACGTGTTTAGTACTTCGAATGGGACGTTAGCGTGCACGTTAAAAACTCTTGAAAATCGCAATAAGAGTAGGCAAAATGCATCTCATAGCTCACCCCGTGCCGTATGCAAGTTTTGTTTATCCGAATTGGAAGTTTAAAGAAATTGGGTTAAGTGCTCTACTTTTCTGCACCGACCGGGAAAAGGTTGGAAATTTTGCCAAGACAGCGGTGCTACGGTCTACTCTTATTTATAATTCCGTCTTCCAGTGGTTCTTTTACGTGCACGCAAATGTGTACACGTCACGCCGGTTTTTCTTCACATCCGAACGACTATACGTTGTCATTTCTCAAGTCCTCTAGCCTACACCACCGACTAAACTGAACCACGCCAAAAATCCCGATGAACTTTCTCGGTAAACCAGCGTGGTACAGAGGGGGCCAGTCTAGTCGTTCGGATAGGACGAAAACCGAGGTCCCGTGTACACATTAGCGTGCAGTTAAAAGATCCCTTGATAGTATGAATACAATATAAGCATAGGCCCTAGTTCCACAACCCGGGCAAATGTTACCTCAGCACACTGTATTGCGTATGCCCATCTGTTTTAGCCAAGTCGGAGCAGAACAATAGGACGTTAAACCCCACTTCAATTCACTTATAGTGCGTCGCGGGTTGAATAGTAACCACATTCGACATATTTTTCTTATGCATTTTTAAACTGAACCCAAAATTATAGTTCCAATTTAGAACAGCATCTAGTAATTTGGATAGGACCAAAACGCGCGGTACCATGAACACGTTGATGTGCACGTAAACGATCGAACCCGTGACAGTTATAGTGAGATATAAGAGTAGGTGCCGCTGCCCGGGCAAAATTTCCCTCATAACACACTGTATGGCGTATGTTCGCCTTCATTAGCCGCGTAGAAGTCGCACGTTAAACCCCATTCCATTTCATTTATATTGTATGAAAATTAGGAACAAGTCAGAATCAAAACGGAATACAAAAATATAAAAATATTCAGCCGACTGGTCTAAATTACAGAGAAAACATGATTGTATACCTAACGCCATGACGTCAAAAATTACGTATTTATCTATATCCCAACAAAAACAAGCTCACATTCTTTTACATTACTCTGTTGTATTACATAATAATAGTTTAACGTTATAGTTTTGTAATATGTATAACATCAATGATAATAAACAGAGTCGGGTTTCAGGAATATGTCCTCACTACGCATGATCGTTCACAGAAATGTGTGTGTGTGTTCGAGAGAGAGAGAGAGAGAGAGAGAGAGAATGAACGAATGAAATGGGGTTTAACGTCCTACTATTTTGCACCTAACCTGGGCTAATGGAAGACGGGCATACGCCAACAGTGTGCTATGAGGGAAATTTTGCACGGGCAGCGGCCCTACGGCCTACTCTTATATCGCATTCCAACTGCCAAGGGATCTTTTACATGCACTCCAATGTGTACACGGGACCTCGGTTTTTCGTCCTATCCCAACGACTAGGTAGCTGTCCTTGTCAGGCCCTCCTTCTGCATCACTGACAAGGGGAAATCACGCCGGAAAATCGAGATGAACTTTCTCGGCCAATGCAGGGATCGAACACCCGAGAGATGGTGTTTAACCGTGTTTAACGTCCACTCGACACAAACTAACTCCTTTCGGGACTAACATATGGTTTAATTTTATTTCAATAATTCGATTGTGGGTAGCGGTCTTTAGCAGTGGTGGAAATCCGGAGTAGCCCCACGAGGTTGGAGAGGCGACCATACTCCTTGTCACGTACAACCGGGGATTCGAAACCACACCAGTTGACTAACGGACAGGCTTTACGATACCAGCTAGCACGTGCTAACCATTCTACCCATCCCCCTTGATTATTAGAATCACGGACCTTAACATACTCCATTTTACAGTTCAATGGTAGAATCTTGTTGTCTAAGACTTGGATTCGGTCCTGAAAGGGTTGTTGTGTATGGAGCTTGATGTAGAGTTTATAGAGTTCGTCGTTTTATGGTTTTACCAGAAAGTCATAAATAACGGCTAGAAAAACAGAATGGCTGACAAAACGACGTAATAAACATCATTACTATCCCATCTGCAGTTCAATTCGGTACACTTCTATATATTTCGTGTTTACACTGTTCATAAGAAACTCTCTTGTATTATCTTAAATAAGAAAATATTGCATACATTTTACTCTGTGTCTCGTAGTGTTAGATATCTACAATGGAAAAGGTGTTTTTAATATCCGTCCTTATCATGACTATAACTCTAGTATGCACAGGTAAGGAATATCTAAACATGTACTTATAGTTAAGGAGCCACAGTGGCTAAATGGGGTCGCGGGTTCGATCCCAGTGTTCGCCGAGAAAGCAAGAACGTTCATCGGTATTTTCCGGCGTGGGTTCCCCTTGTTAGGATGGTACGAAAAACAGAGGTCCCGTGTACACATTGCCGTGTACGTAAAAGTTCCCTTGGCAGTTGAAATTAGAAGAAAAGTAGGCGGTAGCGCTCACATTTAACTTGCGTATGTCCGTCTTCGTTAGCCAAGTCTAAAATCATGTTGTAATTTGTCTATATGGTTTCTGTTCGTGCATTTGAATGTAAGGAACATTCTAGGAGGTAATGATCGGGATCTTCAAATATATGACCGCAGAGGCATGTGGGACTTTTGGCAATATGTCGTAGGAATTTGTGACCCTGCAGGTCAGAGAACCGAAGTCGTAATTTACAATGGTTTCCGCTGACAGTTAAAATAGAACAAAGGAACATTTGTTTGCAGGTTCTAGATTTATGAGATTCTTAAGATAATAAGGGGGTTAGGTTATTGATGACTTTGTAAAGTAGTTTTAATTTATGTCGATTTCTTCTTTCTTCGAGTGGAGTACACCCAGTGAAATAAAATTGAACCATATGTTAGTCCCGAAATGACCTGATTTTTGTGTCGAGTGGACGTAACCCCCATGCCCCCTCTCATTGCAGATCTTATATCTGGCTTAAATGTTCTTTAGACATTTATTCACATGTCAAGCCCATAATCATCACCCAACCTTTCCAATCCTTTTAATTGACAATCAAATGTATGTAAAGCGGTATCACTCAGTAAAAATTGAAAATTATCCCACAAGCGATATCGCTCAGTAGAAAATGAAAACTATCTCACAAGCGATATCTACTGTAGAAAGTGTTTTTAGCTGATTATTTTGCTTAACTTAGGCTAATTCCGTTAGGGCGACATTGTTTCAGTGCTCCGAAAGACGAGTAGCTTTATTTTAATGATATTCACGCCATGGGCATCTAAGTTGTACGGTTCTAACTCATTAACCTAGGTCATGTTTACACATTGTCGTGCACATTATGGATTCCCTGGCAGTCGGAATTTGATATAAGAGTAGGCCGTAGTGCCGCTGTCCGGGCAAAATTCCCCTTATAGCACTCTGTATGGCGTATGTCCGCCTTCATTAGCACAGTCGAAGCAAAACTATTGGATATTAAACCCCGTTTTAATTCAATTTATAAATCACATAATTGACGTAATTTGTTTTTTTTATTTCAGGTTCACAGTCAGTTGACAGAAGAAGGCACAGATCTAGGGCACGACATATTCTGACTTCCGGTGGCGATTTACGACATATCCTCGGGCGACGCACATCAGTTTCCACAACACCGCCCCCTAATACCCAAGGAACTACATCTCCGGTATCTAGTTCCACAATATCCACAGTTTTATCTACAACGATGGGGACATTTACAAACCCGGGTCCCATCTTGACAACGAGAAGTGGCAACAGCGCTTCAAACCCCTCACCACGACGAGGCTCTCAGCCAGTTGAATCAGCGTATGATCAGTCGAACTGGGACGTAATCCAACGACGACTGAGTAACCCTTCACCAGATCAAAACCCACAGGACAGAAATCGAAACAGATTTAGAAATCGAGATAGACAAAACCGTCCTGATCATTTACAGAATCCGCATGTTGATCAAGGTCAAAGGTCGCAGCAAGGTCAAGATGAAGGTGAAAGTCAAGGACAAAGTAACGTTCGGGGTCAAGGCCAACAACAGGTTCAGCGTGGACGAGGCCAGCAGACGCAATCCGGTTCTGGATCACCATTTTACAACAAAATGTCCGCATTTGATTATTTAACAAGCCGTCAGAATAGCGGAGGTTATCAAAATGCTAATATGAGACGAAATCGTGAACTAAATCGAGCTATGGGGGAAGGAATGTGTGAAGCATTCGGTAAACATTATCAGGCTATTGCCATTGGTGGAATATGCGTGTGATTGTTTCCGTCCCAGTTGGGTTATTTTTGTACCTGTGACATTGTTGGATTTTATGTCAAATATATAGAAAGCAATACGTATTGTTGGAAGGTTTTAATCAGTTTTTTACGTCATATACCCATTCATAAAAAAATTAACAATGTCCAGTCACCTTGAAATCAGATTGTGAATGTGACGTCAGGGATTTTCCATACGCACAGAAACTGGTTCTGAAAAAGGGACAACATTAAATACTTTGACCTTTAATGACCCCATCTTTATCAATCTGATTAAAACACAGATCCAATTTCTTTTAATGACCCAGCCCTCATCAAATCGGCACAGAGTTGTTATCATTGACGTGTTCTGTATGGTGTGAGCGACTAGCCAATGCATCGATCTGTTACGGCGAGCAGTTAGCGTGTTTTGCACGGAACTGTGGGTAATCCACTCGTTACATCAATGCTGATTGGTTAATCAAAGTAATGTCTGACGTCATAGGGTCAAAAGCGGCTAGTACTCTGACGTGAACTCTCACTATAACTTGTCAGATCTTCATGCAGTGTAGGCCATCGAAAGTTTAAAAAGCGAAACGAAATATAGATCAGGGGCCTGTTTCACGAAATTTTAACTAAGATAAAATCCGATTTTAGTAATTCGATTGGATAGTATTAGATTGATTTAGCGCTTAGCCAATCATATTTAAGTATGTACTAAAATTTGGATTTTATCTTAAGTTAAAATTTCGTGCAACAGGCCCCTGTATTTTAGTCAGATTGAGAAAATAAGAAGAGCAACGGTATTGCCAGGATATCTCAAAATTTAAAGGAGTTGTTCCAGGTATATTTTGGTGAATAAAGCTAGTTAATGACGACTATTGAAATTTGACTGTCACACTTTGTTTCTTCGTATGGTATCCTGAGAAATTTGGATCAATGCCTTTCAAAACTAAAAAGTCCGTTCAAGTACTTACGGTGTTTCATCATGTCCACTGAAAACAGCCACGCCCATTAATTTCCAGTCATCCGGGTACAACCAGTTAGTTAATATACTAGCCGTTTTGTCATATTCCAATGTTACACCAGTGATGGTACCGATATCAGATCGTGTCTTTATTAAATGAGTCATCACGTTCCCAGTATTAAAGATTTCTGATTTCCTATAATTACATAGAATATTAATTAATTACTGGTTATATTATTAGAATATCATACATACTATAAATATGACTTGTGTTGTAGTGCGTATCGGTTATTTTGAAATAAATATAATGTTATGAAAATAATGACTTTTGGATGTTTTTTTGGCTTAGTTAGGTTTGGAAAATCGGGGCGAGAACGAAAATGCTATTGAATAACAATTCTGAGACATGCGCACAATATGTGTACATAGCGTCCTTAATGACGATCTAATTCCCAGAAAAGACATCTTTGTCCTCGAACAGGGTACAAATAGAACTATGTATGTCCATAGTATACTTGTACACATTCCAACAGATCGAAAATAAAATAAATAAGATCATTGATTTTCCAGGATAAAAGTTATTTGACTAATACCTACTTGTTCAGGGGTAACGTATTAGTATCGCCGTTGGTTCCATGTAATGTAACTTTAACAAGTCCATTCATGGCGCTATTTGATGATATATTAAGTTGATAGTGATAATCTGTAATATGACAAGACTACGGATATAGCGTCTTTAAAGTTGCAATTTCATATTTTAAAGTTATATTTTACAAATCATTTTCAACTTCAAATTCCAACAGTTTGCTATGAGGGAAATTGTGTCCGGACAGCGGCGCTATATACGGCCTACTGCTATATCGAATTGCAACTGCCAAGGGTTTTGTTACGTGCATTAATCCAATAAAAATGTGTATCTGTTGTCAAACGTTATTACGTCATATAACAATATTTACCACAAAAGGTTGATGCTGATTCTGTTTCTAGATACAATGAACCCTTTCCGGCTGTTTTGTCGGCATGGTAACCCATATTAGAACATCCGTTACCATGACAATGTAGGCACTTGCCAGCATCAAAATCGTTTTGACTAGAACAAGGAAAGGCTTTAAATGGACAGGGTGAGTTGATAGTTTCTGTGAACAAGTAGTATGAACGTTCATGGCTACAGGATAGAGCAGCTTCGGAACCTAAAATATAAATGAAATTAATAGTAGATCTGTATTTCGTTCCGTGTTTATAATTATTATTTTTCTAAAAATATACGACGGGATACAGTCCGCAAACCTCGGCAGTTTCCGATACCCTACATCTAACCTCCGTTGTATATTAGTTTAATTGATATGTGCCTACGCCCATACATTTACGATGCGGCTACCGGTTTACTTTAACAGGAAAACGTGCCGTTTTTACAAAAAAGAGTTCAAAATGGCGTCTTTTGTAGAGTGTTTATACCTAAATGAGCAGAGATATTGTCTCAAGGCTGCTGGTTCAATAAAAAAAATCCCTGGTAATTCAGTTAACTCAATGCTAAACGTTTATTGATATAATACACTTTCCATAGAAATCTCCCTGGGCGTAGCCATTTTATATCCGAGACTTTTAAAATAGTTCGAATATGGCGGAATTCGTCTTACAGCCGAGATTAGATGGGTAGAATCTGTCGAGGTTTGTCGAATGGGCGGGGTATAAAACACTCAAAACCTTCTGGTTTTACTCACTGAGCTATCGCGGCTTCTCTATATATGATAAAAGCATACACACCTAGTAATCCTAACGTTGCCGCATTCCATACAGTATGCCCTAGCTTCGCCAATACGCTTGTATCGCATCCGGGTTGATTCTCTCCGCCATTAGGATAGAAGTCTACGTCACCCATGGCCTGTTTGGTACCCAAACCAATAGCCAATACACCGGAACCATCGGTGTGTATACAGTCCACAAACTCAGCATCACTTGGATCAAGACGAACTATTGTGGGTGTTCCTTCAAAGTAAGGTCCAGCAGGATCAAGACCTGAAAAGGCAGAAAGACAGAAAATCTTTGTAATAAAGTGTCAAAATTTATTAACTGCTTAAGATCACTAAAGTATCGACTAGGACGGAATCGATCTCAACCATATTTATACTTCCTATATTTTACCACACTTTGACTATGCTGACATTATTTGGGACGGGTGCACGGATTACTTAGCTAACCAGTTAGAACAATTACAATTAGATGCTATTCGCATAATATGTGGCGCTGTGACGGGAACTAGCCATGCTTTGCTATATACAGAAGTCGGTATTTTGCCTTTTGAACAACTTCGCGAAAGACATAAGTTGATATATTTATATAAAATAATAAACCACTTAACCACTGATTATCTTTATGACAATCTAAATAAAAAAACCCAAAGTAAATATTCATTAAGAAATGACAAAAACCTACCATACTATTTTTGTAAAACTAATCTATTTTATAATTCTTTCTTTTCTTCAACTACTTAATTAATAACACAATATGAATAGTTTCGACTTTATACATGTATGTAAGTAAACCAATTGTAATTATATTGTTTTGTTAAAGGGAGAGGGTTGATATAGACCTAGCCTGTTCCCCAATCCTATTATTATTGAATAAAATATAGGTTTTTTTTTTAAAAAAAGAAAGACAGAAATGTTGTTTAACGTCCATGGTTATTTGGGTACTAACATATGGTTCAATTCTATTTCAATAGTCTTTAGCAATACACGTCACTACTGACAAAAGGGAATCACGCCTAAATATCCGGGCCAACACCGAAATCGAACGTCTTACTCACCGATTCCCCGCGGCCAACAAACTCGCTTAGTGAAGTTTCTTATAAATGTCAACAAATGGGATCAGACCACTGAACATTACCTGTGATTCGTCCAAGTTTATTCACACGTTCACCAGCATACCCTCCAACGTGGGCTCCCAAACCATGACCAAGGACGTGAAATTTATCTGGTGTTGCCTCCGTTGCGTTCATCATCACGTGTATCAGTTGAGCTATCTGTACTCCAACCACCCTGGTATTAGCTGTAGCCTGGTCGTATGGTAAGGCCGCACCTTGTTGCCAGTCAACAATAATAACATTCATATCTTCCTGTAATATTAATACAAAATCTTAAAGATACATTACGCAATAGCTCAATTAATTTGTTTCTAGCTTGAAACGTTTTATAAATTATACTTTGAAATTTGTTAACATAAAAAAAACATCATCAAATCCCTGGACCCTCGGATGGTTTCGATTTTAAGTACATTAGTACACAGCCGCCATTTAAGTGTTTAACGATATGTAGATGACCGGGGCTGAGCCACGATTTTCAAGTGCCGTAGCTTCGATAATAAACAATATGTGCTTAAATTAGTCAAAACCTTCAAAAGTAATATATAATGTACATAGTGTAGTTAACACAATTGACAACTCCATTAATAATCGTATTGGGTTTTTTTTGGACTACGTTTAGGCGTGGTGGTTGGAGGGGCGGGGGGACCATTAAAGATGGTAATCATCTAAAATTCAAACAATACATTTTAGTTATAGGTTGCATTTGACACATATCTGATTTAAATGATGGAAAAAATAGACTTACGTTTTTCAAAAATTCCTCTACAATATTTTGTAACCATTGACGTTGGCCGTTATGTGTGAATCCGTGAACGATAATTTTGGTCTTTTTCTTGCCATCGTAGCTGGAACTGAGGACGGAAGTTTTATCGGAGACGATGTCTTGTACGTCAGATGTGGGCTTGGCTCTGAAAATGGATAAACATGAGAATAGGCTTACTTTCAAATATGTCACCGAGAAGGAAAAGGGGGCAGGTCGAAGAAAGTGAGACGTCCAGTCGTTATTAGAAAGTAGAGCAGATTCGCCGCCAGGGTCGTATTACGCCATTACGCCAGATGGTTCTAGTTACAGGAGAAATCGTGTAAATCGTAGAAAGTCGAGCAGATACGCCAAAAACCAGCAATCAGTGACCCAGATGTTAACGTTATTGTCATGCCAACCAGCCCAACACCAATCTGTTTTACAGAGTTAATTCGACATCCGTCTTTTATCTCTGTCCAAGATGACTGAAATTTAGAAGGTCAGACCGCTTTAATACTTTACCAACAAATAAAGATGATTGAAAAACTGGTCGATTAAATTTTAAAACACAAAATGAAGAAACCTTTTTCAATAATGAACGGTGTTCAGTGTCACAGGAATATAATCCAACTGAAAAAAATGTCTAATTGATAATTGATCGTCACACACCCATTTTACGCCTCCGCGTACTATTTTCTGTACCAATTTTTACTAAATATAGATTTTTTTATACCCAGATAAACTTCAAACATCTTTATTTATTTTTCTTATACTTTAAAAAATGTTTTAGGATTTAATTTGTCGGAGGAAAAGAGTTGATATTTCAGTGAGGCTCATCGATGTCACCCGCATCAGTGTTACTAGCGGCCAAGCTAATATTCACTGCGGATCAGTGTGGCCCAACACCTGTACAATCACGTGGTAGAAGAGTTATACGACCAGTGAAATTCAAAGACTATGACTATGTCATGTGATCATAGGACCTGTATTATCAGTCCGTGAACTCTTACATAAAATAACACACATTTATTCTAATCAATTTTAAAAAATATGTTTTTGGAATGTGGCAGAAGAGTTCAACAACCAGTGAAATTCAAAGACTGTCATGTGATCATAGGACTTGTATTATCTGTCAGTGAACTATTACATAAAATAACACACATTTATTCTAATCAATTTTTAAAAAAATGTTTTTGAAAATGGAGATTGTTATATTATCACGTTAAAATATTTATCGAATGGTTTTGTGCCTTGTGGCTGATCATATACATAGGTGCTCGTGTGGTTACGTCTGACATTGTGACTCAGTTTTTGTACGTGCATCTTGCTGTACTATGACGTCACTTGAATAAAAGACACTGTTAAATATGTATCCCTTGATTTTCTTGTCTATATTATTACAACGGTTATTTCTTCTAAGTTTGTGGAAAGAGAGGGAGAGAGAGAAAGAGAGAGAATGGGGTTTAACGCCCACTCGAAACAGACTGTTATTTAGAGACTAACATATGGTTTTTAATTTCTTTTTTGTAATAATTCGCTTGCGCGTAGGAGACTTTAGCAGTGGGGAGAAACCGGAGGACCCAGAGAAAACCCACGAGGTTGGACAGGCGACCCTACCCCTTGTCACGCACGATCGCCCAGTTTTTGGAAGCGTTTGGTATTAGAACCATGGTGTGTATAGATCAAACGATCCACAAAGAAACGTGTTAGATCTTTTTCAGTTATGGTGAAAGGGTATAACACATGGAGGCATTAATGGGCTGGTTTTTACAGAAACGTTCGCAGTGCCACCCATTTTCAAGGGGAGACAACTGTTTGTAATATCCCCTTTAAAAGACACGTTTATGCACTTTTCAATATTAATAATGTCTTATGTGGTCTGTGTCCAAGAAGTTGGCAGTTATATTATGTACCAACTGGGATAATGAAGACAGTACTCATATTTCGTATTCCAAAACTGTAAGGATGTGGTTGTTTTTTTTATCATCACACCAACCTGTACACAGAATTTCGATTCAACGTCTCAGCCGAATGTCTAGAGACTTCCTTATCGGATCCTCCGTCCTGCAATACCCACCAGAGGAATCCACGTCGTAAAATCCGGATAAATTTTCTCCGCCAGGTTACCGAGTCAGCGACTTACTTACTGAATTCCCGCGACTACCAAACCCTATTGAAACTATCGTTTTAAAATTATGAATACTTACCTAGTACGTAAAAGAAATTGTGTATTAATTTCTTCGGGACTTTTGGGTAGGTAACCAATAGGACGTTGAGTTCCACCTTTAAATGGAGGTAGATCATTGAAACAGCCCAGATCGCCATAACATACTTCAGTCTTCTTAGGAGTTGATGATAAAAGAAAGGCTAAAATAGAAAAATCAAGAATATCTTAGTATAGCAATTAATCGGGCTCTCTACTTTGACTATAGAGAATCAACCCTACAAGACAAACATGGACGACGTCAACATACGTATAAAAATGAAATTGTACAAAGCGTCAAATGAAATGAATCTAGGTCTATATACATGTTAAACATGTTTATTGTCAATAATGTTATTATAATCATGAGCTAACATGTATTTTCCGACGTGATTTCCCCCTGTAAGTGATGCAGAAGGAGGGCCTGACAAGGACAGCTGTCTAGTCGTTCGGATTGGACGAAGAACCGAGGTCCCGTGTACACATTTGAGTACACGTAAAAGATCCCTTGGCAGTTGGAATTCGATATAAGTGTAGCGCCGTAGCAAAGTTTCCCTCAGAGCACACTGTATGGCGTATGCCCGTCTTCAATTAGATCAGGTTAAGTGCATAACAGTAGGACGTTAAACCCCATTTCATTCATTCGTATTGGGTGTCCTATAGACCTCTGGCCTAATATGCTATATATTGAAAATAAATAATAGTAATTTGGTAAACAATTAAGCAGAAGTGGAGCAATACCGATGACGTAAAGTGGAAATTGTGAACTTTTGACAATCGATACGAAAACTCCTCTAAGATATGTCGGAATTAAAAGAAAAAAAGAGAAGAACATTCTCACTCGGCGTATTGACAAACTTCCTGGATTCCTATACACCCCAGTGCTTTAAGTTCCTAACAAAATGCCTGGGAAAAGTATACAGATACAAAACAAAAATCTAATGGAATACAGATACATAAAAAGTATAATGGTATTCATATACATAACATACCTTTGGAGATGAAATTAATTTTATTTTATTCACTGTGTACTTTTAGAAATAAGCTGTTGCGCTAATCTCTGACAAGGGAAATATGTCTGGAACACGCACTGCACATGTCAAGAAAAAGGGGTAAAAATGGGGTTTAAGGTCTCTGGGAAACCTTATTATGGGCTGGAGGGGGGGGGGGGGGTGTATAATGTTTCACTCGCCTTTAAAGATCCACCTGCTAATAATAACTGTATAAAATGAATAATGGTCTTTTGTCATACAGCCTGGTTTGACAATACAAGAGGGAAACTGTTGGCAAATCTTATTCCAGCCTTATGGTAGGATTCGAAAACAAGATCATTCGTGGCTAATGTTTACGATAGAATCATTGGAGTGGGGTGGGGGTGGGGATAAATCGAACATCTACTATATATATCAAATTAATTTCTTGATTTGAATTTTACCTACCTTGAGCAAATGGTAAAAGCAACAATGCCACCACGTTCACCGGATAAACGACCATCTTGGTGTGCACAAAGAACAAAGGTAAGCAAGTTCTTATCAAATTAAAAGGATTAGGTCTTATCAGTTGCGTCCCAAAGTGCATTTTATTCATTTAGTCTTATCAAATAAACATGCATCGAACAAGTGATCAGACATGCATGTCAGCGGGATTTTTCATTTTGAACTTCTGTCGCCGTGCACTAACGTGCACTAACAGCAATTTGTTTTAGGCCTAGGTGTTATATTGACCCAAGGGGTCACGGTGGCTAAGTGGATAAGGCGCTAGTACGCTAGCCTGGAGGTCGGGTGTTCGATCCCTGCATTGGCCGAGAAAGTTCATCTCGATTTTCAGGCGTGATTATCCCTTGTCGGTGATGCAGAGGGAGGGCCTGACAAGGAAAGCTGCCTAGTCGTTCGGGTGGGACGAAAAACCGAGGTCCCGTGTACACATTGGCGTGCACGTAAAAGAACCCTTGGCAGTTGGAATTCATTTGCTGTCCGGGCAAAATTTCCCTCATAGCACACTGTATGGCGTATGCCCGTCTTCAATTAGCCCAGATTAGGTGCTTAAGCGTAGGACGTTAAACCCCATTTCATTCATTCATTCCTTATATTGAAACCATTTGTTTCAAGCAGTGCTAAATTTTATATAAATGTGCCACTTTATCGGTTGATTGTTAATCCATCTATTATGTATTATCTATTCTGTAGACTAAACAGTTAAATCTTTTTCTTGATTTGTTACATACATGAATATGATACATTATTCTGCTGATATATAGCGATACAATTTAATGTGTTTTTTCAATGTTTTTGTATTTCATCTTGACCTTTATGGTTTGTTTATGATTACTGATAAGAAAATGATATCTGTACAAGAAATAATTATTCCACTCCCGATGTCTCCCACCATCAAAACTATACTTTGGTTTTCCCTTCTGATATTGCATACATGTCGCAGTTATTTATATCCATAAAACTCTGTATAAAGATGTTTTGTGTCCGAGTTGGTTAAAATGAAGTCCTGATGTAGCGTTTAAGTTATCATAGTCCTGAACCACTGCGACCAACCTGGATATCATTTCCAACAAATACTGACTACCACCTGCTTCGTTTCACATAAAAACTGTGGGCCTATAATTCTTGTCTATGTAAAAAGTACCAGTACTGCGATCCTCTCTGTAAGATAATTGTGGAGGGCAGTTGTGGTTCTTGATATATGAACCAGATTTCTTCAGACAAGATAACATCAGTCTTTTTCGCACTTTGTAGTGTACCATGTACTATACATTTACCAAACCCGTCTACAAAATATAAAACACTGCTATTATGATTATGAAATAAATTGTGATTGAATATCTTACACTCAGGAAGGCTTAAATGTTACAATTGGTTGTCCGTTGAGTCCAGCGTTTTGAGTAAATACAGTTCGTTTTATTCATTCTCGTGATCAAACATGTTCACATGAACCAAGCAAATGTACAGTCAATAAAATTATTGTATTCAAGGCATTTCACTTTCTCAACAAGATAAAATAAATACACTTAAAGAGGCATTTAGATAAATAGCTAACTATTCTTTAAAAACCTTGTTTTTTACGAATTTTCGATATTCAGTGTACCTCGACAAGGATGAACCCTGTTTACCACACTTACAGAGCCCTTGACAATTGGAATTTGAAAATATAGTAGGCCGTAGTGCCCCCACAGCATACTGTATGGCGTATGTCCGTCTTCGTTAGCCCGGTCTGAGCAGAACAGTGGGATCTTAAACCCCATTTCATTTCTTTTCACTTAAAGTTTATGGGTTGGATGGCCGAATGGTTAGCACGTGCACACTGTATTATAAGGTCTGCCATTGTGTCAACTAACGCGGTTTCAATTCCCCGGCTGTACGTGAACAGGAGTAGGATCGCCTGTTCAAAGTACGATTTTATAATCGTGTTTGTTTTCCCATTGAGCCAAGATAACTAGTGGAAATTATGAAGTCTATTTTCATAAATTATAAATTGATGATCGATAAAATAGTTATATCAGTTCATTGTAACACCATCTCATTAGTAACATCAATAAATTTAGAACTGTCAACCATTCCCCAATGGGAGCCCCCTCCCCCAATGTAGTTATGTCCCTTGATCGTTTTCGTGATCAAAATACAATAGAACATGGTGACATGTGAAAATCTAATCTAAACTATCTGTTTATTGCATAGTATTAGTTATAATTACACTGGACATTATGTTGCGATAACTTTAGGGGTGATTTACATATATGTGTAAGATATTCACAAGACGACGTGGCAATATGAAGAAGACAATAGTTTGTGTAGGTGATTTGTTTTGGTTGAAAATTTCAGGTGGGGTAAGCCATCTTTTTGCATCTTTTATTTTGGAGTAAAGCTCGGGCTATATTGTAGTAGACGCAGTTCATATAATTATTTACAGGCTTACCTGATCATACATTTTACAATCTTCAATAGTTAGGTAAACTTTTGTGGAAAAAAAGAGCAATCAGTGAAGCGTGTTAATGATTTAAAGCGCCGAAGTAAAACATGTCTTACTCAAACAAATCACAAACCGGTTGAAGTCCAGCGAGCCACTGTGATCCCCTAAAAATAGTATGATGCACTAGCTGTGCTCTTGTATACGTCTCTAGATAGTTTCAATAGCGTTTAGTAATTGGGACACAATTCAGTGGAATACAATTACCTTTCATTAGTAATCGACGTTTAGATTTGGTTTCTCTAGTTATTCTCAAGCAAGAAGCAATTGCTTACAAATGGATCATGTAAGAGCAAACTTTTATTGGCTCATTGCAGGTAGGGATTTGGGGGTTGGGGGTCTAATGGTAAGCGCGTGTGCGTTGTATCATAATATCTGTCATTGAGTCAATTTGCGTGGTTTCGGTTCCGCGTTTAAACGTTACAAAGAGTAGGGTCCCCTGTCCACTCTCGAATATGCGCATGATTGTTTCCTTCACGATTGGGTTAATTTTTGTACTCGCGACATTGATTTACATTGTGGGTATACTATCAAATACATATATAGAAAGCAATACGTATTGGTGGAATATGCGTGTGATTGTTTCCGTCCCAATTGGGTTAATTTTTGTACCTGTGACATTGTTGGATTTTATATCAAATACATAGAAAGCAATACGTATTGTTGGAAGGTTTTAATCAGTTTATTACGTCATATACTTATTCATAATTAACAATGTCCAGTCACCTTGAAATCTGATTGTGAATGTGACGTCAGTGATTTTCCATACGCACAGAAAATGGTTCTGAAAAAAAAAGGACAACATTAAATACATGTTTTGTTTTAAGGTACCCTTTGACCTTTTTAATGACTACATCAAATTGGCACAGATTGTTCATCCAAGAGTGTCTGGAATCTGGATACATATGTATGTGCTAAAGTTGTAAATGCATGACTGTGTGGTTTGTTTTAATATCTAGAAAATAAGCAATCTGAGTAAAACACATATTCTATTTCGTTTCGTTTTTATAGTTCAATATTTTGTTTTACTTGTCTTTACTACACTAAGATCTGGAAGAGTTGTTACCATTGAAGTGTTCTTAATGGTGTGAGCGATTAGCCAATAATTCGATCTGTTACGGCGAGCTTAGGCGTGTTTTGCACAGAACTGTGGGTAATCCACTATTTACATCAATGCTCATTAGTTAATCAAATATCTAACGTCATATGGTCAAAAGCGGCTCGTATGACGTGAAATCCCACTATATCGTGAAATCCCACTATAGTGTAGGCCATCGAAAGCATAAACAATTGAGAAAATAAGATGAGCAGCGGTATCGCCATGATATCTCAAAATTTAAAGGAGTTGTTCCAGATATATTTTGGCAAATAAAGCTAGATAATGACGACTCTTGTACACCTTTACCATATACTGTGTAACTATCTGAAGTGCTACTTTTTAGTTTCAATGTGACTTTAACAATAAGTCCTTATATTTCAATAATTCGCTTGTGCTAAGGGGTTTTAAGTAGTGGGGGGGGGTGAGGTTGTGCGAGGAAATAGAAACCACACCACGTGACATGATAACAGACCATGTGATCTAAAGTACACTCTTTAAATCATTCGGTCATCCAACCCCTTTATACAAGGTACACAAAATTGATCGTCACACTTTGTTTCTTCGTTTGCATACTTAAACCTCGAGCGAATCGTTATGTCGCCGTGCCGCTATACCGCCGTCCCTAAGGGCGGCATAACGGGTCGGCGGCACAACGGGTACCTCCCCTTAAACCCACTGTTATAACTATGGTATCCTGAGAAATTTGGATCTTTGCCTTCCGAAACTAAAAAGTTCGTTCAAGTACTTACGGTGTTTCATCCTGTCCACTGAAAAGAGCCACGCCCATTAATTTCCAGTCATCCGGGTACAACCAGTTAGTTAATATACTAGCCGTTTTGTCATATTCCAATGTTACACCAGTAATGGTACCAATATCAGATCTTGTCTTTATTAAATGAGTCATCACGTTCCCAATATTAAAGATTTCTGATTTCCTATAATTACATAGAATATAATATAATTAATTAATTACTGGTTATATTAGAATATCATACATACTTTAAATATGACTTTTGTAGTGCGTATGGGTCATTTTGAAATAAATATAATGTTATGAAAAGAATGACTTTTGGATGTTTTTTTGGCTTAGTTAGGTTTGGAAAATCGGGACAAGAACGAAAATGCTATTGAATAACAATTCTGAAATAACGCACAACATGTGCACATGGCGCCCTGAACGACTCTCTAATTCCCAGATGAGCAAAGTCATCTTTGTCCTCGACAGGGTACAAATAGAACTATGTATGTCCATAGCATACTGGTACATATTCCAACAGATCGAAAATAAATATTAAATAAGCTTATTAATCTTTCGGGATAAACGAAATGAAAGGGGGTTTATCGTTCGACTGTTATGCATCTAACTTGGTCTAATGGAAGACGGATATACGCCATACAGTGTGCTATGGGGAAAATTTTGCCCGGGTAGCGCCGCTACGACCTACTCTTATATCGAATTCCAACTGCCAATGGATCTCTCACGTACACACCAATGTGTACACGGGACCTCGGTTTTTCGTCCCATCCGAATGACTAGACAGCTGTCATTGCCAGGCCCTCCGTTCTGCATCACTGACAAGGGGAAATCACGCCGGAAAATCGAGATAAACTTTCTTGGCCAATACAGGGATCAAACACTCGACCTCCAGGCTTGCGAGCTTCCAGGATAAAAGCTATTCGACTAATACCTACTTGTTCAGGGGTAACGTATTAGTATCGCCTTTAGATCCATGTAATGTAGCTTTAACAAGTCCATTCATGGCGCTATTAGATGATATATTAAGTTGATAGTGATAATCTGTAATATGACAAGACTAAGTTGCAGTTTCATATTTTAAAGCTATATTTTTAAAATGTATTAAAATAATGCCTTAAAAGGATGGTATCTATACCTTGTTAAAGAATAATCATATTAACCCTATAAATCACTATTGCCAGTTGAGAAATTGGCAAAAATATCTTTTCAACTTCAAATACAAACGTTTGAAGATAGCTATTCTAATTGGGGCATAGGATTGGTGTAATTCTGTTATTATTTCCGGTGTCAATGAATTTGTGGGAAATAATGCCTATGATCGTATAATAGTGAATTGACAACTTATTGGGCAAAAGAAATAATTATGTTTTGCCTTGCTTAGAAAAAATGAAATTTTCTCTTTAAAGTAGCGAGATTGTCATTAATGTATACAAACCAACCACGCCCAGTTTTCGCATGGAGTTTTAAAAACTGTTAAGGTTATCTACAAAGTTATTAAACCTTACAATGTTTTTTTAAATACAACGTAAATGACGTAGAGATAAATGAAATGCAATGGACGACGGGAAAAGGCCATACAGTGTGCTACAAGGGAAATTGTGTCCGGATAGCGGCGCTACGGCCTACTGGCCTACTGCTATATCGAATTGCAACTGCCAAGGCTTCTGTTACGTGCATTAAACCAATGAAAATGTGTATCTGTTGTCAAACGTTATTACGTCATATAACAATATTTACCACAAAAGGTTGATGCTGATTCAGTTTCTAGATACAATGTACCCTTTCCGGCTGTTTTGTCGGCATGGTAACCCATATTAGAACATCCGTTACCATGACAATGAAGGCACTTGCCAGCATCAAAATCGTTTTGACTAGAACAAGGAAAGGCTTTAAATGGACAGGGTGAGTTGATAGTTTCTGTAAATAAGTAGTATGAACGTTCATGGCTACAAGATAGAGCTGCTTCGGCACCTAAAATATAAATCAAATTAATAGTAGATCTGTATTTCGTTCCGTGTTTATAATTCTGATTTTTTAAAAATATACGACGGGCTACAGTCGGCAAACCTCGGCAGTTTCCGGTACCCTACATCTTATCTCGGCTGTGATATGTGCATAACTCCATAAGCCCATACATATGCGATGCGGCTACCGGTTTACTTTAACAGGAAAATGGCGTCTTTTGTAAAGTGTATATACTTAAATGAGCAGAGATATTGTCTCAAGGCTGCTGATTTGATAAAATTCCCTGGTAATTCATCAAACCCAATGCTAAACTTTGTTGATATAATACACTTTCCATAGAAATCTTCCTGGGTGCAGCCATTTTTCATCCGGGAACTTTAAAGTAGTTCCAATATGGCGGAATTCGTCATACAGCCTAGATTAAATGGGTAGAATCTGTCGAGGTTTGCCGAATGGGCGGGATAATGTAAAAGTCCGGTAACATATAAAACACGCATAAGCGAAAGAAAATAAAAAACGAATTGAAAAAAAGTCTCAGTGTAATCATTGTTTTGAATTCCTAAAATTAATATCTAAACGTTACCTTGATATTGTGTGAAATGGGGTTAACGTACTACTTGTTTTTTTTTAGTGGACACGGTGGCTAAGTGAGTAAGACGTTGACTCGTTAGCCTGGAGGTTGTGGGTTCGATCGTGATGTTGGCCGAGAAAGTTCAGCGGAATGGCGCAGGACGAAGGGCCTGAAAAGAACAGCTTTCTAGCCGTTCGGGTGGGACCAAAAACTGAGGTACCGTGTACACATTGGCATGCATGTAGACCGCGGTGCTGTTGTCCGGGCATAATAACCCTCATAGCACACTGTATGACGTTTGCCAGTCTTCATTAGCCCAGTCGGAGCAGAACAGTAGGACGTTAAACCCCATTTCATTTTATTTAATTTTTTGGTATGAATGATCAGTATGATTTGTCGTGAGTATTACTGAACAGACCAAAATGCTTGCAGAGTGTAAATACTGTTACGGTGCAGGCCAGTGTATACACGAGACCTCTATATTTTGTCCCACCCGAAGGACTATATAAATACTGTCCTTGCGAGGCACTTCATCTTGCATCATTGAGAAGGAGACACCGTACCGGAAAATATCGACTAAGTTTCAGGCCCAACACCCAAAACCTTCGGGTTTTACTCACTGAGCTATCGCGGCTTCTCTATATATGATAAAAGCATACATACCTAATAATCCTATTGTTGCCGCATTCCATACAGTATGTCCCAGCTTCGCCAATACGCTTGTATCACATCCGGGTTGATTCTCTCCGCCATTAGGATAGAAGTCTACGTCACCCATGGCCTGTTTCGTACCCATACCAATAGCCAATACACCGGAACCATCTGTGTGTATACAGTCCACAAACTCAGCATCACTTGGATCAAGACGAACTATTGTGGGAGTTCCTTCAAAGTAAGGTCCAGCAGGATCAAGACCTGAAAAGACAGACAGACAGAAATGGGGTTTAACGTCTTTAGAAATAGGTAGAAACCGGGGGACCCGGAGAAAACCCACGAGGTTGAACAGGCGACCCTACTGGTTTAGATTGTTCGTATTTGTTTTTTTTTTATTATTACAAGCGGAGAATCGAAACCACGCCAGTTGACTCAATGACAAATGAGATACCCTATGATACAATGTGGTAATCATTCAGACACCCACCCACCCTCCCACAGACATGAAAAAGATAAAATATAGATTTAGCGTCCACTCAACACAAACTTGATCTTTTAAAGGTCGAACATGACATACTAAATTCCTCATTTCTATTATACGAAGAGTGCTTTGGCAAATTGAGGAAATCGCAGAAAGCCCACAAGGTTATTCAAGCGGCAAATCCACACCACAGGAAGGTACAAGCGTTAGGCGACTTATTTACTCAGCCTACCTTGGCTTCTGAAAGGTGCACGCTCTTCTCCGTTTCGACACCGTGGCTAACTCAATACTTGGTCGTCACCGGGAATACCGTATCTCAAGGGGGGCTTATGTCGACTTTGCAACTGAAAGCAACTTGCGTTTCGGCAATAGGATGCAACTGAAAGCAACTGAATGCAACTAAAAAAAGCCGACCTGAGCGCCTCTTACAACTCAAAGCAACTAGTTGCAGTCAGTCGACATGAGCGTTCTTGCAACTGGAGTTAACTCGTTTCCATGGAAATAACATCGCGTGATAAGAGAAATTTTTCATGTGACTTTATGATTAAACAAATGGAAGCGAACGAAGATACCAACTTTTCAAATGTTGATGATGTCGACAATACTATACTAATAAAATTATAGCAAGACCGACCATGCCCTTGGGTTGCTACTTCTAAGTTATTCGCCATTTTGTTGATCACGTGATGAATAAATTAACAGTCTGGTGTTAAGTGTGATCGCTATCAGTTTCGAGTCGACATAAGCGCTCCGAATTCGTTGCTACCAGTTGTCCTCAGTTGCTGATTTGTCGACATAAGCACTCTTGGGACTGACTGCAACATAAGCCCCGTATCTCAAGGTAACAAGACAATATGCCCACCCCCCCCCCATCCTAAATGGACAGTATCGGTATCTGTCATTATCACATAATGTGATAGAACTAGTTAAACACGTTCCAAATATCATTTTAACACGGGGATCATTGCTACGATAGACGCGATACAAAGATTTGAAGGAAGACGTGGAAATGCCAAAAGGAAGGATAACTCGAAATTTTCCTTTTGAAGGAACGACGTTGGAAGTCAAAGGAAGGATAACTCGTGTTTTCCTTTTCCTTTCGACACTTCCGTTACTTCAAACCTTCTTTACGCATCTATCGTAGCAATTTTTTCTGATTGACATGAAAATTGACATGCTTGTTCTTTGAACGATTCCCCATCGATTTGGTGAATTAAATTTTTGAATTCCATCCAACAACATGGTCCATTGTACGATCATACTTGTTTTCCAGTGGCCTAATTAATACACGTCACTACTGACTTAAGGTAATCACTCCGAAATATCCGGGCTAACACCGGAATCGAACGTCTTACTCACCGATTCCCCGCGGTCAACAAATGGAATCAGACCACTGAACATTACCTGTGATTCGTCCAAGTTTTTTCACACGTTCACCAACATAACCCCCAATAAAAGTAGGACGTTAAACCCCATTTCATTCATTCATTCCGCCTAATAGTTTGTATGCAGCTATGGCGGGTGTGGCGCCAGGCAGGTTAAGCTCACTCTTCCGGACACCTGTTACCACTGTTTGTCGTATGTTTTGTACACGAGGAGCAGTTCATGTGTTGATTACACTATTTTGCTTGACTACAATATTTTGCCTATAACGTTTTTAAGGACATTTCGAATTCTGTCTTATGGTTTGGATTGTTCGTACTTAGTTTTATTTTATCACTACTTTTATTTTGTAAACTGTGTAACGTTGATTCTCTATACTACTTACTGTACTATGTCCTGATTTTTCTTTATTTTAGCCTTTATTTTATCATCTCCCAAGAAGACTGAAGTATGTTATGGCGACCTAGGCTGTTTCAATGATCTACCTCCATTTAAAGGAACAACACAACGTCCTGTTGGTTACCTACCCAAAAGTCCCACAGACATTAATACAAAATTTCTTTTACGTACTAGGTTTGTTTTCATAATTTTTTTCACAATTTAATAGGGTTAGGGAGTCGCGGTGGTTCAGTGATCAAGACTCTGACTTGCTAACCTGGAGGTCTAGAGTTTGCTTCCGTTACTGACACCATAACTGACAGATATCTAACGCGTTTCTTTGTGAATCTTTCGTTCCATACACACGATTGATCTAATATCAAACGCTTCCACAAACTGGGGGAAATAGCTATATAAAAACATATTAAAAAAGAATTGTCAGTTAATCGTACAGGGTGAGAGGGTGGTCTAACGCGTTCAGACATTGAGTCAAGCCTGTTCAACCCATTGGGTTTTCTCCAGGTCTTTTGGTTTCCTGAAATGACCTAGTTTGTGTTGTGAGCCGTGAGGACGTTAAACCCCATTTCTCTCTTTCAAGTGGCGTGGTTCGATTCCCCACGTGTACGTGACAAGGAGTGGGTCACCTGTCCAACTCCAGGACCCCCGGTTTCTACCCGCTGTTAAAGTCCCCTACGTGCAAGTAACGTAGTTTGTGTCGACTGGACGTTTAACCCTACGTCCCACTTCCCCCCACCGTCCCCCGTTTCCTTCTCGGTGACATATTTGAGAGTAAGCAGCTAATCATGTGTATCCGTTTCAGAGCGAAGCCCACATCTGACGTACAAGACATCGTCTCCGATAAAACTTCCGTCCTCAGTTCCAGCTACGATGGCAAGAAAAAGACCAAAATTATCGTCCACGGATTCACACATAACGGTCATCGTCAATGGTTACAGAACATTGCAGCAGAATTTTTGAAAAACGTAAGTCCATTTTACCATTCTTTTAAATCAGAAATGTGTCAGATGCAACCAATAACTGAAATGCATTGTTCAAATTTTAGATGGTTAACATCTTTAACTGTGCACCCCCCACCAACATGCCCAAACGTAGTCCCAAAAATACATCGAGCTATTACATAATGTATCTTTAAGATTTTGTATTAATTTTACAGGAAGATATGAATGTTATTATTGTTGACTGGCAACAAGGTGCGGCCTTACCATACGACCCGGAGAAAACCCACGAGGTTGAACAGGCGACCCTACTGGTTTAGATTGTTCGTATTTGTTTTTTTTTTATTATTACAAGCGGAGAATCGAAACCACGCCAGTTGACTCAATGACAAATGAGATACCCTATGATACAATGTGGTAATCATTCAGACACCCACCCACCCTCCCACAGACATGAAAAAGATAAAATATAGATTTAGCGTCCACTCAACACAAACTTGATCTTTTAAAGGTCGAACATGACATACTAAATTCCTCATTTCTATTATACGAAGAGTGCTTTGGCAAATTGAGGAAATCGCAGAAAGCCCACAAGGTTATTCAAGCGGCAAATCCACACCACAGGAAGGTACAAGCGTTAGGCGACTTATTTACTCAGCCTACCTTGGCTTCTGAAAGGTGCACGCTCTTCTCCGTTTCGACACCGTGGCTAACTCAATACTTGGTCGTCACCGGGAATACCGTATCTCAAGGGGGGCTTATGTCGACTTTGCAACTGAAAGCAACTTGCGTTTCGGCAATAGGATGCAACTGAAAGCAACTGAATGCAACTAAAAAAAGCCGACCTGAGCGCCTCTTACAACTCAAAGCAACTAGTTGCAGTCAGTCGACATGAGCGTTCTTGCAACTGGAGTTAACTCGTTTCCATGGAAATAACATCGCGTGATAAGAGAAATTTTTCATGTGACTTTATGATTAAACAAATGGAAGCGAACGAAGATACCAACTTTTCAAATGTTGATGATGTCGACAATACTATACTAATAAAATTATAGCAAGACCGACCATGCCCTTGGGTTGCTACTTCTAAGTTATTCGCCATTTTGTTGATCACGTGATGAATAAATTAACAGTCTGGTGTTAAGTGTGATCGCTATCAGTTTCGAGTCGACATAAGCGCTCCGAATTCGTTGCTACCAGTTGTCCTCAGTTGCTGATTTGTCGACATAAGCACTCTTGGGACTGACTGCAACATAAGCCCCGTATCTCAAGGTAACAAGACAATATGCCCACCCCCCCCCCATCCTAAATGGACAGTATCGGTATCTGTCATTATCACATAATGTGATAGAACTAGTTAAACACGTTCCAAATATCATTTTAACACGGGGATCATTGCTACGATAGACGCGATACAAAGATTTGAAGGAAGACGTGGAAATGCCAAAAGGAAGGATAACTCGAAATTTTCCTTTTGAAGGAACGACGTTGGAAGTCAAAGGAAGGATAACTCGTGTTTTCCTTTTCCTTTCGACACTTCCGTTACTTCAAACCTTCTTTACGCATCTATCGTAGCAATTTTTTCTGATTGACATGAAAATTGACATGCTTGTTCTTTGAACGATTCCCCATCGATTTGGTGAATTAAATTTTTGAATTCCATCCAACAACATGGTCCATTGTACGATCATACTTGTTTTCCAGTGGCCTAATTAATACACGTCACTACTGACTTAAGGTAATCACTCCGAAATATCCGGGCTAACACCGGAATCGAACGTCTTACTCACCGATTCCCCGCGGTCAACAAATGGAATCAGACCACTGAACATTACCTGTGATTCGTCCAAGTTTTTTCACACGTTCACCAACATAACCCCCAACATGGGCACCCAAACTATGACCAAGGACGTGAAATTTATCTGGTGTTGCCTCCGTTGCGTTCATCATCACGTGTATCAGTTGAGCTATCTGTGCTCCAACAACTCTGGTATTAGCTGTAGCTTGGTCGTATGGTAAGGCCGCACCTTGTTGCCAGTCAACAATAATAACATTCATATCTTCCTGTAAAATTAATACAAAATCTTAAAGATACATTATGTAATAGCTCGATGTATTTTTGGGACTACGTTTGGGCATGTTGGTGGGGGGTGCACAGTTAAAGATGTTAACCATCTAAAATTTGAACAATGCATTTCAGTTATTGGTTGCATCTGACACATTTCTGATTTAAAAGAATGGTAAAATGGACTTACGTTTTTCAAAAATTCTGCTGCAATGTTCTGTAACCATTGACGATGACCGTTATGTGTGAATCCGTGGACGATAATTTTGGTCTTTTTCTTGCCATCGTAGCTGGAACTGAGGACGGAAGTTTTATCGGAGACGATGTCTTGTACGTCAGATGTGGGCTTCGCTCTGAAACGGATACACATGATTAGCTGCTTACTCTCAAATATGTCACCGAGAAGGAAACGGGGGACGGTGGGGGGAAGTGGGACGTAGGGTTAAACGTCCAGTCGACACAAACTACGTTACTTGCACGTAGGGGACTTTAACAGCGGGTAGAAACCGGGGGTCCTGGAGTTGGACAGGTGACCCACTCCTTGTCACGTACACGTGGGGAATCGAACCACGCCACTTGAAAGAGAGAAATGGGGTTTAACGTCCTCACGGCTCACAACACAAACTAGGTCATTTCAGGAAACCAAAAGACCTGGAGAAAACCCAATGGGTTGAACAGGCTTGACTCAATGTCTGAACGCGTTAGACCACCCTCTCACCCTGTACGATTAACTGACAATTCTTTTTTAATATGTTTTTATATAGCTATTTCCCCCAGTTTGTGGAAGCGTTTGATATTAGATCAATCGTGTGTATGGAACGAAAGATTCACAAAGAAACGCGTTAGATATCTGTCAGTTATGGTGTCAGTAACGGAAGCAAACTCTAGACCTCCAGGTTAGCAAGTCAGAGTCTTGATCACTGAACCACCGCGACTCCCTAACCCTATTAAATTGTGAAAAAAATTATGAAAACAAACCTAGTACGTAAAAGAAATTTTGTATTAATGTCTGTGGGACTTTTGGGTAGGTAACCAACAGGACGTTGTGTTGTTCCTTTAAATGGAGGTAGATCATTGAAACAGCCTAGGTCGCCATAACATACTTCAGTCTTCTTGGGAGATGATAAAATAAAGGCTAAAATAAAGAAAAATCAGGACATAGTACAGTAAGTAGTATAGAGAATCAACGTTACACAGTTTACAAAATAAAAGTAGTGATAAAATAAAACTAAGTACGAACAATCCAAACCATAAGACAGAATTCGAAATGTCCTTAAAAACGTTATAGGCAAAATATTGTAGTCAAGCAAAATAGTGTAATCAACACATGAACTGCTCCTCGTGTACAAAACATACGACAAACAGTGGTAACAGGTGTCCGGAAGAGTGAGCTTAACCTGCCTGGCGCCACACCCGCCATAGCTGCATACAAACTATTAGGCGGAATGAATGAATGAAATGGGGTTTAACGTCCTACTTTTATGAACCTAACCTGGGCTAATGGAAGACGGGCATATGCCATACAGTGTGCTATGAGGGAACTTTTTGCCCGGACAGCGGCCCTACGGCCCACTCTTATATCGAATTCCAACTGCCAAGGGATCTTTTACGTGCACTCCAATGTGTACACGGGACCTCGGTTTATCGTCCCATCCTAACGACTAGGCAGCTGTCCTTGTCAGGCCTTCCTTCTGCATCACTGGAATGTCGGTAAAATAGCGTAATTAGCCAATGAAAAATGCACGCGATGAACTGTGTTACAAGTTTGTATATCCTTCATTCTTCAAGAGAGATAGGGGGAGAAATGGGGTTTAAAGTCCACTCGACACAAACTAAGTCATTTCGGGACTAACATGGTTTTTAATTTTATTTTAATAATTCGCTTGTGCGTAGGGGTCAAGTAAAACCAGGGATTCGAAACCACGCCAGTTGACTCAATGACAGGCTTTATAATACAGCACGCACGTGCTAACCAATCGGCCATCCAAACCCCTATTCTTCGAAAGAGAAAATTGCATAAACCAAAATGAAAGAATAAGTCTAACAAGAAGAAAAATTACTGAGTGCAAAATTGCACCTTGACCAAGTTAATAAATGTGATTATTTATAATAAAAGAAATGGTGCCTTTTAAACTAAAAGAAAATGTATCAAATGAATAGTATTTAGGCCTAAAAATTTCTATTATCAATTATGTTATCATAATCTCGAGCTAACACGTATTGCTGGGTGAACAAAAATGGGCCCTTGGCCTAATATGCATAGGAAATAAATTATTAATAATAATAGTAGTAGCGGGACCCACTGCTGATAAAATTTGCCGCACTGCTTTGATAAACAGCAAAGCAGCAATGGGGCAATATCGACGATGGGCTTATGGACTTTTAGTTAGAAGAAAATTGGCATATTATTTTGTAAACATCATACTTGTACAGGGTGTTCATATTCTCTAACATACGTCGGAATTTAAAAACAAAACTCACAAAAATACACCTTCCTTGATCCCCATATGTCCTGGTGCTTCAGATTCCTTATAAAATGCCGCTAGTCGTGAAGGTAGCGAATTGAGAGCAACCCCATAAGAGGAATAGCTCAGCAGTCGGGTCAAAATACCTTTTAAGCCTAAAAAGTTCCAACAAATGGTTTCTCAACTGATTCTGGCAGGGTTTGGTGTACTTTATTACATACTAAAGGTTTACCAAAGTAGAACCCCTCGAAAAAGTGGGTCTTTTTTCAAGATGGCGCCAAAGATGGCCTCTGAAACGTCTTAGTGATTATAATTATGTATCTACCAACCCAAATTTGTTGGTCCTGGGGCCTATTCCTACGTTTTGGTGTACAAAAAAATCATAAAGATCATTGGCCTTTTATGTCAAACATATCCGCCAACACCTCCAAATGGCCGCAAGTACATAACTATTGACCCAAATTTTATGATTTTGATGCCTATCCCCAGGGGTTTTTTTTAGGGCAAGGAACATATTAAGAGAACTTTGGATGTCTGTCTCTGATCTGCTCAATCATTGCGAAATTGAATTCACAACAAACACCCCTGTCCATAGTATAAGTTTCAGAGTGTTCAGATTTGAGTGTAATCTTCCACCTCAGTATCGACCTATTGAGTGTTGTTTGAATTGTCACAATTTTCAGTTTGACAGGGACCACATACAGCAGTGTAGGGGAGTCCATAGTGTCTGCAGCTGCATCGAGAGAACTTGTATTCACTCCACCCTCCATACAGTTGCAATGGATAACTTTCAGGGGTTCGCCAGGCACAGCAACTGATTATTTTCCTGTTTACATCTTTTTTCAGTTAGATCACTTTCATTTGCCATCCCCGTCTATACTATAATTTAAAAGTACACACGTTGGCTATGAAATCGTGTTGCAGGTGATGTTGGGGGTAGCCGCTTAGGAATGACAGATTCAGTAGTTGCCACTTTCTTGGTGAAAATGATATGGCACAATGACGATAGCGTATCATTCGATTTGCCTCCAAATAGATCAACCATCAGGTCTTTCCCACGATCTGACATGTCCTCTTGAAAGGGTGAATGCACTAGCACAGGACTTCATGACCGGATCAGATTTCACTAATTTCCGGTTGGCGCACTTTTACCCCCATGCCTAAAATCCTTGAAGTTGAATCGCAGCCTGACTAGACATGTACAAAGAGCAACTCGTTGCACGCATCGTCTCCTAATGTTTCTTTCAATAGATTAATGTTATACATTTTATGTTTTTTTGACTGCTAGTTTGAACGGAAGTAGCGGGATCACTCAAGAGGTCGATACCGGGGAGGAGGATGACGCTCAAAACTGAACGCTCTGAAACATATTCTATGATAGTGGACAGCTGAAGGTCATGAATTCAATTCCATAATGATCCAACAGCTCAGTGATATCCAAAGTTCTCTTAATGAGTTCTTTGTCCCCAAAATCTGGGGATAGACATCATAATAATCAAATATGAGTAAAACATTATGGACTTGCAGTCATTTGGAGGTGTTGGCGGCAATTTTTGACATAATAGGCCAACTTCATTTTTAATGATCTTAATGTGTTCTTTACCCCAAAAAACCTAGGGAAAGATACCAATATCATCAAATTTGAGTTGATAGTTCACGCAATCTTGAAAAAAAACTTTTCCGGGGGTCCTACTTTGGTAAACATTTAGTATGTTACACAAAACCCTACCAGAATCAGTTGAGAAACCTTTTGTTGCAATTTTGGAGGGGTTGGTGGGGTATTTTCCATATATTGACCTAACTGGCATCGAAATCTGGCACTGGTTCTACTGGACATGACCTTGGGCATGAAATCAAATTCATTTTATTCACCGTGTACTTTTACATTTTGTACATTGGAGATAATCTCTGAGTAGGAAAATATCTGGAAAATATCTGGAACACAAACTACGCATGTCAAGACAAAGGTAAAAATAATGGGGTTTAAAGACGGAAACTATATAATAGATTTTGGGGAGGGTGAGTGTATAATGTTTCACTCTCCTTAAACATCCACCTGCTAATAACTGCATAATATAGGACTTAGACTAATTTGGAAGTATCTATGGCGGGTGTGGCGCGCCAGACAGGGTAAGCTTACTCTTCCGGACACCTGTTACCACTGTTTGTTGTGTATTTTGTACAAGGTCAGCAGTCCATACTATTACACTATTTTGCCTGATAACACTTTTTTGCCTATACGTTTTTTAGGACTTTTGTCTAATGGTTTGGATTGTTCGTACTTGGTGTTTATTTTATTCCCCTTATTTCATGATGGGCGAATGTATTGCGAAATATAAATAGACAATTTTTCATTTAATTTTTTACCTCTCTTCCTGCATTTTTTAGTTTACTTGTTGGTATAGAATTGGAGATAAGGGATCAAATTTACAAAGTGTCTTTCTGTAGAGCAATCATCAAATCCCCGTAGCTAAAAATCGAAACGGTTATCCCTCTACACAGTTATGATGAGCATATTGCCAAATGTATTCCCCAGTGTGTCTATGAAGATTTGAACTAGCGGAATGTTGATCAAAAAGCTATATCCTGTGATGTTACAGCCATTTAATTAACATTGAAGTCAATTGGCAAATAATTACTAGTCTGAGACCATAAGGGACTTTTGTCATTCTGTCCCATTTGTCAATACACCAGGAAACACGCTTGTACATCTATTTAGGATAGGGAGAGAGAGAGAGGGAGAAATGAGGTTTAACGTCCACTCGACACAAATTAGGTCATTTCGGGACTAACATATGGTTTAATTTTATTTCCATAATTCGCTTGCGCGTAGGGGTCTCTAGCAGTTGGGTGAAACTGGAGGTCCCGGAGAAAACCCACGAAGCTGGACAGGCGACCCTACTACCTGCCACGTACAACCGGGGATTCGAAACCACACCAGTTTATCAATGACAGGCTTTATGATACAGCGCGCGCACCCTAACCATTCAGCTATCCGAGCCCCCTTGTTTACGATAGAATTATTGAGGGGGGGGGGGATTAAATCGAACATCTACTATAGATAAATTTCTTTGACTGAATTTTTCCTACCTTGAGTTAATGGTAAAAGCAACAATGCCACCACGTTGACCGGATAAAGGACCATCTTGGTGTGCACAAAGACCAAAGGTGAGGTCTTATCAGTCTGACCTCAAAGTGCGTGTCATTCATCAAGCCTTATCTTATCGTTTGTATAACCATTAGAACATAACCTTGATACCTTTTTAAAGGATTTTTTTTTAAACCAAAGTTGGCCAATATTTGATAATACGTTCACAATGGCAGCTTTATATAAATGAGTATTTTGGGAGATACTAACCTTAAAACTGAACTTGGATCCAATTTAACTTTTAGCCATCTTAAAATGGTTAGTAGTAGGGTTAGTATTCCCCAAAATACTCATTTATATAAAGCGGCCATTGTGAACTTGAATTATACTGGGCCATTCGGTAAAGATAGCTAATCTGGCTTAAATGGGAGGGGGAGTGGGAGCCGCGGTGGCTCAGTGAAAAAGACACTTGCTCTCTAACAACCAGGTCTCCGGTTCGCTCCCGGTGTTATCCGAGATAATTCCTTGCCATTTCCGGCGTGGGTTTTCTTAATGATACAGGACAGTGTTTAGTCGTTACGTTATGATGACACGAAACACATTGGCGTACACTTTAAATAACCCTTAGAAGTTGGTATTCCTAAAAAAAATAGATTTAGACCTATAATATTAATGAATGGCGGCTCACAGAAAAATTACGAACGGCACAATATTTACTTTATAGTACATTTAAAAAGTATTTATTATGATATCTGAGAAGCCTTGATGTAATCTAAATCGGATAGTTAGGTTTTGAGGGCAAATGGATAATTTTTTTATTTATAACTTTACCTCGATCACCCCGTCTAATTCCAGAAAATAACACGCCTCCTCCTTTACTCCATAGAGAACTGGTTTATACCGGAAGTCACTTGTAAAAACTTCTTTTCGCGCACGCGTTGCAGTAGACATTCCCGTCAGTATATATTTCTGTCAGATATTTATATGGTTACTCCCACGGCCCGTGCTTTGCTTAGGGGGTTCTGTAAAGAATCCTCGCCTCCCGATAACCCTAACCCAACAGCAACCCTAACCCCACGAATAACCGCTTTCATGATGTTAATGGTGTCACCCTAATGAAAATAATTTATTGGGCATATTATGATCAGGTATTCGTCTTTGAACCTAATCCTTTACAACAAGATCGAAAGTAACATAACTACAGCCTACTCATTTACGGTAGCCGGGGAATGGGCTACCAAGAATACAGTAAAGGCCCAATGCGTACTTTAGCCCAAAATGAAATCCCTTGCACAATACATTATTTTACGAAAGGTGTATCTCTCGAATGAATAACTGATCCGTTCAGTATTAACAACGTTATGACAACTTGAAATTCCATCGATCTGTGCTGTTCTAGCGTACCAAGAGGCTGCCGTGGCATATTGATAGCGGAGAAACCGGATATATCTAGACTGAGTCCGATTAAAACCAAGCGTGGATATTATTTAGCATATATTTAGCCGTGAGGAAAATTTGGTATTTTAGCCTTTAACTTTGTTGTGACAAATATAGGAACTAAATGTAGTTATAAAATTGGTATATTATGTTTGGCCTTTAAAATTCACCAACGTCAAGTAATGTGACGTACGTGTAGCGAGTGTGACGTAAATGGTTACTGATGTAAACAAAATGAAACCTACACGTGACGTTACGAGAATGGAAGCAAGGATGGAAAAGAGGGTGGTGCCAACATAAAGGTATTTTCTATCGGTTAAAATAATTTATTTATTATTTTCTATTCACTAAAATTATTTATTTATATTTTCTATTGGCTAAAATTATATTTTTATTTATTTATTAATTTATTTAACTAAAACTGTAAGCTTTAAGTGACATTTGTGGATTGAAAAACACATTCCAATCATCATTCATTCATTGGGTCCTAAAAACAGTAGGCCTAACAGAACACATATTTTAATTCCTATGGCGAAACAATCACTATAGTTTTATCATGGATCGTAGCCTATATGGTTGTATTATAAGCTCGACGTTTAGATGGCTAAGTGGATAAGACGCTGGAGGTCGGGTGTTCGATCCCGCATTGGCCGAGAAAGTTCATCTCGATTTTCCAGCGTGATTTCCCCTTGTCAGTGATATAGAAGGAGGGCCTGACAAGGACAGCTGCCTAGTCGTTCGGATGGGACGAAAAACTGAGGTCTCGTGTACACATTGGAGTGCACGTAAAAGATCCCTTGGCAGTTGGAATTCGATATGAGAGTAGGCCGTAGCGCAGCTGCCCGGGCGAAATTTCCCTCACAGCTTACTGTATGGTGTATGCCCGTCTTCCATTAGCCCAGGTTATTCTCTTATCGTTATCATTATTATCAAACACAATGATGAAATGAATATGATTATAATAATAATAATAATCGCGTCATTTTACAAGGGTAGCATTTTGTTTCAGGAAATAATTGTCCAAAAAAAAACCCCATGAACTTGAAGATGAAGATGAATAACACCAGTTTTGTTTGTACATTGAATATCGAAAGTAACACTCAAGCTCTAACCCTTCATAAGCCTGCTTTACCAGTATTTAACAACAATGGCGAATTAGGTGTCGCAAATAGGTCTATATCCTGTAACTGCGACGAATCGCAGTCTGAAACCCGTCATCACAGCTTAATAGAAAATGCTTCAATATCCTCGACCGCTCGTCAAGAAAATACTAGAAGATTGAAGACGAAAAAGAAAGTCTTTAATGTTTATAATTTCTATCGCGTTCCGGCTCCGATCATTGACGAAAATGTCAAAACAATGGTACAAATTACCGACGAACGAGAGGCCGAAATAAATCAAAATTCGACCGATGAAGAAAAGCTGAGATTAACAAAAACACCCCCAACTGAACTCCTCGAAGAAGAACCTTGGTTTCCCTTCCCTGACCAGACTATTAAAAATATCCCCTACGTTGATAAACACGAAAATAAGATGGCGGCATGGATAGATGTAAAACATATATTGTTTTCGCGGTGTACGGACCAGGAATGCACGATTGTATGGAACTGTTTAAAGCAATTATTAAGATATCCCGTGAATCTCAAATCGATGTATGCCTGCACAGAAATAGAACAAAATTTATTTCTGCGTCAGTTCAAAATGGTTTCTTTGGGCTGTTTACTTGTTTCATTAGAGGAAGTCTGGAAAAATAGCTTAGAGTTAACGGCCCTAGTAGAAAAAAGACACAAAGAAACGTCATCCAGTGCATGTGAATACACAGATAAACAGGTACGTGTGAGTGAAAATTTGAGACCCGCGCCTTACTGGTGACTTAGAATTCACCATGTGATTTTCCGGGGCGCTTTCCACTTATCATCAGTGGTGCGTGGACAGTATGCCTACCGTACATATTCGTTGTCGTTCGGATGAACCGGACGATCGAGTCCCAATTTGAACACTTGTGTGTTCGCCCGAATTCGAAATATGATTTGTGTTCAGCTGACCTAGCTTGAACCCCTCGTGTAGCAAATGGCCCAATGGCAATGAAAATATACTTTTGCTAATAATTATAACTTTATTCGTTTAATGACTTTTTGTTTCCCCAGAAACAAATTTTGCCTAGTTTTTGTGCACGGAAGTGACATGTTCTGGACAAAGTCTTCTTTGGATTCTATTGTTATTTTTTTAAAAACTAAAAAATATATAATATTCGGCCATTCCACTAAATGATTTGCTCCGTTCCAACTTTTGTACAGAGCAATGGAACCACTCAGGAGATTATTATTTTGTTCCTTAGTCCATTATTGACTAAAACGGAACTGACGACCAAGATTCTTGTTTCCTCGAAATGATGTTTTATCTTTTATTTGTTCCAGTGCTCAAACTGTTCTGGTCAAATCACAAGCATAGTTCGTCCCAAAACAGCTAACATACAAAAAGTACGGACGTCGAACCCAAGGAGACCACACACAGCAAATGAATCCATTTCGAAACCAAGGGGTCAGTCGTATAAAGGTAAAACTAAACTTGAATAAAAAAAAAACCTAATATGTACTCATATGCGGTGGCACAAATTGCTGGTGACGCCCATATGGCAGCATGTGCTTACTCTCTTTTCTTAACACTCGCTGGTAAAGTTCGCGTGCAATTACACTACACGTCACTTAAAGTAAAGGCCGTGTGTGTGTGTGGGGGGGACTGAGGTTTGATAGGCGACCAAACTCCGTGTCACTTACATAAAATACCGGATAATCTAGCCAATATTCAAAATGTTGTAGATATGAAAAAATGTTGACAAGACAGTAGACACTACCTGAGTTCCATTCACACACAATTGATACGTACATCTCGTCTTACATAAGTTTTAGTGGGTGTGGATGGCCGAATGGTTAGCACGTGCGCGCTGTATCATAAGGTCTGTCATTGAGACGTGGTTTCAATTCTCCGGTTGTTCGCGACAAGGAGAAGGATTGCCTTCCATTCTCTGGGTTTTCTCCGATTCCTCCGTTTTCCTCCCATCCCATTGCTAAAGACCCCTTCGAATTATTAAAATGATATTATTGAACCATGTGTTAGTCCCGAAATAACCTAGTTTGTGTTACCCTCTCTCTCTCTCTTTCTCACACACACAAATAAATGTTATTGATTGTTATTATAGATTTGACGTTAAACCCCATTTCTCTCTCTCTCTCTCTATTATAGATTTGATACAATTGCCATCTTTGTATCACCAGCATCATCACACCACACAATATTCAAAGACACATTCAGCTACCAGGTAAACATGGCATAATAATAATAATATAATATGTTGTAATAGCATGCGGGTAACGGGTTCAAATCAACGATGCTAACCACGTGTAAGAATTGATTTTAAGTTATACTTTAAAGCTACAATTTAAAAATTTTAAGTTATATTTTTTAAATTTATTAAAATAAAGCCTGAAAAAAGATGGTATCCATAAACAGTCCTACCTTGTTAAAGAATAGTCCTATTAATCCTATAATTCACTATAGCCAGCTGAGAAATTGGCAAAAATATAATTTTCAACTTCAAATTCCAACGTTTGTGGATGGCTATTCCATGTATTCAATAGGAAAACAAGGGAGGTAATTTTGTTATTATTTACTGTGTCAAATGATTTTTAAGGGTGGAAAATAATTCCCATGATCGTATATTACTAAGTATAATAGTCAGTTGATAACCAATTGAGCAAAAGCCAGAAATAATTATGTTTTGGAGTTCTTAGAAAATTTGAAATTCTCGCTTTAAGGAATTTACATATTTCCCAAAATGGTTACAATTTGTTATGTTTTATCAACTGCTAACTTATCAAAGACACCGTTTGGTCCCAATTTGAAGTTATTTCCTTTGTTAAAGGGTTTAAAGATTTTGCAATTCATTATCTGGCTAGAAATTGTTCATTTTTTCGTTACAATTTGGTCACTCTCTTCCAGTTTGGGGCGATCTACGGTGGTTAAATTAGTAAGACACTGGCTCGCTAGCATAGAGATAGCGAATTCGCTCCCGGTGTTGGTCGAGAAAGTTCATCGGGATTTTTCCGTGTGGCTTAGATTTATCAGTGATATAAGTATAGGCCGTGCAAAATTCCCCCATGGCTCATAACACACTGTATAGCGTATGCACAGGGTATGCCCCTCCCTTTCCATTAGCCTAACCGGAGCAGAACAATAGAACGTTAAACCCTATTTCATTTATTTCATTTCCAGTTTAGGTCCAGAAGTAGACGATGATGATAAAGAGTTCCCGGGCTTAATAGAGCCTAATGACCTAGATATCCTTGTTCCCTGCTCAGTGCTAATTCATATATTTCCTCAGTCCTACAACGCCCTCTTCTACCTGGCCACCAACCAGTTGACCCAGTCCTTAAACTACGCCTCTCTGATAACCTGTACAGAGAATCAAGCTGCTACTTTCAACTACTGGACATACCGAAATGGTAAAAGTAGGTCACTTGTTATTTAAGCTCCATTAGGATCAGTAGGTGACTGTTGGATGGAGTATTGGTGTTGTTCGTAGTGTTTGACGCCTGCTTCTACCGAGTGTGATATCGCGGACAAGTTATCTTATTTTATATTTGTTAGTGATCACGGTGGCTAAGTGGATAAGGCGCTGGTTCGCTAGCCTGGAGGTTGAGTGTTCGATCCCTGCATTGGCCGAGAAAGTTCATCTCGATTTTCCGGCGTGATTTCCCCTTGTCAGTGATGCAGAAGGAGGGTCTGACAAGGACAGCTGCCTAGTCGTTCGGATGGGACGAAAAACCGAGGTCCCGTGTACAAATTGGAGTGCACGTAAAAGATCCCTTGGCAGTTGGAATTCGATATAAGAGTAGGCCGTAGCGCCGCTGCCCGGGCAAAATTTCCCTCATAGCACACTGTTGGCGTATGCCCGTCTTCAATTGGCCCAGGTTAGGTGCTTAAGCGTAGGACGTTAAACCCCATTTCATTCATTCATTTCTTATAGGAGGAAACCGGAGTATCCGGTTGGGGAGGTGTTGCTGAATACGCTCACACGAACTAAAGTCAGCGGGTGGAGTTGCGGTAATGTCAGTAATGATCAAATTAAAATTAGGTTTTACATCACAACATTCCTTCGTGCGAGCTGTTTCATAAGGGTGTCATTGAGTCAACTTGCATGGTTCCGATTCCTCTGTTGTACGTTACAAGGTTACAAGGAGTAGGGTCGCCTGTCCAATCTCGTGGGGTTTTCCGGGCCTCCGGTTTGTTCCCACTGCTTTAGACCCCGTACGCGCAAGCGAATTATTGAAATAAACTTGAAGCATATGCTAGGCCTGAAATGACCTAGTTTATGTCGAGTGGACGTTAATCCCTTTCCCACGCCCTTCGGAATCGTATGCGTTTGACTAAAATAACCTACTCCGTGCCTCACACCTTCACCTTTTATAGAAAATATTTATTTTATGGTAATAGGTGATAACCTGCAACTTGTGACGTCTGGGAGTCTTCTGATAAAATTAACAAATTTCAGCTTGGTGACTGTCGGCATTCTACCACTCATAACGAGACAGTCTTTGCTAGCCACGTGTGACTGGTCCCACATAATCAACGAAGAGGCGAAGTTGGCCGCCAATGCACCATCATTACACGTGAGTTATGTTCAATATGGCTGGTTTGCGTCTCTGTCAACCAAATATTGCCAATACTAACGATACGGCTATGGCGAATTACAGTAAAGAGCGATTTGGTGATTAGGAGAATGAAATAGGGTTTATCGGCCCACATTTCTGCGTCGACTGGGCTAATGAAGACGGACAACGGCACTGCGGAAAATTCTTTTTCTGAGATCCAACTGTCGAAGGTTTTTTTACGATCACGCCAATGTGTACATGGGAACTTGATTTCTGCGTGGACTTGGCTAATAAAGACGCACAACGGTACTGCGACAAAGGGTTCTTTTACTTGCACACCAATGTGTACATGGGACCTCGATTTTGATATCATCCGATCGACTAGATACTGTCCTGATCCCCCGCAAGGTGGAACCGCACTAGAAAATATCGAGGAACTTCTCGACCAAGGGGTTGGGATGGCCTAGTGGTCTCGAGTGCCGCGCTTCGACCTCTAGCTGGCCGGTCACCTCTGGCTTGCGGCTGTGATTTCGAGCCCTATAGTGTGAGCGTTTGTGACATGGAGATAGGGGCGCCTTCTCAACCTAGTGGGTTTCCTCAGGGTACTCCGGTTTCCTCCCACTGCTAAAAGATACCTACGCGCAAGCGAATTATTTAAATAAAAATTGAAAACCATACGTTAGTTTGTGTTGAGTGGACGTTAAACCCTTTCTCTCTCTCTCTACCTATACACTGAGCGACGGCGTCCACATGAAGTAGGGATAAAGTAACAATTGTTCTGAAACAAACAAACATAAGCTTACTAAGAGATAGGATAAAGCGCTGGCGGTTCTCACTATAAGAGTTAAAAACCACAGGTATATGGCGCAACTACGTGACTATGTGATTTTCTTGATGACCGATTTTCTGGGGGTTTTTTCTTAATATTTTTCTAGTTTTTTTATATGCTTTATTTTTCTTCCTATTTCGTGATAAATCATATAATATATTTACTTACAAACATGTTCTTATTTAAAATCATACATTATGGGAGATAAGATAAGGCGCTGGCAGTTAAAAATATCTTGATGACCGATTTTCTGGGGTTTTCTCTTAATATTTCTAATTTTTTTATCTGCTTTATTATTCTTCCTATTTGGTGCTAATCAACGGGGGTTGGGGTTGTCGACTGGGTGATAAGTACTGGTTTATTTATATTATCAAAAAAACCGACAGAAATGTAACAGGCCGCACATGACAGTTTTGATGAACTGAGGAGTGTCGCTTCGAGAATTACACACTGGAAAGAAACAGCCAGACATTGTTATCGCATTTGTATTAAATTTCCCGCGATATAACTCTTTATTTTTGAAAAAAAATATCATATGTCGATTTTGCATCATTATCTTGTAGTATTGGGTGGTATTTGGTGATATTGAGGTGGTATTGGGTGGTATTGGGTGGTATTGGGTAGTATTGGGTAAATCGTCCCACCTCTAAATCATATTATATTTACCATCAAACATGTTCGTATTCAAAATCATATCTTCTGATCTCTTTTATTAGATACATCAGAAGGTGTTTTTTTTATATACGAACATGTTTGAAACTAAATATTATATGATTTATCACCAAATAGAAAGAAAAAAGTAAAGAAGATTTAAAGGGCGTTCCAGTCCTCATGTGCCTGTGTTAAAAACAAGATAATGTAAAAAGGAATTTGCAGAATTGTTTTGTCAAATTGATCTACTCTTAATCGAGAATTTAGCGATTGAATTGTAAGCGTAGCCTTTCTCATCATTATTAAATTCGGTACTATAAAAGCATTGTCTCGATTATCCATTTCTTGATTAATCAGCAGCAGCAGACCGGGTTCTTATCCAATAAATATCGTAGGTTATCGGCGATAACCGTGGCGATAGAGAGGTCGGATAGCCGTGGCGATAGAGAGGTGGCTTCTCACCAATGCATCGAGGGTTCAATCGAAGCTCAGGGCAAAAACTTTATCGTTGTAAGTGAGAGGGATATCCGGTCTCCCGTCCGATCAGACAGGTTTCCCCCGAGCTCTTCGGGTTCTTCCTGCAGTAATGATCGAAATCATTCGCACGATCTGAGCCAAGGGCCAAATCGAAAACAGGCCTCAGGCCTAATTTGCTACCCCTTTAAAATGACGAGATTATGCCATCGGGAGTTTATTATGATCTGGATAAGTTAATTAATGTATAAATAATAATGTAGAACAAAGACCTACAATTGGCAGATTTAGCTCTTGCACGATGTGTGTTTAAATACCTGTATTTCTTTTTAAAACTGCTTTCCAGAATTTGAAGACGGGTGATAGGGAATCGAATGACAAATCAGAAGCTCACAGTGGTTCAGATCTTCTCTTACACAACAGCAACTACAAAGGTCCAAATGAAGGTCAACAACAAAAGAAAGACTCCAAGAAACCGGAACAAAATATTGAAATTGGACTAACGTTTGTCAAGAGGACGACCTTGGGGTTATTTGGAAACGATTTATGGATTCCACCGAGTTTACCGAGAAGAAGAAGCGGTATCGGGAAAAGAAAATCTTTTTTGGAAGAAAACCCATCCGTCTTCAGTCCGTCTTCGCCAGATCAAACTGATCTGCCCATAACTGCTTTATCCACATCTCGCAAGTCTTCAGCGAAGAAAGGTTCTAGAACTAGTAGAAGTGGACACTTTAAATCGCCCTATCTTGTCAAGTCTCATTTGATCAAACAACGTCAGGCCAAGCGATCGTCTCATTCTGCTCCATATAAAGGCGATGTCAGGATGAGTAATAAAGCTGGTGTGGACTCTGGTGTCCTTTTTCGAGAAGGTGTTCCTGTTGGGAAGCAGATATCTCATAAACTAGGATTAATGACGAAACCCTTTATAGCTGATCCACCAAGTGTTCTTCGGATAGATAAAGCGTCAAAGATCAAGAATTCTAATTTGCCGGATCCCCAGTGTCCACCCACGACTGATAAATCCAATGCCGACAGTCAACCTATACCACGCTCGCACCAATCTAAGCACTGTAGATCAGTCACACCTAATAATAGTGTTGATGTAGCGAAATCTACGTCGTCCGGTCCGAAATGTCCACCAACGAGTGATGCCGACTGTCTATCTAGCTCAAGCTCACACCAATCTAATGATTCTGTTGAAGTAGCAGAGTCTACTTCGCCTGATCCAAAAGATCTATCAGAGAATGATAAAGTCGGTACGTTAGGGAATGTTGACATCGAATCGAGTTCAAGCTCACAAAAATCGATCTTACCTTATAACTCTTCCGATATGGTACTGGACAACGAAGCGGTGTTGGGATTTGCCGACGATAAAACAGCATGTTTGCATGAGATGAATAATCCCTGCGTGGTACCATCAGCACATAGCATGGATAGCAAGCTGGTAGCTGATACAGACTTAGAAAACCCACAAACCATGGAACACGATCAACACGAAATTGAACCCCCAAATTGTGCTCTATTTTCTTATCCAAAAACAGAAAAGATAAACACAGATGTGAAATTATACGATGAATTAGAATTAGAAGAAAATGTCAGTGATGATTTAACGGGAAATGGGGATTTTATTGGCTATCATGATGGTACATATTCTGTTGACACGCGTTCATGTCAGGGACATGCTGAGATGGGTGATGTCATTAGTGATCCAGTTCCGGTGATGCACCACCAGTCGACTTTAAGAGATGGCGTTTATCATCCGACACCTCCATGGAAGCTATATAATTTACAGCTCAACGATAGACATCCTTATGCAGATATGTTCAAGATGTACTCGGTGCCACCACCAACGCCATCTCCAACACATATGAGAAACGACCCAGCTGTAGATGCGTTCAGTACTGGTGGGTTCTATGACGAGTATAGTCATTCGTCCTCATCGAGTACGTATACCACTTCTAGCTCGTGCAGTATACCACTAAATAACGCACCAGAACCTAGCTTGCAAGACGCTAACAAATCACTAACAATCGTTCGCCCCGCTACCAGTGAAACAGAAAGAAATAACGCATACTACAAAATTTATCCAACACCAGAACCTAGCTTACAAGACGCTAATAAATCACTAAAAACAGTTCTTCCCGCTACCAGTGACACAGAAAGAAGTACATCTCAACCACAAGCTTGTAAATCGCCAACAAATAAATCGAACACAGGCAATGGTGAACCAAGTAGCGATATCGAAGAAATGATAGCTTCTTTTAAAAATCTGGTTCCAACGCAAACTAAAGATATAACATCGACGGTTCCATTGCTATTGTGTGAGTTTGGCAAGGGAAACACAATGAATAATCAGTCAAAAGATCGACTCAACGAAGAAGGAGGGGTATCTGTCAGGGCGGATGGTAAGGCATGTGTCAATGTTTCTGATCAAAAGAAAGACATTCAAAAAGCGAAGGATCATGTTAATGTCAAAAAACACAACGCCGATTCGTCACAACCACTGTCAAGTACTGTTACCCCCAATAACAAAACATCATGCGAACCAATAAATACAGTTAAAAATCAGGTTTCATCAAAAGAAAAAACGAATAAATTTGAAAACATTAAATCCTCACAATCATTGAGTACTTCAAAACTCTTGAATATATGTGGAATCAAAACCAACACAGTCAAAACCGAAATCGACAATCAAATGGAAAGCAAGGGACATAAGCCTAGTATAACGAAGGTGAACGATTCGTCACCATCCCTGAAGGCCAACATACGAAGTCCTGAAAAGAAAATTGCACATATCCAAATTCATTCACCTATAGAACTAAAGTGTCCCAAATGTGAAAATCATGAAATCTGCTTGGGGGGACCAAATGACGAGGATAACACATGCAAGTTGTCTGGGTCGACATTTGCCCATTCCAGTCTAGACTCCTCCAAACATACTCCACAAAATCAACCTTTGCGACAATCATCAGACAATATCAATCAAAGCATAAAAATAAAACCTCGACCAATTCAACTTCGGTTTGATGTTGATACTCCAAGATTAAAAGGTCGTAGTTCACAAATTTACAAACGAACATCGCCAGTAATGGTTCGAAAGGGTTCAAACTTCGTTTCCGCAGGAAGAGTCCCAAATATCCATTTTAATTCTCAGTATTTAGCCAAATTGGCTAAATCCACAACGCAACAGGAAAGGGAATTTGATGGAATGATAACGATTTCTTCGCCAGCTCAAAAACAGTTTGCCCTAGAATCGCAGACTCATCCTCAAATAGTGCCGCCCAGGCCTTGCCATCCGTCAGTACCACGCAAGATACCAAATGATGAGGATGAAACCATTTCAACTCATGATATTACCAGAAATTACAATAAATCCGGCTCAAAATATGCTTCTTCAAGTGGTATTCAAAATGGAGACAAATATGGATACTCTCACAAATGTCAAAATACGAGGAAAATACCAATTTTGAGGTACGCCCATAACGACAATTGTGCTGCTAAGGGACTCCAACGGCTTGAATTCATTCCGGCAAATGCGAGAAGAAATGGTAGCTATTTGATTCCGAGGAATTCGGTTGAAGTAAATCCAACATCGCCAAGGTTCTCAAATGTTGAATCACACTGTACGACCATTCATATTAATGATTCCATTAAAAACCCACTGAATGATCGAAAAGAAGAACTGACTCAAATCTCTGAAAAATGGACCGAAGCTTCAAACTACCTATCCAATAATCCGAGCGAATCAAAAGATAACCTCTCGGATACACAACTCGAATCACCTACAGAGGGTCCTAAATTCCGAAAAGGGTTTTTAGGGACCAATAAAGCAACCACCACCAAAACACTTTCCCAGAACACAAATACTTCACCAACTCGGTCCAACATCGTCAACGTTGTGTTTCAGTATCATCAAAATACCACGACGCGAAGCACGTATTCGCGGGATACTTCCTTTGGCCCTAAGGTGAAACGTGGTCCCACCCAGGAACGATGCAAAAGACCTGACACGGAGATACAACATCATATAAGGGCAGATAAAGGACGCAAATTAAGAATATGTATAGATTTAATGGGTGCCGATGCTGACGACGACCAATTTTCGAAACCTTCGGAGGTTAAGAAACTCAGTCAAAAGGCTGACGTTGAGTCATCAATGTAACAGTATGTTCAGTATTACAATATATTATAATATCCTAGCATTTCTGCAGACTTCGTCTTTACCTTGATTTTGCCTTTCTCTTACAGGGTTGAGGGAGCTGGGGGGGGGGGGGGGGTGAGGGGGGGGCAAGGAGTTAGGGCGGGGGGGGGCAAGGAGTAGGATCTCTGATTTTCTCCTACAGCTAAAGACTCCTACGCCCAAATAAAATAGTTTGTGTCGAGTGGACGTTAAACCCCATGTGCACATCAATTATATATTCTTTAATGATGATGACAAATCTCCGAAGACTTTGCGGGTTAAGCCTCTTAAAAAGGAGGCTTGGTCTCACTTTAACTGTGTACATCTCATCAAGGTTTTCACGTAATACCCTGCATATTTCGGCACTTATTTTGATTGGGTACAAGCACAGCTCGTGAGCCTATCAGATTCCGCGATCGTGGAGAATACCATGTCTCATCTTTCAAGCAAAAATGTCTCGCTGTGATAATAGAATTGCGAAGCTCAAGGTTCGTCCAATGTCTCAATCTCTGAATCGACGTAACATACTTTAGACGTATACTTAGTCATAGTTTTAGTGTGATTGTTAAATATTCTCCACGTTACAGGTGCCTGCGGTGTAAACTACCAAAAGTGTGCAATAACATTGAAAATTTCTATAGCTATTGCACGGTTAAGCTCCACCCATTCCATTAGAGCAAAAACAATTTGCTTATTCAACGAAATGAACAAAGAAAGATTCCCCGTTCATGTTACAAATATTCTTTATTGAAGGAAACCAGTGTAAATTCGTGTATTTCAGATTTGTTTTATAGTACATGGTTTATTCAGATAATACATCATACAATATTTGTAATGCAGTACATTTATTGAAAACGGTCTTTAGTTAGATTCAAATCTAGATGTAGAATATTTAGTATTTGCTGTTTGAAAGATTTGACCCGTATAACAACAAACGGCGTAAAGGTCTGTTGGGTGGATTTTGCAAGTTGTATGGTCAGGGCAGATAACTCTGTTTGGTCCACGTCCACAAAATAGCTCTTTGTTATTGGCATCCAGTATAGGATAATTCACTGTACAGACATCTGTAAAAGGACATGTCTCTGTAAAAGAAAAAAACATCGCCATTTATAATATCGTTCAATATTAACTATTATTGCACGCGAATAAAAGGGTAGCTGCGATGGCTTAGTGGGTAGGACGCTGTCTCGTTACACAGGCCTCGGGTTCGATCCCAGTGTTATGTGAGAAAGTTTCCCCTTGATTGTGGTACAGTGAGTATCTACTCCTTCGGATACGACAGAAAAAAAGGTACCGTGTATACATTGGCGTGCACGTAAATGAACCATTGACAGCTGGAACCCAAAATAAGAGTAGGACTAGGTGTCGCAGCCCTGGTAAAATTTCCCCAATATAGCACAGCACATGCCCTTATATGGCGTATGCCCGTCTGAAGTAGCCCAGTCGGTGGAGAACAATACGCAATTAAACCCCATTTTATTTCATTTTGTATAACAAGTTATAAGAGAATCGTAATTCTGGACTTGAGAATTGCGGCTGTTACTGTCTTAGATACATACCAATTGATTGGAACACGTTTAAAGGTACATTATGGAAGATTAGATAGAGAGCTGACAGGCCTCGCTATAATAGTTAAAAACTAGATAATGAAAATTTCAGTCACTTTTATTCACTATGAACCGAGAATTGAGCGATTGAAATATCGGCCTAGCCTCGATCATCATTACTAAAGTCGGTAAGATATCCAAGTTGAGCAGCAAATCGAATCATAACCAATAAATATCACAGGCTAGCATTGATATCGAGAGTTGATTATGGTCTGGATAAGATAATTTTAATATCTAATTAATAATTTAGATAACAGCATAGTCACTCAGATTGGACAAAAAACCGAGGTCCCGTATACACATTGATAATGATATAGCGAATATCTCGATTCAGACTGGAGCAGTTTGAGTCAATTTGACTGAAATATTCAGCATAATTATTCTATTTACATTATCTATTTTTTAAAACTATTACAGGGTAGCTAGAACTGTCAACTCTATCTAACTCCCATAATACCCCTTTAGTAACGAAACAGTTTAGGCCCCACCCGGCAAATCTCGACAGATTCCGGTACCCTACATCTAGTAGACTCGGCTGTATGGTGAATTCGAGTCTAGATATAGGCTACGGAGGGTACCGGAGTCTGTCGAGGTTTGCCGAATGAGTTTAGGCCCATGAACTAGAGTAATTCACCGTGGCGATAGCACACACCATTGAACAACAGATACTTATACGATCGATAGACACCCATAGACAATTTAATGGGCCGTAGTCAGGGTGTGATATTTATAAAATTTATATAATTTATGGGTTATTTTGCATTTTGAATAGATAGTTTAAAGGTAGTTTAAATTTACCATGGTATTAGAAAAAAAATATATCTTCAGATAATAAGGCGTCTTTAGATAGTGAACCAAAAGGTCCAAAATATGGTCAAATAATTATTTTAGAAATTATAAATGTCGTTCTGTCGCGTAAAAATGTCGTATTGTCGGATATGTTGGGTTGTCCAGGTGTCGGGTTATGTCGTGGTGTTGGGTTGTCGTGATGTCGGGTTAAAATGTCTCCTTATTTAGGGCGACATCATGACATGATACCAATCAGCCGCCATAGATAACGGTATACTGCCCGAAGGAATGGCCTTAAAACAAATATGCATCATCTCGAGTCGGGTATGAATTTCGGAAAACAATATCACGGTCAAAAAGTTGTTTTAGATTGTGAGGGTAGTTTTTGTGCAGACTACTTACCGACGATACAAGTGGGTGTTGGGGGACAAGGTGTTGTAAAGCAGTTTACTTTTTGTAGATGACATTTTTGTCCACATGGACATTTATGATTCTGAAAAACAATGGGAAATAAAAATTAGCTATTTCTATCTAGTATTTTGACATCGACTGACTAATAGTGAATGGATCTGGGGCTAGCCAAGTGTCCACTGCGCTGTACAGTCCCGGGCCTTCAGTCCCGGACACAGACTTCACTTAAATTTGAAAACAATCAGGAATATAACCCATAGAAACCATTGTGTAATGCCTGCGGGGGGCATGATCTGCTATATGTTATAATAAATATGAATTTTGGTAACTTTACGAATAATCACAACATTTTGATCTCATGTTTGGCCAAGAGAGTTACTTCGGATATTCCAGCCTGGTTTAATCGTTCGGATGGTTCGAAAAGCTTAGGACCACCCATGTCGCGTAAGCGTGCACGTAAAGAAAACCTGAAGTGTTATCAGCAACGCCACTGTCTTGGCAAAATACCCCCCACCCCCTTAGCATGGCATATGTTCGTCTTCATTATCCTGGTTGATGTCAAAACAATGATGAAATGAATTTTGGTTTAACGTCCTACTGTTCTGCACCGACTGGGCTAATGAAGACGGACGCCAAAAAAGAGAAGGTTAATCAACATTTCAATTCGTTTTATTTCATTGTGGCAAGCGATCGGCAAATCCAAGGCTGATAACTCTACTGGTAGTCAACTTCTATATGATAGAGAGCAAGAGATATGGGGATTAACGTCCACTCGACACAAACTAGGTCATTTCAGGACTAACCTATAGTTAATTTTTTTTTCAATAATTCGCTTGCGCGTAGAGGTCTTTAGCAATAGGTAGAAAACAGAGGAACCTGGAAAAAAAACCACTAGGCTGGACGGGCGACCCTACTCCTTGTCACGTACAACCGCGGATTAGAAACCACGTCAGTTGACGCAATGAGAGGCTTTATGATACAGAACCTCTATATGAGATTCAAACTGTTGCTGGGGTTAGCTACTAGCAATAGGTAGAAAACCGGGGAACCCGGAGAAAACCCACTACGCTGGACAGGCGACCCTACTCCTTGTCAAGTACAAGCGCGGATTAGAAACCACGCCAGTTAACGCAATTACAGTCTTTATGATACAGAACCTCTATATGAGATTCAAACTGTTGCTGGGGTTAGCTACTAGCAGTAGGAAGAAAACCGGAGAACCCGGAGAAAACCCACTACGCTGGACAGGGGGACCCTACTCCTTGTCACCACGGATTAGAACCCACGCCAGTTGACGCAATGACAGGCTGCATGATACAGAACCTCTATATGAGATTCAAATTGATGCTGGGATAAGCTACTAGAGGTATGTGGGTGCCGTGCATAAAGCAGAATATATACAGGTTTCCATTATCATTTGGGAAATAATTTAAATGGTAGAAAATTGCTTTATCTTTGTATTAAGCCTTACGCTTTATCTACCAATAAGAAACGTGTTTAATTAATAAAGATAAAAACAAAACACCTTACCGCACAAGGGTCGACGACCAGCTCGGCCTCCACGCACACCATCGTGGCACACAAAACCTACCATGTAAACAAAAATATTAATAAAAGAGTATTTTCCTACATGGGATATTTTTAGTTTCATGAATCGAGTCGCTTCATACAAATGGCATTATCATATAATGCATTGTATAGTATAGTGTCCATTGCTGTCGAAAACAGTGAAATGAATAACATACAGAAATGAACCTGTGTTTTCTTATACTATCGGTAAACATTATACCAGATACTGACCAGGGGTCGAAAGGTTCCTCAACCTAGACTCGCGAGGGGTTCCCACTATATGTGGTTCCAGTGGTTCTCTACTCTAAGGCGTGAAATTTCTTTGAAAACTGACGGTTAATTTACGTTTTCTATCGTTTATCCTGGTGTTTCTAGCTTACGTACAAATTTAACGTTTGACGATCTTATCGGAAATTAAATTTTGAACCCAATATTGAAAACGTTATTTTACAAGCAATATTCACATTTTAAATATATCTTTCGAAATTTTCTTTAAATTTAGAGACATCAAAAGCCATATAAAAGACAGTAAAGGTCATATCTTCCGCTATATTCGCCGCTGGTTATATGGAAAAATCCCATTTTTTTACGATTAATTATAATTCCACCATTTCGGATTTCGTTTTTGAGGTAATTTGGAATTTCAGCCATGTTACAAGGTATATCCAACAGGAATAAACGACGATTAAATTAAATTCCGTTTTTGGCTGCCAATTTTGATTATTTCATTATCAGAGAGATTGAAAATCATATAAAAGAAACAGTAAACGTCATATTTTACGAGTTTCTGCTAGTTATATGGTAAATGACATTTTTATTACCAAATTTTGCAGTCATTGACCGTCCATGTGAAAAATACATTATTTTCCCCTTCAGATTCGTTTTTTGGACACATTTCGCTATTACTACTTTTGGTTGAAGAATTTAACAAAATAATTAGCTATTCTCCCACCTCTATAGTGTAAAACAGACTGGTTACCAGATATCGCGCCAGGCAGGGTAAGCTTACTCTTCCGGACACCTGTTACCACTGCTTGTCGTGTATTTTGTACACGGGGAGCAGTCCATTTGCTGATTGCACTATTTTGCTTGAATACACTATTTTGCCTATAACGTTTTTAGGACTTCGAATTCTGTCTTATGGTTTGGATTGTTCGTACTTGGTTTTTATTTTATTTTATCTCTAAACTTTCCGAAGGCCGCCATATTGAGTTATGTTAATTACGTTATTTCGCCTTGGCCTAATTCGGCCAATATTGAGTACGATGTTGTCTGACATGTATCACTGAATCAAACTGCATTAGTTTCTTTTGCAATTTGTTTTAGATAAAACGTTAACCCTCCTCAGCTACTATAGGACTTTTTATTCAAAAGGGATTTCCCTGAACCTTACTCAAAGAAAGTCTATAGGCTATATATTATAGGAGCATGCCTCAGGCCTAATTTGCTACCCTTGTAAAATGACGCGATTATTATTATTATTATGCTGTGTGTCTATTTTCTCAATCTTTTTGTGATTCCTTGAAACTTCCGGAACCTCTTTCAGCACATCCCTGAAATTGATACCACAGGGGCTGTGAACACGGATCACATAACCATTACTGGCTGACCTAATATTAGGGCGCAAATTCTTAACAACTACATTTATCAAACAAATTCTAATCTCGGTGAAGATGGTGCAAAGACATATCAATTTTATGAAGAAAATCTCTCTCTCTCTCCCTCTCTCTCTCTATCTTTCGCTCTCTCTCTCTCTCTCTCTCTCTCTCTCTCTCTCTCTATCTCCCTCTCTCTTAATCACCCAGCCACCGCAGCTCCACAGTATATATCACTATAATAATAAAAACACTTACCAGTAGAATACCAACTGTAGATTTCATCTTGTAATATACGTCTGACTTATACTTTGGATAACTGAAACAGCCTATGCCAATAAATATAAAACGCCCCTTTTATATAGAATATATTTTATTGTTGACGTCAAATACATGACAGAATAGCATTGGCTGTCTTCGGGCGTGAACTTTGAAACGCACAATCCAAGAAGTACAAAAGAAACACACATCTGTGCAGTTGTAAATGAAAAATAGACCTGTCATTTTGGAGACAGTTCAATTCAATATTTTTGTGCTATGGTGTCAATATTTATTCAAACACTCCAACAGAATGACATGTATATCGTGTATATTTGTGATACATGTAAACAACTCATTAATCATTTTTTTGAAAATAATTAAAACTGGACATCGAAAACTAGGGCTTGACGTATGCAGTTGATGCAAAACATATTTCAATCACTGATATGGGGGAGCATTAATGGGAAACTAATTTTTTGGACTTAAATCCCCAGGGGTCGGTTGCTCAAAACTATGTTATTTTAACGATCCGTTAAACTCTAGCGGACATATCTTGGTAACGTGTTGTTTGCGTTAAAGAATACTTTAATTTTTCCTAAAGAAATTTTAGCATAAATCTGTAGGAAAATTTGCACCACAGAATGTCCGGGGCTTTTATGCCCAGCAACAATCTTTTTCTCCGTTAAAGTTAACGGATCGTTAAAAGATAACAGAGCTTTGAGCAACCGGCCCCTGAACAGTTTTAATATAACGGTTGCATTCAAATATTTACGATGCCTTTCAAAACAAGTGGTTGCCGGGCAAGATACGCCCACATTTTACTATAGATGGACAGCGAACAAGTACTAAATACAAATATTGAGGTATGCCCATAACCACAATTGTTCTGCTAAGGGACTCACACGACTTGAATTCATCACGGCAAAAGCGAGAAGAAATGGTAGCCATAATCCAGAAAATGACGGTCCGATATGCGTGAATATCTTCCGGAACAGGGATCTTCGGGTGCATAAACATATATTTGAAGTTTCATCAAATTCGGATCCACAACTTCATTCATTATGGTGTAACGGTAACAAGCTAAAATCAGGTGCCATAATCCAGGAAGTTTCGGTTTGAAATGCACGAATAGCGAAATGAACCGAGACAAAAATCTACAATCAGGGCCCATAATCCAGGAAGTTGCGGTCTGATAAATTCGAACTCAATAATCATTATGGTCAGGGTCGCAGATCGCCAAAAAATAGTGGTGGGGACAGTCCATGGGCCGTCCAGAAAGAAGACAAAGGGAAAGGAAACGGGCAGAGTGGATATGAGTGTTCTGTTCTTTAGTTTTAGATATTTTAATCGACAAAAACCAATCAATAAAGTGTTTAATTTTTAAAAAATTGCTCTCTGAACTATTTTGTTATTGGTAAAACCTCCCCAAAATCACCGAGAATGCATATTTAGACACCATTTTGTAACAAACATTCAAAAAACTGTAAAAGGTCCACAAATCCCCAGCCATATGACATCATCGTTTGACATGATTTGTGGAATAGGTCTAGCCTCTTTCTTGGAGTCCCTTGTTACAAATGGGGCTGAAACGCATTATGCTACACGATTCATGTACCAATGTAATACTCGTAGTTTCTTGTCAAATGACATAAAGTAGCTGACCAGGGGCGCCGGAACCCGGGTACCAGGGTATACAAATGGCACCCTGCCCTTTTCTGGGGTATACATGTATACCCATGCCCTAACGATAAAAGTTTTCAACCTTTTACTAGTCTATTCATTTTAACCGGATCTCGCACTCATAATACATAAATTGTGAATAATCAGGTATTTGTCTCTTTCACTATCATTTATTTTAAAGGGTTTTAGGTTGAAATTTGGAATGCTAGAGGAGCTCTTAACAGCATGCTCCGAATTGACAAAATTCAAAATTTTCTAGAGGCTTGGTGGGGGGGGGGCATTCCCTATGTTTTGGTACCCTGGCCCTCGCGTCGTTCCGGCGCCCCTGTAGCTGACAATGTATAAAATTCTCGCTAGACAATTATGAACCAGTTCCCCACAAATGTTAAGGATATGCCCGGATGGTGGTAGGGTTCCAAAATACCCCCTGTATACGCAGAAGGGTTAAATATTTAATTGAAGAAACAAACAGAACTGAAAAGGTGATGACGGTTCTATATTCTTATAACATTATACCAGTTAGAGAAAGATAGTAACAGACAATTTACCTTTAGTGAAAAAAGTTGGTCTTGTTTGTGATTTGGGGGGTTGGGATGGCCTAGTGGTCTGGAGTGCCGCGTTTCGACCTCTAATTGACCGGTCACCTCTGGCTTGCTGCTGTGGTTTCGAGCCCTAGTTGGAGCGTATGTGACATGGAAATAGGGGTACCTTCTCAACCTCGTGGGTTTCCTCCGGGCACTCAGGTTTCCTCCCACTGCTAAAGGCCCCCACGCGCAAAATGATCTAGTTTGTGTCGAGTCGACGTTAAACCCCATTTCCCTCCCTTCCTGTTTGTGATTTGGCCAGGGGGTTTGATGGCCGGATTGTTAACGCAAGAGCGCTATATCGTAATGTCTGTCATTGAGACAAATGGCGTGATTTCTATTCCCCGGTTGTACGTGTGCAACCTCGTTGGGTTTATCCGGGTCCTTCGGGTTTCCTCCACTGTTAAAGACCACTTCGTGCACGTAAATTATCAAAATGAAATTGAACCATGTGTCAGCCCAGAAATGACCTAGTTTGTGTCGAGTGGACGCCATACCCCGTTGTTTTTTTTATCTCTCTCACTGATAAACCACATATTCAGTTCATGTGGAAATATATGATAGATTTCATAAGTTCATTAGTATCAAGATTTGTTAAGGAACGATTCGTGCTACAATCGCAATAGTCGAGTAATTGTGGTGATCCCCACCCCATTTTAAACTTCTGCTTAAGACCAATCTTTTAAAATAGCTTTTAATTAGCTTATTAGTCTGTGATATATTTACATGCTCATTTTTATTATTTTATTTGTCATTTTATTTGTTTGTAAATTTATAGTTTAATTGGCTGTCAATTTATATTTCATTTTATATGTCATATTATCATTTTATAATTTATTCGACTTGTTGCAGTTATTGTAAAACGCTACAATATGTATGTATCCTCGCCTATGAACATAAATATCAATAAAAAAAACTAAATTTAACGTGAAGAGAAAATCAATTAAAATGACAACGAGCCGTTTCAATATACATAAATAAATCAATTTATCGTGAAAACAAAACTGCTTTAACGATAACATTAAACTAAAACTAAAAGTTGCAATATACCAAAAATTAATTTGACGTGATGAAAAATTAATTTGTCATGACAATAATATTGATAAGAAAATTAAAATAAAACTTGTCAGACCCTCCTTCTGCATCACTGACAAGGGGAAATCACGTCGGAAAATCGAGATGAACTTTCTCGGCCAATACCTACAGGCTAGCGAACCAGCGCCTTATCCACTTAGCCACCGTGATCCCCATCATGTAGAACAACTTTATTATAATACATGTAGTAGGTGGAAAAGGTGATTTTGAGATTATTAGATTTCCAGATGGACCTCATCATTCTTGTCACAAAACGTTTTACAAATTCAAAAGCGGATGAAAATTTAAAATTTTTATTGAGGCTCAAAGGTGCGATTTCTGACTTTTCGCGGAAGAAAGGTTTTTCATCACTTTAAAAAAGTAATTTTCAGTGTTTTTTTGTGATGATATATTTCATTTCCTATCAAAATTATCAAAAATGTATATGTAAATTCATGAAATACAACTTTAAGACTTGTTATGTTTTAATTTTCACATTTGAGTAACAATTACACTGGTTTCCCAAGCAACTCCAAAATAGGTAGGTTTCTCAAAAATTCCATTTTGTCAACGAGATTTTGGTCCATTTACTTCATCAAAATTGGTCTTGTCCATGTTACATCTGAAATATTGAACCTGGTGATTATGCATTTTAAAAAAAAAGTAGCTATCAAGTAAGGTTAACAGAAAATAAAAATAGGAAAAAATATCAAAATGCCTTCTCTCAAGAGCTGGATATGTGTTCACTTCTTAACCATTGTACGCGGCACATTGCCTACTTTTCGGGCGTTTTTGGGACATTTATAAAATTAGAAGGAATGGAGATACGGAAGTGAAATTATGGAAATATTTCAAAGGTTTGTGCGATTTTTGATCATTTCCAACGGTATTTACCAGAACCCAAAAGGTGATACCACATTTTAAAGTAAACAGTTTAAAATAATTGAAACCCATGTGATATCAAATGATTTGGATTGTGTAAGTTTGAAAAAAATCTGAAGGTGTTTGGCCCTAAGAGATGGGAAAGTGGTTCACTTTCGAAAAACATTCAGCTGTTAATAAGACATAAATAAACTATGAAGGAATTAAGATCTTGAAGGGACATTTCGTTTATAACTTATAAGTAAATTAAATATGTCTATGAATTATTAAAATTACTTACATTTACTCTTGCATATTACTTAATATTTAGTTGTTATAGCAACCAACAATGATAAAAAAAACACTCTCAAAAAGGCAATGTTGTACCATTTTCAATGGTGTTTACCATGACGAACCAAATGATCACCAGTAACATTATAAGTACGGTACCAGTAAGCATTTTATGAATTGTATAATTTTAGTGAAATATTATGGACTTTGGGTGATTGCTATAGCAACTACATAATTTTAAAATAAGACAACAGTTGTTTCACTGTTCTCAGCATTGGTAGCTTACATCATTGTAATGTTACAAGAAGAATTCTGCTTTGACATATTATTTCTACTCAGAAGATTGGCCAATAAATTATTCTCTAAAGTAAGCTACAGTAAAAGTAGTTACTGATAGGTTATGATTAAGATGTAGGCCTACCGGTAGTCATGTTATATTATAGAAGCCTATGCCTGGAATCTGCATTTTAACTCAAAGTCAAAGAATTGTTGTGGTTTTACTTCACTTTTGAATACTTTTATTATTCCTTTAAATTGGTAGGTTATAGCCTACTGAGCAACTTCCATTTTATTTTGTAGTCCTAATAAGTGGGCCTTACGTTTGTCGGTCCTTGCAACAAAATCTCGAGAGTCTAGGTGTTAAATATATTTCCCTAAAAAAAACCCAAAGAATTAAAATTATAATAATTAGTATTATCATTCACATGAAATACTATACTTATCATACCTAAACCGGCCTAAACCGGTAGTTGTGTACGTTTCTTGTGTACACCCATCTGTATGACTTGTACCGCACCTTTACAACCCAGATTATTAATTTCAATTTCTTTGTTATACGTGATGTTTAGTGGTGATTTGCTCATTTGGGCTTATTTTAATGTTCTAGTAGTACACTGTGGCATGTAAATTGCATATTATGAAAAGTTTTAAGCTAGTATGAAAATTTTTTTTGGGGTCAAGCGATCCCCATCCACCCCATAAATAAAATATTTTCATAGTATGAAAATATCATTTACACCCCTCTAGACACCACCCACCCCAGGGACGATATCAAAAACTTTTCATAGTCATGCCCCCTGGCCTACCAGCTGTATCACTCTCCTTTCAAATTGTTTATTAGAATTTTCGATTAAACATAAATGTTCTTGAAGCTGTTAAAAGCTAGATTTATACACCAATTGTTCATTTGTAACACATTTAACACCATATCTCTCCACGCGAATTGGCAATAAATTGTTTATTGAATAAAACAGAAACATTTTGTATACCTGTAAAATAATATACCAATTGTTTATATTAAAAGATAAGTCTACCGTGTAATACGGAAATTGGCAACACGTTTTAGCCCTTCAATATCCAGCGTATCAGATATGCAAACCTACATGATATACATATTAATATAATCCCTACGGAATATTTTACTTATTTACTGTTATAATATGAATTATCACATATTCCCTGTTAAATGAAAATCGGCCACTAGTGCAGCTGTACAACTTTATGGACCCTGGCCTCAAGTGCCTGGGACCAACACTTTCTGAAATGTCAATAAAAGCCCTGGAATCATTTCAATTTAAAAAAAATATACAGTAAGCAAAACATCGGAAATAAGTGGTGGGGACACAGTATATCATGTCCCCACCACTAAAAATATTGGTGGGGACGCGTCCCGGTGTCCCCATCGGGATCTGCGCCCATAATTATGGTGTATTTGATCGGGGTTTTTTTTAAAATCAGATAAAAATTGTGACCATTTTACTGTCGAGTTTACCTGAAAATTGGATATGAAATAACGATATGAAATTACTTACAAAAAATGATAATTTTATTGCATGGCGAATAACGAAACACGTCCTGTCTCGTTATTCGTTGTTATTCACGCTCGAAAAGCAAAATGAATTGTTTTTTTTGTCATAGACGTGAGAAGATGTTTTGTTTTATTGTTGAGGCATCCTTCGTAAAAGTAAATTATATTTAAAAATCCTGTTACTTGACAATAATGATATGAAATTTCTAAGAAAAAATAATAATGTTATTTGAATGCCGAACAATGAAACACGTTCTTTCTCGTCATGCGTTATTCAATATTTTAATCCCAAATAACGAAACACGCGCAGTCCCGTTATAAAAGTTTGAAAAGAAATTGCCAATTAGGAAGGTGCGAGAGAGAGAGAGAGAGAGAGAGAGAGAGAGAGAGAGAAAGTGAGAAGAGAGAGATGGGTTTTAACGTCCGCTCGACACAAACTAAGTCATTTCGGGACTAACATATGGTTTAATTTTATTTCAATAAAACGCTTGGGCGTAGGGTTTTTAGCAGTGGGAGGTAACCGGAGGACCCGGAGAAAACCATTCGGCCATCCAACCACAATTGGGGAGGTAATATACGAGCTGGACTTACTCTATATACCTTTTGCTGGAAAATTGTATTGTTCCATTCTATTTACTGGTAGCCTAATTCACCATGGGACAGTCCATGCGCGGGCGACTATTGTTAAAGGGTGGGGTTTGAACTATTTTGTTATTGTTAAAAAAAACTCACCAGAATCTCTGTGAATGCATATTTAGACACCATTTTGTAACAAACATTCAAAAAATTGTAAAAGTACCAACCACCCCCAGCAATATGACATCACCGTTTGACAGGAGTTCTGGAATAGATCTTTCTTAGAGTCCCTTGTTACAAATGGCGCTGAAACGCATTATGCTACACGATTCTTGGTAAAATCAATGAATTAAACATAAATTGTTTCGATGACATTTAGTAATTGAACTGGGGCAAGTTGCTCAAAACTAAGTTATTTTAACGATCCGTTAAATTCTAACTGACATATTTTGGTAACGTGTTGTTTGATACCTTCTCGTTAAATTTACTACAGAAAACACTATAGAATACTTTTTTTTTGAAATTAGCATAAATTAGGAAAAATTTGCACCGCAGAATGTCCGTGACCTTTATTTTCAGCAACCATCTTTCTCTTAAAGTTAACGGATCGTTAAAAGATAACGGAGCTTTGAGCAACCGGCCCTGGAGTATACAGGTCACAATTCTATGGAATACAATTAAACATACCCATAACTTATAGGTGATTTCCCCTTGTCAGTGATGCAGAAGGAGGGCCTGATAAGGACAGCTGCCTAGTCGTTCGGATGGGACGAAAAACCGAGGTCCTGTGTACACATTGGAGTGCACGTAACAGATCCCTTGGCATTTGAAATTTGATATAAGAGTAGGCCGTAGCGCCGCTGCCCGGGCAAAATTTCCCTCATAGCACACTGTATGGCGTATGCCTGTCTTCAATTAGCCCAGGTTAGGTGCTTAAGCGTTGGACCTTAAACCCCATTTCATTCATTCATTCATAACTTATAGGGACCATCCCGATTTTAACAGAGTCTCAGAAATAAAAGAACTGTGTACGTTTAATCTTGAGCGCCAAAATATATTTACCTTGTCTCAAAATTTCAGCTCAAAATATTGATTTCTATTGCCGTTCATTTAAATGTCAATACAGTACAAATGTAAATGATAGCGACTAATCTTAAAAACTCTGTATTAATCTAAAGTCAATCAGATACTAACTTTAGCTTCTGGGGCGTCCGCAGTAATTATCGGAAACCTCTGATAACCAATAGGCTTCTTCATCTCATGACCTTAAACACTGTGTATAAATTTAAAGTCAATCGGATATTAACTTTGGCCTCTACAGCATCCACTAGATTTTTGGAAGTGATCAAGGGTCATAACTCGGGAAACGTATGGTTTAATTTTGAATTTCGGGACTAACGTATGGTTTAATTTTATTTCAATAATTCGCTTGTGCGTAGGGGTTTTAAGCGGTAGGAGGTAACCGGAGAAAAACCACGAGGTGGGACAGGCGACCCTACTACTTTCCACGTTCAACCAGGGATTCAAAACCACGCGAGTTAACTCAATGACAGGCTTTATGATACAGAGCGTGCACGCTAACCATTCGGCCACTGTTACACCACTGTTATTTGAAAAAGATAAAATCTTTATTGGATAAAATAAATATTGCAACATAGATGTGACGAAGGAATAAAATGAGGAGTGGAGATGTACAATAAAATAATCAATTTAATTTTAAAAGAATAAATATGTCATCAAAAATCTATATTGGATGGATCCGGTCTGATAGGTTTTGGTTTAATATCCAGTTTTTCTATCTGTGATGTAGGAACAGTTATATTTGTTTTGATTTTGTCCTTACAACACACATGTCCATTATTACAAGATGTCTGACCACCATTAGGTTGAGTATTATCACAACTTGTATTACAGGTCTCTTCTTTCATCATCTCATCAGCCTGCAGAAAACAAATCAACTTTTAAATAGATAAAGCTGTGATGACCGTCCATACTTCTGATTTTCAATATTTAAATAATTTGTTTGGCTGTCAAGGAAACTGTAGGATCCAGAGAAGAAACATGAGTTTGGACAGTTCAGGTTGCTGTGAGTTTGGAGTTTGGACAGGCCACCCTAATCTTTTGTCATGTACAAGTGGGTGATCGAAACCACACCACTTGACTCAATTTAGAATTTAAAATTTAAAATGTATGCATAAGACTATTCACTATTCAGCACCCAGCTCTCCCCACCCTCAAGACACACATTTAAACAGAGAGAGAGAGAGAGAGAGAGAGAGAGAGACTCAACACATTTCGGGTCTAACATATAATGATTGCTGCAGAGAGTTAAATTTCAAGAGTATAAAAAAAGAGTTGTTCCCCTTCAATATATCATGTCATGAAATGTAGCCATGTCAGAGGAAATGACGGCACCAACTGGGCTAATGAAGACAGGTGTATGCCATGCAGTGAACTATGAGTGAAATCCCGCTTTGATAGTGGCACTACAGCGTCCTACTCTTGTTTCAAGGGTAATGGCAACTTAAATGTGACTGGAGGTTACTGAATGAGAAATACAAAATAACAAACCTACCTTCCTACGTTCTTTATGTTCTTTGCCTATCCCTAATCTATAAATAAATATAATAAAGTTACACTAGGCTGTTAGTTACAGATTATTTAGGTAAAATTATAAGTAAAACTATTTTTACATCTTTATAACTTATTGTAAACAACAGAACTTCTTCATACATGTACATGCATACATATTAAATATAAAAATAACTAAAATATATGTCCAGGCAAACAATTCAAACGTTACTTTATTCTGACATACAAAGAAGATATATAGAGCAGGGATGACAAACAACAACTGCACCAAAACTGGCTTATTCGATGATTAGAGATGCCACATTGCATTAGAGTAATAATAATAAATTAAGGCAGTACGCCTTCTCATTAGATATTTTATAATTTTTTCCAGTTAAAAATGGATTAATGAATCAACCAGGAAAGTTGCACTTTTAGTGAATCGTCCCGTAATGGTTTAATACTTCTGTGACACATAATTACCAGTTTACAACTGACTTTTTGTGTGGTAGGACGTCGTGTGATGATTGTCCTTTGAGAACATTTGAGGGTTTGTACTTTTCAAAAATTAAGCATGGTCTTAGTCTTAACATTCCACTGACTTCTATTAGTTAGTTATTGTATGCCACACCTGAATTGGTATGTAAAAAAATGAACACATGGTAGGTCTATGTAAAAGATTGGCCACCCTTGATATACCTGTAGAAGGTATTAAATATAAAGTAACCTACCGTGGTAGACCTCTATTTAAACCCTCTAATAAAACACAAGCTTTACATATTTCATTACTAGATATATATTTACATCGACTACAGGTTCCTGTTATAAAATAAAACAAATATAGAAATAACATATTAATATGATATATATGGAAAATTTACTTTTAACACACATCAGGTCTGTGTTCACATTTACACATTAGATAATTCACTTGCTAATTAATGACTGTATAATTTCTAACCATTTTCTATACATACTAATCATTAATAAGTCAATGGTATCATTTTATTTTGTGTATCTAGCATTTAATTTCTAGATCACTGTTCAAAAAGCAATCATTATACACCAATAATCAAATGGGTTGTTTATTTTTAAACAGTGATCGAGAAATTTAACGCCTGAAAATTGGACACTCATTATCAAAATTACATGGTCAAAAGTACAAATTGGATGATATTTATTGATTTTAAACAATTTTTACGAATCTTTAAACAAAGATATGATATTGAATGAATGTGAAAACAATTAATGCTAATTCCACAAGATTAAGTGATAACATTGACTTATTAATCCAGGCCTTCTTAACTAATGTTGAGTATGTAAAATGGTTAGAAATTATACAGTTGTCATTAATTAGCAGGTGTGTAACTAGCTGTAAAAGATGTCACTACTAGTATAAAATGAAATCGGATTTAATGTACTACATTCTGTGCCAACTGGGCAAATGAAATGGAGCACACGCCATACAGTGTTCTGTGAGGTAATTTTTCCCAGACAGAGGTGCTACGGTCGACTCTTTCTTAATATATCGAATTCCAACTGTCAGGGATTCTTTTACTAAGAGGGGAAAATCTTGAGGAATTTTCTCAGCCAACACAGTTATTGAGCACTAGACCACCAGGTTAGTACGCAATCGCTAACACACTCAGCTACATGGCTTCCCTTTTTGTGCTATATAAAAAAAAAACTTCTAGAAAACAAAATACAAACCCTGTACTGGCATTTTAACTTCTTTTTTAAAAGAGAGACTCTCTCCAGAATGAATAATATCTAAAATAAAGAAATTTGACAATGAATTTTAGTGACAGAGAGAGAGAGAAATGGAGTTTCACATCCACTCCACACAAAATAGGAGCCCGGGGGGAAACCCATGACATTGAAAAGGTGACCTTACGCCTAGGAATCGAAACCACGCCAGTTGACTCTACGACTGTCCTTATATTCTAAAAAGCATGCTTTAGACCATTCTCTCACACGATCCCCTCATCCAATTACTGGGTAAATTGTAGATTTATTAAATGCATACCCTTTTAATACTAAAACAAAACCCACATTGTAAGTAAATTTAAAACAAAACCCACATTGTAAGTAAATTATTTTCTTTAAGTATATAGATATTCTAAACAATTTTACCTATAATAGATCTAGGTCGTATTTTTTCAAGATCTTTTATATATGCCCTGGCAAATCCTCTGAAAATACATGACAATATAATACCAGTAAACATTTAATAACAAGTAAATGATGGAAGTGTTGAAAATATTTATGCGTGAAAGAAATGAAATGGGGTTTAACATCCTACTTTTCTGCACTGATTGGGTTAATGAAGACAACCATACATCATAAAGAAAGTGTTCTATGAGGGTAATTTTGACTACGGTACTCTTATACTGAATTTTTCCTGTCGAATGTTTTTTTTTATGTGCACGCAAACATGTACAAGGGACCTCAGTTTTTTATACAATCCAAAAGTGTAGACTATGACTGAATAACCTGACATATTGCAAATTTGAAACTGATATTCTCTTTTAAAATGATAATTATGTGTCCAACTATAACACATACCCTATGTCGTAGGTCAAAAACACATGCATTTATTTTTTATAAATGGCGCAGATATTAAGCTTTGAAGTTGGTATAATAAAAATAATTAGTTAAAAAAGAGATAATGAAAAGATAATATGTTGAAAATTTCAGTCAAATTACTTCACTCTGAGCCGCGATATAATTGCAAGATTGTAGCTTCGATTGTCATTGCTACCATTGTTACGATAAAAAACAAAATCTTGATTAACCGTTGAACTAAAGATTAGATTGATATGTATTTAAAAATGGCATTGACGTGTAATTAATAGTATATATAACATTTAACGCATAAAGAAAGTGCTGCAATAGGCTGATTTAGCTCTTGCATAATGCCTTTTTAATTCATTCGTAAGTGTCCCTTGTGTAAGTAAAATATTTATTAGTGTGCCTCCTTGTAAGTAAAATATTTATTAGTGTGCCTCCTTGTAAGTAAAATATTTATTAGTGTGCCTCCTGTAAGTAAAATATTTATTAGTGTGCCTCCTGTAAGTAAAATATTTATTAGTGTGCCTCCTTGTAAGTAAAATATTTATTAGTGTGCCTCCTTGTAAGTAAAATATTTATTAGTGTGCCTCCTGTAAGTAAAATATTTATTAGTGTGCCTCCTGTAAGTAAAATATTTATTAGTGTGCCTCCTGTAAGTAAAATATTTATTAGTGTGCCTCCTGTAAGTAAAATATTTATTAGTGTGCCTCCTGTAAGTGATATGAATGTTTTTACCTGTAAGCATTAGGAGAATATATACACTCTGTAGAGAAATAATCTAATTTCTTAAAGTAGGCATACCTGTAAAAACAAAATCAGGAAATTAGACATGTGTACATGCAGGAGAACACAAACAAGGCTTGCAGTGGATGGTTTAACACATGCACTTTAGATCAAAGGTATGGTTTTGATTCCCTGATATTCTCCTACTGCTAAAGACCCTTAGGATAGTAGATACAATTGAAATAATAGTGAACCATATGTTAGTCCCGAAATGACCTAGTTTGTGTCCAGTAACCTAGTTTGTGTCCAGTGGACATCTCCTTCCCTCTCTCTCTTTTTCTCTCCCTCTTTGGAATCTTCTGTTATTCACTATCCTATATCTGCCAATTTAATCTAAAGAATCAGGAAACCAGATAGACTTGCATATTCATCTACCTCAATTCAAATATGAAAATATTGAGAACAGATAAACAAGATTTGTATTGGTAGATAACTAATTATACGCTTTCATATTCTTAGGTATTAATATTTGTATGTAAATGTTTTATACTTACATAACTATTTCCTTTTCATATGTATATTTAAACGGTTTACTTCTAGGTAAAGCTCCTTCTGTACCCTGATAAAAACAATCAAATAATTTTATTCAAAATTAACAGGGAGAGAGTGAGAGATGGGGTTTAACGTCCACTCGACACAAACTAGGTCATTTCGGAACAAACACATGGTTCAATTTTATTTCAATAATTCGCTTGAGTAATCCCAAGTACATTTTAAAATGTAGTATACCGATTTGATTTAATATTCAGTTTCACCATGCCAGACAAATGAATGAAACATACTTACTGTTGTAATAGCTGTACACCTACGTAATCTTGCTTTATCTCCTCTCAGTACTATAATATAGATAAAATAAATGTAATAGGGTTTAACATTTAATTGATCCATAAATTTTACATAGGTTAAAAATGAAATGGGGTTCTACATTCTATTTATCAGACATGAGAGTGGTGAGAAGTGAAATTGGCTGAAAAATTTTAACTGGTCAGAAACCATCAATGCAGCAAGAAATTTTACATCAAAGTTCGTAATGAGCCTAGCGTAGATTATCGAAGGGTGTTCCGATTGAAGCGAAAGCTATTTTCTAGAGTTTACATATGGCGATAATTTTTGTTTGAATAATTTTTGTGTGGCTTTTTTATTGGTTTGTAGTCGAATTTATAAAATTTGATTTAGGTTGATTGGCTGAAATCAGCCAATTGGCTGAAAACTCTCATGTCTGATTTATCCACAAATTTTAAATAGGTTAAAAAGAATTTCTAAAACAATTCTATGGTTTTCTAGTAACCATGATTTGGCAATTAGTTATTGATAAAAAATTAAATATTCTTAACACATGAAACTATTATATGGAATATAAAGTTTCTTAGAAGTTTATTTCTGGTGAGATTTTGACGAGGGTTCTCTTGTCTTTAATAATAGACTTGTTTAACTTACCATTCATTATGACAGTTTCAGCAATATCATCAGCATTATGACCTGATATAAAGAAATCAAAATAAAGTTTTAAAGTTATACAGCTTTATGTCTGGGGTGATACGTAACATTCGCAACTGTGACCCCTTGTCAGGCCCTCTGTCCTGCACCACTGACAAGGATGAACCACATCGGAAAATACCGATGAACTTTCTCGGCCAATGCAGGGATTGAATATGCGACCTGCAGGTTAATGAACCAAAGTCCTACCAGTTGAGCCACTGTGGCTACCTTTGAGCGACGGACCTGGAAGTTGTCAAACATCCTTATTGTTCAGCATGTGAAATGTTAAAGACACAGGTACAATTTTATGAATTATTCTATTTTGAATAGTGGACTCGTTTTTCCTGGGCCACCTGATACATATTGAACAATTTATATAAAACAGTGTAGAATAAACATGCCTGTTACAATTCTATCAACTTTCAACATCATGGCTCCCCTGTCTAAAGCTTGTCTTCTAAAAACACCACAAAATGTGCCTACAATACAGAAACACATCCTTCAAATAAAATAGGGTTTAAGGCACTCCTTCTTTCCTCACTGGATCCAGGAAGGAAGAACTACATGTTTATGTATCAATTTTTACTAATTCATTTTCATCAATGAAATTCACCCAGGTATAATTTTCTGACAATAATAAACACAGAAATCTACTTACAGTTATTCTTTAAACCAATCTGTTTAACAATAGCATCCATAGTCCAACCATATAATTCCTAAATAAAACAAAGAATATTAAATAAAGTAAATATCTAACAGTCAAATGATTTACACGTATACACAATTAAAATTCAAAATAAGACAACAAAAGTAAATATTTGCATTCACACACCTCCCATAGCACGGAACAATTGTTGTTTTAAGGTGCCTATTCCCTGTAGCTTTTAGAACCTGTTAATGTGAATTTGTGGTTACGTACCTCATACGAAACTATTTTAAGTGGCATTTCATATTGTTGTTCATTTCTTTTAACAGTCTACAAAGAAATAAAACATCTTTTAAAAAATAATATTAACCATGAATTTACAGATAGAAGGCGTTTTTATCAACCACTAATTAGCCAAAGTGATTTGCATTCAATTAAATTTTAATCTTTAAAATCTATCTAATTCAAATCAAATACCCTAAGCAATGAATATCGCCAAATCACCTCTAGGTGCGTATTTACAATTTGATCGTAACTATGTCCAGCCACAGGAATTGTTTACAGCTAATTGGCGCATCATCGAACACACCAAAGTACTTTGAAATAGACTATATAATCGATTTGCAAGTTGATAAAAAAAACCTGATAAGATTATGTTTTAAAATACAAATTACACTATAAAAAATATCAATTCAATTAAATAACAATAAACATAAATATAAAAGATTATGTTATAAATCAATTAAATAAATAACAATAACCATAAATAAAAAACATTATGTTATAAATTGATTAAAATCAATAAACAATAACTGGAAGATGCATTATGTAAGCTTTAAAAAAAAGGAACAGACAGTGTTTTTTATAACAGTTTAAAAGTAGATAATGAAAAATGAATATTTTGAAAATTTCAGTTAAATTACTTTATTCTATGCAAAGTTATGATTGTTTGAAATTTTGACAAAATGTAGCATAGATTGTTTATCAATGTAGCAACGATACTTGACAATTGAGACTAACTCTATTTTATCATTAAACTCTTATATAAATCTTCATAAAATCTGAGCGATCCTATGATCCAGAGAGTTTATTATGGTCTTGTAATATAAATAAATGTCTAAATAAAAGTTAATTTAACATTTATAGCCAGAAAAAGACCTTCCATAAGAAGACTTAGCTCTTACATAATGCATGTTTAATAGAATTACATCAATACTTATAAGTTCTTATAAGTTATAAGACATATAGAATTAGATTTCACTAGAAATAAACACACTCTTATGGATATACTACTTCTGAATTTTATTAACATGCTACATTTCAATACACATACAGGTATCAGTATCAAGCAAATAACGATACCTGTATTATATCTATACAAGTGTGTTTATAAGAGACCTGTAGTACATGTATATCCATACAAGTGTGTTTATGTTTAATATAATTACCTCGAGTGAATCATCCCTGTAGCCTGTAATACCTTCATCTACAGACAGTAATAACAGTTTTATACCATAATCATATCTTTCATTTAATACCTTTAATACATATGCTAATACTGTAGAATCTGTGGAAATATAAACAATATAATTCATTTATAAAATTATATTCAGTATCATTTTCTATATTATTTGAGTAATTTTCATAGACACAAAATAACTGAATGCTACATATTAAAGTTCCATGTAAATTATCAATAGTTAAAGAGAGAGAGAGAGTGAGGGAGAGAGAAATGGGGTTTTAATGTCCACTATCACATGCTTCCATATTAGGGAACTTTAGCAGTGGGAGGAAACCCGAGAACCCAGAGAAGACAAACAAGTTTGGACAGGCGACAAAGCAGTTAATAGTTAAAATATTTTACTGACCACATGTTTTTTTCCTGTTGACTGCAGAAGATACAGTATGTTGTGTAATTTCATTTTATTTTTGGACCCATATTCTTTTTAGAGAATCAACTCGTTAATTACATCTTTCAATAAATTGGAGAATTTGCAGGAATTAAAGATTTAATTACAATTGTGATGTTTGGTTGGATAGCCTACCTTTTCCTCCAGAAGCTCCAATAGCAACAGTTTCACCTCGTACAAATAAATTAGCATTTATTATTGTATGATGTACTTCTTCTTCGAATGCATAGTAAAAACATTCCTTACATAAAGCATCACCCTGAAAACAACAAAAATTAAAGAATTTAAATATATCAAAATACATGTGAGCATTATATATTACAATGAAGAATAATAAAAAAATTATACTTCACTTCAAAACCAATTTTTTTGCAGCCTAGTTTTTCCAAAACCAATTTTTCCACCCTATTTTTTTAAAAACCCTAGATTTTTAAAAAACCCTAGTTTAGCCTAAACCAATTTTTCCACACCCCTAGTTTTTCCAAAAACAAATTTGCCTACAAGTAATTATCGTTTACTTTGGTTTATAATAAATGAAAACTTATATGACACCCTTTCATTGATGGTCTGAACTGACTGAGATAGAAAGAAAAACCCAGAGGGTGTTTTAATCTCAGCATTTGTTTGGTGATTGTCATTAAGAATAAGTAATAAACACAGTCAATATAAGTAGAAAAATACAAAAAACCAACTTGAAGTTGACATGCAATGTCTGTTTATCACTGTCCACCTCATGTCAACGGCTCAATACAATAATGATGCTCCACTTGTACAGATGGCTAAACACTGACCGATCCTTCTAACACAGCTTTAATACAAAACAACAATACCTCACTAAACCCTCTTCAACTTCATTTTGTCTCATAAGTTTATTATGCAGCTTGCTCAAGATCTGACCTCTTGTGACTTATACCCATTTAAAGGGTCACTTGAAACCTTGCATCATTGGAAAACTTTTGGGGGTCATCAATGACAAAGCTACTCACTATAAAAAGACAATGGGTAAGGGGTGACCCTTGTAACTTTTAAACATCTTAAAGTTTGATAGATTTATTGAATATTATAGTTGAGACAATACAAATGCCAAGTTGCCAAACGTGAAGCAAGAAGTTGATTTAAGGCTTGCTTTCTCCGGACTATTCATTCATTCTACCACTACAACATCTGGCAATATGTGGTCATTCAGTCACAATTAGTCCGTGTTTCTGTCAACCTTTATCCCATAAATCAGCGCAAAGGACACGACCATACCCAATTAACAACTATTTCAAAGAAGAAAAGAGTACATAACTTATATAAATATCCCCAACAAGGTCTTCTGAAAAGATGCTCTTATGGCAGATTCCATTAAGAATTAAGATATATTTGTTTTAATTTTCAAGTTGGGACTAGTGACTAGTGTGGCAGAAATCTAAGTCCATCTTAAGTCACAAGGATACCTCTATTCTTTCTTAGTAAATGGAAAAAGTCGCGGAAGAGTGACAGGCAAATGATCGGATTCAAAGAATGATGGATTCGTAGCTCAGGGTAGGGAGGAGTAACAAGGAGAAACAGTTTGTAGCAGCAAAACACCTTTTTAGTTACAAAACACTATAGTTGACATATGCGGTGTTAAACTACAAACTGAGACAAAACAGTTGGACAAGCAACAAAACCAGCCTGTGATGGATCAGTTCAAGACATGAGAAGAAGTCACCTGCCCACCAAGAAGAGAGGTCTAATTACACCCTTTTAAACAAGCATACCTTTTTACCGACAACTCAAGTCAAGTCTGTCACAAAGGTAATAATTTTCACAGTAGGCGGATCGAGAATTGTACTACGTTTTGTATCTATCTGTGGCCAGGACAATGGCCGAATGAGGATATGGCTACATCCCAGATTATTCAGCCTTTCTCTGGCCAATTATAAAAAGTGTGAAATTAAAGCCCAAACGTGTAGATATATTTGTTGTATTGTATAACTGGTATTTTAGTGAGATTAGCCGAGATTTACTTGTTGAGAAGGGCTAGTAATTTAAGTGTTGATATTAAACCGGGTTTCTATGTTTAAAAGTTTTTTCTGGGTTTTATTTTTTTCAGCAGGTGTTGTTCTATATATCTTATCTTTAAAAAAAAAAAATGACATTCCCATGGTTACTTTGAATTACAAAAGGTTCTATTTAAACTTTAAATTAGTGAAACAGAGAAGCCGTGAGTTCTTAACCTAGCTATTTGTATCAATCTGTTTCGTTGACAGGTGGGTTAAAGGTCGTATCATACGATACTGGTAAACGTTTAGATGTAACACCAAGATAAACTCACGCCAAACACAAACCAAACATTATTCAGGTGTTGGTCGGGCTAAAAAGACATCGACGAGCAAAACAGGATTCAATTGACTAACCAAAAGCCGTTCATCGTTCATCGCAAAGACAAGCTTTATAACTGAAAGAGGATATTGTCATTAATTATTAAATAAAAATGACGGGCATTAAATTCTAATTTTCACTGATGTGTCATATGGGGATCATATCTACTTTAATATGAGATTGAAGCGTTATTAGTCCTCTTTGAGATCAGGTTTACTGTAAGAAATAAAAGCTGAATGATAAGGACTCTTTAATTAGGTAAGAGAGAGCTGGGTTTAGACTATCCTACATTATGATCTTGTAGATATCATCTCTGATAACACCTTTATAATATAACACAACATAATATGTTCACATTTTTCATAGCTTTGTGCTATAAAGACTGGATGTTTTCTGATATGAATCATCGACGTTTGAAAATAAAAATAGAATGTTTTGGGTTGTTTTTTAAATAAAAGGCAACATGTATATGTTTGACACAATTAAAAATACAATATACAAGAGCTAAATATGCTACTGCAGGTCTTTCTTTTAAGCCTGAAATGTTATCTAAATTATTAATTAGACATTAATTAACTTATCCAGACCATAATCAATTCTCGATGCCAAAATAATTTTTTCCGGGTGCTGATTAAATTTTCCGCGCTGTGGCCAAATGATAATTTTTTTAGAGGATATAAAAAGAAAAATATGACAATCATTCCATCCCACAAAATGAAGTGCCTCAAATCATAGACTTGTACGGGAAAATTAATTTCCAACCGCATTGACTGTTTCCAAAAATCATACAATTCTGATTTTGAATCAGGTGTCTAAATACACATGTACTTCTCCAACTCAAAATGCATATATAAACGATAATTATTTATCAGATATGATGATCAATAATAAACTAAAAGACCAATCGATGTAAACGAATTTCACTGATTGTTATCAGGTGTTACCTTGGTTCATTTTACAGTTAAAAATTATACGCCCCCCCCCCTCAACATTTCATAAGTTAGCGTGGGTTGTTAGATGGCTGAATGTGCGTCAGATCATAAGATCTGTCATTGAGTCAAGTGGTGATTACCCAGTTGTACATGACAAGAAGTAGGGTCATCTGTCCTCCGATTTACTTTTCTGTTAAAGACCCCTAATGCAATATTGAAACAAAATTCTCTCTCCAAGATTAGAAAATGACACAAATTTCCCCCCACACCCCACAACAAAAAAACATCTTTAAGCTGTTGATCATTTTTTGAAGGAATAGGACTAAAATTTGTTATCAAAAATGTGTTTGGTAAAATCTCTTGATGCCACAATGGGACTTGTTTCAATCCGATTGAATTTAGACCAGGAGATTATCTAGCTTGGATATTTAAACGATAAATTAACAATTAAGAACATTTTACCATAAATTAAACTGTGAAAAGTTACATATTGACGAAAAATTACAAAATGACTATCTGCAGTTTTAAAATATTTAAAAGAAATTTTGTGCAATTTGAAAAAAAAAATGTTTAAAAGTTATTCAGCTGTCAATAAAAAGTGGCCAGTTTAAGATTTGTAAAACATTATCTTGGTAAATTTTCTCTCCCTGATTAAATTACTTAAACTAAGAAGAGAACAAAGTAAAAGTACTCATACAATTATTTATGGTGGACCATTATCAGGTATTTTTTAATTCAGATTTATTTTAAACAAATATCGTGGCTATCATACTTCAATTACTGACTTAACACTTATTATCTTTTATATCACAAATTGTTTTCTTATAAAATTAGACAGCTGTATTAAGGAAGTTTGAATAACTTGTAACAGATATGAAAACAACTAAGAGTTAACTGATCTTGATACTCCCTAATGTTTGGATGAGGTTGTTTTATGCAAGATGGCTGGTCCCCTTTTGCGCCCTAGGGCCGTAAAACTGTCCAATGCTAACAGTTGGAACAATAGTCGTGCCAGATGTACTACACTGTTGACCATCAAAGACAAGCCACTAGCCTGAAAACAGATAGCTCAACTAATCACAATAATACAATACAAATTAATAGCTTGAATGCTTTCAAGGGCTTGGGTAAACTTTGCGACCAGATTCATTTGCTATTTTTGGTGTCATTTACATCTTGCTTTTATCGTTGTCTTAATTTATGCTGGTTTACATCAACATCACTTGATTTATAAGATTAACGCCATTATCACATAATATCGCCTTCTTAGACACTTATTGTTGCCAAGTTCTTTATTAAACAATATCAAATAATTCCAAATGTACTTGTATAGCATTTAGTTAAAGATGTTATATGTAAGATTTAGATAAAGAGTTGGCCATTCTTGCTTTAATAATTCAAAAATAGATAATGAATTATTAATATATTGAAATTTTCAGTCCAATTATTTTAATACATGTGTATTTGAAGATGTAGCATAAATTGTTTACCAGTACTATCAAATCAACGGCACATGTACTTGACAATCAAGACGAAGGCTCAATTATCCATTTCAATGTTAATTTTTTAAATCTCGTTGATGTTCTAATCCATTTAAATCTCAGTCATCCAATGTTCTAATACATGTAGATGGTTTATAGGTTGGTCATGTCAACAAATTCCTTAATGTTTATGAGAAATATCACAGATCCAGAAGCACAAAACTTTCCACATAGTTTCTTTTTGATGTATTTGATACATTAAAACAACAAAAGTTTTATAAAGGACTCAGATATGTTATCTTGGAGCCTGGTATAACTCAACCTGTCCATATTATCATCAATAATGTATTGAACGTTAAAATTGCAATAAACAACAACCAATAGAAATAGGGTTTAACATCCTCTCGACGAAAGCTTGGTGATTTCAGGACTTACACAGGATTCAATTTTATTTCAATAATGCCCTTGCACATACAGGTCTTCATAAGTGGAAGGAAAACGAAGGACCCAGAGAAAACCAACAAAATAGGACATAAGCAGGGCTTCGAAACCAAGCCACTTGACTCAATGACAACAGACCTTATAATTTCACACCCACACGTTAAACCATTAGGCCACCCAACCCACCCAATATCATCAACAATACAGTCATTTGAAACATTATCTGTTACTGTTGCAGTGTTTCGACACACTTCAACATCAACAAATAATTATATTATTTGATAATGATGCAGGGAAAGATGCTGGTGTTCTTACTATTTAGTTTTATTTTGAAGTAAATGGTATTTCTCCATTTATCGGTGAAAGTGTATCTCCCAATTGTGTTTTTTCTATATATATAGATCTAATTTATCAAACGATGATTTGAAGAGAGACACCCCCTCATATTAATGAGAGTATGATATTTTGACCAATAGAAATTGAGTTTATAAAGGAATGCTGTCATTCAACAATACTAGTTTATTTTCACAAAGTTATTTTTAATACCAGAACCTATTACCGGATTGTCCGGAAGCACTGTCGTGTGCTAAGTTGTAACTGACATTGGCCTGTCCAGCTATTATTATTGTACAGACTGGAACTAAAATGCTTTAAATAATCATAGTATTGTTTATTTCATTTTCAATGAAATTCTGTCAGAGAAAATCGGCTTGTCTGCGGTAAGACAATATGCGAAAAATCTGCTGTACAACAAAATGATTAACCAGTTCATGGCGCCGGGTGATGCAAATAGGAATGAATGAATGAAATGGGGTTTAACGTCCTACTGTTATGCACTTAACCTGAGCTAATTGAAGACGGGCATACGCCATACAGTGTGCTATGAGGGAAATTTTGCCCGGGCAGCGGCGCTTCGGCCTACTCTTATATCGAATTCCAACTGCCAAGGGATCTTTTACGTGCACTCCAATGTGTACACGGGACCTCGGTTTTTCGTCCCATCCGAACGACTAGGCAGCTGTCCTTGTCAGGCCCTCCTTCTGTATCACTGACAAGGGAAAATCACGTCGGAAAACCGAGATGAACTTTCTCGGCCAATGCAGGGATCGAACACTCGACCTCCAGTCTAGCGAACCAGCGCCTTATCCACCGTGTTCCCCAGATGCTAATAGGACTTGTACATTGATGCCCCCCCCCTCCAAGAATAGTGATATATTAATACAGGTACAACCTGGACAGACCAAAACAGATATTCTTTAGACCGCTTAGGAGATATGTGAAAAGCTTTCTTCTGTATTATATTCCCGTCTTCGATTAGCCCAGGTACGGTGCTTAAGCGTAGGACGTTAAACCCCATTTCATTCATTCATTCTGTATTATATAACCAGTTACTAGTTCATGCGGGGGTGGCACATGTTCACATGGCGATGTAAGGTTTGGGAAGGAAAATGTTTAAGTGCTACAGGGTTAACATTTTATCCTGACACTGGGTTTACTTTATTCACATTGACTAATAATCAGTTGCGAGGATGGACTAGGGTCAGTTTTTGTCAGAATATCTAGCAAAAAGATTACTGTATTTGTTTGATTCAATATATAATAAACTGCTCTGGGAGAACCCTTGATAAAATACTGTAGCTATGTTATGTTTGCCACTACAACTGGTAAGCTCGATCTTCTGGACATTGCAAAAGTAAAAATAGCTGCAAATGCATATTGTAACAGTTTGTATGGAAATAAGTAATTCTGTCAACTAAAATACATGTAGCTACCTAAACTAACAGGTTTTTTTTAAAACATTTTCGAGGTGACATTCATTAATCATGTCGCTAACCTGGTTTAGTGGCCATTTTAAAAAGAAAGAAATATGGTGCTGCCATTAGATTTCATCAAATCGTGTAAAATTATGTTTCACCTTTAGTTCAATGAGAAATAGTTTATTTATTGTTATATGTTCAGCTTTGGGTCACTTAAAGGCAGTTATAGGCCAGTAGCTGTTTTGTAATCAAATGATTACCTACTCAAAAGAAATCTTTCGAACCATTGATAACTGTGGTTGCAGCCAAGATGAAAACCATCCATCTCTCAATCTCTGCTCTGGATTATTCCTGGTTTAGTGGTTAGTAATCTTATACAGTAGTTTAGAGCTAACTTAATTATAACCTAATATAGAGCGAAGCTCTAAAGCATCACCCGAAGCACTGTGCTTGAGCAAAGCTCCTTTCTGGTAAACACAGGAGCGTAACAGAAAATGTCAGCCGCAGACTGTTGATTAAAAAAAATTCAGACCGGTACAGGATACACTGGGCAAAACTGGCAATGCGCATTCCAAATTACCAAATCTCACTTGGCGAGATTACGCGTCTCTTAGAACTATTTCTATGACGCGTTCAATAAATGACGTCACATATTTTTGACGTCAAAGAAATTATTTCTCACACTTTTTTTGAGCTTTTAGGTTTTATATTTGTCAGCAGCTTCTCTCTACTCTGGCAATGCCTGTTACATATTATGTAACTTATATCCTGATGTAACAGAGAGAGAGAGAGAAATTCGGTTTAACATCCACTTGACACAAACTTTGGGACTAACGTATGGTTTTTAAATTTCATTTCCATAATCCGCTTGCGCATAGGGGTCTTTAGCAGATTAAGCAGTCACAGTGGGGGGAAAACGGAGGACCTGGATAAAAGCCACGAGGTTGGATTCGACAGGCGGCCCTACTTTTTGCCACGTAGATGTACAACCGGGGATTCAAAACCACGCCAGTTGACTCAATCAGAGGTGTAACAGAAAAACAACATCTATATAATTCCATTCTAACTCACTACATATCACAGTCACCACATTATTAATACAAAAGAATGATGAAATATGATGAAAATAAGGAACTCAAGAAATAATACCAAAACATTATTTTCTTGAATCATAAGAAAGATTACGGTAGGCAACTTACAGTTTTCGGTCTTTTCAGAATAGCTGATTTATCACACGATGAACAGGTTACTGGCATGGTTGTATTGTTGGGCTGTATGTGTATACTGAGTTTATATTTAAGAATATAAATTATTACAATCAAGAAAACAGAGAAATATTTATTTACATTTCTTCAGCATGTCCCCAGCTTCCGGTGAAAGTCAGTCTAACTCGTTCTCATTGGCTGAGACCCCGAACCGTCATCCAATCAAAACCTTTCCAGGACCAACCCTAACTCTACTCAGAAGAGTTATACAAGAGAAAGGTTACTCTATAGATATCGACAAAAAGAGCGTCTGCTAAGATTAGTTAAAATGTCCAAAACATTGATTTCACTGCTTACAGAAAAAGGGACCGCAATGATTTTGTCTGTTTTATAACAAGAAAGAAGAAAGCAAATAGAACACCATTTTCCCATTCCTAGCCTACTGTGTAGTTGTCTTTTTTTTGTGTGCAGAAAACCATATATGTAAATCTAAAATCGAGATATGTATCACTAAAAAAAATCACCGGAATCCGGCTTCTGTAAATACGAGTGCTATAGTAGCCTAAACATAATTAATTACAGCCCCCCCTCCCCGAAAAGATCAGAAAAATATATTGTTACACCCGAATTTTGCTCTTCGTTTATCTGAAGACACTACATTCGCGAGTGCCAGTTTCCTCTCTATTCTGTAATTTCTTTAATTTTTAAAATTAACATTTAAAAATGTTAATATACAAATGGAAGAAATTAAACCAGGCGCATAATATTTATTTATATTTTCGTGCAAGCTTTTTCACATAATTACGAATAACCTATTTAAGTTAATCTCCTCAATTTATACAAACACCAAGCTTCCAACAGTCACTTAACTGCTTCGAAAAAATTTCATTTTACGATGAACTGTTTCAAACGAATAAAATAGGATACATTTTTCTCAACACAGTTACATTTTCATTCCAAATTTCAAAAAGAAAAAAGAAAAAATAATTTCCAAATAAAATATAATTACTGATCATGATTCATTGCCTAAGTATTTGTTTGAAACTTTTGTATTAGCTCCTGTTTCTTAATCAATCCAAGTTTCAAAAAAGATATTACTAAATAAAATATAATTAGAGATCATGATTCATTGCCTAAGTATTTGTTTGAAACTTTTGTAGTAGCTCCTGTTTGTAAAATATCTAAATGATATAATATAAGTGTTTTTACATGGGTAAATGATCGAGTGGTGATCGAATTTCTCCTTGATGTCTTGACGTTTTGCACTGTTAATTCTTTCGTTTAGCTAAACGTGTTGTATCAAACGACAATCTCATTAGTTGACGCCTGAAACGCATTGTTTAGAGAAGTTTTTCCCCTCAACAGCTGGAAAAGAATCGTGGACGATTGGTCGAGCTCACCGGGGGTCCTTAAGCCGTGCAAAAGACGGGACCCGCCCTCTAAGTTGACAGACATAAGACGTCCCCTGCTTAAGAATTGTCACCGTATAAAGGAGCTTGTATCAATAACCACGAAAGTTTAGAAAGCTTGAACTAACAGCGCTACAATATTGAAGAGCAAATGTTTTAGAAGCCAGTTGTATAAGCCAAAGCTTTGCTTCAGTTAAATGACAGTTAACTTCAGTTTTGACAGTTGTTCAAAGACAAAGATTCCACAAATTTCCAAACAATAATGGATACCAGTAAAAGTAATTCGGATCAAGATTGTTTCAGTGACGGGGAGAGAACTATTAAAGTTGATGGAACCGACTCTGATTGTAGTTCCAGTGGGAGATCGTCTCCCGCGAAACGAAAATGTCTTTCTAAAAGAAGAGCTACGGGGGAAGAAGATTTAAGTGAAGAAGATTTGCAACTTTTACGATTGAAAGTGAACGGTCGCGAACGGAGAAGAATGCACGATTTAAACACTGCTTTAGACGGACTCAGGGAAGTGATGCCTTATGCTAATGGACCTTCAGTGAGGAAACTTTCAAAAATTGCAACTTTATTGTTAGCGAAGAACTATATTCTAATGTTGAGTAGCTCGTTAGAAGAAATGAAGAAGCTCGTTAGTGACGTGTACGCTCATCATCCAACACGTGCGAACACTCCAGTGACACACGTTCAGCATCATCCACATGCTCAATTACCAGTGGTCGCTGGTTTACCCCCGTTGTCTCATGCCATCACCAATGCTAATGGACTAACTCCTCATGATATATCTGCTATGTCTCCTGTTTCCTCTAAGGAATCACCAACCACCTCACCATCGCCCGTTCATTATGACAGAAACCACATGTTATCTAGATGGCCTGCACCATGTGCCTGCAGTCAGTGCAACGGTCCAACAATCCGACCTACCTATGCACCTCACTTTCCTCACAAATTTCCTCATCTACATCCAATGGCGAGCCATGCCTTAATACGAAAATAAACTGTTTTGTTCTTCTGTTAATGTTCAAGAGTGGTAAAAGACTCTCTAATAACTCTATGTGGTGATCTTTTAGAGACATTTAGTAACTGGGTAGCGCAATAAACTATAACACATACTTATGGAAGAACAATTACCGGTACTGATTTATCAAGGCGACGTTTCGAAGAGTTTTCCCTCAACGTTTTTAAGCAAGTGCAGTAACAAACTCTGTGTGAATTGTGTTCAGTCCCCGTTGATTTTTCTATTGTTCACAAACCAAATAACTTTGTTAATTAAAGTGATTATTAAGGTGCGGAATAAGAACACAAACTATTTATAACTTTTTGACTGGATAAAGTGAAAGAGGTAGCTAGAACTGTTTGCTATTATTGTTAGTTATTTGGGGACAAAAAATCCAAATAAATATTTTCGGTGCCTTTTAATTTTACACTTTTCTACTTTGTAAATATTGTAAAATATTCTTGCCAAATATATGATATTATTATTAATTATGATAGGAATAAAATTTCTATTTTAACTATAATTAGCTTTCATATTATTTTTATTTCATACAATCGTCTGAAAATATTAATATGCTTTATGTACCGCACATACTAAAGCAAAGGCCGTACAACAGCGATCTTTGACTTCTCTTTTTGCAAATGTCTATTTATTAAATTTGAATTATATACCATACATTAATTATCTATGGGGTATTCATTGCAATCTACATTCTACTTGATATTCATAATATACGACTTTTATTATACGAGTTTGGCGTACGAAAGTACGAGTCATGGCCTGTATATGTGTATTCGTCTTGGCTGAGTTCTATCTGAAGGATTATGGCTATTTCAAAATATATTTTTACAATTAATGTAAAATTGTCAAGATAATGCTTGATTATTATCCGACTGGGCTAACTGTGAAGAAAGGGTTAAAATTCGATTTGTGGGTGTAAGAAAATTGCCAGTTAATCTACAGTCTATTTCCTGTATATTGGAGTTCATGTTTGAGAGAGAATATCGGAAGGTCATAAAAAAATATTGTTTAAAGCATTTTTGCACCCAGACTATATAATACATACGAGTCATTTAAACTCTAATCATGATCACATAGACTCGTCTCGCAATTCAATGAAAAGTCGTTTCGAAGAGGGTAAATATTAATACTTCCGTGTCTTATTATTCACAATGCCAGATTCCCAACTCTTTGTCCGTTGTGCCATAGTTTTCATCGAAGGCAAATGCAAGATGGAAGAAAATTTAATTTTGGGCGGTTTTATTTTCTCTGAAAAGCAAACAAGATGCATGAACAGTTAAATATATCCAATGTGCAGGATTCGTAGTAATACTTTATATAGCAAAATGTTCTTGGTTTTAGTGTCTAAAGAGATGTAGAGATTCCAATTTATTTTATTGAAACACAAAAGAGCGCATAATCAATATTGTATGTAAAATCGAGGGTTCCATTTTTTATTAGAAAAATGCTTATCGCCAATAGTATTTGATAGATACTCGCGGTTACTGACGGAAATCTAAATACAGAATACTACAAAAAAGAACAAGAGCATCAATTTTATTTATGTTATCTAAAATTTATTGCGACAATGGAAAAGGGAAAAATAAAATCTATAAATTCACTACAAATTAGAACAATACTTTTAATTTATATAATTAATAAAAATTATAATTTTGAATTTTTAAATAGTCTGATTGTAAAATAAATCCAAAACATAGCAATACCTGCATCTCTTGGGTTATAGGCACATGCGTGAAAGAACCCTTGTAAATTGGAATTCGATGTAAGAGTGAGCCCTAGCGCCCCTGCCCGGACAATAATTCCCTTATATAATCCTTATAAGGAATATAGAAATAGATTTCACCAATTAAAAACACTTATATGGATATACATGTTAATAAGTTCAGAAGTAATATATCCATATAAGTATTTTTAATTTCCTTATATCCTACTATATGGCGTATATGCCCATCTTCATTAGCCCAGTCGGTACCACACGGCATCCTTTGAATATTTATCCTGGCTTGATATTTCATAAAGAATAAGTCAAAACAAATTGAGCGGCATGATAGTAATTATAGTTTTACAAAAAAATAAGTTCAGAAAATTTACCGAGAACAAGAAGAAGCTTGATGGTTGAGGATCAGTTACACGAAGATCTCGTGATTATACAGGGTTCCCTTCTTAGCCCTTGGTCTTTTTACCATTCAGGTGAAGTTACCGATGAAGAAAAAGAATCGTTCCGGAAAATTGTTAATGGCCCTTGAAAAATGTGCGAACACACAGAGATCAATGCCTATAATTAAACTTTATTACTTTATTTCTTGTGAAAAGTAAATTTAATCCGCGTAATGCTCAAAAATTTTCGAGTAATATCACCCACAAAGCTTGTCTTGGGAGTTTTCTTTATGAATAACGACAAACCAGAAGTAATAGATCAAGTGTATCACGAGGTAATCTAGGTGCCCCGGGATGTTTTATATAGATACTTTATGTCAACGCACATGATTCTATATCCAAGAAAAGATTCTTCCGTTTGAATTGATTGTTGGCAAGCTAGGTATAATATCCGTGAAATTACTGAAATACGACATAATCACGCTACAATGATTTATATACCCCCCATTCATACGTTTTGATACTCTTATTTACATATCGTAAAATTTCCCTAATGAAGCATGTTCATGCACCTTCCATGATTAAATATATATTCAAATATACATGATTATGTATATAATAGGGGAATTAAACCGACATTATTAACCAATGGCAAATTACTATTCTTTCAAGGTGGTTAATACACGTTCGAGGAAGATCAACAAAAGCCTGAAAAACACAATGTATCTATTTTATGCAAAAATATATTCATTATAAAATATAATTCTTGAATTTTTATGACCATGATAAATATGAATATATGATGATGATCAATAAATCTGCAATCACTGTACAATATCAAGACAACAGTAGGATATTAAACTCCATTTCATTAATTTCACAATATTAAGTCTTAAAAACTTATCTTTTTTAAAAAATGTTACCATTTTCACGTTATACCTCAGTGTATGGAGTACTAGCACTAAATAAATGTATAATTATTATGCAACGTTTCGACGATGATACTCTATTTCTTGGTCTACTTTAAGTAAAAATATTCTGCTTGTTACAATACGCAGTGCTTCATATCCCAAATAGGTTTTTCTCTTAACTATTATTTATCGTGTAAAGATTTACTTTAAAAGAGGAATGAGACACAAGCCGTGTTATGATCAAGTCCGTGCGTAACATGCATACCCAGTACTTCATATTCCAAATAGGTGTTCAATTAACTCCTGATCCGTCAAAGCGGTTTTTTGAATTTATAGATTTACTTTATTACTTATGTAAAAGAGGAATTAGGCATAACAAGTGTTATGATCAAGTCCGTGATATACATGGATACCCAGTGCCTCATATTCCAAATAGTTGGTTTATTTCTTTTTAAAATCCGGATCCGCCAAAGACATTTTATATTTTCTTGTGTCAAGAATCACTTTATATCTTATGTAAAAAGGGAAATGAGGTATAAACCGTGTTATGAGCAAGTCCTTGATGTACCGATAATTTAACTTGACAAAGCTTACCCATTTTCAACTGAGCTAATGTAGTAGAAATAGTCCTCAATACACCTTGTCAACACCCCTATTAAACAGTATTTTACTCTAAAATAACCCGACAATCGTACGTAATGCATCCATGTAACAAGCATTTGATGTGAATTAATCGTTAACCCATCGACTTATTTCTTTGTCATTTTGATGTCTTGTAGAAGGTAACCATATTGTATTATAATCATCAATAATCGATTTTTCTTCTCTTTCTTAACCTTATTTGTAGATACTTACCGTCCCAAAAAGCAATCGATTTGCATTTGATCTTTCATAACAACTGCGGTTATACAGTGATTGTTTCCCATAGAGTTTGTGTTCTCTTAATGTTTTTTTTTTCCAATTGCTAGATGTCACTTAAAGATAATACCCCTTGGAATTTTTCAGCTTCAAAAAATAATAAAATGGCAAATGATGACAGATATTGTATTAAATGAGTTCTTTTTTTATTATCGCCGTCCTTCAATCGAATAAAAATTTGTTTTGTTAGTTATTTGTTAATTTTTTTCTAGAATATTAAAGTGCAGTTTTTACTTATTCTAGGAAAATTAATTTTTCTTAGTTTTCTTCAATCAGTATTATCTAGCCAATTTCCGCATTTCTAATGGTAATCAACAATTAGAGTTCATTTACAAAGCTGCCAAACAATACAGATTCAAGTACAGATCCTTGTGGCACACCAATATATACCAAAATGTCCGATCCTTTGTCAAAGTAACATTTGCCATCAATCAAAACGTAGAATTTCGAAATAATCTCTGTCGAAGTAACATTTATTAATTAAAACTGGCTTGTGAATGGAATGAAATGAGATTGAGTTTAATGTCGTCTCTTCATTTGGTTTGTGATTGTAGCAGATTCTAAAAAAAAATACTCTATATCGTACTAAAAACTATTTATGGAATAGTCATTACTGTTTTATTAACTACAACGTTTTGACGACGATACACCCTTGCTTGATGAGAGGGGGAGAGGGGGAGAGAGAGAGATAACATCATCTCGACAACAACTAGGTCGTTTCGAGACTAACATATGGTTCAATTTTTTTCAATAATTTGCCTGCGCCCAAGGGTCTTTAGTAGTTGCAGGAAAGCAGAGGATCCGGAGATAAAGACAATAGTATCATTGTCGAAACATGCATGTTAATAAACCAGTTATTGTTTTTCCATTGCTCAATATCACCCAAAAAGAACTCTTATATCGCGTTATATGTAGCCACCATATTTAAGTAAATATATTGTGCTTGTTACAATTTTAAAGCGTTACAAATTGTTATGGGAGTTTATTGAAGATAGGTAAAATTATACCTAGAAAACACATTATAAAATCTTCTATTCAGACTGTCTTAGCTCAGTTTCTCAAATATCGTTTTATCACAATATAAAGACATTATACGTTGGGTTCCCTGGGGCTGGTTTCAGCGATAAGTAATATACCGACCACAAGAAGTCATTGATGTTAATGGGGCTCGGCAATATTATTTTGTATGATAGTTAGCACGTATAATACAGCTCGTCCATAAAACCTGACTCTCTCGCAGCCGGATGACGGCATGAAAAATAACTACGTCTTCACAGCTCCATTACAATTGAATGCGAAGACTTGTGTATTGTATGGCGATCGGCGGGATACGTGTTGCCTCTATACAATTACTTGATTAATCTAGGTGAAAAGCGATGATGAAACTTATGCCGCGAGAATTCCTTCTTTATCTACTACGTACCTATGAGCACATAATGCCCATCACCCGCGGGGCCTTAACTGACGTGATATTCTGGGCTGTATGCAAGAGATGCAGGTGCTCCAGCCGAGTAATGGTATGACTAAACTCTTCTAAAGTTTATTTCTCACAGTTTTTGACACCCTATCCGCACAGGTATATTGTATAAGTGTTTGTAATAAAATAAAAAGTTGCCCTTGAAGTCAAAACTGTTGTTAGTTGATTGTAAAGCTTTTAGAAAGTACAGATGCTTATCTGAACCCTGGCTCTGTATTAAATTATGTTAACATATTCGTTTATTAATTTCTTTTAGATACCCGGGTTCTTCCCACTGCTAAACACCTCTACGCGCAAGCGAATTATTAAAATGAAATTGAACCGTGTGTTATTCTCGAAATGACGTTACTCCCTCTCTATGATCAAACAGGGGAGTATCATTCTCGAAACGTTGCTTGTTAATAAAACAGTAATGGCTATTCCATAAATAGCTTTTTTTCTTAGAAACTAATGAATTGCAAAATAGAGGAACATCCAGTAACCTCTATGGTGTTTTCGGCGTTTAAGTGTGATTCAATTATATTTTGATACCTTTTTAAAGGGACAATAACACTCTTGCTGGCTTGACAGGTCCAGAATTTTTTTTAGCCTTATTCTAACTACAAGATGTTTAAGTGTCCTACCTGTTGTGTAAATTATCTATTACAACCTATCTTACTTGTCCAGAGGGTTCGAAAATATGTTTAAATCCAAGTTGCATTTGAAAGTGCTTACGTAAGGCTTTTCAAACCATGTTACGGCATGTTGTTGAATATTTCCAATTTTTAAAATTAGGTGTGTTAAGATGAAATTTGTATCATTTTTTAATTGAAATATTGTAAAATAGTACAAATTGTTGACCAGAATAAAGATTGGAACATATTATTCAGTTACAACAAGAGTGGTATTGGGGCTTTAATAATATGAATATGATTTCTCGTCTACCAGTATTCAATTTTGATATCATGGGTCGCAATGTTTGGCATTTTGTTAGTTTAAACATATCTTATTTCAAATAATTTCCAAAGACATTTGGTCCATTTATAAAATTTACGACCCTTTTTTCCTAGTATTTGACATATTAATTTCAATATCACATTTTTTTTAAAAGTTGAAACATATTTTATTGCCAACAATTGACAAACGGGATGGGTCAATTATTAAAAATTGCGCACCTTGCCTTCTCTCAGTAAATATAACATGTTAAAGGTAAAACTAACAACAAAACTTGTATGCACGCGAACCTGAAACAGTATTTTATTTATAATATGCAACGTACACTCTGTCACGATTCGGAGATAATAGAAAGAGTTGTCAATCTTAACCAAGTTTACAATCGTCTTTTCCTTAACCTCTTAACATGCAGTGGAGCTGAACAAATCTGTAATGCGATTTGAAACCCCCGTCTATTGCTGGTGATGAGGAAAGTGACAGTGGTATAGAAGGGTTTACGTTTGGGTGGAGTTGTACAATATATTGGGGGATTATCCTCACCTTGTTCAATTTCTGCCAGATGATGACCATGTATATTCAGGTAATCACCTGGAAGTTATTACTCTCTCACCTGCCGTTCCTCCATTATTTACATGCATTTCTTATTAAAACCTGACGTGATGGCATGACATAACATTATTACCTCCTTTCACTCAGTAAAGTAGAATTTAAAAACGTTAACATATTGCTGACATTCCATTTCAAGGAGTCAAGTGCCAAAATCTAATTGCCTGTAATATTTTGTGAACATTACTATGACAACTGTCAGGTCAATGTATTCAAACAATTTTAGAAGGTCCATATGCAGAAATGATTGCAGATCAGAAAGTAACTTAATGACATTTTAATTAAATGCCACATTATGGAAAGAGTTCCCGTTTAATTTAAAAATCAGTTTTTGTCTGTGACAATGAACAGTGTAATTATTCATTTACAGCACCGCACTTCAAGACTATATATAATTTCCCTACACATTATTTTACTGTACCCGCTTGCTTGAAAACGTTGGCAGAATACGCGTCGAAACGTCGCCCAAATATCAAATAAATTTAGTTATGTAATGGTCGTCGATACGTATGTGTAATTTATAGTATATTTCTCTATCCAGTTACAATACCCCGCCCCCCCCCCTTTGTCAGTGGTGCAGGGTCTAGGGCCTGGCAAGGGACATCGCATCGTTGTTTGGTGGCCACTGCACACATTGGCGTACACGTAAAAGAACCCATGACAGTTGGAATTTGAATAAGAGTACACATTATTACCGCTGCCCGGGCAAAAGGTCGCTCATAGCACACTGCATGGCGTATGCTCGTCTTCATTAGACCAGTCGGTGCAGAACAGTAGGACGTTAAACCCTGTTTAATTAAATTTCATATTCTATTTTGAAAGCGAATGTTTCATTAGCCAGCGAGTCGATACAGAACAGTGGGATGTTAATAAGCATCATTTCATTTAAATCAATTTTATGTCTTTGCAATGATACCTGCGGCTCAGTTTGCTTATTATCGTTTATTACAAGTAACATTGCATCTTTCAGATTGGCACTAACATAATTCAGAGCTCAACAACCCAACACAAATATTGGAAATTTATTCGGACACAGAATGGTTTGTTAATTCTAATCACAATTTCTAAATCTGATTTTAATTTTCATATCAAACCCTTATTAAAAAAATGAATAGGATGTTTGAAAAACAAATGGATTGACCTTAAACTCTCGATTTAGAAAGAAAGGAGCAGCTATTCTAACATTTCAAGGATATGGTCATATGTGATCATTGTCGCAAGGAAAATATTCTTCTACTTGAATTTAGATTCTCTTCGTTTGACGACATACTCAAGTACCATAGTGTGATTTATGTTTCTGTTTTGTTTTGTTCACGGCTCTTGTGTTATAACAAGCCAGTAGTCGACATCACATTAACTGACCATTTATCTAATGGGCACCGATGGTTATCATAGCGGTGTCCGTCTTACGCAGCATCTAATTGTGTCCGGCAGCGGGTCAGCCAATTACCGGACAATTAAAGGTCTGTTAGGTCCTCAAAGGTAATAAGCGGTTTGATCGGAATTAATTTATAGCTTGTGGAACCTCAATCTGTCACTCGCTTTATAAAGTCCTATTTGAAATATGTCCATATCTTTTGTCTTATTCGGAATTACATAAGAGCGGGAATAACATGACATGACATCGGTATTAATGGGGACGGAGTCAATAAATCAACAAATTAACTCAATGTTCAAAGTTTGTAATCTTAAACGTGGATTGGATTTTGTACCAGACTGAAATAAGGTTTACTATTTGGTCTAGAAACCCATTCAGTCTTGTACATATTTCATTGGCCGGTTGCTGCTGAAATTGTAGAACCTTTTTAAAAACACATTTCATTTCATTTTAAAGCGAGAATTTCAAATTTTACATGAAAGTCAAAACATGTATTTTGTTCAATAGGTTATCAACTCACTCCTATACGACCATGGGCATTATTTCCCGCCCTTAAAAATCATTGACACAGGAAATAATAACACAATTACTCCCCTTGTTTTCCTATTGACTTGCATGGAATAGCCATCTTCAAACGTTGAAATTTGAAGTTGAAGATGATGTTTTTGCCAATTTCTCAGCTAGCAATAGTAAATTTTCGGATATTCTTTAACAAGGTTGGACTGTTTATGGATACCATATATTTTAAGGCTTTATTTTAATAAATTTTAAAAATATAATTGATTTCATGTTAGGATAAATAATCCAATCTTAGAAATGAGGGGGGGGGGTGTACAAGTCGAAACGACATTATCTTTTTGGTGTCCGAAAACAACCCAATCTTGTACATTTATGTAAGTAGGACCTTTTAAAAAAACTTTACCTTTCACTTCAAATTAAATGATTTGATATTAGGATAAAGTTAATAATTTTGAAAAGAATTGATTTTGTATCAAACCAACCAATTTTATACAGTTATTCATTACCCCGTCCAGTGCAGAAAATTTGGACGTCGAACACCTTTTCGTATCATTTAAAAATACGATTTGATTTTAAGGTAAAGTAAACCCCAATTCTGTTAGCTAATAAACTATTTTTGTATTATCGTTTTAAATAAACTAGTTACTTTTTCATGTCTACTGATTAATGCCCAGGCGCATTGACAAAGTTCTCCAAAAAGAGGAAAACGTGACTTTTTAAAGTTCTGTTATCTGTTTAAATAAACTAGTTATTTTTTAAAATCTGCGGATTAAAGTCACAAGGAGAGTGAAAACGTCCCCCCCCCCATTTTTTAATTTATTTTTTTTTAAATATTCGGATGATTGCCCAAAGGGAAGTAAAATAGTCGTCACTCCAAAAAAGGAATATATGAATCTTTCATCTGGACTTTTGGCATTTACATTGTGTTTTATCAATTTGAATAATTTTAAAAAAAAAAATCTACGGATTAATGCCCTAAGGCAAGGGAAGTAAAAAGTTCTCACCCCAAAAAAGAGGGAATACGTGAATATTCCATCTGGACCTATGGCATTTACATTCTGTACTTGAACAAAACCGTTTACAGTACTCCTATAATCATAGTGCTCAATATGCTAATCTATAATCTCACACACTGTATAATTTACATGTTTGGGTTTTTTTTGTACTTCAAGTAAAATGTTTTGTGAATGCAGATACAAATGATATGAACGACATTGAAATTGTATACTTTCCAGTGCAAGTCAGATCGTTAATGTCAATTAATAATACGACCCGATTATAGGCGTTATCCCATGTGAACCCAACCCGGCTCCCATATACCTTGAGTCAGGTTCCACAAAGAATGAAGACTCGCATTTCATTTTGTTCTATGTGTTGTACACGGGTAGGCGGTCCTGTCTTTAGTTATAGTCATCTTGGCCTGGTGACTTACAAGTCATTCATCAGCGTCTGGAGTGCCCGGAGGTGAGAAGATTAATACTTTCCCTAAATACAGATTAGACCTAAATACACATCACATATGCACAAAATAGACAACAGTCTGACTTGAGTCCATTTTCTTTTAAGAGACGTTTATGATCTTTTATTAAAAGAAGTCTTTCGACTTGAGTTTTTTACATCAAAATTTTTCAAAATAGTTTCTTACATCAAAATTTTTCAAAATAGTTTTTTACATCAAAATTTTTCAAAATAGTTTTCTAACTTTCGTGAATACTTTTCTTAAGACGTTTATGATCTTTTGTTAAAGGAAGTCTTCCGGCTTGAATTTTTTTACATCAAAATTGTTCAAATTCGTGAATATTTTTTTTTAAATATAGGATATAAATAAAATGGGTTTAACGTCCTACTTTTCTGCACCGACCCCGATATTTAAAACGTGATGTCATGTAATGTGCTACGAGGGACATTTTGTCAGAACAACAACTCGTTAACAGACATCTGTTTTCGTACCATTCGAACGACTAGACCCTTTTCTTGTCAGATCCTCGGTCCTGATAAGGGGAAACCAAACTGGAAAATTTCGAAGAACCTCGGCCTTCACCGGGTTCGTAACCGTAACATCCTCTTTAGTTAGTCAGCACCGAAATAACTGAGGCACCGTGGCTATCAAAGGAGAATATATATAAGTAGCCTAATTGTAAATTAAATAACGAGTATATTATTGTTGGCCAGAAATCGAGAATCTTTGGAAATTGATAAAAAAGAGAATAAATAATATAAAATACCTTTCAAATGTAAATTAAATAACGAGTATATTATTGTTGGCCAGAAATCGAGAATCTTTGGAAATTGATAAAAACGAGAATAAATAATATAAAATACCTTTCAAATGCAAGTGTCTTGAAAAACTAAAATTCATTCCATCAAGTTGAACAAAATATTTGTTTTTGAAAGCCAATATAAGACATAAAATAAAAAAAAACAAAATGCATTTTTGGGAATAATGTAAAAACACCCATTTTCAAAACCAATGTTTTCTTTATCAATTGATTGTTCCTGAGAATCACGAAATAAAATGGGGTTAAACGTCCGTTGATATACAATGGGGGTATGTTGACAAGACAGTGGTGCCATGGTCAATTCTTATTTCAAATTCCAACCGACAAGGTTGTTTTTTTACGTACACGGAGCCTCGGTTTTTAGACCTTTGTTATCCTGCACCACTGCCAAGCAGAAACCCCACCTTATAAGAATCACAATGGATGTGTTTTTTTTTAAAAATAAGTTTTCTAAACTTGTACCAAGCGTGCCTAGCACTTTGATGGTTTTTTTTCTTCTAAAAACTAGCTATTTGTCTTCAAGCACCGCAAATAATAAAAACAATAATAAAACGGGGATCTTTTTTTTAGATTTGAAAACCAGTAACCATGCCTGCTGGCATATCGATCCTCTTTTCTGAAATTCAAACCACGTTTTGCCGATATCTGGGCATGCTTACGGGCGCCTCAAAATATAAAAAAAATATCCTTTATTCTAAGCTGAGTTGATCTCTCGATTTCACTCGTGGTCTCTTGAAGTCGTGTTAAGTTAATAATCTCATTACCCCGTGAGAATAACATACTGTCAGTCAATAACAGATAGCCATCTTAGTCAAGTGAACGATAAACCTCAGCCTGATTGTGCTTTAAGAAGATGGGTAGAGCAGATAGCCAACTCAGGTATTTAATATACACGTCTGGGTGACAGCCTCATCACCTCGACTCACCTCAAATCACGCCGAGAGAAAGGGTCTTGAGATGGTTTTTAGATCTAATTCGTGATAAAAGTTAAACATGTAAATGTGGCTTCACCAATACAAATTACTATTTTCATGCCTCTTTAAACACGGAAACTGCAGCTGTAACAAGTCAATGATAGACCTGTCCAATCTAAATTCCAGACGATGACAGTTGTATGTCTACTCTACGTGTATTATAAATTGACCAGAGAATACAGAAGGTGGATATTTAAAAAAGCTCTTACAGGGCCGGATTTACCCAAATACCCGGCAAACACTTTTTCCGTCAAAAGTCAAAACCTAGTAACCCCCTTTTTTATTTTACCAAAATTGAGTTAGGACCACATTTGTAGCTACTAGGGTATGTGCTTCCTGTTGTTGTACTAGATATTCCAATCTTTTGATTTTGTAAGCAGTTACACCCATGACACAACCTAGCAACTTCCTTCATTTGCCTAGTATACCACAGAGAAACCTACTAACTCAATAGTCAAATCAATTGATAAGCTGGGGTTTAAAATTCGTTCATTGCGTTTTCCTTTTTCTCAAAATAAGCAAAACGCGGGCTACTTGATGTTGCCTTTTGAGGGGAGACTTGAAGCAAGGTTATACTCCGAGGGTCCCAGATACCCGTTGGTCCCAGGTTAAAGGCATACTCTGCCTATTTGTAAATCCGTTCTTGATTCTTATACTGTAACTGCTGTATGAATTCGCTCCCGGTTTGGGCTAAGAACATTCCTCGACACACGCCATTATGTCATACAGTGTTTTTTGAGGTACAACGGCCTACTCTTACTTTAAATCCCAACCGTCAAGGGTTAGTTTACATGATGCACGCCAGTGTGAACATGGGACCTCGGGTTTCCGTCCAATCCGAACGACTACACGTTTCCCCTTGCCAAGCTCCCCGTCATTTACCACATCCTTTTCAATTTTTTAATAATGGTTTGATATGAAAATTAAAATTAGATTGAAAAATTATGATTCGAATTAACAAAGCATTCTGTCTCCGAATAAATTTCTGGGGTTTTTTTTGTTCAGTTGTTGGGTTCTTAATTATGATAAAATAGATCTGATATATGTAACGTCACCTGTAAAAGATGGTAAACAAACTGTGCCGCATCATTACAAAGACATGAAATGAAATTAAATAAAATGGGGTTTAACGTCCTACTGTGCTGCACTCACTGGCTAATGACGACGAGCATACGCCATGCAGTGTGCTATGAGGGACATTTTGCCAACTGTCAAGGGTTCTTTTACGAGCACGCCAATGTGTACACTGGACCACTGACATTGGGAGGGAGTGTTACATTCCGGTAAAATCCCGATGAACTCTCTAGGCCAACACCGGGAACTCTAGATCAACGCGCCAACGTCTCACCCACTGGGCAACGTCGGCCCCCTGATTGATCAAAGATCATTTATACAATAGCAGAAGCATGCCAGTACTAATAGTGATCCCTGTATACTCCACACTTAAATGCCACTGTCTATGGAGCGGGTCTGTGACGAGTATCCGAATTCCGATATTCAATGATCTTCTCAAAACAATAGATTTGGTGATTTATAAAACATGAATTGCATTAAGCTGCTATTTTAAAAACATAAAATAGGACTCTTTATAAAGATACATGGTGTGGATAAAATACACCTATATCCGCTCCACTATCATTCTGACATAGATAAACAATTTGGGGGATTTCCAAGTTTAATAAATCACAGTTATAACCAGCCACCCTGTGTATCAAGCATCAGTGAATCAATTGAGTGCAAAAATAAAGTTATTACAAATAACCAAACAATGAAAATATTGGTGTACACTTATGTCTTTGTCTATGGTGAGGAGTGGGCGTGTTCAGATTCTTCTGCCGTGGTAAATAACAAAGCAGTTTACTGTTGTCCAGGTCATTTTTTTTCTGCCCGTGTATAACTCCCCCTTCACCTTTCACTACCTGAAAAAATAATCATGGAAAGAATAAGTCGAGTAGTTAACCATTGACCCTTGACCTCAATGATTGGCATGTCCGGTAACACACTGTTTTAACACAAAAAAATATAATTGATGGAATATTAAACATATTTTATAAACGTATTTAATAAGAGTTTCCAGAAAGAGGATCCTGTTTTAACACAAAAATAAAACTCTTATACTTATAATGGCTGGAATATTAAACTCTAATTCTCATAAATTAAGCGTTGCTTCTAGAAAAATATACAGATGGAATATAAAACACCAAATTTTATATTTCAAAATTATCCTAGAAACTTATTCAGTAAGCATTGCTTCAAGAAAGAGGATTCAGTGTTAACACACAAATGAAACTCTAATTCTTATAATTTCGAAGTGTTGTTTCTTGAAAGAGGACACAGTTTACAAAGATAAAACTGATGGAATATTATTCTTCAAATTTTATAATTAATTAAAGATATCTTAAGAGGTTTGGGTGGTCGAATGGTTAACGCGTGTGCGTTGGATCAGAAGGTCTGTCATTGAGTCAAGTGGTGTGGTTTTTATTCCCCGCTTGTACGATACAAGGAGTAAGATCGGCTGTTCAACCTTGTGGGTATTCTTCAAGCGCAAGCAAATTATTGAAATAAAATTGAACGATATGGTAGTCTCGAAATGACCTATTGTGTGTCGAGTGGATGTTTAACCCCATTTCGCTATGCCCGTGTTTATTAGCCCATTTGGAACAGAAAGGTGTGACGTTAAACCTCATTCATTATATTCATTCAGTAATTCATTTAAAATATAAGCTTTGCTACTCAAACGAGGACCAGGATACCGGCCCGACGCACTCCTTGAAAGCGCTGTAATGCTTGAAATTAACTTCTCCTTGGTGTATCAACGGAACTCCATAATTATGATATTATAAATATACGATCGTGTTTCAATTTAATTTCATATCGATAACTGATAACCGTCTAGGTATCATGGAAAGGTATTCAGAAAGTCACATGACAAGTCACATGACAGTATATGACTCTTATTAATATTGAGATGATGAGTCGGACCACACCGTGTACTTAATTAACAGCCAGGAAGAGAAATCGATATCACTATCACCTTTAAAACACCGAATACCATTTACTGTTTTCTGAAAGAAAAGTGGCAAAAAAGCTAAATGTGTCGTGATATTGTAAATATTAAACGTCCTCTTTCAGGAGAATTAATTAAATGGTTGAAATCGGTATCTTGTCCGATACTCTGTCTTCAATCTGGTGTCTTGAAGACAGGAGAGTCTTTGTCACGCGACATGTTAGAAAATATTACCTTTCTTGGTGTAACTTAAGCTCTGTTTCTTTCTTGATGGCGTCAACTCAAGCATCTGGGTGTAAGAATACAAAATGGTAGACATCTGGTAAGGCGTGTCATGAGGCCCTCGTGTGTAATTGTTTACAATTTGTATCCTTGCCCAAGACGAAAAAGAACCCGTGGGGCCGAACCTATCGGCTGAAGGTTAATGAAAAGGATGACAATTGAATTATCGATAAAAATGACGAAAACGTCAAAAAGGCGGACTCCTCGGGAGCAGTAACTTAATGTTGGAGTGACTGGGCACGTGAAACAATGACTTTGCTGAGTGAAACAATGAGATTATCAACAAAACACATCTGGCTTCCGCCCATCAAACAATTTATAGACGGAGATCAAGATGTCGTATCCAAATTAACTTTAACGCTCCTTGGAGATAATAACTTCTTCATTGGGATGACTTCAGATATCATATAATATATCATTTGGTCCATAACAGATCTTATTGTTGAGAGAGAGAGAGAGAGAGAGAGAGAGAGAGAGAGAGAGAGACGGAGATAAGGGGAGAAATGGGGTTTTACTTCCGCTCGACACAAACTAGGCCATTTCGAGACCAACATATGGTTTAATTTTGCTTCAATAATTCGCTTGTGCGTATAAAGGGGTGTTTAGCAGCTGCGGGAAAGCGGAGGACCCAGAGAAAACCCACGAGGCTGGACAGGCGACCCTACTCCTTGTCCCGCACAACCGGGGATTCGAAACCACGCCAGTTATTGTACAGAGCGAAACTACCATTTAAAAAAGGATGCATGTTTGTGTATATATTATATTTGTTATGCTGATTAATCAAAAGGAAACAGGGATTTAATATCCTTCTTTTCTCCACCAACCGGGATAATGAAGACGGGCATACGCCATTCAGTCTAAGATGAGGAACATTTTATCTGAGCAGTGGCGTAGGAGCCGTGGGGTGGGGTTGGGGAGATGGGTACTACAGTCCGTCTTTCGGGCAATGTATTTCCGTTTTGGGGGCACAAATATCAGAGAATGACACCATATATTATATATAGAAGTATAATTCGGGTCTTTGCCACAGAAAACTTTCAGGCAAATATCCCCCCCCCCCACACACACACAAAACTGAGATTGCCCCCACCCCCTACGTCTATGTGCCGTGCTACGCCCTACTTATATTTAATTATCATTGGTAAACACGAAATTTAACCATGTTTCTTGTCACGCCCTGTGTCCGGCACCACTCACAAGGGAATACTAGCCCTGAAATTCCCGAGGAATGTTCCGCTATCATAATTTGAATTATCGAGTCGTGAAATTGGATTCCATTTATTTGAACATTTAAATATCGACTAGCCCAGACAAAACGAGTACACAATTTAATGTGGGATAATTCAAAAGTATTGCGCGTATAGGTTTTTAGCCGTGGGAAGAAACCGGAGAAAATCCATGAGGTTAGACAGTCGACAGTACTCCTTAGCGAGTCCATGTCGGGAATCGAAAACACGTCACTTGTCTCGATGACAGAACTTATGATGCAACGCGAACGCGTTAACCATGCGGTCATCCACCACCCCCTCCCCTTTACAAAAGAATGTCAAATTAATGGGACTGATTTATTCCTCTTTAAATAGTGAACTCGACATATTCCGCTATCACGTGGGAAATAACACGCGTTCCTATATGATTGAGTACCGCGTCCATAAAAAAACATACAATATATGCAAAGAAAATATAATTAAAAAAAAAAAAATATTAAGGTATATCATTTGTATATCCTTGGCATAAATATTAGCCAAATGAGCCAAAGTATTACTCACAGAGCCACCGCAGCAAAGAAATGTTAATAATAATAAAAAGAAATATATATATGTATATCATTTGGTTGAACAGATTATTTCCCGGGATAAATATAAACCACTTGAACAAACGTCTTACGAACTGGGCCCGTACCAAGTCCAAATAAAAACGTGTAATATATGCATATCAATTGAACGAACAGATTATTCCTTACTCACTGAGCCACCGCGGCTCCCACTTTAGAAGTTAATGGCGACAAAAGATATCTGTGGGTTAAACTCAACAAGGTAACTATAACTCTTAAACATGTGGTGTAAGACAAAGGTTTTATCTAAGATGAAGAAGACAATTTAAGACGGTATTGATGCAAATCTTAACCTTCCCCTACATTTATTGCACACAATTGAAACAATACAGCCCCCACACTATTCGGCTATTAAATGAGAGGCTTTAAATTAGCCCGAGGGCAAGAAGCGGGCGACTTCTTCCCACTGGGGGTCAGTCCTTTCCCCTTGACCCCTCACCCGTTGGTCAGTCAGGCCAGAAGTCGACTTTTAGTAATCACGATCGTTAGAGAGGATGGGCGTCAGTAGCTAAGGCTTGAATTTCAATTTATTTTCTTGGATGGACCTTAACATGAATTATGTTCGTGTCGGTGAACCCTTTACATATGGCTAAATGCGGAAACAAGTTGATGGAGTCACTGAATTTCCGCGCCATATGCCAGTCTAAAATTAGATAACACAGTTCGGCAAATCATCATCGAATTAGTCTTTAATTTGTGTAGAAGAAAACGACATTATGGGGAGAACGATGCTTCAGATTTATTTTCACAACAAAGATGTGTTTAATAGGCTTTCTTTTTTGCGACGCCATGAAGAGCTTTTACCAGACATCGGGATAAATTATGAATGACATCAATTCATACAAATGTACATATTTACTTACATTAAGATGCTAATAAAAGAAAGTTTTCAATCACGGACACAAAAGCTCTATAGACACACCGAGCTGTAAAAAATAATAGTTTATTCGCCCATATGCCGGAGCATCATCTTCAACACACAGCCAACAAACAGAAACCTCTTCAGCTCTTCAAATTCATACCCTATTTTAGTAATATAGTTTTCAATGAAAACCTTTCTAACTTTTTATTTCAAAATATTGTTCCCAGCTATCAAGTACTGGTGCTAGCTGTGAGAGATTATAATAAGGTGGTTGTGGATAGCCCTTCACACCAGTCATGGAACAATACCAGACCTCTTGAAGCAAGGTGCTCGTTCATTGTAAAATTAATTCTTATTTACCAATATTCGGGGGAAAATGTGAATAGTGTGTTAAAGTATTTATCTCCACCGTGGGAGACAGGAATACAGCTGTCATCGTCTTGTTTGTTATCTTTTATAATATTCTATATCGTTTGTAATTATCAACCCTACACGCCTGGGTTAAACGTGTTAGAAAGCTTTCTCTCAAGCCAAGAAGTAGTTTCATCAACGGCTTCAACAACAAATCACATTTCATTGGGCTCTATTTGGCTGTCGATCACGATCCTCTTCAAACGCACTCTTCACATCAAAATGTTGACATAGGATTGAAATGGGAGTAAAAAAAGGATCATGTCTATTTCCTCTGCCATTCAAAACATTCAAACAGCGATTAGTACTCGGGAGATTATGAAATTAGACTATTATAAGCAAGCAGATTTCTTAAATCGTTTTGTCAAATAATATTATCCACTATTCATAAGCGAGAGTGAGCTTATTTACTCTACGAATAAAGGTTGAAATATTTCAAGCACCACTTTGAAAGGTTGCACAAAACAACATTACGCATCTCCACCATATGATACCGTACGTTGCTTAATGTGGTTTCACGATAAAGCGATTTCACCCGCTCTTAAGAACGCGTAATTTGTTTGGCAAGTGTCGTAATGAACCTAATCACAGAATATATTTGAATAAGGGCATGTGTCACTACAAACGCCAACACCCCAAGGTATAACCCTTTGGATTCAGCGAGGATTTCACGTGTAAGCATAATTAGCGAAAGTGTTTCCTTTAAACTAACCCCCGTTGTGACAAGAAATTAATGGCGATGACAATGGGATATCGTTCATGTAACCATTTCAAATCTTACAAAATGTTGGCAGATTGCGTTATTTAGATTTTAATAGAGTTTAGAGAGTTTTTCTTGTCTGTGAATACATGGTCTAGTATATTTATTGCCAATTGTGTGTAAATATATTACGAATTAAGAAAAAGCCAGAGGCGAATTATTACTGATTTGAGTAGGTTCTTTAGTGATTCACGGAGAGGCGAACAAACTTTATTCCAGAATCTAATTCAAGTCGCCCGTTATCTAAAAACAAAAATATATAAACAAAACAAACAAACCATAATCGAAAAAAACAAAATAAATGAACAGAGAGACGAATAAACTTTCTTCCGGAATCTAATTCAAATATATAAGCACAACAAACAAACAACAATCGATAGACATAATAAATGAACCGAGAGACGAGCAGACTTCCTCCAAGAATCTAATTCAAGTAGCCCTTATTTTAAAAAAACAAAACAAACAAAAACAACATAACAAATCGGTATGGTATCTTTTTTTAAGACTATTGGGAATAAAGGAGGAAACGCGAATTTCTGCTACAAGCACGTGCTTGACAGATGATTTTTAATCTGCTATTTCTGGTTGTCAAATCAGAATTACAAACCATGATGTTCTCGCTCTTTGCTGTGAGCGAATGACGTTCGTGGCGGGGAGTACGGGACCTGGGTCAAAAAACGCGCGAAAGGTCGACCAATTTTCCAGCGTAATTATTAGCACTAATAGATTCCAATAATATAGTGTAGCATTGGCCATTACTGGATTTCTTTGATGCATGAACGGGCCCAATAATCCCCAAATTACAAATATTTCAGGCAGAATTAATTCGCTACATTTAACGGCGAGTCGCGTCTTTCTGACAGTGTTGCAAACTCGCCCCGCGGTTAACGCGAGGTTTTTATAACTCAGCAGGAACGCGACGTAGAATTGTCAGTAATTACTTCATTGTAAAAGCATTGTTATCATGAATGCTTCTTTATACGCTTATGGTATATGTTAAATTATATGAAATGAAAGGGGTAAGCTCTTTACATCGTGGCGTAATGTCCCGTCGAGGTGATTACAGATTACACGAAATATCTTGCCATTAAATTTTTAGTCTACACCGCGAGTCGAGAAATCCCTGCTTGTTAAAATAACCATCATAGAATTAACGATGTTCCATGGGTGTATATTATAGAATCTTTTGTCTGGGATAATTTACGAAAGGTGTTCAAGCTAACAGCAATACTGTAACAAATAGTTTTAAGAAAATACACAACTCTATTCTCCGGAACCTTAAAATGGAAATTAAATGAAATAGGGTTTAACGTCCTACTGTTCTGCTCCGATCTTGGACAACGGCACTACGCCCTCTCTCACATCGAACTGTCAAGGGATATTTTACGTGCATGACAAGAAAATGCGTATACTATTTCGGATAAGACAAACCGGACAGAATTTCCCGTATTGCACACTGCATTTGACCGATAGAGAAGGGTAGACCCAATTTAAAAAAAAAAATTCATTTCCACTTTTACGGTTTAGTGCGACATTCAAGAACATTTTCATTAGTTTTATAGATTTTAAGTTTTAAATTACATGAATGTACGTCTGGCGGTTTTTGGGGGTTTTTATTGTACATTCATAGTTTGATTTAGTGTGAGATATTTGGGACCAGGGGCGTGTTTCACGAAATTTTAATTAAGATAAAATCTAAATTTTAGTAATTTGATTGGATAACATTAGATTAATTTTAGTGCTTAGCCAATTAAAATTGAAGTATCTACTAAAATTTAGATTTTATCTTAGTTAAAATTTCGTGAAACAGGTCACTGTGTTAATTTAACAAAGATCAGGTTTTAAACATTTTCAATATACCCTAGTTTTTTTGTGTGACTTGACGTCCACTGGTATGAAGATATCACACATGGAGCTAACAATAAGCCCTATCAAGAGGAACTGGTGTTTCTAGCTCTAGTATTAATCTAGTTTCTAACTTTCAAGTGGAGGATCGTCTTCTAAACAGACCCTTCGTCTTGTCCACAACAAACCGTCATATCGTCAGCACAAAGACTCACAGCTTCCTAGCCGAAATCCCTTTAGTTTCCCGCCGAGAAATCGTATGAAGTTGTCCGTCATCTTGTATGAAATGTCATTAAGCCTTATTTACACGCTGCTTTTGAAATCTTGTCGCCTTTCGGAGTAGCTGTAAAAGTTAAGTGAGCTATTTAGGCCTGTAGCTCCCAGCTGCAGTGTCCCATATGCTTATCTGCTCAGTGGGGACTTTACGCCACCATACAATACGTCTTCGAGGGATAATTGTCATAAAAAACAAGCCTCAAGAAACGTTAACCAGGTGAAATGATTACTTTTATAACCCTTGATTTCCGTGGTGCTAATAATGCCGATGTATGAAAATTATAACTTTGAGGAGAAAAAAGAAAACGCCGACGTCAACACCTTGGTCTTTGAAATTAGGGTTGTTATAGGGTGAATTAGGGTTGGATTAGTTTCTTTAGAAAAATAACAATAACCATTAAAGGTTTTGCTATATCAGTACAATAAAGGGTATGATTTATTAAGTGTGTTAATAATGTCCCTTGGTTAGTCATATGACCTGTATATTAAATGGTCCGTGTGGTTCGATCTCACGACATTATATTTAATTTGTCCATTGGCTAGCTGTTTTAAATTAAAGACTAAAAAAGTTCTTACATAAAGGAGAAAGAAGACTTCCACAACTTATTTGGTATGATAAAAGCTCCATTGCTAAATTAAAACTTTCAGAAAAGGTTTAAAAAAAAGAAAACTTACACAGCCAATTATGTGTGACATGGATCTGGTGGCTAAATTGTGTTAATATTGGAAAACAAATATTATGTGAGATTTCTTTAGCCCGTGCTTCATTACATAGGACTCCTTTGCAGATAATTTCTGTACATTGCCCAAACACAAAAAAAAAATCCAAAAAACATAAACGCCAATTTGGCCAGTGGGGAATAACTTTCTTGTCGGATAGGCGGGCAAAATAGTGAATCGATCATTTTTTTCAAATATTTAAGACACCCTGAACGATATTTTAAAACCAATGCTCGCCGGGGTGTACTATATGCGTTCAGTGATTGGTGCAATGGATAAACCATACTAACCATGAAGACTAGACTAACTAGGCGCGAGCGATTGTTATTCAATTTGTGCTATACTCACTTAGTTCGACGAACAAAACTGATTCGACATTAGGAATGTAAATCAGTCTTTTTACACTCATAATATTACCTTAATATGATCCGCTTTACTGCTCAACTTTCATTTATGATTAAATCATGAAATGGATAATCGAGGCTATATTCTTTTATCGTATCGACTTTAGTAAAGTTGGTCGTGGCTAAGCCGAAAACTCAATCAGTAAAATCGCGGGTCAGAGTGGATCAATTTGACTGAATTTTCAGAAAATCCCCTTTACATTATCTAGTTTTTACCGTCAGCTCGTAATTTAATCTCCCATAATGTATCTTTAACGCTTTTGTGTGTTGCTATTTTATTTGTGTTAATAATTAGAGTAGTGGTGTAAGTGGCGTGATAACTAGGTTAATATCACACAATCTAAAGATATTATAGGAAATTAATAATATGGCTTATATCAAAAAGTATATGTAATTGACTATATAGAAATTAAATATCTAATCTCCCACAATGTATCTTTAATGTTGTTTTTTTTTGTGTGTGTGTTACTATTTTATTTGTGTTAAGAATTAGAGTAGTGGTGTAAGTGACGTGATAACTAGGTTAATATCACACAATCTAAAACTATAATAGGAAATAATTAATATGGCTTATATTAAAAAGTATATGTAATTGACTATATAGAAATTCAATATCTAATCTCCCACAATGTATTTTTAATGTTTTTTTTTTTGTGTGTGTGTTACTATTTTATTTGTGTTAATAATTAGAGTAATGGTGTAAGTGACGTGATAACTAGGTTAATATCACACAATCTAAAAATATTATAGGAAATTAATAAAATAGCTAATCTTAAAAATGATATGTAATTGACTAGAAAGTAAATATTATAAAAACGTATACACATAATTCTATATAACTTATGTCTATTAAACAGATGTTATTTGACTTTTCTTCTGCTTTTGTGATTTTATGACATCGTTTATTCTTCCGCTTCATGCTTCGATTGTCTTTTTTTGTGGAGTATATCTGTCTACCCCACAAAATAGATATTGTGTACAGATATAAGACTGTCTCGAGCCTCGTTGATTTGATAATCTCCTAAATCGTTTTATGATAGGTAAGATGATATCTGAAATTAATGGAATGGCTTTTAAAATAGTATTCAAAAACCGAAATGACACTTTTTTTTCACAGTTTCTATCGTTTATTAACATCGTCATAAATCAGTAGTTTAATCATCCGCTTGGCTGAATCCCAACACTCCGATCTGGTCCTATATCCAAGGAACATTAGAGAGGCATTGCTCACACCAGGTATCCCACAAATGGTGCATAATTTCACGAACCGGCGCTTTACGTGAAAGGCTCGCAAAATCCCTCAAAAGTCAAAATTTATTCACGTTTAAACATTATGTGGATAGCACAGTAGTTGTGTTAACCGCGTGATTCTGCCATGGCACCGATCCCCTCTAGTTCACGACAGGAGAGCAAATCATGTAGCACGCCTCATTACCCGGTTTGAAACTGGGACGTAAATGGTTGTCGACTCAATACAAAAACCATATCATGCTTGAACATAAAACCAGCCACATGGATCGGTACCGAATAAATAAATTGTTTTGTAGAGTAGGAAAATGTCGGCGGACGGCAGTTTGTCATCGACTACCTGCGAGGATGGGTAATGGAAAGAAAATTAGGATTGCTCCGAAATGGTAGGAAAGCAATGGGAATCCGCCATATCGGATATCAGACAATTCATAGGGGATGACTCCTTTTGTGTGAGCTTCACCTAAGAGTAGTTTTTAATACTGAGAAATAGATATTGTTAATTAAATTGTTTTTAAAAGTGCTAAAATCGTGACACGCCAGACGCTCTTTTTAATTCAGGCAATTGTCTCCTATTATTTTCTGGGTGTAATTTGGGATTTTGACAATCTTTGCCATACATCCATCAAATCGCCCCCTGCTACTGGTTGAAAATGGATTATTTCACAAGTTGAATAGAAGTTTCAGATATATTAATAAAGAGTAATTTTCACAACATTCCATTTAAAGCCGGGTAATAGTAGGTAATACAGAATGTTTCAATGTGGGATATATTTATTTGACCGCCCGTCTTCATTAGCCTAGTTTAGGAGCAGACCAGTGTGGGACGTTAAACCCAATTTCATTTATTCGACCGCATTTTAGTTTAGGCGTATTATGTCGTCACTCCGACCGCCACATTGTCTCGTTAACATGACAGAGATATGGGATTCATACACGATCAATAATTCCGTCAATATTATTGACTCAATACATTGACCCAATATATTGATTTAATAATATTGAACGTGTGTGGGCTATATTGATATAAAATATTGTCAATGACCATCATTGCGTCAATATATTGACGGATCAAAATCATTTTGATTTTGATTGATGGTTCATCAATATTGACGGACTGTCAATTTATTGAATGACAATATTGATCGTGTGTGGAGAATCAATCAATAATTGCGTCAATATTTTAATTCCATCGCCAACCTTGGAAAATTAAGCATGGCATTCATTTTGAAAAATGACCAAAAAATGATGAAATTTGATGGAAATATTGAATCGTGTGTGGGCAATTCCTGTCAATATCATTGACTCAATATATTAAGTCAATATATTGAGTCAATAATATTGACGGAATTATTGGTCGTGTATGGACCCCATTAGGCTACAGTCTTCAACGCGGATTTTGTTTTTTCAAAATTTCGTGTGAAGCATCAGGGTCACGACAGAAGGTCACTATTAGTATTCGACGTTCCCCCTATTATATCGCCACCCTGTCCGCCGGTCCGCTATCTACCCTTTAACCGACTGGTTCTTTCTTTAAATTTTGTGTGAAGATTATATCATGTCGTCACCCGGTCCGCTGATCCGTTGGTACATCAGTCCGCCCACATTTGGCTGTTTAACACATTAGATCTGGCTACAATTTTATTTCTAAGAATTTTTTTCTAAATTTGGTGTGAAGCAAAATGTCGTCACCCTGTCCGCCGATCCGCCCACAATTGGCTCGTTAACGCGATAATAGAGATAGGCTACAGTTTTTAACGGAGTTTTATTCCAAATTAGGTGAGAAGCATTGGAATGAATGAATGAAATGAGGTTTAACGTCTTACACTTCTGAACCTAACCTGGGCTAATCGAAGACGGGCATACAGTGTGCTATGAGGGAAATCTTTGCCCGTGCAGCAACTGAATTCCAACAGTACAAGGGACTTCGGTTTTTCGTCCCATCTAAACGACTAGGCACCTCTTCATTGTCAGGCCCCTCCGTCTGCATCACTGACGAGGGGAAACCACGCAGGAAAATCGAGATGATCTTTCTCGGCCAATAGTGAACGAACACCCGACCTCCAGGCTAGCGAGCCAGCACCTTACCAATGACCAACTTAGCCACACGATCCTCGAGAAGCATTGGGGTCATGACAGGACCATCCCTATCGATATTTAACGTTTTCCGACCTTCCGTTCTTGAGTTATCCCCTATTTTCGAAAACCTCGTAACATCAAAGTGTCTAGAGCTTTGTAAGAATACATTCTTTTTCAAATTTGTGTGAAGCACTGGAGAACCCCTACCCAAATTAAACGTACCGGGACCTTCTCTTCGCTCCTACCTCCTCACATACTATTCCCGAACAACCTTGTTAATACAATTATAGAGGCTACTATCTTTAACATATTTTTTTTTCAAGATTGGTGTACATTATTGGGGCTATTGGAGAACGAAATCTGTCGATATTCGGCTTTTCGTTCTGGGGTTATCCCGACAGAGGCTATTTCAAAATTCCGTGTGAAACAATGGGACCATTTGAGGACGAATGCTATTGACACTTAACGTTTAACGACATATCATTCCCGAATTACGGACCCCTAAAATGTCTCAATAGTGGCCAGTATATGTTCAACATATACGCGACACGGAATTTTACTTTTCCCGTTCATAACATACAACCCGTCATCATTAACCAAGTCGGAGGAGAATAGTAGGGCGTTAAACCCCATTGATGACAATATGAATATAATGTCTGGTTTAGTTCGGGGTTGACTAAGTCTTTTATTAGTGTGTGGTTGTTGTTACACCTTTAAATGAAATGAAATAGGGTTTAACGTCCTACTGTTCTGCGCAGACTGGGCTAATGAACTCGGGTATACCCGAATACGTCATACAGTGTGCAATTAGGGAAATATCGAATTTCAACTGCCAATGGGTCATTTACGAGTACGCCAATGTAGCCTATACACAGGACCTCGGTTTTTCGCCCCATCTGAGCTACTAGAACATTGGACAGCAACCCATTAACGAAAACGTAAAATTGACTGGCTAGATGCAGATATGTTTATTCCATGTAAATAAAACCATGTTATGATATTTCGAGAACGCTTTTATATAAATATAAAATTATGGCGAGTACCGTGTGTAGGCTACTTTATATGGCTTAAGATAGCTATCATATTTATATATTTGATTTAGTATTTTTTATTTAAATTCTCACATTTAGACAGAAATGACACATTTTATTGGAGTCGAGCTTAGGGAGTCTAAATATCACTTTTACCTTGATCTTCGAGACCATCTGAAAATTCTCCGGGAAATGGCTACCTGCCGTTCTCATTAGTCATTATCATTATTTAGTAAACATTTGGGCTGTTTGGCTTAAAGGAGCTTAAACGCTAACATTTGGGACCTAGAAATTCACAAAAGTGGGTCGCAACGCTGTAATATGAATGTATAAACACTGATTTACATTCAATGGTTTCCGTTTTACTCTAATTTCAAATCAGTTATGTTTGGAGAAATAAGCCAGCAATCTGGTTATTCCAGTCTACATACGGCCGTTTGATTTGATGCAATGTGTCTAGCTTTGTCCCTCGACTGTTCCGCAATATGGTACACGATTCGTGTACCAATGTTTAAAAAAATATTTTATCTTAAATATCAGATATCAGAAGTTCATCTTTTCCCGGTAAGTTTATATCATCAATGTTGATTTAAATTGACCAATAATTCGTGTTTTCGATGTTGAAGATTTTGGAGGATTTTGAGTTACGGACTTAAGTCAGGTCCTTCAAACATAGGCATTCTTTCTCTAGCCTAGGCCTATAGGCTACGTGTCAATCGTCTCTTTTGTGGTTTATGTATGTCAGAAAAATAACCAACTGACTAGCATTTGGAGAAAAGGCCTACTGGTGTTATTATACTTCTTAACACGAGCGGATAAAAAAACAATAGCCTATAAAATTAATTTTGCGATGAAACAGCCCGGGCGAAACGATTTGGGGATGAAACGACTTACTCCCCAAAAATTATACTTAGATTGTTTTAATATCATTTTAGTAGGGATCTGACTCGATGTCCCTTTCCTTTGGTTCTACTTTTGCATTCGGCAGTCAGATAATAAATAAAACTGCCGTTGGATATAGGCCTATCTGGATTTATTTCTTTGCGAAATGTTATTAACGGAAGGGAGACAACCCTCTTAATTTATTTTGGAGTTGTTGCCCCTGACCGTGAATTAGTACCGGAAGTAACTTTCATAGTAAGGTTTTTGTTTATTTTTTGTCATGATAATATTTTGTTTTAGTTTAATATTTCAAGGCCTTGCTAATAGCATTTAGCTTATTAAATGTAAGTCTGAGAGCATGATGTCATCTGAATGACTATAATCTATTTCCAAACAGCTGTGAATTTGTGAAAAATCACTTTCTGTTGTGCTTGATTTAATCTTGTTGATCGTATTTTTTAAAAATAAAAGTGATTCATTGTCACTCACATTACTGTCAGTGTCAGTCATGTCATTCAATTCATTTAAATTTTAGAAGTAATTCAATGTAAAATTACAGACTGAAAGAACATTATAAGCTAAGGATTACAATATTTTAATTAATTACACATAATAATTGTTACAGATTGGTGAATATAATTTAAAGGACGTCCAGCAGCAAGATGTCAGGATTTCTAGATAACTGTCAATGGCCGAAGTGTGATTGTATTGAATTGGGAGAGAGAAGAAACAGTGTAGCCTCCATTGCATCTGGAGTTATGGTATAACAACTTTTAACCATTTTTTATTCAAAACATTTATAGTATACATCATGTAGATCTTAAATTATAACCTACATGTACATGTAGTCCTACAGTACGATAACATTTGTAAGACTGAAATAGTTGTGACCCCCATAGGCATAAATATATCATTATGCATTAGGTCGAAAAAAAAAATCATTGACTAAGTATAGAGGCCTTGCCCAGAGTTCACATAGCATTCTCAGCTCAGACTTAAATTAAGACTTTACTCAAAATTGTTCTCCAAGCCATTTAGACTTGCCATTGATTCCATGATCCAGTAAGATTTTTGAACGTGTTATACAACATAGCGCTAGAGGTGGTTAATATAATTTGTTTATTTGTAGTTTTTCACTGGTTGGTGGATTGTGATTGATGCCGCTGCCAGTTATCCGAGTACAACAGACTTTAATCATGCTTATCATACACCAGGTGTCATAGGAACGTTAGCATTCTTTCTGTAAGTATTCAAACAGCTTTCTTTCATTCTTTCTGTAAATATTCAACAACTTTCATATTACAATTGGGGGATTTGGTTGGCCGAATGGTTTAACATGTAAACTTTAGATCATATGGTCTGTCATAGAGTCAAGTAGCAAATATTAGTTTCTCCATGACATATGTATAAACATGTAGGCTTCTATTCAAAAGTTCCAACCTCATAGGTTTTCTCCAGGTCCTCCGGTTTCCTTCTACTGCTAAAGACCCCTACCAGCATTCAAATTATTGAAATAAAAAAATGAAACCATATGTTAGTCCCGAAATGACCTAGTTTGTGTCAGGTGGACAATAAACCCCATTTCTCTCTCTATTCAAAAGGTCATATCAAATATGTGTCTGTCTAGAGCTAAATCTGACTTACAAATAGCACAGATCTCTGGTTTGGCCTTAAATGCTATATAAATCGTTAATTAGACATTAATTCACATGTCAAGCCAATAATCAATTCTCTAGACCATTGGATGCTTTTGATTTTCAATGGATTTAAACCTGATTGCTAGTAAATAACTTAATTACAAAATGGATAATCAAGGCTTTGTTTAGTATCATAACAATAAAAATTGTAGCAATGACAATCAAGACTTCACTGTTCTTCAACTAATGCCAATAACCAAACTCAGATTAAAGTAATTTGACAGAAATTTTCAACATATTCTCTTTTCGTTATCTATTTATTAACTATTATAGGGAGAACTGTCAGTTCTTTATATAAATCTTATTACATCTTTAAGCACAAGTTGAATCTAGTAAAATGTGTGTATTATTATATATTTCAGGATAAATTCTGTATCAAATGGTCAGATAAGAGGAGAGTCTTATACAAATGGTTGTCTTGGTCAAACAGGTTTATATCCAATATTAATTTCATATATCAACCAATGAATCATACATATATAATATATATCAGGATAAATAGAATGAAATGGGGTTTAACGTCCTACTGTTCTGCTCCGAACTGGGCTAATGAAGACCGGCATACGTCATTAAGTGTACTATGAGGGAAATTTTGGCTCGCCAGCATGAGATTTTGTTAATTATCTTAACAGTGGTAGCAATGACAAACGAGGCTACGCTGTTCTTATAACGCTGATAACTTGGAAAGAAGTAATTTACTTGAAATTTTCAATATATTCCCTTTAAATAATCTATTTTTTGACTTACATAATGCTCCTTTAAGTAATCATGTAATTGTTATATTCCCCAGGTGCTAGAGTATGGTTATTTATTGGTTTTCTGATGTCCTTTTCTGCCTTGATTGCTGCATCATGGATTCTTTTTGGTTTTTATGTAGTGAGTAAAGGTAAGTTGAGAATTATTAATCTTATTTTTTTATCAAATGCTCCATAGGCAATTGAATGAACAAAATAGCCCAGTTTGAAGATGTAGTTATCTCCCTTCATTTGACAATTTCTCATATTTTTTTAAGAGTCTATTTTTAAGTCAGTTCTTCAGTTCGGATATTCAGACACACTGATTTACATTCACAATAGGGTTAGAGTTAGACGTAGATAATCTTAATCCTAACCTAGGATTTCGAAAAGATCAATTTTCCATTTGGGAAAGACCTCCCCAAGGGCCCAAACCAAGGCAATCTCTCCAAGGAGTTTAAAAATAGTCAACATCTGTTAAGAAAAACTTTTATTTCTACAGCTGGAATTCAGTTACTGACAAAATATATAGTACATGTATCCATGTTGACATTTGATTTTGTTACATGTATCCATGTTGACATTTGATTTTGTTACATGTATTCATGTTGACATTTGATTTTGTTACTTACTAGACATGCCTGTCAAAACTAGAGGGTTTTCTCGTGTCCTCAAAACTTGTGGGTTTCCTCCCACTCCTAAAGACCCCTATTTGCATCATATGCTAGTCCCGAAACAGTATAGTTTGTGTCATGTGAACGTTAGACCCCATCTCACCCACTCACTGTTGGCCGAAAAACTTCCTGGAAAGCACATTGTATGTCGTATCACCATTTTCATTAAACCAGCAGCTAATGTCAATAAGTGACCTTTTTGAGAAGTCAATCATTATTCCACATCAGACAGGATTTTTATTACCCTGAAACAATCTGTAATTTATAAATACCAGTGAAACTAGTCAAGTATACTAAAACAACTAATATTTGCATGGACTGGACTGGGTGAGACAGATACAAACAGTGTAGTTCCATACATAAAGTTGTAATGAACTGAGAAGGGGTGCAATAAATGGAGTTTTCTCCCCTTGTTCAAATAACCTATTCAATCCCTCAAACATTTTACATTATAAAGAGGTTTTTCTTTCATTTAGTGTCCGAACATGACTGGCCAGGAATTGCAGTTTTTCTTCAAAATGCTCTGATTTTCTTCAGGTAATTTTTGTATTTAAATGCTTTCTTTATATCTCAAAAGTAGTTCTATCAAGGTTGAAGAGAAAAGTTTAAATTCTATAAATTTGTTATTTCTCAATCCTATTAAATTTTGAATGAAGAAATAATGGTATTGCATTAATATGTAGATATGAACATGGTGTATTGCTGTTGGATGACCGAATAGTTAGCTTGTACGTGTTGTATCATAAGGTCTGTCATTGATTCAACTGGCGTTGTTTCGTTTCCCTGGTTGTATGATACAAAGAGTAGTATTGAGTAGGTGTCAAACATCATGCGTTTTCTCCGGGTCCCCTGGTTTCCTCCCACTGCTGAAGACCCCAACATGCAAGCGAATTATTAAAATAAAATTGAACCATGCATGTTTGTGAGTCCTGAAATGACCCAGCTTGTGTTGAATGGACGTTAGACCCCATTTATCTCTCTCTCTCTCACTCTCTCTCAAATATTATATTTGATCAATTCTGTCTATTTACACTTTCAAATTGTTTTCTCTGTTTTTTTGTACTACACCAGTGTAATATTTTCAAATGTATCTAAATTAATTTTTACCCATATAAATGGATTAAGTTTTACATGTATATTTATTTCAGTGGATTGGTGTTTAAATTTGGAAGAACAGAAGATCTGTGGAGTTAGATATTAAAATCAACAATATCGAAAAAACAAAAAATAATTTCATTTTTGTTATGAAATCTCTGACAGTTCATCATATTTACTTTTTAACTGCTTCAAACAATAATTTTTATACTAAAATTAATATCAGTTTTCATTTTATTCTTTTCACTGGTTCATTAGAATGTATAAATTGTGTCAGTGTTATTTAATTATTGAACTAGAAATACACAGGACCTAATTCTATGGAATATAATAACTGTTTTATTAATGAGGTAATAATTGTTTCAATGGCATTTAGTAATTAAACTGGAATATACAGATCACAATTCTATGGAATACAAATACTGCTTGTTACTGAGCGACAATGTGACTAGGCTTCTCTTGTCAATTGCTGCTGTTGTATAACATAGAATTTTAACATGAACCATATGTTAGTCTCAAAATTGCCTAGTTTTTGTCGAGTGGACGTTAAACCCCATTATATTTCTTTCTCTATATTCCATGAATTGTATTCTGTGTTGAGAGTTTATACAATATACCAATCTTAACTCATTCTTTAAGTCTCTTTATATATTATAATAAAAATACATATCTAAATGCTCTTTTATCACAATTGCAAAAATGGCACCACAATAATATGTCTTGGACAATTTCTATAAATTGTTTTGCCATCATCACTTGTTTAAAGAAATTCTCCAGGGTTTACCCCAGTTTTGTTACCATTTTAACGACTAGACGGCAGACGTTGTCCTTGCCAGACCAGACCTGTATTTGCTAAGAACTAGGATAATCATTTCTAAGAGACTTTCAAACATAGCCAGATTAATTCACTAAATATATGTCCTGGATGATTCTTTTAAACTCATTCTTAAAGATACATTATGTAAGATTTAGATAAAGAGCTGGCCATTCTTTCAATAATAGTTCAAAAATAGATAATATAAAATGATTAATTTGAAAATTTCATTAAAATTACTGTATTGTGAGTGAAGATATTAGCCTTTGATAAGACATGTTCGAAGCTAAGTCGCACTCTTCCCATTTTTAGATTAAATCAATATATGGCTGAGAACTGTTTTAATCTATTTAATATTGGAGAAATCTGATGCCATTGAGAGTTGATTATGGCCTGGACCATTTAATTAATGTCTTATTAATAATTTAGTAAAATTTCAGGCCTAAAGAAAGACCTGCACTAGGAAGATTTAGCTCTTGCATAATGTATGTTTAATCAAAAGGCATTTGTTAATTGTTAAGGATTTTTTCATTTGTTTCAAATGTTTCATTTTTTTGTCTGGAACAAATTTCTTATCAATATTATGAAGACTATTGTATATTGAATACACTCGCTGTTTTTTTCTATGTTTATTGTTATGTTGATAATATAAAAATCGTGCCGATAAATAAGTAATTTAAAGGGACATATCATTAAGTTTTCTATTGCACACAGAGCATCAAGACATAAACCCTTATGAGCAGATATTCTTTTCTGGAAGCAAAGGAATGAAATGTCATTTTGATAGGCTGTATTATTAATATTATTCATGTATTAGTTATACATACTGTATAATATATTAACATCAAGGAGGGTTGGGTAGTCTAGTGTTTTAGGTTTACCCGTGAAACCACAAGACCTGTCATTCAGTCAACTGGCATGGTTTCGGTTCCCTGTTTGAACGTGACAAGGAGTAAGGTCCTCAGGTTTCCTCCCACTGCTAAAATCCCCTTAGCACAAGGGAATTATTGAAATAACCTAGTTTGTGTCAAGTGGACATTAAACCCCATTCCTCTCTCTCCCTTTACTATATATTATTTATCTAGTAAGCAAATCTCCACAAAGAACATGCCCCACCTTTCCTGATTTTACTACCAGATTGTCATAATGTATAATATTGTATAATATTGTATATTTAAAACCTTAGAATTCTTAAATCTGTTTTGTGTTAAGTCTGATTGAAAATAGATCTTTATTTCATTTCTGTTTTCAAATGGCCTACACCACATTAATATCCAACAGCTTGCATACAGAGGCCAGGCCCAGATTTGCAAAGCATTCTCAGAGTTAAAGGAGCTAAATCGCTAACATTTTGGACCTATAAATTGACAAAGTAGGTCGCAACGCATATAATACTGTAATATAAATGTATATAAACTGATTTAAATTCAATGGTTTCCGTTTTTACTCCAATTTCAAATCAGTTGTGTTCGACGAAATAAGCCATGCAGTCTCAATATAGTGCACATTTTTAGCGTCTGGTTATTCCAGTCTACATGTTCCGTATGGTTTGGTGTAATACGTCTAGCCTCGTCCCTCGAGTCTCTTATTACAACTGGGACTGACTCGTGTACCAATGTTAAAAAAAATATTTTATCTTAAATATCGGATATCAGAAGCTCATCTTTTCCCGGTAAGTTTACATCATCAATGTTGATTTAAATTGACCAATAATTCTTATTTACGATGTCGACGATTTTGGAGGATTTTGAGTTACGGACTAGTCCTTTAAGTTAAGAATTTCTTCAACTTTCAATCACTGATTATAAAAGAAAATATCCTTGATCCATATACACAGTCATTAACAGAATAACAGCCTGAATAGCACTATTTTTAAGTTCCTTTTATATAATTAATTATTGTCACCGATTTTCAAACTTTGTGGTAAAGAGTTCCAAATAATGGGACAGCAGATGAGACGTGCCGGCACGTTAGCACGATTTTGTTGAAGGTACCATTAGTAGATTCTTATTACATAACCTAAAATTTGCGAGAAGGACAATTATGGGTTAGAAGTTGTTTTAGGTAATCAGAATGATAGTTTTGAGTTAAAACAGTTCTTTGTTCAACTGGAAGCCAGTGTAAAGCCTTGAGAAAAGGTTACAGCATATCCGGCCCTAAAGTTAGAAAACAAAATGAAAGTAGGATCTAATTTTAATCTAATTAAGATTGGAAAAATATTTATAACTTTTACAATGGGATACCATCCGTCCCCCCCCCCCAAAAAAAACTGAAACCTGCTAACTTTTTTTATTGAAGGTGTTTGGTGGCCAAATGGTTAAACGCGTGCGCGTTAGATCACAAGAGCTGCCATTGTGCCAAGTAGTGTGGTTTCAATTCCACGCTTGTACGTGACAGGCATTAGGGTCCCCAGTCTAACCAAGAGCGTTTTCTCCAGGTCCTCCGGTTTCCCCCCAATACTAAAGACCCCCACACGTATTAATCTTTGAAATAAAATTTAACCATATGTTAGTCCCGAAATGACCTAGTTTGTGTCGAGTGGACGTTGATCCCCCCCTCTCTCTGTCCAATTCAGGGTGTTTGATCCACTCATTGGTCTTTGGAACATTCCACCTTGACCAAAATAAAAACCACCTTCCCAGGCCCTATATGCTTTGACTTAGTTTGGTTTTTCGACAAATTCGTGCACGAACATTTCGGTATTATTTTCAAGAACCTCTAGACATGCTAGGGCAAAGATAATACAAACCCTGTAAAAATAAAAAAGAACATTTTCCGACGGAACCTATTTGTTGTTGCCAAGTAACTGTATTATCTTTCTTGGCCCAATGGAAAAATAATCAGTATATCGGACCAAAAAGAGGAATCTCGCTCCTTTTTGCAAATTTTCTACCGATTTCATACATGTTTAAAAGTTAAACATTGTAGTTCGTAGTAAGAGTTAATGATTGAACTGTGGTTTAACGTCCTACTATTATGCACCTAACCTGGGCTGAGGAAGACAGGCATACACCATACAGTGTGCTATGAGGGCAATCTTGCCCGGGCAGCGGCGCTACGGCCTACTCTTATATCGAATTCCAACTGCCAGGGATCTTTTACGTGCACTCTAATGTGCAGTAAGAGAGCTGAGGTTAATAATAACATAACTTTAACTCGTGAAGTATGTTTGGGCCTTCTTCAATAGAAGACTGGGTCTCTATTTAATTATGTTGTAAAACTCGCAGTCGTTGCTTCAGGAAATAGGTTGGGCCATAAATACAGTTATCTAATAATCCCCTGGTAGACTTAGCTATAGCATAATACTGGCAAAATGATAGGAGCCCCCTGGAAAACCATAAGGTCTGTCGTTGATGTCAAGTTTTTTTTTTAAAACCATATTTTTATTCAGGTTGACTGAATGGGATTGGGGAACAAATGAAATGAAATGGGGTTTAACGTCCTACTATTATGCACCTAAGGATTGGGGAACAGTTTTAGCCAACGTAAACCCCCTCTCCCGAAATAATTTGTATATAGTTATATTATTAATACAGGTGGTGCGGTGGTTCGATTCCCCGCTTATACGTGACAAGGAGTAGGGTTGCCTGTCCAACCTCGTGGATTTTTCTCCCTGGTCCCTCCGGTTTCCTCCCGCTGCCAAAGACCCCTACAGGCAAGAGAATTATTGAAATACAACTGAAACATTTAGTAGTCCCGAAATGTCCTAGTTTTTGTCGAATGGTGATTCTTACCCTGCTTCCATATTAATTAATGTTTTTAATAAAACTGCATGCATATTACTTAGGAAAGTCTGGAGCAAAGATTGTTCCTCCGGTACTATTTTATGTATACATTAACACTAAATAGGAATTTTTTTTTATCCAGATATACTTCAAAAAGCATCATTTATTTTTCTTAATAATTTAAAAAGAAATTTACTGTGGATCAGTTTGTCATTTTATAGGCAGTCCGTGGAAAACTGTTAAAGAAAATAAATAACGTAAAATAAGAAGAGTTTGTACCTAAGCAGAAAGCCCGAAGTTAGATACCGAAACACAATGAAACGATATTGCTATACAGTACAAGATACAAAGTACAGGAAATATATTAAATTAATTATTGATTTAGTTAAAATTCTAAACTATAGGTGTATTATATCAAATATATAAACTCTTTATATCATGTGACATGAAATGGGGTTTAAGGACCGCACCGACTGGGGTAATAAAGACGGACATATATGAGTGAAATTTCCCATGGGTACAGGCGACATCGTTTTTGTGCCATCCGTACGACTGGCCATAGTCCTTATCAAGCACCACTGACAAGGGGAACCCGCATCAAAAATTAGAAATGTTCTTTCTCTGCAAACATCGAGAGAAAACCTCAATAAACCACCGTGGCACACATCGTTTTATCAAAAATTATGCAAAATCGAAACTTAACCAATATTAAAAGAATGAAACTATAAGAAAATAATATATAAATACAAACGATGTTTTATTTACAAGTAAATAAGGCACCAGAACATCACACAATTGCCTTAAAGATATCACAAACAACAAGATTTAAAAATACACTTTGTCAATAACAAGTCTTAAGTCATGGTTGTTCCGGGCTCGTAGCCCCCCCCCCCCATATTTCGTCAACAATAATGATTTCTTAGGAGCGTTCTTAACCGGCCACATCTTCAGTCCCTCCAAAATATTCCATAGCCCAACCAAATTTTATGAGCTGGCTACGGGCCCGGGTTGTTCAAAGTTATTATTATTAGTCACAAATCACTGTCTCATATCACTAGTTTTCACATCCTTTGCAGTGATTCTAAATGTTTTGAGCTTGCAGTGGGGTAAAGTTTTTGGTGGGGAGGTGACATCGTGGGACGGCTCGTGTGAACTGCGTGGGAGTAGGGGTAAACTGGATATGAACAGGCTGATGAGCACGTTACTGGAACTGGCAGAGAATTTGGTAAATGCTGATGGGTCTGGGATGGTTGGTACGGAAATCCTGGAGGTCCGTTTACAGCCGTTGGTGAAGTTGGTAATGGTAAATATGGTATTGGAGATGGTACTGGAATACCTGGGTGGACTGGCAATCTCTGTTGAGCACCGGATCTATACATATCATCCAAAAGATGTCGCAATTCATCAACTGTTTTCGATAACATGCTAATGTAGTTCTTAGCCAAAGACAACGTTGCTATTTTTGATATTTTACGCACTGATGGTCCTTTGGCATAAGGCATAACATCACGAAGTTCTTCCATAGCTAAATTCAGATCATGCATCCTCTTACGTTCTCGACCGTTAATTTTAGTACGCAGCTCATGGATTTCGTCGTCGTTGAGTCCACGAAGTGTATAACTAGTTTTCCTCTTCAAATCTTCACACGAATTCCTGTCACTAGAATCGTCAGTGTCGCCATCGCCAATGACGTCGATATATTCCTTATTATCTTCAGCAGTGGTCAGATTCTGGGGAGACATCGCTGTATTTGTTGTAAACACTTTCTTCAATTTTTTCCTGATGCTCTCGACTTTAGCACGATATTTTGGGCTGTGGTAACTCACTCCTCACAGGTAACCAGAAAACTAATGTTAAAGACCTCGCTGTCAGTTGTTTAATACGGGGACGGTTAGATCACCCGTGGTGACTATTTAAGGCGTGGTTAGTCAAGGACAAGAGACTAACCTGGTTAGAGAATCAGTGAAGCGTTGCAACCGATCAACCAATAATTGTTGCTAGAATCAACTTATCACACCCTACGTGTTAACATGATTATTGATTGACAGGTACTTATAATGAAAGTTTTATATTTGTTGTCACCTTCATGTCTTTGCTAATCTATAAAGATGGGTTTTTAATATTTCATTTAGCTTTTTGAGTAAACTCATTTTATTTCGGTATTTAACGACATAGGTGTCCTTTGTCTGCGATATATCACTTCTGTGGAAGCGGACGTAAAATAAAGCTTGTTCACACACTTTGTGGAAACTTGTCTACGATATCATCCCCGGTGGAAGTGGACGTTAAACTCCAGAAACGAACGAACTTTGTGGAATATTAAAATTAAACTTGCTATAAGAAAATCATGGTCATTTTTGGCTTATGTTAGACTAATTGAAGCAGGGAATTCTCGAAAAATTGTTGATTAATTATTGACTTAAAACACACTTATCTTAATACGTTAGGTTCATTCATTTTATCTAATTAATGGGTACTAAGACCACAACTGATATAATGGCTACCTTTAAAACAATATTTCTGAAACAATCTGTTATAGTCTTTATTTTAGTTCGTTGTTATATCCTTTACTTTTAGCAAGGAAGCAGCGGTGCCCCCCCCCCCCCCAGTCAGTGGCGCGAGATGACCTTAGTCATACGGAATGAAGGGAAAACTGACGACCCGTGTGCACATTGACTATTGAAATCCGAAATAATAGTTGGCCGCTGTCTGGGCAAAATTTCCCGCATAGCCCAGTCAGTGCGGACAAGTAGGACATTAAACCCCAAACCCCCTTTTTATTTCACTTTTAGCAGAGTTCGACCACCATTCAGCAACAGACGGAATTCCGAAGAAAAGTGATTTGAAGAAACTCAGCTGATAAGGCAATGATCCAGAAAATTCGGATGGGACATTGCTAAATTTTAATTATATCAAAAGGATTTTTTTTCGAATATCTAAAAAAAAATTAAATTATGAATTTGGTATGTACATGTATTAACAACTAAAAGCCAAACAAAGGCACTTCAGGAAAATAACAAATCTTTCATATGACGAAAAGCCAAATAAAAGATGTCATATAGAATTAAAAATCGATCTACGTTTATCAGACATTGTTTATTTGTCATATATATAAAACCAGATCATTAATTGCAATTATATTGTCGTGATTAATACATTATTGTATATCATATCATATCATATGGTTGAATCAAGTAGATATCGATAATCCGGAAGGTTAATCCGCCTTAACCTTCTGTCGGCGTTATATTCACACCAGGATATCAAAGAAATGGGCAACTAAACAATGCAGGTATATTAATCCCATTGTCAAACCACCATTATAACATGTCTTTTAACAGTGTATCCAATGAGGTTATTAACCAAAATTACAAAATGGCTAACGACGTAATCACTACACCCAAATATGGCACATTACAGATTATAACACCTGTTTTCTAACAGTACGTATTATGTATTTTAATACGTATCATTGAATATGTATATACCCCTTGTCGAGCTCGCTAGGATAAAACATTACCTACAATCCGGTCGTGTTTAATTTACCGTTTGTATATTATATGACATTAATCTAGGCATTTTTTTCTGATTGCACTTAAAAACATACTAAGGAGTTTCTTTTTATTGAGGTGTTTGACACCACTACAATTAGCTAATTTGATGAAATTATGATTAATATTAATAATATAAGCGTGAGTATTATATAATTTATGTATTTCTAAAAATATCACGATTTTTTTTAATGGAAACCACGAAAACTATGAATCAACCCCCTAAAGGTATATGGGCACAGGGAAGTAGGACGTTATTTTTTTTAATATTTCATTTACAAGCATAGGAGTATCAGAGAATGCATAATGAACACATTCGTATCTAAATTAGCTGAACGTCGTCACCATGTAAGCGTATGTTCGATTCCGAAAATACTTCAATCTCATATTTCTCTGTGCCTTTTAATTTCATTTAAAAAACGGTTGATTTGTGTCATTTCTATAATCAACAAAAGGTGATATACCGCATACATGGTGAGATGAACAATTCTAATTTTTAAAATATGAGAAATTCTAATTTGTAAAATATGAGAAATTCTAATTTGTAAAATATGAGAAATTCTAATTTGTAAAATATGTGAGATTCTAGTTTTTAAAATATGAAAAATACTAAGTTTTAAAATATGAAAAATTCCTATTTATGAAAATATAATACATTTGAAATGGTAACATGAAAAACTGTAATTCAAAAATATACCCCATAAGTTTTATTATTAGTAAATATAGTATATTTTAAATGACAATTTGAATAATTATGATTTAAACAATTATGATATATCTAATCAGTTTTAGCATTAGAAAATATCATACATTTTAAAAGTATTGCAACAATTATAATTTAAATCTTAAAATATATCTAATTAATATCAGTAAATATAATACATTTTAAATTCCATAAATTTTTATATTAGAAAATATAATACATTTTAAATGATAATTTGAACAATTTTATTTTAAAATCCCATTAGTATTTGTATTAGAAAATATAATACATCTTAAAGGGCAATAACCAAATTCTAATTTTAAAAATATGAGACATGCCATAATAAATTGTCGTATTAGAAAAAAATATAATACAATTTAAATAACAATATGAAAAATTATAATGTTAAATATATAAGTCATTAAAAAATATAATACATTTAAGTGGTAATTTGAACAATTATAATTCTAAGAATATGAGACATTCCATAAGTTTTAGTATTGAAAAATATAGTAAATTTAATTGTTATATTAAAATTTAAATGGTAATTCAAACAAATCCTATTTTAAAAACATTGATGTTTTTTCTTTAAGAAAGAAAAGGAAGGCAACAGACGCGTTTCTAATTTTTAAAAATATAAGATATGACATGGCACAGGTTTAGTAATAGAAAATATAATACATTTTAAATGGTAATTTAAACAATTCCTATTTCTAAAACTTTGATGTTTTCTTCAAGAAAGAAAAGGAAGGCAAAAGGCGGGTTTCTAATCCAGAGAAAAGACAAATTTCAATGACGAGATCAAAGGATGAAAGATACTATCTCGAACAGAAAACCATTTTATTAAGACGCACACGTCCTACACGTCATGCTAATAGTTTTATTATCACAAATGAGTGAGTACCGTGTTCAGATTGATCCTAATTGACCTTAAAGAGTTATTTAGAATTAGCACCTAGGTTATTTGATGTAATGTTGTGTTCTATAATCGTCAATGATTACCGTTCTTAATTCTACAAACAATGTTTACTTCCCTCCAATAAAATTCAGAGCTTTTAATTTTACGGCTACCGGAAAGACGACGCCTTAAGGAGAAAACAACCCCGAGAAATAAGAGAAAAAGCAATTCCAAGGTTTGGATAATTTTGATACTTATCGATACCTTTATTTACTTTCTTGCCCTTTTGTTTTACCAGAAACAACAAAAATGTATGTTTACCTCTTTTAGATTTATGGGTAATCCAAGAATGACCACCATTGAAATGAACATCAACACTTTTCCAATTTCAAGGTATTGTTGAAACTTATCAAAACTTCTACTTTCTTGGGCATTTGTTTTTTGTTTGGTGGGGGGGGGGGTTCTTTTCCTTTTTTCTCTTTCTTATTCCCTTTTACGTCCTTTTCGTTTTGTTTATTACCAGAAACAATAATGTATATTCTCCTCTTTTAAATTTACGGCTACCAGAATGTCCAGTGGAAAAAAACGAGAAAAATGTTCGATAACTTGGAGACTTATCAGTATATTTATTCTATTTGTCTTCAACTCTTTGTTCACTTTTTACCAGAAAGACACCCAACATAAAGAGAAGACCGACTGGTATGACATAACTGAAAAAAAAAAATTCATTCTTAGGTGTGTAGCAACAATTTTACTGCATGCGTTGCGCTTTTGTTTTCTCCAAATACAAGCAGATTATTTCATATTTTGCATAATCCCACAGATCCACTCTAATCCCATCAGAGCATACTTTAAGGATTTTTGTGTTTTGACATTTTTTCGAGCCCAAAAATGAATGAAGTAAATGCTGTGGTATGGTTTACTATAGGTGATATTGATACAACGAAATATATTCCAGCCAAATGCAAGTTCACAAGTATCTTTAAATAACTAAACGCTTTGAATGATATATTTACTGTCAGTTGATTATGACAGGTGCTTGTGATTATGTTGAAAGGCACAGCACCACCATCAGCAGCAGTAATATCGGCAGCTTAAAAGCACATAATGTAGATGCTGATGATACTGCTGCTGCTGCTGCTGGTAGTGGTGTTTTTATTGATTAATTGAATTATATTTATGCAAGCTCTTGCTTTGACACTTGTCCCTATTACTATTTGTATTGAATGTATTATGTAAGCTTCGACTTATTTTCAAATCCATTATATACTCATGTCTAACTCAAAATAAAATATTGTTTAAACGAAATTGAACTATCAAGGAAGTCTCCCAAACATCACCGACTCGGGAAATCTAGTAATGTCCGCCCGACGAACATCACCAATTGATATTACAAGAAAATGAATCCAAAAAAACACAGATTTATAAGACAGTCATTCCAAATATATCTGAGTGGCCATTCTCCGAATCTACATGTGTCATATTAAACGTGTGTCCAGCAAATAATATTTGGAGACAAAGTAAACCTGACTACGGCCACTGCATTTACTACATAATGATCTGTTACTCACATTTAGTAAAGGGGTAGAATAATAAAATATGCTGGCGGAGTCAGTTCCTCTGGATATTCCGGCGTGGTTTCACCTTGTCAATCTGGATTTTAAACTTTCATATAGACAACTGCCAGAATAATAAAATATAACTTATACCGAATTGTGCTCCTGGTATATATTGACGTCATTTTGAAAAGTATGTGTATTTTTGTTTAATTTTCAGATTTGGGAGAAGCCACGAATTAGTGAATAAGACGATGACACCCTAAGCAGGAGATCTCCGGTTCGCTTCCCCTGTTGGTGGAGAAAGCTCCTCGGGATTTTCCGGCGAGGTTTCCCCTTCTCAGCTATGCAGGAAGGGGGATCTGTCAAAGAACAGTATCTAGTCGTTTGGATGGGAAGATAAAAGAACCATTGACAGTTGAAATTCAAATTAAGAGTAGGCGGTAGTGCCGCTGTCCTGGCAAAATGTATCTCAAAACATACTGTTTGCGTATTCCTGTCTTCATTAGCCTGGTTGGTGCAGATAAGTAGGATACTAACTCAATTTCATTCAGATATAAAAAGTTTATTTCCCCTGATGTAATACATTTGGCGTCTAAAAGTTGGAATTATAACTACATGTAAATCAATAAGTTAAATATGATTAAAATAGACACAACTTCGTCCTGTTTATAATCCTGAACATTATATAGCAATTTCGTTTCATTGTGTTTTGGGAATCTAACTTCTAGAAATGTTGCGGCTCTCTGCTTTGAGGCACGATCTTCTAATTTTACGTTATTTACATTTCAAATTCAGAATGATGCGGATTTTATTTTTTTCAGATTACGTATTGATCAAATAAAAGTGGCAAACCATCAATACTTGAGGTGATCGAAACAATGTAAAGCGTTATCAGCTAAAATTATCAGTCTTTTAAAACATTTACAATAGATCGGGGGTTTATTTTACGATGTTGAATTGCTTAATCTTGCTCGTGGACAGTCCATTTAGGAGAAATTATAAGATGTGGGATGGGGTCTTTAATCCTAGTTAAACAGATAATGGCCACTAACTATAGGGACAGGCTCTATTAGAGGGGTAAGAAAAATAGCAATGGTTGCTTGCCGCAAGCCGCATTCTAATAGTTATTTTGTTTTTTAACGTCTGATAGCCCTGGAAAACTCCAGCTATCTCTACAACACAAACAAACTTCAGCTTTCGACTAACGATTCTCATAAATCTAACTGGAAATAATAAATCAAGGATCGACCTGATCTGTTTCGATACCCATATCGTTCACATATTTATTCCAATTAAAGTATGCCCTGATAAAATATGTTTTGACGAACGAAACGAGATTAAACTCCTAATTTGGTGTCTAAGTTAGAGCCGCGGTCGCACTTAATTTGGAGGTTCCGAGTTCGATCCCAGTGTTAGCCTTGAAAGTTCCTCTGGGTTCCCCTTATTGGAGGGTCTGGCAAGGAACAATTAATAGTCGCTCGGATGGGACGAAAACCCGAGTTCCCGTGTATATATTGACGTACACTTGATAATAAAAGACTTGACAGTAGTCGCTGCCTGGCCAAAATGGCCCTTATAGCACACTGCATGGCATAATTTCATTAGCTTGGGTGGAGCAAAAACTGTAGGGCGTTAAACTCCATTTATTTCACTTGGTAGCTTTCTAATATGGATGAATTTTCATGGTTAGAAAACACCAAATTTTGTTTACCAGATATATTAAATCACCTTTTTTCCATAGGACGTTAGATACCATTTCATTTCACTTAGCATCTTACTTGTGTGGATAAAAAAAATTATGGTAGGAAAAAAAACAATTTTGTTTACCAGATTAAAAGCACCCTTTTTATACGCCCACATTTTCATGTGGACGTATTATGTCGTCGCCCCTGTCCGTCCGTCCGTCCGTCCGTCCGTCCGTCCGTCCGTCCGTCCGTCCGTCCGTCCGTCCGTCCGTCCGTCTGTCCACAATTGTTTGTGGACTCTCTACAGGTCACAATTCTTGTCCGATTTTAACGAAACTTAAAATATAGGTTTATCTCCAGAAGATCTCGGCTGCTTTCGATATTGGCATGTATCGGATCAAAACTTCATGGATTATGGCCCCTGATTGTACGAAAAATCACGTTTTTAGCTTGTGGACCCTATAGAGGTCACAATTTTGAACCGATTTTGATAAAACTTAACATGCATGTTTATAACCCAAAGATCTTGGTTCCTTTCGATATTTGCGCCTATCGGAAACTAATTTACTGAATAATGGCCCCTGATTGTCCGAAAAATCACCTATTTTAGCTCCTCGTACCTCTGGAGGTCACAATTATTATCCGATTTGAAAAACCGTTCGATTATATCACCGTTACACCCTAAGGAAGGTTGAGTTCGAATTTCGGAAAAATCGGACCAAAATTACCATACAAAATGGCTGCCGTTTGTACGCGAATACTGTTAAAAAATGGTATATCAAGGTTGTGGACCCTGTAGACGTCACAATTTTAATTCGATTTTGATGAAACTTGAAATGCATGGTTATAACCCAAAGATCTTGGTTCCTTTCGATATTTGCGTATATCGGATCGTAACTTCCTGAATTATGGCCCCTGATTATACGCAAAATCGCCATGGTTTTTCTTGTGGTCCCTCTGGGGGTTACAATAATTATCCGATTTAAAAAATCGTTTTATTATATAACCGTTACACCCTAAGGAAGATCGAGTTCGAATTTCGGAAAAATTGGACCAAAATTGCCATACAAAATGGCCGCCATTCGTACGCGAATACTGTTAAAAAATGGTATATCAAGGTTGTGGACCCTGTAGAGGTCACAATTTTAATTCGATTTTGATGAAACTTGAAATGCATGGTTATAACCCAAAGATCTTGGTTCCTTTCGATATTTGCGTATATCGGGTCGTTACTTCCTGAATTATGGCCCCTGATTATACGCAAAACTGTCTTCGTTTAGCTTGTGGTCCCTCTGGAGGTCACAATTATTATCTGATTTAAAAAATCGTTTGATTATATCATTGTTACGCGCTAAGGAAGGTTCAGTTCGAATTTCGGAAAAATTGGACCAAAATGGCCGCCATTAGTACGCGAATACTGTTAAAAAATGGTATCTCAAGGTTGTGGACCCTGTAGAGGTCACACTTTAATTCGATTTTGATGAAACTTGAAATGCATGGTTATAACCCAAAGATCTTGGTTCCTCTCGATATTTGGGCATATCGGATCGTAACTTTCTGAATTATGGCCCCTGATTATACGCAAAATCGTCTTTGTTTAGCTTGTGGTCCTTCTGGAGGTCACAATTATTATCTGATTTAAAGAATCGTTTGATTATATCATCGTTACACCCTAAGAAAGGTTGACTTCGAATTTCGGAAAAATTCGGAACAAATTTGCCATACAAAATGGCTGCCGCGTGTACGCGAATACTGTTATAAAATGGTATATCAAGGTTGTGGACACAGTATAGGTCACAATTTTCATGAAACTTGAAATGCATGGTTATAATCCAAAGATCTTGGTTTCTATCGTTATTTGCACATATCAGATCATAACTTCCTGAATTATGGCCGCTGATTGTCTGAAAAATCGCCTATGGTCCCTCTGGAGGTCACGATTATTATCTGATTTAAAAAAACGCTTGACTCTATCACCGTTACAGCATGCGGAAGGAGTTTAAATTTCAGGGAAATCAGACCATAATTGCCAGACAAAATGACCGCCGTTTGTACGCTTATAGTTTTAAAATATGGTATGTCAAGGTTGTGGACCCAGTATAGGTCACAATTTTAATTCGATTTTGATGAAACTTGAAATGCATGTTTATAACCTAAAGATCTTGATTCTTTTCGATATTTGCGCATATCAAATTGTAATTTAATGAATTATAGCCTTTGATTGTAGGAAAAATCACTTTTCGTTTTGCTTTTTCTCTATCCATCTCTCGAAAATGTGGGCGTATCCTGCCTGGCAGTGCCAGCTTACTATCTTTTTACAGGACGTTAAATACCATTTCATTTTAATTTGGTAGCTTTCTGATATGGATGATTTTTTTTTATAATATCAAAACAACAAATTTGTTTACCAGAACTATTAAAGCATTTTATTTCATAGGACGTTAAATACCATTTCATTTCAATTTTGCAGTTTTCTAATATGGATCAATTTTATGCTAGGAAAACACCAATCGTAATTATTTTTATAGAACGTTAAATACCATTTTATTTCAATTTGCCAGCTTTCTAATATGGATGATATTTTATGGTAGGAAAACACCAATTTTGTTTACCAGATCTATTAAAGTAATTATTTTCATAAGAAACAAACAGAAGAATGAAATTAAGGTTTGATATTCTATCGCCATATCAGATTATGATGAGAAAATGGAGTAAGGAAATGTCAACACATGTCAACTGGAGTTTATTAGGTTGTCACATTGACTGTGTCTAACTTCATCTAGATCCGATTTCATTATATCAAGTAGAAACCTTCTTGGTTATATGAACACATTCCTAGATGTGTATAAGCCGTTAATGAAGCTTACTTAATTCTCACTTGGTCCCCCCAGAACAAGCGACACCCCGGGCTAAATCACTGCTTGTTCATCACACTGATTTTAACACTTGCCGTGAAAGCGATCAACCAGTCAGGTAATTGCCTATTTTCATCAAAGTGTGAGAATACTAATTTACTTAGAGAGAAACCCGATCTAGTCTAAAGTAAAAACGCGGCAATGTTCCGCTGCCATCTGTGTTCTGTTCTCAGATAAAGAACAACAGTATGTTTTAATAGGTTTATTTTCAACTATTTTCTCTTGGCTGAAGACGCTATTATCGATATTAAGCTAAGCATATACGAATTTCCAACCCAGCGGAAGGAACGTGTAATTATATTTTTTTTTATCTGATAAAATTTTCCCCACAGCAAAATGATTATTCTCTAGACCGACCATGGTATAAATATAGACGTTGGAAAAAAACTAGCGTCTAAGTTTACGTTGAAAATAGGTGTTTTGGATTTTTTATGAATTATTCTCTATATTGTACTAGGAAATTTGTTGAAACTTATTTTTAATGGGGTTATATTTGTAAATAAACTGTCTCAATTTTTTGTAAATTTCCCATCTGTAAGCTTACAAAAATGCAACGATAGCATCCAAAAACAACCCCCAGACAATATTGAATAGATGTTGGAAACTAGCGTCTGAGTTTATGTTGAAAATATGTATTTTGGATTTTTTTTTATATAAATTATTCTCTATATTTTACCAGGAAATTTGCTTGGAACTTATTTTTAATGGGGTTATTTTTGTAAATACACTGTCTCAATTTTTTGTAAACTTCCCATCTAAAATCTGTAAGCTAAACAAATGAAACAGTAATATCCATAAACAACCCCCGGGAAATATTGAATTTTTTTTTAAACAGATGCGGTAAGAGGATTTCAAGTAACGCTATTTTTCGCTGGATTAATTATTTAATATTTAATTAGCAGAACAAAATCACAATGGATTCAATTGAATTTAAAATAGACCTAACGATTACGTTCATCTACAACAAAATGGCGGCGGGCGTACCAACGGAACCATTTGCAATTAATATTTCACAATCTTGTAGTTTACAAGGGATTCCCGTTGTGTTAAATTACGCAATGAGTCTTTAATAAATCACAAAATTAAAAGATTAAATTAAATACAAGCGCCATTTTTGTCCGTGAAGTTTCATTTGTATGGTCCTTGAAAAGTTTATACTTATTCAAAACCGCGAAACTAGTGCAACTCTCGGTGCTTAAATACGATGACGTACATACTCTCGGTGCTTAAATACGATGACGTACATACTGTAATAAATCTTGCAGGAAATTTGAGGATTTAGGCTCAAAATTATGTATTGCCGAATAAATTAATGTGAGCTCAAACTTCAAAGATGGATTTTGATAAAAATGATAATCGTATAGTTAGTTACGCCGTTGGCACGTTAGGAGAGGTTTTTCCCGACAGTTTAAAAGGCGAATGGGATTTTCTGATGCGCCTCGATGACATCAAGTGACCACAAACACAGATTTACACCAAACAGTGCTCACATAAGTAGCTATTATATTCCTATTTTTGCCCAGGGAAATCCGTCTAAAGATGTTCTACAAGGATCGCATTTCAGCCTCTTTAGATTCAAACATTCAGCAAATGAGCTAATTAAAGTATCTTACTTCTGCGCCGATGAACGCGCAATCGCACGTGAAATTTGCTATTAGCCTTTCATAGTTAGATAGAGTCACAAGACAATATGCAGTTGTCGGTGTAGGTTCTTGTTAATATCAAACTTTACAAGAGTAATTGAGAAAAATCCTTCTCCGTGTAGGTCGACGCATGTTTTTAGCAGGTGGTCGGCATTCAACTGTTTATGCGCTGTTACGTCAGATTGCCAGACAACAAGAAGAATTACCTTTTTGTATTTTTAAGTTTTTAGATGGGCGTCGGACAAGTTTTGAGAGAAAGAGAGGGGAGAGAGAGAGAAAGAGAAAGAGAGACACACACACAGAGTGTTTAACGTCCACTCGGCACAAACAAGGTCATTTCGAGACTAACATATGCTTTAATTTTATTTCGATAATTATCTTAAGCAGTGGGAGGAAACCGGAGGACCCGGAGATACTCGTGAGATTGGATAGACGAGACAAGTTTTTAAACAACCAGTTGCAAAAAGAGTTCAACGTCACAATATTTTGTAATAATCAACCCTTGATTAACCCTTGATGGCCGCCGTACTGAATGTCATCTACCCAGGCCAATAAATAACACCATCGCCATATCTTTTGAAAATAGAACCCTTTCTTCCGAAAAACAATTTCTATCTTAAAATGTTTGTTTTTTCCTGTTTAATCTAAGATACGAAAATAGTACAATGTGATCAGAACAAAGATTCTATTAATTCGTGTCGTTTTATAGTTCAAAATTTCGTTTTACCTGTCTCCACTGCACTAGGACACTGAAGAGTTGTTATATTACCGGCGTTTTGGCCAACGAATCACTAGAAACGTTGAAAACGCTGATTGATTAATCAATGTATCCTGTCATAGGGTCATAAGCCGCTCATACGGCCCTTACACGACCGTCCAGTACAACTTGTCAGATCTTCATGTAGTAGGCCACCGAAAGTAGAAATATATTGTCGTTTCCACTTCTTCTGAACACAGAGAAGTGAAATGAAATGGGGGTTAACGTCCTATTTTTTTGCTTCGAACTGGGCTTTCATGTGTGCTATGAGGGGAGTTATACCCGGACAGCGGCGCTATGATCTACTCTTATCGAATTCCAACGGCCAAGGGATCTTTAACGTGCATGCCAATGTGTACACGGGACCTCGGCTTTTTCGTCGATCCGAACAGCTATACGTGGTCTCTTGTCCCGCCCTCCGTGTTGCACCACCGACAAGGAGAAACCACGCCGGAAAATCCCGATTAACTTTCTCGGCCATGGGACCTGGGACCTCCAGGCTAGCGAGCCAACGTCTTACCCACTGAGCCACCGTGGCTCCCCTGAACAGAGAGCCCCCCCCCCCCCCTTTATACAGCTAGCTATCATTTAGTTTTCGGGCGATATTTTCGTACGCGTTTCCACCATGTTTTAAGAAATTAGAGGCTGTTGTGAATCGAACAACGATTCCTATTTAAAATTAGTGATAATTAAACTGAGGTAGTGGCCTCTAGCACTTTTAACTACAGATACAAGTTAATGACCACCTATTAAGATCGACGAGAATAAGTGCCATAAATTACAAATGGTAATACAGTGTTTAAATCTTAACGAGAAGCTACCAATGTTTTTAACCTTTAATATCAACAAAAGGGGGGTCAATTGATTTATGATGACCCCTTTTAATCTTCGGTTTTCTACGACCAAGAACCTATTCTTAAAGAGTACATGTACTGTTGTGCTAAAATAACAACACTGCATATTTACCACCAAACAATATCCTAACGTACACTCGACACAAACTAGATCATTTCGGGACTAACATACGGTTCAAGTTTATTTCATAAATTCGCTAGCGCTTAGGGGAATTAATACCACGCTATTTGACTGAGTGACAGACCACTAGACCACCCAAACACCCCGTTTTAAAGGAAAAAGAATGAAATGGGTTTAACGTCATACTTTTCTGCACCGACTGGGCTAATAAAGACGGGCATACGCTATAAAGTGTGCAATGCCCGTTCCAGAGTTCTTTTCACGCGCACGCTAATGTGTAGACGGGATACTGTTCCTGGTCAGGCCCCCGTCAAGAGGAAACCACGCCGGGAAATCCCAAGGAACTTTCTCGACGAACAAACGGGGGAGAGAGAGAGAAATTGGGTTTTACGTCCACTCGACCCAAACTATGTCATTTCGGGACTAAAATAGAGCTCACGAGGTTGGAGGGCACCCGAAAGGCCATATAAAGCTCGTTTAATTCTTGTCTCATCATTAAATTATAATATTGCTTGTTAGTCCGTCTGTTAACCTTCCTTAAAACCATGGCAATGATCATTTGACCAACTGTCATGGCGATAAACAGTTTAATGCGACAAACTCAAACCTTGTTACTGTAAACAACACAACAAATAAGGACTCGGTCATAATTAGGACCAATTACCATAATTAATTCTATAGAATATGCTCGTTTGTCATCAAGATGCGAACCAGACAGTACAGAACTTGTAATTATCTCGAAGATAAAAATTCTGTCTCCAAAGACTATCACCAGATAAGATTGATTTTAGACCACCCCGCACGTGCTGGTGAAAGGTAGCAGAAGGCGCAAGTTTGAAAACATTTCGTAAAATTGGAGAGCAGACGTTCCCAGCAGGACTTCATAGCTTCAAGACATATAGAGAATGACAATCGTTGTCACGTCCTTCGCGTATTCTATTTCTCTAACGTTTCAAAGATTTTTTAAAGATCGTTTTTTTTTTTCACAAATTGTAACTAAAATTTATTAAATAAATACCTGGAATATTTTGTAGCACAGGTTACCAATATACAGTGATCATATAATATTAAAAATAAGTTTGTTACATGAGGAGGAAATTTTATCTTGTCAAGAATGAAATGGGGTTTAACGTCCTACTATCTTGAAGAAAATAAAAGATTTCGAAGTAAAAGATAGAAACAAGTACGGACACGTTTGTAGAATTCATGTTTAAAGATCGTATACATTCTTGTATAAATATAATCAATACATTTAGATCATTGCTAATGTAAATGCCATTTAGTAAAGTTTTGAAAATGTTTTTTATACATTTAATTAAAGCATTAACTTTTGATAATTACTAATGATAATAATGATAATGATAATGATTTATTCTTAATATAGCGTTTTACATACACTATCATAAAACGCTTTCCAAGTAATACATAAATCACATGATACAAAATATATACAAAAAGATAACTTAAGAAACATATAGGCCTAAAAATATTATTTGGTAGCTTAAAGATAGTGACTTTTAAAAAGGTGAGTTTTGAGTGTTGTTTTAAATACATTGAAGTCACAGATAGCCCTCATCGCAGTTGGCAATTCATTCCACAATTTGGGTGCATAAACAGAAAGTGCCCTATCACCATATGCCTTATTGGGTATTGGTCGAACCATCTGATGGCCAAGTTTCACACCACTACAGCTTTTTGTTCGAATCGTCTGATTCGATACCTTAATCAAGTCACTAAGGTAGAGGGGCACTGAATCACTATGGCGTATTAATTTAAAAATAATGCATAAAATTTTGAATACAACTCGCATCTCGACTGGTAGCCAATGGAGTTCCCGAAGAACAGGTGTCATATCTAGATGACGACTCATCTTCCTTCTAACAACCAGTCGAGCTGCTGCATTTAGGATGTGTTGTAATTTGGCATACTGATAATCATTGAGTCCGAAAAATAAACTGTTACAGTAGTCAAGTCTGGAAGTAATAAATGCATGTATCAGTTTCTCCGTTTGGCTTTGGTCCAAAAGGTTTCTAGTTTTTCCTATTCGCCATAGTGAGTGAGCAGCCGCTCTGCATATACTATTCATGTGTGTGTTCATGGTTCCAGATGAATCCAACATCACACCCAGATCGCGAACTGAGTTCGAAGCAGATACCTTGACATTCTCAATCCTTACATCAGTCACAACTGCTCGAATATTGGCATCCTTAAAGCGTGATGAGAACCATACTATTTCTGTCTTACTATCGTTTAACGCCAGCAAATTCGATTGCATCCAGTATCGAATCTCATCAACACAATTCTAATTCCATTACCAAATATTTAGGGGAGAGCGGGGGGGGGGGGGTGCGAATGGTTAGAGCGCATCATTAGGTCCGTCATTGAGTCATCTGGCGTGGTTTCGATTCCCCGGTTGTACTGGACAAGGTGTTGGGGCGCCTGTTGAACCACGTGGGTTTTCTCCGGGTCCTGCGATTCCCTCCCACTGCCAAATCCCCCGCGCGCTATCGAATTACAACTGAACATATGTTAGTCCCGAAATGACCTGGTTTGTGTCGAGTAGACGTTAAACTCCTTTCATCTCTCTCTCTCTCTCTCTGTAAAGTTCTAAAACAAAAATATATCTAAAAATTTAATCCACATATTAATAATAATAATAATAATAATCACGTCATTTTACAAGGGTAGCAAATTAGGCCTGAGGCCTTTTTCAAATTTGGCCCTTGGCACAGATCGTGCGAATGATTTCGATCATTACTGCAGGAAGAAACCGAAGAACTCGGGGGAAACCTGCCTGATCGGACGGGAGACCGAATATCCCTCTCACTTACAACGATAAAGTTCATGCCCTGAGCTGGGATTGAACCCTCGTTGCATTGGTAATAAAGGCTTTTAACGTGTTTATTTAGAAGTTTCCTCGGCACATCCAACTTTGATCGATGTTTGTTATAAATATAAAGTTAATCGGTATAAAATAAACCTTGATTATTACTCGTTGTATTACATTGGGTAAAGTTTTTACCGGGGATTTGTAATTTATATTAACCTTAGCCACCTAGCTATCTTAATCTATAATTACAGAATGGTTTCTTGAAAAAGCAGCAGTGACGGCTACCCGAATAATTCGAAATGAAAATTAGTGATAACATTTACTTGAAAACTTGAGAAAACCCCCTCAATGAAACGCCGCTTTAATTACAATAGTAATTGTGTTTTTTTTGTGTCAATAACGTGCGTCAATTGCTAAATGCCGCTCAAAGAAGATTTATATTTTCATTAATAGTCTTTTAGTGAAGATTGCTACGGTTGTTCCTCAATGAGATTTGTTGTATACCACCCATATTATTTCTGGAAACAAGTTTGATTATATCATCGTTGTTTTGTAAATTAATGAGTTTTTGTAGCCCATAATTAACCAAGACTGGTCAACTGTTCGGTCTGGTTTATTGTCAAACAAGTCGTAGTGCTAGTTATTGTTGACAACAACAGTGAAGCCCCACGTTCTATTAATTTGTCTGTTTTCTTGAGTTAGACCTCTTACCAAGTTGGTTATTCATCTGGTATTGGGGTGTTATTCTGTTGAGAAGTTCAGTTCAGAGGAAACTTTGAGACGTCACGTGTATTAATTTGTCTATTTTGTAGAGACCTCTTACCAAGTTACTATTCAACTTGTATTGGGATGTTCCCTTGAGAAGTTCCCGTCCGAGAAATCTTGGTTCAACTTTTAATTATATCCTTAGCAAGATGACTGTGAACTAAATAATCCATATTTAGGGAATATGGTCAATTGCGTAATATACAATACTATAATATGTAATTCTATATAAATATTTTTACGCCCTGAAATACAACCAGTTTCTATCAATAATTCTTAACTTATATTATATAAATATTAATTTCTGGCATTACCATTTCAGACACCAATTTTCGTTTTTATGACATGTAAAACAATAAAACAATTATTTTAGAATTCATACAAAATCTAGAAAATATAATAGACATCATTTATTTATATCTATACACATAGATATTGTATTTTGATATTGTTGTTTGACCAAGAATTTTATATTCTAGTGACTCGCCTTAAACTTTTAATGTATGCATTCTTATATCGAGTCTGAAAATTTGAACGCGGCTTCTATCCTTTCTATTCAGAGAGAGAGAGAGAGAGAGAGGGAGGGAGAGATATATATAGAGAGAGTATTTTGATGGTTTTCCCAAGAAGTTTATATTTCCGTGCCCCGCCTTAAACTCAATTTGTTTGTATCAATAGACACATGCTCTTATATTATAGAATACTCATAGATTGGTACATTAATGGATTGATTTAGTTCTGTGACGTAACATAGTAATGGTCACTACAGGGTGACTTCATCTACAGGGCGTGACAATGGCGAGTGACAAGAGGTGGACACATGCTTTGACGATGACAATAACTCGGACACTAGGGTGTGGGATTTAATCAGTCTCGTGGGGATACAATCGCTGTATGTATCAATCGACCATTTGTTTATCTTAGAATTTTAAAATTTAAAAAAAGAGAGACAAAATGGTTTGGCCACCCTAAAGCAAAGGCGGTTATTTTAAAAAAAATCTCCCAAAAAAACCCAATCCATTGCTCACCATGTAGCTTTAATGCTATATGTCTTTTGTTTCCAAAATTTAACTATGTACATATAAATATTAGCAAATTAAAATGTATCGCTATTGATTTTAAAGGACACTTAAATTCGAAAACAATAACTACAGGAAGCAACCTGTCTTCATTTACCCAATCGGTGCGGAAAATAGGACGTTAAACCCCATTTCATTTCATTTGCAAACGACAAAGCAACTCGCATTCCTATGACAAAGCACGGCATAAGATGTTTCAGATAGGGTAAGCTACTGTTTGTGCACGATATCCTTGCGATTTTGAATTTCAATAGGAATCACCTTTACGACCCCATGGAGACTTCCAGCACTCACAACTGCAGAATAATTACAAGATTTATGAACGGGCAGACGGACAGACAGAGGTGGTCTTGTACGATCACGTTTGACGTGGGTATTATTTAAAAATTACCAATTTAGAGTAAAATTAGGTTTTTGCGTCGGAGGTTAAAATATAAATTTAATATCAGCTTTAAATTACTGCGCGTGACTATGTCGGGCTGGGGTCCATATGTCAAGCAGGAATTGGAGATTAGTTCCGACTGGTCATTAGAGATGATTAGCTTTTTCGAATTTTCTCCTCGTCAGATGTCATTGTCACCAAATGCTGGTGATGACATCATCAAATCTGTAGTTGGTCAAGCATTGGTAACGAGGCCAATTAAAGAAGTCAGCGAAATCCGTCACATTGTTGTCCCTAATAGATTTAGCAAGAGTCGCTTGTGCAAATGGCGGTTGGTTTTGAAGGAAATCCCAAGGGGACTTCCTGTAGTGACTTATACCATATTATGACGTTTTGATTAAAACGTCATCACCTGGTCGTGATCGACCTCCGTCACAATCTCGTCTCGTAGAAATTTTCTTACATCTTTTACGCCGATAATACATCGAATGGAAAGGAATTTAACGTGTCCTTGTTTTCCGCATCAACCGCGCTAACAAGGAAGGATGTACGTCACGCAGTGTACTATGGGACAATTTCGCCCTGACAGCGGCGTTCCATCACTTTTCTTTAAATTTCATCTGCAAAGGGTTTTCTTACGAAGGCCTGCACGCCAGTGTGTACTAGTTAAATTGGGTTTAACGGGGATTATAAAGACGAGCGTACGACATACAGTGTGCTATGAGGGAAATTTACTCTGACAACGGCGTGTCCGCCTACTCGTCTTCAAATTCTTACCGTGCATGTGTACACGGATTCATTGAGTAGGACGTTTGCTAGCTTACCTGGAGATCCCGTGATCGAAATAAGAGTCAGCCATAGTGCCGCTGCCAGGGAAAAATTTCACTCGTTGCACACTGTATGACGTATGCCCGTCTTGATTAGCCCTATCGGAGCAGAACAGTGGGACGTTCAGCCACGTTTCATTTCTCTCCATGAGAAAATACTCAATGTACCCTTGGCAAGGGATAACTATAAAGGCTCAATATTTTGATTTCAATTATGCATGGTTCCCACCGAATCGAAACGTTGTATATATTTTACGAATATATTGACTGTCAATTGTAATTCTGTGTTCATTGTTTATTCTTGAAGAATACTAGTAAGTGTTGAGCGGTGTTCCACCTGTTGTTCCGGCTTTTCAACTCTAGATTTGATACAGCGATGAACAGACCGAAATTTCTTATTTTTTTCACCCTTTCTTTTTTTGTAGCAAATGCTCTTTTGTGAAGATTTGAGTGACCAGTTGACTTTTAAGATTTTTGCTATTATTGTCATCATATTTATTGTAATGGTCAGCGGCGAATGGACAAACGATCAAAGACTCTTGACCAATCTCCGTGTGTTTACAAACTAATATTCTACAATGCAAGTTTTTTAAAGAGGGTTTAATGACTTTAATAGTTGTTTCAATCTAGGGTTTACAAACACTAATAGTGTAGTACTAGGCAATTCATCGCCAGCCCCGGGGGTTCCCCTTTCCTCGTAGCTGGTAGAATCTTCAAGGCGTTTTCCCCTCCGGCTAGCCTGCCCTTCCTACCGTGATAAATTAACATCTATTGTGAGGCACCGTGCCCCGGTTAGGGGACATTTTACGACTGATCAAACTCCGATAAAGTGTGGTCCTCCCATATACGCTAGCTTACATACATCTGGCTTGCTGCGGGGTTCGACACGGTCTGACCACTGGTACTTCGTGGCCTCCGGATACAAGTAAATTAGCTGACACTCTGAGAAAATCTTGTTGAAGTTTGGACACATCATACAGCACGCGCTTTATTAAATAATCAACCGTGTAATCTGCCATCTTGACATTTTAAAGTTTCTCTAATTTCATGAATTATTCTTTAAATCTAGGCTACGAGAACCACTCGAATTCAACGACCAGAATCATTAGCATACTCTTCAAAATTGGCAGCGACACGTAATTTTGAAAAATGAACAATTATCGTCGTAACTGAAACTTTTGTCGGTCGCTTTTAAATTGGGGGTTGGGATGGCCTAGTGGTCTAGAATGCCGCGCTTCGACCTCTGGTTGGCCGGCCACCTCTGGCTTGCGGTTGTGGTTTCGAGCCCTAGTGTGAGCGTATGTGGCATGGAGATAGAGGCGCCTTCTCAACCTCGTGGGTTTCCTCTGGGCACTCCGGTTTCCTCCCACTGTTAAAGACTCCTATATACGCACAAGCGAATTATTGAAATAAAATTAAACCATATGTTAGTCCCGAAATGACCTAGTTGTAATGAGTGGATGTTAAACCCCATTTCGCACCCTCTCTCTCTCTGTCTTTATATCGTCGGTAACACGGAAAAACCTCGGGAGTCTTTTAGAAAATAAATTGTATTTGGGATTCATATTACGTGTTTAATTTTCCATTAGTCAATATCATCGGCTAGCTAAAGCCTTTATCGTGTATAGTTTATCCACAATTTCAATTTGAAAACAACTTGTGGGGTTTTCTATGATCACTATTGAAGTATAAAATGAATTCCCTGGGCTTTAGCAGGATAAACACACAAATCAACATTTGTGTCCAAATTTTATTGACATTACTTCGTGTTAATTTGTAACATCTTACAAATGACACATCAATACTACATTTGAGTAACTTTATCTGTAAAATATAATCCCAGCTAAGAATGCAATTATACTAAAAAAATCATGAAAAATAACTTGCGAGGGTTTTCCATGTCACCGACAATACTAATAAAATGGATATTTGAAAATAAGCGGGAGCTTATATAATTTGATACCACACACACCGAGTAATTTATATCTTTGAAATTCTATAGTATGAATTTATTTGAGAAGTATAAATTTTACATGCCCAGTTAGTGCAGAAAAATAGGACGTAAAAAACCCATTTCTTTTCATTTATTATGACACAAGTTTAAAAATATATACGCAAGTTAGAAATCAACAATTAACATCACCATCGTCAATCATATTGAATATTAAATGAAATATACTTTAAGTTTTTTCTAAAATTCGAATTTATTTTTACCGAGACCTATTACACTTTTTATTCTAATAGTTACAAGTTTGAAATATTTCTGAACATGACAAAGGTTTTTTAGCTGTACGAAATATATTTTAGATCAATTCGAGTAAGAAGCAGGGGGGAATTTACGTATTAGAATTATTTATGTCACATAAAGCTGAGTGGTCTATTTAATGTTATAAAATTTCACTTCCAATCAAATAATTCTAAGATTTAAACTGTATATACGTGTACTTATATCAAACAACTTTTAGCAATTGTGGATTTAAACTCTAGAAGTAACCCATTTATTCTGCCGTGTGCTTATCTGTCGATTCCGGAGGGATAAATTATCATAGTTGGATATAATTAAATTATTATCGTTGGAGTAATTAAAGGGGCATTATATGTTAGACTTGGATAGAGAGCCGGACGTTCTTGCTATAATATTTTTAAAAATAGATAATGCTAAATGAATATATTGAACATTTCATTAAACTTACTTTATTTTGAGCAAAGTTATCAATGGTTGCAGTTTAAACAAGATGTGTGCATTGATCGTCACCACCCTACTTCCTAACATTCGAGTATTAGCCCCACTTCTCCAATTTCATATCAAACCGTTAAATGGCCAAATCTTTCTAATCTGCTTATTAAATTGGGGAAATCAGATGACATCTAGAGTTGATGTCTAGTTAATAATCTATATAAAATTGAAGTTCCAAAGAAAGTCGTGCAATAGTAATAGTATTGAGGTCTTAATACAAATTTGAAATGGCTTTTGTTGTCTATTTTTATCGACAATGGCGGCTTAATGGCTTTTATTACATCCACATTTTGGAATTTTATTATTTTTAGGTTCCCGATGTATTTCTATTTACAGCCCCCCCCCCCCACCATGAATGTTTTTTCCACGATGTTTTATTTACCCAACAATAAAAAAAACAACCCCCTAAATTAATTCGATTTCATAGTTTTAAAACTCTGCGTACTGGCTTTATTTGACTTATACGAATTTAGGAAATTCTTTATATAACCATCTTATTTAATCATTTTTTGTTTAAATTCCAATGAGGAGTTTCATAGACACCGTGTCTCCCGTTAATGATAAAGATTTTAGTTTGAACAAAACCAGTTGAACAGTTGGCAGGAATAAAAAAAAAATGAAAAGGGAATATCGATTAATTTGCGAATTGTACATTATTTAGATTAATTTACCTTTCAATTAACTTTTTTGCTAAACTTTTGTTCTTTAAGATGGCGATTGTTTTGTTTTTCAGCGTTAAGTGATAAAATAATCTGATATTGACAGTGATGTCTGTCATTAATTGAAGGAAAAGCTATGGGAGACCCATCAACTCAATAAAAACTCCAACAAAAGCACTTCCTGAAACATTCCTTCGCCATTTTAACAACTAAATATAACTTTTAAAATCACAACAGACGTCCACATGTTCAACAAATCCGTTAATGGCAGACGTAAAGATTTGATTGACAGCACGCGCATGGCTCGCGACTGGACGTCACAGTTCTGAAATTGACATATATTGACACCAATATGAAGCAGACAGTTCCACATCGGTCCTGTGTTCTGTTTTATTGTGGTTTAATGAAGAGCTGGTACTTGAAACTGACATGCAAGCTTATAGGAAGTAGTAGGGTGCTAACTTCTAACAGCAAGAGGTGGGTTAATCTGTTCTAACAACAGGATTAATAGAAAAGTGACAACTACTATAATTAAACCACGTGAAGTTTTTAAAAAAAAACAATGTCTTTCTGAATTTAATTGTTGATTTACTTCTAAAGGAATATTAGATTAATAAGATGGATGTTTAATTTATCACCACCAAAAAATCACAAAAAAAGACAAAAAACCCATCGCATATGAAAAATAATTCGGTGTTAATATAAATTAATAGCATGATTATCGATGAATGATTTTACTGAGTCAGTGGCGTTCACGGTAACTTGCGAATTCCCGCCGTTGAGGTGCTTCGCGGAATACACACGCAGCGTCAAGATGAAAGAGAGAGAAGTAAGAGAGAAGAGAGAGATAGAGATGGGGTTTAACGTCCAATCGACACAAACTAGGTCATTTTGGAACTAAGATAAGCTTTAATTTTATTTCAATTATTCGCTTGCGCGTAGGGTTCCTTAGCAGTGCTAAGAATTGAACAGGCGACCCTACTCCTTGTCAATGACCCCCCCCCCGCGTCACGATGAACACCCACTGTTACTGTTAGCAACCGGAAACTGGAACAGGACACAAGACATCACGTGTTCTGGAGGGATTAAGCTCACCTTCTACATGGCAGAAGTTATCCGGTGATAACTTTTAGAGATTTAGAATCAATTGTGCTACCAATCTATGATGTAATATAAATATGACAAAAACTACGGTTGTGACCACCTCCAGCTCAAAGATACATTCGCGATGGCTCACCATCCGGGGCGGATGGGAGAGAGTCGAGGTGGCGAGGGTTAACGCGCGCCCGTTGTATCAGATCGCTCGTTGTCATGAAGTTAAGTGGCGTGGTTTCGATTCGCCACTATACGTGACAAGAAGTAGGGTTGCCTGTCCAACCTCGAGGGTATTTCCGGGTCATCCGGTTTCCTCCAACTGCTAAAGACAACTACACCGAAGCAAACTATTGATCTCGACGTTCCTCAGCATTTTCCAGATTGATTTCACCACGTGGTTAACTGGACTCTGTCATTTAGCCCAATGGCGTTGCTTCGATCCTAGTCTGTAAAATAACAAGGAACAAGATCGCCTGTCTAACTCTACGGCTTATCTGTAGGTTCTTGTCCTGCCATTGACCCATATAGGCAAGCGCATTATTGAAATAAATATGCACGATATGTTAATACCATAATAACCTAGATTAGACATTAGTCCAAAGTTCTCTGTATCGGATCTCAAAAATGTTATCCACCATTCCGAATGCATTCACTTGATTCGATATATTTTTTGTTTATTTCTTGCAATGTCTGTGGTTTGTCTTGTCTGCAGGTTTGTCTTATCGATACAGAACACAACAATGATAATACATGTTTAAAATGTTTTATTACAATATAGCAAATTCAAAACAATATTTTTCTCATTCAGTAAATATTTTTTAAATTTAAAAATATATAAAACATAATTTATAGTTACATCATCTTTTACATTCACACCATTTATAAAACAGAAAATAATTTTAAAGGAAATCACATAGATTACATAGTTAATTAAGGCAGATTTAGTAGTTAATCAATTAAGGTAGGTGTTTAACAATGCAGTTTTTTTCCATCAGTAATCGATACACTCAATACATTCAATATATTTTGAAATTTTGAATATTATTCACCATATATTGATGTCCAATTGAGAATATTCCTGGTCGGACGTTTGGAAAATCGTGTAGGACATGTCCGGCATATATGGGAAAAAAACATCCATGGTTTGGACGCTAGTGTTGACATAAGACTTACTACTACTAATTAATACATTTAAATTAAACGAAACTTCAACATGATATATAATTTACTCTCTTGGTTTAATAAAATAAATAATAGTATTTATAATGATAGATGAAAATTAATTCTTTAAATAACAATCAAACTAATAATACAATATGCTATAAATACATTTCAATGAAACCTAGAAACAAATATAATATATCAGAATTACTGGTAAATACTTCCACCAACAGCATAAATTATAATTCATGTATGGACAATAATTAAACACACATTTGAAATTATTAATTTATATATAGATTTAAATTACAAAGGTACAATAGCTAACAAATGAAATGAAATAAAATGGAGTTTAATGTCCTACTGTTTTGCTCTAAACAGGGTAAATGAACACTGGCATATGCCATACAGTGTACCATGAGGGAATTTTTGCCCAGACAGCAGTGATATAGACCTTATATATCGAATTCCAAATGTTAAGGGTCTTTCAAGGGCATGCTGATGTGTAAACGGGACCTTGGTTTTTGTCCCATCCGAATGACCCTCCATCCAGCAGCACTGACTGGGGAAACATAGCCAACAACGATATCAAACATCTGACCTTCTGGTTAGCGAGCAAGTGCCTTACGTACTGAGCCACCGCGGCTCCCTAATATCTGGTGAGCTTGAGCAACTTTCCTTTACTTATCATAATGCAACCTGATCAAATTTAGATCTATATCGGTTTCATTTTTTTTTATACCTTCGATGACAAACACTATATGCAGATCTGACTGGTTGTACTGGAAGGTTCTGTCCGGAGTCATACGATCGACATTTGACCCTATGATGTCAGACTTTTGATTTACTAATCAGTGTTAATGTTTCTACTGGGATACCCACAGTTACATGCACTGCACGGCAAACACTTGCTAATACCTCACATAAATCAGATTATATAAACTCTTCCAGATCCTAGTGTAGTAAAGACAAGTAAAACAAAATTTTGAACTATAAAAAACAAAATGAAATAGGATCTCTGTTTTTAAATCATTCATCTCTTATCATATTTTTATAATTTTAATATTCATATATTTTGTCAAGTGCATTAATCACTCGCTGCAATGTAAACATTTTATAATAATAATAATGTTGTCGTCTTCTTTTTTTTTACATTTTATAACAATAATAAAATAATACAAGTGAGATCTGAGAACTTTCAAACCGTAACCTGAAAACCATCTTTAGAACCAAGAATAGTTTTAATACTACAAACATCGCGCTCTAATGTCTGCCTATCATACAAACTATCTCTCATATCAGAACGCAAATTCGTATTCTGAAACAAATTATTATCTTTCTCAGCATTCTGTGATATCTTGATGTTGAAAGGAGCTGTAGGTTCGTGGTTATTAAACGTTAAATGAAATTCTCCGTCAATTTTCTGTCGGAATAAGGAGGATATATTTAAGACATTATGAGGAAGTATTGGTCCACTGATTTCTAAGATATGTGATTTATGTGAATTGCCTTGACTGTCTGTCTGCTTGGCATGTGAATGTTTAACCTGGAATACAGAAAGAGAAAAGAACTAGTAATGGTATTATTAACATTTTTGTAGGTTAAAAATAACCGCAATAAACTATTATATTGAGGCCATCTAATAAGAAAGACAAGTTGCCAGACAATTTAATATCAGCTAAGTCATGAAAGTCAACTCTTATGTCGAATTCTAACTGATAACGGATCATTTTTTTGTCCCATTTGAATGACATGACAGCTGTCGTTGTCAGGCCCTCTATCCTGCACCACTAACAAAAGGAAATCACACATAAAATCCTGATGAACTTTCTCGGCTCATATCTAACACACTGCCACATATAAATTAATATTCTTCATTTTAAAATTTACCATTGGGTAAATAATAAAGTAGACTCTTTATCGGCACATTGACATGGTTCTATGACAATCAAGGGCAACAACTCTATAGAGAGAGAGAGAGTCAGTGTTTTTGGGGACTAACATAGTATTTCAATAATTACAAGAAGCTTGTGTGTTTGGGTATTTAGCAGGAAACAAGATAACCTGTAGAGAAAACATGCAGCCCTACTCCTTTATCACAAGGTGGAAATGAAAACCATGCAACATGGCTCAATGATTTAAAGCTCATTTAAAAACCCTACACCCTGAGTTCACAAAGCATTCTTTGACTTATTTAAAATTGTTTGCCTTATTTCAACTTAATTATAGACCTTCATAAATTTTTGGTTGTTTTAATGTATCAAATACATCAATAAGAAAACATGTGCAAACTTTTGTGTTTCTGGATCAAAGACAGTGATGGAACGTAGAGTAACTTCTTAACTTAAGCCTGAGAATGCTTTGTGACGTTGGGGTCAGTTTATACATACCCGGTACCTTGTTAGATTTTAATGTTTTAATGGTAGAGAGAGAGAGAGAGAAAGAGAGACAACTTGACTGATGACAGTCTATATGAAAAGTGCACATGTTAACCAATAAAGACCCCCACCCATCCATTCACACGTTTGAAAGACCACTTTATACATACCTTGTTAGATTTTAATGTAGCACCAGTAAAAGGACATGGTGATAATATAGTAGGAGGTATTCCAGCTTGTTCACCACTAATAGCTATACAAGTTCGACAGTTTAATAGAAAGTTAAATAAAGCTTGAACTTCACCACCTTCAACATATATCATAGACTCCGGTCTATTATCAACTCTCTTATATCCTTCTTTCTGACTGATATATAATTAAGGTAAATATAGTATACACAACAATATATTTAAATTTATTTAACAAACTCCCAGTGAATATACATGTAGTGTAAAATTATACCAAAATATCACTGTTTTATATATAAATATATAATTCATGATCATTAGTATGGGGTTTAATGTCCACTCGACACAAACTAGGTCATTTCGTGACTAACATGGTTTAATTTTATTTTAATAATTCGCTTGTGCGTAGGTGTAGGGGTCTTTAGCAGTGAGGGGAAACCTGATGACCCAGAGAAAACCAATGAGGTTTGACAGACGATCGTACTCCTTGTCAGTCGACATATATTTTAAAGGATACATTTTAACTTTATTAGGATCTAATGATGGGAACTGTTTCTTGTCTAATCCTAGACTCTCTAACCATACAGAAGCTCCTTCATCTGTATCTAGAGCATCCTCATCATCTATTGCTCCACACGGCTTAGTATTTTCTGTGTTCGTGGTTTCTAACTCTGTATCTTCATCTTCTAAACTAGATTTCTTCTTTTCAAGCAATGGCATCTTAAATTCAATACCTAGAACAGATAGTTCATAGAACTTTATAGAAAACATTTAAAATATTCACATACAATCAGATTAAATCACAGATTCTATTTCGTTTTGTTTTTTACAGTTCAAAATTTTGTTTTACTTGTCTTCACATCAGGGAGGAGTTGTTATATAACTCACATTCTGGTTGATGTGAAGTATTAGCCAATGAAACAGTCTGTTACGGCAAGTTCTTGGCATACAGTGCATGGAATTGTGGGTAAACGACTAGAAAAGTCAACGTTGCTTGATTAATCATTGTCTGATGAGACTTTTGGTCAACATTAATAGGGTCTAACTTAAAATGTCACTTGATTTCCTAAATTTAACCCACTTTTTAATTACTTTCCTGAATTGTATCTTAAATATGTCATTTATGAAATATTCTTAGTGTAAGCATTCAGGCAGATTAATAAATAATATCCCTTTAATTAAACTTACCTTCTGTTTTAAGAGCTTCTCTGAATCCTCTGGTTGTTGGTGTTAATAAAGCTGATATACAATTAATACCCCCGACACCCACACCACGGAATAACACTGTAAACTGATGAGTACACATATAGAAATATGGTGAATAGTTTGATCGTAGTTGATGGAAAGCCGATGTAAAACTATCAGACCAATCTGTGTATAAACACTTCTTTATATCGTCACTATTACCGATTATATTAGCTCGACTGAAAAACATACAAATTATACAAATCATTAAAAAAAAAGAGTGATGGATTATTCAAATCTAAAAGTGACATCTATTTGCCTGTTTCTGAAAGATAATTAGCATGAATCCAAAAGGCAATTTAAAGGAGCTAAGTCGCTAATATTTGGACCTACAAATATATTCGAGTCCCTTGTTACAAATGGCGCTGATAAAATATTTATTTTGTCATATTGGATATCAGAAGCCCATCATTCACCGGTAAGTTAGATCTCAACATGAATGTTAATATAAATTGACAATTAATTTGTGTTTTCAATGTTGAAGAATTTGGATGATATTGAGTTACAGGCTTCCCTACCTTTAAAGTTGAACCCTAACAACAGTATAAAACAATTGTGGCCCATGATCTTGATGACAAATTCTAGGCTGTAACATACATCTTCTCCCAAATTTGTGTAATTAGAGTTGTTTATTTGAGTAATGTTTTGCAAAGTACATATGCAACTCATGTACACATAAATTTAAAGTTTCATTATTAAACTTAGCGGAGAAAGTTCATCAACATTTTAAGGCATGGTGTCCCCTTGTCAGCAGTGCAAACTGGAGGGACGGACAAGGACAGCTGTAAAGCCCTACATATAATACAAAAAAAAGATCCCTAGGCAGATTGAATTCGATATAACAGTAGGCTGTAGAGCTGATGTTCGGGCAAAGTTTCCCTCACAGCATACTGTATGGCATATGCCTGTTTTCTTTTGCCCAGTTGGAGCAGAACAGCAGGATGTTAGATCCCATTTCATTTCATTTATTATTAAACTTATAATGTATAACTTTATATACTTGGTATGCTTTGTGAAATGAGAGAGAGAGAAATGGAGGACAGAGAGAAAACCCATGAGGTTGGACAGACGATCCTAATTAAAACCATGCCACTTGACTCAATGACAGACCTTATTATACAGCACCACATGCTAACAATTCGACCATCCACCACCCCCCCCGCTTTGTGAAACATGTAAATATAAAGTATGAAAACACAAATAAAATCTTGTATTCTATGTGTACCTTATTTTATTTTCTGATACTATTCGAGGAAATAGTTTTGTCCAGGGAAGGTTTGGATGCTGCCAGTAGAGAGAACATCTGTGAAATGACGATTCAAAATTATCCTGTGACCACTGAAAAAATATCAAAACATTCACAATTATATACATAATTAATAATGAAAATCTCTCTACTGCCGGCCATTTTATCTGGCACAGATTTGTCTTGTCTTCAGTGTTTTGGTCAGGTAGGCCCTACATCTAAAATCATTATTTTCATGCCTGTGCTATCCAGTTGGATAACTGCAACTGACCATAAATCGAAAATTTACAGTCCGATAAAAATGTTTGGTACAATTTCAATAGTGCCTGATAATTTGTCAAGTAGGCTCTACATCTAAAATTAGGCCTGTGCTATCCGTTTGGATAACTGTTATTAAACATAAATCCAAAATTTACTGTCCGGTAAATCCTCAATTAAAGCCCCAATACCACTCTTGTTGTAACTGAACAATATGTCCCAAACTTTATTCTGATCAACAAATTGTACTATTTTACAATATTTAAATTAATTGATGATACAAATTCATCTTAACACGCCGAATTGAAAAAATTGGAAAAATTCAACTGTATGATAATGAAAGGCCTTACGTAAACACTTTCAAATGTTACTTGGATTTAAACATTTTTTCGAATTCTCTGGACAAGTAAAATAAGAAATACCATAGTTTGTCCACATCGATAACTCACCTGTTCTTTACACCCCACAAAATGTTGAAGACCACCAGCTTGATCTGTAGATTTCATGTGAACACACCATGCTAGAGACTCTTCACAAGTTACCCGTAGTTTACCCTTAATACTCCAATCAACGGGTAATATATCTAATTTTTCTGTTTTAGTACAACTCTCTTTACTAATCTGTGGCAAATCTTCTAACTGAAATTATAGAAACAACATTAAAAATACCCAAAACAAAACCCCACTTGAGTACAGATCTCTGTGTGTTTATCTTACATATGGTTTAATTTTATTCCAATAATTTGCTTGCGCGTTGAGGTCTTTAGCAGTGGGAGGAAACCGGAGTGCCCAGAGGAAACCCACGAGGTTGAGAAGGCGCCCCTATCTCCATGCCACATATCTCACACCAGGACTCGAAACCACAGCTGCAAGCCAGAGGTGGCTTGCCAGCTAGAGGTCGAAGCGCGGCACTCTAGACCACTAGGCCATCCCAAGCCCCACAAATATTTCAGTATTTTAGCCTACATAACTAAATAATATGACATTGACAGCATCAACAGCACTACGGGTATCTGAACTTTGGCTTTTCTTTTAAGCCAATTTTATGAAATTAACAGAACACTAGATAATATGTTCATAATCATGCATTTGCACCATGCACACTCGGCAAAATGCATTTGAAATTTATAACAATTTTTTTTTGAAATTTCATAGGGTTCTCCTATTATTCTACAATTACATTTGTGCTTCTGTCAGGTTAGAAGACAGTTTCTTAAATCCTCTCTCTATATTATGCAAGGGAGGCAACTCCAATATGTCTTCAATTTGTAAAATGAAAAGAGAGAGAGAAATGGGGTTTAACATCCACTCAACACAACTAGGTCATTTCGGGACTAACATATGGTTTAATTTTTTATTTCAATAATTTACTTGCAAGTAGGGGTCTTTAGCAGTGGGAGGAAACCCACGAGGTTGAGAAGGCGCCCCTATCTCCATGCCACATACGCTCACACCAGGACTCGAAACCACAGCCGCAAGCCAGAGGTGGCCGGTCTGCTAGAGGTCGAAGCGCGGCACTCTAGACCACTAGGCCATCCCAACCCCCCGTAAAATGAAAAGAAATAGGGTTTATTACATCCTACTGTTCTGCTAAGACTGGGCTATGAGGCAAATTTTGTCCAGACAGCTGTGCAACGGCATGCTCTTATATTAAATTCCAACTGTCTAGGGATGCCAATGCATACATGGGACCTCAGTTTTCTGACCCATCCAAACGACTATTTTGCACCACTGACAAGGAGGAACCAATGCTGGAAAATCACAATAAACTCTCTCTGCCAATGCAGGGATCGAAAATGAGATCTACAGGTTAGCCGGCCAACATCTTATCCACTGAGCCATGGTGCCTTCCCTTCAATTTGTAGCTTATGCAGCACACACTCTACAGCGTCAAAGAAAAGATCATATCATGCAGGCTGAACATTTTAACATTGAATAAACTGCTTACTTTTTCATGGGTGCTTTTATCATTTGGAGTTTGAATGCAATTAGCAAATCTTTCCTGGAATTGTCTTCCCTTGTTTTGAAAAACCGACACAGATCTTGATAGAATAGGTGTTGTATTTGAATCCTCTTTATCCTAAAATAAAAAAAGGTTCATTAAATTAATATCCACTTTCACTAAATATTGGTAAGGTTGCATTTTATTTGTCAGTGGTCAACAATTCAAATGAAGCATGTCACAATAAGATAGAAGCCCATAACCACAATAACACATGTTTTTAGAGAATCTATTCGATATAATAAGTGAAGATTTTGATGGTTTGAAAAGAGCAGCACTGGTCTCAAGTGGTGCTTCGCCAAGAGCAGCCTGGTTTTGGTAGTTGGGGCCATATCTGTTTTGAAGCCCCAACTCATCACTGTTGAGAAGAGAGTTTGAGCCAGAAATGGGGTTTATTGTCAACTTGATACAAACTAAGTCATTTCTGGACTAACTTATTTCTATTTTATTTCAATAATTTGTTTGTTGGTAGGGTTTAACTTTAACAGTGGAAGGAACTGGAGGGCCCAAACAAATAGCACAAGGTGACCCCTACTCGTCATGTACAATGGGGAATCGAAAGCATGCCAGTTGACTCAATGATAGACATCCAGATCTATTCGACCACCCCCTACCCGGGATATAGCCAGTTAGCCACAGACCTGTACAAGTGAATCATACCGTACAAGTAACATCTTGAGTAATTTTATGGTTCAAAATGGCAGCGCAATTAGAAGCCTTGTATCAGGCCACCTCGTCCTTTATTATTAACACAACAGAATTATCTAGCACATTACTTTAATTGCAGAATATAGGTTACCTCTTCCTCAATATCTAGAGTTCTGAATAATTTAGCTGTCGATCCTGAACCAACAATTGGGTTTGGCTGGGAATATGATCGAATCTCTTCTTCATTATTACCGTTGATGACTTTAACATCAGTTTGTGTACCCCCTAATAATGAATCAAATACACTGTTCTCTACCAGCCCAGTTTCAGAGTTAATAACAGCTCTCCTTTTGTTGACGTTGTTGCAACTGAAAGGGTTGGCCCGTTTTCCGCTGATACCTTTGTTTACGATATGTGAAACCGTGCCAGTTTTTAGTAGAGGATATTCTCCTGAAATACTCTTCGATTTCTTCTTCAATTTCCGTCTTTTCATTATATCCGCTGGATTACACCATTTGGACGGTTCGCACGACATTATATACGACTTATTTTATGGAAAACTGTATAAAAAAATGATGAAAATTAACAATATAATGAAATTTATTTTAGTCGTAATTCCCGCTTGAGGTCATCCGGATGTAGAAATATTTTTTAGTCATTCGACTGGATGTAAAAGCCTTCGCCTTTGTTGATATTCTGATGACGTAAAGTTGTTAAAACTGGTGCATTTTCATCCTTGTCATAAAAAAAGGTTATATCGGGATATTTTTTTTAAGTACCGTATTCATTATAACTGTTTTAAAAGTAGAAGTTATTTTTATGAATAACCCGTCTGTTTTTTTTCTTTCGTTTCATCTAAACTTTGGATCTAGAATTTGCACACATGGCCTAGATATTGACCTGCTTGCTCTTTGACCTCAGACCTATCAGGCAAGCTCAGTTTGTAATATACGCGAATTATTACAGTAGAAATCTCACTTTTTGCAGAATTATCGAACATGGGGTTTGAAGTACCAGCAGATTATGGTTATGTTGTTTTAGTTTTACCAGCTACATGGGTTGTCGTCAACTTTTTAGCTGTAAATGTAATGAAAGCCAGAAAAAAGTATGGAGTGGAGGTAAACAAAAAAAAAATTTTTTTTTTTTATAAAATATAATAATAATGTTCAGGGTTAGATCCATTTCTTTAATTCTTAATATTTCAACATGGTTGCTGAGATGTAAATAAGGTTAGGACATGACGTGATTGTTGCCGTGATCGTGGGTTAGCGTTTGGATCATGCCCTAGATAGGTTGCTATTACGTAGGCATACAGCAGGCCTCTAGGCCTACAGGCACGGAGGTTTACATGGTAGAATGCCCCAATACGCATATGAACCTTTATATGAGCAAATTCCTGTTGTTCGAACACAAGTATTCGCGTATACCTCAAAACGTATACCGAATATCGTATACCCCAAAACTAGCCTAAGGGTTAGAGTAGCACGTACTGGGCGTCGCCCTGTAACCTATACATCTTCAGACCTTTGACCAAATCTGGAGGTGGCCTTAAGAAATAGATTGAACCGTAAGTCATACTAAATGGTTGACTGCCTGCAAACAATACATAACATATATAGTAGCTAAAAATTATAACCCCAACTGTCTTTCACAGAGTCAGTCAGTCTAGTAGTGAATGATCGCTATTAGGCACTTCGCATGGTATTGATATTATAAAAATGACAAAAGCTGTTAAATCACAAAAACTAAGTTTTCAGAGGCTATTCTAAAAATGGTAGGCCCTATGCATAATTCTGAAATGTTCCAAATTCATATACTGTACATGTATTAAATGTAGTTCAGTCAGAGCATAACATTTCATTTGATTTGGACAGGAGGCCCTACTCCTTGTCACTTGCAAGCAGTGAATGGAAACCAACCCCCTTGTCTCAATGACAGATCTTATGATCTAATGCCTTAAACCGGGGATCACGGTGGCTAAGTGGATAAGGCGCTGGTTTACCATCCCCTTTTACTATGTCGAAATTCCTTACAGGAAAATTTACCTTGTCAACAATACTTGAATACTCAAGCCCAACCCCGAATACCTCTTCCAAAGAACATCCAAGTAATAAGCATATTTGTTAACGGCCGAAACCGTCAATTGCATCAATCTAACATGTTTATTCTTAAGGATAGAAAAATTCAATGACGAGAATGCTTGAATATTCCAAATAACCCCTAAATATTCCCTCTAAAGCATTACCCGAAGAACTATGTAGTTATTTTATCCACTTCAATAGAATATGTAACAAATCCTCTGTGTTTAAAAAAATTCTTTAAATATGGAATAAGCTTAAAAGGTAATAGTCTTACTTAGAAATCCCAATAAACAACTTAACTAAAATATAACATCTAATTAATAAATTATATACTCCTAAGTTGATAAAACTGACAACTTATATTAAATCCCTTGTGAGAATATCTCTCTACAATAGCAGACAAACTGTGGTCTGCTAGCATGTGTCCTATATCTTAACCCATAACTTACACTCAGATGTGTGTCAATGATACTAGTCCCTTCTATCCAGCTATATCTTAACTATACCATTCATATTAGTCTTGCTTATCCAGTCTCCTCAAAAAATTAACATGGAAAAAGGCCATTGTAAACCTTTCACATCATTTTCTCGGCCAAATCTGAATTTTAAATATTTTTTTTGCTTAAACTTACTTTAGTTTTTATTGAAGTCACCAAATATAGTAACTTTTTGAACATAAAGGGCAATATTTTTAAATTTAAAGCATAATTTCAGATAGTGCATATGTACTCAACATAAAAAAAACTCTACAATTCAAAATACCACTGTAAACCTGGGGCCTGTTTCACGAAATTTTAACTTAAGATACAATCCGATTTTAGTAATTCGATTGGATAGTATTAGATTGATTTTAGCGCTTAGCCAATCAGATTTAAGTATGTACTAAAATTTGGATTTTATCTTAAGTTAAAATTTCGTGAAACAGGCCCCAGTTTATTAGAAATATCTAGAAGATAATTATTTAATGCATTTCCTTTTGTATATACATGTATAATCTTCATTTCAACGTAAAGCCACCAAATATTGCAATAATTTAAACATTGATGGTTATAATTAGTTTTCTCATTGACTCTAATAAAGTGTATCGCTCTATTGCAATATAAGTGTACAAAACACAGGCAATGTTTTTAATTGTTTTTAATTGTATATATTATGTTTTATGTTTTAATCTTTTATACATACTAGGCTCTCAGACTATACATATTATAAAAAAACCCAAAATACTTGTTTTTATTATTGTATATTATTATACTCTGCCTCTGTGTTTCATATATATATATTGACACTGATTATTGTAAATATTATAATGTATAATTATATTCTGTTAATAAATATATTACAAGATAAAAGAAAAAAAGGCGCTGGTTCGCTAGCCTGGAAGTCGGGTGTTCGATCCCTGCATTGGCGGAGAAAGTTCATCTTGATTTTCTGGCGTGATTCCCCCTTGTCAGTGATGCAGAAGGAGGGCCTGACAAGGACAGCTGCCTAGTCGTTCGAATGGGACCAAAAACGGAGGTCCCGTGTACACATTGGAGTGCACGTAAAAGATCCCTTGGCAGTTGGAATTCGATATAAGAGTAGGCCAAAGCGCCGCTGCCCAGGCAAAAATTCCCCTCATTGCACACTGTATGGCGTATTCCCGTCTTCAATGGGCCCAGGATAGGTGCATTATAGTAGGACATTAAACCCCATTTCTTTCATTCAATGCCTTAAACCACCAACCCTGATACAATTTAAGACACTTTATGTTGTATTTTATTTTGCAGTATCCAAATCTGTACTCAAATAACCATAACTTCAATTGTTATCAACGAGCTCATCAGAACACGTAAGTAAACGATAAAGAAACTTATTTCCCAGGCCCTATAACGTGGCCTTGGTGTAATGTCCTCACGATGAGTTCCAACTTAAATTCAGTATTGTTTTCAAGAACTTTACTCAGTAATTAAGCTAGAAATAACAGGAAATAGTTAAAATAAACCCCAAGAAAAAAATTAAAATATTTCCCCACCGACCCTATAGGTATTGTTTTGTCTTGTCCAAATTTAAATTTAGTAAACAGGGAAGAAAATATTAATTCTACCTATTCTTGTTGAAACGTTGTGTGTAGGCCTATATAATATAGTGATTGTTATCCATAGAACTGTGTTGTGTTATATTATGTTCAATTGGTAAATGTCCAACTCATGGGTTTTCTCTGGTTTCCTCCCCTGCAAAAGACCCCTACGTGTAAGCGAATTTTTGAAATAAAATTTAACCCTTTATTAGTCCCGAAATGTGTTGAGTGGATGTTAAACCCCATTTCTATCTCTCTCTCTCTCTCTCTCTCAATCGCTAAATGTCATTCAAAGATTTTATGTGTTTAATTATGCTGTTTTAAAAATAAACTGTAATAGATCTTAATTTAATTTATGCCCGCATCCTTATTGTTCTTTTACAGATTAGAAAATCTCACATTCTTTATCATATTTTTGATGATTGGTGGACTCCAGTTTCCTGTAAGTATAACTAAATCTGTGTTGTTTTTTTTAAAATGAACATCTTCCTTTTAATTGGTCTTTAATCATCAATGATCTAAAATATTTAAATAAAAGAAATTGACAGGAACATATGGAGCTGTTATGTTCTAGGCTAATTTTGGAGGTCAAATTAAAAACGTATGGTCGAACGTAGTCGGCACGCTTTCATTCTACCACGAAATGTAATTTTGTATGAATATTATTAACATAAATTTTAAAACCCTACAGAAATGAAATATAAAAAATAGTGAGATGCACCTATATTTTTATTACAAACAAATTTGAGTATTTTTGTGGAAACACATGATTTTTAATTGTGGTATGAAACAGCCTTCTTAAATAGTGATAAGAGTTATTCCCCCTCACTATGGTTAAAAATGTCCAACTACAAAAATTTTGAAATTCCAACACTGGTTTTAGTATGTATTGTTGGGTGGGCCCAAAAATACCCTAAATCAAATGACTAAACTTAACAATTTTATCTTAAAGTTTCTGATTGTTATTTGAGCTATTTTTAATGGCTTGCAAATAACAATTCTGAAAGTTGAATCTCTAAAAGTAATATCAGTCTGAAAGGTGTTCAATTCTTTTAAACTTTCATAGCGTCATTTTAACCCAATATGAAACCCTTACAAACTACAATATTCGGAAAGATAAATCTGTAATAGGAATATCGGTCCAAAAATGGTTCAATTACATTTAATGTTTACAAAGATATGTTCAATTTAAAATGACATCGATCTATGCTGCTTTGCTGAGTTGGTTTTGTGATTTTGGTTTGTTTAATGAAATGATAAATAATTAATCTAAGTACCATTTAGCCAGGTTTAATCAGATATTATCCACAAAAAGCAAATCATGATCAGCATTTATAAGATATATAGAGTAACTATATATATAAAAACTATTATTTACAGAAAATAAGTGCAGTATGTGGCATACTATACCTGGCCAGTAGAATTGTTTATGCTTATGGGTATTACACTGGAGGTATGTATTCTTTCTTGTCAACATTTATATCCACTATATGGCAGAATGGTTAGCACATGCGTGCTGTATTATAAAGCCTGTCATTGAGTCAACTGGTGTTTTTTTCGAATCCCAGTCATATGTGAGAAGGAGTAGAGTCGCCTGTCCAATCTGGTGGGTTTTCACCAGGTCCTCCGGTTTCCTCCAACTGCTGAAGACCCCTACGTGTCAAGTGAATGTTAAACCCCCATCTCTCTCTCCCTCTCTCTAGCTGGCCGGTCACCTCTGGCTTGGGGCTGTGGTTTCGAGACCTAGTGTGAGCGTATGTGACATAGAGATAGGGGCGCTTTCTCAACCTCGTGGGTTTCCTGCGGGCACTTCGGTTTCCTCCCACTGCTAAAGACCCCTACGCGCAAGCGAATTATTGAAATAAAAAAATTGAAAACCATATGACCTAGTTTGTGTCTAGTGGAGGTTAAACCCCATTTCTCTCTCCTCTCTCTCTCTCTCTCTCTCTCTCTCTCTCTCTCTCTCTGTTCCATTTCAATCAATAGTGATGTTGTTATTTTACTGTGAAAGTATGGTCTCCAGATATTCCATTTTTAAGACACAGTGAACAGATTTATTACTCTATGCTCTCATGCGAAATGGACTCCAGATCCCATTGTTAAGACACAGTGAACAGATTTATTACTCTGTGCTCTCATGCGAAATGGACTCCAGATCCCATTGTTAAGACACAGTGAACAGATTTATTACTCTATGCTCTCATGCGAAATTTGGAACAACGAGACACCTTGGTGAAGTGAGGCTGCTAAACTTCAATGCGTCAGTAAAATGCCAAACTGTACTTTTGTTAAAACTTCAAACAAAATAGAGTAATTTGACTGATTTTTTTTAATATATTCATTATTCAATATCTATTTTTGAACTAAATGTTTATTAGCAAGAAGGACTAGCTCTCTATATAATTTTTACATTTGCATTTTTATACATGTGTACATTTATTTTTTCAGATCCAGCCAAGAGGAATAGAGGAGCCTTTGGTTATATTGGCCTTTTAGGACTGCTCGTTAGTACTGTGGCCTTTGGTCTCAATTTGTTAGGATGGATTTAATATTTTCTTACATATTTTGATATTTTCTCAGACATTAACATGATGTATTAGTAACCATTTATTTTTTATTACTTTAATATTTTCTAACAAAATTTTATTCAAGCAACTAATGACTAAACATCTTAAATTTGAATGAATGAATGAATGAAATGGGGTTTAACGTCCTACGCTTAAGCACCGTACCTGGGCTAATTGAAGACGGGTACACGCCACAGTGTGCAATGAGGGAAATTTTGCCCGGGCAGCGGCGCTACGGCCTACTCTTATATCGAATTCCAACTGCCAAGGGATCTTTTACGTGCACTCCAATTTGTACACGGGACCTCGGTTTTTCGTCCCATCCGAACGACTAGGCAGCTGTCCTTGTCAGGCCCTCCTTCTGTATCACTGACAAGGGGAAATCACGCCGGAAAATCGAGATGAACTTTCTCGGCCAATGCAGGGATCGAACACTCAACCTCCAGGCTAGCGAACCAGCGCTTATCCATTTAGCCACCGTGATCCCCTAAATTTGAATGAAGGTGTTCTATACTAAGTTGATTGTTTTGGGCATTATATGATTCTGAAGGGATATATATTGAATGTTGAATGTTGTACTAACTTACTCTTATATTGTCTTATACACTATGGGTGAGGAGGGGGGGGGTAGGTTTAACACATGCACTCTAGATCACAAGGTCTTCCATTGAGTCAAGTTGCATGGTTTCGACATGACTGCTGTACATGATCGCTGCTGATGCATAGGTGCATGCCAATTTAATTACTACACTGGTCTGCAATTCCCAAACTTATAACTGTGTTATCTCCCTTTAACATAGACACATGAACGATAGCGTCCAATCAGAGGTTGTGAGTTTTCTGACACAATCACCCTCAAATCCAGCATGGCGACCATTAAACGAACTTTGAATTTTGCAACTTGATTATCACAGGTAGACATTTTGAAGGGAAAGTGTGAGACTTCATATTTGCGATTATCGAGGAATCTGATTGGCTCCCCAACTGGGCCAGTAGTCAATCGAAATAAGTTTCGAAATATGCAGGGTTTTACGTGAAGGGTTTGAAAAGATTTACGGGGTTAAAGCGAGATCAAGTCTTCTATTGAAGATGCAATTTAAAAGGATCATCATTTGATGGAAATATTATTTATATTTATTTCTCATTCCACATAATATATCATTTCTTTGAAGTCCCCATTAGAATGCATCTGTTTATTTTTTTAAAGTAGTGTTAGTCATAGTTTTCTTTCATTGAAGTAAAGGTAGTTTTCTATATACAAGCTATATCGGGTGGCCCAGAAAGGAATGAGTACATTGTAGAATAATTAAAACAGATCTGTACCTAATTTGACATTCATTTATCGAACCTGTCAACACTATTTCAGGGTGGACCTGCAATTTGGATAAACATGTAGTATAATTAATTACATGTATTAGCCTAATTATGATTATGTGTTCTACTATTATTTGTAACTGTAAATTCTAATAAAATTGTTATAATATCATAATGTTGGTATTCTTCTATTTGTCCAACTAGTCAGTATTATGACTGGTTGAAGAAATGTAGAGTGTTGCACCTTGATCCCAAGGAAAGTTAGCCGTCAATTTCTTATCTTTAAGTGGCCTACACACGATCAAAATTTTTGACAAAAAAGTTGACGTCAAATTGTTTGATCGTCTGTGGGTGATATTGACGGCAAAAAAGGATTGACATCAAATTTTGATATTTTTTTTTCGCAAACTGAGGGTTGCACAACCTGTTTTGAGTCGTGTGTGGCAACACGTCAAAATATTGCGCAACTTTTCAATCTCCGACCGGACGTCTTCGCGTGCGCATCACCATGGTCCCAGCAAAAGAAGAAAAAAAAGTTCCTATTGGAGCCCATTGATCTCTACAGACGTCTCACCGAACTTTGGAATTTCAAAAGCGATGATTACAGAAATATGAAATCACAAGCGTAGCGTATTTTGACATTAAATATTCACCCCACCCCACCATTCTCTTAAATTCAGTCAGTGAAGGCTACCAAACTTGTATCAATTTCAATTAAAAAAGTATATAATAAATACATTTCAAGAGAGAATTAACTTTACTTTTCAGTATAGACATACGGAGTTTTGGATCAAGCCCCGGTTTTTTTTTTTTAGAACATTTTGTCCCGTGCGATTTTGCTTTTTCCGGCTCCTAAGCTAGTGCAAGGGTCAAGGCTGTGGGTCCGTCTATGGCGAAAGTTGGGCGTAGACTGAATATTGCATTAATAAGTTTGCATCGTCTGTGGCGACAGAGAAGTGTCAAAAAATTTGACGTCAACTTTTTTGTCAAAATTTTTGATCGTGTGTAGGCCACTTAAGTATTATAATAATGATTTCATTCGAGAATCAATACAGAACAGTGCTGGTAATACCAAAGAAACATTTAACATTGTGAATAAATTGCTTAAACCACCAACCAAGCGAAACCTCCCATCTGTTCCGAACACTGAAGAACTTGCAGAGAACTTTTCCTCATTCTTTACCAATAAAGTAGAAACCATACGTAAAACCTTAGATGATAATATAACACACGACCGAGTAGGTGACGCTTCCATTTTCAGTGGTGTTTGCTTGGGGTCCTTTGCTCCGACATCCACAGAAGAGATAAAGAAGGTCATTTGCTCATCAGCTACCAAATCCTGCCGCCTCGACCCTATCCCAACGTGGCTTCTGAAAAAATGTCTTGATGAACTGCTTCCCTTTATTACGACTATTATCAACACATCTATGAGAACAGCTGACTTTCCCCCAATTGTTAAACACGCCGTTGTCACACCACTTTTAAAAAAACCCACACTAGACCAAGAAATTCTGAAAAACTATAGACCCATTTCCAACTTATCATTTTTATCAAAACTAATTGAGAAGATAGTCTCATGTAGATTGAAAACCCACATCAAGTGTCAAAGCATCGACAACACATTCCAATCTGCCTACAAGTCATACCATAGTACAGTAACAGCTTTGCTTCGAGTATACAATGACGTCTTGTGTCACATCGATAATAAAAACAGCGTATATCTTCTCCTACTTGACTTGAGCGCGGCTTTTGACACGGTCGATCATGAAATCCTACTGGACCGACTAGAGTTCCGTTTCGGAGTCTCAGACACAGCGCTGCACTGGTTCAGATCTTACCTGACCCAAAGAACACAGTCTATATCTGTCAACGGATTTCAGTCAAAAGTCACTGTCCTAAAATATGGAGTACCACAAGGCTCCGTTCTCGGACCATTATTATTCACCGCATATACGTCTCCCTTAAGCGAAATCATTACAAATCACGGCCTCGACTTCCACCTGTACGCTGATGATACACAGCTGTACATCGCACTTAAACCATCCACTGAACCATTTGAAAAAGCCAAACTGGAGAACTGTGTGGCTGAAATTCGTCACTGGATGAAATCAAACCTGTTAAAACTAAATGACGATAAGACCGAACTTATAAAACTTGGAACAAAGAATATTTTAAATCAAATAGGCGAAGACGGCATTAATATCGGAGACTGTGCTATACCCCCCAGTAAAACGGTTAAAAATCTTGGAGTCACATTTGACAGCACTCTTTCTATGCAAGATCATATATCAGCCGTAACCAAATCCTGTAACTTCCATATCTACCAAATTGGCAAAATCAGAAAATACCTAAACCTCGAAACAACGAAACTCCTAGTAAATGCATTGATCACCTCAAAATTAGATTATTGTAACTCACTTCTCATCAATCTTCCGGCAAAATCCCTTCGACCATTAAAACTTATTCAGCACAAAGCAGCAAGAATTGTTTCCCGATCAAAACCGTTCACCAGTATTACACCTGTACTTAAAGAACTGCACTGGTTGCCCTTAGAGTATCGCATTAATTTCAAAATCTTATGTTTCACATACTGTTCCCTCTACTCTACTTAATTCCCTGAATACATATCCACACTTCTCCATCAATACCAACCAACTAGAAGCCTTCGCTCAGAGAACCAGAACCTATTAGTTGTACCAAAAGTAAAAAGTAATCTTGGTCTCCGAAGTTTCAAAGTGGCTGCTCCGAAACTATGGAATGAGCTTCCACTTGAATTGAAAAGTGCAGATAACATAAACATTTTCAAAAAGAAACTAAAAACTCACTTTTTTAATGAAGCCTTCGTGATGCCCCGTTGCGATTTTTAAACTTTTTTTCCCACGCCATTATGAATATTGTAACAGCGCACCAGAGCAGCTAATCTAGCTGGATGTTGGCGCTCTATAAATGTCCATTATTATTATTATTATTATAATAATATATTGATTGATAGCCAATCGGTTTCTAACGAGTTATTGATCCCTTAATTTGATTGATAATTGATTATACATATAGACAGTATTATATTGTCAAAGCTTCATGTTATTTTCCACGTTACAGGGACCTGTGCTTCGGTAAGATTTTTTGTTCGGACAGCGGTTTTGCTGCCTACTCGAAATCCAACTACCGGGGGTTCTTCTACGCGCATAGGACCTCGAAACGACTAGACTGTTCTTTGTCTCGAACCCTTTCCTACACCACAGACAAGGAAAACGATGCTAGAAAGTCAAGAGAAACTTTCTCGGCCAACAGCCAGTATCTTACTCACCTTCTTCCGTGGCTCGCAATCTAATCTGAACACCACTGACGTAATTGTGTAGTAACGTCATTGCAAATCTAAAATTATTTCTAAATACTTTATGCTCGAGAACAAATGAAATTAAATGGCCTTAAACGTCCTACTATTCTGCTTCGAACTGGGCTAATGAAGACAGGCATACGCCATACAGTGTGCTTTGAGGGAAATTTTGCTCTGACAGCGGCGCTACGGCCTACTCTTATACCGAATTCAAACTGTCAGGGGACCCTTTTACGCGCACGATAATGTGACAAGGGGAAACCACGCTGGTAAATCTGGATGAACTTTTATCGGCCAATGGAATGAAATGGGGTTTAACGTCCTACGCTTAAGCACCTAACCTGGGCCAATTGAAGACGGGCATACGCCAACGGTGTGCTATGAGGGAAATTTTGCCCGGGCAGCGGCGCTACGGCCTACTCTTATATCGAATTCCAACTGCCAAGGGATCTTTTACGTGCACTCCAATTTGTACACGGGACCTCGGTTTTTCGTCCCATCCGAACGACTAGGCAGCTGTCCTTGTCAGGCCCTCCTTCTGCATCACTGACAAGGGGAAATCACGCCGGAAAATCGAGATGAACTTTCTCGGCCAATGGAGGGATCGAACACGCGACATCCAGGCTAGCGAGCGACATACCCACTGATCCCCGACCGAGAACAATTCTCCAAACCCCACAAGCTTCATTAACATAATCGTTGTATCATTGAAAAATTAAATGACTCTGGAAGTAAAAACAATCAAACAATTTATTTACTCTCTAGAATACAAGCCATCACTTTTACATGTACAAGCTTTCTAAATATTAAAAAAAAATATATCAAAACTTTGTTTACAATAATTATATACAGTTTAAATGTTATACAAAAATACACAAAATATAATATTGGAAAAGCTCGGTTTATAATCAGATGAATTATGATATTAAGCATTGTAAATAAAAATTAAAATTTAAAAAAAATACCAATCCAAAAACACAATTTTATTGAAAACAGTCAGCGGTGTGTGCTTGGAAACGATAAGAGAACAGTTGCCGAAACGTCTTGCTATGTGTAAAAACCAGTGATTGTTTTCAATAACTGTGTTTTTATTGAGTTCAACCGCTAAATGGCACCCAAGGATTAAAATTAAATTATTTATCGTCACCCTAGAGCAAACAAGTCATTTTTAACACATGATAGACATGCCATTAACATTGTATTCTAAAATTTTATTTGAAGCATACTTTTTGATGAAATGAACGAATTAGGACGCCCTCTTGTTATATTTCACTTAAAGTATAACCAACTCGGCCACTGTCTACCGGATTTATTTTATAAATTTACTTAGACAGTTCTTGTTGCTTTAGCTTGACGAGAATCCAAATAAAAGCTGAATCAATGTACAGTACTGTTGAAGCGTTGGGTTGCCCGGATACTAAATTCATGTAGGACCAACTGGACCATAAGTCGAATGATGAGGGAACATGACCGTCCACTTACTTATATGAGCGAACACCTAAACAATCAGTAAGCCCCCCCCCCCGTTTTACTGCGAAACATACCTAAGCCCCCCCCCCCCTAAAAAAATGTAGAACTATTACATGCATCAAACACACATGAGATCATAAAACACTCTCGTTTATAAATTAAAATACTGAGTAGCTAGGATCTTGACTCATAATATAGAACTCGTGTGACAAAGTGCTTCATAATTTATAACGTTTACCAAACTTTCACTATATATTACAATGTAGTATAGTAAAATGTATTAGGTACGCCGAAACCCAATACTTAATACACAGCTGACCGTTACATATATTGGTTAGTCAGGTTTACTTTCAAGGGTTTAGAGCACACTGATAAGTCAAAAGGGCTGATTTTGAGAAATTGCAATTTAAACTTTTGAATCAGTACCTAAATTTCATTTATAAATATATTTTATTGATATTTTTAGACATTTTGAAATGAGCGACGGTATTGATTTATATACCAATAGAAAGAGAATTACAAGCTCTTCATTTTAAATTTTTTTTGTTATTTTTGACTTATAACAATTATGTTCTAAACCCTCGAGGCTTGGAATATGGTTCCTTCCAACCTTTTACTATTTCATGTTTATAACAAATTTCATATCATTTATTATGCTGAAGTTCTGTTATCTGTAGTTGTGCAGTTATCAGTATCTCCCGAATCAGGCTTAACGTATAAAAATGAAGTCCTATGTAGCAGAAGGAAGATATTGTTGGATGCCAGAATTCTCCACTTAACCATCTGATTGACGTTGGAAAGATACGTTAGCTTTTGTCGTTGTTTATTTTCAATCATGGATGAAAACCCTGAAATTACAACTTTATTTCAGAATCTAACTGGTGAATTAAGTGGGCTGTCTACTGGGCTGTCTACAAGTTTATAATGTAATAAATTAAGACAGAATTGCAGATATGACTATGTCTCTTATCTATATCCCGATGGTATATAATTGAGTAGTTCACTGACAGTTAGAAAGCGAGGAGCCAGGGGAGAAGAAAGGCTGGGACGAGTGTATGGACTCACCCGAGTTCAGCCGCTGCCCTGGCAGAGGGGCAGAGGGGCAGAGGAGTAGATTTAATATTATGTAGATGTGTTCGTGTAGAAGACTAGTTCCCGTAGTAGTAATAGTTCCAGTATTATGTATTGCTGTTGTATTCATGTTGAATGTATGTAACCGAAGTTGTTTTAGACACCTGACGTAAATAAATCGTTTATATTTACTAAACTGAGATCTTCTGTTAATCACTATAATAGTGTTACACTAATTAAGACTTGAAATAGGGCTCACTTCCGATGTATGTCCCCAGCAAAGGTATTATACACTATGTCGATCTTCTGTTATCTGTAAGATAGGGTTACAGATATAAGAAATTGTGCACGTAAACCAGACACAGCGTGATCCAGTCCTATGTAGCCACAGGAAATCTTGTTAGACGCCATAATTCTCCAGTTAAAACTACACATGAAGCTAGATTTCACGACGAGCATGGGCCAATGATTAGACAGCAGTAATGGTACTAATAACATGTGGATGCGATCCCGGAGGAAAACCATGGACGAAGGCGAAGTTTCCAGACGTAAATTTTCAAACGATAACAACGTGTTCTGTCCAAAAGGATGGTGTCGGCTGAGACCGAGGACGAAAATACGCTCCACGGAACAGATGATTCCACAACAACATTAAGACATAACCAAGTGACATTAACTTTGTCATGGGTTAGTCAGGAAGAGTGGCAAAATTTAATGGCATAACGAGAAGTGTAGACCGAATACATGGTATCGTCCTACAAGAAGTCTAGGACCAATGTTGTTCCAGTATAGTATAAATGTTTGACAGAGAATTGTATACCGAATAAATGGTATCGTCCTACAAGAAGTCTAGGACCAATGTTGTTCCATTATAGTATAAATATATGATCGCGTGTGTTTTCATTGTATCCTGAGTACTCTTTGTATTATCGTGTTAGATGTCTTATATCGTGTGTGCTGTTTTTATTTCGTGTGTGATATATCTTTATTAATGTGCCATCAAGTACAATGTAATGCATATGAAGCCAGTGCCCAACCTGTGGGAATTGTTTTCGTTTTTTTTTTAAAATAAATAACCTGTGGCTGGGAAACGAATGTGACAAATTGATCTATACCTGACGTTATGTAGAACTATCAAGAAGTATGTGGCTCGTGTCACGTTTTAGCCGTTAGGTGTGAGTTAGAAAGGATATTAAACTCAGACTGTGGATATTTTAATAACTCTTAAAAGTAACTATCGTAGATATTGTAGTTTGCTGTATGTGACCTTTGTAGTTTGCTGTATGTGACCTTTGTAGTTTGCTGTATGTGACCTTTGTAGTTTCGATATATAAACATAGTAACACGATACACGGTGTTCCAGAGTCAGATAATTGAAAGTGGAAACAATTGATCATTGGAAATAGTTATCACAACGTGAAGTCGAAAAAAGGCCGCGAAGAAAGAGTCACAATCCGTCCCCATAGTTTCACAGTTATTTGGTGCCGTGATCAGGATGTCGATCCTGGAGGAAATGTGCGAAGTAATTTATACATAGAACTTTGCTAGATTTGACATTATATTATATTGGACGTTTTCAACTATACACAACTTCTGCTAATGTGTTCAATATGTTATTTACGGGCAACACACGAATGACCTCTGCTCGTTTTGACAAAACGCACGATCTCATTAAATATCTTATTTATTCATATGTTATTTATAATCTACACATGTTCTATGTGTTAACACTCAGCAGAACTTCGCGGCTTTAAGGGAAAGATGCGGTGCAGTTATAGAAACTATAATCCCAATTCCAAATAAGTTAATCTGTCATGTATCATTATTCTTAATGACTGTATGCTTTATAAAGCCAGAATTAACTGACAGTAAGTCAGACTTGAATAGAGCTCCTTTCGATCTATGTCTATTCTATGTTCTCAATAAAGATCTACCAACTATGCTGATCGTCTGTTATCTGTAGTGTTACAGATATCAGAAATGGTGCACGTGAGCCAGACACAGCGTGTACAAGCCCCAGCCTCAGGAAATCTTTTAGATGCCAGAAGTTAGATTTCAAGACGATCATGGGCCACTGATTGCAGACAGCAGTAATGGTTTCGGTAAAATCCGAATGGGACCCTGGAGGAATTTCTTGGACGGAGATGAAGTTTCCAGACGCTTTTCTAAGAAACAACGAACCAGACAGGGGAATTTCAGAATGTAACAGGATATGAATCGGAACAAAGATTGCAGTTACAGTGTTTACGATTATCAAATTAGCCAAGAAAATCGAAAATGACAGAGTCAGAGCAACGTATGCTGCTCATAAGAAGATAGTGTCGGCAGAGACCGAGGACGGAAATACGTTCCATGGAACATATGATTCCACACCAGCACTACGACATAATCCAGTAACTTTAACTTTGTCATTTGTGAAGAAGGATGCCAGTAAAAACTTTAATAGTGTGATGTCAGTACCAGAATATAATGGTAACAGGAAGTGTACACGTAGAATGGTATCGTCCTACAAAAACAAAAAAAAAACCAAAACTTCTAGGACCCAGGTTGTTCCAGCCTTGTACTATAAATATATATATATAAATCGCGTGTGTTTTAAGTATATCATATGTACTGTTATTATTACATGTGTACTGTAATTATATTATGTTTGCTGTATTATATCGCGTGTGCTCTTCCTTATTCTCGTGTAATGTAATTTTATTGTGTGAAACATCAATGTATACAGATGAAGACAGTGTCTCACATGTAAGAATTGTGTTTGTTATGTCCTTTTGGTACATTACTCTTGGGTGATGAAGGAATGTGACAAAGTAATTTATACATAGAACTTTGCTAGATTTGACATTATATTATATTGGACGTTTTCAACTATACAACTTCTGCTAATGTGTTCAATATGTTATTTACGGGCAACACACGAATGACCTCTGCTCGTTTTGACAAAACGCACGATCTCATTAAATATCTTATTTATTCATATGTTATTTATAATCTACACATGTTCTATGTGTTTAACACTCAGCAGAAATTCGCGACTTTAAAGGAAAGATGCGGTGCAGTTATAGAAACTATAATCTCAATTCCAAAAAAGTTAATCTGTCATGTATCATTATTCTTAATGACTGTATGCTTTATAAAGCCAGAATTAACTGACAGTAAGTCAGACTTGAATAGAGCTCCTTCCGATCTATGTCTATTCTATGTTCTCAATAAAGATCTACCAACTATGCTGATCGTCTGTTATCTGTAGTGTTACAGAAATCCCTCGAAGAAGACGAACATTCCAGTCGTTCTAGGTAGGTACATATTTCCTACTAAACTGACAATGGAGAGACAAAACGACAAAGGAGAAGGCTTAACAAATTTTAAAGGTGAGGGATTTGCTGAATATATAGTTTTTAAAGAGAATGCTGAACTAGTAAAATAATTAAGTTAAGGAAAAGGGTCGTGTTGTTTTTAAAAGATTATAAATTATAATTGTTTGTTTTTGAACATATATTTTGTCTTTAAAAAATATTATTAATGACGTACGTATTAATTAATAGATTTATAATGCTAATACATTTTTTTGTGATTGTTTAACTGAAATTGGGTTAACAGTATCGTAATTTGGCAATTAACCCATAACCCTTTATAAAGTATTAACGGGTTTATTTCTTTAATATTTTTTGGGGGGTTTCGTCTTTATATATCTTTGCCCCAATTTTATGGGATGCCCCGATATTTAAGGAAGAAATTTTATATTGTGTTTTAAGGTAGTACCTCACATATTATGAGATGTCCCGAAATTTCAGGAACGATTTTATTTGTATTCCTCAAGAAGAATTGGGTTGTTATATACGCTCGCGCTCAGCGTAGGAGCGAATGTGATGTTAATAATTGTGATACGTTCTTTCAGAAATATCTTATCTAAGATTGGTAAAATGTGTTCAGATCATTCATTGTTCTTTATCTTGAGATAAAACAATATGGCATCCTACTTTTAATTGTCCATGTAAATAATAATGTAAATTAAGTTCACTCGATGATATGATAAACAGATGATAAAATTTGAGCACGGGTGGCAGTTGTAATACTCTTCATAGCACATGTCATAACACACCGTTCTGGCCAGTCGGTATGGAAAAGATAAGACTACCGACAACAACGATGGCGGAAAATAATGCCAATAGTGAGGCTACACTACCAAGGGAAACACTGAACCCTCGCCATTACGCAAAAATTATAAGACGACGGCATAAAAGCCGAAAAAAATGAATTTGTATCTCCATACAGTTGACCACAACGAGTCAACGACCATGTACAGAAGAAGAAAATGGATATTATTTTTACATTGTGCGTTTAACCATTTTAATAATTTATATTATGTATTCGCATGTGTTGCCATGAGAATAATTTATATGATTTCAGTGTGCGTTATATGTGCGATTCCAATTATTATGTATGAACACTTGTGACAAAGTAATTTATACATAGAACTTTGCTAGATTTGACATTATATTATATTGGACGTTTTCAACTATATACAACTTTTGCTAATGTGTTCAATATGTTATTTACGGGCAACACACGAATGACCTCTGCTCGTTTTGACAAAACGCACGATCTCATTAAATACCTTATTTATTCATATGTTATTTATAATCTACACATATGTGTTTAACACTCAGCAGAACTTCGCGACTTTAAAGGAAAGATGCGGTGCAGTTATAGAAACTATAATCTCAATTCCAAATAAGTTAATCTGTCATGTATCATTATTCTTAATGACTGTATGCTTAATAAAGCCAGAATAAACTGACAGTAAGTCAGACTTGAATAGAGCTCCTTCCGATCTATGTCTATTCCATGTTCTCAATAAAGATCTACCAACTATGCTGATCGTCTGTTATCTGTAGTGTTACAGATATCAGAAATGGTGCTCGTGATCCAGTGAACCAGAAACAACGTGAACCAGTCCTCATATGTAGCCGTAGGCCATCTTGTTAGACGCCAGAATTCTCCAGTTGATCTCCACATTGAAAAGGTACGTTAGTTTTTGTCTTTGTTAATTTTTGATTATGGCTGAACATCCTGAAGTTGCAACTTTATTTTAGAATTAAGTGGGCTGTGTACGACTTTAAAGCATCATGGCATTTCTAATTTAGTTGAGTCTTTTTCGGGGGACCCAAAAACTTTTGTACCCTGGATAAAAAGTATTGAAAAATATTCTTTTTTGGCAGAAATTGCTACAGATAAGGTTAAATATGTGGCTTATCAGTAAAGGTACAGTGAGCGATTTTTTGAATAGATATTGAACGGAACATCCGGATAGATCTTGGGAAATTGTAAAAAAGGAATTGGCCAAGGAAGGCTTGTAAAAACTTGTTCTATCAAAAGTCCACTGTATCCCATTAATGTAAGTAAATTATATGTAATCGCTTTATTTATGCAAAACACAAAATTGAGTAAAGACGTGTGTACCGTAAATGTTCAACCTACAACAATTTTGCCTTTAGCTGAATATCTAACCGATGGTTATAGGGCCGTGTCCACTCAAAATTTATAACGTTTTTCACTTGTTTGTAATCAAAAAATATATTCAACCACAACGTTATCCATTACTGCAAAGCCACCTATTGATATCCTAAAGTTAAATATGTCTTGTTCGGCATCAAACGAATATATTTCTCTATTACCAATTTATAATAGAGAAAGCACTTTTCATATCCAAAATACCTTTCAAAACATTAATACTCATTTTAATATTTCAAGTCTTGCCTTGTGGAAACCTTTATCAGTAGCATTTCCAAATCTTGAAATTCCCGAACTTCCCCCTACGCTAAAAGATGTGAAAAAAAATACCTATTAAGAAATTGATCAAAGAACTCACACCCGTTAAAGTTGTAGACAACCCATGGCCTCACGCAAATTCTGTATTATGTATTATTGGACTCCTTTTAACTATTAGTGTCGTTACTTATCTTTTGGTAAGATACTTCCAAATTCGTCAGGGGAAATTAGCCAAGAAAATCGAAAATGACAGTCAGAGCAACGTATGCTGCTCATAAGGAGATGTTGTCGGCAGAGACCGAAGACGGAAATGCGTTCCATGGAACAGATGATTCCACATCAGCACTACGACATAATCCAGTGACTTTAACTTTGTCATAAGTTTGTGAAGAAGGATGCCAGTAAAAACTTTAATAGTATGATGTCAGTACCAGAATATAATGGTAACAGGAATTGTACACTTAGAATGGTATCGTCCTACAAAAAAAACCTTCTAGGACCAAGATTGTTCCAGCCTTGTACTATAAATGTATATATATAATCGCGTGTGTTTTAAGTATATCATATGTACTGTTATTATTTCATGTGTACTGTTATTATATCATGTTTGCTGTATTATATCGCGTGTGCTCTTCCTAATTCGTGTGTAATGTAATTTTATTGTGTGAAACATGCTGATCGTCTGTTATCTGTAGTGTTACACATTTTCTTCGCGGACGATAGGTATGTTAAATAATCGCAGATGTTATTGATGGTTAACGTGCTATTGTGACACACGAAACCAGAATTGATTAAATTATCTTATGTCGGCCATTGACATCCATGTTTATCCAGATTGCACTCATTAGTCTTACCATAATATAAACTTATAGACTGCCCAATTATGTTATGTTTTGTAAAACAATCTGTACTAAACGTTTATTCTGGTATATCATGCAATATAGCTAGCTGCATAATCTCTTCTGACATCCCTTGTCTAGAAAGGATTTATAAGCAGGAATGAAAAGTAGGTACATGTACTTCAGAGGAGGCCAGGGGTGCCTGGGGGTAAGGCTACAACAAGAGAAATGTGGGTTGGTTGCAATGGGGACCGCGTTGGTCTCGATTCCAGGCCAGAGAGGAACCGGGTAACTAAGTATTATTTAAAAAGTATTGTATATGATATGTATAAACACAAATAAATATTATATGAAGTTTAAACCAGTGTTGTCATCCAGAACCGATTCTTAGTCACAAGACTATAACAATCGGGACATGAACTCATTTATGTCTCTTTGGGTGTTTTTTGTTTGGGGGGGGGGGGGTCCCAAATTTTAGCTTATGTCTTTTGAATGGTTAACTTAAACCTATTAGAATTGATGCAGTTGGTTTTTTACAATGCTGATTGACTTGGTTGTTCGGACAGTATTACACAAAATAGTAAAACTGACTTGGCCAACTAGCTTAATTACAACCATCCGAACAGCATCTTAAAGATAATTTACTTATGTGTTTGGGTGAATATTTAAACCTTAGAAGTGAAGCCCACTTGAAACAATGGGCGTCCTCGCTAAAGATAAAGGGACATAATTTCAATACGAACGGATGTGTTGATTAACAATAGTTTTTCTCGTTAATATGGAATTTGATCCCTATACGCCGAAACACGGTCATTTTACTATCGATAAGGTCACGTGGAACCGCCTTTTTCACTGGCGACGCCTGGTGGAAATTCCTTTAGGATACCCCTTCCCCAATGATCTGCCTATTTACATCAATAATATACAGCTATTTAAAAAATAATCTGTTCCTAATTTATATCATTTGAAAAACTAGGTGGTTATACCTTAAACAGATACGATAAAGAACAGTGATATAAAAAAGAGGCACCATGTTGGGGTCATCTGGTTCCCATGACTATCACCATCTTTTGTGTCAGTGAAATGAGGTACATATTCTTCACCTCGTAGAATTGATCTGAAAATAAAATATCGTGATAGAATGTTCGTAAATTTGAATATAATATGCAGTCGAATAAACTATATTGAATTTGAGTCGGATATTGAGTTGGTGTAAAACTTCTTTTTGTCTCTAAGCTATGTGACTCGCCCCTCCTTCCTGTGCAGTGGACCAATGAAATTCTAGTGTGAGGACTAGGGTCTCGATGATCCAATATCTAAACGACCTGATTAAAACCCCTTCCCTTCCTGTAAGACAGTCTATTGAGCAACTTTTCCATAAATATGAAGCGAGTATTTTGTTCAAAAGAAAAATCCAATGGTTTATTTTAAACAGTAAGTAGTAGATAGCGAGAGGGAGAGAAAAATGGGGTTGAACGTCCACTCAACACATTTAGTCATTTCGGCACTAACATGGCCGGCCAGCTAGAGGTCGATGCGCGGCACTCTAGACCACTGGGCCGTAGTAGATAGCAAACAGGTTGTTTATCGAAATTTAAAAAACTCCTAATGGCGGAAAGAGAAAGAGAAAGATATGGGGTTTAACGTCCACTCGACACAAACTAGGTCATTTCGGCCCATAATATGGTTCAATTTTATTTCAATAAATCACTATAGCAGTGGGAGGAAACCAGATGATCCGGATAAACCCCACAAGGTTGCGGTCGGTCCATCTCCTTGTCACGCCACGTTGATAAGCGAAGTTGATAATGGCTAGAGAAGTGTAGTCGAAACGTCACAGTAATAAGCAGTAATTCTATTCCATAGAATTGTGACATAATATGTAAATATCAATATTGCTGTGGGAAATATTGTGTACTTACTTGTATCCTAAAATAGTTTGTATAATTCCATCAGCTATTGTTTCATTCTTGTTAAAATAGTGTCTGGTATTCATAGATACTTGTATAATAGCATTATCTCGTAACCTCAATCTGGCATGTTGTCTTGTCAACGTATAAAACTACAAAAACAACATAATACATAATTAACAGTGAAACCATCGTACTATGAAACAGGAAAAATCTGATTAAAACGCAGATCATATTTCGTTTCGTTTTTACAGTTCAAAATTTAGTTTTATTTGTTTTTACTACACTTGGATCTGGTATGAGGGATTAGTCAATGAAACGGTCTGATACGGCGAGCCTTATGCAAGTTTTTTGTACGGAGCTGTGGGTATCTACTAGAAACAGCAATACTGATTAGTTAATCAATTGTCTGACGTCATAGGGTCAAAATCCGCTCGTTCGACCTCTGACGTGACCTATCGCAACAACCGGTAAGATCTTCATGTACTGTAGGCCATCAAATGTCTCAAAATATGAAACGAAATATAGATCTGTATTTTAATCAGATTGGAACAGGAACTGAGTATGACGTCATCGCAACCATCTTGAGATTGCGACGTGATATCTACAATTGACGTGGTTTCGATCCCCCACTTACACCTGACAATGAGTAGAGTCGCCTGTCCAGCCTCGTGGGTTTTCTCCGGGTCCTCCGGTTTCCTACCACTTCTAAAGACCCCTACGAGCAGGCGTAAATGTCAAAGAACAGCGAGTGTTCGAACGTGCACATACCAAACATGAAGTACAAGACCATTAAAAGCTCATCATTGCTCATTGCTCGTTATCCACGCACTGATATCTTCATTACCCAACTCCTGAGTTCTTTTTGGGTTTTTTTATACTATATTTTTGTTTTAGTGTAATTGCAACCAAATGTGAGGCCTTACTCGTGTTTTTATGCCTTGATATTTGCTGCTGATGTCTTAATTACCGAACTGAAAAAGTTATTTCTGAGATAAGCTGTACAGACATAGTGATGTTATATCTTTTTTTTTTCCAGTGACTGACTCTTGATTGTAGGTAACAGAAAGCAGGTCAATATAAGTAATAATCTATGTTACAACTTATAGTATGGTATACCTACGTGTACTACAATTCATAGTTTTCAAAATCTTATCTTGGGTTTAACTGAATATAATTGTACGCGCCATGTTATATGCACTTGTTATATGTGGAAATACTTGTTATCTAATGTTGAATTTGGATGGGAAATTTATCAGCAAGTGATAGGTGTTCCCGGGGGCACCAACTGTTCACCTTTGCTTGCTGATTTGTTTCTCTATTCCTACGAAGCCGAGTACATGCAGGCACTCGTAAAATCCAATAAACGATTAGTTAGACATTTTAATTTCACTTATCGATATATCGATGATGTTCTATCACTGAATAATTCAAAATTCAGTGATTATATTGAATTCATATATATCCTGATGAGCTTGAACCTTAAAAACACTACTGACAGTGACAATTACGCTTCCTACTTGGATCTGCGTCACGATTTTGACAATTGCCATAAACTAAGTGTTAAACTGTACGATAAACGTGATGACTTTGACTTTTCGATTGTTTACTTTCCATTTATTAGTAGTAACATTCCAATATCACCAGCTCATGGAGTGTTTGTGTCTCAGCTAAATCGTTACGCGAGAGCTTGTTCATTCTATTCTGATTTTTTACGTAGGTCGAGGCATTTGTCATCTAAGCTTCAACTACAGGGATAGTTGCGAACTAAACTTATTAAAACCTTTAAAAAGTTTTTTGACTTGATTGGTAAATATAACATGTTTCTCTCGACTATTATTCTAGACATATTTAATTGACGGGTATACTATATCCTTGATAATACATGTCTACTACATCGTTAACACTGTTCATCACGTGCATACCGATAGTTCATTTGCCAATCACGCTATTTTACCGATATTTCGTCTAATAGATTGGATGCAGCTATAGCGGGTGTGGCATGCCAACAGGGTAAGCTTACTCTTCCGGACACCTGTTACCACTGTTTATCGTGTATTTTGTATACGGTGAACAATCCATATCCCAGTTAACATGGATCGTTAGATTTACGTTACTTTTACGTCATTATGGTTAGATTTAGGTTAGCGTCCAATAATGGTAAAATTGTATGGTTAAATTTACGTTACTTTTACGTCAGAATGGTTATGGTTACTTTTACGTCAGAAAATGACGTAAATCTAACGTAAATTTTATGACGGTTATATAACCATTTTTTTTCGCTTCAATACTTCTGGATTAAATAACCATACCAGTGTGTGCACATTATAACAATTGATAAATAGTAGGAATTCAGTCATAATAATTAAATATGTATTATTGGTGATAATTCTAACGTTAATCTAACGTAAATTTTACGTCAGGTTTCTAACCGTTAGTTTATGGTTAGTTTTTTAACGTAAATCTAACGTTAGTTTTCTAACGTAAATCTAACGTTAGTTTTCTAACGTAAATCTAACGTTAGTTTTCTAACGTAAATCTAACGTTAGTTTCCTAACGTAAATATAACGTTAGTTTTCTTACGTAAATATAACGTTAGTTTTCTAACGTAAATATAACATTAGTAAATATAACGTAAAACAAGATGATCCATGGTGATAATTCTAAAGTTAATCTAACGTAAATTTTATGTCTGGTTTCTAACCGTTAGTTTATGGTTAGTTTTCTAACGTAAATCTAACGTTAGTTTTCTAACGTAAATCTAACGTTAGTTTTCTAACGTAAATCTAACGTTAGTTTTCTAACGTAAATCTAACGTTAGTTTTCTAACGTAAATCTAACGTTAGTTTTCTAACGTAAATCTAGCGTTAGTTTTCTAACGTAAATATAACATTAGTAAATATAACGTAAAACAAGATGATCCATTCAGATTTGCAGTCTGCAGATTAGAAGCACAAAAATTGGACATGGCCCACTTCTTTGTGGGATTGGACATAGACCAATATAAATAGGTACAACCTGGGTGGACCATGTCGAAATGGAACAAAATCTGTTAATACAGACAAGATTTTAACAAAAAAGTGTGTGTGCCCGTTCAAGGGGTGCGAATCATGCATCAAAAATCAATAGATGCTTAAGCAATAAGTTTACCAAGTTCCGAGACAATCAATTCAGACGCTAAACCTGGAGTTCGGATGTTTGATCCCTGCATTGTCCGAGAAAGTTCAAGTTGATTTTCCGGCGTGGTTTCCTTTGTCAGTGATGCAGACGGAGGGCCTGACAAGGACAGCTGCCTAGTCGTTCGGATGGGATGAAAAACCGATGTCCTGTGTACACATTGGCGTGCATGTAAAAGATCCCTTGGCAGTTGGAATTTAGTTGCTGCCCGGGCAAAAATTTCCCTTATACCACACTGTATGGTGTATGCCCGTCTTCAATTAGCCCGGGTTAGGTGCAGAAGAGAGGGGCACAGACACACAAAGAAGAAATAGGTTTGTAGACATCAAATTGGGTGTGGCTGCAGGAAAGATTTTGTGTGTCCTTTGTAATGAAGTGACTCAATGAACAAGCCTAAACATAACCCACAGGAGAATACTATTGTTGTAGGCTGGAATAATCAGACGCCAATTCAATTTGGACTTTTCGCATACATGTATTTCGCCAAACATAACTGATTAGAAGTTACTGTAAAAACGTAAATGATTGAATGTAATTCAGTTTATACATTCAAGTTATATTTTTACATGCCTTGCTACCCATTTGTATGCATTTCCAAGTGCCCAAGAATAGAGATTTAGCTCCTTTAAGAATCGCGGTCTGTAGGTGACACACAAAGAGAAAAATGAATAAATAAATGACCTATTCTCATTTCGAATTCCAACTCTCAAGGGTTCTTTTACGTGTACATGCAATGTGAGCACAAGATATTGTTTTTTTGTCCTATTCGAATGACTAGACACTGGTTTTGCCAGATCCTACACCACTAACAAGGGGAACTTTCTCGACCAACACCGAGATTGAACCCCTCATTTGCTAGCCATTTTGTTACTAAGACATCAAAACAAAATGGCTAGCAAACGAGGGGTTCAATCTCGGTGTTGGTCGAGAAAGTTCCCCTTGTTAGTGGTGTAGGATCTGGCAAAACCAGCTCCTTCAGAAAATGAGGTTAAATCCGAAACCGTACATAGTTGTTCGGATTGTATACCTATTGGCGTGCATGTAAAACATTCCTTTTGCCTGTAAGAACAGTCACTGTCGAGGCAATATTCCTGTCAAATGAACATCTTCATTAGCTAAGTCAGAACAGCATGCATTCGGATGGGATGAATAACCGATGTCCTGTGTACACATTGGCGTGCACGTAAAAGATCCCTTGGCAGTTGGAATTCAGTTGCTGCCCGGGCAAAAATTTCCCTCATAGCACACTGTATGACTGTCTTCAATTAGTCCAGCTCGGTTTGGTGCAGAAGTAAGGTGCACAGACATACAAAGAAGAAATGGGTTTATAGACACACATCAAAATGAGTGTGGCTGCAGGAAAGATTTTGTGAGTCCTTTGTAATGAAGCAACTCAATGAACCAGGCTAAACATAACCCACAGGAGAATCAGACGTCAATTCAGACTTATCGCATATTTCACAGAACATAACCGATTAGAGAAAGAGAGAAATGGGGTTTAGCACCCACTCAACACAACTAGGTCATTTTGGGACTAACCTGTTTTTTTAAAGTTTTATTTCAAAAATTTGCTTGCATGTAGGGGTCTTTAACAGTGGGAGGAAACCGGAGTGCCGGGAGGAAACCCACGGGGTTGATAAGGCGCACCTATCTCCATGCCACATATGCTAACTCCATGACTCGAAACCACAGCAGCAAGCCAGAGGAGGCAGGCCAGCTAGAGATCGAAGCTTGGCACTCTAGACCACTAGGCCATCCCAACCCCCCTAACCGATTAGAAATTTATATACATTCATGTTATATTTTTACATGCCTTGCTACCCATTTTTATTCATTTCCAAGTGCCCAAGAATAGAGATTTAGCTCCTTTAAGAATTGCGGTCTGTAGGTGACACACAAAGAGTAAAATGAATAAATGAATGACCTATTCTCATTTCCAATTCCAACAGTCAAGGGTTCTTGTACGTGTACAACTGTGTGAGGACAAGATATTGTTTTTTTGTCCTATTCAAATGACTAGACACTGGTTTTGCCAGATCCTACACCACTAACAAGGGGAACTTTCTCGACCAACACCGAGATTAAACCCCTCATCAGCTAGCCATTTTCTTACTAAGTCACCACAGCTCCTTCAGAAAATGAGGTTAAATCCAAAACCATACATAGTCGTTCGGATTGTGTACCTATTGGTGTGCATGTAAAACATTCCTTTTGCATACGTACAGTCACTGTCCATGCAATATTCCTGTCAAATGAACATCTTCACTAGCTAAGTAAGAACAGAACGGTAGGACATTAAACCCCCATTTAATTTTGTACATGACATGGAACACAAATTCACCTGTCCAACCTCATGGGTTTTCTCTAATGCTGTGGCTTTTTTACGACAAGGCGTAAGAATTTAACATATGAAAAGAAATTTGGACTGGACTGCAACATTTCTGCATGCCCAAAAAACTACACACAAGACCAACTCTAAGATTTTAAAAATTTTAAATTTTATCCATCAGTCAATTTTGTAATTTGGATTCGCAGCATGTCATCAGAACTGCAGGATTACATGTCATTTCGGACTCAAAAATATATGGCCTCGACGATTCAGGCTTGGGGAAGTAAAGCTTAATTTAGACTCAGGAATAAGTTGTAAAAAAAAGGTAGAACACAATTACCGTCAAATCAATTTATAATAAGCCAAAAAAGATTTTAAAAAATAACAAGTCAAATCAGAGTCCGAATTGTTGTCAAGTGATTAAGTAAGTCCGAACTGTCGTACTGAGACTGAAAGGTTACCGAGTCCGAAAGGTTGTCTGTATCGAGTCCGAACGTCGTGCTTCCAACTGCGGGTCATCTGCATGATTTTCTTTCGCTGCTAAAAATCACTACGCTAAACTGAATTATTAAAAAAAAATTGAACCATAACTATAAGACCCACCCCACGTTTAATTGTGGCAAGTGGACTTTAAACCCAATTTCTCTCTCTTTCAATTTTTATTCCAATTCATTGATGATAGAAACAAAGAATGATGCAAGACTGGCTCCAGACATAAAATTTAAGGTATAAATTATAGAGACTGTGCTCCTTTAAGTGTGGCATTTCAAACCAATTTAAATTCGTTCAAAATTTATAGAAATTTAGATATTATTTAATTGTGTGTGTACAATTTATAGCAGAATCTATCACACGTTTGAATGTGTTGAACAACTATATGTTGTAGTTTGACCTACATAAATTCAAGTCTGGGAAAGTAAAATTTAAAGCAATTCCCATAACTTAATGCTAGCCTAGAGACCTATATATTCGTAATGGATATATTATTTAAAAATCGGGATTATTTAATTTGATACAATTGAATAAAATGATGCCTGTAGTCGATCTATTTCAACAAAAACTATCTGCATCATGATCCGAATAGGGCTTTTTACGTACATGTATGTATAATATGTGCATGCTTAAAAGGGGCCTCTGAAATCAAATAATAGTTTCTTCAATTTTACTAGTTATAGTCCTAAAATATTACGTAGTTAAAGCCTAGGCCTACATTGAAGCCCGTATAAACTATAAAGTTGATAGTCTCATAGACTCCGTGTTCATAAATGTACGTATATATTGCGCCATCATCATGGCTAGGGGGTCAAGGTCACGGGAGACAAATTACAGTCTATATCGATAAATTATTAAATGTTATTTGTATTAACGGATTTCAATGTTAGGTGGACTAAGTTTGTACACATTGATTACTAAGGTATTCTAATTCAGATTATTTTACGTACACAAATTCGCAATTTTTCACAACCCGGAAACCAGGTATGCTGGGAAGGGTAATTCAACAAGATGGCGCCTTTTGTGGATATTAGAAATGTACAATTTACAGCTATTTGGATTACACACGAGAGAGTACGATAGATTATACGAGTTAAATTGAAAAAATTGTGTTTGAAAGTAAGTTCCTTTTTATATCTCCGACTGCTGATATACATGTATACTGAGTCTACTAAGACTACAAATTCAGCGATTCGAAAGTACATCCACACAGATAGTACTAGTAGTAGTGAGATACGTGATAGTTCATAATCATAGTACGTCTGTTGTAAAACTATTTCTTTGTCCTTATTATCTATTTTTTCAACGCAATTGTTATTTATTATTCGAAAGGAATCATTTGTCACAACATGTGACACAAAATCGTAACGATTCAGTACTAATTTGATGTAGAATTTTGTGATTCATAAACAGAATATTTCGTTTGTATTTTTGCGCCATTTATTATGTAGAATGCACGATTTACCAAAACGGTAAAATCAACTGACTTCTGTAAGATAATAGACTAATACTATCAATAAATAAGATAAAAAAACCAATACGTTCTTTTGTGAAAATCCATAGTTATTTTGTAGCCCCCTACACATTGGTGTAGTTAATATGTTAAAACTAATTTCATTTTTATTATAATTTTGGAATATTAAAGTTGCTTTTTTTTTTACAGATGCTACATTTGAGCACCATTGAGGAAGTTATAAACAGGTTTATAAGGGCTTTGTACATGGAAGCTAGAATTGTCAACGATATCACCCTAGAGTGAAGTGGACGTTAACTCCATAGAAGAAGAGGGAAATTAGACGACTACTTACAAATGTATCATATGATGTACACAATTATACTTATCACATACCGACTTGGGATTGAAACCATGTCACTGAACTCATTGACAGGCCTCATGATCGAAAGAACATTTATCAGATGTGCTGTCCATGATTTTATTAAATTATCCAAGCGCTTTGAAATTTAATAATTAAAAATTATCCACTCAAAAAACTGCACTGTAAAAATTTAGTCTCATTATGGATGTTACTCAGTCCTTTCGGCGTCCTTTGTACATGGAAACCCTGCTACTCCCGCCTGTCCATCAACATCGGTTATACGTTACAATAGCGGCCCATGATTTTGAGATACCGAACTAAAACTCAGCAGTTGAGTATTGACCCGTTCTTGGTCCCGATGATAGCTAAAACTTGATTATATTCTTCCCGTAACCTTACTCTATAATATGTACTTTAACACTCCATATACATGTATATTGATAGTTATAATATGTTATGTTTATGTCATTTTTATACGCCCACATTTTCATGTGGACGTATCATGTCGTCACCCCTGTCCGTCTGGACGACCGTCCGTCCACAATTGTTTGTGGACTCTCTACAGGTCACAATTCTTGTCCGATTTTGACGAAACTTGAAATATAGGTTTATCCCCAAAAGATCTCGGCTGCTTTCGATATTGGCATGTATCGGATCAAAACTTCATGGGTTATGGCCCCTGATTGTATGAAAAATCACGTTTTTAGCTTGTGGACCCTATAGAGGTCACAATTTTGAACATGCATGTTTATAACCCAAAGATCTTGGTTCCTTTCGATATTTGCGCCTATCGGAATGTAATTTCATGAATTATGGCCCCTGATTGTCCGAAAAATCACCTATTTTAGCTTTTGGTCCTATGGAGGTCACAATTATTATCCGATTTGAAAAACCGTTCGATTATATCACCGTTACACCCTAAGGAAGGTTGAGTTCGAATTTCGGAAAAATCGGACCAAAATTACCATTCAAAATGGCCACTGTTCGTACGCGAATACTGTTAAAAAATGGTATATCAACGTTGTGGACCCTGTAGAGGTCACAATTTTAATTCAATTTTGATGAAACTGGAAATGCATGGTTATAACCCATACATCTTGGTTCCTTTCAATATTTGCGCATATCAGATCGAAACTTCCTGAATTATGGCCCCTGATTATACGCAAAATCGCCTTTGTTTAGCTTGTGGTCCCTCTTGAGGTCACAATTATTATCTGATTTAAAAATCGTTTGATTATATCATCGTTACACCCTAAAGAAGGTTGAGTTCGAATTTCGGAAAAATCAGACTAACATTACCATACAAAATGGCCGCTGTTCGTACGCGAATACTGTTAAAAAATGGTATATCAATGTTGTGGACCCTGTAGAGGTCACAATTTTAATTTGATTTTAATGAAACTTGAAATGCATGGATATAACCCAAAGATCTTGGTTCCTTTCGATATTTGCGCGTATCGGATTGTAACTTCCTGAATAATGGCCCCTGATTATACGCAAAATCGCCTTTGTTTAGCTTGTGGTTCCTCTAGAGGTCACAATTATTATCCGATTTAAAAAGTCGTTTGATTATATCACCGTTACACCCTAAGGAAGGTTGAGTTCGAATTGCGGAAAAATCGGACCAAAATTTCCATACAAAATGGCCCCGTTCGTATGCGAATACTGTTGAAAAATGGTATATCAAGGTCGTCAACCCTGTAGAGGTCACAATTTTAATTCGATTTTGACGAAACTTGAAATGCATGGATATTACCCAAAGATCTTGGTTCCTTTCAATATTTGTGCATATCGGATCGTAACTTTCTGAATTATGGCCCCTAATTATAAGCAAAAACACCTTCGTTTAGCTTGTGGTCCCTCTGGAGGTCACAATTATTATCTGATTTAAAAAATAGTTTGATTATATCACCGTTACAAGCTAAGGAAGGTTGAGTTTAAATTTCGGGAAAATAGGACTAAAATTACCATACAAAATGGCTGCTATTTGTACGCGAATACTGTTAAAAAATAGTATATATCAAGGTTGTGGACCTTGTAGAGGTCACAATTTTAATTTCGATTTTGATGTAACTCAAATTGCGTGTTTATAACGTCAAGATCTTGATACTTTTCGATATTAGTGCATATCAAATTGTAACTTAATGAATTATGGCCTTTGATTGTAGGAAAAATCACTTTCGGTTTTGCTTGTTCTCTATCCATCTCTCGAAAATGTGGCCGTATCCTGCCTGGCAGTGCCAGCTTACTATCTTTGTATCTTGCTTTTGGGAGGCCTATTTATATAAGCCTTTGGCTCGTTTCGGTATCACTCCATGTCCCCCCCCCCCACTTTGGTGTTCCTCACTACCGATGGATGAAACATTGTTTAAGCATCTATCATAGTAATGATGTTTGTGATAAAATAATATTTGGAACATGTACAACCAGTTCTATCACATTGTGTGATAATGACTGGAACGAATATTGTCCTTTAATGTTATAAAAAAAATATGTTCACCATGTCTATAGTGTTCGATCCCTGCGTTGGCAGAGAAAGTTCGTCCACATTTTCTGGCGTGGTTTCCTTCTTGTCAGTGATGTCGGATGGGATGAAAACCCAAGGTCCTAGGTACACATTGACGTGCATGTAAAAGATCCCTTCGCAGTTGGGATTTGTAGGCCGTAGTGATGCTGTCTGAGCAAAATTTCCCGCACACACTGTACGGCGTATGCCTGTCTTCATTAGCCCAAGATGTTAAACCCCATTTCATTTCATTTTCATCTGCACAGTGCTTGTATTCTTGTTATATATGTTGACTAATCTATTTTCATAAACTAAAAGAAAATAAATCTTACTTTTTAATAGTGCTATATAGACTATTTGTTGTAACCATTTTTTTCAATTATCACCATTTCATGTATATGTATGAGTACTGTTATATTATATCTATTTTCTAAATAAAATTTCGATAGTTTATTAACTTGTATTTGTTGTAATTGAGTTTGAAAAAGGAATACCCAAATTTTTAGCATTTGTGGGTTACATCATAAGGGTGGCATTGAGTCAACTAGCATGGTTCCAGTTCCCTAGTTCTACCTGACAAGGAGTAGGGTCGTCTGTCAAATGTCATGTGTTTTTTTCCCAGGTCCTCTAATTAAAATTGAACCATGTGTTAAGTGCCGAAGTTTGTTGAGTGGGAAGGGATTTGAAAACACTATTGAGTGTATATCTTTTAGTTATTGGATTACTGTATAACATTTAAATTGTTATGTTTCCATCACAATGGTTATGTTATTACGTTATTTTTACATTACATTTACGTCATTTTCTGATGTAAATCTAACGTAAAGTTTACGTCATTTTCTGACGTAAATCTAACGTAAGTGACGTAAACTTTACGCAAAATTTACGTTAGATTTACGTCAGAAAATGACGTAAACTTTACGTTAGATTTACGTCAGAAAATGACGTAAATGTAACGTAAAAATGATGTAAACTGTACGTTAGTTTAACGTCATTTCCTGACGTAAACTTATCGTTAAAATAACGAGCAAAATGATGGTAAACTGACTGACCATTTTTACGTAAATCTAACGTAAAGTTAACGTCATTTTCTGACGTAAATCTAACGTAAGTGACGTAAACTTTACGCAAAATTTACGTTAGATTTACGTCAGAAAATGACGTAAACTTTACGTTAGATTTACGTCAGAAAATGACGTAAACTTTACGTAAAAATGACGTAAACTTTACGTTAGTTTTACGTCATTTCATGACGTAAACTGTACGTTAAAATAACGAGCAAAATGATGGTAAACTGACTGACCATTTTTACGTAAAGTTTACGTAAAGTTTACGTCACTTCGTTTACTGGGATGCTGATTACACTATTTTGCCAGATTAAACTATTTTGCCTCTACCGTTTTCTAGGACATCGAATTTTGTCTAATGGTTTGGATTGCTCTTACTTGGTTTTATTTTATAACTGTACTGATTACTAACTTTTACCACCGAGTCTGTCCTTCCAGTCAATCGAAATACTAGTTATTCCATTATATTGAAGTAATACCGTCTAATACCATCTAGTTTGGCCCCCAGTCAATCGAAATACTAGTTATTTTACTATTTTGAGTAATACCGTCTAATACCATCTAGTTTGGCCCCAGTCAATCGAAATACTAGTTATTCCATTATATTATAGGAATACCGTCTTATACCATCTAGTTTGGCCCCCAGTCAATCGAAATACTAGTTATTTTACTATTTTGAGTAATACCGTCTAATACCATCTAGTTTGGCCCCAGTCAATCGAAATACTAGTTATTCCATTATATTATAGGAATACCGTCTTATACCATCTAGTCTGGCCCCCAGTCAACCGAAATACTAGTTATTCCAGTCTTCTCTCCAAGGAACCTAGTCAAAATTAAGGGGGCGGGGTAGGGATTCATTTTAAGTTAATTCTACAAATTGTATACTTACTATATTATCATTTCTAGCATAGAGAATTAAAATAGTTTCATTACAGGTACCAACTAGATTCCATCTCTGTGATAAAAGATAGGCGAATAACTGGGCCTCTTTTAATTTAGCCTCTGGTTCATCTCCTGTCGTACTGAAATTAATTAAACAAAATTGAATAAGTAGGTTCTGGGTGCTTAGTCGTCGGATTGGACGAAAACCGAGTTACCGTTCACATGTTGCAAAAAAGGTAAAAGATACCTTGACAGTTGGAATTCGATATAAGAGTAGGCCGTTGTGCAAAACTTTTCCTAATAGCACCCTGTAGAAAAGTGTTTTTCAGACTTGGATTAATACGAGATAATCTCATCTTCTTCTTGTTTTTGTTTTGAAAAACACTTGTGGGATAGTGTCTGTATTTTAATTTGTTTAATGGTCTCGAGCTAAAGACAATAATATATTACTTAATGTTTCGCTCTCGACCATTTAGTATCATAAAGCCTGTCATTGTGTCAACTGGCGTGGTTACGAATCCCCGGTTGTAGTTGACAAGGAATAGGGGGGCCTGTCCAACATCGTGGGATTTCTCCGAAATGACCTAGTTTGTGTCGAGAGAACGTTAAACCCCATTTATCCCTCTCTTTCTCTCTCTTTCTCTTAACATAACAAACAAACTATTAACGGAACAATCTATTTAAAGTTTCGTGTTACAAGAGAAATTAGCTGAATCATCACTATACTACTTACTAATACGTGTAAGGAACCCGACATAAAGTAGAATATAGGAAAACTAAGCTACCTACAGTGTAATTTGTTTTCATAGATAGACCTCTCTTAGCAGTATACGTACAATAACGGCCCAAGTCGCAAAATTGTCACTAATTGTTTCTCCGGTTGAGGATAAAGAATCTACGTTTTTATCCTAAATATTTCAAAATATAGTATAGTCACTAATGCTTACACCTATGCCACACATTGGCCACGATTTATCGACCCCCCCTCCCCCTCGATTCGCCCGTTTTGAGAACCGGGGAGATTCTGGGTAATCGTAAACAATTTACTACATCAGAGGTAAACCCAGAACCACGATGGAGCATCCAGAGACTCCAATTAGTTAAACGATTCTTGTTATCGTGAATACATTAACGGTGGGGTGAGCATTGTGGTAGAGAAAGATATTATGATAGGGCTATCACAGACCCAAGGAGAAGGGGGTGTAGCCGGCACAACGATCCGGGCAGATCATGGATCCCTGCAGTGAATCTATAGATTCCATTGTACACGACAAGGAAAACCTCGTGGGTTTTCTATGGGTCTTCCGATTGCCTCTCAGCGAACCACTGAGTCCCGAAAATGACCTAGTTTGGGACGAGTGAACGTTAAACCCTATTTCTCTCTCGCTTCTCCCTCTATAGATATGCAATTATTTTTCTTACGTCGGCGTGGCCAGTATTCGTTGCACTTAACCTCCCGTCCAATTCCGGATACCCTACTTTGGCAGTGTGTGTTAGGGGACGGGCGGGGCAATTTTTTGTCTTTTCGGAAAATAAATATTCTCTTGGCGAAACTGGGTTATCGTATTCATGATCTTATGTTATCCATTAATCCTGTATCTCCTATCGTTATTGTCATGGCAACGGGTCATGCAATGGCGAAGAAACGCGCCGAAAGGAACATGTTTGACTATGTATGTTATACACGTGCATCTGTATATATATATGTATGAGATATAAATAGGTAGATGTAAGACGATAAAGATGATAAACAATACCACCTGTGTAGATGTGAAGACCGGGTTCGCCATGTCGACAAATTAATACACGCGAAAATGCATAATTTCTGCACTATGTGCATGGAATTTACTTTAGAAGTTTAAAAACTAACATTAATAAATTAAAGATCAAAGGAACGCACCGGTTTCTACATGTCTATATTTAATGGCAAATGCATAATTCCTGCGTTATGTGGAATTTACTTTAGCAGTTTAAAAATTAACATTAATAAAGAAAAGATCAAAGGAACGTGCCGGTTCTTTCAGTCTCAACAATTTTACATCATTTGAGTGTCTATATTTTCATAACAGCCATGGCATGTAATATAAAAAAATATTTTTTGACTTAATCAATGTAGAACTTATAGTTTGAATGTCAGAAATTACCTGAATATTAAAATTTTAAAACATTTCTGTAGATTTCTGTTTGATCTATAGCCGAAATATTCTCGTTCAAAGTAAAGCCGACCGCGCACAGCCCATACACCTACTTTTTTTGTCGGGCGTCATCTTCGATATTCAGTGCCGTAAAAACTCGATGAACTTTTTCGGCCAACACCGAAGTCGAGCACGGGACCCCCAGGTTAGCAAACAACCAACGTCATACTCCCAGTCTTCAACGTACGGAGGGTATGGGTCAGTTGTCAATATTTGGTGAAATTTACTGGATAGAGACTACTTTATATTGTGTTTCGAAATTACATGTTTGTCATGTGTCTCTCTAAATGACAATTTCTAGTTAATTTAAAGTGTCATTTAAACCAGATTCTATTCTATGACACGGTCATAATACAGGATGAAATAAAATGGCGTTTGGAATGAAATGCAATTGGGTTTAACGTCCTACATTCGGCAAACCACGACATATTCCGGTACTATCCGTAAACTACATCTAGACTCGGATGTATGATAGTAATTGATATGTACCTACGACCATACATTTGCGATGCGGCTAGTCAACTACCGATTTACTTCAACAGGAAAACGTGCCGCTTTCACAAAATAGTCCCAAAATGGCGTCTTTTTTAGATATAATCTCCATGGGGGCAGCCATTGTTCATCCGGGTTCTTTAAAATAGTTTCAAAATGGCGGACTTCATCATACAGCCGAGTCTAGATGTAGGGCACCGGAATCTGTCGAGGTTTGCCGAATGTAACGTCCTTCTGTTATGCTCTGAACTGGGCTAATAAAGACGGACAAACGTCATACAGAGTGCTATGGGGGAAATTGTGCCTACTCTAAAATCGAATTTCAACTGTTAAGGGATCTTTTAAGGGATCGTTAAAATCAGGCTATAATACAAGTTAAAAATAAACAACGTTTAACGTCCTATTCCTCTGCAACGACTGGGGTAATAAAGACAGGAGGCCATGATATACTACATGTTTTTAAGTGTAACTTTTTTTCTAGACTGTTTTTGTTATACCTACTACACTGTCTTTACACCAGTTATCTCATATTAGTTAGCCAGGAAAAAAATAAGTCTTATCTTCTATAAAAATATATGGGAAACAGAATTGTTTTAGTTGGCAACATAACAACAGATCAATCGCCTTGTCTGAGAAGACTATCTCAATCTGTTACGTGTTTCATTAACCGTGCGAAACAGAACAAAAAAACAATCTAACATAGGTTTATTTATTCTTTAAAACGAGCAAATGTTTTACCTCTTTTTCAATCTAACATGGGTTCATTTATTCTTTAAAACGAACAAATGTTTTACCTGTTATCATATAAGAAATGATTTTATTTTGCTTCATAAGGGGATTTAAAGGAGCTAAATCGCTAACATTTGGGTCCTAGAAATTGTCAAAAGTTGGTCGCAACGCATATGATACTGTAATATGAATGTATATAAACTGATTTACATTCAATGGTTTCCGTTTTTTCCGCAATTTCAAATCAGTTATTTTCGGCGAAATAAGCCATGCAGTCTCAATCTAGTGCAAATGTCTATAGCGTCTGGTTATTCCAGTTAACATACGTCGAATGGTATGGTGCAATATGTCTAGCCTTGCTCCTCAAGTCTCTTATTAAAACTGGGGCTGAAACGCATTATGGTACACGATTCGTGTACCAATGTTAAAGAAATTATTTTATCTAAAATATCGGATATCAGAAGCTCATCTTTTCCAGGTAAGTTTACGTCATCAATGTTGATTTAAATTGGCCAATAATTCGTGTTTTCGATGTTAAAGATTTTGGAGGATTTCGAGTTACGGACTTAGGCCCTTTAAATCACCTTGCAACTACAACATTGGGGACGAATGTAAGTTCAAACTCATATGAATAAATCCTTTTAAACCGATCGAATCTTAACACAGAGTTTTTCTATACAATTGATATTTTAAATTTGGAATGGATTTTACCCTGAAAAATTATATATTCTCCCGAAAAATACACGGTCGGGATGACGAATTTCAATTATTTCAACTAAACATCTTAGAAATAGTTAAATCATATCGTCGATGTACATTGAGCCAAGGTATACTTATCCGCCAACACCCGATATAAACTTGTTTTTGTTTAGAAGTTCATCGCGATTTTCCGGCGTGTCTTCACCGTGTCAGTGGAGGGTCTGACAAAGACAACTATCTAGTCGTTCGGGACGAAAAATCGAGGTGCCGTGTACTCATTGGCGTGTACGTTAAGTTAAAGATCCCTTGGCAGTTGGAATTCGGTATAAGAGTAGTCAACGGAAAGGTGTTTAGTCGTGCGTGAATTCGACGTCTCGTGTATACCACTGACAGGAATCGAAACCACACCACTTGATTAGCGGTTAGGATTCAAGCTTCCATGCGTCACTTGGATTTTCGCTACAGACATGACATTTCTCACGGCTTAAACCACGCTTAAATGTACTCAGTTTGATTATTTAACATTTAATAAAGATAAAACAAAATAAAAATACCAACGCTAGATAATCTTCCCGATTGAATTCAATCATGTTTCTGTTCTACCAATAAAAGATGTCTTACAGCGCTAGATGACGCATCGGGTCTGTAAATGTTGTTATGATGGTAGAAATTGAAAGCTATACTTATATTCTTACTTTAATATTTTCTGCATTTGTGGTAGTATGGCAACTCTGATGATGTAGCCTCGTTTAGCTTGAACACAATCATAACACATACATCTAGTATCATTCCTTACATCATCTATTACTCTATCAATCTCATCAGCTGAAGATAGAACAAACACATCAATTATAATATAAACACTTCTATATAGATATCTATCGTCTTAAAAACAATAGACTTGGTAATGCGAGATACAGCACAGCACATGTACATTTTAAGTAGTTTGAGTGATAATTATGGCGCCAACAATTGTAATACAATGTCAGTCACTTGATCGCCGAAAATTGCCGAAATATGTTTTGCTAATCCAAATTTAATTCGGTTTGCGTCTAGGAAATTTAAAAGTGATCTATTGTTATATTTAAATTAACACATGGATATACTTGTACTTGTACACATACTGGCAAATAAAATTCAGAAGTAGTATATCAATATCAGGCCCGTCGGAAGCGGGGGGGGGGGGCGCTGCAACCCCCCAATAATCTGCTCGTATATATCCCTTGAACCCGTTTACGGGATCTATCCCGTTCACGAGCAATGAGCAGCCCCCCCCCCCCCAATATCAATATCGTTCCGACGGGCCTGGTATATCCATTTAATTGTGTTCATTTTAGTGAAATCTATTTCTATATGTCTTATAAGGATTTGCTGAAGCGTAGGACGTTAAACCCCATTTCATTCATTCTAATAAGGATTATTGTTGAATTAGTTCTCAAATTGTGGGCTGCACATACCAGTATAAAATTTGAACCACAGCCCGACGGACGGACAGGGTTGACGACACGCAATCACATTGTAATTGTTTCTGTCATGATATCTACACATTTTAAAAATAATTTTACGAAATGAAAATGAAATGGGGTTTAACGTCCTACTGTTCTGGATCGACTGGGCTAAAGAAGGCCGGGAAACTAATTGTACTACTGCGTGTTCACGCGAAATATTATAGCGTGGTGCTAAAATGCCTGCCATATCTGGGTTTCTTCAAGAATCGTTTCAGAAATACCAGGTAAGTTTTGGTGAGTGATGATTTAATTGACACCTCGTTAAATCAACAATAAACAACATTCCAGGTTTAGTTAATGGAACACCTGGTGAAAACAGCCTACCGTTTATTTTTATACTTTGTCGGCTTTAATCAAGATAAAAATGGAGGGTCTACATCAGGTCATTCACCGATATTACAGACAAATCCAATAACATCAATTTTGGAGCCGTTCCAGAATCTCCCCACCAAATATTCCTATAAATATGTTCGGATTACAAAGATTTTGTACGTGGTTTTGTGTTTGCTTGCTTTTAAAAGGGACGGACGGATCGAATTGCTGGAGATCTCAGGTTTGCTACTGGTTTTGGTCGAGAAATTTGCTCGGAATTTTCCGGGCTGGTATCTATTCCCTTGGCAGTGTTTCCGGACGGAGAGTCTGAAAAAGACAGCTATTCCGATGGCAAAATGTCCCCAACAACGCTCTGCATGGCGTATGTAGAGAGAGAGAGAGAGAGAGAGAGAGAGAGAGAGAGAGAGAGAGAGAGAGCGAGGTAAGTTGTGCCTCTTGCCACAAAAACTGCCCTTGAGTCTTAACTATCCATAAATTGCTGCCCAAATTGGTTTCACTGCATAGTTAAAGAACTAGTATCCAGCCAAATTACTATGCCGGAATAAAATAACGGGGTCCCAAAAATATTTGGTAAAACGGTAAAGCGTATAAGATAATCCGAGTCAATGTTATCAAGGAGTATTTGGTATATTTCATAAAATACATTTTATTTATTCATACTGTAATTCCAATGAAAATGATATATATTATACCATCCACATGCAATTAAAGGGACAATCTCGAATTAAACAGAGGCTAAAAAAAGTTTGAGTACGTTTGAAATTTAAACGCAAAAATATAGAAGAATGATGTATATACCCAGGTATATACCCTGACTCAAAATTTCAGCTCAAAATATTGAGTCGTTTGGTCGTGAACGTTAAAACAGCTTATCCAGACACGTAACCCTTTTACGATTTCGGGTCAATTCTTTCGTTGGGTGACCCGATAATCGATTCCCATTCCTTTATAGTTCTACACGGTGAATGGTCCATGTTCTGTGCCTAATAACATAAGGTTAATTTCACCGACACATTATTTTTATAAAATTAAAGTCTGGTTTTATCAAATCACCGCATAATACAGTTTGGGACACCGGACTCCATTTTAAGATGGAGACTGGTGGGTTTAAGTTGTTAGAAAACGTATCACATATATTGAGTTAGTTGCTCGGCCGTAAGGTAGGGGATCTTAAGGGATTTTAACACGAAATTAAGCAGTTTTATTTTCAAAACATTATCGGGATTGACCCTTTAAGGGCACCTACCAATCTGATTAAAACACAGATCCTGTTTCGTTTCGTTTTTATAGTTCAATTGGTTTTGTGTTTCACTGTCGGGACAGTAAGCTACAAATTAAAGTTAAAATACTAAACTAAACGACTGCCTCTTACTTTTCAAAACACTATGCAACGGAGGTATAGGCTAACCGATTTTGCGGTTCAGTGACAACAGTGTAAGCCAAACATTTAACTAACTTAAGCCCTGTTTAAATGACGAAATGTGCACACATGCAAATCTTTTGCATATATGCAAAATTACTCATGTATGCAAATTTCGTCATGTAAACGCATTTGCACACATGTGTAAAAATACTGCAGGTGCAAATTTGCACCTAGGCTTGACCAGATGCAAAAGTATATTTGCATATATGCAAAAGTATTTAGGGCAAGTATATATAAACGCTCAGCAATATGTGCATATATGTGTTTATCTCATTATCAGATAGACATATGCAAATATTGCTGAGCGTTGATATGATACAATCTGCATAAATACTAACCCTAAATTCTTTTGCATATATGCAAATATACTGGAATTGGCATCTAAACACTGTATTCAAGATATTACTGTGAATGCTTATATAACATGTGAACGCTTAGCAAATATACTTTTGCATACGTGAGTAATTAATACATATATGCAAAAATACACATATGTGTAATATTTGGTAATGTAAACGGGGCTTTAGTCAATTTTCACTTAAAGTTTTAAAATAAAAAGTAACATGTATGTATTATATCAGATCTAATATATTTTGACCTAAATGAAAGAGGCTAACATTATATTAATCAGCTGTACAGGTGTGCCGCAATGTGGCTAATAAAGACGGGCATACGCCACACAGTGTGCTATGGGGGAAATATTGCCAGGGCAGCGGCAATATATAGCGCCTGCTCTTATAGCGTCTTTTGACCCTATGAAGTCATACATTGATTAGTCAATTACCGTTGACGTTTCTAGTATGGTTTATCCACAGTTCCGTGCATCAATGGGCCAAGAACTCGTCGTAACAGACCGTTTCATTGTCTAATCCCTCTCATCATTCAGAACACGTCTATGATAACAACTCTTCCAGATCCTAGTGTACTAAAGACAAGTAAAACGAAATTTTAAACTATAAAAACGAAACGAAGTAGGATCTGTGTTTTCATCAGATTGTTTCCGAATGCAATTAAAACATGATTCTAACGAAAATTATAGGGACAGTTGTATACTTTCATTTAATAAAATTGGAGTAGTTTTGTTTTTTGCTTTTTTGTAAACAATATCTGAATGAGATTGTTTGCTTACGATAGTTAATTGGTGATAAACTATAGGCTTGATGCCATATCAATTCATTTAAAAAAAAATGCCACATTTTAAAATAAACACATGTTATGTATATAAAGTTAAAACGTTTACTCCGTATTACCAGCGTGGTATTAATTTTTATCAATGTCGAGATTGTGTTTTTATTTCAATTTATTTGACACGTTGATTGACACTTCTCTACAAGTAACGGTACATTACAACAGGTGCAATAATAACCTGACTCATCGCTGAAGAATAAATACTTCTGTAGTAGATAATAAGTTTGATTCGGAAGTATTTTAAATATCATGTTTTGTTATCTAACAAACCAGTTTGTCAGTTTGCAAGCTCATGATTACCTCTTTGAATTAATTCAACAGTATATTCATAAAAGACAGTTCATCCAGATTTTTTCGACGTGACACCCCCCCCCCCCCCCTTGTCATGGATGTAGGACTGAGGGCCTGACAAAGACAATTGTCTAGTCGTCCTGATGGGAAGAAAAAAAACGAGTCCCCGTGTACAAATTGGCGTGCACGCAAAAGATCCCTTGACAGTTGGAATTTATGCAAGGGTGAGCCGGGCCGTAGTGCCGCTGTTCAGGCAAAATTAGCCTAATAGCACACTGTATGGCGTATGCCCGTCTTCATTAGCCCAGTTCGGAGCAGAACGGTAGGACGTTAAACCCCATTTCATTTCATTTTATCTTTTTAAAAAAAGAAATTAGAGATAAACTTTTAATGTAAATAATCTATAATCTTGATTCTTACCTTTAGATTTTTTAATGATACCATTGGGATCACAAACCGACGATTTCATAGTTCTACCACATTTAAGATACTCCGTGGCTGGATCGGGATATTGGTTAAAGTTCCATACTGTTGGTAAATAGTCTTGTTGTTGTGCTGGTATATATGTTATACCTAACACTAACACAACTGTCACATAACACCACATGATTATAACACTCTGTTTATACACAAACCATACAAAACCTGATTAGTGCTGAAATAAAATAACACCACATGATAATATCACTCTGTTTATACACACCACCATATAAAACCTGATTAGTGCTGAAATAAAACAACACCACATGATACTATAACAATATCGGTGACGTAGGCCTCACAAGGAAACGCGCCTAATCGTTATGATAGAACGACAACCCCAAGGTGAAACACTGTGCACTATGGTGAGAACGTAAAATACCCCTAGACAGTAAGAATATGTTGAAGAGTAAGTGGGCATGGTGATAATACGAAACACCATTATACAACGTGATTAATGTTCTGATTAAAACACAGATCCTATTTCGTTTCGTTTTTTTTATAGTTCAAAATTTCGTTATAATTGTCTTTAATACACTAGGATCTGGAAGAGTTGTTATAATTGAACTGTTCTGGGCCATGTGAGGGATTGTGAATATCCAAGCAAACTTATTAATATGAACTTTCATGAACTGTGTAATTCACAAACATCAAATTGTCGTATTACTCGATGATTTATACTAATACAATTGGGTTAAAAATTCGAGTTTCCGATGTCGAACAAATTATACGACAATTGCCAAAATAGTTCTATCCTTACAAAGGGAATCCCACCGAGACATTGTTAGCATTTTGAACATCCTCTTCAACAGTATTCAGTTATATCTAAAGTTTTATACGTAGAACTTTACTGTTACATTATCAGTGTATAACAGAAGTTCATTGTTGTAAATATAACATTTAGTTACATCGGGAACAACAATATTAAAACATAAACAGAAAAAAGAACATAAACACATAATCGGCATAGGCCATAGGACCACTCCTATTAAGCAACCATTCCATATCCAGTGACTGAGCTCTCTCTCTCCCCCTCTCTCTCTCTCTCCTTCTCTCTCTCTCATCTACCCTGAATCCAGTGACTGAACTCTCTCTCCATCTCCCCCGAACCCAGTGAGCGCGCTCTCTCTCTCACTCACTCTCTCTCTCTTGTAAGTTACTATGCTATTGAGGGTCTTGTATACAGAATCCATATGTCCCTTATAGTCAAAGTTGCTACATACATATATGGTATAGATATATTATAACACGTGTCTGACCTCTATTATGTATTGGTCAGTAGTTTAAAATTTCTTAATTAATCCCAGATATCCAACTTCTGTCTGAATACCATTAGTGCTTGTAACGCAACATAGCTCTTGCTTTGTTAGAATTTACATAGCCAACACTTTAGCTCTACACACATATATAAGTCCTTTTTGTATATATAGAAACTGACAGCTAAGGTTAACTTGTACCACGTGCCTTCTATTTGTCAAATCCAAATCCAGTCATCAGTCACTTTAGTCATTAGTAGTTGAGGTTATCGGACAGGAGGCGGGAGCTTGGGCCTGTTTCACGAAATTTTAACTAAGATAAAATTAAAATTTTAGTAATTTGATTGGATAATATAATATTGATTTTAGTGCTTAGTCAATCAAATTTGAAGTATCTACTAAACATTGTATTTTATCTTTAGTTAAGATTTCGAGAAACAGGGCCCTGTATTAGCTTATCGCCTTATTACTTGCATGCAATATAAATATACCTACCCTGTCTATATATCTACAGCTATCGTCTTCTGACTCATACGAATAGAATATATCTGACAATCTGCATTCGGTGTTAAGACATGTACTTTTGTACTGATTCATGAAAGCGACATGCGTACACAACACACCAAACAGATACAATAGAAATTCATGGCCGACAATCCAAATCTACTCGAATGATCCTGTACATGTTTTGGTCATGTCAATCATTTGTCACAGTCCTCAGTAAATGCCAAACAATATTTTTGACATGCATTGAAGACATAATATGAATATTTGAATATATCTGAATGTCATAATAAAGATACATTTTTGGAGATTAGATAAAGAGTTGACAGTTCATGACCATCATGAATGAAAGTTGGGCAGCAAATCGGACCCTAATCCAGTAAATATCGTAGGCTAGCGACGACATCGGGAGTTGATTATGGCCAGGATTAGTTAATTAGTGTCTAATAATAATTTAAATAAGATTTCAGGCCTAAAGAAAGACCTTACCTGCAATAGGCATATTTTACCCCTGTATAATGTATGTGATGGACAATGGCTGAAGACTGTTCATTTTGTAAATAGAAAGAACAACTGAAGCGCGTTTACATTCGACAGTTTAAATTCGAAATACAAGTAAACAGCTACACTGGCTCCCGGTTAGAGAAAGGATATAATACACAGAATAACATTGACTCTCCTAAATATCTACAAGAAATTATTACACCATGATACACTCCCTCGCGTTCACTTCGCTCACAGAATGAAAACCTTCTCGTATGTCCTCCAGTGAAAACTAAAAGTGGTGAGAGAACTTTCGCCCATAGTGGCCCAACATTATGGAATAGACTATCAAAAAAGACTAAAAACTCCAAAAACTTTTTGGGCTTTCTTCGGGTCCCCCGGTTTCATCCTACTGCCGAAGACCCGGCTTAGCGCAAGCGAATTATGGAAATAAAATTGAATCATGTGTTAGCCCCGAAATGACCTGGTTTGTTTCGAGTTGACGTTAAACCGAATCTCTCTCTCACATAGCATGTTAACTAACTATCTTCATTAGCTCGGTTGACACAAAAATGTAAGGCATCAAACCCTATTTCATTTCACAATAATATGTTATCGCGATTTATAAAAAGGTATTTTCGATTTGCCGTAATCTAACTATAAAATTACTTCATGGGTGCCCAAAAGGGATTATAGGCAAAATATGCCATACAACTGTCAATATCGACGTTTACTCTGGTCTAGTGCAAAGTAAGCCACAGGGGGTCCAGGGTTCAATTTCCACTGTTGGCCGAAATGTCATTCATAATATGGCCAACATATGAAACCTCTGACCAGATCTTGTGAAAATATTCCTGCTATTTTTGATGACAAGCAGACGATCTAAAATACTACAAATTTATTGATAACGTATGTAAGAACAGAAGTCTTCATATCCTCGTAGCATTCACATGATATCCTTGGGGTAACACAGTCGAGCTGAATTACTTTCAATCTAAGACAATAACGCGAGCTGAGATTCATATCAGGAGGTATTGGATCTATCCCTGTGAAGTTTATGGGATAGTCTATTTTCAAGCGGGGTGTTGGATGGTCGAATGGTTAGCACGTTAGCGCCGTCTCATACGGTTTGTCATTCAGTCCGCTGACGGGGTTTCGATTCCCCGATTGTACGTGACAAGGAGTAGGGTTGCCTGTCAAGCCTCGTGGGTTTTCTCCTGATACCCCGGTTTCCTCCCACTACTAAAGACCTCTACGCGCAGGCTAATTATTGAAATAAAATTGAACCATTTGTTAGTCCCGAAGTCTGTGTTGATTGGACGTTAAACCCATCTCTCTCTCTCTCTTTCTCTCTCTCCCCCGATCTCTATATTTTCAAGCGGGTTGAAGAGTTCGGCAATTATAGATACCAAATAAGACGACACCAGGGGTAGCGGAAGGATGTGGCAAATTTAACCATAGTTTCGAGCGTGTTGAGTAGGAGTTGGTAACATCATCCCATCATATCAGATATATGGAAATGTTTACCCTAACCGGCCAGCACTTGTCCCCAACCTGACTGAAAATAAACATCTCCCAAAAACATTCGATTCAGTGATTCGTATGTGACAAGGAGTATGCTAAGGTCACCAGACCAACCTCGTAAGTTTTCTCTGGGTCCTCCGGCGGTTTTCTCCCCCAGCTAAAGACCCCTACGCGAAAGCGAATTAATGACATAAGATTAAATGACCCCCCCCTCTCTCTCTCTCTCTCTTTCTATCTCCCCCCTTTCTCCCTTTCTCTATCGCTCTCTCACTCTTTCTCTGTGAAATCGACATACAGGTGAATGAACACCAGGAGGTAATATCAATGATAAGAACTAAATAGTAATATCCCAACATTTAAGAGTTGTCTTATCTTGAGTTTAAACTGATGTTATCTACTTCTATCTAATGTTTAATGGAAGCACCTGTATTTAATTACCTGGTTTAACACGCGTCCAATATACATACTTAAAGGGGCTAAATCACTAACATTTGGGACCTAGAACTTGACACAAATGAGTAGCAACTTAAACAATAATGTAATATGAATCTATATAAACTGATTTACATTTAATCGTTTCTGTTTTTACTGCAATTTCTAGTCAGCTATGTTCGTCGAAATGCATCAGAGGTCTCAATCGAATAGCAATCTCTACTCTACTCTAGCGTCTGGTTTGTCCAGTCTACACCGATAGTATTTATTGTGCATGCTCTCCAGATAAGAATATGAGGTCACCGTTTGACATGACTTGTGGATTATGCCTAGCCTCGTTCCGAGTCCTTTATTACAAAAGTCGCCGAAACGCTTTATGGTACACGATTCGTGTACCAATGGTAACATGTTTATCTTTTTCCAGTAAAATCACAACATCAATGTTGATTGAAATTGACAAATAATTCGTGTTTTCAATGTGGAAGATTTTGGATGATATTGGGTTACAGAATTAGCTACTTTAATGTCTCGCACTCGACCATTAAACTACACATATTAACCCATATTGTGTACACAGAGAGAGGAGGGGGTCTTTTAGCAAGGCTATTTAGCAGTGGAAAGAAACCGAAGGACCCGACAATGAATGAATGAAGTGGGCTTTAACGTCCTACTGTTATGCACTTAACCTGAGGTAATTGAAGACGGGCATACGCCATACAGTGTGCTATGAGGGAAATTTTGCCCGGGCAGCAAATGCAGGGATCGAACACTCAACCTCCAGGCTAGCGAACCAGCTCCTTACCCACGAGGGTGGACAGGCGACCATACTCCCTGTCACGTACAACTGGGGAAACGAAACCGATCCACTTAACGTTCTATCGATTCGGCCATCTACCCCCCCCCCCCCATATCGAGTTAAATCTCGAGCTTTACGGCCTTTAATGTAGAAATCTTAAACCATGTCCAACCTTTTCATGGAGTTAAAACATCCTATACAGTATTACAGTATTTCTAAAATACAGCTTTTGAAAACTAGGCGACAATATTGAGACATAAACAATGTATATTATTCGAGAAGTACGGGAGCTTAAAACTGTTAGAATTTCTAACAGAAAGACCTGCAAAAGGCAAATTTAGCTCTTGCATAATGTATCCCTAATACACATATGCACCACATAGTAGGTTGATTTACACAGTTATTTTCTTATTATTTCGGGAATATCTCTTTAAATTGTAGCATGGACGCTCTATGGTCAGTCATCTCAGAGAGAGAGAGAGAGAGAGAGAGAGAGAGAGAAGGGGTAACGTCAACCCGACACAAACTAGGTCACTTCGGGACTAAAACATGGTTCATTATTAAATTATTTAAATGACTCGCTTACATAGACTTATTGCAGCTTTAAAAGAGAAATCTTGAGAAACGTAGAAGAACACCGCAATAGAATACCTAACGAGTATCTAGATGTATATCTTAGTACCAATTAAAACCTGTTATTTATTCTGGCCTTAGAAAAACATCTGTCCACGTGAGACACGATACTATCTATTATTTGTCTACAGGTTTACACCTAAATGTTATAGGTATACAATCATTTCTATTTTTAAACTTTTAAACGAAACCACTTTCTAATGGTTTTAGTTTTCAGGATGTGAACTTTCACTGATAAAAGTCAAACGAAAAAAGGTTGAACTTACGATGGTGTTTTCATTGAGAACCACCCAGATTGGTTTTCACAAATATCTGCATTAATATACTGTATTCCTGTTCCTCTTCGGGAACCATAGACACATGTACATGCAGGGCCCTTGAGAGGAAAAACATCTATCGGTTTACCAATGGCTAAAAGCAATTTTCTTCTCAGGAAAAATTGTGTTTAAGCGTGGATTTTGATAAAGCAGATTGCTTTTAAGCGAAAACTTTTGAACGCACAAAAATATTAGCTTTAAAAGAACAATAAAAAATAACCGAGGTCCCGTGCATGCACATAAATGATCCCTTGGCAGTTTGAATTCGACATAAGAGTAGGCGATAGTGCCACTGCCCAGTCGGAACAGAACAGTAGGACGCTAAACCCCATTTCATGTCATTTGATTTGATTTGATTTGATTTCATTTCCTATTATTCGTCGCTGTTCACTTATTAAGTCCTTTCTGTTTATTTCAAATTTAAATGTGTATTTCGGTATATATTTTAGTCAAATTCTTCTGATTTGAGTTTTTTTTTTTTTAAAAGAGGTGGAGGTGTACTTGGCACCCCAAGCTCCCCTGTCTGTGATAAACAACGATACGTTCGCGTACTTAAAAAATTTGGATTTAGTTTCGAACCTTTTTGAATTGTTATGGTTTATATAGTCACGCAGATGTTGCTGCTTAAATTGTTTCAATAGCATTTAGTAATTAAACTGGAGTATACATGCCACAACTCTAGGGACTACAATTACTGCTTCTTAAAACAATTTTGGATTTACTTTGAATTTAGTTTCTAATCTTTGTGAATTGTTATGGTTTATAGTGACGCAGTTGTTGCTGCTTGTCGACAGATCTGTTACATCATGACTGTAGACCTACATGTATCTGGCTGTCGATTCTACTAAACTATCATGTTACCGTGTAACAAATAAAACAATATGGTTACCAGATGTGTTATCTTGTACATAGTGCGAGAAACATGATCTTTGTATTTAACATACATTATGTAACACAAGGTACAATTTTATGGATACCGACTTTGATACTAAGCGACGTTTCGACGAGGATATTCTCGTCTTTATCAAGCAAATGATACAAATGTATGAATTGTGGGCAAATATATACAGAATATGCAACAAAGATAATATTCAAATGCAATTAAAGCTTAACATCTTTGATTAAGGGGCCATTTTGAACTAAACCCCTCTTGATTTAAGATACATTATGTAACATTAAGATAAAGAGCGAGCCATTATTGCTATGATAGTTCAAAAATAGATAATGTGAAATGAATAATTTGAAAATTTCATTCAAATTACTTTATTAACCTTTGAACCATAACAATTCACAAAGATTCGAAACTAAATGACTGAACCATTCTAATCTCTAATTACTATCGAGAGTCGATTATGGCCTGGATCAGTTAATAATTTAGATAACACGGGGCTCTTATTAAGGGTCCATTCATACAGTTATAAAGAGTACTTATTTACTGTCGAATCCCCGGTTGTACGTGACAAGAATTAGGATCGCCTGTCCAACCTCGTGGGTTTTCTCCGGGTCATCCGGTTTCCTCCCACTGCTAAAGACCCCAACGTGCAAGCGAATTATTGGGATACGATTAAACCATATGTTAGTCCCGAAATGATCTACATGTAGTTTGTGTCGAGTGGACGTAAAACCCCATCTCTCTCTCCCTCTCTCTCTCTCTCTCTCTCTCTCTCACACACACACTTATTTACTGCAACAACAAGGGTTGATTTACACAGTTATGTTTTCTTATTATTTCGTAAATAATAATGGACGCTCTATGGTCAGTCATCTCAGAGAGAGAGAGAGAGAGAGAGAGAGAAAACGGGCGACCCGGAGAAAACCCACGAGGTTAGACAGGCGACCCTAGCAATCGGAACGGTCATATCTCTTACCACCTACAATAATGGAAAAGACCTAATATTACAGGTGTCAGTGGCACTTCAAAGATCACGCGACTATAATATTTTAATAATATATTGATGGGACAAAGGTTTACCTATTGTGAACAGGCTTAATAGCATTATATTTATATGTAACGTTTTCTAGTTGGCTGTTTGACAACAGAACTGTTGCGGGTGGATCGAAAAAAACATTGATATCAGACAAATTGTTGGAAGTTTATCCTAGTTTATCAGTATGCATGTAAAAGTATTTATATGTTTTTTAAAAGCGTTTTAGATCATCACATTCTGGCATTCAACAGAAGACATTCAACCTAAGATAAGTAATTCATGGGAACCGAATCAGCATGGTGTATGAATTGCTCTCCAAATCTACAGTGGTGTTGTGTAATCTCTCATCCACTTTTAAAATATACGGAGTTTTGTTAATTCCCACCTTCATCTTATTTTTGTTAAAACAAAAAACTTTACAACATTGACTTTAAAATAATGCTATTGTTGTGAAATAAAATGGGGCTTATCTGCAACCAGTGAGCTACGAAAGGTGATCTATTGGGGACATTTTGCCAGGAAAGTGACGTTTCCACCAGCAATTCACCAGTCTCCAGCTGTACACGGGGCATATGTTTTTTTTGTATCCTCCGAATGACTAGACAATGTTTATTACCAGACCGGGGTTCACCGGTAATTGAACGAGTATGGCGCTGGCTTACTGACTAAAAGTTGCTGAATGTTCTATCCTTAAGGCCAGTCGTAGCAATCGTTTAGATTGTATCGAAACGTATCCGAAAGTACCATAACGTATCGCACAGTTGGAATCTAGCAAAAAAATCAAGTCTGAGAAAGCTTTATCAACTTGGGGCGGTTCAATTTTATTTCAATAATTAGCTTGAATGTAGGGGTCTTAGCGTATGTGGCATGGAGATAGGGACGCCTTCTCAACATCGTGGGTTTCCTCACGCGCAAGCGAATTATTGAAATAAAATTAAACCATATGTTAGTCCCGAAATGACCTAGTTGTGTTGAGTGGACGTTAAACCCCAGTTCTCTCTCTCTCTCTCTCTCTCTCTCTCTCTCTCTCTCTCTCTCTCTCTTTTATACGTGACTCCATGACTAATCACTCCCCGATGTTACGTAAATCGTCAATAACATGCACCGATTTTGCGTAATTGAAAATGGATTTTTTTAAATTCTATTTTTTTAAAACATTCCTCGAGATTTCCAGATGTTGTATATATTTAGTAAATGAATATAAACATTATATAACCGAACTTGAATTGTTGATTCAAGTAACATCGGTGTTCTTTAGTCCCCACACCTGAAAATCCCCTTGACTATAACACCCCAAACCTTGTGGGTCCTTTTGTTTTCTCCCAAAAGCCGAGGACCGTTACGCACAAACGAATTATTGAAATGAAATAAAATTGAACCAAATGTTAAGTCATAAAACGACCCAGTTTGTGTTGAGTGGCTGTTAAACCCCATTTTTATCTCTTGATTATAACACACAAGTATAATTGATGACTATGTATTCTTCCGACCAAAGGAGAAGTGGCACAGGGTGTTCTAGACAGGGTTAGGTATAAAAGATGTTCTACACCTAACACGAACACTTAACATTGTTGATATTTTACTTAATTACTAATAATGGGCGTGGCACCAGGTAGACAAACATACGATAAACATTTTAAATGTGAAATAATATAAAACATAAAAGACTTTTAACTACTAGTACTTACCTGTTGTATTGTATATAATCCAAATGGTTGATCATCTAACACGTCATATATCTAGTCCTGACCTAGTATAAGTAAGTCATACATCTGTATACATCTATACCTACCATCCTTTACGAGCACAGTGGCTATAACCGTATAAATCTGATACGATACCATCAACGCCTGTTCATTATGTTGGGCCAAAAATGGTAACAGACCTACACTCTGGCGGGGGTGCTTGTCTGGTTGGTGTAATAGTAACAGATATACACTGCCAGTGCTATTAACATACATCAAAGATACTTATATATACTACAACTCAAGTAGTTATTACCTACTTGCCCCATGTCTATTTATAATATTATTTATTCAAATAGGTTATTTTAGCACCCAGATGCTAATACAATTACTGCACAAATTGAAAGTAGCCACAGGAAGCTTACTTTGAATATAAATAAATTTTGATAAATAAATAATTTTTAAGGAATGTTAGGATTTTCATTTGTTTAATGTTTTAGCATTGTTTATAAAAAAAAACAGGTCCATCTCAGAATTAATGTTAAGAAACATAACTAGCTGTATGTTTTGTCTCAACCAAATGTTTTAACAATAGAGGAGAAATGGGTGCTAAGTGGGTAAGATCCTGGTTCGCTAGCCCGGAGGTCGTAGGTTCGCTACCGGCGTTGGTCGAGAAAAGTTCATCGCGATTTTCCTTTTCTGACGAGGTTTACCCTTGTCAGTAGAGCAGGACGGTTGGTGGGACCTGGCAAAGGTGACAACAGGGGTCCCGCGTGTACACATTTGCGTGCAAATAACAGATACATCGGCAGTTTGAATTAGATATAAGAGTAGGCCTTTTCGCGGCTGTCCAGGCGAAATTCCCTCATAGTACACTGCATGGCGCATACCTGTTTTTATTATCCAACTTCGAACAGACGAGTAAATAAACAAAAAGGAACAAAAACCCAACCCTCTCACTTGCCCACAGTCCTGGAGAAGTTACAACAGCACAGTGAAACAGGAAAAGAATCCTTATGTTAGAATGAAATGAAAAATGGGGTTTAACGTCTAAGTGTCCTGTTCGTTAATAGAACGTTAACCGCATTTCATTTAACATAGGAATGGCGACATAAACATTGGAAAATCACCGAACGAACCTGAGAGGTGTTTGATATTATGTATTTTGGGCAATCTGATTAAAACACAGATCCTATTTCGTTTCGTTTTTTATAGTTCATTATAGATCTGTATTTTAATCAGATTATGGTATTCTGGGGTAAGTAACCACAATTCAAAGATCGTCTAAGAGTATAACGGGCTATGTATTTTTTTTATTACAGTTCATTAAGTGCTCTATGATTTCCAGATAATTTTCGGAACCTGGATTGTTGTTTTAATTAAGTTTCCAGGATACCAACACGTGGTCGTGGAATAGAATTTACCTTCTCACTTCCCTGTACCAAATGAACTGATAAATACGAGCATACGCCATGCGTGTGCTATAGTATATTGGAACTATTTTGCCCGGACAGCGACGCTTCGACCAAATCCAACTTTCAGGAGAGCAGCGGTATTCGTATACCATCCAATCAACTAACCCTTCCCTGACAAGTCGAATGAAGATCATATTCCTGAAGCAATGGCCCAAGAAATCCCTCTCTGGTCATTACGGGATTCACTTCTAATACTTGGACTTTTGAGGGAATGTGTCTATTCTTCAATCAAATATATCCCAAAACATCAACATGACAGCCCTCCGTTTAATCTAGAGTCTTGCTTAGGATTCTAAACAATGGTTAAAGGTATTAAAAACATTGAAAGTACATTGTTCGTCCCGTCCCGAAACGGTATTGTTTACATTGTAACAGTTGATAACGTCGTTTGTCACGCATTTTTTTTCCTGCAATATTCTGCTTTGCCCAGGTTCACCGTGCGTAAATATTTCGGGAGTCATCGTAACGTTATGTAAACAATGTGGAGCTCTGTTTAAAACCCAATGACATTGTTACGAAGGTAGGCATTGGCGCTGTTAATCGGACAATTTACCAGTCATAATTTGGAACAGAAATTTTCTTTTGTTACGTCAAATCAAACGAAACACTGTGAGGAGTATGAATGAAGATGTGCATACACCACACGGTGTGCTATTATAGACATTTTGCCCGGGGAGTGGTGTTACTCTTATTTTCAATTCCAGTTTAACTGCAGAATTCCATCTCGATCGACCACTTCCACAAGCGACTATTTCAACCTATTTTATACAGTGATGACCACGATATAGATTATCTTTTTATTTTATTAATATTTTATAAAATCTACATATGTGATAGACATACAATTAAATAAGTATTGATATTACGTTTTAGCAATTTGAATATGGTATACAAATAAATCTATAAAATATATTTCCTTAGGTGATACGTAATGGAATGAGATAGTTTCATTACTGCAACAATCAAATCCCTGAAATAACAAAAAAAGACAACAACGTTAATGAATTGGAGGCTCACATTAAACACTTCTTATATGCCTATATTTCCCGGTGTGGTTTCCCCTTGTAAGTGATGCAGGACGGAGGACATGGGAAAGACCGCTGTCTAGTCGTTCGGATGGAACGAAAAATCGAGGTCCCGTTTACACATTGGCGTGCACGTAAAATATTCCTTGACAGTTGGTATTCGATATAAGAGTAGGCTGTAGCGCCGCTGCCTGGGCAAAATTTCCCTCATATCACACTGTATGGCGTATGCCCGTCATCATAAGCTAGGCTAGATGCAGAACAGTAGGTCGTTTAAACTCGATTTCATTTTATTCCAGGCCTCAGGTTAAGTGCATAACAGTAGGACGTTAAACCCCATTTCATTCATTCATTCATTCATTCCAGGCATATATTTCAGAGTGGGCGTGTTTTGTCGTCACCCTGTCCGTCTGTGTGTCGGTCCGTCCGTCCGTCCGTCAACAAATAGTTTGTGGACTCGATAGAGGCTAGAGTGTTTGGATGATTTTTTCAAATTTGGTTTGAAGTATTGTGGCCAGGAGAGGACAAAACCTATTAGATATTCAGCCTTTCATTCCAGAGTTATCCCCCCTGTTTCTTAAACCAAGTTTAATCGATAGAGACTATAGTTTTTGACAGTTTTTAAAACTTGTCGTCAAGATAGAACGCGTATTTTCGTTCCTTGGTGTCTAGCTTTTTAAAAATATTGTGTGCCACAGCTATATCTAATTAAAAGTTGAAGGTGTAGCGATACGCCTCGTTACCTGATTTCGTACGTTTCCTTGTTCATGGGAGTCGAGTGAAAAAGCAAATATTACCCCATTATTTAGTACACCTATTTCACAGATGCTGAAAATTGATCTGTTTCTTTGCTTTACTTTTTCTTCGTTGTCTTAATACAATTTCTACTAGATTGCTGTTTAACAACGCCCACCATCTGTTGCATGTCTTACACATTTTCTTTTCTTATGTTGGCTATTATTATAGGAATATTATGTAGACTACCATGCCATGGCAAAATTATTTTGTGTGTATCGATCGAGAGAGAGAGAGAGAGAGACAGAGAGAGAGAGAGAGAGAGAGAAATGGGGTTTAACGTCCACTCAACACAACTAGGTCATATCGGGACTAACATATGGTTTAATTTTATTTCAATAATTCGCTTGCGCGTAGGGGTCTTTAGCAGTGCTAGGAAACTGGAGTGCCCGTAGGAAGCCCACGAGGTTGAGAAGGCGCCCCTATCTCCATGCGAGTTGTCAAAGAGGAATACATCTGGGTTAAAAAAATAGGCCTACACCATACACCATGCAGTGTTGTATCATATATAAAGTGACATTTTTCTAGGACGTCGATTGGTAAGGGATATTTTAAAAGCACGCCAGTGTGTACACGAGACCTCTGTTCTCCGTCCCATCTAGACGCTCAATCGTAACAGCTCCCCAACCACAAACACACGCCCGTCCTGCACCTCTAGGGAAAACATACTGGACAATCTTGGCCAACACTGGATTTAAACTTTGGACCTTTTTTTTAGTACGTCGGCATCTTACTCGTTGATCCGTGGCTCATTCTCTGTATTATAACCGAACATCCGCATCATTTGGAGACGAAATGAGGTTCATCGTCCTACTCGTCTGCCGCGACGTGTCTAATAAAGACGGGGGCATACGCCATGCTGTGTGCTATGAGAGAAATTGTGCCCTGACAGCGGCACTATGGCCTACTCTTGTTTCGAATTGCAGCTGTCAGGGGTTCTTTTACGTGCACGCCAATGGGTACACGGTTCCTCGGTTTTTCATCTCATCCGAACGGGAAGCCAAAGTGTTAGAAGGCGCTTGCTCATTAACCAGTCTGATTTCCACTTCTCAGTAGTACAGGACGGATGGCCTGGGCCCTGTTTCACAAAAACTTAAATCTCCTTAAAATCATTGTGAACTAAAATATCATCCTAACTTACAATAGAAGCGTTTCACAAAACGATTTTAAGCATTGTAGCTAAAATCCACTAAAATAATATTGTAAGTTACAATTGTATCCTAACTTAAAATAGTGGCGTTTCACAAAACTATTTTAAGGACAATTTTAACTAAAATCGATTGTAACTTAGGATAGCTGTCACCCTCTCCTAACTTACAATCACGACATTAACAAACATTGATTAGAGCTACATTGTTTGGTTTATAGCGACATACAGATATAATTGGCACATAATTTTAACATACAATCATTCACAAAAACAATTTGCATTTAATTTCTTTTCATAGTATGGGATATACAGCTACGATCCACCCGTTTATTTTATTGTAAGGCAATTTAAGCATTGGATGGCGCCCCATATTAGAACTCCAAGAAAAAACCCATCCAAAAAGCCAGTAAACTACACACTAAAAGAAAATTTATATCCAATGTCATGGAAAGAAGAGCCCTCTTATTTATAAAGAAAATATCTTCGTGTTTAATATGGCCAATTTCTTGGTATTAGAAGGCCTAAAGGCCTATAATACTAGACATGCCATAATATGTAGTATTTACTCATGTTTTTGGGGTTATGATGACAGGGGCCGCGGAGCCGGGGGGGCTAGGGGGGCTTTAGCCCCGGCAATAATTTTTAATAGTGAAAATAAAATGTCGCCAAAAGCTCAAAAAAGCGAAAAAAAGGTTATGGGGGGAGGGGGTATGGTCAGTAGCCCCCCCCCCCGAAATCGGGCCCACTCCGCGGCCCCTGTATGATGATTAGTATAAAGATAAATCAATAAACACAAATGTGTTTATTCAAAAATGTTATAGGCCTATTTGAAATTAAATTTTAATATCATAAATTTATTATAATTTCTTAATGAAGTTACGTTAATAAAACAACATCAATAAAAAAAAATAGGCTCCAAAACTATTTTATCTTGGGAAAAACCCATTTAATTGAGTAAGATAGATAGACTCTTTTGCATTTTTAAAGTATCATTGAAAGGGTCTATTAGAATGACATTTATAATCTAGGCATCGGAACATTGCCTATTTGGCGTATTAATTTCAAAGTTGATAAATACTTTTAAACTTTGGGTGACACATATCAAAATATGTTTGTGAAAATTCTCAAGAGTTTCTCTTGTCCAAATTACTATAAAAATTCGAAATTCAAGCGCTTTAGTTTATCGACACACATTACTTCTATTGAAGCCTGCGAGGAAATCAAATGCCAAGTTCAAGGTCAACCCACCAATACATTTCGAAACTAATGATACGCAATTAACTCATTTATTTCATCTCTCTACGACTTTCTGACCATGTGCAGACATTTCTACAACGTATGAAACTCTCCCTATTGATAACGTAACAGTTAATTCAGTTTGTCAACAGTTTTCAGTTTCGAAGCGTATTTGCTTTCACCGTAAGTACCCGCAGCGGAAATCTGCACTGCGCGGGCGCAAGCGATTTTAACTAAAATCTATTAAAATTGCATTTTAAGTTACAATCGATCTTCGTGAAACGCATAAAATTTAAAATCTCATTTTGATTTTAGTTAAAATCGATTTTAAGGATTTTAGTTTAAGTTTTCGTGAAACAGGGCCCTGGTACAGAAAAGTGTTTAGTCGTTTAGATTGGACGATTGAAACGACCTCCACCCGTGTACTAACATATTGTGCAATGTATACGTTTGCTCAAGGAAACACTCATGAGATTAGGCAAGCGATCTGATTTCTTGTCAAGTATAAACCCAGGGTCGAACCCATGACTTGCATCTATAGCTCACTCGATAGATCATCTCACCCGGATGTTATATGAATCTTGGTTCAAAGTAGATTAAATACGGCAACTTACCGTTCTTACTTTAGAGAAGGAATATCTGTACAACCATTCGGGTACTTTATTATCCAGATAATTCCCCGGATGTAGACTGTGGAATTTTTCTCTGTTCAGGGCGTCCGTGGATACGTTCACCATTTTATAATTAAACTTCTTCGCACACTGTCCCACTGCTATGTCCTCCATACCACCCCTAAAATATCTACTGTATTCTTGAAAACATTCGGAAACCATCGATTTTACCGCCGCACGACTAAAAACATAACCCGCCCCGCCGCTCATATAATGTGTATGATGGTGATGTTTAGAGAACTTTTTCCCAACGTAAACAGGTTCGTTCGGATTAAATTGTTTTAAATGATGACGTAAGTTTTCAACTATCACATAAGTATCATCGTCTGCTTTGAGGAACCAGTCAAAATCCGAGCCGTAGTGCTCATAAACGTATTCAAACGCTAATCTACTCTTCCGGGGTAGGAACTCGCGCCCTTCCGTCATATTTAAGGCGGCCATTGGTAACGATGTGTTGGTCATGTTACTAAGGAAAAGGTATTTGTCGCATCTTTTAGCCCACGTGTTTTTCACGGCTAAAGCTTTCATTATATTTTCAGGAATAGTATAAATGATGCAAAATATCCGGTGAATTTTGTTGTTTTCCTCGGCGTCGCCTGTAAATATTCCATCCTCTAGCTCTGAAACTAAATATTCATACATTAGGAAAAAATTGAAAAAAAATAATCTAACTGAGAATAACACTTAAAGGTGCATTATTTAAGATTTAGATAAAGAGTTGGCCGTTCTTGCTATAATATTTCAAAAATAGATGATGTAAAACAGATAACGAGAAACGATTAAAATATATAGTACTGAAACTTTCTGTCAAATAACTTAATTCTAGTCTCGATTGTCAAGTACTATTGCTACGATAACAGACAAAGTCTTAATTAACCAGTCTGAGGATAATTAAAAATCTATGCCATTCGGTCAAGTACTATCGAGATATCCGATGTTCTAGAGAGTTGATCATGGTCTAGTCATGTTAATAAATGTCTAAATGATAGGTTATATAACATTTGGAGCAAGAAAAAAAGACCCACTCTTTAGCTTTTACATAATGGAAATTCAATCTAGTTTATAATTCATAATATAAACACGCGGCTAGCGATCGTCTTCGGGCTGAAGAGATGATGTAGAATTCGTAGTGAATATTTGTAAAACTACGAATATTGTAACATATTGCTGCGTGTTTATTACATAATAGAGCCGTATGGGTCGATGAAATTTCAAATAAACATATCTTTGTAAATACCGTATTTCCTCAAATAAGCGCCCGGGCGCTTATTTTTTCAGCACCCCTTGACCCCCCGGCGCTTATTAGAGGCCTGGCGCTCTTTGGAGGCCCGGCGCTTATTTCTTTAATAGCAAATTGAATTTAGCGTAAAGCCGTCATTTACCATGGACATTGGGCCGGAGAATCTTTTGAATTACGGCATTTGATCAAAAGCAATCTAATGTCTTATTAGAGACCCGGCGCTTATTAGAGACCCGGCGTTTATTGGAGGCCCGGCGCTTATTTTTTCAGCACCCCTTGACCCCCCGGCGCTTATTAGAGGCCCGGCGCTTTTTGGAGACCCGGCGCTTATTAGAGGAAATACGGTACGGAATATAATTGAGCCATTTTAGTACTGTTTTTCCTATTAGAGATATCCCTCTCCACACTTTGGTTTGCAATTGATTTCTATAAGTGCTTAAATGGTGCATCGGAACATAAAAAAGATTTGAATATTTTGAACAGAAAACATACAAAAAAGCTAGCTTAAAATGACCCCTTTGATCTTGAACAAAAACAAAGTGAGCGATATATTTAAAGACAACAAGTCGTCTTTTTAAATTATCCACAAATAAAGCCATTGATGAGATGTAATCAATCGTATGTTACTCTGTCGAAGCAGGTGGCGAAAAATTAAACCGCCATTCCCGTTCGTACCAAAACCAAAAAATCGAATCGAAAAACACGCCGATTCAATAATCTATTTTTGCAGAAATCAAAAGATCCGTTTCCTTCTCATAAACACGAAACGTGTACCTGGTATTGAGTTATCTCCCCTTCTTTGTATGTCTACAGTATACGGCACTATATGCATGCGTACAACTTGGTATATAATTAAACAAACGGCCCACACCAAAATACAAGTGACGATCGTTTTAGTTTTCATATTGGTCGTATCACCTGTTACACCATTCACTGAAAATATAGATTAATTATTAATCGTTACTGCAATTTGTCGCACTTAAAGTAGCTAAGTCTCTAACTCAGTATATTCCAAAATCTTCGACAATGAAAACACGAATTATTTATCAATTTAAATTAACATTGCTGTTGTGATCTTACCGGGAAAAGATGGGCTTCTGATATCCAATATTTAAAGTTACATTATTCAAGAGCTAAATCTGCCTATTGCAGGTCTTTCTTTGGGCCTGAAATGTTTTCTAAAGTATTAATTAGACATTAATTAACTGACCCAGGCCTTAATCAACTCTGGGTGGCATCAGATTTCTCCGATATTAAACAGATTAAAACGATTCGGCGATGATTTGATTTAATCAATATGGCGGAACCAGACGGACCGCGACTTAGCTTCGATCAACCAGGACCGTGGCTGAAATTATGGCACACGTCTATCAAACCTTCAAAGGCTAATATCTTCGCTTGCAATAGAGTAATTTGAATGAAATTTTAAAATAATTCATTTTACATCATCTACTTTCGAACTATTATAAAATAATGACAAGTTCTTTATCTATATCTTGAATAATGTAACTTTAAGACAAAATAAAAACAAAATACAATTTATTAATCGTTACTGCAATTTGTCGCGCTTAAAACTCATATAACCACAGCTTTCAGAATATGGAAGGGTATCTCTGCCAATATTAAATGCTCTGCTAAAATGTCTTTGCCATTTTCCAATAAAACTTTTGACATTTGACAGATTACATTTTACGTTTTACACTTAACTTTTTGGCCTTAGTATTGATACGATATCATTACCAGTCTAAGGACTTTTTACATTGTACGTTTTACATATAAACAATGGCAAATACCTTTTAATAGAGCATTTAATATTGGCAGCAACACCCTCCTATATGAGAACACTAATTTTTATATGCCGCTTTAATAAATGAAATAAAAAGGGATTTAACGTCCTAATGTTCTGCTTCGACTGGGCTAATGAAGACGGGCATACGCCATACAGTGTGCTTTGAGACCGACGCTATGGCTTACAGTCTTATATCAAATTCAAATTGCCTAGGAATGTTTTATGTGCACGCCGATGTGTACATTGCACAGTGATTTTTCGTCACATCCAAACGACTATAATATATTGTTCCTGGCCAAGCTCTGTAACACTGACAAGAGTGAACCACGCTGGAAAATTCCACTGAACTTTTTCGGCCAATACAGAAATCGAACACGAAACCTCCATGTTAGCGAGCCAACGTCTTATTCACTGAGTCACTTACTTTGAAATAAAGGGTGGGGGATGGCCTAGTAGTCTAGAGTGCCGCGCTTCGACTTCTAGCTGGCCGGTCACCTCTGGCTTGCGCCTGTGGTTTCGAGCCCTAGTGTGAGCGTATGTGACATGGACATAGGGGCGCCTTCTCAATCTCGTGGGTTTCCTCCGGGCAATCCGGGTTTCTTCCCACTGCTAAAGACCTCTACGCGCAAGCGAATTACTGAAATAAAAATTGAAAACCATACGTTAGTCCCAAAATGACCTAGTTTGTGTCGAGTGGACGTTAAACCCAATTTCTCTCTCTCTCTTTAAAATAAAGGAATAAATGAAAGGAAATGGCGTTTAACGTCTCATTGTCTTGCTTCATCCGAATTCCAATTATCGTGGGTTTTATTTAAGAGCACGCCAATTTTTACACCGGCCCTCGATTTTGTGTACTATCCGAGCGACTAGAGGTTGTTCGTTGCCAGGGATATATATGGTGTCTACAGATTCATGTCAAGCAAAAAATCGGCTAAACCATAGCTGCATAGTTTGCTGGTTCAATTCAACATTTCTTTGATTTTTTTTTTCATTGATTTCAAGTGTGTAGAATTAAAAAGAAAACACTCCGAGGACAATACTTACAAATTAATTGAACTTTTAATAATTAATATTTTCATCAAATCAACTCAATTAGTACTCGAAAGTTGATATATATTTATAAAACAATTCTAACGCTAATGCAAATTATAAACGTAAGTGAAACTTATTAAAGTTCAATATAATTAAAGATAAAGTTTTTGAAAAATTAAGAATTATAACTTTTAAATATCTTACCCTATTTTAATCCTTGAACATACTGGTTATACTAAACATGTCCACACTCAAATATAGGTAACGAAATGCAATGGTGAAAGTAAACCCTACATCATTAACACACGAGGTGTTTTCTAAGCTGCTCCGAATATCGAATAATCAATGCGTAATTGTGTGATACCATCAACAGCTGTTAGGAAAAATGGTAATATACGGAGTTATAGTGTCACATTATAGTTATTTCCTCAGCTGAACTTACTCAAATATAACTAATATTATCACCGTTGTAGACACGCGTGTTTATTTGAATAATACATAATATTTATAATTGAATTGATTAAAAACACTAATATGGATATACTACTTCTGAATTTATTAACATAAAATAAAACCAAGTACGAACCATCGAAACCATAAGACAAAATTCGAAGTCCTAAAAAAACGGTATAGGCAAAATAGTATATTCTGGCAAAATAGTGTAATCAGCAAATGGACTGTTCATCGTGTACACAATACACATACAAATATCGTTATCAAGCAAATGTTAAAATCATACAAAATATAGATTTGTAGTGCATTAAGCAGAAGTATATTTGACTCGACTCTGACTAAGCCATTTTGGGACTAACATATGGTTTAACTTTATTTCAATAATTCACTTGCGCGTAGGGTTCTTTAGCAGTGGGAGGAATGAATGAATGAATAAAATGTTGTTTAATGGCACGTGAGCTCCAACCGGGCTATATTGCGCCAAACATATGTTGATGTTACGAGACAAACTAGAAATAAATAATCACATTATCTATATATATACATGTATACATAAATAAAAACAAATATCACAGTAAATATCAAATAAAACTAAATATAAACTTTACGTATATATTTAAAACTTGAAGGTGAATATCAGATATATACAATTAAAATTTCAATAAAAAATCTAGCGCTTTACTATATAAACCCGGTTGGGCAAACAATTGATGAAGTGACTGGCAACAGTAATGCCGTATTCTTGTCTCCTTGAGATGCTTGCACTCAATCAAAATGTGCTTCACTCTCAAAGGAACATGACAGTGTTCACATTATGTTTGAGGCTCTCGCTTTGGAATGAAGATACGAGTTAAAAAGTATTACCTATACGAGAGCGACATAAAACAACTCCATCCCTCCTATTGGATCTATAGGAGCTTGACCAGTCTCCTAAGAGAGGCTTAATGTGATGAAGTTTATTTGTGTCTGCAAGATCCCAAGACCGTTGTCATCGGCCATAAATGAACTAGTTAATGCAAGATTTAAAATCTCCCTTTTATCTCCCTTTTATATCCATGTTAATGGCGAGCCAGCAAAGGACGCTGTCCTTGCTGCTCAACTCGTGTGATAGTAGCAGACAATAAATATCTTCTACTAAGGGGTGATCAAGCTGTTGGTTATTTATTGCTTGTAACGAGGACAAAGAATCAGTAAAAATTATATATTTTAAATCCAAAGCCTGGAGAATGGCCTTTGAGTTCAGCTGTAAAGATGGAAGCAGCAGGTGGAAGGCGGACAGAGATGGTGTCATGGTAGCCGAGGCTCTCCGATCATCATCTGTATATATTAGAGCATAACCACCATATTTATACCTTAGCTCTCGAAAAGAAGACTGAAAACCCGTTGAGATAGTATGACTTTATGAAGACTTGGGACTCGACTCGGTACTGCAGTCAGCGACTTGTGACTCGACTCAGTACTACAATCAGCGACTTGGGACCCGACTCGATCCGGTACTACAGTCAGCGACTTCGGACTTGACTAGACACTACAGTCAGCGACTTAGGACACGACTCGGCACTACAGTCAGTGACTTGGGACTCGACTCGACCCGGTACTACAGTCAGCGACTTAGGACTCGACTCGACACTACAATCAGCGACTTTGGACTCGACTCGGTACTATATTCAGCGACTTGGGACTATTCCACTCGACTCGGAACTAGACTTGAGACTCAAATTCCATATGTCAATGTATACAGGGGGCCTCCGTTTGTCGCACCATCCGAACGATTAGTCCGTTGTTCTTGTCAGCCCCCCCCCCCTCCTGCACCACTGACAAGGATAAACCAACAGAAACGCCCGATGAACTTTCCTAGGCCACCACAGGGAGCAAACCAGAGACCTCCAGACTAGTTAGTCAGCGTCTTACTCACTTAGCCACCATGGTTTCCACAACTTCGTGTAGTGCAGGCAAACAATATAAAATCGTTATTTTAATTATATTGTAAAGGGTAAATCATAAAAACAGGAATGCATTATTACACAAACATGTTTTTTTTCCTTTGTTACAAAATAAGTTGCCTTCAGTTGTTACTATTTTTAAAAATTTTATACGAAATGTATAAAAAAAATATATTGCCAATTGTTAATGAAGCTTAATCTTTAGCTTAAATATACTTCATTGAAATACTAACACAAACTCGTTCAGATAAAAACAGGACACCATTTAAATCTTTTCAAATAATTGACGAAAACATGGATATAAAGGCAAAACCATTTGTTCTATTTGTAGTTCTCCTATTAATTGACATAACATGTTTACGCACCGATTTCCAATTGAGTTTTTTTTTACTTTAAATTCTGAAACTTTAGTAATTTTTATGTCCGCGTTGATAAAATGTTTTTTATATACATTTTATGGCTTCGGGCTACCTGAACTACTTAGGGTCTGTCAGCATATATTTAAACGATTATTAACTTGCATAACAAGATAATTGTATGGGTATGAACTTTATATGCGAGAGAGGCACGTATAACGTGGCTTTGAAGAAAGGTTCAACTAGCAGTAAGAGTCATAGAAGTAAGGTTTGACTAGCATTAAGAGTTATTGCGGTAAGTTTGACTAGTAGCATCATCGCGGTAAGGTTTGACTAGTTGCAAGAGTCATCGTGGCAAGGTTTGGACAGTGTCAATAGTCATCGCGGTAAGGTTTGACTAGTGTCAAGAGTCATCGCGGCAAGGTTTGACTGTGTCAAGAGTCATCGCGGTAAGGTTTGACTAGTATCAAGAGTCATTGCGGCAAGTAAGGTTTGACCAGTAGCAAGTCATTGAGGTAAAATTCGACTAGCAGTAAGAGTCATAGAAGTAAGGTTTGACTGGTATCAAGAGTCAATGCGGTAAGTTTGACTAGTAGCATCATCGCGGTAAGGTTTGACTGGTATCAAGAGTCATTGCGGTAAGTTTGACTAGTAGCATCATCGCGGTAAGGTTTGACTAGTATCAAGAGTCATCGTGGCAAGGTTTTACTAGTAGTAAGAGTCATTGCGGCAAGGTTTGACTAGGATCAAGAGTCATCGCGGTAAGGTTTGACTAGTTGCAAGAGTCATCGTGTCAAGCTTGGACTAGTTGCAAGAGTCATCGTGGCAAGGTTTGACTAGCAGTAAGGGTCATAGAAATAACGTTTGAAAGGTAGCAAGAGTCACAGCGGTAAGTTTGATCAGCAGCAAGTGTCATTGAAGTAAGGCTGGGCTAGCAGTAAGAGTCATTGACGTAAGGTTTGTTATTTAAGAGTCAGTGAAGTAAATTTTGACTATTAAAATAAATTTTGACTATTGAAGTAAAGTTTGACTAGTAGCAAGAGTCAATGGGGTAAGATTGGACATGTAAGAGTCCTTGACGCAAGGTTTCACTAGTGGTAAGACGTTTTGTTAAGCAGCCTGTAATGATGATTTATCACCCAAAAATACATTCTAAATAGATATCACTTGTGTGATAACTTTCATAATCTATCGCGATATCTCCCTTGAGATAACGCTTTACATGAATTTGATTGGTCAGTTAAAAAGAAACTACTTTTTTTATTTTCAAATAACAGTTCTTTTATTGATTAGCGTAACTTCTTTTTTAGTAAAGGACTTTGCAATGGCTGAATTGCTGTCACAAAATGATGTATCACCCACTACGCCATAATGTAATCAGGTTCAGTAAAAGTGAAATCTATAGTAATTAATTATTTATTTTTTTTGTGCAAGAGAATAGCAATCTCTAACGATACTATTTATTACGCATGCTCTCAGGATAACAAAATGGCGTCACCGTTTGACATGCCTTGTAGGATATTTCTAGCTTCGTTCTTCGAGTCCCTTGTTACAAATGACACCGTAAACCATTATTGTACACGATTCGTGTACCAATGGTAAAATGTTTATTCTGTCTTAAATATTGGAAACCAGAGGTCAATTGAGGCCCGGCAAGGTTACAAAATCAATGCTGATTTAAATTAACAAATAATTCGTGTTTTCAATGTCGAAGACTTTGGATAATATTGAGTTAGAGACTAAGCTTCTTTAAGTTTAAAACCACGTGACACCATTTTATTAAACTACTTAAATTATAATTGTTATCATTCTCTTGGAATATTTTATCCTATGACATTGGAAATCGTTCTCGGCAGAATTTTGTTATGAACAAACCCTGTAGAGTTTGTTCATGGGGGACAAATTTGTTGACAATAATTAGAAAGCAGGCACGATCATCTTTGTTCCCCGTAGGCGTGTGACGAGAAAAGATGTGTTGGCCGTTTGAATGTATCCATGGCTACACGCACAGTTTTCGTCAGTACTTAAATTGCATTAACATTAATTCTTATTCACTGTATATTAGAGAGACCAACAGCAGAAGATGGGATCCTTTTGTTGCTTTCTACTGTTTGTACTATTGAATATACTCTCACCAGAAGCTACAGGTAGGTTATTGATTGGAGTATATACCTGATGAACATAGATTTAGTAAATATTTTAAAAGGGTTTAATAAATGATGTTGAATATAGAGTAAGTCGTAGTGCTGCTGCCCGGACGAAATTTTCCTCATAGCACACTATAATATTGCGTATGACCGCCTTCATTGACCCAGTTCTGAGCAGAACAGTGGGACGTTAAACCCCATTTCATTTCATTGCATTTGTAGTTTAATCAGATTCCCCCCAAAACTTCATTGTTTTCAGGAAACCTAGGGCACAAAAGAGTTCAAATTCAAAGAGGTATATACAGGAACTTTTGGAGTGTTTCATCAGTCAACAGTTTTACAGCTAATCTAAAAGGGGCGGCAACAGTATTTGTAGGATTATTCAATGATGAAAAGATTGTGTTCCAAATAGGAATAGCCACTGACCGTTACGATATTCGGGAATGTGTAAGAACTGCAACCTGTGCTGCATCAACTCGTACCACCAATACTACATTAAACAATATTGTATTCTCCCCTTTTTGGTTCCGGTGGGATGTGGGCCAAGTGGAATTTGGAACTGGGATTGTTGCTGGTGTAAACAGGCTTGGGTTACATCAAGATAACAGAACCGTTAATGTTAAATATTGGGCTGTATCTGCTTCTGGTTCAGCGTATATTGAGTATGAATACACAGCAAGTAAGTTATGTATTATTTGTCAAATTGGGCATCATGAGATAGATAGATAGATAGATAGATTTTTATTGTATCCAAACATCCCATAAGAGGCAGCATACAGATATCGCACATAACATTTCACAAAAAATGAATGAATGAAATGTTGTTTTATGGCACGTGAGCTCCAACCGGGCTCTATTACGCCAAAAATATGATGATGTTATGAGACAAATTAGAAACAAATAATCACATAATCTATATATGAATAAATAAAAACAAATATCACAGTAAATATCAAATAAAACTAAATATAAACTTTATGTATATATATTTAAAATATGTAGGTGAAAATCAGAAATATACAATTAAAATTTTCGATAAAAATTTGTCTCTTTTAAAAAGTCTAGAGCTAAACCATATAAACCCGGTTGGACAAACAACTGATGAAGTGACTGGCAACGGTAATGCCGTAATCTTGTATCTTTGAGATGCTTACACTCAATCAAAATGTGCTTCACTATCAAAGGAACATGACAGTGTTCACATTCTCGTTTAGCCTAATAGTTGAACGAGTGGATTCCCAGTTCTTGGGAATTAAATGCAAAATGAATGTTTGTTACATATTATTAACCAGTATGGGGTGTAGTATTCCAGAAAAATCCCCCACGTCAATCGGTTTTGGGGAAAAAAATTGTAGCCGGTTGAAATTTTGGCCTCCGGTGATCACATAAAAAGAGGGATAATTTCGGTGTTAATAGATTTGCAACATTTTCTGACGAATTACCATGGTAATTCACACAATTCACAAAACCATCAGAGAATAATATTTGGGGATAATAAAATCAGAAATCATGTGACGCCATCATTGAAATCCAAGATGACGGCCAAAATGTAGCTATCACATAAGTTTTCAATTTCAGGTTAAATATATCTTGTAATATGTCTATCCACAGGTTTATATATCACCTGTGTGCGATTAAAGTATTAAAAACTCATTTAACACGTTATTAAATCCGGGAAATAATATTTGTGACTCACCGATTATTCCCCATTGTCATCCAGATCATATATTTGTGCCGTATTGGTTCCGAGTCGACTTGCATTTAAACCTCAAAAAGTTGAGTACCGAGTCGGGATCTGGTGGCAAGTCCGTTTAGACTGGCTCGTAAGATTCACTGCCATTCGCCCATCCCAATTCGGTTGGATCCAATTTTGCCCATACGACTACTTGCAAATGTTCTCTTAGTGCGTGGAAGTGTGCCGCTCTATCACTTGGGGGCATACGCTCGACGTCAATCCGGTTCTTTTCAGCAATCATCGTTCTAAATTTTTAGAAACGCAAGCGAACTAGCCTGTCGTCTCCTGTATGACCGTAAATGTGTCCTTTAATACAATTTATTATATATAAGGGCAAACTTTATCAACACACCGACATACTTAGCTGGAAATTTATGTATGATCCGTTACCTAGCAACGTATCTCTCATTTATATTTTTCAGAATTTTCGTGTCATAAAGGTTTTAAAGTGGTTAACTTGATGAAAGTTATAAAACAGAAAACACATATTGGTTTGGTGGATTGTAGTCGGGAATGTGTGAGGAGGGATTACTGTTATGCTGTAAATTATCTCCGTCGGCGCCAGTACGAAAACTGCGAATATTATGTAATATCGGGTAGAATTAGTAACAAAGATGTTATTTTACCTTTTAATACAACAGCTAATGATGACTGGCTTTATTGCCATGTGACAGGGCAATAAAATTGACGGTAATACAACAGAAATTATATTATATAGAAGTGCCCGTTATTTATTTGTCTTATAAAACCCCAGAAGGATAAAACATTTAATCCGGATTGCTGTTTGGAAGGTTTTAATCGAAGGTTGTAATAAACTTGATGTCGGACTTAACGCCCGCTTGCACCTGGAGTGATATCGCAGACAATCATTATGTCTAAATTATATATCGAGACGTTTCATGATTCCCCGAAAGGAAGTTGTTGTGTTAGTAAGGCCGAAAGGTATACTGTTACAATTTCGAATCCTTCGATAATTTATTGTAAATGCTGTCATATGTTTGCCTACCCCGTTCATTTCAATCGACCAAAACCTAACATTAATATCTTGAGTCGCTTAATGTTTCCAGTGTTTTTCCAAAAATATTATTCGTTTTGAATAAACATTTGTCTCTTGTCTATTTTAGATTCTAGTACTTCCACTTTGGATTAAAATGTACTGACATTGTGTTTTCAATGACGAAATAAGTTGATATTTTGAGATTAATTATTTTGATTTGGGGAATTAAAGCTCAGAGATTCTACAATCATAGCATAAGTAAATAAACTAGGAGCAAAAATGCAATCGCTGAATAGCAATATGGAGACCGATTGCGGACTTCTCGTCTTGGAGTTCACTGCATACCTTTAATCGACAAAGGTAACCCCAGGATGAAGAATATTTGGGGTTTTGTTACTTTTAGAACTCTAGCAAATCAGTTCTCAAAACATTTGATATAAAGGGTTCATTTGGAATTTTAGCCGAAATCAATTTGAAAACATCATAGACATACCTGTGTGTTACAGGATGGAAGAGGTCACGTTAGACAATACGCTGAGCGATGGCTGGCTGCTAATTACATTTACTAGTGCCGAAGTGTTACTTTCTGGGTGTTGTAGCTTATTGCAACACTTTCGACAAAAACTCAGATAAAAAGTAAAAATTGTACTTTAAATAACGAGTGTCCAAAACTGATTAACGGTCACAATAACGAGATAGGTATCGCTAGAGCGAGCCGGTCGCCAAGACTAAAGTTACAATAGAATACAGAACATATATACAAGCTTAGGATTAAAATAATTATATAATAATATTTGATATAATGTTAAATTTCAAATAGGAAACAGATGTTTAAATACAGAAGAAGATATGGACATAGCAAAATTGCGTGTTAACTATAATTACGTAATATATATCGTTACATTAAGTATAAACTCAAACAGTTAAACGACTTGAAAGATTAGTGAGATATCAATTCGGACATTGGTCAATTACTACTTTAACAAAAATTATATCATAACATATATACAAAGATACACTACAACAACACCCCGTCGCCCCGAAAAACGCTTTTCTCCGTAAAAGCAAACAATAAATCACACACAGTAGGTGTTTAAATTGATTAAAGAATAATTCAATTAATAAGATAAAACCTACAAAATACGTCAGACTAATTATAACACTAAAGAATGAACAATTTCAATCAAAAATGTCGAACTTAAAAGGTACATATTTATGAAATATTATTGTAACACTCATATAATCTGAATAGGAAGGACATAATGACAGGGACATAGCAGGGATAGATTCACATAATGAACCTCTTGTTATTTCTAATATCCATACCCTAAAAGCAAATAAATTAATTTATATGGATTTAAACAAAAATAAAACAAGCGAGCACCGTAAAAAGTGCATTAAATTACAAAGAAACATTTATCACATTCTTAACAGAAACACAAATCTTACAATATATTTATACAAATTGTCTATCAAATTATGGATACGTCCGACCATTATGCCACACCTGCTGCCGTATTCGTGCATGGTGATGTTGCAGATATGCAACATTCTGACCATATCGAGCGTTAGACGGATCACTTAGCTTAGGTCCAGGTATTTCCTTCGCGTGGTTCTTAATATATATTTTAGCAAGGTTATCCAAATCTTCCTCGGGCACCCACGAATTCCGCATTGTGGGGAGACCATTCCAACGAATAAAATATTCCTGTTTATCCCTTTTAATTCGTTTTCTGATAACTTCCCGAGTTGATTTGGTTGTTGTGCTCCGTTTACGAAGGTTGTTTACATCAGCATTCACATTTTTGCTCCATCGATTTCCATTTAAACAAACGCTATCTGTATTCGCTGGTCCTCCGATGTCCGTTTGACAACTCTGATCTACACTTTCCACGGAACACATTGTTTCCACCGAAACCAAAGGCAAAGAGTCGGTCTCAACGGCCACTTCAACAGTTTTAGGCACCATGGGCCTATTTATATCACTTCGTTTAGAAGAAATTAACGATACCTGCTGAATGTCACTTTTCTTAGATAGAAATTCTTGACGACGCCGTTGATCACGCTCTTTCTTTGCTGTAGAACGATGCTTCTTTTCTGGATTACGATGTGTAGAATTGCTCCACTTAAAACATATTTCTGTGGTACTGTAATTCTGTCTCAGGCTCCAAGTTACTGGTAACGTGTCCATATATCTGATGACGGCCAAAGCTGCTGCTGGAAAATAGCGTTCCATATCCATGTCGTTCTGAATTAACTCGCTGAGAGGGTTTACCGGAAAATATGAGTAATTGAATACTCTATGCCCGCTTTCTCCACCAATTGCCGAAGTGCTACTTTCTGGGGGTTGTAGCTTATTGCATCACTTACGACAAAAACTCAGATAAATAGTAAAAATTGTACTTTTAATAACGAGTGTCCAAAACTGGCTAACGGTCAAAATAACGAGATAGGTATCGCTAGAGCGAGCCGGACACCAGACTAAAGTTACAATAGAATACAGAACATATATACAAGCTTAGGATTAAAATAATTATATAATAATATTTGATATAATGTTAAATTTCAAATAGGAAACAGATGTTTAAATACAGAAGAAGATATGGACATAGCAAAATTGCGTGTTAACTATAATTACGTAATATATATCGTTACATTAAGTATAAACTCAAACAGTTAAACGACTTGAAAGATTAGTGAGATATCAATTCGGAAATTGGTCAATTACTACTTTAACAAAAATTATATCATAACATATATACAAAGATACACTACAACACTAGTGTTCATGTGTCGCTAACATCAATATGATTATAGTGACATAATCTATCAGTGACACCTGATTCATTGCGTAGTTCTTTATTTAATAAATTTTATATCAATATTGTATACTATACTTTAATTAACTTTATACCACATCTGAGTTTAGTATAAATTAGCTGACGTTGTTGAGACAAATCAGTGGAGCTTGGAATCTCATCATAGAAGGGTCTTTCTGTATCGACGGACAGACAGACTTATGGACTCAACCGAGTTCAACCGCTGGTAGTATTAATATATGTATGTACTGTCGTGATGGGTTCATGTATATAGTTTAAGTAAGAGAGAGAGAGAGAAATGGGGTTTAACGTCCACTCAACACAACTAGGTCATTTCGAGACATATGATTTTAATTTTATTTCAAAAATTCTCTTGCGCGTAGGGGTCTTTATCAGTGGGATGAAACCGGAGGACCCGTAGAAAACCCACGAGGTTCGACAGGCGATCCTACTCCTTGTCACGTACAACCGGGGATTCGAAACCACGCCAGCTTCATGATACAGCGCGCACATGCCACTTATTCGGCCCCCAACCCCCTTAATAGGGTGTAAAACATGGTGATGAATAAGACAAAGTACAATTTTATGAAAATAGAGCAGCCAGTCAAGCGTGTGTAGAGAATAAGGCCGGATGTTTTCACCTGTCTTACAAGAGACAAACCGTCGGTTTATTGGCATTAAATATCAAGTAGTTGTGTATCAATCGATATTTAGATTACACTACACTCCTTGATCTTCAGGGATCACGGTGGCTAAGTGGATAAGGCGCTGGTTCGCTAGCCTGGAGGTCGAGTGTTCGATCCCTGCACTGGCCGAGAAAGTTCATCTCGATTTTCCGACGTGATTTCCCCTTATCAGTGATGCAGAAGGAGGGCCTGACAAGGACAGCTGTCTAGTCGTTCGGATGGGACGAAAAACCGAGGTCCCGTGTACACATTGGAGTGCACGTAAAAGATCCCTTGGCAGTTGGAATTCGATATAAGAGTAGGCCGTAGCGCCGCTGCCCGGGCAAAAATTTCCTTCATAGCACACTGGCGTATGCCCGTCTTCAATTAGCTCAGGTTAAGTGCACAACAGTAGGACGTTAAACCCCATTTCATTCATTCCTTGATCTTCAGTTCCGGAGTTACTCCCCGTTCTCCAGAAAGCATGTTTACACGATAGAAGAACTGTGAATACGTGTATCAATCGATATTTCAAATCCATTAAACTCCTTGATCTCTTCATTTCCTGAGTTACTCCCCGTTCTCCAGAAAGCATGTTTACGCGATAGAAGAACTGTGAATACGTGGTACTTCCACGGACGTGGATGGACCTTATTCAGACTTGACCGTGCCTTTTGGATATCAAATTCACTTCAACATACCTCAACATCAACATCAACAATTCATTTTTACATATATCTAAATCAGTAATAATTATAATATGTCGATCCCAAAGCGAAATTTGAGAGAGATAAACAGTGGGTATTATACAAGAAGTGCCAGAGCATTTTCAACAATCAACAAGCTGGTTTATGACGACAAACTAATCTGGTTTACCCTTTAAAGAGACAAATTATTCTGTATGGTTTACCCAAATTATTCTGGATGGTTTACCCTTTAAAGAGACACTCTCGTCGGTGTTGTTTGACTTTCGTTATAGTATGCTTTTGTACAAGTGCTAAACTGTCAGTTTGAATTACAGTACCTATGAACAACAAATCCGAAACAAGTCTATAAATAGCTTATATTATTCTTTTTGTATATATATGTATATTACCAACAAATATATAAATTTATAATTTAAGGGCCCCTTTGTGAATTAGCCAATGCAATACGAATAGTTTCTTGGTTTTCTTCTGGTGGTGATTTATTGCAAGGGTTCTTGTTTGGTCCCATAGGATTGTATGGTGGCCGTTGTTAATTAGCCAAAATAATAAGAATAGTTCATCTATTTTTACCAAGGGGGTCGACATTTAAATACTATAAACTATTGATACGTGTGCAAACCAACTTGGTAAGGTGAGAGAGAAATGGGGTTTTAACGTCCACTCAACACAACTAAGTAATAGTTGCGATGATCGTAATAATCATAAACAGCACCCCAAAAGTATTGTCTGATGATTTAGAAACACCTTGTCGTGCGGTTAGTTCTCGTCTTTAACCATGCGGCTAGTTCTTGTCTTTAACCATGGGTACGTGTTGCAACCAACTCGGTAAGAGACTGCTATACCATCATAATACAAATGCAAACAATAGTGGCAACGATCGTAATAATCATAAACAGCCAAAAGACAATTTTGTCTAATGATTTAGATACATCTTCCCGTGTAGTTAATTCTTGAACTTTAAAGTCCATGTTATTGTCAGGGAACACGGTGTTTTTGTGACCCAGTGTCTTCTTGTAGCATTGTTTCTCTACCGTGGATTGAATGTATCCAGGGACAGGGGTATTAGGGGTTTTATGATAATTCGTAACACAAGGATAGACAATACCAGGTATAATGAACTGATACCAATTACCAGGACTGTCAAATATACCGCCAATATGGAAACCTGTAGCGAAGTCTATGGCATGCCTTTACTTACATTCGCCAAGAAGACGATTTAAGCCAACAAAATTGTTATAGCCAGAGACATTTTTTCGCCGGCTTCAGCAGGTAACACAAAGACCAACGCGTCAATAAAAGACAAGAAAAAAGAGGGTAGTATGATGTTTAGCAGGTAAAAAGTTCGTCGACGTTGTATTTTTCTTCTCTTTTATACTAGCGCTGGCCAGATCCCATTGTCCATTAGCTCCGTATTCACCAAGCCACACTTTACCAGTTGAGCTGGTTCTTAACACTAAAACTATTCCTGTAATGTCGGACACCATTGTTACCAGAACCACACTATAGGATAATATCTTTCAATTATGTCACAGCTAGTTCCAAAAAGGTTACTGGGGGTCCATTCCACAACCCCGTTACTATTGAGTCGAATAGGCATTTCATCAAATCCTAGCTAAACCCTGTTGTTCACCGAGTTCGCTATCAAAGTGTCGGGCCTCCATACCTTTGCCTGCGGTACACCCATAGTATCAATGCCTCCATACTCTGCCCCATTCCATGAGAGCAAATAGTCTCACCAATGCATCGAGATACACCCAAACGATATAAATACTTGATCCCTTTCCTTGAGTTCGTTGATGGACACCAGACTAAAGGAAGTGTCGACCTCCAAGACGTCTTTATCATATTTAACGGATCTTATATGAGGGGGGGGGGGGAGAGAGAGAGAAATGGGGTTTAACGTCCACTCGACACAAACTAGATCATTTTGAAACTAACGTATGATTTGCATTGTTTTTTTTCAATAATTCGCCTGCACGTAGGGGTCTTTAGCAGTAGGAGGAAACCGGAGTGCCCAGAGGAAACCCACGAGGTTGAGAAGCCGCCCCTATCTCGATGTCACATACGCTCAGACTAGGGCTCGAAACCACAGCCGCAAACCAGAGGTAACCGGCCAGCTAGAGGTCGAATAGCGACACGCAAGTTATAATAGTCTGGTTTAGAAGCCGGATCAGTGAACTGTATCCAAATACACAAACAAGCTAAGAGTAACGTTGCCGCCAATCTAAAGCATAAAATGAATGTCACAACCTGTAAAAAAGAAGGAATTACACAATGCATGAGCAATTTTAAAACAGAAACTAATTAAAATATTTCTTTAGACATCTGCATTCCTTTAGCATGAGGACCATGGTGGCATTATGACGAACTGCGATTTTTTTCTGAATACAAGTCGATCTCAAAACATAAATATATTATCAGTTTAAAAAAATAAAGCAAGACGGCCTATCCTTTGCAAGAGATGAACTGGGGATTAAAGGGTCAATCCCGATAATGTTTTTGAGAATAAAGCTGCTTAATTTTGTGTTAAAATCCCTTAATATCCCCTACCTTAGGGCCGAGCAACTAACACAATATATGTGATACGTTTACAAACAGTTTAACCCGCCAGTCTTTATCTGGAAATCGAGCCCGGTGTCTCAAGCTGTATTTTGCGGTGATTGGATAAAACCATACTTTTTTATACGCCCACATTTTCATGTGGACGCATTAAGTCGTCGCCCCTGTCCGTCCACAATTATTTGTGGACCCTCTACAGGTCACAATTCTTGTCCGATTTTGACGAAACTTTAAATATAGCTTTATCCCCAAAAGATCTCGACTGCTTTCGATATTGGCATGTATCGAATCAAAACTTCATGGATTATGGCCCCTGATTGTACGAAAAATGACGTTTATAGAGGTAACAGTTTTGAGCCGATTTTGTTGAAACTTGACATGCATGTTTAAAACCCAAAGATCTTGGTTCCTTTCGATATTTGCGCCTATCGGAACGTTATTTCCTGAATTATGGCCCCTGATTGTCCGAAAATCACCTATTTTGGCTTGTGGTACCTCTGGAGGTGACAATTATTATCCGATTTGAACAACCGTTTGATTATATCACCATTTAACCCTAAGGGAGGTTGAGTTCGAATTTCGGGAAAATCGGACCAAAATAGCCGCCGTTTGTACGCGAATACTGTTAAAAAATTGTATATTCAGGTTGTGGACCCTGTAGGGATCACAATTTTAATTTGATTTTGATGGAACTTATAATGCATGGTTATGACCCAAAGATCTTGGTTCCTTTCGATATTTGCACATATCGTATCGTAACTTCCTGAATTATGGCCCCTGATTATACGCAAAATCGCCTTTGTTTAGCTTGTAGTCCCTCTGGAGGTGACAATTATTATCTGATTTGAAAAACCGTTTGGTTATATCACCGTTACACCCTGAGGAAGGTTGTGTTTGAATTTCGGTAAAATCGGATCAAAATTGCCATACAAAATGGCCGCCGTTTGTACGCGAATACTGTTAAAAAATGGTATATCAAGTTTGTGGACCCTGTAGAGAGCACAATTTTAATGAAACTTGAAATGTATGGTTATGACCCAAAGATCTTGGTTCCTTTCGATATTTGCGCATATCGAATCGTAACTTCCTGAATTATGGCCTCTGATTGTCCGAAAGATCCCCTATGGTCCCTCTGGAGGTCACGATTATTTTCCAATTTAAAAAAACGTTTGACTCTATTACCGCTACATCCTACGGAAGGTTGAGTTCGAGTTTCTAGAAAATCAGACCATAATTGCCAGACAAAATGGCCGCCGTTTGTACGCGAATAGTGTAAAAATATGTCATATTTTGATGAAAATTTAAATGCATGTTTATAACCGAAAGATCTTGATTCTTTTCGATATTTGCGCATATCAAATTGTAACTTAATGAATTATGGCCTTTGATTGTAGGTCAAATCACTTTCGGTATTGCTTGTTCTCTATCCATCTCTCGAAAAAAGTGGGCGTATCCTGCCTGGCAGTGCCTGCTTACTATCTTTATATAGAAAATAACGTGTCGGTGAAATTTACTTTTTGTTATCAAGTACAGCACATGGACCATTCATCGTGTAGACCTCTTAAAGGAATGGGAATCGATTATCGGGTCACCCAATGAAAGAATTGACCCGAAATCTTAAAAGGGTTTCGTGTCCTGATAAGCTGTTTTAACACTCACGTCCAAACGACTCAATATTTTGAGCTGAAATTAGAGTCAGGGTATATACACCATTCTTCTATATTTTGGCGTTTGAATTTATTACGAACTCGGACTTTTATTTTTGAGACTCTGTTCAATTCGGGACTGTCCCTTTAAATAAATATTCACGGGAAATTAATAAAATATAAATTAATTAAGGAAAATTAAGAAATCTAAACCTATAGAGCATAACGATGCACGTGTGCACATTTAAATAAATATTCACGTGAAATTAATAAAATAAATTAATTAAGAACATTAAAGCTATAGAGCATTAAGATGCACATGTGCATATACGCTACCACAATTTAAACATTAAAAAAAAATCCTAATTCATTAGAATAACCTACCTTACCTTTAATGCATGTCTGGAAAGCTATGTGCGTCCTAGCGAATATAAGAGGAAATGGTATATGTTTGGAAAGCTATGGGCGATCTAACGTATACGAGTCGAAATGCTATATGATTTCAAATAGCAACAGGTTTGGACTTTCACGAAAGTATTACTTATAATTGGCTCTGTAGGAATCCGTTAATAAAATTAAATATCAGAACTAACACAATTATATGGGAAAACAATCACTGGTTAATTATGTTTCGATAAGTATCCTCTTATAATTAAAAACATTAATTAAGTATGGCTCCATATTGTACATTTATATATATACTATTCAAAAAAAGTAGGGGATATTTGATGTTGGGGCATAATATTAATATGCAAATGACTACGAAAAAAGTCACTATAGAACCCAACAGAAGAAACATTTCCAGTTACATATGACGCCCAAACGCACCAATAGCTACCGCATGGAATGCAGGTGATGCTTGGGATCATCATGAGGGTCCAATCCAAGATTTGCACGACTCTGACTTTGAATGTTGGCATTGCACTCTAGGTTGGAAACATCAGTTTAATTGTTTTAGTGACCAGAAAACAAATTTTGGTATGCGTCGGCTTACCCAAAAAGAAAGGTTACGTGCCCTTGGCATGCTACAGATCGGCACAACACAGGCGGTTGTGGCGCGGACGATGAATGTTTCTCAGTCTGTCATAAGCAGGCTATGGTCCAGATACCGTGATACACATTCTGTACAGGACAAACCACGCTCAGGTCGACCAAGGGCGACAACTCAAGCCCAGGATCGATTTATCCGCACCTTGGCCTTGAGAAATTGTGTCATCACAGCAAATCAGATCAGCGCTCGTCTTCAAACAGACACTGGTGTGAGAGTGAGTGGCGAGACGATTCGTAATCGACTGCATAGGGGTCACCATCGCGCCCGACGTCCTCGAGTGATCCTTCGTTTGAGAGATCATCACATTCAGGCAAGACGTGGTTGGTGTAGGGATCATCAACACTGGGATAATCGACGCTGTAGCAATGTGAGGTTTTCAGATGAGTCGAGGTTCACTGTTGATTTTTGGACAGACGTTAACGTCATCAGACATGATCGATTTGGGGGTGGTTCTGTTATGGTGTGGGGAGGCATCGCTGTGGCTGGAAGAACATCTTGGCAGTCCATGTTGTGCCGTTCGCACAATGTCATGGCCGCCGTTTCATCTTCCTGGACAGGATCGTTACAGGTTACCTCCAACAACAGAACATCACCACATTACCTTGGCAAGCACTGAGTTTCCGACCTCTCCCCCGACGAGCATTCTTGCCAATGTCCAAGAACTTGCTGCTGCGTTGCAACAGAATGGGACAATCTGGACCAAAATGACCTTAGACATCTCATTAGGAGTATGCCACATCGAATCAGTGCTTGTTTGGCAAACAGAGGAGGATTTACCCGTTACTGACTTTGTTGTGATGCTGTGGTAACTTTGCTGTTTGACCCCGGGTATCATTTTACCCTTATAATGGTCAGCCTGTGCCTTACTTAGTCTAACGATCATTTGGAATAAATCGATGAATATGAACTTCATTTCTTTTTGGCATTTGTTTCTTCGTCAGTTTCTCTAGGTGACTTTATGTAACAAAGAGATATATCATTTATTGAACTTATTGAACTCTGCTAGTTTCGACAATAGATGATTTTGACTTTCACCTTCAATAACACTTAAATATCAAATATTTTTGACAATAGATGATTTTGACTTTCACCTTTAATAACACTCAAATATCAAATATCCTCTACTTTTTTGAATAGTATATACATACCATCTAGTTTACTAAATGTCATTGTGCTTGATAACGCTAAATGTCACTAAAAGATTAAATTAAATATGGCACAATGGACACGCTAAACAAAGAAACCTTCCCATTATTCGACACGAGAGATCTAATAATAACATGCACATAGATTATTTATCAAACAAATCATTAAAACCAAGCGGTTGTTATGCAGAGAGGGAAATGGGGTATAACGTCCACTCGACACAAACGAGGTCACGTACAACCGGGTATTCGAAACCACGGCAGTTGATGGTTGTTATGCAACATACGCCCACATTTTCCAAGTGATTTCTGGATGTTAAACCCCATTTTATTCTGTAGCGCATTGTATGGTGTCTGACCATCTTCATTATCACAGTCGTTGCAGAACAGTAGGATGTTAAACCCCATTTCATTTACACGTTTCGACGTAAGACGATTACCACTTAAGATGTTCATAAAATTGTATGAAATGAAATGTGGTTTAACGTGGCACTGCCGGACAAGGGCATTACGGTCTATTCTTATTTCGAATTCCTACTGTCAGGGGTTCTGTTACGTGGATGCCAATGTGTGTACTTGACCTCGGGTTTTCGTTCTATCCTAACGACAATACGTTGTCCCTTGCTGGAAAATCTGACAACCGGACCACCAGGTCATCGAGCCAGCATCTTACATACTTCGCCACCGCGACTGACTCATACCATAACATGTTGAACGGCGGCCGTTGGGATATATGGTGTATAGGCAAGCATAATAATAACAAATGAACGCAATAGAGCTTATCATAGAGGTTATATTTCATAAGATTTAAAACTAAAATTTATGATTTAGGCACAGTTAGTCAGACGTCTTATATGGTGTCAAGTGCTGGAAGGCTTGCTCGCCAACCTGCATGGAGTTGCTTACTAAGTGCTTCTGTAATATTAGCATAAGCGGTAAAATTAAACCGGTTATAATTTTCTTCTGGGTCAATTCTGTGATCATACAACTCAATTCCGTATAACTGGGTCCAGTCTGGTTTGTATTGTGGTGCCATTGAAAAGTTGGCCCATTCTGTGTATCTGTATTGATCGGTTCTAATTGAATAGCCCATCACGGCATCGTATATGTGTTCGCCTGGTCTGGGTCGCGAATACTGAGAAAAGACGGCGGACTTCCATTCTTGTTTTGGATCTAAAGCTAACGGCATAAAGCTTGTGCCTTCCCTACACAGTTCCGTGCTAGTAGAGTTTTCCGGACAAAGAGGCAACTGTTCCAAACCAGCAGCTTCCACTAAAGATGGAAATAGATCGACAAATTCAACCATTCGTTCCGTTATTATGCCGTTATCAGTAAGTCCGGGAACGTGAATCATCATTGGTGCATGTACGGCGTCTTCGAAGTTGGTCTGTTTGCACCATTCACCATGCTCACCAAGCTGCCAACCATGGTCGCCCCAAAAGGAAACAATCGTATTGTTAGCCAACCCCAGATCATCCAACTCTTTTATAACTTGCCCAAAGAGATTGTCGATGTAGGAAACGGCACTGTAATATGCACGGCGAAGATCTTTAATTACGTTCTCTGGGAATGTGTCGTTTATTTTGCCAGAAGGGTGATAAATACGTACATCCTCGTAGTTTCTGATTCTCGCACAGTCATTCCAAGCGATGGGCGGCATCCCTATTGGTGCATAAGGATTAGCAGGCATGCGTATCTCGTCCAGGGGATAGTACTGTAGAAATTCCTCTGGGAAAATAAAGGGCAAATGGGGCTTATGAAAACCTACCGCAACGAAGAACGGAGTGTCTCCTCGTAAGGCTGCTGGTGCGACTTCTTGTAAGGTTTTAACGGCTCTTTGAGCAAGTAAAACGTCCTGAAGAGGGAATTGGTCCGATACTGCTTTTGGCACTCCCCACCAGCTTCTACAAGTCTTCGTTCCATTAGCATAAGGGCGATGAATAGGCGCATGATAGTATGGGTCACTCCAAGATGGCGGATCATCCTGACTTCCCGGATGGAAAATTTTCCCCATACCAACTGTTCGGTATCCATTCAATTTGAAATATTCTGGAAGAGTCGTAAAATTTCCACCAGTTTTGCGAAAATTGGGACCACATTTATATACATGGGTTGTATCAGGCCGCCGGGCTGTTAATAGAGAACTTCGGCTCGGTCCACATAACGCTTGTTGTACATACGCTTGCTTTAGCAATAAACTACGTTTGGCTAGTGCATCTAATGCTGGAGTGTGCATGTTTGGATGCACTGGTGACGGAAAATCGGGTCCATAATAAGCTCCAAGTTCTGGTCGCATATCATCCGATACCAAGAATAACACATTTTTCCTGCACTCTGTTCCAAATACTAAAGTAGCAGCTACAAAAACGATGTTAAAATTTAGCATTGTAATTCGCTTTTAAATTTATGGTTATTATCTATGACACCTTACATTTAAATGGTATTTGACCTTGAGTACAATTTGGTTATACGCCTATTTTTTATCTTAAAGTATGACATGTGACGTGTACGGGCCCGGGAAATCGAAGCATATGTTGATGCAGCTTGTCAAAAAAAGCACACTGGTTCATTATTACTGAGCGTCAATCAGTGAGTCTAACGTTACATTATCTAAAGTCAAGTTAACCCAACCTCATTGGTAGATTAGAATAATGCATTTTATTGTTAAAGCTGCTACGATTTAAAATTTTTAAGTTATATTTTTAAAATGTTTTAAAATAAAGCCTTAAAATAGATGGTATTGGGGGGGGGGGGGGTTGGTCGCGTTGTCGGGGTCATGTCAGTCGAGTGATGAAGATTGTGTCAGTCGGATGGTCAAGGCTGTGTCAGTCGAGTGGTCAAGGCTGTGTCAGTCGAGTGATGAAGATTGTGCCAGTCGAATGGTCAAGGCTGTGTCACTCGAGTGATGAAGATTGTGTCAGTCGAATGGTCAAGGCTGTCAGTCGAGTGGTTAAGGCTGTGTCAGTCGAGTGATGAAGATTGTGTCAGTCGAATGGTCAAGGCTGTCAGTCGAGTGGTTAAGGCTGTGTCAGTCGAGTGATGAAGATTGTGTCAGTCGAATGGTCAAGGCTGTCAGTCGAGTGGTTAAGGCTATGTCAGTCGAGTGGTGAAGATTGTGTCAGTCGAGTGGTGAAGGTTGTGTCAGTCGAGTGGTGAAAGATGTGTCAGTCGAGTGGTCAAGGCTGTTTTAATCAACTGGTGAGGGCACTGTACTCTGTACGTTTCGGGTGGTTTCGCCAAAAGAAACTGTCGGAATATTTCCAGCCCGGTTCACGTGTCAAAGGACATACGGTATCGGCTGTTCCGAAGCGTAGGCATATTCTGCATTGTGCACGACTCCAACTTTTAGCAAGAGTTATAAATCACAGAATTCTGGTCTTTGACACGTAATGCAAACTTGCGGTTCACCGTTTGAGTAATTCAAACTATATAATTTAGGACCGCGTAAGCCGAGGAACTATATCTTTAAACACCCTTGATTCTAAACAAGATACCAGGTATCAAGATAATGTTATATTACATAATCTTAACTGTATATATATACAATATAGATAACCTTTTTATCAGAGTTATATTTATAGCAGAGTTATCAGGTTTTAACACAGAGACCGCCGGTCGAGATGTTAAGCCTGTTAACGAATGAAGCGTGCTATAATTGACTTGTAACATTGACACATACTCAACATGCTTGTTGTTATTGCACCGAAAACCCACCCCACTTCTCTATAAGGAGTCTGAAAACTCAATTTATGCAAATTCCCCCCTATTCACAAAATTCAGCCATTTGTTAATTCCCCCCCCCCCCCCAATTCCTCCTTTTTCCAAATTTCACCCCGAGCATTTTGAATTCACCCCTGGGGGTGAACATGGACCCCGGTTGAGAAGCTCTTGTCTATAGTGTTATTATTTGCCCCTTTGCAATGTTGCTTAATTAACGCTGTGTTTGTAACATGCATTAAAATACAATACAATAGCAAAGCTCTAAATATATCCATTAAAATTCAAAGTCCTAATTCTATTTATCTTTACATTGATATACATGCTATAATAATATAATATATAAGGTCGTTGATTCACTGTTAATATAAATACTTGGTTATCCATTCCAACACAATATATAAGAAAACACTGTTTCAATGTCAATAACTGTTTCTAACACTAAATAATTTCATGTTCTGTTTCTATTGTTCTGTTTCTTTCACTGTAAATTTTGGTGATCCGTTAAGTTAACACTTCAGCAAACTTTGTTCCATAGAATATTTTCAACCAGTGTTTCATTCTTTGGCCATTTACATTTTTTTGTTTACCGTATTTCCTCTAATAAGCGCCGCGCTTATTCTTTCAGCACCCCTTGACCCCCTGGCGCTTATTAGAGGCCCGGCGCTCTTTGGAGGCCCGGCGCTTATATCTTTAATAGCAAATTGAATTTAGGGTAAAGCCGTCATTTACCATGGGCATTGGGCCGGAGAATCTTTTGAACTACGACATTTGATCAAAAGCAATCTAATGTCTATTTCATGTGCATCTTCAATGATAATTTCAATTGTATGGTGACAGGGTCTTGATGCATTAACAAGTACAATACCCGGCGCATATTAGAGACTCGGCGCAATGGAGGCCCGGCGCTTACTAGAGGGCCAGCGCTTATTAGAGGAAATACGGTATATAACTTTTAATAAGTATATTGTCATTTTTCGTATTAATGTGTATATTTTAATTAGGGTAGTTATGATCGACTCAATTTGTATTTGATTTTATATAATTCATAACTTTATTAAAAAAAAGAAAGGCATGTTACAAAATGGAAGATGCCATCTTGACACGTGAAAGTCATTATACTACCAAATCAACCTGTTGACCCCTGGAAATTTGGTACCGTTACTTATGTCACTTTGTAATCTTCATTGTTGACATATCTGGTTTAAACGTTCTTTGTCTGATAATAATGTATCAAATGTCTGTGGAATGCCTTATTATAAACCAGAATGGGAACGATATGGTGAGCGAGGTCAAGGCGGACACGAGAGCAGTCGGAGGCTAGACGATGTCTAGTAGTTCGCTCCAGGCCACGCAGGTCTGGAGTTAAGACCGGACAACGATCTTGTAATGTAACTTAGTTCTTGGTGTCTTTAACATTACGATGTTTGTACATGATTTGTTTAGAAGAATTATTAAAGTATTAATAGAAGCTGAAACTAGTCTTGTCATAAGAACCTGATAGAAAGAACCAATTCTGTCACACATTAAAACAAACTCGATCGATCGACCGATTTCACGTTGATGACTGACACAAAAGAGACCTTTTCAAACGTTTGTAAAATTATCTTCCAGGAGAGCTGATTTACTTTATTAATTAGGAATATTTTATGAAATTAACAGATGGTAAACCAAACAAGAGAATCAGTGCATTCGGTGTTGACACAACGATAGAGGAAATATACGGGTCACTGGCTATGTGCTTCACCGACAAGTTGTCACTTCAAATAGATCTAACCATAGTTCTAACTATCTAAGGTTGTTTTTTGCGCACCCCAAGTGTACATGGAGCCTAAGATGTCAGTGCCACCCGAACGATTTATAAATAAGTTGGACTGGTTGCCCTTTAAAGGTAAACCACTTATTTTTTTAAAGTAACTCAATATCATACAAAATCTTCGACATCAGCATTTGCGTAAAGATCTTACCTAAAAGAGATAGGCTTCTGATCTCCAATATTTAAGACAAAATAAAAATTTTACCATTGGTACACGGATTGTGTACCATGATGCGTTCCAGCGCCATTTGTAACAAGGTGCCCAAAGAATGGGGCTAGAAAAAATCCACAAGTCAAGTCAAGCAGTGATGCCATATTGCTATTTCGAGAAAATGTGCAATTAAATACTATAGGTGTTGACTGGAATAACCAGACACTAGAAACTGACTTTCGGCTGAGACTTCTGGCGTATTTCGCCCAACTGAACTGATGATAATTCACAGTAAAACGGAAACGATTGAATGTAAAACAGTTTAAAAAATTCATATTACATTATTTGCTGTTTTGCAACCCATTTGTGCCAATTTCTAAGTCCAAACTATCAGCGATTTAGCTCCTTTAATATAAATAGAATATTTTTTTACAGAGTGGCTATTGTTTAGACGATTCTGAGCAAAGAATATAACGAATTCCAAAACGGCTGCCGATCTCCCCAAAACCAGCTTTGAAAAACTAGCAGTATTTTCAACGTTTTCAGAACTGAAGACAGCAATTAAGAGATGGGGAGGCTATTTATACGACTATTCAGTTTGTCATATCGCCGATGGAGGGCTTTGAAGGCATGGTCGTAACAATAGCCTGGGGACTATTTTTAATTTTTTTTTTCATGTTTAATAAATGTACTAAGATTTAATTCTTTGTTAGTTAATCATTCTTCCATGCGTTTTGCAAATAAATGGCATAATATATTTGATCAATAAAGCACTATTTGTATTTGTCGCTAAAATTTAAATTTCTCACGGCTCAATGCATGCTAATATGTACTCAGATTTATTTTAAAAAAAACAAAAGAGAGTACTAACGCTAGATAATATCACTCTTGCATTCACTCGACACAAACTAGGTAGATTCGGGACTAACATATAGTTTAATTTTATTTCAATAATTCGCTTGCGCTTAGGGGTCTTTAGCAGTGGGAGGAAACCGAAGGACCCGGAGAAAACCCAGGAGGCTGGACAAGCGACCCTTCTCCTTGCCACGCACAACCGGGGATTCGAAACCAGGTCAGTGGACTCAATGACAGGCTTTATGATACAGCGCGCGCACCATTCAGCCACCCAACCCCCTGAAAGTTTACAAAACAAGGGATGTTGTTCCTTGGTTACTTCTAGAGTTATTGATTTTAGTGTTTGAACCGTTTCTTTCTTGCTGTTTAAAATAACGTCCCGGATAAACTGGTCCATTAAATAATACTGGTTGCGTACTTAACGACCATCTTGTCTGAAACACATTGAAAATTTGGACACCTTCTGTCAGAACGTAACTGTTGTTCTATGTCGTAATGGTGTATTTGTTTTAAATACATGTGAAAGGAAAGTAGATTTATCCATGGCTTTATTCTGTATGATCCTGATATTCGGGTGTTTCATGAATAATGTTTCATCTTCCGAGACGACAATCACAAATTCGTTGTGGTTAACCCATAGTTTTACGGAAATAGTAAATCTACGTTATTACAGTAGCTTGGGTCAGTCGTCCAGGATAAAATGTATTGGTTCGTGTAGTAAAATGTTTGACTGTGATCAAATTTATATGGACGATAAAGTATGTTATTGTTTGGCACCGGGCTACATACCATTATCGGACGCAATAATATCAGGGGAAGTAACCCTAACTACTCAAAACTATATATATCAAATATATCATGGTAAGTCTTTATAATTTTTAAAGAACAGAATCCAAATCTATCCATAGATCTACAGAATTTTAAAATCAGATGTCGAATGACAAGAAATGAAATAAAATGAGGTTTAACATCTTCATCTTCTCACCAGTTTGACATACGTCATGCAGTTGAATATTAAAGTTTGCGAGGACTGCAGTGAGGGGGCTTTCAATTTGCATTTTTTTTTTTGGGGGGGGGGGGGGGTGTCAATACTGTTTATACTAAATTCACTCGGTATTGATCACGTGATATGTCTCCTCTTCAAAATAAATGAAATTATTAATTATTATTATTATGTATCTTGTATTACAGATAAATCTGAATGTTTTGCTAGAAATTACACCCTCTTTACTGGTACAAACTATTGTCTTAAACTTATAACTACAAAATTACCCTGGCTTGATGCTGAACAACGCTGTAAACAAGATGGTGGACATCTAGTTTCAGTTGAAACCACAGAAAAATTGAACGATGTCAAGTTAACACGCGACAGTAAGTAATTGTTCTTGTTTACATATACAAACAGAGAGAGCGAAATGGGGTTTAATGTCCACTCGACACAAACTAGGTCATTTCCGTGACTGACATATGGTTTAATTTCATTTCAACAATTCGCTTGTGCGTAGGGGTCTTTAGCAGTAGGAGGAAACCGGAGGGCTCGTAAAAACAGGCGACCCTACTCCTTGTCACGTAAAACTTTGGATTCGCGACCACGCCAGTTGACTCAATGAAAGGCTTTATTAAACAACGCACACGTGCCATACATTTAGCCCCCCTCCCCCGTGTTGGAACAGAGAGCGATATTGATCTAAGTAGAAGTGGTGGAGGGTGGCGGGGGGGGGGGGTGATCTTGATGTAAAGGTAGAAGGTAGAAGATACTGCGGATGAATGTTCGTAAATAACAATATCATTTATAATTTCATTATGTTTTATTTTTCAGACAATGTTATCTATTTAGGTGGTTTTAGACCATCGGAGGCCATTGATAATTCAGTGTACAGATGGATTACTCATGAACGTGTTAATAACTCCTTCTGGAGGCCAGTTGAACCCAACCTTTTCGATACTGAAACCGTTGTCGAACTTGATTTGAGTGGGAGACTAAATAATAGAAATAACGGCCTTGCGTTTATGTCCATGTGTGAGATGCTAGTACGACCCTTGGTCGAAAATAACGACGTGTGATTCGGGTACGGGACAATTCATTCCCGGGTAACCTGTCCCTTGACAACTCGTTCCCGGACGATTCGTCTACTGGGACGAATAGTCAGGGAGCGAATTGTCCTATGGAGCGATATTTCCCCCACAATTCTAACTGCTAACCTTGTAATACGTATGCTAATATGCTTACTCCTATGCATGTGGATTAGTACGAACACATGTTAAATTGGCTATTGACGACATGTAAAAATGCTAATTTAAATGACTTATTTTTTAAATATTGCATTTAGAATTTCTTTTTGTTGTATTCCCATTATTATTTTTAATTTATTGTGTTAAATTGGCTATTGACGACATGTAAAAATGCTAATTTAAATGACTTATTTTTTAAATATTGCATTTAGAATTTCTTTTTGTTGTATTCCCATTATTATTTTTAATTTATTGTTGTCTGTTTAGTTTCGTTAACATTTTTTTTTTATTTCACAAGTAATGTTACGCGATAAAGTTGCTAAGCTGATTTTGGTAACGGATGGCGCTGTTTACAATTGTAGGGAGACTTGTCGGGGACACATAAAATCTCGCCTGTTTCACAACCCGACAGACAAAAATCATAACATATTTTACGCATTTGGCAAACCTCGACAGATTCCGGTACTCTCCGTAACCTACATCTAGACTCGGATGTATGATAGTCATTGATATGTACCTACGACCATACAATTGCGATGCGGCTTATCGACTACCGATTTACTCTAACAGGAAAACGTTCCGCTTTTACAAAAAAAGTCCCAAAATCTGGTTAAGCTGTCCACACCCGTTGGTGGAGTGGTCCACACGACTTAGTATAATTTCTGGACACATAATGTATTTGTAAATAGTATAGTTTTTCTGCGTGGTCACCCTTTCTATCGGTAAATAAACAACAAAGTAAATAATTTCTGGTTATTGTAATACGTTTTTTGGAGTCGTCCACACGATGTATTCTTAATTAGTATAGTTTTTTTCTGCGTGGTCACTCTTTCTCCCGGCGAATAAACAACAAAGTAAATCATTTTATTCCATAAATAACAAATTCATTAACAAATTCATAAACATATTCAGTTGTGGACGACATCACTAATAGTTGTTGACGACATCACCAATGCCTTGTGGACGACTCCACCAACGGTTGTGGACGACTTCGCCTGTGGACGACTTGACAGGCACCATCTCCTGGGGGCAACCTTGTTTATCCGGGTCTTTTTAAATAGTTCCAAAATGGCGGACTTCATCATACAGCCGATTCTAGATGTAGGGCACCAGAATCTGTCGAGGTTTGCCGAATGATATTTTACGTACCGGTACAAAAGCAAGTTATTCTAGATATTTTTAAAATAAATAATTATGATTTTTTGCCGTGCATTTTCCCGAATACTGCTATATGGATTGAATTGGTCTATTTTGTTTCTAAAAGAACAGTTAAAGTCATAATTCCAACAATAACGTATATTATCACACTGATCCGCAGTGAATATTTACTTGGTCGCTACAGTCACTGATAAGGATGACATCGACGCTACTTAATGAGTCACAAATAAATTCCTTGTAGTTTCTGATTCTCCCACAGTCATTCCAAGCGATGGGCCGCATCCCTATTGGTGCATAAGGATTAGCAGACATGCGTATCTCGTCCAGGGGATAGTACTATAGAAATTCCTCTGGGACAATAAAGGGCAAATGGGGCTTATGAAAACCTACCGCAACGAAGAACGTAGTGTCTTTTCGTAAGGCTGCTGGTGCGACTTCTTGTAAGGTTTTAACGGCTCTTCTAGCAAGTAAAACGTTCTGAAGAGGGAATTGGTCCGATACTGCTTTTGGCACAACCCACCAGCTTCTACAAGTCTTCGTTTCATTAGCATAAGGCGGATGAATAGGCGCATGATAGTATGGATCATTCCAAGATGGCGGATCATCCTGACTTCCCGGATGGAAAATTTTCCCCATACCAACTGTTCGGTATCCAATCAATTTGAAATATATTTATCTTAAAATATGATATTTGTAAAGGTCAGGGAAATCGAAGCATATGCTGATGCAGCTTGTCAAAATAAGCAAACTGGTTTATTATTACTGAGCGTCAACCAGTGAGTCTGACGTTACATTATCTAAACCAACCCCATTTGTAGATAAGAATAATGCATTTTAATGTTAAAGCTACAATTTCAAATTTTCAAGTTATATTTTTGAAATTTATTTAAATAAAGCCTTAAAATAGATACTAAATGGTATTTGAGGATGTTTTGGTCAGAGTCATGTCAGTTGAGTGGTCAAGGCTTTTTCAGTCGAGAGATGAAGACCGGCACACGCCATGTAGTGGGAAATGAAATGAAGTTGAACGTCCGACTGTTCTGCTTCTAACCCGAGCTAATGCAGACGGACATACTATGAAGGAAATTTTGCCCGGGCAGCGACACTACAGCCAACTCTTATAACGAATTCCAACGGCCAAGGAATTTTTTACGTGCAAGTACGTCAACGTGTACACGTGGTCTCGAGTTTCTGTCCCATACGGACGACTAGACAGCGGTCCTTGTCATGCCCTCCGTCCTGCATCACTGACAAGGGGAAACCGCGCCTGAAAATCTGAATGTACTTTCTCGGCCAATGCAGGGATCGAACACTCGACCTCCAGGCTAGAGAGCCAGCGTCTTTCCCACATCATGACCCCCCGCCATGCAGTGTGCTATTGGGAACAGTAAAGTGTTGTACACAACAGTGGCGTTTTCGCCGAATTCCAAAGGCCATTTTACTGTCATCGCGTATTTAATGTGCACACCAACACGCCGGACTAATCGTTTGTTTTGTCCCAGCCTTGCCACCCAGCTCCCCTGCCCTCACGTACGACGTCAATTCTCTCACGACTTGAAGAACACGCGTTTAAATAAACACAGAAGCATAAGTTGGTGAAATAGATCTTGGATGACAGCTGATGATCATAGGCGTAGGAGCTCGATGACAGTTAGGGGGGCAGAACCCTGAATGCCCGAAAAAATTTCGGTTTAAAAGACAGCAACGACCTTGTATTCCACACCCCACCCCCCCCCCCCCCCCCGTAAGCAAATTTTGGAATATTTGACGGCTGCAAACACGTTTTCCTGCTACCTCAGTCGGTTAACAAAGCAACTTCAAAGTGGTCTAATATAGCCTAATTAAGGTGGCTTACTCGAATTCCAGTAGATCATTTAAGGTCCTCGAAGACCGGACCTTTAGGGGAAAATTTAACTGCAACAAATGCGTTTTCCTGCTATTTCAGCCGGTGAACAAAGCAACTTCAAAGTGGTCTAATATTGCCTAATTAAGGTGGCTGACTCGAATTCTAATCAATCGTTTACAGTTCTCGGAGACGGGACAGTTAGGAGAAAATTTTGAAAATTTAACTGCCGCAAACGCGTTTTTCTGCTATTTCAGCCGGTTAACAAAGCAAACCTTAAAGTTGTCGAATATAACCTTATTAAGGTGGCTTACTCGAATTCAAATCAATCGTTTACAGTCGACGAAGACGGGACCGTATAGGAGAAAATCTTTTTCAAAATGTAACTGCCACAAACGCGTTTTCCTGCTATTCCAGTCTGTGAATACAGCAACTTCAATTTGGTCCAGTATAGCCTAAATGGCTGACCCGAATTCCAAACAACAAATCAATCGTAGCGCGGTATGGAGGCATCACCCTCCCGGAGAAAAATTTGAAAGTTTAATCACCGCAAATGCGTTTTCTTCTATTCTAGCCCGTGTTAGCAACTCCAAAAGTATTCAATGGTTTTGTAACCGAAATTCTACTCCGAATTCCAACCATCCTATCAGACTGTTGCATCTGTATTCACAAATATTAATCGATGCTCGAAAAATGTAGCACAAAGTAGAGTGGCTCCAGACAAAATGTTTCAATCCCTAGAGAACTAAGTACAAATTCGTTATATTCAATTACAAGAAAAGTAAAATTTGTCTTTTATTAGGCCTCGCTGACATTTCGGGTCTATAGACAGCGGCGCCAGTTTTCTTTGAGGGCCGAATGCCCCCCCCCCCCCCAGAAAATTTTGGATTATTTGACGGTCGCCAACGCGATTTACTGCTAGTTTCCTATGCCGTTTTCCGGCTCGATGCCCTTTTTTCGGGCACTACCTATTTTCGGGCAATACGGGCATTTTTTGGGGCATGCAGTGGACAAGAAAAGACTAGAAAATACGTTTAAGGTAGTGTGCATCTCATAGAAATAAGTTAGTTATATATTTTCTCTATACGTTAATAGAAAAAAAGGTCGTCGAATTTTCCATTGACCGAAAAGTTTGTTTGTGAACAACCTGTCCCAATTGTTATCCTATTTTGACGAAATTTTAAAAATAAGTCTTGATGAAATTTAAAATGTATTTTTAAAACCCACACACGAGCGTATCTCAGTTCCTATCGCTATTCGCGGACCGTCACTTCCTAGATTATGGATGGCCCCTGAGTGTACGATAAATCGCCTGTTTAAATTGTGGTTTCTTTAGGTGTCAAAATGGTGTAAAAATATGTAATACCAAGATTTTGTCACTCAAGAGGTCACAATGTTTATCCGATTTTCATGAAACTTAAAGTATATATTTCTATTCCATTTCCAAAGATATCGGTCCCCTTTGAGATTCGTGCACATCGGGGCGTAACTTCATGGATTATGGCCCCTGATTGTACGAAAAATCGAAGTAATTTTTATCTGATTTTATAAATTGTTCAACCTTACACCATAAGGACGGTTGATGATTAATTTCATAAAACTGCCCGACAAAGTGACAGCTCCCATTTACGGAAATGTGGACCCTCTCTAGAGGTAACATTTTTAATCTGATTTTGATGTTTGTCAATATCTCACAGATCTCGGTTTCTTTTGATATTGAAGCATGTCGAACTGTAACATCCAGGATTATGGCCCCTTTTTGAACGAAAATCGCCTTTTTAGCTTGTTTTTCTGGCCATGTCTTGAAAAATGTGGGCGTGTCTTGCATGGCAGGCAGTAGTTTTTTTTTTCGAATACCGCTTTTAGCTTGGATGTTAGATAAAAGTGTTTCGTCTCAGTAATACCCCCCCCCCCCCTACTTTTCTAGGAATGAATGAATAAGAATAAATAAATTGGGGGTCTAACGTCCATCCGAGCTGATGAAGACGGACAAACGCCATACAGTATGATATGATTGATATATTGCCCGTACGGTTACGTTCACAAAGAAGCCCTGTTTGTTCGTCCATTCCAAACGACTAGACTGTGTTCCTTGCAATGCGTACTCCATCACTGGCAAGGGACACCACGCCAGACAACATCGGCATCGAACACCTGACCTCCCTGTTAGTGAACCAGGTAATCTTTTTAAAACACAGATCCTATTTCTTTTCGTTTTTTATAGTTCAAAATTTTGCTTTACTTGTCTTTACTACACTAGGATCTGGAAGAGTTGTTGTATAATAGGCGTTCTTAGTGATGTGAGGAATTAGCCATTGAAATGGTATGTTACGGCGAGTTCTTGGCGTGTGATGCCCGGAACTTTGGGTAAAACACTAGAACCGTCAAAGGCTCATAAGCCGCTCGTACGACCTCTGACGCGACCTTCCACTACAACCGGTCATATCTTCATGTAGTGTAGGTCATCGAAAGTATAACAAAACGAAACGAAATTTAGATCTGTATTTTAATCAGATTGTGGTTATCAATAGCTTAATGACAAAATGGTATTCATGGCTAACCAACGGATACGTTTTGGGGTTGTTTTTTGGACGAGGTGTATAACTATATTAGATTTAATCCAGGTAATTATTAGATTAGATCTATAATGATTCGTGTATAGCACAGGTAACTAAGTCAATAATCGTTTATTCTGTATTTATGTAACGGACTGAACATATTATATTGAAACAACAGGCACGTGTATATTGATTAAGTCGTTGCCTTTAAAGATGCATTATGTATTAGCTAAATATTCCTATTGTAGGTCTTTATTTTGGCTTCAAAAGTTACATAAATTTATTTTTTAGATATGTATTTTCATGACATATGGCCGAGATTTAAATGAGGTTTTTTTAACACACATGAGATTTTAAAAAAAAACACACGATAAAATCGATGACCCGAGACATCGTTGCTACCATAATAAACAAACTTGTCAAAACTTCAAACAGTCATAACTTTGCCCAGAATAAAATAATCTGCATGAAATTGTCAATAAATTTATTTTTCTTTATCTATTTTTGAGCTGTGTAACAAGACAGTCATAATGCATCTTTAAATTCTTTTTTTTAAAATCAGCTATTTAATTATTGGATTTCAGCGTTTTTATTGAAATCATAATGCGGCAATGGGAGTTTGTATACATTATAATGAAGTGTTTGCTATAGGTAAATTGTTAAAAGGTTTAATTAAGGAATATAAAAAGTACAAACTTTCCTAAAAACATTTTGAATTGAGGTTGTTAACATTATCTCAGCTTTGACAAACAAAGTATTAATTATTTAACACCTCCTGATGTCAGAAAAACCTTATTAGATACCCATGAAAGGATATATTTTTTTATTTCCAATTAGTGTTAAAGTTGCAATTTCAAATATTCAAGTTATATTTTTAAAATATATTAAATTAAAGCCCCAAAATAGATGGTATCTAAAAACAGTCCCACTTTGTTAAAGAATAATCCTATTTATCCTATAATTCACTATTGCCAGTTGAGAAATTAGCAAAAATATCATTTTCAATTTCGAATCTCAACGTTGAGAAGATCGAGTTGTTTCACATATAGACTTTCTATGGTTTCACCGAGGGGAGAAACACAAGGGAGGTAATTGTTTTATTAATGTCTCGGTCAACCAGGTATCATTATCATTAACTGGCCCTGAGCGCTTTCCTAATGTAGACGTTGTTTTCCAGTGAAATGAAATTATATTATTTCCAAGCAGCTCGGGGCGAGTAGTAAATATTCTAAATTTTTATGCGAATGATTTATAAGTGTTAGATGCCTATGGTCGTCAAATAGTGAGTTGAGAACCTATTTAGTAAAAGACATTCAAATAATTATGTTTTGATTTCCTTGGAATATGATAGATTATAGAATTATCATCAAGGACAGGGTCTATTAATTATTTGATATCAGAAGGAACCAATGTAAACTTTAAATGAAATGGGGTTTAAAATCCTACTCGACTACTGTTCTACTTCTAGTGTACTATGAGGAAGTATTGTCATGGCAGCGGCATAATTACAGCCTACTCTTATATCACATTCCAACTGCCAACTGTCTTTTACGTGCAAGCAGGTGTGTACACGGGGTCTCGTTCTTCGTCTGTGGCAACCAGGTAGATTAGATCGAATTCAATAAAAGATAAGACACATTCTTTATGAAAATTGTGGTATATTTCGGTATTTTCAGAAAATCCATAGCAAAATCTTGTGTAAACATGGTTTTTTGATAGGATTCTTTGGTGCGGGAAGAACTGTCTGACAAGAAGCAGTGCCTCTTTGTTCTGGCGGGACGAAAAACCGAGGTCCTATGTATACATTGACGCGCACGTAATAGAACCCCTGAAAGCAGGTATTCAGAAATGAAAAGGCGGTAGTGCAGGGCGGACTGTCGGACGAGGAGCAATGCCTAGACGTTCTGACGGGACGAAAATCCGAGACCCCATTTTAACATTGGCGTGCATGTAATAGAACCCCTGAAAGCAGGAATTCAAAAATGAATAGGCATTAGAGCCAATTTCCAATCAAAGTGTCTGAATTGAGCGAAGCTGGTTAACACCATTATTCTTAAGTTTATCTGTTGTAGTATTTACTTTGTTTATCAACAAGATGTCTAGTCATCACCATCCCGCGCCCTTGAACTTGTGTGGAAGGCATAAGAAAAAGCAACTTCTTGGGATATAAATGGGGCTAGTCAGAAGATTCACACTCTGGTCCTAGTAGCTCGGCAAGACGGCACAGTCACTACTCCCTGTAAGGTTTGCACTACAACCCTTGCCTACCCCAATCAGCTGCTGTATGTTAAACATTAAGCTTATTACATCAGAAAATAAAAAAATTTAATAGTTTGATGTTTTGAACAGATAATGAACTATGCTATAAAAGGAAGGTCGTCGAAAAATGAAATAATAAGTTGATGACTGTAAAAGTGTTATGAAGGTATCTTTAAAGGGACAATAACACTCTTGCTGGCTTGACAGGTCCAGAAAAATAGCCTTATTCTAAGTACTAGCTGTTTGAGTGTCCTACCTGTTGTGTAAATTATCCATTACATCCTATTTTACTTGTCCAGAGGGTTCGAAAATATTTCAAAATATTTGAAAGGTTGGCGTAACTGAGTGACTATTGTTACAAGTCTGAGCAAAGTTTATAACAAATTCCAAAATGGCTGCCAATCTTCCCAAATCCAGCTATGAAAAAGGAGCAGTATTTTCAACGTTTTCAGAACTGAAGACAGCAATTAAGAGATGGGAAGGGTTAGGGTTAGGACTATTTAACAACTATTCAGTTTTTAATTTCGCCGATGGAGGGCTTTGAAAGCATTGTCGTAACAATAGCATGGAGACAATTTTTACGACTCGTCGTAACAATAGCCACTTCCTTTACGTAAAGCTTTTCAAACCATGCAGTTGAATTTTTCCATTTTTTTTAAACTCCGTGTGTTAAGAGGAAATTTGTATCATCAATTAATTGAAATATTGTAAAATAGTACAATTTGTTGATCAGCATAATGATTGGGACATATTATTCAGGCCTTTTAACAGTTTCTGAAATATGCTCTAGAATATTACTTATATAATAAACACTAATTGAAACGTGTAATAAAATGACTCAACAGATTTTTTTTGGCATGGAGCATTATTAATTCCGACAAATTTATAATTAAAAAAAGGCACAACTACTGTAATAGAATGGTGTGACTTCAAAGTTTCAACAAACCAAAATCACAAAATACATAGATGACACATATTAATTTATCGCACATTCATTTTTGTCAAAAGTGTCAAGCAGAAAGTACTCATAATCGAACTTCGTCAAGGTACCGATGTGATAAAACTCTATACCAAGTGTGCCCTCACTCTCACTTAATGAGAACTACTTAACACCTACAGCAACTTTGAACACTCCAGCTAACTTAGAAGGTGGGATATTTTATCACAAATAGTGTGACAGACAGACAGAAGAACCAATTTTAATAGTCCCCTGTTTTCTTCAAAAGGCGGGGACAAAAGGCTATTTTTAACGATTTATGAAAAATGCTCTGAACACGAAATGGTGCATAAAAACAAAGTCAAATTTGTTTCCATTGAAACACAAAAAAATTATTAAATCCCAGAAATTCCAAATTAGCAAAACTTACATAATTGATTAATGTTTGCAGAAAGTTTCATGGAGACGTCTGGAACGGTTTACGAGATATGCCCTGTAAACCAATTTGAACACCAACAACTAAGTCAAATTTGTTTCCAAGGAAACACGAAAAATATAAATCCCTGGAAATCCTGAATAGCAAAAGGCACAAATATCGCAGATTGATGTGTGTACAAGTGCCATAGAAACACAAAAGATATAAATCCCAGAAATGGCTAAATAGTAAAAGGCACAACTATTCTAATGGGTTGATATCTGCACAAAGTTTCAAAAAGATACAAAATTTTACACCAAAAACTAAGTCAAAATTGTTTTCATGGAAAAACAAAAATATAAATCGAAGAAAATCCTAAAAAGCAAAAGGTATAACTACTTTAATACGTTGATGTTAGTACACAATTTCAGAAAGATATCTTCAGTGGTTTATGAGATATGCCCAGAAACAAAATTGTACACGAAAAACTATGTCAAATTTGTTTCCATGGAAACACAAAAAATATAAACCCCTAAATAGCAAAAGGCACAACTACTTTAATAATATATGTACAAACGGTACAAAGCTTCAGAAATATATCTTGAACTGTTTATGAGATATGCTCCGGAAACGAAATAGAGACGGAAGGACAGGCGGACGCCATTTCAATATCCTCCTTAAATTTGTTTGGCGCGAGATAATAAGCAATTGTTATGTAATCGTAAAAGATCCCTTGGCAATTGGATTTCGATATAAGAGTAGGCCAAAGTGGCGCATGTCCATCTCCATTAGCCCAGTTAGAGTAGAACAGTAGGCAGGTAAACTCCATCTTATTTGTTATGTAAAAGATCCCTTGGCAGTTTGAATTCGATATAAGATTAGGTCACAAAGCCGCTACACGGGCAACCTGTCCTCATAGCGCACACTGTATGGGGTATGTCCGTCTTCATTAGCCCAGTTGGAGCACAGCAGTAGGACGTTAAACCTGATTTCATTTCATTTGTTATGTAAAAAACGTAAGGGGTTGGGGTGGATGGCCGAATGGTTTCGATTACGAGGTTGTACGTGACAGGGAGTAGAGTCATCTATCCAACCTCGTGGTGTTTCTCCGGTTTCTTGTCACTGCAAGCGAATTATTGAAATAAAATTTAACCATATATTTTAGTCCCTAAATGACGTGGTTTGTGCCGAGTGGTGTTTCTCCGGTTTCTTGTCACTGCAAGCGAATTATTGAAATAAAATTTAACCATATATTTTAGTCCCTAAATGACGTGGTTTGTGTCGAGTGGACGTTAAACCAAGTCTCTCTGTTGGCCATTTTGTCCGGCAGTTTTTGTCTGAATTTCACGAAATTCGAACTTCGCCATCAATTGGGTGTAACAGTGATATAGTCAAACGTTTGTTTTAAATCGGATAATAATTGTGACGTCCACAAGCTAAAAACGTGATTTGTGGTACAATCAGAGGCCACAAATCAGGAGGTTACGATTCGGTATGCGCAAATATCTCACGGAACCACGATCTTTTAAGTTATAAACATGCATTTCAAGTTTAATCAAAATCAGATGAAAATTGTGACATATAGAATGTCCATCAGCTAATACCGTGATTTGTCGTACAATCAAGGGCCAGTCCATGAAGTTATGGTCCGATTTATACCAATATCGAAAGGAACCGAGATCTTTTGGAGAACTATTTTACTTTTCGTCAAAATGAAAAAAAAGTGTGACCTGTAGAGTAAATTGTGGGTGTGGGCGTACACAAAGTAAGGCATACTAATTGGAAAATATAACAATCAAAAATATACACATACTAAAACTAGCAAATACACAATCTGATTATAACACAGATCCAATTTCGTTTTGTTTTGTATAGTTTAAAATTTCGTTTTACTTGTCTTTATCGAAAGTATAAAAAACGAAACGAATTATAGATCTGTATTTTAATGAGATTAGCAAATACAGGACACGTTATTGTATTGTATACAATAATCAATAATCAGAAACAGGTCAGTGGTTCCTCCATTAAAAGGTGTTTATGACAGTTTCCTTAGTAATCAAACAGTAATATATAATAGTGCATGCACATGGTGAATAACATCTACAATATTTTTTTTAATAAGAATGAAATTTTATCACATTAGAAATAAATATATTGCTTTGAAAAGGGTGAATAGGCTTAATGGTTTTATAATTTTACGGGGAGAAATGGAAATTAACAATCTTTATCAACCAAATTGCTGCGTTTAATACAATGAGATTAGGTTTCGGACGAAGAAGCTTCGTAATAATACTGCAATGAGAAGTTTTAATTAAATTCGGTGGTATTACTTAAAAATTTTGCGCATTAAAATCGTGTATTATAAATATCTTGTCAATATTTAAAACTTAATAAATTCTCGGAGCAAGGTCTACATATCTGCAATATTCAAAATTAAATTAAAAGCTAAATTTTGCCGACGTTGGGGTAAACCTGATGATGTTTTACCCAACATCTTTTGTTCCTGGGCCCTGTTTCACAAAAACTTAAATCTCCTTAAAATCATTGTAAACTACAATAGAAGCGTTTCACAAAACGATTTTAAGCATTGTAGCTAAAATCCACTAAAATAATATTGTAAGTTACAATTGTATCCTAACTTAAAATAGTGGCGTTTCACAAAACTATTTTCAGGACAATTTTAACTAAAATCGATTGTAACTTAGGATAGCTGTCACCCTCTCCTAACTTAAAATCCCTACATACATTGATTAGAGCTACATTGTTTGATCTATTGCGACATACAGATATAATTGGCACATAATTTTAACATACAATCATTCACAAAAACAAATTTTCATTCAATTTCTTTTCATAGCATGGGATATACAGCTACTGTCCATCCGTTTATTTTATTGTAAGGTAATCTAAGCATTTGGATGGCGCCCCATATTAGAACTCCCAAGAAAAAAAACCACCCAAAATTCCAGTAAACTACACACTAAAAGAACATTTATATCCAATGTCATGGAAAGAAGAGCAATCTTATCTATAAAGAAAATATCTTCGTGTTTAATAATAGCAAATTTCTTTGTATTAGAAGGCCTAAAGGCCTATAATACTAGACATGCCATATGTAGTATTTACTCATGTTTTTGGGGTTATGATGATTTGTAAAAAGATAAATCGATAATCTAGAATGTGTTTATTCAAAAATGTAATAGGCCTATATGAAATAAAATTTTGATATCATAAATTTATTATTATTTCTTAATGAGGTTACGTTAATAAAACAACATAAAAGTTTGTACTATTTTACTATATTTCAATTAAAAAATGATACAAATTTCATCTTAACACACCTAATTTTAAAAATTGGAAAAATTCAACCACATGCCGTAACATGGTTTGAAAAGCCTTACGTAAGCACTTTCAAATGCAACTTGGATTTAAACATATTTTCGAACCCTCTCGACAAGTAAGATAAGTTGTAATGGATAATTTACACAACAGGTAGGACACTTAAATATCTTGTAGTTAGAATAAGACTAATTTTTTTTTCTGGACCTGTCAAGCCAGCGAGAGTGTCATTGTCCCTTTAATTAAGTAAGATAGATAGACTCTTCTGCCTTTTCAAAGTATCATTTAAAGTGTCTATGAGAATGACATTTCAAATCTAGGCATCGGAACATTGGCTTTTTGGCGTATTTATTTAATTTCAATATTAATATACTTTTAAACTACGACAAAAAATTGCAGCCTAGATTAGTCTTTTGAGTGACGAATATCATAATTTGCTTGTGAAAATTCTCAATAGTTTCTCTTTTCCAAATTACTATAAAACTACGAAATTCAAGCGCTTTAGTTTATCGATACACATTATTTCCACTGAAGCCTGCGAGGAAATCAAATGCCAAGTTCAAGGTCAACCCACCAATACCTTTCGAAACTAATAATACGCAATACACTCATTTATTTCATCCCTCTACGACTTTCTGACCATATGCAAACATTTCTACAACGTATGAAACTATCCCTATTGATAATGTAACCGTTAATTCAGTCCGTCAACAGTTTTCAGTTTCGAAGCGTATTTGCTTTCACCGTTAGTACCCAAAGCGGAAATGTGCGCTGCGCGGGCGCAAGCGATTTTAACTAAAATCTATTAAAATTGCATTTTAAGTTACAATCGATCTTCGTGAAACGCATAAAATTTAAAATCTCATTTTGATTTTAGTTAAAATCGATTTTAAGGATTTTAGTTTAAGTTTTCGTGAAACAGGGCCCTGTGCAATATGTCCTAAATAGAAATATATTACTCCACAAAGTCGTGGTCTTTTTGTGTGCTATACAATTTTTTAGTTATTGCTGAGCCTTTTTATAGCTCACGTGCGTTTTCAAAATATGTGACAGAAACTAAATATTCAAATGAAATACAAATAAGACATGCACGCACGTATTTTTGATTATTGTAAATTAACTAAGATCCCTACAGATTCGGTATGAAAGATGGGTAATTCGTTTTCAAACGTGCATGTGCCTTTTGGTTTATGTACCTCGCCTTCGACACACGGTAGAGTTGTGAATTTATTGTTGCAGGGTCTTAATTGGATTATATCTTTGGATTCTATTGACGGGTGTGCTCGGGTCCACTTATCCTGTAAATCCAACTCGTCGTGTAGACACGCTTAGGCCAACATCTTATTGTAAGACTTGCACGATCCATTTATACACATTCAACATATATGCGTTGTTAATGAGTTTACCAAGTATGAAGACGCATAACACCAGTGACCCATGACCTACGTCATTGGCCTACACATAAATAACAACCAGCACAATAGGTGTTAAATAATGATATCAAACGGAGCCAAATATAAGCTACATGAACTATGTTGTTATTAATAATATAACTTATACAACTAGCTAGTTGGCGTAATCAGATATACATTTTGTCTCTAATAACACGCTATCACATAGCCCCCAACAGCAAAAGGTAAGGTAAGTAACATTATTCTATTAATTTAGTTTTTTCAATTTATTGTTAGTGCGGTGTGGCGATATGATATCTTAGTATACCGTCTGACCTTAGACTGCAGTGGACTATGCATAAAATATAATTTTGCCCGGACAGCACTGGGTGACCTATGTAGATGACGCGTTTATATCTCCCTGATTATGTCTACTACATCGTCAACTCTGTTTATCAGGTACATTTTGCATACGGGTAGTCCATTGGCTAATCACACTATTTTACCAAGATTCCGTCTGGATACAGCTGTGACTGAGTAAAGTGTAATTCTACATGTACATATATAATTAATTGTGAAATATTTTATTATTATTACACATTTCTCAAAGATGTTAAGCAACCCTTAATCTTGATAGATTTGTTGTAAATTCATCTAATGTTTTTAATTACCAAATTATTCCGAGATATATAACTTCAGCACATTCAAACTGTATTCTTATGGGATGGCTTGCGGCTGTGACTTCGAGCGCTGGTGTGAGCGTATGGGGCATGGAGATAGGGGCGCCTTCTCAACCTCGTGTGTTTCCTCCCACTGCTAAAGACCCCTACGCGCAAGCGAATTATTGAAATAAAATTAAAAACCATGTTAGTCCCAAAATGACCTTGTTGTGTTGAGTGGATGTTAAACCCCATTTCTCTCCCTCTCTCTCTCTATAAAAAGATCTATTGTGCTAATTGTGTAATGGGTTAATCTTGGCACGCTCCAAATCAGACCTGGTTACCAACATGTATATAAACTCAAGTACATCATAGATACACTCTGGAAATAAACATACATGTTGAACAATCGCATCTGATTTAGAGACTAGTGGTCAATTCGTATTTTTTCTGATAAGTATTGCCGGAAAGTCATCATTTACACTTAAATCTGGAATATTGAAAAATTATTGAATTCACACATCACAAACGAAATTTTCATTTAATGTCTCAATTCGTATTTTTCTTTTTTTTTAGAAATTAATTTGAAATCGAAAGCTGACGACATTCAGCTGATTGTTCCAGCCAACATGTCGTACATGTCATTCTTTGCTTGTTTGTGTATTTGGATACAGTCCACTGAAGCAGCTTCCAAACTAGACTATTACAACTTGCATAATGACCTCTTTAGCATCTATAATTCTGATGTAAGACCCGTTGCATATGATAATGAAGTCTTGCAGATTCATACTTCGTTCAGTCTAGTTTCTATAAACGACCTCAAGGAAAAGGATCAGGTACTGGTAACTTTTGGATACATCTTCTTAAGTTGGGAAGATGATTTTCTCTCGTGGAACGAGTCAGCTTATGGAGGCATTGATAATATGGTTGTACCACAAGAAAAGGTATGGAGGCCAGACCTTGTCGTAGGGAACTCAGTGGAAAACAGGGTTAAGCTAGGATTTGATGAAATGCCTATTCGACTCAATAGTTTCGGGTTTGTAGACTGGTCACCTAGTAATCTTTTTGAAACTACTTGTGACATAAATATAAGATATTATCCTTTCGACCAACAGGTCTGTAACGTGGTTCTGGAAACAATGGTGTCCGACATCACAGAAATAGATTTATTGTTAAGTACCAGCTCATCGGGTGAAGTGTGGCTTGATGAATACGGAGCTAATGGACAATGGCATCTTGTAAGCGCTAGTATAGAGAAGAAAGATGAGAGCACGAAGGCTGGTGTTTACATAAAGTTAACCATTCAACGTCGTCGAACCTTCTACGTTTTAAACATCATATTACCCGTTCTGCTCTTGTCTTTTATGGGCGCGTTGGTTTTTATATTGCCTGCTGATGCTGGTGAGAAAATATCTCTAGCTATAACCATTTTGTTGGCTTACATCGTCTTCTTGACCATTGTAAGTGACAGCATGCCACAGACGTCGCTACAGGTTTCCATATTGGCGGTATATTTATCAATTCTGGTTGCTATGAGTGCATTATCCGTGGTATTGTCTATCCTTGTACTGCGAATTTATCATAAAAACCCCAATACCCCAGTCCCTAGATATATTCAATCGATGGTAAGAAAAAAATGCTGCAAGAAGACACTGGGTCACCAAAACACCGTGTCCCCTACCACTAACATGGATTTCAAAGGTGAGGAACTTACCACTTGGCAAGATGTCTCTAAATCATTAGACACTATCTTCTTTTGGCTGTTTATTGTTATAACGACGACTGCTACTATTGTTTGCTTGTGTCTTATGATGATATAACAATTGCTTAATACGTTGCTTCAAGCTCGTACCACAGGGGGGGGGGGGTAGCTGAGTGGTTAGCGTTTAACGTGCACTCCACACAAACTATGTCTTTTCGAGCGAGACTAACATGGTAAAATTTTATTTCAGTAATTTGCTGGGGCGTAGCGGTCTTGAGCAGTGTGGGGGGGGGGGGGGGGGGGGACCAGGAGAAAACCCATGAGGCTGGACAGGCGACCCTTCTCCCTGTCCCGTACAACCGGCGTATGGAAACCACGCCAGTTGCCTCAATGGTAGACCTTAGTAAGTTCTTAATAGTCATCCATGTGATTTTAAAGTCTCTGGGTCTCATGTGCAGACTCTGGAATTCTCTACCCGATACAGCCAAACATTTACCCCCCCCCCCCCCAAGTTCTTTTAAAACATATCGCTCTAAATCTGATATTATACTTTACCTCCAATCTATTTTGATCATGGCTCTAGAAAACCTCAAATAATTCATTCCCACTCAGCCTTAATATGAGCGATTTAAACGGTCACAAATTTCTCAGATATATTCATCAAAATCCTTCTTGTAATTGTGGACATCATTTTGAAGAAATTATCATTACTTACTAGTTTGCCTTTTTTATTTGGATGAACGACGGATAACAATTGAGACTCTCACAACACAGCAGAGAAACATAAAAATACTACTGCCTGGATCTTCCGAACTCCATATTTTCAATAGTTCATAAATTCATAGAAATTACAAATTACATAACGATTTTAATTTTTAACAGGTTTAATATTATTTATATGTATATGTGTGTGCGTATGGGTGTATATATGTGTGTATGTATATATAATGTATGTCATAATGAAGAAAAGTGGATTTTTTTTTTGTTTTGTTTTTTCTACCTGGACGTATATCATATTTTATTTATTTATGTACATGTAATTATTATTGTTATTATTTAAATACCAATATTATTAGCCCAACTTGAATGTGTGTGCAATTGACTGAATATAGTTATATTTATGTATTATATTGTAAATAGTGTACATGATTCCTTTGTTTTATCAATTTACACGTTAAAATTCTGGGGACAGGTATTATATAGGCTCTGCCTATTTCCTAATATTCAATAAAATATTGTTGAGAAAAAAAACAAGTTTTACGGAAAAGGGGACATAACTCCAGAACACACCCGAGGGCAGATTACCATTAATTTCAACATTGACTTCAATGTTAATTCTGGCCTCTTTGCCCACCTCAAAATTGTCATCAAGCTGAATGCTTTATACTATAGACAGAGAAACAAATGACCATGTCTTTGCACTCAAATTTCTGTGGGGTTGCCCACCAAAATTTTGAGATACACAAACTTGAAGAAGCATGCCCAAAACATGTAGCTAGTTGTCGTATATATCACCTTAGCCAACCTGATAACTCTGTTATCCTTCCGCCTCAAAATCATGAATATTAACCAAAACCTGGCAGAAAATAGTAATTTAAACCCTCTTCGGCCATTCTAGACCCAAAAAATCAACAAAAATGGACATGCAAAAGGGAGAAAAGAGACTGAGAGACAATTGCTATAAATTACCGAGATGGTGATATATTAATGGTGGTCATAATTCTACCCTGGATTACCTTAACATCTCGTCGACACAGTAGATAAATAATTCAGAGACCAGAACAATGTATTTAATACGTTTCATGCTTCAACCTTCTTTAATTGGGGATGGTTCTGATGAGTGAAATAATGAAATTGATGAAGCGTGGCGAGGCATATATTAGCGATCTACAAATAATCAGTGGCAAACATGGTAGAACGGGAGCGTATCGTTGTGTCGCCGTTCCTCCGTGTCGCCGTCCCTTATTGTATATGGTTAGGGTACCCGAACCCCACCGTAACGGCGGCATAACGGGTCGGCGACATAACGGGTACCTCCCGGTAGAACTACTGATTTAACCTACTGTTAGAATGTTGATAAATTACTGACCATCCACAGAAATGAAAGGGGCACATGCCTCTATTTTTTGGAACCTTGAAATAGATGAAAATGGCTCTAAAATGAATCACTATAAAGTGATTTATATTAAATGTTAACCCTGTAAAGGCGATAAGGGCCGCAGTTGTTAACATTCATTTTTTAAAAACTTGGTGTGAAGCATTGGGTTCATTAAAGGACGAACTCTACCAATATACCAAGTCCCCGGCCCTTACCTAAAGGGTGTTGGCGAGAGCATTGTGGCCATTAGAGGGCGAACCCTTCTGATTTAATGCCTGTTCTCCGTACATCTCTTGGAAAACAACCGCGTGGTTTTAATGGTTTGGGTAATAACGATCTTGTGCATGGTGTAATTAAATCTCTCCTATCGGATAATGACAAAGATTGCTTTGTTTAGCGTGTTCATCGCGCCGTTAACAACATGTGTTAATTTAATATATAATTAAGGATTCAAACAGAGCCAATTAAAAGTAAAATCTATTGCTATTAATCATATAGCATTTCGTCTCGTATACGCCAGGACACACAGCCCTCCAAAACATTTCGTCTTGTATTCCAAACGTACATTAAGGTAAGATAGATTAATCTACAGATTTGTTGGGTTTGTCTTTAAATTTTGTATGTTTATATTGTTAGCTCATGTGCACAAGTAGCATATTAAAGCTGTGTCGATCTAAATTCAAATTTATATTTTGTTAATTTGAAGTGAATATATTTTTGTTTATATACTATTCAAAAAAAGTAGGGTACATTTGATTTTGGGGGCATAATACTAAAATATGCAAATGACTACGAAAAAAATCACTATAGAACCTAACAGAAAAAACATTTCCAGTTACATGTGACGCCCGAACGCACCAATAGCTACCTCATGGATTGCAGGTGATGCTTGGGATCATCATGGGGGCCCAACCCAAGATTTGCACGACTCTGACTTTGAATGTTACAGTCATTGTGGCATTGAATTCCAGGGTGGAAACATCAGTTTAATTGTTTTAGTGACCAGAAAACAAATTTTGATATGTGTCGGCTTACCAAAAATGAAGAGTTAAGTGCCATTGTCATGCTACAGAACGGCACAACACAGGCGGTTGTGGCGCGGACGTTGAATGTTTCTCAGTCTGTCATCAGCAGGCTATGGTCGAGATACCGTGAAACACAGTCTGTACAGGACAGACCACGCTCAGGTCGACCAAGGGCGACAACTCACGCCCAGGATCGATTTGTCCGTACCTTGGCCTTGAGAAATCGTGTCATCAAAGCAAATCAGATCAGCGCTCGTCTTCAAACAGACACTGGTGTGAGAGTGAGTGGCCAGACGATTCGGAATCGACTGCATAGGGGTCACCTTCGCGCTCATAGATCATCCCACTCGGGCAAGACGTCGTTGGTGTAGGGATTGTCAACACTGGGATAATCGACGCTGGAGCAATGTGATGTTTCAGATGAGTCAAGGTTCACTGTTGATTTTTTGGACAGACGTAGGAGGGTGTGGCGTCGTCGAAACGAACGCTTCCAAGACGTTAACGTCATCAGACATGATTGATTTGGGGGTGGTTCTGTTATGGTGTGGGGAGGCATCTCTGTTGCCGGAAGAACGGCTTTACATGTTGTTGCAGCTAGGGCGTTTTACAGGCCAGTACTACCGGGACAACATCTTGGCAGTCCATGTTGTGCCGTTCGCACGTCGTCATGGCAGCCGTTTCATCTTCCAGGATGACAACGCAAGATGTCTAAGGGCCAGGATCGTTACAGGTTACCTCCAACAACAAAACATCACCACATTACCTTGGCCAGCACTAAGTCCCGACCTCTCCCCCATCGAGCATGTCTTCGAGCATGTCTGGGACATGCTTGGACAGAGGTTACGTCAACGTCAACAACGTCCTGCCAATGTCCAAGAACTTGCTGCTGCGTTGCAACAGGAATGGGACAATCTGGACCAAAATGACCTGAGATGTCTCATTAGGAGTATACCACGTCGGAGCAATGCTTGTTTGGCATACAGGGGAGGATTTACCCGTTAGGGCCTACTGACTTTGTTGTGATGCTGTGGTAACTTTGCTGTTTGACCCCGGGTATCATTTTACCCTTATAATGGTCAGTCTGTGCCTTACTTAGTCTAACGATCATTTGGAATAAATCGATGAATGTGCACTTCATTTCATTTTGTCATTTGTTTCTTCGTCAGTTTCAATAGGTGACTTTAATAACACTTAAAAATCAAATATCCCCTACTTTTTTTGAATAGTATAGATGCATAACGTACGATTTTAATAGAGCTGGTCGTTCTTGGTATTCTATTTCAGTATACATAATACTAAACATGACTATTACAACTTGCATATTGTGATAGCTCATGTGCACAAGTAGCATAATTAAGCTGTGGCGGTCTAAATTCCTATTTGTATTTTGTTAATTTCAAGTGAATATAAACAAATTTTAAAAAATGCATAATGTACGATTTCGATAAAGAGCCGGTCGTTCTTAGCATATTAGTTCAGTATACATTATGCAAAGAATAAACTGAAAATTTCATTCAAATTACCTTAATCTGAGCGAAGTTTAACAAGCAACGGTACGTAATTCGTCATTTTGATATTAAATCCTTAAATGGCGATCGTGTTTCAATCCGTTTAAATCTCAGCCATCCGATGGTTTCGACATGTCATTTAAATTATAGTTTATATAACATTCGAAGCCAAAGTAAAGACCTACAATAGGCGGGTTGAGCTTTTCGAAAATTATCCAATGTCTCAAGGAAGAATCCTTTCCAACACGAAATCAAGATTGATTATTAAACAGTGGATAACGAAAACAAAATATCAACGGTAGATATTTCCCCAGATGAATGAATGAATGAATAAAATTGAGTTTAACGCCCTACGCTTCTGCACCTAACCTGGGCTAATTGAAGACGGGAATTTCCCAGATAGTATTCAATTCAATTATAAAATCTGGCCCATCAGTTATGCCGCGTAAATATGGCGGAAAGTTCAAATGTACATCTGTATTTTAGATAGTCAGGACTAAATATTAAGGCTTTCCACAGATTTCGTGAAGGACACGAGATTGACGAAATTGTGAGTTAGGTTTATTAAATGTAAACAAAAACATCTATCCGGGTTTCATAAAATCCAGATATCTGAAGAGATGTTTTTATTCCAAATATCGTATTCAATTTTTTTTACAAATATTACATAAGCTTTGTGTAATTCCTTCTTTTTTACAGCAATTTAATTCAAAGATTAAAGGTGACAGCATTAAGTTGATTGTTCCTGAGCTTCTGTTAAAATGGCGCCCATGCCACTGTTAGTTTGTTTCTGTATTTGGATAAAAACAACTGAAGCGGCTTCTAAACAGGACTATTACAATTTGCATTCTGACATCTTTAGCAACTATAATTTAGATGTAAGACCCGTTGCATATCATAGTGAAGTCTTGCAGATTCATACTTCGTTCAGTCTAGTGTCTATCAACGAACTCAAGGAGACAGATCAGGTACTTGTATCATTTGGATACATCCACTTGAGGTGGGAAGACTATTCCCTGTCATGGGATGAGTCAAAGTATGGAGGTATTGGTGATATGGTTGTACCGCAGGCAAAGATATGGAGACCGGACATTTTGATAGCGAACTCGGTGGAAAACAGGGTTAAGCTAGGATTTGATGAAATGCCTATTCGACTGAATAGTATCGGGATTGTAGACTGGACACCTAGTAACCTTTTTGAAACTACCTGTGACATAAATGTAAGATATTATCCTTTCGACCAACAGGTCTGTAACGTGGTTCTGGAAACAATGGTGTCTGTGATAACAGAAGTAGATTTAGCACTAGATGACAACTCCGCCGGTAGGGTATTGCTTGATGAATATAAGCCTAATGGACAATGGGATCTGGTCAGCGCTAGTATAGAGAAGACCAATACCACAACCCCGAGGGCTGGTGTTTACATAAAGCTAACCATTCAACGTCGTCGAACCTTTTACCTGCTAAACATCATACTACCCATTTTATTCTTGTCTTTTATGGACGCGTTGGTCTTTCTGTTGCCTGCTGACGCCGGCGAGAAAATGTCTCTGGCTATAACAATTTTGTTGGCTTACATCGTCTTCTTGGCAAATGTAAGTGAAAGCATGCCGCAGACATCGCTACAGGTTTCCATATTGGCGGTCTATTTAACAGTCCTGGTTGCTATGAGTGCCTTATCCGTGGTATTGTCTATCCTTGTGCTGCGAATTTATCATAAAGGCCCAAATACCCCTATCCCTAGATACATTCAATCGATGGTAAGGAAACAATGCGGCAAGAAGACACCGGACCACAAAAACACCGTGTTCCCTGACAATAAGATGGACCTTAAAGACGAAGAGTTAACTACATGGGAAGATGTGTCTAAATCATTAGACAATATTTTCTTTTGGCTGTTTATGATTATTACGATCGTTGCCACTATTGTTTGCATTTGTATTATGATGGTATAGCAGTTTCTTACCAATGTTGCAACACGTACCCATGGTTAAAGATGAAGAGCTAGAGGCATGACAAGGCGTTTCTAAATCATTAGTAGAATGTCGTCTGTATAGGGAAAATGTGCTTAGAAATCGATTTTTGTTGCACCCCCCCCTGGGTCTAAAAAATTTTGCCATTTTCTTATAGTACAACGTTTCTAGTGATGGAAAATCTATATTCCCACCTTCAGATAATGCCAGTTTTAAAAATATTACACATTTACCCAGGGTCTCGGTCAATTAATCATGCATGTCTAACATGACTTTGAGGACGTGATTTTGGGTGATAAAATTACTGCAGGTGAATGATTTTTTTTCGTGTGTACTGCCAAATGCATAGCAACATTTGAAAAAAAAAATTATGGAAATATCTCAATTTGCATTTGCACAGGGCCAATAATAAGCGCCCACCAAGCAGCAATGTTGCGCATGGTAGCATGTTTTTGTCTATTTATGAAAATACAGCGTCATTGAATTGATATTGAATTCAATTTATTATCAGAAATCATACATAAATTTGATAATTGCACAGACATATTCGATTTCAACCAAAAAACAATGCACAAAAGTGATATTTCAAATAGGGGTTCCAGGTAAAAAGGTATAAGGGGAGATAACTCGTATCATAAATGTCCTACAAATATTGAACAAAGACCAAATTTCCCCCTTGAAAACCCACCCTATCCCCAAACAAAGAATGAAAACAAATTTAAAACATTATTCTTATATTTAATTACTAGTATTAAAGGTTTAAATATATATAAATTAGGCCTGTGTATTGCAATTTACAACAACATTTCAATCAATATTTTTTTTAAAATAGAGAAAACATTTTTTTAATTTTTAATAACTGCTATATCAATAATTTATTTAAATCTTGCTGTAACAGTTGTGCAATAATTAATGCTTGAAATAAATGGAGTTTAACAATAATAAAGGACACAACCAATGTACAGAAATAACAAATTATTACAGGTAATTTGAAATATCTAATAACTTGGCCATTCGCAGAATTTCTTAGTGGAAAATAATTATTTTTCTAATCACATCTTCACAAAATATCAAAGGTTGTCTCATATGCAGACATCTCAGAAGAGCTGAAAAATATATGTTCATAGTTACTACACGTACAAGGAAATCTCATCGAAGATGCAAGAATTCATGTTTGGTGATATTTCCACTTAAGATGTATTGGTCGATGGTCGATTAAGTAAAACAAACATATTAATACACTTTAAACTTATCATATCACAAACAAGTCTTGACCGCGCAAAAGTGCTAGTAAATAATGTTCACACATTCTTAGAACGGATGGACTTTGTTTTAGTGCATTTGAACACCACAATCTGGTCATTTTGTGCCAATCCACTTGCCATCAAAGATACCAGCACTACTTATACTATAGAGTAAATCGGCCACTCCCACACCTTGTCATTGAGGTCATTGATAATGGGATGCGAACTGATGACAGACCTTTTTTAAACCACCCATTTGGCTATATAAATCCCTTCCCACCCACTAGTTGTCTTTGATATAAAATAGATATATAACAAGCCACAAGGACACAACAACTACTACAAGTATGAAATAAACTTACCCTGACGACCAAATTTTGGGTTTTCTTATCAGGAATCGAACATAATCCTTGTAGCACCGTAGATGGTACCTAACTTCAATAGCAACACAGTCTTTATCTCTGATGTGCCTGAGAATAGTTTCATCTGCTTTCATAACTACTGCTTCTCTAACTCGACCTAAAAAGATATGGACAATTGTAAATATTATGGATATCATAAACCAACTAGAAGTAGACTACATATTCAATTTTCACCAGTCCACATGCGAAATAATTGGTTGAGAGATTGAACAGCCACTGTCATGTCTATACATAGTAACACCAAACTCGACAAGTGATTTCTTAAAATCTGGTTATTTATCGCCAAAGTCTGGCCTTCCCCATCCCCCCCCCCCCCGAAAAAAACAAAATTTGTCTACCTACCTACCCATACATTATCCGTCACCATGAGTCGGGTTTGGGCAAACGGAAATATTTTTAACCCTGGCCTGGGAGTACTTGCGCTGCAGGGGTCAATACATAACCCTGCATGTTTGGATGGGCTACTCCCCCACCTTGTCACTGAGATCGCAGAGAAAGAGAGTCGAACCCTTGACTCTATTGATGGCAGATTGATAGATAACACCTATCAGCCACCTGACCACTGTCCGCAATAAATGCCTTTTACGACACCCTGAGGAAGGGCGATGGACCTATTCCACAATTTTAATCACAACGATTGAAAAAATAATAAAAAATTACCTTCATCTTTAGTTTCTGCTAAAATCAGCTTATCAGAGACAGTCTTTTTTTTGACACCTGTAGAACAGAGGTACTTTCTTGCAGATAATGCAAACAGGAGGCAAGACATGCCCTCGCAGGTTGACAGCTTGCATTGGGTGGTTGAAGATTTAGTTGCGGCTGATCGCAAACCTTGTGACCTAGATGTGGATTGACTGTTATCACTTGTTTGCTTATTATTACCAGGCTGTAATGCAACTCTTTTAGTAGCTCGATCAATCTTTGTTCTGTCTGTTGTGAATCTCGAATAACACTTGGAATGATAGCCATAAACTGGTAGTGCACCATCTTTTTTCCCTATAAATACAAACATACTCCATATATTATTGCACACATACACAAAATAAGCAAATTAGAACCTGAGACTGAGAAGAATTTAGGTGGCAACAAATATCCATAATAAAAATTACTTTTCTTTCATGAAAAGTGAGACACTGCCACATGTTTGCACTTTTAGTTTGATTTAGTTGATAAACTTACCCTCAAATACATCTTTATACTGTTGGCACACTTTTAGCTCGTTTCCATCAAGATTAGCCCATTCTTTATAACTTAATACAACCTCATTCCAACTCGTATCTGTAAATTTGTGAAAAGACACTTAAACAATCTGGGGTTAATAAAATAAAACCAAAGGCTAGCGTGAATGCTGTCGATTTTAAAACAAACCTAATCTACTCTATGAACTAACGAGACTATACAATATGAATTGAATGAATGTCAACAAACATTATTATTACAATATTAGGCCTATTATTTATCGTAACAACTTGCACACAGCAATGACATCAAACAAGAAATATTATATATGGACGTAAGCTCTCGTTGCATTGTACAGTCCCGAGCATTTGTGATGGGTACAGGTGTCTATAAAATGTAATCCGCCCACCACTAAGAATTTATTTTAAAATGTAAACAACAAAAAATTGTGTTTCGCAGAAAAATAAAATGGCGACCCGAGTCACTCGACTACTCGTACTGTCAATTTTAGTTTGATTTAGTTGATAAACTTACCCTCAAATACATCTTTATACTGTTGGCACACTTTTAGCTCGTTTCCATCAAGATTAGCCCATTCTTTATAACTTAATACAACCTCATTCCAACTCGTATCTGTAAATTTATTCAGCTTTCCACAATCTTTGTCTACGAGGTGAACAAGACACTTCATGGTCTCAAAGTAAACACTACAGCTCAGGCTGGCCTTTTGACCTGTGAACTTGAGGTCAAATTGGTGCAATATTATTAGGAGTGGTTTTGATTGGTTGTTTGGCTAATTGATATGCATCAGGTTGATAAACTCCATGGCGCGAACAGAAAGTAATTCAAAAACTTGTGAGGACTCGTTTATAATAACTGGCACATTCTAGAAGCGGGAATAAAGCTTCCTATCCTTATTTTATTCACATATTACTAATGTGTGAATTACAACTAGACCCAGTGTATAGATTTTTTTTGAGACGATAGCTATTGACAGACGACAGTCTATAGACAATATTTTTGTTTTACGATCATCGCAACTATTGCTTGCTTGTGTATTATGATGGAATAGAAGTACCTTATCAAGTTGGTTTTTACACGTACCAATAGTTAATAGTATTTAAATATCGACCTCCTTTGTATAATTCAGCAAACATCTCGGGAATATTAGATCAAAATATTACCGTTGCCAGACATTACATCATTTATTTGCTCAACCGGAGCTATATTGTAAAATGCTGAACTTTTAAAAGAGACAAAATTTAATTATAAGTTTTAATTGTATATATATGTATATCCGTTTATCCGTTTTCTTTTAATTGTTTATATTCATAAAGTATTTGATATTTATTTTTAATTTCATACATTATCTGTGATATTTGTTTTTATTTATGGATATTAATATATTTCTGTGATTTCGTTTAATTTGTCTCGAATTTTCAACATATGTTTGGCGCCATATAGCCCGGTTGAAGCTGACGTGCCATAGAACCTTATTTCTTTCTTTCTTTCGTTGGTATAAATAGATGAACTGTTCTTATTAAGTTGGCTAATTAACAACGGCCACCATACAATCCTATGGGACCAAACAAGAACCCTTGCAATAAATCACCACCAGAACCAAATCAAGAAACTATTCGTATCGCATTGGCCAATTCACAAAGGGGCCTTTAAATTATATAAAATAATTATTTTCAATTTGCATATTTGTTGGTAATATACATATATATATACAAAAAGAATAATATAAGCTATTTATAGACTGGTTTCGGATTCGTTGTTCATGGATACTTTAATTCGAAACTGACAGTTTACCAATTGTACAAAAGTAAACTACATGTAAAAAAGTTAAACAACCCCGAAGAGAATGTGTCTCGTTAAAGGGTTAACCATACAGAATAATTTGTCATAAACCAGCTTGTTGATTGTTGAAAATGCTCTGGCACTTGCATTCTTCTTGTATAATACCAAGTGTTTATCTCTCTTAAATTTCGCTTCAGGATCAACACATGTTAAATTCTATTTCAATAATCTGTTTGCGTGTTGGGGCCTTTAACAGTGGGGAAAACCGGGTGACCCGGAGAAAATCCACGAGGTTGGACAGGCGACCCTACTCTTTGTCACGTACAACCAAGGCATTGAAACCACGCCAGTTGACCCAATGACATACCTTATGATACAGCTCGCACGTGCTGAACATTCGTTCATCCCCACACCCTTATCTTATTTTGGTACTCTAGAGTTTGTAAATGTTGTACTTGAGAAATTTTGGATTTTGATTTTTATGATATAATATGTTATATATGCGCTTTGTATATTAGACATTGTGTATCAAAGTTATTATTGCTAATTGTGTCTATATTATTATTACTGATTAAGATATTTGTAAAAAAAAAAATGAATAGTTGATGCACTGGACTTCAGGTATGTGGAAGTGAATTTGATATCCAAAAGGAACGGTCAAGCCTGAATAATGTTCATCCACGTCCGTGGAAGTTACACGTATTCACAGTTCTTCTATCGTGTAAACATGCTTTCTGGAGAGCGGGGAGTAACTCCGGAACTGAAGACCAAGGAGTTTAGTGTATTAAATATCGATTGATACACAATTACTTGATATTTTATGCCAAAAAATCGACGGGACGATTAACCCAATACCACCACATACTCCTTAACACTACAACATAATGATGCAAAATGTGCATATTACTTAAACAGGTGAAGATTATATACTTAAAGGTGCATTCCCTGGTACAAACTTTGTGATTTGACGATATATTTGGACTAAACACATATTTAAAGTAACCAATCTATCAAAAATTTGCTTCAATTCCCTTTCAAAACTCTGTTTTCGCCAAGGATACCTATAGCTGTAAGTAAGCTGTTGTTAAACGCAATGTCTGCCAACTTAACTTCAAAATGTATCTACCATTACTTACTTTACATTTACCATATTATTTAGGCCTAAATAAATTCTTAATTATTTCTGTCGACTTCTTTTTACACCCTTTAATTGCAGAGTTTTTTGAACCCTGACAACCCGCAATTTTCCCAAAACCGCCAAACCATTTGAGCAAGAAATAACAACTGCTCCCTGACCTAAGCTAGCAGACAATAAGTCAGCAAATCCTGTCTGGTTGACAGTTAGTGATTCCCTGACAATATTGCCCAGTCCTTGCCCCATAGGCGATTTTCGCGTAATCTAGTATTTTTCTAGTAAGATTGGGTGTCTATACTTTTCATAAATACCAAATTTGCCATACTTTTTTTGGAAATAACCAGCCGTTAAATATTTTGCTGGGAACCCATCTTTAACCCTGGATTTTACCAGTTCTTTAAAATTATTGGCGGGTCGCGTTGGGGATGGGTTATGTGTAACCCTGGATTGTACCTAAATCAGGTCTTTAAAAATATTGGCGTGGCGCTTTGAGGATGGGTTGTGGATAAGGGTCTTTAACAGTTGGGGCGGAGGCCTCAGGAGAAAAACCCACTTACAGGCGAGAAATCAGAACCAAGCCAATTTATTCAGAGGCATATCTTATTCTCAAACTAGAGCTTCAAAGCGATGTACAGCTTTTTAATCAATGGCGGCCAACATGTAGGAGGCAGACCACCATTAATTTTCCATATCTCGGTACCCTCAAATTGCAGTGCCGGCAATTTTTAGATATCTTTTCCTCACGCCTTTCCTGCCATTTTGCATGTCTATTTTTATTGACTTTTTGGTTTAGAATTGTTGAAGAGGCAATCGAATTTCTATTTTCTGTCTGGTTTGGTGTCAGATTGAGACTTTTAAGGCGGAAGAATACAATGAGTAAAGGGGCTTAGTTTTGTTTTTGCAGTAACACGGACATGATATTGTGACCCAAGCCTGCAATGAATTTCAGTGAATTGAAATTGTGGTAGTCTACCTCATACAAATTTAGTACTCTGGTGAGCCCATGGTGTCATACTTGCTGTACTGCAAAGAGAAGTTATCAACGAAATATAGGCAATGGCTACAGCATGCAGAACACCACTGATTTAACATTGGAGTCAATGGATAAATTAATGGTGGTCTGCCTCCATAAATAATAAAGAGTTACCTCCCTTTAAGAAAGATTCTTGTCCCATGGGATTGACATGTAAAGATGATTTACATATAATTATGTATCTGCGAGTCACAAAACATAATTTACGCCTTTAAACTGGACAAATTTGTCAAAGATGTGCTCTGGCAATCTTGTTTTTCCGAGCAATTATAGGTAGCACAGTTAAAACCTCGGCATATGTTTTCCGTATAAGTTTAGTTAAATGCCATATTAATCCGAATAGCCCCCAACGGGTACTTCATCTAGATTTAGTTAGCCCCGAAATGACCCAGTCTGCCCCGAAATGACCCAGTCTGTGTCGAGTGGACGTTAACCCCCATCTCTCTGTCTCTCCCTCTCTCTGTTATAATAATATAGCAAGTTCATAATATACTCTGTTTTGCCGTATGTTTGCCTCTTGCGTCTATATTTCCATGTCGCCATTGTCTGCCAGGTCAGTTATTCGATATCAAATGTCGTCAAAGGTTAATTGGATAGATTTTGTGATTCTTGGGGCAAGATAGGTGCACTCTCGAGGCGGTATTTTAAATCATTTTGGTTCATACAATATTTTTGGATTATTCGTCGCTAACAGAACGCCCAGCTTCACCTGGGGCCCAGTGTAAAAGTATCTTACAGATAGAAGCAGCAATAAGGCATAGTGTATAGAATACCTTTATTGAGTTAATGGAATTAGACATACATATCGGGAGCTCTATTACAAGACTGATTTAGCATCAGTGAACTCCTGCTTATAAAATCTTCAACAGTTAGCTAAGATGATAATCATATATGATATTGTTTATTATTAAATTATTGTATTTACACTGTATATTTCTCTAAGAGTCATTGCTGGGTCAAGGTACAGATCAACACATTCTCTTTGAAGTTATAGCTAGTGTCCATATGTAGCTTATTAATAATTATAGAATAAATAGAAGTTTAACCAAATCGTGTCTGCACAGAAGTTATCGAGAGGTTATACGTCGAAATCGCTCTGTCATACCAGATCTAAAACATTCACGGGGTCATGCTGTTTAATCGGATACTACTTTTGTGGGGTGTGGATCGCGGCGACGAGGCGTGGTCGGCAAAATCACACACACACTCCACACACATACGTACACCCAGATATCTTTGATTTTATTTATATTGAAATGAAATGAAATGAAAATAAGAGAAATTAAATTGGAGTTTAACGTCCTATTGTTCTGCTCCGACATGGGCTAATGAAAACGGGCATACGCCAAACAGTGTTCTATGAGGAAAGTGTGGACCGGAAATAAAATGGGGTTTAACGTCCCACTTTTCTGCACCTAACCTGCTAATTGAAGACGGGCATACGCCATACAGTGTGCTATGAGGGGTCATTTTTGCCCGGACAGCGGCGCTGTGGCCTACTGTTATATCTAATTCCAACTGCCAAGGGATCTTTTACACAAAAAAACGAAGTCCCGTGTACACGTTGGCGTGCACGTAAAATATCGCTTGGCAGTTGGAATTCAGATGCTGCCCGTGCAAAAATATCCCTCCTAGCACACTGTATAGCGTATGTCTATCTTCAATTAGCCCAGGGTAGATGCAGAAGCGTAGGACGTTAAACCCCCATTTCATTCATTCATTCTCATCAGGACAGTACATAAATAAATTAACACTACCAGCGGTTGTGCGTCTCTCGCTGCTCTGGCTATGTCTTTGCTCTCCTTCTCGAAACAGAGAGATTCTTCTCTGGTGAGCTTTTAAGCTCCACTGATTTGTCTCAACAACCTCAGCTCATTTATACTAAACTCAGATGTGGTATAAAGTTAATTAAAGTATAGTATACAAACATTATTTATATACAATAAAATATATTAAATAAAGAACAACGCAATGAATCAGCTGCCATTGATAGATTATGTCACTAAAATCATATTGACGTTGGCGACACATGAACACTAGTGAATGTAATTAGCAGCCAGCGATCGCTCAGCGTATTGTCTAACGTGACCTCTCCCACCCTGTAACACACAGGCATTCATTTGCAGAAAGCATTTATTCATGTCAATGTTTTTACATGATGTTCTCAAATTGATTTGGCTAAAAATCCCAATGAACCGATTTGCTAGAGGTCTTAAAATAACAATACCAAAAATATTCGTCATCCTAATGTTACCCTTTTCGATTATGCAGTGAGCTCCAAGACGAGAAGTCGACAATCGATTCCCATATTTACAATTTGCTACTCAGCGATTGCATTTTTGCTTCTAGTTTATTTAATCGTGCTATGACTGTAGAATCTATGAGTTTTAATTCCCAAATGAAAAACATTAATCTCAAATTATTTCGTCATTAATAAAATGATGTCCGTACATTTTAATCCAAAGTGGAAGAACTACAATCTAAAATAGACCAGAGACAAATATTTTTTCAGAACAAATAATATTGTTGGAGAAACACTGGAACCATTAAACGACTTAAGATAATCTAAAATAGACCAGAGACAATTATTTATTCAGAACAAATAATATTGTTGGAGAAACACTGGAAACATTAAACGACTTAAGATATTAAAGTAAGGTTATTGGTAGATTGAAATGAATGAGATGGGCAAATATATGACATCGTTTACTATAACAGTATACCTTTCGGCCTTACTAACGCACCAACCTCCTTTTAGAGCTGGGCGATATTTCGGTATTTCGATATAAAACCGTCACAGAAAAAAAAAGTCAAAAATACAGTCTTTTGATTTTTCTGGATGATATTTAACATAAATATTAAACAAAATTTTTTCCTTTTTATGTTATTTACGATATTTTATTGCTTAATGGTGAATAAATACTGTTATAAACTCCTGAGTTTTCATTCCCCGAAGTTTGCAAATGCGGAGAAGTCGATAAAAATATTTGACTAAATCAATGGACACCCCTTGACATAGTACTTATATTTTATAGTTTAATTTAGTATCTTTGTATTATATAATCCATTTTCAAGAATGTATACGCTCCAATGATAAATAACAAGTTTGCAAGGGTAAACCGCACGTAGCTATAAAAATATGCACGGCCGAAATAACACAAACTTTTTATTAGGCTAGGCCTAAGGTTAATGCTAATGTTTTTTTGTGCCTCCTTCATCATATGAAAACATTTTTGATTTAAATAAAATATTATAATCAATATTTTAAAAATTAAAATTGTAATAAACAACAACTTTAGCAACTTTTCGTGTCTATAGATCTGTGTTTTAACCAGCTCATTAAATTTTGTTTGTAAATTTAGTAGACCCGCTGACACTGTAGGCCTATATATCAGTGCTAATAATATTGAGTCTATTGACTCCAAAGTGTCAAGTGAATACTCCGGGGGTATTTCCAACTTGTTATGCATGTTTATTTACATTTAAAAGGTGATAAACTGAAAGTATTGATATTTTATAAAATATTGCGATATAGTGATAATATCGTGATATTTTTTGAAAATATCGCGATATCTGTTTCCAGGGATATCGCCCAGCTCTCCTTTCGAGAAATGCTAAAAAGCCATATGGGTCATATGCTTCATATTATGTCTAAATAATATATCGAGAATTGTATTATTGTCTGCGATATCACTCTAGGTACAAGCGGACGCTGAGTCCGACATCAAGTTAATTACAAACTGCGATTAAAACCTTCCAAACAACAATTCGGGTTAAATGTTTTGTCCTTCTGGGGTTTTTGTGTAAATAACGGTCACTTCTATATAACTTTGCTGTTGCATTATCGTCAATTCTATTGCCCTGTCACATGGCAATACGACCAGTTGTCATTAGCTGTTATGTTAAAAGGTAAAATAACATCTTTGTTGTTAATTCTACCCGATATTACATAATATTCGCAGTTTTCGTACTGGCGCCGACGGAGATAATTTACAGCATAACAGTAATCCCTCCTCACACATTCACGACTACAATCCACCAAACCAATATGTGTTTTCTGTTTTATAACTTTCATCAAGTTAACCACTTTAAAACCTTTATGGCACGAAAATTCTGAAAAACATAAAAAAAGAGATACGTTGCTAGGTAACAGATCATACATAAATGACCAGCTAAGTATGTCGGTGTGTTAATAAAGTTTGCCCTTATATATAATAAATTGTATTAAAGGACACTATTGATATCTGCCATTATCTTACATATGTGATATAACTGGTTAAACACGTTCCAAATATAATTTTAATACAGAGTTATCCTCCTATATAACTGACTGATGTAACGAGCGATATAAGATACACGGGCGAATTTCTGCTTACTGAAAGATTTTATGAGACATTGAAAGGATGTCTGACAATTTATAAAAAAGATTGACTGTCCCTAGATAATAAAGGGAACGGAAAAAACTCCGTGAATTACCATGTTTGTATTAAGTATAGAATCAATAAAAACAAGGGAGTCTGTGGGCTATTTCAATTTTTCTCGTTTTCTCTTATCTAGTGAAATTCAATTATTTTGGGGGGAAATTGTCAGATATCCTCTCAGTCTCATATATGTGATGCAAATCTCCACGGGTTTCATTTTGACGAGTTAAACAATACAAAGAACATTTTAAAGTCTCGTGTTTCATTCCCTGCGTTGGCCGAGGAAGTTCATCTGGCTTTTCCGGCGTGATGCAGGGTAGGGGACGTACGAGAAGGCCGTGACGCCGCTATCCGGGGCAAAGTTTTCCCTAGCACACTGTGTGCTCGTCTTCATTAGCCTAGTAGAGACAGAACAGTAGGACGTTGAACCCTATTTTATTCCTCAATAGTCTGCTTTCCACTTCTTTATATTTAAAGGTCACCGGGAAAGGTTCATAATTATTTTAAATAATGCAAGTAATTATGTCAACATATCCTTTCCATAAGTATAACACGAACCAGAATGTCAACAAACCTAGCAATTTTTAATTATGATTTTCGAAACATGATTTCCGATAATTCTGTCAGAGTTATGACCCTTGATCACTTCAAAAATGTTGCGGATGCTCTACGAACCTAAATTGACATGGGATTGAAACACGGCTGTTAAGGTCTTGAGACAAACAAGTTATAATTTTTGACAACTTGGGGTAGAACCAGAAGCCAAACAATTCTAATGATTTTCCATTTGTTACGTGATGGGTTGTTGCTCTTGTCAGATCTGGGTGTATTGTAATTGCTCCATTACCGACAAACGGAGAAGTATGCCAACTCTTGTTGACTGCCCGGACGACATAGCTCCTGTGGGGGGGGGGGCAGTATGGTTCGTTTCCTGAAAGTCTATCTTTATAATATGTAAACATTTGTATGTTATGTTTTTGTTTTTTTGCCCCCGCCTTTCGAAGAAAGCAGGGAACTATTAAAATGGGTCCGTCCGTCCGTCCGTCCGTCCGTCCGTCCGTCCGTCTGTCTGTCTGTCCGTCCGCCTGTCTGTCTGTCCGTCTGTCACACTTAGGGTAAGCAGAGATAAGCAATTTGATTGGTTGATGCTTTGGGACACGATAACTTAAGTTGTAATTAAGTGAGGGTGATGAAACTTGGTATATAGTTTTATTTCATCAATACCTTGACTAAGTTCGATAATGAGCATTTTCTGCTCAGAGTAAGCAGAGCGATAAGCAATTTGATTGGCTGAGACTTTAAAACATAATAACTCTCCTTTTAATTGAGCTAGGATATTCAAACTTGGTGTAGGTGTTTTTTAGGTCGATATCGTGATGAAATTCGAAGATGAGCATTTACCGCTTAGGGTAAGCAGAGATAAGCAATTTGATTGGTTGATGCTTTGGGACGCGATAACTTGAGTTGTAATTAAGTTAGAGCTATGAAACTTGGTATATAGTTTCATTTCATCAATACCTTCACTGAGTTCAATAATGCGCATTTTCGGCTCAGGGTAAGCAGAGCGATAAGCAATTTGATTGGCCGAGACTTTGGAACATAATAACTCTCCTTCAAATTGAGCTAGGATATTCAAACTTGATGTAGGTGTTTATTAGGTCAATACCTTGACGGAGTTCGAAGATGGGCATTTTCTGCTTAGGGCAAGCAGAGATAAGCAATTTGATTGGTTGATGCTTTTGGACGCAATAACTTTAGTTGTAATTAAGTGATGAAACTCGGTATATAGTTTTATTTCATCGATACCGTGACTAAGTTCAATAATGAACATTTTCTGTTGAGGGTAAGCAGAGCGATAAGCAACTGATAGGTCTAGACTTTGAAACACAAAAATTCTCCTTCTAATTAAGGTAGAATGTTTAAACTAGGTGTAGGCGTACATTAGGTGAATGCCTTGATGGAGTTCGATGATGAACAATGTCTGATTCTATCTGGTAGAGAGTGATGAAACTTAGTGTATAGTTCGATTGCTCAATACTTTTGAAAAATAAATGTGCGATTAATTAATATGTGTCATCTATTTATTTTGGGATTTCGGCGGGGGACATCAGCCTCACTGTTGGCTTGTTAAATTTAATATAATATCAAGCATTCAACAAAAACAATTTTAAAGCACAAGCCAACAAGGAGGAAAATTAAAACTGGCAAAACTAAATTAATTACATCATCTGGATCTAATCCCAGAAATCTAATTCAAATAAAACCAACACAGGGGGAGACATTATTTAGTTGTAATGTGAAATCAAACTTTTGTTTATTAAACTGTAGATCCGTTCGGAACAAATCCCATGAGATCCATAGTTTTATCTGTGACCATGATTTGGATGTTTTGGTCTTAACTGAAACCTGGTTATCGGGTGATTCTGATCAAGCAACTATAGGTGAACTTGTTCCACAAGGCTATACAATCAACCATGTGACGAGGAAAGGGGGAGGCGGGGTGTAGCTATAATCTGTAAATCTACTATTAAAATATCAAATCCGAAAAGTGCGAAGTTTGACAGTTTCGAATTACTAGATGTAAGTCTTTCCTTCTCAAGTAAAACAATCCGTTGTTTAGCCCTTTATCGCTCTCCAACTAAGTCCGTCCCAAATTTCTTTGAAGAATTTTCTAATTTTTTAAGCCAGTTATCAATAACCAAAAGCGAGATAGTGATACTCGGCGACTTTAATTTTCACATTGATCAGAACTCCAACGCATCGACTCGTCGATTTACAGACTTATTAAACAGTCATTCCCTTTTACAACATATTACTTCATCAACCCATAGAAAAGGCCATATATTGGATTTGGTTATCACAAGGGATGATAGTTCCATACAATTGGATAATATCAAAGTTGAAGATTATTTAATATCTGATCATTTTCCTGTTCACTTCCAGTTATCTATTCCAAAACCAAAATGTGCAACAAAATCTGTAACATATCGAAAATTGAACAGTTTACAAGAAGACAGTTTCTGTCAGGAATTAGAACGAAACGGATTTTCTGATATTAATTACTTATATAATGTTAATTTGAAAGCTGAGCAATATTTCTCTATTTTAAACACAACCCTAAATACACTTGCACCCGAAAAGACAAAGGTATTTAAACTAAGATCGAACTCTGCATGGTTTAATAATGAGATCCTGGAAGCCAAACGAGTAAGAAACACATCTGAACGTATCTGGAGAAAATCAAAACTGACAGTGCACAAACAAATATATCAATGCAACAAAACTACAGTGAATAAAATCATCTGTAAAGCCAAAAAAAACATATTATTCAAATAAAATAGAAGAGAGTCAAAATAAACAAAAGGAATTATTTAAAATTACAAAAACATTGTTAAATCCTGACCATGACCAAAATAAGTTCCCAACCACATCTTCTCCTGAGCAGCTTCCAGATCTTTTCTCGCAATACTTTACACATAAAATTGATAAGATTAGAAATGAATTGTTACCTGAAAGCGATAACCTAAACACTTGTTTAACTTATGACCACCTTCTTTTGTCAACACCAGTAATTCTAACTAAATTTTCGTTTGTTTCTGAATCAGAACTATCAACAATTGTGAACCAATCAACTTCTAAATCGTGTAGTTTGGATCCAATTCCAACCACTTTTCTTAAGAAATGTTTAAAGACGATTCTACCAGCTATGACAAACATAATTAACAGTGCCATTGAGGAAAATACAGTCCCAAACACATTTAAATCTGCAATTGTATTCCCCTTCTTAAAAAATCAAATTTAGATCCCAACCTTGAAAAAAACTATCGTCCAGTATCCAATCTAAGTTTCCTGTCCAAAACCTTGGAGAGAGTAATTGCCACTCGACTCACAGATCATATCTATGATAATAACACCATGGAAAAATTTCAGAGTGCCTACAGAAAGTTCCACAGTACAAAAACTGCTTTGGTTCGAGTGCACAACGATATTCAACTGTGTCTGGACAACCGAGAATGTGCCTTGCTAATTTTGTTGGATTTATCAGCAGCATTTGACACTGTTGACCATAATATCCTTTTAAACCGTTTAGAATCTGTATTTGGAATCTCTGGTGACGCCTTAGCACTCCTGAAATCTTACATCACCGACCGATCACAGAAAGTGAATGTAAATGGAGTGTATTCGTCTCTACATACACATATCATCTGGGGGTACCCCAAGGCTCAGTCCTTGGTCCCATTCTGTTTAGCATTTATACCAAACCACTTGGTGATATTGTTAGACATCATGGGCTTTGTTTTCATCTCTATGCTGATGACACGCAATTGTATATTTCTTTTAAGCCAACAGATGGCCATTTCGATCAATCTAACCAAAATATTGAATCTTGTATATTAGATATTAAGAACTGGATGAGTAAAAACTTTTTAAAGCTTAATGACGATAAAACGGAATACTTGTTGCTTGGATCAAATATTATTATAAACAAACTAAATGATGTGTCTGTTCAAGTTGGTAATTCTAACATTAATCCATCTAGATCTGCTAGAAATATTGGTGTTATTTTTGATTGTAAATTATCTATGGAATCTCAAATTAATAATATATGTAAAACTGGTTATTTTAATTTACGTAATATATCTAAAATTAAGAAATATATGTCTCCTGAAGCTACCAAAACCTTAATTAATTCTCTTGTTACATCTCACATTGATTGTTTTAACTCCTTGCTGTACGGTACTCCTGCCAAACATCTTGACAAGCTTCAAAAACTTCAGAACTCTGCTGCTAGACTAATATCAGGTACTTCCTATCGAGACCACATTACACCTGTCCTCTACAACTTACATTGGTTACCGGTTGTATATAGAATAGAATATAAGATTTTACTTTTAACTTTTAAATGTTTAAATAATATAGGTCCTTCTTATTTGTCAGATATTTTACAATTTTATAAACCAAGTCGGTGTTTACGTTCTGCTTCTGATGAATATCTACTTGTTGAAAAAAGGGGCTAATTTGGAGTCTCACGGTGAGAAAGCCTTTTCAGTCGCCTCTCCGAAACTCTGGAATAAACTCTCATACACTATGCGCAGTTGTCAGTCCCTATCCCAGTTTAAATGTCTGCTTAAGACCCATCTTTTTAAAAGAGCTTTTAGTTAGATATATAAGCCTGTGATATATTTACATGCTCATTTTTTATTATTATTATTTTATTTGTCATTGTATTTTATTTGTCTTTATATATTTATTTGTCTTTTTATTTTATTTGTATTTATATTTTATATGTCTTTACATTCTATTTATCTTTATATTTTATTTGTCAGTCAATTTATATTTCACTTATATTGACTTGTTGCAATTATTGTAAAGCGCTACTGAACCCTTCTAGTGAAAGCAGCGCTATATAAATTCATGTATAATAATAATAATAATAATAATAATAATTATAAGCCCTTGTCATAAATGACGTTGCTGCTTTTATTTTCTTAGTTAAATGTTTTGTGCGATATTTGTATGCTGTCTCTTACGGGGTGTTTAAATACAATAAAAAAAATATCTATCTATATATCTACATTTGATAAATACTACATAACTTACTTGCTGTGTATTCATACTCAACATACGCAGAACCAGAAGCAGATACAGCCCAATATTTAACATTAACAGTTCTGTTATCTTGATGTAACCCAAGCCTGTTTACACCAGCAACAATCCCAGTTCCAAATTCCACTTGGCCCACATCCCACCGGAACCAAAAAGGGGAGAATACAATATTGTTGAATGTAGTATTGGTGTTACGAGTTGATGCAGCACAGGTTCCAGTGCTTACACATTCCCGAATATCGTAACTGTCAGTTGCAATGCCTATTTGGTACACAATCTTTTCATCATTAAACAATCCTACAAATACTGTTGCCGCCCCTTTTAGATTAGCTGTAAATGTGTTCACTGATGAAACATCCAAAAGGTTACTGTATATACCTTTTTGAATTAGAACTCTTTTGTTTCCGAGGTTTCCTGAAAACAATGCAGTTTTTTGTTTTGCAATTAAAATAATTAAAATACAAATGAAAAAAAATGAAATGGGGTTTAACGTCCCATGGTTCTTCTCCGTGCTGGGCTAATGAAGACGGCATACCCCATACAGTGTACTATAGGGGGAAATTTCGCCCGGGAAGCGGCGCTATGGCCTACTCTATCAAATTCCAACTACCGAAGGATATTTTACGTACACGCCAATGTGTACACGGGACCTCGGTTTTCCGTCCCGCCCGAACGACTAGACAGCTGCCCTTGTCAGGCCCTCCGTCCTGCATCACTGAAGAGGGAGAACCACGCCGGGAAATCTGGACGAACTTTTGATTAAAATACAGGGGCCGGTTGCTCAAAGCTCTGTTAACTCATGAAGCCTGTCATTGGGTCAACTGGTGTGATTTTGAATCCTCGGTTGTACGTGACAAGGAGTAAAGTCGCCTGTCCAACCTCGTGGATTTTCTACGGTCCACCGGTTTTCTACCACTGATAAAGACCCATACGCGCAAGCAAATTATTGAAATAAAATAAAACCATATGTTAGTCCCGAAATGACCTAGTTTGTGTCGAGTGGACGTTAAACCCAATTTATCTCTCTCTCTACACCATATTTAAATAGTTACTAAATTTATGTTCAACAGTTAAATACTCCAATTAATAACCTACCTGTAACTTCAGGTGGGGGCATATTCAACAATACAAACAGAAAGCAACAAAAGGATCCCATCTTCTGCTGTAGGTCTCTCTACTATGCAGTGAATAAGAAATGTTAATGCAATTTAACTACTAAAGCAAACCGTACGTGTAGCCATGGTTACATTCAAATGGTCAACATATACGCACGCTTATCATTTCTCGTCACACGGCCACCAGGAACAAAGATGATCGTGTCTGCTTTCAAATTATTGTCAATAAATTTGTCCCCCATGAACAAACTCACCAGGGTTTGTTCATAACAAAATTCCACCGAGAACGATTTCCAATATCATAGGACAAAATATTCCAAGAGAATGATAACAATCATAAAATAGTTTTAAAAAATGTCGTTACATGGTTTTAAACTTAAAGTAGCTAAGTCACTAACTCAATATTATCCAAAGTCTTCGACATTGAAAAAATGAATTGGCTACTAGTCAAACCTTAAGTCAACGACTCTTACAAGTTCAATTCTACCGCAATGACTCTTGCTACTAGTCAAACCTTGCCGCGATGACTCTTGCTACTAGTCAAACCTTACCGCGATGACTCTTGCTACTAGTCAAACCTTGCCGCGATGACTCTTGCTACTAGTCAAACATTTCTTAGATGACTCTTGATACCAGTCAAACCTTACTTCTATGACGCTTACTACTAATCAAAATTTACTTCAATGACTCTTGCAACTAGTCAACTCTTACGTCAATGACTCTTGCTACTAGTCAAACATTTATTAGATGACTTTGGCTACTTGTCAAACTTTACGCCAATGACGCTTACTGTTAATCAAAATTTTCTTCAATGACTCTTGCTAATAGTCAAACTTTACTTCAATGATTCTTGCTACTAGTCAAACTTTACGCCAATGACTCTTGCTACTAGTCAAACATTTCTTAAAAGACTCTTGCTACTTGTCAAACTTGACACTTACTGCTAATCAAAATTTTCTTCAATGACTCTTGCTACTTGTCAAACTTTACGCCAATTACTCTTGCTACTCAAACTGTACTTCAATGACTCTTGCTACTAGTCAAACCTTACGGCAATGACTCTCGCTACTAGTCAAACCTAACCGCGATGACTCTTGACACTAGTCAAGCCTTACTTCAATGATTCGTACTGCTAGTCAAACCATACCGCAATGACTTACTGCTAGTCAAACCTTACGTCAATGCCACGTTATACGTGTCTCTCTCGCATATAAAATGAATGAATGAAATGGGGTTTATCGTCCTACGCTTAAGCACCGTACCTGGGCTAATTGAAGACGGGCATACGCCACAGTGTGCAATGAGGGAAATTTTGCCCGGGCAGCGGCGCTACGGCCTACTCTTATATCGAATTCCAACTGCCAAGGGATCTTTTACGTGCACTCCAATTTGTACACGGGACCTCGGTTTTTCGTCCCATCCGAACGACTAGGCAGCTGTCCTTGTCAGGCCCTCCTTCTGCATCACTGACAAGGGGAAATCACGCCGGAAAATTGAGATGAACTTTCTCGGCCAATGCAGGGATCGAACACTCAACCTCCAGGCTAGCGAACCAGCGCCTTATCCACTTAGCCACCGTGATCCCCCTCTCGCATATAAAGTTCCTCTCTTTATATTTGTGATATCACTTAGGTGGAAGCGGACGTTAAATAAAGCTATTTCATACACATGCCCACGCAATTATATTTTTATGCCAGTTAATAATCTTTTGAATATAATCGATGACAGACCCTATGTAGTTACGGTAGCCCGAAGCCATAATATGTAAACATGTTTATAAAAAAAAAACATTTTATCAACGCGGACAAAAAGAGTACTAAGGTTTCAAGATTTAAAGTGAAATAACCTCCAAAACGTAACAATTGGAAATCGATGCGTGAACAAGTTATGTCAATTATTGAGAGCAACTACACAGAGAAGTGCCTGGTTATGCTTTTATGTCCATGTTTTCTTCAATTGTTTGAATAGATTTACGCCTGAAGGCAGCTGTTTTTGTAACGAAGAAGAAAAAAAAAACATGTCTGTGTAATAATGCATTCCTGTTTTATGATTTAGACTTTACACTATACAGTAGAACTTGTATTAAGCAGGCACCCAAGGGAAATTTCAAAATGCTTGCTTAATGGAGGTGCTCTTTGAATAAAGGTGTACAATATTTTCCCAACCCCTTCCACAAAAAATAAAGATATAAACTGCATACATTTTTATTCATGTAGTATAACAATAACAATACATGTACGTTTTATCAAAATAGTCTCGTATACATGTTAGTAATACTGGATCTCAGGTCCCCCAATAGCGTCTAAGAGCATTTCAAAATACCATGAATTTGAGTATTTCACACCCCTACTATTTTAGCGATTACGCGACCACTTATTAAAATCTCGATGTTTTTTGTGCTGACATAAATTAATTAATTACGCATTGGGAGCGAACATCAATACTTGCATCGATAAATTTGACCGTCGCTGAATCTTTTGCCGAACGAAGATTCTTTACTAAAATCTCGAACATAACTTCTGTAAACTTGTTATTCTGTACCAATCTTAGATACTACTGTCTACAATTGTGATAAATTCGATAATATTTATTCATTTTTGTGAAGAAAATCGATAAATTAATTTTATCAAAAAATCACAAGGACAAAAAACCTTCGCTGATTTTATCTTCGATTTTACAGGGGATGTAACTCTGTATGTAATATTATAGAGGCGTTAAAAACGTCTGTTTAACAGCTCAGTATCCTTTCATTTTATTCAATCAGTATAAAATAATGTGTCGTTACGCGTGAAAACTATGATCAGGTTAGTCGTGTAATAAATCAAAAGATTAATAAACAGATAACCTCGGGTTAATTGTTATTTTTACATTTCTCTTTACCTGATTAACTACTACACACGGGGTTATCTTTTCACCGTTTACCAGACCTTAGCGGAAGTTGATCAGTTCCGATATGGATTATCCATACAAATATTACTGACATTAAGGGTTATTTCAGTCTACTGCTGCCCCCACCCCGAGCGAACCTGACCAGCACAGATGTCATGCCATGGAATACTGTAAAGTGGCCACCTCGGGTAATAGGGTGATATCATGGTTTCATTGCCCCTCAAATGTGCCCAACGATTTTAATGCTGGGCGGATATTTACTTTATAAAAAAAACTCTTGTAGTAAGTTCTGGGGGTCATCCATGTGATTTTAAAATATAGTTCCTGGTACTTACGTGCCACGCTTTCCAAATACGTCGAGGACCACACGACCTACTTTTTTCCAACACTGCGACTTCAACCGCTGTACCTTCGTTAACAAGTTTCACGGAAAAGGGGACATAACTCCAGAACACACCCGGGGGAAAATTACCATTAATTTCCCCATTGACTTCCCAAAATTATCATTGAGCTGAATAGTTTTCACTATAGACATAGAAACAAATGACCATGTCTTTGCACTACAATTTGTATGAGGTTGACCACAAAGTTTTGAGATACACAAACATGCAGAATCATACCCAAAACATGTAACTAGTTGCCGTACATATCACCGTAGCCAACCTGATAACTCCGTTATCCTTCCGCCTCAAATTCATGAATATTTACAAAAACCAGACAGAAGATATTAATTCAAACCATCTTCGGCCATTCTAGATCCCAAAAATCAACAAAAATGGACATGCAAAAGGAGAGTAAATAGACGAAGAGACAATTGCTATAAATTACCGAGATAGTGAAATTTAATGGTGGTCTGCCTCCATCCTAGATCATTTGCTTAATTGTATTTGGATGTAGCAGAAATGTAATAAATAACAATAATCAGTCGTTGTTGTGAAGAAAAATTGACAGTTTTACACAATGACTGTCGATGTGATTCACAACTTGATCTTTCAAAAAGAACTGTATAGTACCATCTTTTATTTCGATATCCATATGTAACACACGGTACATTGACGACATTAGAGACTTTTGGCAAGCGTAAATGTCTGCTCCGTATCGCGTATCCGTATGGATTTTGCGTTTGACGTCACCAATGTGTGGGTATTTATCATACGTGATACTGCACAAGGATACGGCAGCACGTATCGAACAGCTTTTATACGGAGAAGGTCCGTATAACAATTTCGTGTCTTTTTACCGTCTTTTTGCTACTTTTAGATGGTGAAATGCTGATCTTGGCGTTTTTTATGAATCTTTGTTTACTCTAGAACACAAAGATATATTTTTGATGTCATTTTAACCGTGATCATGATTGATCTACATTCTAAATTTAGGGAGGCAGAACCATGCAAATCTGAAAAGGACTATATTCTGTGGTAGGAGATTTTTTAATTTGATTCGATAATTTTTTTTTTCAATAGCTCAAAGACTGTCGAGCGACTTCACCCCCCCCCCCCCCCCCAAAGGAAGTGGTAGACTATAATAGGCACTTGACTAGTACTGATGGTGATCTTGGTAATATCTGCCATTACTTTAATAGAACTAAGCTCAGCTCATCGGCGCATACGTACGCGACGCAAAAAATCTGCCAAAACTCTAAAGCTACACTGACGCAACGTATCACGTTTTCGATAAGGATACGTGATACGGATGGTAAAAATCCCGCTTGCCAAAAGTCTCTAATGTCCCATAAACGCCCTTACGCGTGAACGTCAGCTCAAAATTAGTTATCTCCCTTGATTCAAACGTAGGGAAATAACCGATCAATAAATGGTCAACTAGAACATGGATTATAATACTACCCTGGATTCAATTAACATCTCGTCGACACAGTAGTTAAATAATTCATAGACTAGAACAATGTATTTAATACGTTTCATGCTTCAACCTTTTTTAATTGGAGAGGGTTCTGATGAGTGAAATGATGAAAGTGATGAAACGTGGCGAGGCATATATAAGCGATCTACAGATAACCAGTGACAAACTATGGTAGAGCTACTGTTTTAACTTTCATCCGATTTTGATGAAACCTGGAATGAATCTTGGTTACTGCCGATATTCGCGAATATCGGTTCGTAACTTCCTGAATTATGGCCCCTGATTGTACGAACAATTGTGCTATTAGCTTGCTGTTCCTCAAGAGGTTACAATTTTTTATCCGATTTTTTTGTATATCACCCTAATGATTGTTGGGTTCGAATTTCGGCAAAATCGGACCATAACTGCCAGACAAAATGGCCGCCCCTTGTACGTAATAGTGTAAACATCTGGTATATCAAGGTTATGGACCTCCGGAAGGTCACAATTTGTATCCGATTTTGATGAAACTTGAAATGCGTGTTTATAAAACAACGATCTTAGTTCCGTTTGATATTCACGCATATCGGATTGTCACTTCCTGAATAATGGACATTGAGTGTCTGGAAAATTACGTTTTGAGCTTGTGATCCCTATAGAGGTACATGTATATGTAATATAACACCATTCTACCATAATGAAGGTTGAATTCTAATTTAGGGAAAATCGAAATGAAACTGTCAGACAAAATAAATAATAGTAATAATAATATATATTATTTAAAGACCGTTACACACAACTTGTCTCAACCGTCTTTACATGGGCGTACTACATATAATATATACATAATAATAAATAAATAACTCATAAACAATCTCAATTAAAGATATACAAATGAATGCCTATAAAAATAATAGTTGAATAGTAGTATTATTGCCTAATTGAATAAATATGTTTTGAAGTCGGATTTAAATGGCCGCCATTTGTCTGCAAATTGTGTATACGTATGTAATACAAAGGTTACGGAGCCTCTAGAGAACACAATTTAAAACTCAGTCCCTTTTGATATTTGCTTATTTCAGACCCTAACTTTCTGGATTATGGCCCCTGGTTGTACAAAAAATCGTTTTTGTTTTTAGCTTGTTCTCTATACACCCCTTGCAAAATGTGGGCGTATCCTGTCTGGCAGCCGCTGGTTGAAATATCTAATAAAACTTCCCGAACTTGGTGTAGCTTTCTGGGTTTCCGACAGTACCAATTAAACCTAATTGAGCAAACAATCTCAATTCTTGATAACAAAGGGACATGCCGGATTATCTGGTGAACCTACAAGCGTTACAAAGAAACGCGAAATGAGCAGCATTCGGTTACATTATTACAATCGACATTTTAACGAACATTCACATTAGGTGGACAACTCACAACAGTCGAGAGGTGTAAGGTCTTTAGAGCGTAGCAATGAAGAAGACATTCTTAGAGAACACTCCACACAAGATGTACAGTAGTTTATCCTGACCTTTATTAAACCAGAATTACCCAGAAGCTGGATTTCTCTCAATTGCAATTTTCCTGTAAATACCCATCCCATTACGTAAACCAATTTGTCCATGATGTGAACAAGATGGCAATGAAAGTGAAACTTATCAACTTGAACTTCATTGCACCAATGGCAAATGGTTGTATTTCGCTTACCCAAGGGGGTTCTCTGCATAGAAAGAAAGAGAAACAGGTGCAACAGATTAAAAATGAGAAAACCACGGCGCGGAAATTGGTTGAGGTTGTCACGCCATCGTCTGTATTTGCAACTTCGTTTGCAGATATATCGAAACCAAAAACCGTTTCTGTTGCTTGTCCCTTAAACTTGCAATACCAAAGAACCCGGAAATCAGTGCTCTCGGCACCTTTACGACCTTCAGCTCCGAAGACCGGTTCTAAATTATTATCCTTCCGTAATAGGGAGGTTGAAGATGACCATATCCAGACCTGTAACAGGTTCGGGAATCGGGACAGCATGGTGTGTGTTGTGGAAATTCCTGTTAAACATCTCTGATGATGGCCAATCCCATAATTCAATGGAGCTGTCGTGGTATTAAGCAATTTGGACTCCATTAGCTATTTATTTTACATGAAATATTTTTTAAAACTTCTGATAAACTATCATTTTAACATTTTGTTGACTACCATCATATTACTTATAATGATGGAAAAGCACATGGGGATGTTTCTATTATTCATAATACAGACTGTGGCATCTTGGGTGACTTTACATATCCTGTTACCCAAAAATGGAAAGGATTTATATAATTGTTTGTTAAAATTATATTTTTTGTGATAATATGTTGTTTTTTTTAAATACATAAATACATTTCTGTGATATTGGTTTAATTTGTCTCGTTCAATTGACAGTATGTTTGGTGCATTACAGTCCGGTTGCTATCAAACCACGTTTCATTCGTTGATTCATTCCCGCCCTCCACGAGTAGATCACCTATCAATGAAGGTCTCGAATCAATCGAATGGAATATCTGAATCTAAAGTTAGTTTGTTATACGTGCAACTAGTAGTATACCCGCAGAACGGGGCGGGATATATATTTTTTCTAACGTATATAACTTGCTGGTTTGCTTAATCGGATATACATTCGACTCTTATACGCCATCACCGAGCTTTGAACAACACAAGGTAAGGTATATTATTCTAATATATATTTTTAAATCGTTAGTATGATATAGCGATATGTTAGCTGAGTTTACCCTGTGGTTTGCGTTTTGAAATCATTGCGCTATGAAGAGGTAGATGTTGTCCTGACAGCGGCGCCATGCCTACTCTTATATCAGATTCCAACTGTCAAGTGATCTTTTAGGTGCACGCCAATGTGTACACGGGACCTCGATTTATCGTCCAATCCGAACGACTAAACTACTGTGATTATCGGACCCTCCTTTCTGTACACCACTGACAATGGAAACCACGCCGGTAAATCCGGATAAACTTTCTCGACCAAAACCGGGAGCGAAATCGCGACCTCCAGGCTAGCGAGCCAGTGTCTTATTGGCTGTAGAGAATAGAACACCTGCTTTTGTTTTACAGAACACCTGTGTATTTATTTTCTCCCCTCTAAACCGGTGTCTAAACACAACTTGATTTAAAGAGGGAGGAATGGGGTTTAACGTCCACTCGACATAAACTAGGTCATTTCGGGATTAACATATGGTTTATTTGTATTTCAATAATTTGCTTGCGCGTAGGTGTGTTTAGCAGTGGGGGGGGGGAAACCGGGGGCCCCGGAGAAAACCCACGAAGCTGGATAGGCGACCCTACTCCTTCTCTCATACAACTACAACCGGGGATTCAAAACCACACAGTTGACACAATGACAGGCTTTATGTTACAGCGAGCATGTTCTAACCCCCCCCCCCCCAACACACACCACCTCGATTTAAAAGCCGATGTTTTCGCATTTTGAATATAAAATTTTGTCAAACAAACTTTCTCGAAATACACCTAGTTCGTTAAAGGCTGCGTATTATTTTCCTGTTATAAATAAAACAACAAAAAAGGTCTCTAAAACGTTAGACATGCAGTTTCAGAGAGAGGGAGAGATAAATGGGGTTTAACGTCCAGTCGACACAAACTAGGTCATTTCGGAACTAACAATGTTTATTTTTATTCAATAATTCGCTTGCTCGTAGGTGTCTAGTAGTGGGAGTAAACCGACTGACCCGGAGAAAACCTACGAGGTTGGAAAGGCGACCCTTTTCCTTGTTACGTACAGCCGGGAATTCGAAACCACGCCAGATGACTCAATAACACGTGCTAACCATTCGGCCATCCCATCCCCCGACATGCAGTATCAAAAACAGCCATGAATATCAGTAAATTATTCTTGTCAACTAGTGAATATACCTGCAAAGAAAGATGACAGTGTAGTCTTGTAGAAAGTAATCTATAAATTTTCGATGACCATGACTTACACCCACATTAGGAGGGATAAATCTGTATGCTCTCTGATAAGATTACTGTTATTGTGTATTGCCTGGAAGTCAACATTTATATTTAAGTCTGAAATATTGGAAATTTAAAAGTTAGAATTTAAACATCATGAGGGAACTTGCCCTTGCCTTCCGGGGATCACGGTGGCTAAGTGGATAAGGCGCTGGTTCGCTAGCCTGGAGTTTGAGTGTTCGATCCCTGCATTGGCCGAGAAAGTTCATCTCGATTTTCCGGCGTGATTTCCCCTTGTCAGTGATGCAGAAGGAGGGCCTGACAAGGACAGCTGCCTAGTCGTTCGGATGGGACGAAAAACCGAGGTCCCGTGTACAAATTGGAGTGCACGTAAAAGATCCCTTGGCAGTTGAAATTCGATATAAGAGTAGGCCGTAGCGCCGCTGCCCGGGCAAAATTTCTCCTCATAGCACACTGTATGGCGTATGCCCGTCTTCAATTGGCCCAGGTAAGGTGCTTAAGCGTAGGACGTTAAACCCCATTTCATTCATTTCATCCCTTGCCTTCCTTTAAAAGGGTATATTTTAATTGCAAGTATCGTAAACAAATTCGCCTGTTTACAAATGTCTCATGCAATTTTTATTGTTTTTGTTTTTTTAAGAAATTAATTTAAAATCGAAAGGTGACGACATTCAGTTGATTGTTCCTGACAGAATGGTGTACATGTTACTCTTAGCTTGTTTGTGTTTTGGAATACAGACAACTGAATCAGCTTCTAAACAGGACTATTACAACTTGCATACTGAACTCTTTGACCGCTATAATTATAACCCTGACGTAAGACCCGTTTCATATGATAAGGAAGTCTTGCAGATAATTATTTCGTTCAGTCTAGTTTCTATAAACGACCTCAGGGAAAGGGATCAGGTACTGGTATCGTTTGGATATATCTACTTAACTTGGCAAGATGATTTCCTGTCATGGAACGGGTCAAAGTATGGAGGCATTGGTAATGTGGTTGTACCGCAAGAAAAGGTATGGAGGCCAGACATTGTGGTAGGGAACTCGGTGGAAAACAGGGTTAAGCTAGGATTTGATGAAATGCCTATTCGACTCAATAGTGAAGGGTTTGTAGACTGGTCACCTAGTAATCTTTTTGAAACTACCTGTGACATAAATGTAAGATATTATCCTTTCGACCAACAGGTCTGTAGCGTAGTTCTGGAAACAATGGTGTCTGACATCACAGAAATAGATTTAGTGTTAAGTTCCAGCTCATCAGGTGAGGTGTGGCTTGATGAATACGGAGCTAATGGACAATGGCATCTTGTAAGCGCTAGTATAGAGAAGAAAGATGAGAGCACGAAGGCTGGTGTTTACATAAAGTTAACCATTCAACGTCGTCGAACCTTCTACGTTTTAAACATCTTATTACCCGTTCTGCTCTTGTCTTTTATGGGCGCGTTGGTTTTTATTTTGCCTACTGATGCTGGTGAGAAAATATCTCTAGCTATAACCATTTTGTTGGCTTACATCGTCTTCTTGACCATTGTAAGTGACAGCATGCCGCAGACTTCGCTACAGATTTCCATATTGGCGGTCTATTTATCAATTTTGGTTGCTATGAGTGCCTTATCCGTGGTATTGTCTATCCTTGTGCTGCGAATTTATCATACAAACCCTAATACCCCTGTCCCGGGATACATTCAATCTATGGTAAAGAAACAATGCTGCAAGAAGACACTGGACCACAAAAACACCGTATCTCCTGACAATCATATGGACTTTAAAGGGGAGGAACTTACTACATGGCAAGATGTTTCTAATTCATTAGACATTATTTTCTTTTGGCTGTTTATTGTTATTACGATGGCTGCTACTATTGTTTGCTTGTGTATTATGATGGTATAACAATTGCTTAATACGTTGCTTGAAGCTCGTACGTGGGGGGGGGGGGGGGGGTCGGGTTGCTGGACATCATTTTGAAGACAGTTGTCATTACTTACTAGTTTGCCTTTTGTATTTGGATGAACGACGGATAACAATTGAGACTCTCACAACACAGCGGATAAACATAAAAATACTACTGCTTGGATCTTCCGAACTCCATATTTTCAATAGTTCATAATTTCATAGAAATTACAAATTACAAAACGATTTTAATTTTTAATACGTTTAATATTATTTATATGTATATGTGTGTGCGTATGGGTGTATGTGTGTGTGTATGTACATATAACGTATGTCATAATGAAGAAAAGTGGAAGGGTTTTTTTTTGTTTTTTACCTGGACGTATATTATATTTTATTTATATATATATGTATATATGTGTGTAATTATTATTGTTATTATTTAAATACCAATATTATTAGCCCATCTTGAATGTGTGTGCAATTGACTGAATATAGTTATATTTATGTATTATATTGTAAATAGTGTACATGATTCCTTTGTTTTATCAATTTACACGTTAAAATTCTGGGGACAGGTATTATATAGGCTCTGCCTATTTCCTAATATTCAATAAAATATTGTTGAGAAAAAAAACAAGTTTTACGGAAAAGGGGACATAACTCCAGAACACACCTGAGGGCAGATTACCATTAATTTCCCCATTGACTTCAATGTTAATTCTGGCCTCTTTCCCCACTTCAAAATTGTCATCAAGCTGAATGCTTTATACTATAGACAGAGAAACAAATGACCATGTCTTTGCACTACAATTTCTATGGGGTTGCCCACCAAAATTTTGAGATACACCAACTTGAAGAAGCATACCCAAAACATGTAGCTAGTTGCCGTACATATCACCGTAGCCAACCTGATAACTCTGTTATCCTTCCGCCTCAAAATCATGAATTTACTAAAACCTGACAGAAAATATTAATTCAAACCCTCTTCGACCTTTCTAGACCCAAAAAATCAACAAAAATGGACATGCAAAAGGGAGAAAAGAGACAGAGACAATTGCTATAAATTACCAAGATGGTGATATATTAATGGTGGTCATAATTCTACCCTGGATTCCCTTAACATCTCGTCGACACAGTAGATAAATAATTCAGAGACCAGAACAATGTATTTAATACGTTTCATGCTTCAACCTTCTTTAATTGGGGAGGGTTCTGATGAGTGAAATAATGAAATTGATGAAGCGTGGCGAGGCATATATTAGCGATCTACAAATAATCAGTGGTAGAATGGGAGTGTATCGTTGTGTCGCCGTTCCTCTCTGTCGCCGTCCCTTATTGTATAGGGTTAGGGTACCCTAACACCACCGTAACGGCGGCATAACGGGTCGGCGACATAACGGGTACCTCCCGGTAGAACTACTGCTTTAACCTACTGTTAGAATGATGATAAATTACTGACCATCCACAGAAATTAAAGGGGCACATGCCTCTATTTTTTGGAACCTTGCAATAGATGAAAATGGCTCTAAAATGAATCACTATAAAGTGATTTATATTAAATATTAACCCTGTAAAAGCGATAAGGGCCGCAGTTGTTAACATACATTTTTTTAAAAATTGGTGTGAAGCATTGGGTTCATTAAAGGACGAACTCTACCAATATTCCGATCTCGAAGATCTTCTCGTCCACAGTTCCCGGCCCTTACCTAAAACCTAACGGGTGTTGGCGAGAGCATTGTGGTCATTAGAGGGCGAACCCTTCTGATTAACTGCCTGTTCTGCGTACATCTCTTGGAGAACAACCGCGTGGTTGTGCATGGTGTAATTAAATCTCTCCTATCGGGTAATGACAAAGATTGCTTTGTTTAGCGTGTTCATCGCGCCGTTAACAACATGTGTCAATTTAATATATAATTAAGGATTCAAACAGACCCAATTAAAAGTAAAATCTATTGCTATTAATCATATAGCATCTCGTCTCGTATACGCCAGGACACACACAGCTTTCCAAACCATTTCGTCTTATATTCCAAACGTACATTAAGGTAAGATATATTAATCTACATATTTGTTGGGTTTGTCTTTAAATTTTGTATGTTTATATTGTTAGCTCATGTGCACAAGTAGCATATTAAAGCTGTGTCGATCTAAATTCATATTTATATTTTGTTAATTTGAAGTGAATATACTTTTGTATATATACTATTCAAAAAAAGTAGGGGATATTTGATTTTGGGGGCATAATACTAAAATATGCAAATGACTACGAAAAAAATCACTATAGAACCTAACAGAAAAAACATTTCCAGTTACATGTGACGCCCAAACTCACCAATAGCTACCGCATGGATTGCAGGTGATGCTTGGGATCATCATCGGGGTCCAACCCAAGATTTGCACGACTCTGACTTTGAATGTTACAGTCATTGTGCCATTGAATTCCATGGTTGAATCATCAGTTTAATTGTTTTAGTGACCAGAAAACAAATTTTGATATGCGTCGGCTTACCCAAAATGAAAGGTTACGTGCCCTTGGCATGCTACAGATCGACACAACACAGGCGGTTGTGGCGCGGACGTTGAATGTTTCTCAGTCTGTCATAAGCAGGCTATGGTCCAGTTACCGTGATACACAATCTGTACAGGACAGACCACGCTCAGGTCGACCAAGGGCGACAACTCGAGCCCGGGATCGATTCATCCGTACCCTGGCCTTGAGACATCGTGTCATCACAGCAAATCAGATCAGCGCTCGTCTTCAAACAGACACTGGTAGGAGAGCGAGTGGCCAGACGATTCGGAATCGAGTGCATAGGGGTCACCTTCGCGCTCAGAGATCATCACATTCAGGCAAGACGTCGTTGGTGTAGGAATCGTCAACATTGGGATAATCGACGCTGGAACAATGTGATGTTTTCAGATGAGTCAAGGTTCACTGTTCATTTTTTGGACAGACGTAGGAGGGTGTGGCGTCGTCGAAACGAGCGCTTTCAAGACGTTAACGTCATCAGACGTGATCGATTTGGGGGTGGTTCTGTTATGGTGTGGGGAGGCATCACTGTTGCTGGAAGAACGGCTTTACATGTTGTTGCAGGGCGTGTTACAGGCACGTAGTACCGGGACAACATCTTGGCAGTCCATGTTGTGCCGTTGGCACGTCGTCATGGCAGCCGTTTCATCTTCCAGGATGACAACGCAAGATGTCTAAGGGCCAGGATCGTTACAGGTTACCTCCAACAACAGAACAAGACCACATTACCTTGGCCAACACTGCGTCCCGACCTCTCCCGCATCGAGCATGTCTTCGAGCATGTCTGGGACATGCTTGGACAGAGGTTACGTCAACAACGTCCTGCCAATGTCCAAGAACTTGCTGCTGCGTTGCAACAGGAATGGGACAATCTGGACCAAAATGACCTGAGACGTCTCATTAGGAGTATGCCACGTCGGATCATTGCTTGTTTGGCATACAGAGGAGGATTTACCCGTTAGGGCCTACTGACTTTGTTGTGATGCTGTGGTAACTTTGCTGTTTGACCCGGGTATCATTTTACCCTTAAAATGGTCAGTCTGTGCCTTACTTAGTCTAACGATCATTTGGAATAAATCGATGAATGTGAACTTCATTTCATTTTGTCATTTGTTTCTTCGTCAGTTTCATTAGGTGACTTTAATAACACTTAAAAATCAAATATCCCCTACTTTTTTTGAATAGTATAGATGCATAACGTACGATTATGATAGAGCTGGTCGTTCTTGGTATTCTATTACAGTATACATAATACTAAACATGACTATCACAACTTGCATATTGTGATAGCTCATGTGCACAAGTAGCATATTAAAGCTGTGGCGGTCTAAATTCCTATTTGTATTTTGTTAATTTCAAGTGAATATAAAATTTTTTTAAAAAATGCATAATGTACGATTTCGATAAAGAGCCGGTCGTTCTTAGCATATTAGTTCAGTATACATTATGCAAAGAATAAACTGAAAATTTCATTCAAATTACCTTAATCTGAGCGAAGTTTAACAAGCAACAGTACGTAATTCGTCATTTTGATATTAAATCCTTAAATGGAGATCGTGTTTCAATCCGACTAAATCTCAGCCATCAGACGGTCTAGACATGTCATTTAAATTATAGTTTATATAACATTCGAAGCCAAAGTAAAGACCTACAATAGGCGGGTTGAGCTTTGCGAACCCCTCACTGCTAAAACCCCCTACGCGCAAGCGAATTATTGAAATAAGTTTAAACCATATGTTGGTCCCGAAAAGACCTAGTTGTGTTGAGTGGACGTTAAACCCCATTTCTCTCTCTCTCTCTCATTCTCTCTCTCTCTCTCAAGATTGATTATTAAACAGTTGATAACGAAAACAAAATATCAACGGTAGATATTTCCCCAGATGATTGTATGAATGAAATTGGGTTTAACGTCCTACGCTTCTGCATATAACCTGGGCTAATTGAAGACGGGAACTCCCCAGATAGTTTTCAATTCAATTATAAAATCTGGCCCATCAGTTATGTCGCGTAAATATGGCGGAAAGTTCAAATATAGATCTGTATTTTAGATAATCAGGTCTAAATATTAAGGCTTTCCACAGATTTCGTGAAGGGCACGAGATTGACGAAATTGTGAGTAAGGTTTATTAAATGTAAACACAAACGTCTATCTGGGTTTCATAAATGCAAGAGATATTTTTTCTCCAAATATCGTATTCAATTTGTTATTCAAAAATATTATATAAGCTTTGTGTAATTCCTTCTTTTTTACAGCAATTAAATTCAAAGATCAAAGGTGACAACATTAAGTTCATTGTTCCTGAGCTTCGGTTAAAATGGCGCCCATGACACTGTTAGTTTGTTTCTGTATTTGGATGAAAACAACTGAAGCAGCTTCTAAACAGGACTATTACAATTTGCATTCTGACATCTTTAGCAACTATAATTTAGATGTAAGACCCGTTGCATATGATAGTGAAGTCTTGCAGATTCATACTTCGTTCAGTCTAGTTTCTATCAACGAACTCAGGGAGACAGATCAGGTACTGGTATCGTTTGGATACATCCACTTGAATTGGGAAGATGATTTCCTGTCATGGGATGAGTCAGAGTATGGAGGTATTGGTGATATGGTTGTACCACAAGAAAAGATATGGAGACCGGACATTTTGATAGCGAACTCGGTGAACAACAGGGTTAAGCTAGGATTTGATGAAATGCCTATTCGACTGAATAGTATCGGGATTGTAGACTGGACACCTAGTAACCTTTTTGAAACTACATGTGACATAAATGTAAGGTATTATCCTTTCGACCAACAGGTCTGTTACGTGGTTCTGGAAACAATGGTGTCTGTGGTAACAGAAGTAGATTTGGCACTAGATGACAACTCCGCCGGTAGGGTATGGCTTGACGAATATAAGCCTAATGGACAATGGGATCTGGTCAGCGCAAGTATAGAGAAGACCAATACCACAACCACGAGGGCTGGTGTGTACATAAAGCTAACCATTCAACGTCGTCGAACCTTCTACCTGCTAAACATCATACTACCCATTTTATTCTTGTCTTTTATGGACGCGTTGGTCTTTGTGTTGCCTGCTGACGCCGGCGAGAAAATGTCTCTGGCTATAACAATTTTGTTGGCTTACATCGTCTTCCTGGCGACTGTAAGTGAAAGCATGCCGCAGACTTCGCTACATGTTTCCATATTGGCGGTCTATTTAACAGTCCTGGTTGCTATGAGTGCCTTATCCGTGGTATTGTCTATCCTAGTGCTGCGAATTTATCATAAAGGCCCAAATACCCCTATCCCTGGATACATTCAATCGATGGTAAGGAAACAATGTGGCAAGAAGACACCGGACCACAAAAACACCGTGTTCCCTGATAATAAGATGGACTTTAAAGACGAAGAGTTAACTACATGGGAAGATGTTTCTAAATCATTAGACAATATTTTCTTTTGGCTGTTTATGATTATTACGATCGTTGCCACTATTGTTTGCATTTGTATTATGATGGTATAGCAGTTTCTTACCAATGTTGCAACACGTACCCATGGTTAAAGATGAAGAGCTAGATGCATGACAAGGTGTTTCTAAACCATTAGACAATATTTTTGTTTTACGATCATCGCAACTATTGCTTGCTTGTGTATTATGGTGGAATAGAAGTACCTTATCAAGTTGGTTTTTACACGTACCAATAGTTAATAGTATTTAAATATCGACCTCCTTTGTATAATTCAGCAAACATCTCGGGAATATTAGTTAAAGATAGTAAGCTGGCACTGCCAGGCAGGATACGCCCACATTTTCGAGAGATGGTTAGAGAACAAGCAAAACCGAAAGTGATTTTATCCTACAATCAAAGGCTATAATTCATTAAATTACAATTTGATATGCGCAAATATCGAAAAGAATCAAGATCTTTAGGTTATAAACATGCATTTCAAGTTTCATCAAAATCGAATCAAAATTGTGACCTATACTGGGTCCACAACCTTGATATACCATATTTTAACACTATTAGAGTACAAACGGCGGTCATTTTGTCTGGCAATTATGGTCCGATTTCCCTGAAATTCAAACTCAACCTTCGGTATGGTGTAACGGTGATAGAGTCAAGCTTTTTTTCAATCGGATAATAATCATAACCTCCAGAGGGACCATAGGCAATTTTTCGGGCAATCAGGGGCCATAATTCAGAAAGCTACGATATGATATGCGCAAATAACGAAAGGGACCAAGATCTTTGGGTTATAACCATGCATTTTAAGTTTTATCAAAATTGAATCAAAATTGTGACCTATACTGAGTCCACAACCTTGATATACCTTTTTATAACAGTATTCACGTACATGCGGCGGCCATTTTGTTCCGAATTTTTCCGAAATTCAAACACAACCATCCTTAGGGTGTAACGGTGATATAATCAAACGATTTTTTAAATCGGATAATAATTGTGACCTCCAGAGGGACCACAAGCTAAACCAAGACGATTTTGCGTATAATCAGGGGCCATAATTCAGGAAGTTACAATCCGATATGCCCAAATATCGAAAGGAACCAAGATCTTTGGGTTATAACCATACATTTCAAGTTTCATCAAAATCGAAATTCGAACTCAACCTTTCTTAGGGTGTAACGGTGATATAATCAAACGATTTTTTAAATCGGATAATTATTGTAACCTCCAGAGGGACCACAAGCTAATTAAAGACGATTTTGCGTATAATTAGAGGCCATAATTCAGGAAGTTACGATCTGATATGCGCAAATATTGAAAGGAACCATGATCTATGGGTTATAACCATGCATTTCAAGTTTCATCAAAATCAAATTAAAATTGTGATCCCCACAGGGTCCACAACCTGGATATACCATTTTTTAACAGTATTCGCGTACGAACGACGGCCATTTTGTATGGTAATTTTGGTCCGATTTTTCCGAAATTTGAACTCAACCGTCCTTAGGGTGTAACGGTGATATAATCGAACGGTTTTGCAAATCGGATAATAATTGTGACCTCCAGAGGTACCACGAGCTAAAATAGGTGATTTTTCGGACAATCAGGGGCCATAATTCAGGAAATTATGTTCCGATAGGCGCAAATATCGAAAGGAACCAAGATCTTTGGGATATAAACATGCATGTCAAGTTTCATCAAAATCGGTTCAAAATTGTGACCTCTATAGGGTCCACAAGCTAAAAACGTGATTTTTCGTACAATCAGGGGCCATAATCCATGAAGTTTTGATCTGATACGTGCCAATATCGAAAGCAGCCGAGATCTTTGGGGGATAAACCTATATTTCAAGTTTCGTCGAAATCGGGTAAGAATTGTGACCTGTAGAGAGTCCACAAACAATTGTGGACGGACGGACGTCCGGACGGACGGACGTCCGGACGGACGGACAGGTGCGACGACATAATACGTCCACATGAAAATGTGGGCGTATAAAAATATTACCCTTGCCAGACATTACATCATTTATTTGCTCAACCGGAGCCTTATTGTAAACTGCTGAACTTTTAAATCACACACACACTCCACACACATACGTACACCCAGATATCTTTGATTTTATTTATATTGAAATGACATGAAAGGAAAATAAGAGAAATTAAATGGGAGTTTAACGTCCTATTGTTCTGCTCCGACATGGGCTAATGAAAACGGGCATACGCCAAACAGTGTTCTATGAGGAAAGTGTGGACCGGAAATAAAATGGGGTTTAACGTCCAACTTTTCTGCACCTAACCTGCTGATGGAAGACGGGCATACGCCATACAGTGTGCTATGAGGGGTAATTTTTGCCCGGACAGCGGCGCTGTGGCCTACTGTTATATCTAATTCCAACTGCCAAGGGATCTTTTACAAAAAACCGAAGTCCCGTGTACACGTTGGCGTGCACGTAAAAGATCGCTTGGCAGTTGGAATTCAGTTGCTGCCCGGGCAAAAATCCCCCCCCCCTAGCACACTGTATAGCGTATGTCTAGGACGTTAAACCCCATTTCATTCATTCATTCTCATCAGAACAGTACATAAATGTATTAACAATACCAGCGGTTGAACTCGGTTGATACGTCTGTCTGTGCGTCTCTCGCTGCTCTGGCTCTGTCCGTCTTTTCTCTCCTTCTTCTCGAAACAGAGAGATTCTTCTCTGGTGAGCTTTTAAGCTCCACTGATTTGCCTCAACAACCTCAGCTGATTTATACTAAACTCAGATGTGGTATAAAGTTAAATAAAGTATAGTATACAAACATTTTTGATATACAATAAAATATATTAAATAAAGAACAACGCAATGAATCAGCTGCCATTGATAGATTATGTCACTAAAATCATATTGACGTTGGCGACACATGAACACTAGTAAATGTAATAAGCAGCCAGCGATCGCTCAGCGTATTGTCTAATGTGACCCCTCCCATCCCGTAACACACAGGCATTCATTTGCAGAAAGCATTTTTTCATGTCAATGTTTTTACATGATGTTTTCAAATTGATTTGGCTAAAAATCCCAATGAACCGATTTGCTAGAGGTCTTAAAATAACAACACCAAAAATATTCGTCATCCTAATGTTACCCTTTTCGATTATGCAGTGAGCTCCAAGACGAGAAGTCGACAATCGATTCCCATATTTACAATTTGCTACTCAGCGATTGCATTTTTGCTACTAGTTTATTTAATCGTGCTATGACTGTAGAATCTATGAGTTTTAATTCCCAAATGAAAAACATTAATCTCAAATTAATTGGGTCATTAATAAAATGATGTCCGTACATTTTAATCCAAAGTGGAAGAACTACAATTTAAAATAGACCAGAGACAAATATTTATTCAGAACGAATAATATTGTTGGAGAAACACTGGAACCATTAAACGACTTACGATAATCTAAAATAGACCAGAGACAATTATTTCTTCAGAACGAATAATATTGTTGGAGAAACACTGGAAACATTAAACAAAATGTTAAATGTTTTCCTTTTTATGTTATTTACGATATTTTATTGCTTAATGGTGAATAAATACTGTTATAAACTCCTGAGTTTTCATTCCCCGAAGTTTGCAAATGCGGAGAAGTCGATAAAAATATTTGACTAAATCAATGGACACCCCTTGACATAGTACTTATATTTTATAGTTTAATTTAGTATCTTTGTATTATATAATCCATTTTCAAGAATGTATACGCTCCAATGATAAATAACAAGTTTGCAAGGGTAAACCGCACGTAGCTATAAAAATATGCACGGCCGAAATAACACAAACTTTTTATTAGGCTAGGCCTAAGGTTAATGCTAATGTTTTTTTGTGCCTCCTTCATCATATGAAAACATTTTTGATTTAAATAAAATATTATAATCAATATTTTAAAAATTAAAATTGTAATAAACAACAACTTTAGCAAATTTTCGTGGCTATAGATCTGTGTTTTAACCAGCTCATTAAATTTTGTTTGTAAATTTAGTAGGCCTACTGACACTGTAGGCCTATATATCAGTGCTAATAATATTGAGTCTATTGACTCCACAGTGTCAAGTGAATACTACAGGGGTATTTCCAACTTGTTATGCATGTTTGTTTACATTTAAAAGGTGGTAAACTGAAAGTATTGACATTTTATAAAATATTGCGATATAGTGATAATATCGTGATATTTTTTGAAAATATCGCGATATCTGTTTCCAGGGATATCGCCCAGCTCTCCTTTCGAGGAATGCTAAAAAGCCATATGGGTCATATGCTTCATATTATGTCTAAATAATATATCGAGAATTGTATGATTGTCTGCGATATCACTCTAGGTACAAGCGGACGCTAAGTCCGACATCAAGTTAATTACAAACTGCGATTAAAACCTTCCAAACAACAATCCGGATTAAATGTTTGATCCTTCTGGGGTTTTTGTGTAAATAACGGGCACTTCTATATAACTTTTCTGTTGCATTATCGTCAATTCTATTGCCCTGTCACATGGCAATACAACCAGTTGTCATTAGCTGTTATGTTAAAAGGTAAAATAACATCTTTGTTGTTAATTCTACCCGATATTACATAATATTCGCAGTTTTCGTACTGGCGCCGACGGAGATAATTTACAGCATAACAGTAATCCCTCCTCACACATTCACGAGTACAATCCACCAAACCAATATGTGTTCTCTGTTTTATAACTTTCATCAAGTTAACCACTTTAAAACCTTTATGGCACGAAAATTCTGAAAAACATAAAAAAAAGAGATACGTTGCTAGGTAACAGATCATACATAAATGACCAGCTAAGTATGTCGGTGTGTTGATAAAGTTTGCCGTTATATATAATAAATTGTATTAAAGGACACTATTGATATCTGCCATTATCTTACATATGTGATATAACTGGTTTAACACGTTCCAAATATAATTTTAATACAGAGTTATCCTCCTATATAACTGACTGATGTAACGAGCGATATTAGATACACGGGCGAATTTCTGCTTACTGAAAGATTTTATGAGACATTGAAAGGATGTCTGACAATTTATAAAAAAGATTGACTGTCCCTAGATAATAAAGGGAACGGAAAAAAAAATCCGTGAAATACCATGTTTGTATTAAGTATAGAATCAATAAAAACAAGGCAGTCTGTGGGCTATTTCAATTTTTCTCGTTTTCTCGTATCTAGGGAAATTCAGTTATTTTTTTTTTTGGGGGGGGGGGGATTGTCAGATATCCTCTCAGTCTCATATATGTGATGCACATCTCCACGGGTTTCATTTTGATGAGACGCCCGGCATTTAAAATTGACTAGTTAAACAATACAAAGAACATTTTAAATAAGATAGTGAAAGTCTCGTGTTTCATTCCCTGCGTTGGCCGAGGAAGTTCATTGGGCTTTTCCGGCGTGATGCAGGGTAGGGGACGTACGAGAAGGCTGTGACGCCGCTGTCCGGGGTAAAGTTTTCCCCAGCACACTGTATGCTCGTCTTCATTAGCCTAGTAGAGACAGAACAGTAGGACGTTAAACCCTATTTTATTCCTCACGAGTCTGCTTTCCACTTCTATATATTTAAAGGTCACCGGGAAAGGTTCATAATTATTTAAAATAATGCAAGTAATTATGTCAACATATCCTTTCCATAAGTATAACACGAACCAGAATGTCGATATTACCTGAAACAGGTAAATTTCACATTAGTAATTTCCGCCATTCTCCGTGGGTAGTCGTAACTTTCCGTAAATAAACGTCATGTTAGTCCTTCTGTTCAACCCTATCTCTATATGCATGAAGACTAAAATGACTTCACGGATTGCATATTTACGAAAAGCTACGACTTATAAGCCTTTGTCATAAATGACGTTGATGCTTTTATTTTCTTAGTGAAATGTTATCTGCGATATTTGTAGGCTGTCTCTTACGGGGTGTTTAGATACAATAAAAAATATCTATCTATATATCTAAATCATGCCTAATTTGAAAAATACTACATAACTTACTTGCTGTGTATTCATACCCAACATACGCAGAACCAGAAGCAGATACAGCCCAATATTTAACATTAACAGTTCTGTTATCTTGATGTAACCCAAGCCTGTTTACACCAGCAACAATCCCAGTTCCAAATTCCACTTGTCCAACATCCCACCGGAACCAAAAAGGGGAGAATACAATATTGTTGAATGTAGTATTGGTGGTACGAGTTGATGCAGCACAGGTTCCAGTCCTTACACATTCCCGAATGTCATAACTGTCAGTTGCAATGCCTATTTGGTACACAATCTTTTCATCATTAAACAATCCTACAAATACTGTTGCCGCCCCTTTTAGATTAGCTGTAAATGTGTTGACTGATGAAACATCCAAAAGGTTACTGTATATACCTTTTTGAATTAGAACTCTTTTGTTTCCGAGGTTTCCTGAAAACAATGCAGTTTTTTGTTTTGCAATCTGATTAAAATACAAATGAAAATAAATGAAATGGGGTTTAACGTCCCATGGTTCTTCTCCAAACTGGGCTAATGAACACGGCATACGCCATACAGTGTACTATAAGGGGGAATTTCGCCGGGAAGCGGCGCTGCGGCCTACTCTATCAAATTCCAACTACCAAAGGATATTTTACGTACACGCCAATGTGTACACGGGAGCTCGGTTTTCCGTCCCGTCCGAACGAGTAGACAGCTGCCCTTGTCAGGCCCTCCATCCTGCATCACTGAAAAGGGAGAACCACGCCGGAAAATCTGGACGAACGTTTGATTAAAATACAGGTGCCGGTTGCTCAAAGCTCTGTTAACTTTTAACGACTCGTCGACACACCGCATATCTTTGTTACAATTATCGTCGTTGTTAAAAAAAAAAAAAATACGGATTTTCGTGTGATGAGACCAAGATTGAGGCGATGAAAAGGGGTTATTACACAAGAATAAATGGTTGTAATCCTTTTTAAATATCAGACCTGCAATGACAGCAACACTACGGTCTACTCCTAACTGTCGTGTGTTCTTTTTAGTGCGCGCCAATGTGTACACAGAACCTCGTTTTTTTGTCCCATTCGAATGACTACACGTGCATTATGTTCTGTGCGGCTAACAAGTGGCATCCACGTCGGAAAGTCTCGATTTAATTACCTGTTCAATGCCGGGTTCGAACACAGAACAGTAAAAAATTATTTCTATATTCATCACCATTTTTTACACGCTATTAAAGGGGGGTTGGGTGGTCGAGTGGGTAGCACTTGCGCGCGCTGTATCATGAAGCCTGTCATTGGGTCAACTGGTGTGATTTTGAATCCTCGGTTGTACGTGACAAGGAGTAAAGTCGCCAGTCCAACCTCGTGGGTTTTCTACGGTCCACCGGTTTTCTCCCACTGATAAAGACCAATACGCGCAAGCAAATTATTGAAATAAAATAAAACCATATGTTAGTCCCGAAATGACCTAGTTTGTGTCGAGTGGATGTTAAACCCAATTTATCTTTCTCTCTCTCTATAGACACTATAGTTACTAAATTTATGTTCAACGGGTAAATATTCCAATTAATAACCTACCTGTAGCTGCAAAGAATATATTCAACAATACAAACAGGTGAAAGCAACAAAAGGATCCCATCTTCTGCTGTTGGTATCTCTACTATACGGTGAATAAGAAATGTTAATGCAATTTAACTACTGAAGCAAACCGTACGTGTAACCATGGTTACATTCAAACGGTCAACATATACGCACGCTTATAATTTCTCGTCACACGGCCACCAGGAACAAAGATGATCGTGTCTGCTTTCAAATTACTGTCAACAAATTTGTCCCCCATGAACAAACTCACCAGGGTTTGTTCATAACAAAATTCCACCGAGAACGATTTCCAATATCATAGGACAAAATATTCCAAGAGAGTGATAACAATCATAAAATAGTTTTAAAAAATGTCGTTACATGGTTTTAAACTTAAAGTAGCTAAGTCACTAACTCAATATTATCCAAAGTCTTCGACATTGAAAAAATGAATTTGCTACTAGTCAAACCTTAAGTCAACGACTCTTACAAGTCCAATCCTACCGCAATGACTCTTGCTACTAGTCCAATCCTACCGCAATGACTCTTGCTACTAGTCAAACCTTGCCGCGATGACTCTTGCTACTAGTCAAACCTTGCCGCGATGACTCTTGCTACTAGTCAAACCTTACCGCGATGCCTCTTGCTACTAGTCAAACCTTGCCGCGATGACTCTTGCTACCAGTCAAACATTTCTTAGATGACTCTTGCTACTAGTCAAACCTTGCCGCGATGACTCTTGCTACTAGTCAAACCTTACTTCTATGACTCTTGCTACTCAAACCTTACCGCAATGCCTCTTGCTTCTAGTCAAAATTTACTTAAATGACTCTTTCTACTAGTCAAACCTTACCGCGATGACTATTGACACTAGTCAAGCCTTACTTCAATGATTCGTACTGCTAGTCAAACCATACCGCAATGACTTACTGCTAGTCAAACCTTACGTCAATGCCACGTTATATGTGTCTCTCTCGCATATAAAGTTCCTCTCTTTATATTTGCGATATCACTTAGGTGGAAGCGGACGTTAAATAAAGCTATTTCATACACATGCCCACGCAATTATATTTTTATGCCAGTTAATAATCTTTTGAATATAATCGATGACAGACCCTATGTAGTTACGGTAGCCCGAAGCCATAATATGTAAACATGTATATAAAAAAAAAAACATTTTATCAACGCGGACAAAAAGAGTACTAAGGTTTCAAGATTTAAAGTGAAATAACCTCCAAAACGTAACAATTGGAAATCGATACGTAAACAAGTTATGTCAATTATTGAGAGAAACTACACAGAGAAGTGCCTGGTTATGCTTTTATGTCCATGTTTTCTTCAATTGTTTGAATAGATTTACGCCTGAAGGCAGCTGTTTTTGTAACGAAGAAGAAAAAAAAAACATGTCTTTGTAATAATGCATTCCTGTTTTATGATTTAGACTTTACACTATACAGTATAACTTGTATTAAGCAGGCACCCAAGGGAAATTTCAAAATGCTTGCTTAATGGAGGTGCTCTTTGAATAAAGGTGTACAATATTTTCCCAATCCCTTCCACAAAAAATAAAGATATAAACTGCATACATTTTTATTCATGTAGTATAACAATAACAATACGTTTTATCAAAATAGTCTCGTATACATGTTAGTAATACTGGATCTCAGGTCCCCCAATAGCGTCTAAGAGCATTTCAAAATACCGTGAATTTTAGTATTTCACACCCCTACTATTTTAGCGATTACGCGATCACTTATTAAAATCTCGATGTTTTTTTGTGCTGACATAAATTAATTAATTACGCATTGGGAGCGAACATCAATACTTGCATCGATAAATTTGACCGTCGCTGAATCTTTTGCCGAACGAAGATTCTTTACTAAAATCTCGAACATAACTTCTGTAAACTTGTTATTCTGTACCAATCTTAGATACTACTGTCTACAATTGTGATAAATTCGATAATATTTATCCATTTTTGTGAAGAAAATCGATAAATTAATTTTATCAAAAAATCACAAGGACAAAAAACCTTCGCTGATTTTATCTTCGATTTTACAGGGGATGTAACTCTGTATGTAATATTATAGAGGCGTTAAAAACGTCTGTTTAACAGCTCAGTATCCTTTCATTTTATTCAATCAGTATAAAATAATGTGTCGTTACGCGTGAAAACTATGATCAGGTTAGTCGTGTAATAAAACAAAAGATTAATAAACAGATAACCTCGGGTTAATTGTTATTTTTACATTTCTCTTTACCTGATTAACTACTACACACGGGGTTATCTTTTCACCGTTTACCAGACCTTAGCGGAAGTTGATCAGTTCCGATATGGATTATCCATACAAATATTACTGACATTCGGGGTTATTTCAGTCTACTGCTGCCCCCACCCCGAGCAAACCTGACCAGCACAGATGTCATGCCATGGAATACTGTAAAGTGGCCACCTCGGGTAATAGGGTGATATCATGGTTTCATTGCCCCTCAAATGTGCCCAACGATTTTAATGCTGGGCGGATATTTACTTTATAAAAAAAACTCTTGTAGTAAGTTCTGGGGGTCATCCATGTGATTTTAAAATATAGTTCCTGGTACTTACGTGCCACGCTTTCCAAATACGTCGAGGACCACACGACCTACTTTCTTCCAACACTGCGACTTCAACCGCTGTACCTTCGTTAACAAGTTTCACGGAAAAGGGGACATAACTCCAGAACACACCCGGGGAAAAATTACCATTAATTTCCCCATTGACTTCCCAAAATTATCATTGAGCTGAATAGTTTTCACTATAGACATAGAAACAAATGACCATGTCTTTGCACTACAATTTGTATGAGGTTGACCACAAAGTTTTGAGATACACCAACATGCAGAATCATACCCAAAACATGTAACTAGTTGCCGTACATATCACCGTAGCCAACCTGATAACTCCGTTATCCTTCCGCCTCAAATTCATGAATATTTACAAAAACCAGGCAGAAGATATTAATTCAAACCATTCTAGATCCCAAAAATCAACAAAAATGGACATGCAAAAGGAGAGTAAATAGACGAAGAGACAATTGCTATAAATTACCGAGATAGTGAAATTTAATGGTGGTCTGCCTCCATCCTAGATCATTTGCTTAATTGTATTTGGATGTGGCAGAAATGTAATAAATAACAATAATCAGTCGTTGTTGTGAAGAAAAATTGACAGTTTTACACAATGACTGTCGATGTGATTCACAACTTGATCTTTCAAAAAGAACTGTATAGTACCATCTTTTATTTCGATATCCATATGTAACACATGGTACATTGGCGACATTAGAGACTTTTGGCAAGCGTAAATGTCTGCTCCGTATCGCGTATCCGTATGGATTTTGCGTTTGACGTCACCAATGTGTGGGTATTTATCATACGTGATACGACACAAGGATACGGCAGCACGTATCGAACAGCTTTTATACGGAAAAGGTCCGTATAACAATTTCGTGTCTTTTAACCGTCTTTTTGCTACTTTTAGATGGTGAAATGCTGATCTTGGCGTTTTTTATGAATGTTTGTTTTCTCTAGAACACAAAGGTATATTTTTGATGTCATTTTAACCGTGATCATGATTGATCTACATTCTAAATTTAGGGAGGCAGAACCATGCAAATCTGAAAAGGATTTTATTCTGTGGTAAAATTACTGTCGAGTCGAGTCGAAGTCGGAGATTTTTTAATTTGATTCGATAATTATTTTTTTTAATAGCCCAAAGACTGTCGAGCGACTTCCCCCCCCCCCCCAGGAAGTGGTAGACTATAACAGGCACTTCACTAGTACTGATGGTGATCTTGGTAATATCTGCCATTACTTTAATAGAACTAAGCTCAGCTCATCGGCGCATACGTACGCGACGCAAAAAATCTGCCAAAACTCTAAAACTACACTGACGCAACGTATCACGTTTTCGATAAGGATACGTGATACGGATGGTAAAAATCCCGCTTGCCAAAAGTCTCTAATGTCCCATTAACGCCCTTACGCGTGAACGTCAGCTCAAAATTAGTTATCTCCCTTGATTCAAACGTAGGGAAATAACCTATCAATAAATGGTCAACTAGAACATGGATTATAATACTACCCTGGATTCAATTAACATCTCGTCGACACAGTAGATAAATAATTCAGAGACAAGAACAATGTATTTAATACGTTTCATGCTTCAACCTTCTTTAATTGGAGAGTGTTCTGATGGGTGAAATGATGAAATTGATGAAACGTGGCGAGGCATATATAAGCGATCTACAGATAACCAGTGACAAACTATGGTAGAGCTACTGTTTTAACTTTCATCCGATTTTGATGAAACCTGGAATGAATCTTGGTTACTGCCGATATTCGCGAATATCGGTTCGTAACTTCCTGCATTATGGCCCCTGATTGTACGAAAAATTGTGCTATTAGCTTGCTGTTCCTCAAGAGGTTACAATTTTTTATCTGATTTTTTTGTATATCACCCTAATGATTGTTGAGTTCGAATTTCGGCAAAATCGGACCATAACTGCCAGACAAAATGGCCGCCCCTTGTACGTAATAGTGTAAACATATGGTATATCAAGGTTGTGGACCTCCGGAAGGTCACAATTTGTATCCGATTTTGATGAAACTTGAAATGCATGTTTATAAAACAACGATCTTAGTTCCGTTTGATATTCACGCATATCGGATTGTCCATTGGCGTCACTAGGGGGTGGCACAGGGTGGACGTGCCACGGATCTATTTTGAGCAGACAAAATCGATAATTTGCAATAATTTCACTACTTTTCCCTATCATTATTTCGAATGTCCCGAGTACGGAAGAGAAGCTTTCCAGTGAGAAGCTGGATTGTCCTTTCTGGCCCACCGTAGATTTCCTCAATTGCCTGTACGTGCACAGTTTAATACAGTATTATATAACTAAATAAATATTTGACTGAAAAAAGTGTAGAAACGATCGTGCATTATGGCGGAGTATCGGGTTCAAAATACGATCTAGAGTAAATAGTAGAAAATCAAAAGTCAAAAGAGAAAATTCTTATCCAAAATGGACATTTTCGTGTGGGAAACATATACCGCTCGTGCTTTTCAACCTTATTTTAGTTCGTGATAATTTAGCTCACAACTTCACAAGAACTCGTAGGCTACATATTTACCAGTATTCGTTTTAATAACTATATTATTATATCGACAAAAATAATACGCGGTTTGAAACATCAATAGAATACCCACGGCAACGTCATGTCGTTATTAAAACGTATACTGGAAAATATGTACGAGTTGGGCCTGTGCCCCGGATCTAATTGGGTCCTAGTGACGCCTCTGGGATTGTCACTTCCTGAATAATGGCCATTGAGTGTCTGGAAAATTACGTTTTGAGCTTGTGATCCCTATAGAGGTACATGTATATGTAATATAACACCATTCTACCATAATGAGGTTGAATTCTAATTTAGGGAAAATCGAAATGAAACTGTCAAACAAAATAAATAATAGTAATAATATATATTATTTAAAGACCGTTACACACAACTTGTCTCAACCGTCTTTACATTGGCGTACTACATATAATATATACATAATAATAAATAAATAACTCATAAACAATCTCAATTAAAGATATACAAATGTATGCCTATAAAAATAATAGTTGAATAGTAGTATTATTGCCTAATTGAATAAATATGTTTTGAGGTCGGATTTAAATGGCCGCCATTTGTCTGCAAATTGTGTATACGTATGTAATACAAAGGTTATGGAGCCTCTAGAGTACACAATTTTAAACTCAGTCCATTTTGATATTTGCTTATTTCAGACCCTAACTTTCTGGATTATGGCCCCTGGTTGTACAAAAAATCGTTTTTGTTTTTAGCTTGTTCTCTATCCATCCATTGCAAAGTGTGGGCGTATCCTGTCTGGCAGCCGCTGGTTGAAATATCTAATAAAACTTCCCGAACTTGGTGTAGCTTTCTGGTTCCCGACAGTACCAATTAAACCTCATTGAGCAAACAATCTCAATTCTTGATAACAAAGGGACATGCCGGATTATCTGGTGAACCTACAAGCGTTACAAAGAAACGCGAAATGAGCAGCATTCGGTTACATTATTACAATCGACATTTTAACGAACATTCACATTAGGTGGACAACTCACAACAGTCGAGAGGTGTAAGGTCTTTAGGGCGTAGCAATGAAGAAGACATTCTTATGCGGCTCTCATACTCTGCCGTGTAGGCCTATCGTGTGCCACCGTGCGCGAAAATGTCTGCGGACGGTGGAGAACGGCGAGGGCACACGGTGGTTCGTTATCAAAGCGGGCAACACGTTAATAGGGCATTGCCGCTTATTTATAGCCAGTGGGACCCGGCGAAAGTTTTGGGCATGTTCAATACTTTGGCCAGCTGGCACCGGCCACAAGTAAGCGGCAAGGGGATGGTGTTGAACGGTATGAGGACGGTTTGAATACGTTATGAGGACGGTATGAATACATTATGAAAACGGCCACACTGTATGAACACGTTCCCAACACGCTCATAAACCGTAAAGGCGCTCTCACACTCTGCCGTGTAGGCCTACCGTCCACCTGCCGGGCTATTACAAAAAATCAGAGTCCAGAACGTTGGGTTTTGAGCGAACTTGTCCCTGGCCGCAAAACAAAATAATCTTTTCACCGTTTCGTTGTAATCTTCTGACCGGGCGCATACCGCTTCGTTGTAATCTTCTGACCGGGTGTTGAACGTGCTTCTACCGTCTTCACCGCCCAGATTGACTTTTGTTGAAAATTTTGGCCGTTTCCTTACCGGACCCATACCGGGTCTCGAACGTTTGCACCAGGTTTGTAGCAGCCACCTACCGGTCACTTAGCGTTCCCTCACCGCTCGGAGCGTCCTGTGAGCGGTGGCACGGTATCAGCACGTTCATGACACGTTCACAACCCGTTATGAACCGCTCTGTAACGGTTTATAAGCGTGTTGTGAACGTGTTCAAACAGTGTTACCGTTTTCATAACGTATTCATACCGTCCTCATACCGTCCTCATACCGTTCAACGCCGTCCTCTTGCCGCTTACTTGTGGCCGGTGCTAGCCAGCCAAAGTTTTGAACATGCCCAAAACTTTCGCCGGGTCCCACCGGGTATTAATAAGCGCCAACGCCCTATTAACGTGTTGCCCGCTTTGATAACGAACCACCGTGTGCCCTCGCCGTTCTCCACCGTCCGCAGACATTTTCGCGCACGGTGGCACACGGTAGGCCTACACAACAGAGTGTGAGAGCCGCATTACAGAACGTTGATGAACGGGCAAAAAAAATCCACCGTCTGCAACGGGTTGTAAAAGGGGTTGTGAACGTGTAATGAACGGGGATTCGCTCAGAGGGCGCCCCGAGCGGTGAGGGACGCTAAGTGACTGGTAGGTGGCTGCTACAAACCCGGTGGACACGTTCGAGACCCGGTATGGGCTCGGTATGGAAACGGCCAAAATTTTCAACAAAAGTCAATCTGGGCGTTGAAGACGGTAGAAGCACGTTTAACACCCGGTATGCGCCCGGCGAGAACGGTCAGAAGATGGCAACGAAACGGTGAAAAGATTAAAAAAATTTAGCGGCCGGGGACAAGTTCGCTCAAAACCCAACGATCTGCCAACGTTCTGGGCTCTATTTCTTTTAATAGCCCGGCAGGTGGACGGTAGGCCTATACGGCAGAGTGTGAGAGCGCCATTAGAGAACACTCCACACAAGATGTACAGTAGTTTATCCTGACCTTTATTAAACCAGAATTACCCAGAAGCTGGATTTCTCTCAATTCCAATTTTCCTGTAAATACCCATCCCATTACGTAAACCAATTTGTCCATGATGTGAACAAGATGGCAATGAAAGTGAAACTTATCAACTTGAACTTCATTGCACCAATGGCAAAGGGTTGTATTTCGCTTACCCAAGAGGGTTCTCTGCATAGAAAGAAAGAGAAACAGGTGCAACAGATTAAATGGAAAGGATTTTATATAATTGTTTATTAAAATTATATTTTCTGTGATATGTTTTTTTAATTTACATACATAAATACATTTCTGTGACATTGGTTTAATTTGTCTCGTTGAATTGACAGTATGTTTGGTGCGTTACAGTTCGGTTGCTATCAAACCACGTTTCATTCGTTGATTCATTCCCGCCCTCCATGAGTAGATCACCTATCAATGAAGGTCTCGAATCAATCGAATGGAATATCTGAATCTAAAGTTAGTTTGTTATACGTGCAACTAGTAGTATACCCGCAGAACGGGGCGGGATATATATTTTTTCTAACGTATATAACTAGCTGGTTTGCTTAATCGGATATACATTCGACTCTTATACGCCATCACCGAGCTTTGAACAACACAAGGTAAGGTATATTATTCTAATATATTTTTAAATCGTTAGTATGATATAGCGATATGTTAGCTGAGTTTACCCTGTGGTCTGCGTTTTGAATTCATTGCGCTATGAAGAGGTAGATGTTGTCCTGACAGCGGTGCCATGCCTACTCTTATATCAGATTCCAACTGTCAAGTGATCTTTTAGGTGCACGCCAATGTGTACACGGGACCTCGATTTATCGTCCAATCCGAACGACTAAACTACTGTGATTATCAGACCCTCCTTTCTGTACACCACTGACAATGGAAACCACGCCGGTAAATCCGGATAAACTTTCTCGACCAAAACCGGGAGCGAAATCGCGACCTCCAGGCTAGCGAGCCAGTGTCTTATTGGCTGTAGAGAATAGGACACCTTTTTTTGTTTTACAGAAGACCTGTGTATTTGTTTTCTCCCCTCTAAACCGGTGTCTAAACACAACTTGATTTAAAGAGGGAGGAGTGGGGTTTAACGTCCACTCGACATAAACTAGGTCATTTCGGGATTAACATATGGTTTATTTGTATTTTAATAATTCGCTTGCGCGTAGGTGTCTTTAGCAGTGGGGGGAAACCGGGGGCCCCGGAGAAAACCCACGAAGCTGGATAGGCGACCCTACTCCTTCTCTCATACAACTACAACCGGGGATTCAAAACCACACCAGTTGACACAATGACAGGCTTTATGATACAGCGAGCATGTTCTAACCATTCAGACCCCCCCCCCCACACACACACACCACCTCGATTTAAAAGCCGATGTTTTCGCATTTTGAATATAAAATTTTGTCAAACATTTTGTCAACTAGTGAATATACCTGCAAAGAAAGATGACAGTGTAGTAGTCTTGTAGAAAGTAATCTATAAATTTCCGATGACCATGACTTACACCCACATTAGGAGGGATAAATCTGTATGCTCTCTGATAAGATTACTGTTATTGTGTATTGCCTGGAAGTCAACATTTATATTTAAGTCTGAAATATTGGAAATTTAAAAGTTAGAATTCAAACATCATGAGGGAACTTGCCCTTGCCTTTAAAAGGGGATATTTTAATTCCAAGTATCGTATACAAATTCGCCTGTTTACAAATGTCTCATGCAATTTTTATTGTTTTTGTTTTTTTTAAGAAATTAATTTAAAATCGAAAGGTGACGACATTCAGTTGATTGTTCCTGACAGAATGGTGTACATGTTACTCTTAGCTTGTTTGTGTTTTGGAATACAGACAACTGAATCAGCTTCTAAACAGGACTATTACAACTTACATACTGAACTCTTTGACCGCTATAATTATAACCCTGACGTAAGACCCGTTTCATATGATAAGGAAGTCTTGCAGATAATTATTTCGTTCAGTCTAGTTTCTATAAACGACCTCAGGGAAAGGGATCAGGTACTGGTATCGTTTGGATATATCTACTTAACTTGGCAAGATGATTTCCTGTCATGGAACGGGTCAAAGTATGGAGGCATTGGTAATGTGGTTGTACCACAAGAAAAGGTATGGAGGCCAGACATTGTGGTAGGGAACTCGGTGGAAAACAGGGTTAAGCTAGGATTTGATGAAATGCCTATTCGACTCAATAGTTTCGGGTTTGTAGACTGGTCACCTAGTAATCTTTTTGAAACTACCTGTGACATAAATGTGAGATATTATCCTTTCGACCAACAGGTCTGTAGCGTAGTTCTGGAAACAATGGTGTCTGACATCACTGAAATAGATTTAGTGTTAAGTTCCAGCTCATCGGGTGAAGTGTGGCTTGATGAATACGGAGCTAATGGACAATGGCATCTTGTAAGCGCTAGTATAGAGAAGAAAGATGAGAGCACGAAGGCTGGTGTTTACATAAAGTTAACCATTCAACGTCGTCGAACCTTCTACGTTTTAAACATCTTATTACCCGTTCTGCTCTTGTCTTTTATGGGCGCGTTGGTTTTTATTTTGCCTGCTGATGCTGGTGAGAAAATATCTCTAGCTATAACCATTTTGTTGGCTTACATCGTCTTCTTGACCATTGTAAGTGACAGCATGCCGCAGACTTCGCTACAGATTTCCATATTGGCGGTCTATTTATCAATTCTGGTTGCTATGAGTGCCTTATCCGTGGTATTGTCTATCCTTGTGCTGCGAATTTATCATAAAAACCCTAATACCCCTGTCCCGGGATACATTCAATCTATGGTAAAGAAACAATGCTGCAAGAAGACACTGGACCACAAAAACACCGTATCTCCTGACAATCATATGGACTTTAAGGGTGAGGAACTTACTACATGGCAAGATGTTTCTAATTCATTAGACATTTTTTTCTTTTGGCTGTTTATTGTTATTACGATGGCTGCTACTATTGTTTGCTTGTGTATTATGATGGTATAACAATTGCTTAATACGTTGCTTGAAGCTCGTACGTGTGGGGGGGGGGGGGGTCGGGTGGCTGGACATCATTTTGAAGACAGTTGTCATTACTTACTAGTTTGCCTTTTGTATTTGGATGAACGACGGATAACAATTGGGACTCTCACAACACAGCGGATAAACATAAAAATACTACTGCCTGGATCTTCCGAACTCCATATTTTCAATAGTTCATAATTTCATAGAAATTACAAATTACAAAACGATTTTAATTTTTAATAAGTTTAATATTATTTATATGTATATGTGTGTGCGTATGGGTGTATATGTGTGTGTATGTACATTTAAAATACAGATGTGACGTCATCCTTTGATGTTAGCGTACCATTATTTCATAAATGTACTGGCAACTTGCCAATAGTACATTATTTCAATATTAGACTGGCATGCCGTTTTTCACTGTAAACGCACGTGCGGAGTGTGACCGAGTGTCTGTATTTTAAGTAGTTTAATCGTCTCTGGCTTAGACATTGCGTAATATATTGTAAAAACACTCGGACCTACGGTCCACTTGTTGTTACAATATATTACTTAATGTCTCGCCCTCGACCATTAAACCACACATAACGTATGTCATAATGAAAAAAAGTGGAAGTTTTTTTTTTTGTTTTGTTTTTTCTACCTGGACGTATATCATATTTTATTTATTTATGTATATGTAATTATTATTGTTATTATTTAAATACCAATATTATTAGCCAAACTTGAATATGTGTGCAATTGACTGAATATAGTTATATTTATGTATTATATTGTAAATAGTGTACATGATTCCTTTGTTTTATCAATTTACACGTTAAAATTCTGGGGACATGTATTATATAGGCTTTGCCTGTTTCCCAATCCTAATATTCAATAAAATATTGTTGAGAAAAAAGACAAGTTTTACGGAAAAGGGGGCATAACTCCAGAACACACCCGAGGGCAGGTTACCATTAATTTCCCCATTGACTTCAATGTTAATTCTGGCCTTTTTGCCCACCTCAAAATTGTCATCAAGCTGAATGCTTTATACTATAGACAGAGAAACAAATGACCATGTCTTTGCACTACAATTTCTATGGGGTTGCCCACCAAAATTTTGAGATACACCAAATTGAAGAAGCATACCCAAAACATGTACACGTAGCTAGTTGCCGTATATATCACCATAGCCAACCTGATAACTCTGTTATCCTTCCGCCTCAAAATCATGAATATTTACCAAAACCTGGCAGAAAATAGTAATTCAAACCCTCTTCGGTCATTCTAGACCAAAAAAATCAACAAAAATGGACATGCAAAAGGGAGAAAAGAGACTGAGAGACAATTGCTATAAATTACCGAGATGGTGATATATATATTAATGGTGGTCATAATTCTACCCTGGATTCCCCTAACATCTCCTCGACACAGCAGATAAATAATTCAGAGACCAGAACAATGTATTTAATACGTTTCATGCTTCAACCTTCTTTAATTGGGGATGGTTCTGATGAGTGAAATAATGAAATTGATGAAGCGTGGCGAGGCATATATTAGCGATCTACAAATAATCAGTGGCAAACATGGTAGAACGGGAGCGTATCGTTGTGTCGCCGTTTCCCTGTACCGCCGTCCCTTATTGTATAGGGTTAGGGTACCCGAACCCCACCGTAACGGCGGCATAACGGGTCGGCGACATAACGGGTACCTCCCGGTAGAACTACTGCTTAAACCTACTGTTAGAATGATGATAAATTACTGACCATCCACAGAAATTAAAGGGGCACATGCCTCTATTTTTTGGAACCTTGAAATAGATGAAAATGGCTCTAAAATGAATCACTATAAAGTAATTTATATTAAATATCAACCCTGTAAAAGCGATAAGGGCCGCAGTTGTTAACATACATTTTTTAAAAAATTGGTGTGAAGCATTGGGTTCATTAAAGGACGAACTCTACCAATATTCCGATCTCCACGATCATCTCGTCCACAGTCCCCGGCCCTTACCTAAAACCTAACGGGTGTTGGCGAGAGCATTGTGGGCATTAGAGGGCGAACCCTTTTGATTAACTGCCTGTTCTGCGTACATCTCTTGGAAAACAACCGCGTGGTTTTAATGGTTTGGGTAATAACGATCTTGCAATATGTGCATGGTGTAATTAAATCTCTCCTATCGGATAATGACAAAGATTGCTTTGTTTAGCGTGTTCATCGCGCCGTTAACAACATGTGTTAATTTAATATATAATTAAGGATTCAAACAGAGCCAATTAAAAGTAAAATCTATTGCTATTAATCATATAGCATTTCGTCTCGTATACGCCAGGACACACACAGCTTTCCAAACCATTTCGTCTTGTATTCCAAACGCACATTAAGGTAAGATAGATTAATCTACAGATTTGTTGGGTTTGTCTTTAAATTTTGTATGTCTATAATGTTAGCTCATGTGCACAAGTAGCATATTAAAGCTGTGTCGATCTAAATTCAAATTTATATTTTGTTAATTTGAAGTGAATATATTTTTGTTTATATACTATTCAAAAAAAGTAGGGTACATTTGATTTTGGGGGCATAATACTAAAATATGCAAATGACTACGAAAAAAATCACTATAGAACCTAACAGAAAAAACATTTCCAGTTACATGTGACGCCCGAACGCACCAATAGCTACCTCATGGATTGCAGGTGATGTTTGGGATCATCATGGGGGCCCAACCCAAGATTTGCACGACTCTGACTGTGAATGTTACAGTCATTGTGGCATTGAATTCCAGGGTGGAAACATCAGTTTAATTGTTTTAGTGACCAGAAAACAAATTTTGATATGTGTCGGCTTACCAAAAATGAAAGGTTACGTGCCATTGTCATGCTACAGAACGGCACAACACAGGCGGTTGTGGCGCGGACGATGAATGTTTCTCAGTCTGTCATCAGCAGGCTATGGTCCAGATACCGTGAAACACAGTCTGTACAGGACAGACCACGCTCAGGTCGACCAAGGGCGACAACTCACGCCCAGGATCGATTTATCCGTACCTTGGCCTTGAGAAATCGTGTCATCAAAGCAAATCAGATCAGCGCTCGTCTTCAAACAGACACTGGTGTGAGAGTGAGTGGCCAGACGATTCGGAATCGACTGCATAGGGGTCACCTTCGCGCTCATAGATCATCACACTCGGGCAAGACGTCGTTGGTGTAGGGATTGTCAACACTGGGATAATCGACGCTGGAGCAATGTGATGTTTTCAGATGAGTCAAGGTTCACTGTTGATTATTTGGACAGACGTAGGAGGGTGTGGCGTCGTCGAAACGAGCGCTTCCAAGACGTTAACGTCATCAGACATGATTGATTTGGGGGTGGTTCTGTTATGGTGTGGGGAGGCATCTCTGTTGCCGGAAGAACGGCTTTACATGTTGTTGCAGCTAGGGCGTTTTACAGGCCAGTACTACCGGGACAACATCTTGGCAGTCCATGTTGTGCCGTTCGCACGTCGTCATGGCAGCCGTTTCATCTTCCAGGATGACAACGCAAGATGTCTAAGGGCCATGATCGTTACAGGTTACCTCCAACAACAAAACATCACCACGTTACCTTGGCCAGCACTAAGTCTCGACCTCTCCCCCATCGAGCATGTCTTCGAGCATGTCTTCGAGCATGTCTGGGACATGCTTGGACAGAGGTTACGTCAACGTCAACAACGTCCTGCCAATGTCCAAGAACTTGCTGCTGCGTTGCAACAGGAATGGGACAATCTGGACCAAAATGACCTGAGATGTCTCATTAGGAGTATGCCACGTCGGAGCAATGCTTGTTTGGCATACAGAGGAGGATTCACCCGTTTGGGCCGACTGACTTTGTTGTGATGCTGTGGTAACTTTGCTGTTTGACCCCGGGTATTATTTTACCCTTATAATGGCCAGTCTGTGCCTTACTTAGTCTAACGATCATTTGGAATAAATCGATGAATGTGAACTTCATTTCATTTTGTCATTTGTTTCTTCGTCAGTTTCATTAGGTGACTTTAATAACACTTAAAAATCAAATATCCCCTAATTTTTTTTAAATAGTATAGATGCATAACGTAAGTCAGTTTCATTAGGTGACTTTAATAACACTTAAAAATCAAATATCCCCTACTTTTTTTGAATAGTATAGATGCATAACGTACGATTTTAATAGAGCTGGTCGTTCTTGGTATTCTATTTCAGTATACATAATACTAAACATGACTATTAAAATTTGCATATTGTGATAGCTCATGTGCACAAGTAGCATATTAAAGCTGTGGCGGTCTAAATTTCTATTTATATTTTGTTAATTTCAAGTGAATATAAATTTTAAAGATAGTAAGCTGGCACTGCCAGGCAGGATACGCCCACATTTTCGAGAGATGGTTAGACACAAGCAAAATCGAAAGTGATTTTTCCTACAATCAAAGGCTATAATTCATTAAATTACAATTTGATATGCGCAAATATCGAAAAGAATCAAGATCTTTAGGTTATAAACATGCATTTCAAGTTTCATCAAAATCGAATTAAAATTGTGACCTATACTGGGTCCACAACCTTGATATACCATTTTTTAACGTATTCGCGTACGAACGGCGGCTATTTTGTATGGTAATTTTGGTCCGATTTTTCCGAAATTTGAACTCAACGGTGATATAATCAAACGATTTTTTAAATCGGTTAATTATTGTAACCTCCAGAGGGACCACAAGCTAAACCAAGACGATTTTGTGTATAATCAGGGGCCATAATTCAGGAAGTTACGATCCGATATGCACAAATATTGAAAGGAACCAAGATCTTTAGGTTATAACCATGCATTTTAAGTTTCATCAAAATCGAATTAAAATTGTGACCTCTACAGGATCCACAACCTTGATATACCATTTTTTAACAGTATTTGCGTACGAACGGCAGCCATTTTGTATGGCAATTTTGTTCCGAATTTTCCCGAAATTTGAACTCAACCTTCCTTAGGGTGTAACGGTGATATAATCAAACGATTTTTTAAATCAGATAATAATTGTGACCTCCAGAGGGACCACAAGCTAAACAAAGACGATTTTGCGTATAATCAGGGGCCGTAATTCAGGAAGTTACGATCAGATATGCGCAAATATCAAAAGGAACCAAGATCTTTGGGTTATAACCGTGCATTTCAAGTTTCATTAAAATTGAATTAAAATTGTGATCTCTACAGGGTCCACAACCTTGATATACCATTATTTAACAGTATTCGCGTACGAACGGCGGCCATTTTGTATGGTAATTTTGGTCCGATTTTTCCGAAATTTGAACTCAACCTTCCTTATAGGGTGTAACGGTGATATTATCAAACGATTTTTTAAATCGGTTAATTATTGTAACCTCCAGAGGGACCACAAGCTAAACCAAGACGATTTTGCGTATAATCAGGGGCCATAGTTCAGGAAGTAACGATCCGATATGCGCAAATATTGAAAGGAACCAAGATCTTTGGGTTATAACCATGCATTTTACGTTTCATCAAAATCGAATTAAAATTTTGACCTCTACAGGATCCACAACCTTGATATACCATTTTATAACAGTATTTGCGTACGAATGGCGGCCATTTAGTATGGCAATTTTGGTCCCATTTCTCTGAAATTCAAACTCAACCTTCCTTAGGTTGTAACGGTGATATAATCAAACGATTTTTTAAATCGGATAATTAATGTAACCTCCAGAGGGACCACAGGCTAAACCAAGACGATTTTGCGTATAATCAGGGGCCATAATTCAGGAAGTTACGATCCGATATGCGCAAATATCGAAAGGAACCAAGAACTTTGGGTTATAACCATGCATTTCAAGTTTCATCAAAATCGAATTAAAATTGTGATCTCTACAGGGTCGGCAACCTTGATATACCATTTTTTAACAGTATTTGCGTACGAACGGCGGCCATCTTGTATGGTAATTTTGGTCCGATTTTTCCGAAATTAGAACTCAACCTTCCTTAGGGTGTAACGGTGATATAATCGAACGGTTTTTCAAATCGGATAATAATTGTAACCTCCAGAGGTACCACGAGCTAAAATAGGTGAATTTACGGACAATCAGGGGCCATAATTCAGGAATTTACGTTCCGATAGGTGCAAATATCGAAAGGAACCAAGATCTTTGGGTTATAAACATGCATATAAAGTTTCATCAAAATCGGTTCAAAATTGTGACCTCTATAGGGTCCACAAGCTAAAAACGTGATTTTTCGTACAATCAGGGGCCATAATCCATGAAGTTTTGATCCGATACATGCCAATATCGAAAGCAGCCGAGATATTTTGTGGATAAACCTATGTTTTAAGTTTCGTCAAAATCGGACAAGAATTGTGACCTGTAGAGAGTCCACAAACAATTGTGGACGGACGGACGTCCGGACGGACGGACGGACGGACATCCGGACGGACAGACGGACGGACAGGGGCGACGACATAATACGTCCACATGAAAATGTGGGCGTATAAAAAAAGATGCATAATGTACGATTTCGATAAAGAGCCGGTCGTTCTTAGCATACTAGTTCAGTATACATTATGCATCAGTATACATTAAGCCATCCGATGATCTCGACATGTCATTTAAATTATAGTTTATATAACATTTGAAGCCAAAGTAAAGACCTACAAAGGCCGGTTGATCCTTTCTAACACGAAATCAAGATTGATTATTAAACAGTTGATAACGAAAACAAAATATCAACGGTAGATATTTCCCCAGATGAATAAATGAATGAAATGGGGTTTAACGTCCAACGCTTCTGCGCCTAACCTGGGCTAATTGAAGACGGAAAGTCCCCAGATAGTATTCAATTCAATTATAAAATCTGGCACATCAGTTATGTCGCGTAAATATGGCGGACAGTTCAAATGTACATCTGTATTTTAGATAGTCAGGACTTAATATTAAGGCTTTCCACAGATTTCATGAAGGGCACGAAATTGACGAAATTGTGAGTTAGGTTTGTTAAATGTAAACAAAAACGTCTATCCCGGTTTCATAAAATGCAGATATCTGAAGAGATATTTTTATTCCAAATATCGTATTCAATTTTTTTACAAAAATTACATAAGCTTTGTGTAATTCCTTCTTTTTTACAGCAATTAAATTCAAAGATAAAAGGTGACAACATTAAGTTCATTGTTCCTGAGCTTCGGTTAAAATGGCGCCCATGACACTGTTAGTTTGTTTCTGTATTTGGATGAAAACAACTGAAGCAGCTTCTAAACAGGACTATTACAATTTGCATTGTGACATCTTTAGCAACTATAATTTAGATGTAAGACCCGTTGCATATGATAGTGAAGTCTTGCAGATCCATACTTCGTTCAGTCTAGTTTCTATCAACGAACTCAGGGAGACAGATCAGGTACTTATATCGTTTGGATACATCCACTTGAATTGGGAAGATGATTTCCTGTCATGGGATGAGTCAGAGTATGGAGGTATTGGTGATATGGTTGTACCGCAGGCAAAGGTATGGAGACCGGACATTTTGATAGCGAACTCGGTGGAAAACAGGGTTAAGCTAGGATTTGATGAAATGCCTATTCGACTGAATAGTATCGGAATTGTAGATTGGACCCCGAGTAACCTTTTTGAAACTACCTGTGACATAAATGTAAGATATTATCCTTTCGACCAACAGGTCTGTTACGTGGTTCTGGAAACAATGGTGTCTGTGGTAACAGAAGTAGATTTAGCACTAGATGACAACTCCGCCGGTAGGGTATTGCTTGATGAATATAAGCCTAATGGACAATGGGATCTGGTCAGCGCAAGTATAGAGAAGACCAATACCACAACCACGAGGGCTGGTGTTTACATAAAGTTAACAATTCAACGTCGTCGAACCTTCTACCTGCTAAACATCATACTACCCATTTTATTCTTGTCTTTTATGGACGCGTTGGTCTTTGTGTTGCCTGCTGACGCCGGCGAGAAAATGTCTCTGGCTATAACAATTTTGTTGGCTTACATCGTCTTCTTGGCGAATGTAAGTGAAAGCATGCCGCAGACGTCGTTACAGGTTTCCATATTGGCAGTCTATTTAACCGTCCTGGTTGCTATGAGTGCATTATCCGTGGTATTGTCTATCCTTGTGCTGCGAATTTATTATAAAAACCCTAATACCCCAGTTCCTGGATACATTCAATCGATGGTAAGGAAACAATGCGGCAAGAAGACACAGGGCCACGAAAACACCGTGTTCCCTGACAATACTATGGACTTTAAAGACGAAGAGTTAACTACATGGGAAGATGTTTCTAAATCATTAGACAATATTTTCTTTTGGCTGTTTATGATTATAACGATCGTTGCCACTATTGTTTGCATTAGTATTATGATGGTATAGCAGTTTCTTACCAATGTTGCAACACTATGAATGAATGAAATGGGGTTTAACGTCCTACTGTTATGCACTTAACCTGACCTAATTGAAGATCAAAATACGCCATACAGTGTGCTATGAGACAAATTTTTCCCGGGCAGCGGCGCTACGGCCTACTCTTATATTGAATTCCAGCTGCCAAGGGATCTTTTACGTGCACTCTAATGTGTACACGGGACCTCGGGTTTTCGTCCCATCCGAACGACTAGGCAGCTATCCTTGTCGGGCCCTCCTTCTGCATCACTGACAAGGGGAAATCACGTCGGAAAATCGAGATGAACTTTCTCGGCCAATGCAGGGATCGAACACTCGACCTCCAGGCTAGCGAACCAGCGCCTTATCCACTTAGCCACCGTGATCCCCATATTGCAACACGTACCCATGGTTAAAGATGAAGAGCTAGCCGCATGACAAGTTGTTTCTAAATCATTAGACAATATTTTTGTTTTGGCTTGCTTGTGTATTATGATGAAATATAGGTACCTTATCAAGTTAGTTTTTACACGTATCAATAGTTAATAGTATTTAAATGTCGAACTCCTTTGTATAATTAAGCACATTTTGATTGAGTGCAAGCATCTCGGGAATATTAGATCAAAATGTTACCGTTGCCAGACATTACATCATTTATTTGCTCAACCGGAGCCTTATTGTAAAGTCCTGGGCCCGGTTCCTAGAAAATTCTTAAAGTAAGCACAAAGTAATACTTCACTTTTACTTACGTAAGAATCTTATAAAAATACCGTCCCTAGAAAATTCTCAAGACCATTCTTACGTAAGCACAAGTCAAGTACAAGTCTAAGCACATTGTGACTGGTAAAGCTTACCATACACTGAGACTACGATGCTCTTTAACGTCATAAAAATAGCTTTGGTATGCGAATTACGTCATAAATTTGTCGTCTGCTTCATTGTGGTTGATTTTGATTGACATGTCCCCTGTATAGGCCTACATAATTATAAAATGTGCTAAAATATATTTTTAAAAAACTGCAGACACATAGGCCTACAAACTAACTGAATAATTGTGAGAGCGCCCGATCAGCCTGTGTGTTTGTAGCCTATTGTTTACTAATTGGCAAATACATAAATTGGTTTCAGGGTAGGCCTATAAGGCCCTAGATGCAAAATTTTCTATAGCATTCTTAATTTCTTTTTGAGAAGAATTTTCCCTGTCTTGTAATTGTCTCTTTGGTATCAAAAGGTGTTGGAAATGCCGTCAAATAACTCTACGGTCAGCCATCTTTTTGAAGCAGAAACAGACTTAAGGTTGGTAAGCAAGCCCTATACCTTGCTTGGGACTTGTGCTTGGACTGGCTATGTTTAAGAACGAAGTTGTGCTTAAGTTTTTTCTTGGAACGCATAATAACGTTCTTGTGCTTACAATGAAGTCTACTTAAAATCGAAGCACAAGGCCGTTCTTAAGAATTTTCTGGGAACACAAAATAAGGTAAGTTTACTTAAATGCAAAGTCGACTAAAATCTAAGCATAAGAACGTGCTTAAGAAATTTCTAGGAATCGGGCCCAGACCTTTTAAAGGAGACAAAATTTTATTTATAAGTTTTAATTGTATATATATGTATATCCGTTTATCCGTTTTCTTTTAATTGTTTATATTCATAAAGTATTTGATGTTTATTTCATACATTATCTGTGATATTTGTTTTTATTTAATGATATAAATATATTTTTGTGATTTCGTTTGATTTGTCTCGAATTTTCAACATATGTTTGGCAAAATATAGCCCGGTTGGAGCTGACGTGCCATAAAACCTCATTTCTTTCTTTCTTTCGTTGGTATAAATAGGTGATCTGTTCTTATTATGTTGGCCTTTAAATTATATAAAATAATTATTTTCAATTTGCATATTTGTTGGTAATATACATGTACATATATATACAAAAAGAATAATATAAGCTATTTATAGACTGGTTTCGGATTCGTTGTTCATGGATACTTTAATTCGAAACTTTAGCAATTGTACAAAAGCAAACAGGCGACCCTACTCTTTGTCACGTACAACCAAGGCATTGAAACCACGCCAGTTGACCCAATGACATACCTTATGATACAGCTCGCACGTGCTGAACATTCGTTCATCCCCACACCCTTATCTTATTTTGGTACTCTAGAGTTTGTAAATGTTGTACTTGAGAAATGTTGAGACTCGTAAGATTAGTCTGTATTATTAGACTGATGTCTTTAAATTTTGGATTTTGATTTTTATGATATAATATGTTATATATGCGCTTTGTATATTAGACATTGTGTATCAAAGTTATTATTGCTAATTGTGTCTATATTATTATTACTGATTAAGATATATGTAAAAAAAATGAATAGTTGATGCACTGGACTTCAGGTATGTGGAAGTGAATTTGATATCCAAAAGGAACGGTCAAGCCTGAATAATGTTCATCCACGTCCGTGGAAGTAACACGTATTCACAGTTCTTCTATCGCGTAAACATGCTTTCTGGAGAACGGGGAGTAACTCCGGAACTGAAGATCAAGGAGTTTAATTTATTTGAAATATCGATTGTTACACGTATTCACAGTTCTTCTATAGCGTAAACATGCTTTCTGGAGAACGGGGAGTAACTCCGTAACTGGTGATCAAGGAGTTTAGTGTCTTTTAAATATCGATTGAAACACAATTACTTGATATTTTATGCCAATAAACCGACGGGACGATTTACCCAATACCACATACTACTTAATACTACAACATAATGATGCAAAATGCGCATATTACTTAAACAGGTGAAGATAATATACTTAACCCTGGATTTTACCAGTTCTTTAAAATTATTGGCGTGGCGCTTTGAGGATGGGTTGTGGATAAGGGTCTTTAAAGGGACAGTCCCGAATTGAACAGAGTCTTAAAAATAAAAGTCTGAGTATGTATGAAATTTAAACGCTAAAATATAGAAGAATGGTGTATATACCCTGACTCAAAATTTCAGCTCAAAATATTACGTCGTTTAGACGTGAGCGTTAAAACAGCTTATCAGGACACATAACCCTTTTAAGATTTCGGGACAATTCTTTCATTGGGTGATCCCGATAATCGATTCACGTTCCTTGAGAGGTCTACACGGTGAATGCTCCATGTGCTGTACTTAATAACAAAAAGTAAATTTCACCGACACGTTATTATTATAAAAAAAAGTCTGGATTTATCCAATCACCGCATAATACAGCTTGGGACACCGGACTCTGTTTCAAGATAAAGGCTGGCGGGTTAAAATTGTTTGAAAACGTATCACATATATTGTGTTAGTTGCTCGGTCCTAAGGTGGGGGATTTAAACACAAATTAAGCAGTTTTATTCTCAAAAACATTATCGGGATTGACCCTTTAACAGTTGGGGCGGAGGCCTCAGGAGAAAACCTACTTACAAGCGAGAAATTAGAACCAAGCCAATTTATTCAGAGGCATATCTTATTCTCAAACTAGAGCTTCAAAGCGATGTACAGCTTTCTAATCAATGGCGGCCAACATATAGGAGGCAGACCACCATTAAATTTTTCATATCTCGTTACCCTCAAATTGTAGTGCCGGCAATTTTTAGATCTTTTCCTCCCTCCTTTCCTGCCATTTTGAATGTCTATTTGTATTGACTTTTTGGTGTAGAATTGTTGAAGAGGCATTGAATTTCAATTTTCTGTCTGGTTTGGTGTCAGATTGAGACTTTTAAGGCGGAAGAATACAATGAGTAAAGAGGCTTTGTTTTGTTTGTGCACTAACACGATATTGTGACCCCAGTCTGATATGAATTTCAGTGAATTTAAATTTTGGTGGTCAACCTCATACAAATTAAGTACTCTGATGGTCCCATAATGTCATTTTTGCTGTACTGCGAAGAGAAGTTCTAAACGAAATTGAGGCAATGGGCTACAGCCTGCAGAACACCACTTATTTAACATTGGAGTCAATGGAGAAATTAAAAGTGGTCTGCCTCCTATATATTGCAATGCGAAATTTTTGATTTGTCTGCTGTGTGAAGATTTGTGAAGATTTTGGCCTTAAACTTTCAGAACAGGTACAGTAAACATTATGAATTACTTGTTTGCAATCATTTATCCTTTTTTAAAAAAATTTCTCTCATGTGCATTTTTTTTTTTTAATTCGAGGTCTCTTATTTTACATGTTGTTTACATACAACATTGAACAGGTGTTGATGTTGTATGCAACATTGTATTAAAATTTTGTTAACATTATTATTACGTCATATGAAGCCTTTTATTTTTAAAAATGGCTAAAATATACCAATTGTATTTTGTGTGTCGTATATGGCAAGGGTCTAGAACCACAATGGGAAGTATGGTTTAATTAGCACCAAGAACCCAATTACCCACCTTTGGTCTAAAACTAAGGTTTACAGACTGTTGTCTTGTCATGATGTCTGTGGTTATGAATTTTGAATTGCTCCCATTTGTGTCATAACTGTTTGTGCATCGAAACATCGCACATCAGTCTTGAACCCCATTACATTAATAATGACAGGCTGACACAGTAAAACATGTGGTTTCTGCCATGGCCATTATGAATACAGAGACTGTCTGCTACATTTACAATTATAAGGCTAGAGCTCCAAGGCTTGGCCGTTTTATTAATATATATTTCAGGTTTTAAAGGGAGGTCGGCTAGAAATATTCAAAAAATATTCCTATGTCCAGTCGAAGACGCGTGGAGGCCCATGATGTCATACTTGCTGTACTGCAAAGAGAAGTTATCAACGAAATATAGGCAATGGGCTACAGCATGCAGAACACCACTGATTTAACATTGGAGTCAATGGATAAATTAATGGTGGTCTGCCTCCATAAAAATCAAGAGTTACCTCCCTTTAAGAAAGATTCTTGTCTCTACATATAATTATGTATATGCGAGTCACAAAACATAATTTACGCCTTTACACTGGACAAACTTTTTTTATGTTCCTATTGTCAAAGATGTGCTCTGGCAATCTTGTTTTTCCGAGCAATTATAGGTAGCACAGTTAACACCTCGGCATATGTTTTCCGTATAAGTTTAGTTAAATGCCATATTAATCCGAATAGCCCCCAACGGGTACTTCATCTAGATTTAGTTAGCCCCGAAATGACCCAGTTTGTGTCGAGTGGACGTTAACCCCCATCTCTCTCTCTCTCCCTCTCTCTCTTATAATAATATAGCAAGTTCATAATATAATCTGTTTTGCCGTATGTTTGCCTCTTGCGTCTATATTTCCATGTCGCCATTGTCTACCAGGTCAGTTATTCGATATCAAATGTCGTCAAAGATTAGTTGGATATATTTTGTGATTCTTGGGTTAAGATAGATGCACTCTCCAGGCGGTATTTTAAATCATTTTGGTTCATACAATATTTTTGGAATTATTCGTCACTAACAGAACGCCCAGCTTCACCTGGGGCCCAGTGTAACAGTATCTTACAGATAGAAGCAGCAAGAAGGCATAGTGTATAGAATACCTTTATTGAGTACATGGAATTAGACATACATATCGGGAGCTCTATTCCAAGACTGATTTAGTATCAGTGAACTCCTGCTTATAAAGTCTTCAACAGTTAGCTGAGATGATAATCATATATGATATTGTTTATTATTAAATTATTGTGTTTGTAATTACACTGTATATTTCTCTAAGAGTCATTGCTGGGTCAAGGTACAGATCAACACATTCTCTTTGAAGTTATAGCTAGTGTCCATATGTAGCTTATTAATAATAATAGAATAATTAGAAGTTTAAGCAAATCGTATCTGCGCAGAAGTTATCGAGAGGTTATACGTCGACATCACTTATCATTGGTTACACGTCGACATCACTTTGTCATACCAGATCTAAAACATTCACGGGGTCATGTAATAGTATCTTTCAGATAAAAGCAGCAAGAAGGCATAGTGTATATAAGACCCTTTTTAGTACATGAAATAGACATACATATCGGGAGAAACTCTATTCCAAGTCTGACTTACTGTCAGTTAATTCTGGCTTTATTAAGCACACAGTCATTAAGAATAATGATACATGACAGATTAACTTATTTGGAATTGAGATTATAGTTTTTATAACTGCACCGCATCTTTCCTTTAAAGTCGCGAAGTTCTGCTGAGTGTTAAACACATAGAACATTTGTAGATTATAAATAACATATGAATAAATAAGATATTTAATGAGATCGTACGTTTTGTCAAAACGAGCAGAGGTCAATCGTGTGTTGCCCGAAAATAACATATTGAACACACTAGCAGAAGTTCTATATATAATATAATGTCAATTCTAGCAAAGTTCTATGTATAAATTACTTTGTCACAGTCATGCTGTTTAATCGGATACTACATGTGTGGGGTGTGGATCGCGGCGACGAGGCGTGGTCGGCAAAAACACATACACACTCCACACACATACATACACCCAGATATCTTTGATTTTATTCATATTGAAATGAAATGAAAATAAGAGAAATTAAATGGAGTTTAACGTCCTACTGTTCTGCTCCGAAATAGGCTAATGAAAACGGGCATACGCCAAACAGTGTTCTATGAGGAAAGTTTGGCCCGGAAATAAAATGGGGTTTAACGTCCTACTTTTCTTCACCTAAACTGCTAAATGAAGACGGGCATACGCCATTCAGTGTACTATGGGGTAATTTTTGCACGGACAGCGGCGCTGTGGCCTACTGTAATATCTAATTCCAACTGCCAAGGGATCTTTTTTTTACGAAAAACCGAGGTCCCCTGTACACATTGGCGTGCACGTAAAAGATCGCATGGCAGTTGGAATTCAGTTGCTGCCCGGGCAAAAATTACCCTCCTAGCACACTGTATAGCGTATGTCTATCTTCAATTAGCCCAGGGTAGGTGCAGAAGCGTAGGACGTTAAATCCCATTTCATCCATTCATTCTCAGCAGGACAGTACATAAATATATTAACACTGCCAGCGGTTGAACTCGGTTAAGTCGATACGTCTGTCTGTGCCTTTCTCGTTGCTCTGGCTCTGTCCGTCTTTGCTCCCCTTCTCCTCGAAACAGAGAGATTCTTCTCTGGTGAGCTTTTAAGCTCCACTGATTTGTCTCAACATTCAACAACCTCAGCTCATTTATCCTAAACTCAGATGTGGTATAAAGTTAATTAAAGTATAGTATACAAACATTATTGATATACAATAACACATATTAAATAAAGAACAACGCAATGAATTAGCTGCCATTGATAGATTATGTCACTATAATCATAATGATGTTGGCGACACATGAACACTAGTAAATGATCGCTCAGTGTATTGTCTAATGTGACCTCTCCCACCCCGTAACACACAGGCATTCATTTGCAGAAAGCATTTTTTCATGTCCATGTTTTTACATGATGTTTTCAAATTGATTTGGCTAAATTCCCAATGTACCGATTTTTGCTAGAGGTCTAAAAATAACAACACCAAAAATGTTCTTCGTCCTAATGTTACCCTTTTCGATTATGCAGTGAGCTCCACGACGAGAAGTCCACAATCGATTCCCATATGTACAATTTGCTATTCAGCGATTGCATTTTGATTAGTTTTTTTAATTGTGCTATGACTGTAAAATCCCTTAGCTTTAATTCCCCAAATGAAAAACATTAATCTCAAATTATTTCGTCATTAATAAAATGATGTCCGTACATTTTAATCCAAAGTGGAAGAACTACAATCTAAAATAGACCAGAGACAAATATTTATTCAGAACGAATAATATTGTTGGAGAAACACTGGAACCATTAAACGACTTAAGATAATCTAAAATAGACCAGAGACAATTATTTATTCAGAACGAATAATATTGTTGGAGAAACACTGGAAACATTAAACGACTTAAGCTATTAAAGTAAGGTTATTGGTAGATTGAGATGGGCAAATATATGACAGCGTTTACTATAAATTCTCGAAGGATTCGAAAATGTAACGGTATACCTTTCGGCCTTACTAACGCACCAACCTCCTTTCGAGGAATGCTAAAAAACCATATGGGTCATATGCTTCATATTATGTCTAAATAATATATCGAGAATTGTATGATTGTCTGCGATATCACTCTAGGTACAAGCGGGCGCTAAGTCCGACATCAAGTTAATTACAAACTGCGATTAAAACCTTCCAAACAACAATTCGGGTTAAATTTTTTATCCTTCTGGGGTTTTTGTGTAAATAACGGGCACTTCTATATAACTTTGCTGTTGCATTATCGTCAATTCTATTGCCCTGTCACATGGCAATACAACCAGTTGGCATTAGCTGTTATGTTAAAAGGTAAAATAACATCTTTGTTGTTAATTCTACCCGAAATTACATAATATTCGCAGTTGTCGTACTGGCGCCGACGGAGATAATTTACAGCATAACAGTAATCCCTCCTCACACATTCACGACTACAATCCACCAAACCAATATGTGTTTTCTGTTTTATAACTTTCATCAAGTTAACCACTTTAAAACCTTTATGGCACGAAAATTCTGAAAAACATAAAAAAAAAAGAGATACGTTGCTCGGTAACAGATCATACATAAATGACCAGCTAAGTATGTCGGTGTGTTGATAAAGTTTGCCGTGACAATTTATAAAAAAGATTGACTGTCCCTAGATAATAAAAGGAACCGAAAAAATCCGTTAATTACCATGTTTGTATTAGGTATAGAATCAATAAAAACAAGGGAGTCTGTGGGCTATTTCAATTTTTCTCGTTTTCTCTTATCTAGTTAAATTCAATTATTTTGTGGGGGAATTGTCAGATATCCTCTCAGTCTCATATATGTGATGCACATCTCCACGGGTTTTATTTTTATGAGACGCCCGGCATTTAAACTTGACGAGTTAAACAATACAAAGAATGTTTAAATAAGATAGTGAAAGTGTCGTGTTTCATTCCCTGCGTTGGCCGAGGAAGTTCATCTGGCTTTTCCGGCGTGATGCAGGGTAGGGGACGTACGAGAAGGCCGTGACGCCGCTGTCCGGGGCAAAGTTTTCCCCAGCACACTGTATGCTCGTCTTCATTAGCCTAGTAGAGACAGAACAGTAGGACGTTAAACCCTATTTTATTCCTCACTGGTCTGCTTTCACTTCTGTATATTTAAAGGTCACCGGAAAAGGTTCATAATTATTTTAAATAATGCAAGTAATTATGTCAACATATCCTTTCCATAAGTATAACACGAACCAGAATGTCGATATTACCTGAAACAGGTAAATTTCACATTAGTAATTTCCGCCATTCTCCGTGGGTAGTCGTAACTTTTCGTAAAGAAACGTCATGTTAGTCCTTCTGTTCAACCCTATTTACGAAAAGCTACGACTTATAAGCCTTTGTCATAAATGACGTTGATGCTTTTATTTTCTTAGTGAAATGTTATCTGCGATATTCGTAGGCTGTCTCTTACGGGGTGTTTAGATACAATAAAAAATATCTTTCTATATATCTACATGATGCCTAATTTGAAAAATACTACATAACTTACTTGCTGTGTATTCATACTCAATATACGCTGGACCAGAAGCAGATACAGCCCAATATTTAATATTAACAGTTCTGTTATCTTGATGTAACCCAAGCCTGTTTACACCAGCAACAATCCCAGTTCCAAATTCCACTTGGCCCACATCCCACCGGAACCAAAAAGGGGAGAATACAATATTGTTGAATGTAGTATTGGTGGTACGAGTTGATGCAGTACAGGTTGCAGTCCTTACACATTCCCGAATATCGTAACTTTCAGTTGCAATGCCTATTTGGTACACAATCTTTTTATCATTAAACAATCCTACAAATACTGTTGCCGCCCCTTTTAGATTAGCTGTAAATGTGTTTACTGGTGAAACATCCAAAAGGTTACTGTATATACCCTTTTGAATTAGAACTCTTTTGTTTCCGAGGTTTCCTGAAAACAATGCAGTTTTTTGTTTTGCAATCTAATTAAAATACAAATGCAAATAAATGAAATGGGGTTTAACGTACCATGGTTCTTCTCCGTACTGGGCTAATGAAGACGGGCATACGCCATACAGTTTACTAAGAGGGGGAATTTCGCCCGGGAAGCGGCGCTACGGCCTACTCTATCAAATTCCAACTACCAAAGGATATTTTACGTACACGCCAATGTGTACACGGGACCTCGGTTTTCCGTCCCGTCCGAACGACTAGACAGCTGCCCTTGTCAGGCCATCCGTCCTGCATCATTGATAAGGGAGAACCACGCCAGAAAATCTGGACGAACTTTTGATTAAAATACAGGGGCCGGTTGCTCAAAACTCTGTTAACTTTTAACGACTCGTCGACACACCGCATATCTTTGTTACAATTATCGTCGTTGTTAAAACAGAATACGGATTTTCGTGTGGTGAGACCAAGATCGAGGCGATGAAAAGGGGTTATTACACAAGAATAAATGGTAGTAATCCTTTTTAAATATTAGACATGCAATGACAGCAACACTACGGTCTACTCCTAACTGTCATGTGTTCTTTTTAGTGCGCGCCAATGTGTACACAGAACCTCGTTTTTTTGTCCCATTCGAATGACTACACGTGCATTATGTTCTGTGCGGCTAACAAGTGGCATCCACGTCGGAAAATCTCGATTGAATTACCTGTTTAATGCCGGGATCGAACACAGAACAGTAAAAAATTATTTCTATATCCATCACCATTTTTTAAAAGGCTATTAAGGGGGGGGGGGTCGAATGGGTAGCACTTGCGCCCACTGTATCATGAAGCCCGTCATTGGGTCAACTGGCGTGGTTTCGAATCCTCGGTTGTACGTGACAAGGAGTAGAGTCGCCTGTCCAACCTCGTGGGTTTTCTACGGTCCACCGGTTTTCTACCACTGATAAAGAACCATACGCGCAAACAAATTATTGAAATAAAATAAAACCATGTTAGTCCCGAAATGACCTTGTTTGTGTCGAGTGGACGTTAAACCCAACTTCTCTCTATCTCTCTACACCATATTTAAATAGTTACTAAATTTATGTTCAACAGGTAAATACTCCAATTAATAACCTACCTGTAGCTTCTGGTGAGAGTATATTCAACAATACAAACAGTAGAAAGCAACAAAAGGATCCCATCTTCTACTGTTGGTCTCTCTACTATACAGTGAATAAGAAATGTTAATGCAATTTAACTACTGAAGTAAACCGTACGTGTAGCCATGGTTACATTCAAACGGTCAACATATACGCACGCTTATAATTTCTCGTCACACGGCCACCAGGAACAAAGATGATCGTGTCTTCTTTCAAATTATTGTCAACAAATTTGTCCCCAATGAACAAACTCACCAGGGTTTGTTCATAACAAAATTCCACCGAGAACGATTTCCAATATCTCATAGGATAAAATATTCCAAGAGAATGATAACAATCATAAAAATGTCGTTACATGGTTTTAAACTTAAAAGTAGCTAAGTCACTAACTCAATTTTTTCCAAAGTCTTCGACATTGAAAAAATGAATTTCCTACTAGTCAAACCTTAAGTCAACGACTCTTACAAGTCCAATCCTACCGCAATGGCTCTTGCTACTAGTCAAACCTTGCCGCGATGACTCTTGCTACTAGTCAAACCTTGCCGCAATGGCTCTTGCTACTAGTCAAACCTTGCCGCGATGACTCTTGACACTAGTCAAACCTTGCTTCAATGACTCTTGCTACTAGTCAAACCTTGCCGCGATGACTCTTGCTACTAGTCAAACCTTGCCGCGATGACTCTTGCTCCTAGTCAAACCTTGCCGCGATGACTCTTGCTCCTAGTCAAACCTTGCCGCGATGACTCTTGCTACTCAAACTTTACTTCAATGACTCTTGCTACTCAAACTGTACTTCAATGACTCTTGCTTCTAGTCAAAATTTACTTAAATGACTCTCGCTACTAGTCAAACCTTACGGCAATGACTCTTGCTACTAGTCAAACCTAACCGCGATGACTCTTGACACTAGTCAAGCCTTACGTGTCTCTCTCGCATATAAAGTTCCTCTCTTTATATTTGCGATAGCACTTAGGTGGAAGCGGACGTTAAATAAAGCTATTTCATACACATGCCCACGCAATTATATTTTTATGCCAGTTAATAATCTTTTGAATATAATCGATGACAGACCCTATGTAGTTACGGTAGCCCGAAGCCATAATATGTAAACATGTATATAAAAAAAAACATTTTATCAACGCGGACAAAAAGAGTACTAAGGTTTCAAGATTTAAAGTGAAATAACCTCCAAAACGTAACAATTGGAAATCGATGCGTGAACAAGTTATGTCAATTATTGAGAGCAACTACACAGAGAAGTGCCTGGTTATGCTTTTATGTCCATGTTTTCTTCAATTGTTTGAATAGATTTACGCCTGAAGGCAGCTGTTTTTGTAACGAAGAAGAAAAAAAAAACATGTCTGTGTAATAATGCATTCCTGTTTTATGATTTAGACTTTACACTATACAGTAGAACTTGTATTAAGCAGGCACCCAAGGGAAATTTCAAAATGCTTGCTTAATGGAGGTGCTCTTTGAATAAAGGTGTACAATATTTTCCCAACCCCTTCCACAAAAAATAAAGATATAAACTGCATACATTTTTATTCATGTAGTATAACAATAACAATACATGTACGTTTTATCAAAATAGTCTCGTATACATGTTAGTAATACTGGATCTCAGGTCCCCCAATAGCGTCTAAGAGCATTTCAAAATACCGTGAATTTGAGTATTTCACACCCCTACTATTTTAGCGATTACGCGACCACTTATTAAAATCTCGATGTTTTTTGTGCTGACATAAATTAATTAATTACGCATTGGGAGCGAACATCAATACTTGCATCGATAAATTTGACCGTCGCTGAATCTTTTGCCGAACGAAGATTCTTTACTAAAATCTCGAACATAACTTCTGTAAACTTGTTATTCTGTACCAATCTTAGACACTACTGTCTACAATTGTGATAAATTCGATAATATTTATCCATTTTTGTGAAGAAAATCGATAAATTAATTTTATCAAAAAATCACAAGGACAAAAAACCTTCGCTGATTTTATCTTCGATTTTACAGGGGATGTAACTCTGTATGTAATATTATAGAGGCGTTAAAAACGTCTGTTTAACAGCTCAGTATCCATTCATTTTATTCAATCAGTATAAAATAATGTGTCGTTACGCGTGAAAACTATGATCAGGTTAGTCGTGTAATAAAACAAAAGATTAATAAACAGATAACCTCGGGTTAATTGTTATTTTTACATTTCTCTTTACCTGATTAACTACTACACACGGGGTTATCTTTTCACCGTTTACCAGACCTTAGCGGAAGTTGATCAGTTCCGATATGGATTATCCATACAAATATTACTGACATTCGGGGTTATTTCAGTCTACTGCTGCCCCCACCTCGAGCGAACCTGACCAGCACAGATGTCATGCCATGGAATACTGTTAAGTGGCCACCTCGGGTAATAGGGTGATATCATGGTTTCATTGCCCCTCAAATGTGCCCAACGATTTTAATGCTGGGCGGATATTTACTTTATAAAAAAAACTCTTGTAGTAAGTTCTGGGGGTCATCCATGTGATTTTAAAATATAGTTCCTGGTACTTACGTGCCACGCTTTCCAAATACGTCGAGGAACACACGACCTACTTTCTTCCAACACTGCGACTTCAACCGCTGTACCTTCGTTAACAAGTTTCACGGAAAAGGGGACATAACTCCAGAACACACCCGGGGGAAAATTACCATTAATTTCCCCATTGACTTCCCAAAATTATCATTGAGCTGAATAGTTTTCACTATAGACATAGAAACAAATGACCATGTCTTTGCACTACAATTTGTATGAGGTTGACCACAAAGTTTTGAGATACACCAACATGCAGAATCATGCCCAAAACATGTAACTAGTTGCCGTACATATCACCGTAGCCAGCCTGATAACTCCGTTATCCTTCCGCCTCAAATTCATGAATATTTACAAAAACCAGGCAGAAGATATTAATTCAAACCATTCTAGATCCCAACAATCAACAAAAATGGACATGCAAAAGGAGAGTAAATAGACGAAGAGACAATTGCTATAAATAACCGAGATAGTGAAATTTAATGGTGGTCTGCCTCCAGCCTAGATCATTTGCTTAATTGTATTTGGATGTGGCAGAAATGTAATAAATAACAATAATCAGTCGTTGTTGTGAAGAAAAATTGACAGTTTTACACAATGACTGTCGATGTGATTCACAACTTGATCTTTCAAAAAGAACTGTATAGTACCATCTTTTATTTCGATATCCATATGTAACACACGGTACGTACATTGACGACATTAGAGACTTTTGGCTAGCGTAAATGTCTGCTCCGTATCGCGTATCCGTATGGATTTTGCGTTTGACGTCACCAATGTGTTGGTATTTATCATACGTGATACGACACAAGGATACGGCAGCACGTATCGAACAGCTTTTATACGGAAAAGGTCCGTATAACAATTTCGTGTCTTTTTACCGTCTTTTTGCTACTTTTAGATGGTGAAATGCAGGTATATTTTTGATGTCATTTTAACCGTGATCATGATTGATCTACATTCTAAATTTAGGGAGGCAGAACCATGCAAATCTGAAAAGGATTTTATTCTGTGGTAAAATTACTGTCGAGTCGAGTCGAAGTCGGAGATTTTTTAATTTGATTCGATAATTATTTTTTTCAATAGCTCAAAGACTGTCGAGCGACTTCATTCCCCCCCCCCCCCCCAGGAAGTGGTAGACTATAATAGGCACTTGACTAGTACTGATGGTGATCTTGGTAATATCTGCCATTACTTTAATAGAACTAAGCTCAGCTCATCGGCGCATACGTACGCGACGCAAAAAATCTGCAAAAACTCTAAAACTACACTGACGCAACGTATCACGTTTTCGATAAGGATACGTGATACGGATGGTAAAAATCCCGCTTGCCAAAAGTCTCTAATGTCCCATTAACGCCGTGGACGTCAGCTCAAAATTATTTATCTCCCCTGATTCAAACGTAGGGAAATAACCTATCAATAAATGGTCAACTAGAACATGGATTATAATACCACCAGTGCCGGACTGGGCCCACTTGGCAAGTGGGCCTCAGCCGAAAAAAAATATGGGCCTAAGCCTCAAAGAAAAAAAGAAAAAAGTAAAAAAAACAAAAAGAAAAGGTAGTAAAAGAGGGGAGGAGAGGAAACAGGGAAGGAAAGGAAAGAAAAGCAGAATTCTTGACTATGACAAATTTGATTTCTCTATTCGTATTCGAGGATGTGTGATTAAAGTGCTCGCAGGTCACCATATATCTCCATCCGCTGCTCTGGCCTGAGGTGCTTGGAAAATTGGTTTGCGGCTGTCTATTTTTCAAAATTTTCTGGGGGGAGACCCCCTCCCAGACCTCCATCGAGCGCCTCGCACCTGCGGCGCTGTAGGCGGGCTTCGTCCGCCATTTGCTCGTGGGCCTTGTCACAGGTATGGCAAGTTGGCCTTCGGCCCACCAGTCCGGCACTGAATACTACCCTGGATTCAATTAACATCTCGTCGACACAGTAGATAAATAATTCAGAGACTAGAACAATGTATTTAATACGTTTCATGTTTCAACCTTTTTTAATTGGAGAGGGTTCTGATGGGTGAAATGATGAAATTGATGAAACGTGGCGAGGCATATATAAGCGATCTACAGATAACCAGTGACAAACTATGGTTATTATGGCCCCTGATTGTACAAAAAATTGTGCTATAAGCTTGCTGTTCCTCAAGAGGTTACAAATTTTTATCCGATTTTTTTGTATATCACCCTAATGATTGTTGAGTTCGAATTTCGGCAAAATCGGACCATAACTGACAGACAAAATGGCCGCCCCCTGTACGTAATAGTGTAAACATCTGGTATATCAAGGTTGTGGACCTCCGGAAGGTCACAATTTGTATCCGATTTTGATGAAACTTGAAATGCATGTTTATAAAACAACGATCTTGGTTCCGTTTGATATTCGCGCATATCGGATTGTCACTTCCTGAATAATTGAGTGTCTGGAAAATTACGTTTTGAGCTTGTGATCCCTATAGAGGTACATGTATATGTAATATAACACCATTCTACCATAATGAAGGTTGAATTCTAATTTAGGGAAAATCGAAATGAAACTGTCAGACAAAATAAATAATAGAAATATATATTATTTAAAGACTGTTACACACAACTTGTCTCAACCGTCTTTACATGGGCGTACTACATATAATATATACATAATAATAAATAAATAACTCATAAACAATCTTAATTAAAGATATACAAATGTATGCCTATAAAAATAATAGTTGAATAGTAGTATTATTGCATAATTGAATAAATATGTTTTGAGGTCGGATTTAAATGGCCGCTATTTGTCTGCAAATTGTGTATACGTATGTAATACAAAGGTTATGGAGCCTCTAGAGAAGACAATTTTAAACTCAGTCCCTTTTGATATTTGCTTATTTCAGATCCTAACTTTCTGGATTATGGCCCCTGGTTGTACAAAAAATCGTTTCTGTTTTTAGCTTGTTCTCTATCCATCCATTGCAAAGTGTGGGCGTATCCTGTCTGGCAGCCGCTGGTTGAAATATCTAATAAAACTTCCCGAACTTGGTGTAGCTTTCTGGTTCCCGACAGTACCAATTAAACCTCATTGAGCAAACAATCTCAATTCTTGATAACAAAGGGACATGCCGGATTATCTGGTGAACCTACAAGCGTTACAAAGAAATGCGAAATGAGCAGCATTCAGTTACATTATTACAATCGACATTTTAACGAACATTCACATTAGGTTGACAACTCACAACAGTCGAGAGGTGTAAGGTCTTTAGAGCGTAGCCATGAAGAAGACATTCTTAGAGAACACTCCACACAAGATGTACAGTAGTTTATCCTGACCTTTATTAAACCAGAATTACCCAGAAGCTGGATTTCTCTCAATTCCAGTTTTCCTGTAAATACCAATCCCATTACGTAAACCAATTTGTCCATGATGTGAACAAGATGGCAATGAAAGTGAAACTTATCAACTTGAACTTCATTGCACCACTGGCAAATGGTTGTATATCGCTTACCCAAGAGGGTTCGCTGCATAGAAAGAAAGAGAAACAGGTGCAACAGATTAAAAATGAGAAAACCACGGCGCGGAAATTGGTTGAGGTTGTCACGCCATCGTCTGTATTTGCAACTTCGTTTGCAAATATATCGAAACCAAAAAACGTTTCTGTTGCTTGCCCGACTATGTTGCACCTGTTAGGCTCTGGGCCGACATAATTACATTCCCTTAAACTTGCAATACCAAAGAACCCGGAAATCAGTGCTCTCGGCACCTTTACGACCTTCAGCTCCGAAGACCGGTTCTAAATTATTATCCTTCCGTAATAGGGAGGTTGAAGATGACCATATCCAGACCTGTAACAGGTTCGGGAATCGGGACAGCATGGTTTGTGTTGTGGGAATTCCTGTTAAACATCTCTGACGATGGTCAATTCCATAATTCAATGGAGCTGTCGTGGTATTAAGCATTTTGGACTCCATTAGCTATTTATTTTACATGAAATATTTCTTAAAACTTCTGATAAATCATCATTTAAACATTTTGTTGACTACCATCATATTACTAATAATGATGGAAGAGCACATGGGGGATGTTTCTATTATTCATAATACAGACTGTGGCATCTTGGGTGACTTTACATATTCCTGTTACCCAAAAATGGAAAGGATTTTATATAATTGTTTATTAAAATTATATTTTTTGTGATAATATGTTTTTATTTAAATACATAAATACATTTCTGTGATATTGGTTTAATTTGTCTCGTTGAATTAACAGTATGTTTGGTGCATTACAGTTCGGTTGCTATCAAACCACGTTTCATTCGTTGATTCATTCCCGCCCTCCACGAATAGATCACCTATCAATGAAGGTCTCGAATCAATCGAATGGAATATCTGAATCTAAAGTTAGTTTGTTATACGTGCAACTAGTAGTATACCCGCAGAACGGGGCGGGATATATATTTTTTCTAACGTATATAACTAGCTGGTTTGCTTAATCGGATATACATTCGACTCTTATACGCCATCACCGAGCTTTGAACAACACAAGGTAAGGTATATTATTCTAATATATATTTTTAAATCGTTAGTATGATATAGCGATATGTTAGCTGAGTTTACCCTGTGGTTTGCGTTTTGAATTCATTGCGCTATGAAGCGGTAGATGTTGTCCTGACAGCGGCGCCATGCCTACTCTTATATCAAATTCCAACTGCCAATGGATCTTTTAGGTGCACGACACTGTGTACACGGGACCTCGATTTATCGTCCCATCCGAACGACTAAATTACTGTGATTATCAGACCCTCCTTGCTGTACACCACTGACAATGGAAACCACGCCGGTAAATCCGGATAAACTTTCTCGACCAAAACCGGGAGCGAAACCGCGACCTCCAGGCTAGCGAGCCAGTGTCTTACTGACTGTAGAGAATAGGACACCTGCTTTTGTTTTACATAAGACCTGTGTATTTATTTTCTCCCCTCTAAACACATCTTGATTTAAAGAGGGAGGAATGGGGTTTAACGTCCACTCGACATAAACTTTGTCATTTCGGGATTAACATATGGTTTATTTGTATTTCAATAATTCGCTTGCGCGTAGGTGTCTTTAGCAGTGGGAGGAAACCGGGGGACCCGGAGAAACCCCACGAAGCTGGACAGGCGACCTTACTCCTTGTCACATACAACTACAACCGGGGATCGAAACCACACCAGCTGACATAATGACAGGCTTTATGATACAGCGAGCATGTTCTAACTATTCAGCCCCCCCCCACCTCGATTTAAAAGCCGATGTTTTCGCATTTTGAATATAAAATTTGTCAAACAAACTTTCTCGAAATACACCTAGTTCGTTAAAGGCTGCGTATTATTTTCCTGCTTTAAATTAAACAAAAAAAAGGTCTCTTAAGTGTTAGACATGCAGTTTTAGAGAGAGGGAGAGAGAACTGGGGTTTAACGTCCAGTCGACACAAACTATGTCATTTCGGAACTAACATAATGTTTAATTTTATTTCAATAATTCGCTTGCTCGTAGGTGTCTAGTAGTGGGAGTAAACCGGCTGACCGGAGAAAACCTACGAGGTTGGAAAGGCGACCCTTTTCCTTGTTACGTACAGCCGGGAATTCGAAACCACGCCAGATGACTCAATAACAGGCTTTATGATACAGCGCACATGTGCTAACCCTTCGGCCATCCCATCCCCCGACATGCAGTTTCAAAAACAGCCATGAATATCAGTAAATTATTCTTGTCAACTAGTGAATATACCTGCAAAGAAAGATGACAGTGTAGTCTTGTAGAAAGTAATCTATAAATTTTCGATGACCATAACTTACACCCACATTAGGAGGGATAAATCTGTATGCTCTCTGATAAGATTACTGTTATTGTGTATTGCCTGGAAGTCAACATTTATATTTAAATTTGAAATATTGGAAATTTAAAAGTTAGAATTCAAACATCATGAGGGAACTTGCCCTTGCCTTTAAAAGGGGATATTTTAATTGCAAGTATCGTAAACAAATTCGCCTGTTTACAAATGTCTCATGCAATTTTTATTGTTTTTGTTTTTTTAAGAAATTAATTTAAAATCGAAAGGTGACGACATACAGTTGATTGTTCCTGACAGAATGGTGTGTATGTTACTCTTAGCTTGTTTGTGTTTTGGAATACAGACAACTGAATCAGCTTCTAAACAGGACTATTACAACTTGCATACTGAACTCTTTGACCGCTTTAATTATAACCCTGACGTAAGACCCGTTTCATATGATAAGGAAGTCTTGCAGATAATTATTTCGTTCAGTCTAGTTTCTATAAACGACCTCAGGGAAAGGGATCAGGTACTGGTATCGTTTGGATATATCTACTTAACTTGGCAAGATGATTTCCTGTCATGGAACGGGTCAAAGTATGGAGGCATTGGTAATGTGGTTGTACCACAAGAAAAGGTATGGAGGCCAGACATTGTGGTAGGGAACTCGGTGGAAAACAGGGTTAAGCTAGGATTTGATGAAATGCCTATTCGACTGAATAGTGAAGGGTATGTAGACTGGTCACCTAGTAATCTTTTTGAAACTACCTGTGACATAAATGTAAGATATTATCCATTCGACCAACAGGTCTGTAACGTGGTTCTGGAAACAATGGTGTTTGACATCGATGAAATAAATTTAGTGTTAGATGACATCTCACCGGGTGAAGTGTGGCTTGATGAATACGGAGCAAATGGACAATGGCATCTTGTAAGCGCTAGTATAGAGAAGAAAGATACGACCTCGAAGGCTGGTGTTTACATAAAGTTAACCATTCAACGTCGTCGGGCCTTCTACGTTTTAAACATCATACTACCCATTTTATTCCTGTCTTTTATGGACGCCTTGGTCTTTCTGTTGCCTGCTAACTCTGGGGAGAAAATATCTCTAGCTATAACCATTTTGTTGGCTTACATCGTCTTCTTGACAATTGTAAGTGACAGCATGCCGCAGACTTCGCTGCATGTTTCCATATTGGCGGTCTATTTGACAGTGCTGGTTGGTATGAGTGCATTATCCGTGGTATTGTCTATCCTTGTGCTGCGAATTTATCATAAAAACCCTAATACCCCTGTTCCTAGATACATTCAATCCATGGCCAGGAAACAATGCTGCAAGAAGACACAGGGCCACGAAAACAAAGTGTCACCTGAAAATAACATGGACTTCAAAGGTAAAGAATTAACTACGTGGGAAGATGTCTCTAAATCATTAGACAATATTTTCTTTTGGCTGTTTATGATTATTACGATCGTTGCCACTATGGCTTTCGTGTATATTATTATTGCATAGCCGTTTCTTACCGAGTTGTTTGCAACACATTCCCATGGTTAAAGATGAAGAACAAACTACATGGAAAGATGTCTCTAAATCAATAGACATTTTTTTTTATTTTGGCTGTTTATGATTATTACGATCGTTGCAACTATGGCTTTCGTGTATATTATGATGGTATAGCAGTTTCTTACCGAGTTTGTTGCTACACGTTCTCATAGCAAGATGTTTCTAAATCAGTACACATTGTTTTGCTTTTGGCTGTTTATGATTATTAGTTGCAAGTATTAATGTATGTAAAAGCTGTTATTACCACATTTACAATATAGGTAAAATTAGAAAATATATTTCACGAGATGCAACAAAATCACTTGTTCATGCTTTTATCACTTCTAGGCTTGATAACTTTAATTCTTTCCTTGCTGGTCTTCCTGTAAAACACCTAGATAAACTTCAAAAAGTTCAAAATTCTGCTGCCAGATTGTGACCCTTTCGAAAAAACATGACCACATAACTCCAATTTTAGCTTCTTTACACTGGTACCCCATTAATTTTAAAATACTTTTACTGGTTTATAAATGTTTTAATGACACTTCGCTCTGTTATATAAAAGATTTAATCACTGTATATACGCCAACTAGATGTTTAAGATCATCAAGTGACCCCTTTCTCCTTAAGCCCATCTCTGTAAATCTTTCTTCTTTTGGAGAACGATCCTTCTCTTTCCAGGCACCGAGACTCTGGAATAAGCTCCCTCTTTTCATAAGGTCAGCAAAATCTCTATCATTATTCAAACAATCACTAAAAACACATTTTTATACACAGGTTTTTAGTTAAAAAGATTCTATATATCTTGCATTTTATCATAATGGTTATGTCATTCTATATATGTATGTAATTTTATCATGTAGACTTTTATGTTTTTGTAAAGCGCCTCTGAGCACTTCTCTGCAGTGGAAGACGAGTGCTGTATAAATATCGTTTTAATAATAATTAATAATAACTATTGCTTGCTTGTGTATTATACTGTGTATTGTCCATATGCTGATTACACTATTTGGCCTTATTACGCAAGTTTGCCTATACCTTTTTAGGGGGATTCGAATTTTGTCTAAACCCACCTACCACACCCCCGTGTTCCTAGCATTATGGCAAAAATCGGGCCAGTCCGCGCTCGCTCGCCACTCGTTCATTTCTTGGATCCGGGGCCCGGGGGCTTTCGCTAGGATGAGACTTACCTTTGCCCCCCCCCCCACAGAGACACTATGTCTCACCCATTATGCTTGACCAAGCCTATTTTTGTCGTTTCCTCTGGCAAGCTCTGTCGAAACACTTGTCTACGATATCACCCTAGGTGGTAGTGGACGTTAAAGTTAAGCCCCAGTAACGAACGAACGAACGAACGATGGGTGTATTGTCTGTCCGCAAGTCTAATCTCAAAGAACTTGACACCATACACTACCTGGGGCCTGTTTCACGAAATTTTAACTTAAGATAAAATCCAAATTTTAGTACATACTTAAAACTGATTGGCTAAGCGCTAAAATCAATCTAATACTATCCAATCGAATTACTAAAATCGGATTGTATCTTAGTTAAAATTTCGTGAAATAGGCCCCAGGAACTTAGAATCAGTTAAGGAACATTTCGTACATCACCAGTGGACAGTGTATACGTCGAGGCGCAAGAGCCCTCACTTCACAAAAGACGTGGTAAACTGGCCCTGCAGTGGGCTACGGCAAATTCATCTGTTCCGAATCATATTTCATTTATCCCCATATTTAGACCCCATCATGGGCATCTGTATTTCGTGAAGACTGATGTTATTACATCATTCGGTATTCGCATACAACCCCTTTTGGTCTTTGGGGGGATCACGGTGGCTAAGTGGATAAGGCGCTGGTTCGCTAGCCTGGAGGTTGAGTGTTCGATCCCTGCATTGGCCGAGAAAGTTCATCTCGATTTTCCGGCGTGATTTCCCCTTGTCAGTGATGCAGAAGGAGGGCCTGACAAGGACAGCTGCCTAGTCGTTCGGATGGTACGAAAAACCGAGGTCCCGTGTACAAATTGGAGTGCACGTAAAAGATCCCTTGGCAGTTGGAATTCGATATAAGAGTAGGCCGTAGCGCCGCTGCCCGGGCAAAATTTCCCTCATTGCACACTGTGGCGTATGCCCGTCTTCAATTAGCCCAGGTACGGTGCTTAAACGTAGGACGTTAAACCCCATTTCATTCATTCATTCATTTTGGTCTTTGTCTGAGGCTGGTATAAGCCCTGACAGGATTTCACCGTGGGCTATATCTCCGCCAATCATTTTCAGTTTATTTTCATGATACAGTAATGACCGCGGATTCACTTTCAGTGCATTTGAATTATTTGACCTTTGAACCAGAAAACACCCCAACGGCAGACTGGTTGCCAATCGGCATCGTATTCTACGCAAAATTTTACTACATAAGAGTTGGGTCTGGATTTGTGCCCATTTAAGACACCCCCGCCCGACAGCACTATGCTTCCGGTCTAACTGTGTATAAATTTCAAGTCAATATGTCCCCTGTTAGTGTGATAGAGCCATTCCAACAAAATGATTGTTGATTATCCGGAGCTTTGGTATATATCGGTATTTTGGGGAGTTTTGATCGCAATTTTGAAACAAATTTTGGAAGTATTGTTTAGTTCAGTAACGCAGGAAGTCATATAAAAGACATGGTACAAGACGAGAATGATAGTTTTGCGAAACAAGTTTTATTTTTGGGGATTGCTGCCCCTATCTTTATCTTTGACTTTTTATAATTGATTATGCTATAGCTGAAATCCGCGACAAAAAAAATTTAATTGACATAATAGTAATCCATATCTTACACGATACTTAACCCTTCCTGGGCTAATCCCGGGAGAATTTTATAGTCTCTCAGAGTGGCACCCGAGGTGTATTTCTCCCCTGTAAAAGCATGGTTTTAACCTTAGATGGTATATGACACGAGTTTTTATTACGAGGGGGTTCCTCCGAACAGCCGGGAAATGGCGTCTTTCATATCGAAATGTCTTCGGCTGAATTTAGCCGCGAGTCCCAATGCTGATGACGTCAGGTCTTTTTTTGGATTCGGGTAGTGTTTTGGGTGTAATTTGATTTAAACATCTCGCCGAAAAACTCAACTTCCGTCAAGTTTTGTCAGCAATTATGAAAAACACATTTTAGAAATTATTTATTGTCGAATTTGTGTTATGTCCGCACATTTCTCTTCAGAAACCACTTTAATGCGTTTAAAAACTTTCGTCGTTACACAAGAATGCGCCTGTATCGACTTTTGCTTGTTTTCATTTATTCCCCCGTCGATTGCATGGTTGACTGGATTTGACTGTGGTTTATCGGATATCAATTTAGTACGCGTTGTCGTCTCTGAATTATTAAAATTAACCAATATTGTAAGACAACGAGAACAATCCAAGCCTCTAGACGAAATTCGAAGTCTTAAAATAGGCAAAATAGTGTTATCAGCAAATGGACAATAGATATATCATTTTGATGCACGGTTGGGTAGTGATGTAATAGTAGTATGGGGCCTAACATAAATTTATAATCAAATAAGTTAAGTTAACCGTGATTGTATTGTTTTATTCACTCATCGGAGCCTTTTATTGTAACCGAAGAACGTTTAATCGATACTAAAAACAAAAGGTCCTAACATTACTTCTTATGAATTAATAATTTTTGAGCCAAAGAAATTTTACAGCTATAAAATAAAAAGTGTTCGTTTTATTGAAAATTTCAATTAGCACTTTATTGTTAGATCGTGCAGAAAGATATGTTGTATCAAAGCCTTTATCTATAATATGACACATTAGGTAATACAAAATATTGCATAAAAATCTATCACACTGAAATTAAATATTTAGAAAGTTATAATGAAGCATGTCGAAGCCGGGACAGTGCAGCTACTAACTTTATAAATAATAAATCAAACTTGCGAAAAGATGTCCAGATAAATAAACTCCATCCATCCATCAAGTTTTGAAATCCTAAATTTATTAATATCAATACTAATTTATGGATAGTTCCTTTTGAACGGCCTCTCATTTACGAGATTCTCTGACCGTTCCTGTTTGTTTCTGTTAAACCGCAATATGAAAATAGCATTCTATCTAACCTCTCGTCTGTTTTGGCGTTCTTAACCTTCGTTTCGTAACCGTGCATCCACTTTTTCAACACTGCCACTGACCGGGCAAAATGTCCCTCATAGCAAAATGTATGGCGTATGCCCGCCTTCATTGGCAGAGCTTTTGGGCGTTAAACCCCATTTTATTTCTTCTTTTCGTCTTTGGAACTTTGGTGATACTCATGTAGGATTAATGATCTGACATTATTATTGTGGCTCCTGGAGAGGGCGGGATGGTGGCGTTGCTGGATTTCATTCCAGATGTATTCTTTCGAAACTACACCTCAATTAGTGGAAAAAATAAACAGGCAGAAAAATGACAGTTGTATTTTAACCAATATGTAAAAACTGGGAGTCAGTATTATTAAATGGCAATCAGATTAAAATGCAGATCTATATTTCATTTCGTTTTTTATACTTTCGGTGGTCTCTACTATATGATGATCTATGTTTTGTTTCGTTTATTTTAATACGTTCGACGGCCTCTACTACACGAAGATCTGACAAGTTGTATTGGGAGGTCGCGTCAGGGGTCATACGACCTCCTTTTGACTCCATGGACAAACTTCATCACATTAAGCCTCTCTTAGGAGACTGGTCAAGCTCCTATTGTAGGAGCAGGAGAGGTGAAGTTGTCTTGAGTCGCTCTCGCATAGGTCATACTTTTTAAAATCATATTTCCATCTTGAAGCGAGAGCCCAACCAGAAAGTTGAACACTGTCATGTTCCCTTGACATATGTTGATTGACTGCATCTCAAGGATATTGGATTTAATCATTACCGTCCGTTGCTATTCCAAGTACGAACAATCAAAACCATTAGACAACATTCGAAGTCGGGTGTATATTGTAGATTACTATACTTTTTAAAAGAGACATTTTTTTACACAAAATTTTAATAATATATTTGAAATTTTTATTTGTTGAATTTTAATTAGATATTTGAAATTTTAATTTGTTGAATTTTAATAAGATATTTATAATTTTCATTTGTGTAATTTTAATTATAGGCCTATGTTTAAAATTTTCATTTCTTGAATTTTAATTATATATTTGTAATTTAATAATATATTTGTAATTTAATTATACATTTGTAATTTAATTATACACTTGTAATTTAATTATACATTTGTAATTTAATTATATATTTGTAATTTATTACATATTTCTAATATTTATAATTTAATTGTACATTTGTAATTTTCTGAGTTGAATAAGAATTATATATTTGTAATTTTCATTTGTTGAATTCTTATTATATAATTGTAATTTTCATGTGTTGAATTCTTATTCTATAATTGTAATTTTCATGTGTTGAATTTTAATTAAATATTTGTAATTTTCATGTTTTTGAATTTTATATATAATTGAAATTAGAGATGGCAAAATAAAACTACATTTTTAGGCTAATGTTTTTAACGCGATAGCGGCTCAACAGGCATTTATTAAACATACAGTGTTGTGATATCTTGTTTTTAATTGATAATCTCTGTGATATTTGTTTTTATTTATGTATACATGTATAAGCTTATGGATTACTATTGTGATTATTATTTATTTTGCCTCGTATAACTCATCAATGTTTGGCGTACTATAGACCGGTTGATGCTGATGTGCCATAAAATCACATATGATTCATTCATTAACTCAATGACGTCAGACATTTGATAAACCAATTTTGTTCGTTCGTTCGTTTCTAGAGTTCAACGCCCACTTCCACCGCGTTGGTGTTTCTAGTAGGTTACCTGCTACAGTTCCATGCATCGTACGCTAGGAACTCGCTGCAACAAATCATTTCATTGGCGAATCCATCAAATAAACCAGAAAGCGGTTTATAAAAGAACTCTTCCAGATCTTAGTATAGTAAAGACAAAATTTCGAACTATAAAAAGCGAAACGAAATAGTATCTGCACTTTAATAGTGAAAAGTCCTGTGTCATAAATAATATAGCAATTCTTGACAAGTTGAATTTAATTAGATTTTCCTCATAGCGCACTGTATGGCGTATGTCTGTCTTCCATTAGCCCAGGTTAGGTGCATTTCATATTTAGATGATAAAATCTGTATAACTAAGCACGGTTCTATGGATAAACAATCACTATATTATAAACATACGACGTTTCGGCAAGAATTCACTGGTCGTTATTAAGCATACAAATTACAAACGTGTCATATTATTGTTCCATGTACCTATACAAAACACTGTCACAATTTGTATGCTTGATAACGACCAGTGAATTCGAAACGTCGTGTGTATATAATATACGGATTGGTAATCCATAGAACTGTGCTGTGTTATATTATGTTCAGTCGCTAAATGCCATTCAAAGATTATAAAATCTGTATTTTCGGAATATTCACTATATTAAATTGACTTAACTTTAACACCAAGAATTATCCGCTCTGTCTATTTTTGTTATATATCCGTTATAGAAGCGGTAATATTTTAAAGATACATTTTTTCTGAAAGGTGTCGTCACAGTTGGAAGTTTGGACTAGAAATAGGCATCAACTGTGTCTACACCGCCTACGAGAGTTGTCGATCGTTTGATTGACAGACGATAACTCCAACAACATATTATCATTAATATTGTCAAGTAACGTCCTCAATAGCAACAGTACTCTCGCGTGGCGGGCCTTTCATCGCCAGTTTCGGGTAGTGACGTCACCCAGTAACGGTAAATCATAAAAATATATTTGTATGCGGTAAACGTTAGCTTGGTCAGCCATTTACTGATTAAATTTTAAATGGACGAATGTATAAATCCGAGCCGAGCTGTATCCAGACCATCCGAGGGTCTACAGAGTTGATTTGGAGTTTTTCATGTAAATAAAATTCTAATTAATAATTTCTATAACATCTGATGGTTTAATAGAGACTTACAAAATGCTGATTTATCTCTTGCATAACGCATGTTTAATATTATTATAGTTTATTGTGTTCGTATCTAAAAGATCACAGTTATTTTCACATTCACTATTTTGACTATGACATAAATGCTGGTATAAAACTATTATGATTTAAAATGATAGTTCACACTAGATCGAGATACTTTCGATGATAATGTTTGCGTTTAAATATAAATCTTTACACTAAATTTCTATTTCGTCTAAAGCCCCGTTTTGTAGAGAATCTGGGCGAACGAATTCAATTTTTCCGCGGAAACAATTTCGTTGTTGTCATGATAATATTTTGCTGCCCTTGCTAAATATTTAGAAAACGTCCATTCCTGTTGCCACCAAGTGTCCACAACGTTATAAATACCATTCGAATCGAATCGAAGAGGGGCTGGGCAACCGTAATGTGATAAATTTACTTTCTGAAATTCTTTCTTGTAGAATTTTTTAGGTTCGCGTTTAATGTCGTGTAATGTCTGACACAGAAAACAAGTGTAGGCGGTGAACATGTCAAAAGCAGCTTTGCCTCGTCCCCAGTCTCTCTTCTCTATAAAATTTTTCAGCTTCGGATTTGTTATTCCGGAAAATTTAAATTGTAGATGTTGAGAAAATTCTTCATCGTGCTCATCTAAATGCCATAAATGGTCTGCCAGTTCTTTTACAGACGAATAGTCACTAGTTATTATTGCTGATTTTTCATCTGGCAAAAAATCCTGAAAAATAAATGGAAAGAAAATGAAATGAAATGTGGTTTAATGTCTTACTGTTCTGCTCCGACTGAGCGAATGAAGGCAGACATATGCCAAACAGTGTGCTATGAGGGAAATTTTCCCCGGAAAGCAGCCAAGGTTTTTTTTTTTTAACGTGCACACCAAATAGTACACGGGACCTCACTTTTTCGTACCATCCGAACGACTAGACAGCTGTCCTTCTCAGGCCATTTGTCCTGCACCACTAACAAGGGGAAACCACGGCGGAAAATCCCTAGGAACTTTCCCGATCTCCAGACTAACGAACCGGGTCTTTTTCCCTTAGCCAGCTTTCTCGGTAGCGAGTCGGCGTCTTACTCGCTTAGCCACCGTGGCTCCAAAATTTGACGTGAAATTTGAATTTTTAAATTTTTGAAGAAAACAAAATGGTGCCCTTAAAATATGTCAAAGCGAATTCTTGATGTGAAATTACCTATTGCCGATATTTCCATAAGCCGCAAATGTTATATAAATCATTTATGCAACATTTATTGACATACCAGGCCCATAATCAACTCTCTGGAACATCGGATGGTTTTGATTTTCAACAGATTGATGATTTAATTTTAAAACGACAATCGTGACTGACTTCACTGTTGTGTAACAGACCAAAACTCCTCTATATTTTTTTACCTATAATTCAGAACTGTCAGCTCTTTATCTAAATTTTACTTAAATATGCATCATTAACTTCCCTTGATGGATCACCATGTCATGCTATATGAATAATACAAGATACCATTACATCATCATCTCTTATGCATCAATAGGTATATTTAATAAATCAGAGACGAAAAACCTTCATCAACGGTGATAATGAAGACGGGCATGTGACATACAGGTTGTTATGAGGGAAGTTTTGCCCGGACCGCGGCACTATGGCCTAATCTTGTCAGGCCCTCCGTCCTGCATCACTGCCAAGCGGAAACCACGCCGGAAAATAAATGAAATGGAGTTTAACATCCCAATGAAGAGGGGTATGCGACATGCAGTGTGTTATGAAGAAAATTTTGCCCGGGCGGTACCTATATATACGACCAATTCTTTATTTCGAATGAATTCTAACTGTAAAGGTAATGGTAGCGCAAACCAATGTATACATGTCCGATCAACTAGAAAGTGTTCCTTGTATTGTCACCCCGCATCACGGACACGGGAAATCACGCCGGAAAATTCCGAGGGATATTCTCGGCCAACTCCGGGAGCACACCCGATACCTCGTGGTTAGGCCTACCAAGCCAGCGCTTTACTCACTGAATCACAGCGGCCCTCTAAAAGCGCAACGCTTTTAATATGGAGAGACATATATCTGTCACAAACATATTTATAGCAAAATATAACTTGCCTTAATTGTCGGGGATCCAAACACAATTGGAACCACGCCTATCTGGATCGGGCGCCAAAACTTTTCTGTAATATAATCATCACATACCGCATTTTCAAAGGCAAGGGCAAACTTGTATCTTGACAAAAAAGCATAAAATTCGTCGGATTCCATTGGTGCCATGCTGCCATCGTTGTCAAAAGACAAACTGAAAGAAATGATATTTTAAAATGAGATCAGCATCTTTTAAAAATGATATTTTAAAATAAGATGTAATAAAATATGTAGGCTATGCCGTACACGAAACCAACGATCAAGAAATTGCAGAAAAAACCCACAAAAAGTTCATAGAGAAAAGATTAGGATGATTGAATTTAAAATTAATCTCCTTAAAAATCAGATCTTGTTTTTTCGATTTTTATATTTCAAAATTTCGTTTTACTTGTCAGAGAGGCCACCGAAAGCATAAAAAAACGAAACGAAATATAAATCTGTATAAATCTTACTGTTCGGCCTCAGCCAATGAAGACGTGCATTCAGTGTGCTATAGGCGACATTTTGCCCGGACAGCGGCGCTACGGCTTACTGTGTCATGCATCAATGACAAGGAGGAACCACGTCGGAAACACTCGATGAACTTTCTCGGCCAACACAGGTATCGACCACGGGACCGCAAGGTTAGCTTCTCAAACAGATTGAAATAAAACAGGCATTGAATATATTTACATATGGTATAGTTCCTTGTCATTTATATTACGAAACAATAAATACCAACATAACGGTATACAAGTTCGGACATCATAATATCTATGTTTCAAACTAATACTAGAAATCTATCCTCTAAAAACTCCATTAGTATGTCAAATCATGCATGTTATTCTTCACTGATAAACCTGAGTGTTTGGTTCACAAAGTTATGAAAACCCCCAAAGGGTCATAACAATAAAAGCAATTAATGGAAACTAATGACCCGTTTCTTTAAATTACTAATTGGAAGATTGTCTATAAATGCCCGAGCATTGCCAGCAGAGACAATACGCGAGAGTGAGATAATGGTTGTTCTTGCTATTTATTAGTAATAGCAATACATGTAAAAAAAAAATTAAATCTGAAATTTTAAGCAGAATCTTGAATTTTGTCTGCATATCACCCTGAGTGTAAGCGGACGTTAAGCCCGACGCATACACAGGCACACACAGGCGCCCGTAACGTTGAGAATATTTCAAAAATAACATTAAGTTGTGACTTAGTATAATGACTTTTTACAATTATCTACGTGATCCTCACATTGACAATATTTAAAAGTAATCGTAGACTCGGTTGCCTATCCAGAGAAGTTTAGTGAGTATTATGACTGGTTGACGGAATCTACATGGCGAACATTGATCCCATTTCTTTTTTAAAATTTCAACCTGTTTCTCACTACCTTTTTTTATACATTTCACCGATGTGGTTACTTGTATAGTTGGAATTTTTACTACAGCGTGCTTGCATTCGTATTTCTTGTAGCATATGGCAGACCATGACTCACGCTGACATCACATTATAATGTTTTCCTGATCATTTTCAATTTTGAGTGAAGTCTGTGTTGCTTCAGACCCGGGACTGTACCGCGCAGTGGACGCTTACGGCTAGCCCCCGGATCCATTCACTCTTTTTTGAATTGTTTATTTGTTTGTTTGTTGTTTCGGAGTATGATGTCTTGTCGTTATATTTGTCTTTTATGTAAATCATATGTGGCGCAGTCCCTCTGCACTTACTATTAGACATATATACTAAGTCATAGCTTAATATATTTTTAAAAACATTTTCCACGTTACAGGCGCCTATGCCCACACACATTGACAAATCATCAATCTAACCTTTTCGGGAAATCCTTATTTTTCATACATCTTCCATAAGAATCAATGGGTATATATTGTTGAAGTAAAAAGACCAGTTTATCCCTATCTGATGGTGCGTCACAGCCACTCTGTACGTACACAATGGGAGCTAATCCTAATTTACGATGACGGTTCTTCTCTTCCAGAGTTAATAAAAACTTCCGATCCATTATTTTCTCGTGGTCACGCAAACCAAACGTCGTTAATGGATACGACGACTGTCTTTTAAAGGTGGATGTTAAATTAAACAACTGGAGTATTTCTAAATTTGAGAATATGTAGTGGTTATTTTTAGGAGATTCTTCGTGAACCAGAGCCCACAAATCTCCAGCCCTTCTTGGCAATGGAAGGTCGTGCATTTTAAAATGGCTGCCATAGAAAGAATATATCTGAAAAGACAATAATAATTTTTGTGTTACAATAGTAGGCCTACGGGGAGATAACTCTTTAAATTGAACGGTGGTGGATTTGGATACAACTGATTTTTATAAGCCACTGGATTCTCTATGCTAAAAATTTTGCTTAATGGGTCATGGGCAAGCTTCCTTGCACGCGAGATTCGACTAGGACCGTATCGGCTATACATGTCTATTTCGATTCCCTGATTACACAAGGAACACAATTTTACTTTTTCTTTTTTTAATCGTCCCGTGACCTTCGCAGGTGCCTAGCATTTTACTAGCAAGAATGTCAAATTTACATTTATTTGCAAGAATGTCGCATAAGTAAGGTGTCGAGCCACAAATTAAACTCCGGCGTCGGATATGAACAATAAAGTCTGGACACAGGCCAACAAATTTACATTTTAATCAAAATAAGTTTTACACGCATATCAAGGGTTTATCAAAGATCGCATGACAATTGGATTTCGAAAAAAGCTGCACAATTTGCCTCATTGCGCATATGGCGTACTATGCCCTTCTTCATTGATCCATCGATGCATAAAAAGTAGTATATCAAAGCCCATTTCATCGCATTTATTTCGAACACTGCACAAAATCATGAATTAGTATTAATATTTTCCTGTTAGTAATGTTTCGTGCCAAGATTACCATCGATATGGAGTTTTGTGAGCAACTTGGTTATTTTTTCAAAACCACACTAAAATTATATGAGTACCATAATACTCTGTTCCGCCTTTCTACTTTTATTGGATGTCACTTCACAAACATCTTGACCACAAGTTATCTTCCCCTCTCCTTCACCCGATATTGGTTCCCAACGTAATATGAGAGGTATTGTGGATTTATTGGCCATGTCACTTGGTAATGTGTATACAATATCTCTTGGTCCATCTACAAAAAATTTTAAAATGAGTATAGCAGTTAGGAAGAGAAGAGAAAAACAATGGTATTAACTATGTCATTTTTGGACTAACATATATGGTTCTATTTTATTTCAATACCTTGCTCATAGGGGTCTAAAGCAGTGGGAGGAAACCGGCGGACCTGCACAAAACTCACGAAGATGGACAGGCGACCCTATAATCTGTGTCGCGTACAAGTGCAGGGGAATCGAAACCACGCCAATCCAAACAATGACAGACCATTCGGTAGCCCCCCACCACCACCGCTCTATAGCAGTTAAGTAAGTTTAGAACAGCGTAGCTTAGAATGTATAAAGAAGACATTCCTAATTTAGACTACCATCGGTCCAAGACAATCTGTCATGACAGTCTGCCAAGTCATTGTTATAATGTAAACGTTTTAACGAAACGTAAAGATTGGTTTACAGGCAACGAAACATACACCCACAGCAGCTAAATCGTCCTGGCAGTCAACAAGAGTTGTTGCATATTTTACTTTTTTCGGTAATGAAACATTTATAATATACTAAAATCTGATTAAAAATAACAACTCATTATGTAATTATCAGAAAATCATTAGAATTTGTTTGGCTTTGATAAAAGCTCTTCTCCATGCTAACGTTTGGTATACGAAACATTTAATATTCTGGATTTAGCAGTTCAAGTTATCAAAATTCATTAAACTCAATATACTTGTTCGTCTCATGGCCTTCAGAACTGTGTATAATTAAAGTCAATCGGATATTAACTTTGGCCTCTAGAGCATCCACAAGATTTTTTGAAGTGATCAAGGGCCACTGTGTATACATTTAAAGTCAATTGGATATTAACTTTAGCCTCTAGAGCGTCCACACGCAATTGTAGACGCCGGACCGACGGATGGGGGCGACGACAATATACGACGACATTTCAATGTGGGCGTATAAAAACTATTGGTGGTTTTCAAGAAGTTTTAATGAAAGCTTGCGCAAAATACCATACTCTAAATAGGACGGTATTTAAGGTTTTCATCAATGACGAGAATCCAGAGTTATTGTGAATATGATCTTCGATTAATTTGATATTAATGTTTACGTTACACCGTCCAACCGACCATTCATTTGGTTTTATGGTCTCTCACGCATGGCCCTGTGTGGCCTGGACGAAATACTATTAGACCTAACGGATCCCAGAGTGATTGTCCACGTGTCCGATATCAGCTGCATCACCACTCCGCTGTGTTATTTTAGGTATATTCTAATATTAAAGATACATTATGGGAGATTAGATAAAATGATGACAGTTCTAACTATAATAGTTAAAACTAGTTAATGTAAAGGGAATTTGCTGAAAATTCCAGTCAAATTGATCAACTCTGAATTGAGATTTTAGCGATGAAGAAGATTTTAGCATAGCCTCGATTATCATTACTATTTTACGATGAAAAAACGTAGTCCCGATTTTCCATATCATGATTAAATCTAGGATTAAAGTTGAGTATCAAACCGGGTCCTAATCCAGTAAATATCGCATGCTAGCGTTGACATCGATAGTTGATTATGGTTTGGATAAGTTAATTAATGTCTGTTTAATAATTAAGAGAACATTTCAGACCTAAAGAAAAACCTGCAATGTAGGCAGATTTAGCTCTTGCATAATGTATGTTTAAATAATAAAATATTTTAATGTTATTTACCTTTACTGTAATAATTGTTATACCATAATAATATGCAACATATTCCCACCAAAAACAACAAGAAACCCTTCACCTTGGTTAACCTGTAAAAACAAATACATTCATAAAATTTCTTGTCCAATAAAAACCACTACCCTTGGCGTTTTGTTACTTTTGGTTGTTTTTGTTGATATATTATATTATTATTTTGATGAGGTTGTTCAAACATCTGTTTAAACAATAACTTCTACTGTGAATTTAACAATTTGTCAAATGTCAACGGTGGTGAACGTAATTCCTGAAAGGCGTTGTAAAAAATTTCCAAGTCACTGCTTCTTACACTTATATTGCGGGTAAAGTTGAGTTATTATTATGTTGACCTGGCGGGGGGGGGGGGGGTAATAAGAGTATAGGTATTGATTGAGTTGGCATTGAGTTATTCAAACTATTTGGAGGCTGTACAGTAACAAGCAGATCTTAGCCTTGATCAACCAGGACCGTGGTTGAAATTATTGCACAGGTCGGACAAATCTTCAAATGCCAATATCTTCGCTTACAATAGAGTAATTTGAATGAGATTTTCAAATTATTCATTTAACATCATCTACTTTCGCACTAGCATAGCAAGAATGGCTAGTTCTTATCTATATCTTGAATAATGTAACTTTAAGTTACTCGGGTGTTCACATTTTGTCTTTAACTAGGGCGTTTACTCTCGTCTGTGTTGACACGAATAATTCACATTGTGTCGTTTGCTTCTGTATTTTAAAGGCCCTAGAAATTGACACAAATGGGTTGCAACGTATATAATAATGCAATATGAATGCATATAAACTGATTTACACCTCTGCTACACGGGGGTCACGATGATTCGCTAGAGGTCGGGTGTTCGATGGCTGCATTGGTCGAGATTTTCCGGCGTGGTTCTCCCTTGTCAGGGATGCAGGAGGGAGGGCCTGACAAGGACGGGTAGAAAAAGAGTAGGCAGAAGTGCTGTTGTCCGGGCAAAATTTCCCTCATAGCACATTACCTGACGTATGCCGTCTTCATTAGCCCAATTAGGGGCAGAACAGAAGGACGTTAAACCCCATTTTTTCTTCCTTCACTACACAGTATCAGCTCAAACCAAAACTTTGTAGTAGCCCATGGGAGCCGCGCTGGCTCAGTAAGTAAACTTTGATGTTTCGGCCGTGGTTTCTACTTGTCATTGATGCAGTGTGGAGAGTCTGGCAAGGAATGGCGTCTAGACATTCCGACGGGGTGAAACCCAATGTTGTGTACCTTGGCGTCTAGGCTACATATAACCCTTAACAGTTTATATGCAATTGCAGTTCGGGGAAAATTTCCCGCATAATACAATTTAGCATTAGCCCAGTTTTAGGACGTTAAACGAAATGATATGAATAACACGGGTAAAAACAGAAGGGGACACTGGTGACAAGGCATTCTTCACACATATCCATGTACTTCATACTTCGAGAATAGATATCTGCCCCAAATGGCCGTCATATCAACTCCGTCCCACATCTGTCATACACACAAAGAATTAATTAAACCTTTTGAGTTTTTCTAAAAGGAAGCAGAATAGATACTGAACAACATTCCCGCAGTAAACTTAGTATTTATGATTTAAATTGCCAGTTAACTCGCTTATAGTGTTTGTTCTCAAGCTGACCTAACTGTAAGGAGACAGCTCAGGTTTAGTATGGTTACAAGGACCACAACAACCCCTAACATCATTTTTGATCATTTTAGCGTTGATAGCAAAAAATATTTGCTTAAGAGAAATAGTGTTAACAAATGTAAGACTTTATATAATTTATAATAATATGTGAAAAAAAATCTTTAAACGTGTAAACAGTATAAAACTTACGGAAGACATTCTTAGTTTGGTGACAAGGACCACAACAACCCCTAGCAACATTTGGATCATTTTAACGATGATAGGAAAAATTGTGTGTGAGAGAAATGCAAGACTTTATAAATAATTTATATGTGAAAAAAAAATATTTAAACGTGTAACCAGTATATGACTGCATAGAGATCCCTAAACCATATACCAGTTTTATCGTATCGGTTTATCAGATACACTGCATGGAATGACAAATTTATGATTTTATTGCCTCTAGTTTCAAATGTAATATCTCTATCTTTGTCAAATACCAGATTGTTGATTTAAATACGTCCATATATCATGGTAAATTAGACGGGTTTTTTTAGCTTTCAAAACAGTTCTACAGTATGCGAAAAACGATGCCTAAGGAATACCTGGATGGGATATTGTATCGTTTTATTAAAGGCCCAATAACACTCTTGTTGTAACTGAATAATATGTCCCAATCACTATTCTGGTCAACAAATGGTACTCTTTTACAATATTCCAATTAATTGGTAAGACAAATTTCATCTTAACACACCTAATTTAAAAAATTGGAAAAATTCAACTGTATGATTTGAAAAGCCTTACGTAAACCTTTTCAAATGTGACTTGGATTTAAACATATTTTCGAACCCTCTGAACAAGTAAAATAGGATGCAATTGATAATTTACACAACAGATAGGACACTTAAACATCTAGTACTTAGAATAAGGCTATCATTTATTTTCTTCGGTTGTCAAGCAAGCAAGAGTGTTATTGTCCATCTAACCTTTAAGAGCTATCTATGCACTTAATCACTTTGTTATAAACCATTATACCTTCTATAAACGTAATAACTCCAAGACACCATCTTTTAAAGAGAGAGGCGTCCAACTTCCGGAACTCATTTTCCCATACATCAACAAACATTAAAATTCCATCACGCATAAAGCATCGTGTGATTCTGCGGAATTCCCTGCAATGCTCACACTGTAAGATGCACACTTCTTCAACATCGATGAGTAGAGTCCTATCTTGTAGAATATAATATGTACACTGTGTAGCTTATCCTTTAACCTATCTGTTTACATATGTATGTGTTGGACTTATCTATAATAGATCTACACTGCCATCATAGCCACGTTTGTATTTCCGTCTCCTATATCCAAAGAATGTTTTCTGTTTGTCTACTATGTAATGGTTTCAGCAGTTGTGTGAATCATACGTATATGTACGACGCAAGTCGACGTTTTTGTGTAACACGATAAGCGCTTTGAATGTGCACCCGTTCAGTACTTCAAAATGTATGTTGGGTGTATAATCATTTTAAAGTAGCCTATAGAGCGGGCTTTATGATTGCGCGTTTATCGTGAATATTAATATTCGGAGACACATTTTGGACAATGCAAAAATGGGGTTACTAACTTTACTTCTGCATAACCAGAGGGGGTAATGCACTTTAACGTCCACTCGACACAAACTAGGTAATTTCGGGGCTAACAAGCTTAACATATATGGTTCAACTTCATTTATATAATTCGCTTGCGCGTGGGGGTCTTAAGCAGTGAGAGGAAACTAGGGGACCCGTAGAAAAACCCACGAGGTTGGACAGGCGACCACACTTTTTGCCACGTACAACCGGGCAATCGCAACCACACCAGTTGACTCAATGATATACCTTATGATGCAAAGCCTTTTGATAATGCTAACTTGTTATATGTACCATGGGTTACTCTACAGAAGAAGGGAGTTAGGTGGCCGAATGGTAAACACGTGTGTGCTGTATCGTACAGCCTGTCATTGAGTCAACTGGCGGGGTTTCGAATCCTCGGTCGTACGTCTCAAGGAGTAGGCTCGCCTGTCCAACTTCTTGGGTTTTCTCCCACTGCAAGAATCCTACGCGTAAGCAAATTATTGAAATAAAATTAAACCATGTGTTAGTCACGAAATGACCTTGTTTGTGTCGATTGAACGTTAAACCCCATTATCTCTCTCTCTCTCTTTCTCTCTCTCTCTCTCTCTCTCTAGAAGAAATAAAAAAATATAAATCTGTATTTTCTAACACTGACATACCTGTTCATTTCCATAAAAAAGTGTGTACAAATGGATACATGCATGCTTTCGTGTATCAACAAAATGTAGTTAAAAAATAACTACTCATGATCAAAATCTCGTTTTCCAGCTGACCCAGCACGTCCACTAAGAAATGCCTATAAGGCCATAATGTTTACTCGTATAAGTAATAGAAAATCGAACATTGAACGGCTGCTACATTAAAAAAAACACCAAAAAAAAAACTTTTACAAGACTGAAGATCTTGTCGATGTGTCGATAAAAAAAATCATGTTGTTGGATTTGATTTTAAGTCGGGGATGGAAAATTAGATTGTCTAGAATATTTTGTGATAATTAGCAAATTTCGATACAAAACGTCTCAAGGGGACCCTCTCGTCTTCAAGCGGAGATACAGAAAAATTCAAGGATCAAATTTCAAGGCGGCCGACAATTCATGTACGAAACTTAACATGCGTGTTCCTTAAACAATTACGCATCGGTTATCGATATGATGCCCACGCAAGATGCAGCAATGGCATCATACTCAGTTCCTGGTACATAGTAAGATGGTTAATATATAATATTTCGTAATCTTTATTTCGTGGGGTTCCTTTTATGAAACCCAGTATGAACAAAAGGAGTACTGGGATCTTCTCTGTGTGTGTTGCCGGAAGGGGGGGGGGGTATCAATATGTTCATATTGGATTTTGTGGTGGTTCGGGCTGGTAAATATCCCGTAATTTTTCGTGTTGTTAGATCTAAATGAACGGGGGGGGGGGCACCACCGTGTTCATGTCGGATCTCCTGGTGGTTGAGGGCTGGCAGGCCTGAGGCTAGTAGGGATGCCGGGGCCCCCATGGCCATTCCTGTCGGATTTTTTCTGTCTGCGCCGGAAAAAAAATCGCTGGGTAGCATGTATATCCTCTCAAATTCGGCCGAGAGATAGTTAATGTCGGCTGGAAACTCTTAATTTTCCGACACATTCGCCACCTGCATGTCATAGAGGCCTATATTCACTCTCACACCTTCTAATTTTCGTGCTCTCCCCTCCTCCTGCATACGGCAGTCGGCGATGACCTTCGTTCATTGATTTTTTGTTGTCAGAAATTTATCTTCCTCGCCCCCCTATGTCGGCTAAATTTTGGTTTCTGGCTTCGGGCCTGAGTGCTGGTAAATATCCCGTTATGTTTCATCATGTTAAATCTAAATGATCGTAACAGATGTTTTTTTATGGCTGTTTAAAATCGGTGTCCTGGCCACATCATTGATTTTTATTTATCCTGATGTGAAGTTTAATAGACATCTTGACATCTGTTTCAAGGACTGCAAAAAAACTGATTCCTCGCTCGGTGTAGCCGATATAATAACACAAAGTTAGGCACTGACTTACAGAAATGAAATCGGGGTTTAACGCCCTACTGCTCTCCTAAACTGGGCTTATGTAGACGGACATACGCCATATATATGTAGTCTGCTATGAGGGAAATTTTGCCCGGGTAGCGGCGCTACGACCTACATTTATATCGGATTCCAACTACCAAGGGATCTTTTACGTCCACGCCAATGTGTACACAGGAGCTCGGTTTTTCGTACCATCCGAACGACTAGACAGCTGTCCTTGTCAGGCCCTTCGTCCTGTATCACTGACAAGGGGAAACCACGCTGGAAAATCTGGATGAACTTTCTCGGCCAATTCAGGAATCGAACACTAGCGAACAAGCGTCTTACCAACATAGCCACGTGATCCCCCCTGACTAACAGACGAGGTGATTCGGGTAAGATCCCTGTGTTATCCGAGGAAGGTTCCCATCCCCGGGAATTTTCCGATGTGGTTCTCTCTACTTAGTGCAGGGAGGAGATATTGTCGGTCAAACCCCAAGGCCACGTGTACACGTTGCACAGTGAACGTAATAAATCCTTCTAGTTGGAATTCGAAATAAGAGAGAGAGAGGGGGGGCGGTGTATACGTTGCAGTAGGGAGTGACGGGGGGGGGGGGATAACGTCTACTTGGCATAATTAGGTCATTTCGGGACTAACATATGGTTAAACCAAGTAATCCAAACCACACCAGTTGACTCAATGATAGACCTTATGATACAACACGCAAGCGCTAACCATTCAGCCATTTCGCTGAATTCGAATAAAAAGTAGGCTATTGCTGAAGATTTTCTGTCAATTTATCCCGATTTAAGAATTACCTTAAATTATAGTAATGTTCATTTTGCTTGACAAGGAGTAGGGCCACCTGTCGAACCTCGTGGGTTTTCTCCAGTTCCTCCGGTTTCCCCTAACTGCAGAAGACCTCTACGCCCAACCGAATTAATGAAATAAAATTAAACCAAATGTGTCGAGGAGACGTTAAACCCCGTTTCTCTCTCCCCTATGTTGCAGAATAAACCAAAGTTGGTCTATAGACGATAGTTTAATAGAAGATATGAAATAAAAAGTGAAATTTATCCTCCTATATCACATCTTTCGGGCAATGTAGTTTTACTTTAAAAACTGAGGCATAACATTGATTTTAAAATAAATATAATTTTAATTTTAGCCTGCCATGCTTGTTCGATGATCGCTATATACAGATAGGGGGTAGCGTGTACGTAGGGGCCTACCAGGGACTAAGTGAGAGGGACGCAATGGCGACCTTTGCATCATGGTTTTGAGTTTTTGTACCCCTCGCGGTTTCATTATCGTTTCAAACATTATAATCATAATCGTAATGTTTAACCAGTGTCAAATATATATATACCGTGTGTCAGATATGTTACAATTTGACTCTAGCAGTAGCATGTTCCACATAGTCGAGTATTACCCGGTTGTAGCCTTTTGATTGGGAGGGACTGCCATCCCATGGATAACTACCGCGCCCCTGGTAGTACGTACATAGACTGTTTACCCTCCCTGCATTCAAGGGCGTGGATTTGTCATAACCTTTTTTTTTGGGGGGGGGGGGGCAAACCTACGAACAGTTTACTGTACCAGTGTTATTTCGATGAAAGCTGTAACTAGGGGTAATATTATGACGATATGGAAAAATTGACTATCGTGAAGATCAAATACTGTGGCGAGAGCTGAGATAGCCTTCAGAACGGGACATTCATGTGGATATAAATATTAAAATCTGTCCTGGCGATCAAAAGCATAGGAGGAGGGACAGGTACCTATTCGTCCAAATCCAGCACCGCCAACCCCACATCCTAAATCCACGCCCATCCCTACATTTCAAGGTAATCAACCTCTTAACTATGCTTATATCATTTGGCCTCAAAATCCCAAATATTCACTTGCAAAAAATATAATTTGAAATCCTTTCCTCCAATTCTACACCAAAAAGTCAACAAAAATTGAAACGCAAAAAAAAAGCGTAAAGGGAGATAACGAAATAATACTAAAGACTAGTGGTGGTCTGATGCCGAACTAGGAAGCAAATTGAGAATTCCGGTATGACATGCGCACTAATTTTCTTTCGTTTTATTAAATTTTCTACTGTCAACGTGAACAAAGTGATACGATCAAACAACTCATGGATGAAATGCCATGGTGTCCTCTCGTCGAGTGTTCAGATGTTTTCTTATATTATTCTTAATTGCTCTGGTTTCATTTGTTCTCATAGGATTCCAGGTAACTACTTTATGTCATATATGTGTTGAAAATCAAACATGAGTGAACTGAAAATGCCTTCCTTCTTCAAGTTCTTGTCTTGTATAATGTAATGTTGGCGATAGTTGATTGATCAGGGCCGGCGGAAGCAATTCTTGATTTGAGGGGCTTCCATTCTAGTTCCCTATAGGCGAGGGTCCAGGGACAGCAATAACCTGGAGAAATGAGTGCTTGCGGCCAAATTATGGGTGGGGGGGGGGCTACTCCGTCAGGCCTGTGTTGATGGAACGGAAGACAGGTCTAGTAGAAGTAGGCCTAGTATGAATTTAATATACCTTTCAAGTTTACAAAACTGTTTGGGTATTGGTCGTTGTCATACCCATTACCCATAATGAAACAATTTTGGAGATAAGACAAAAAGCTGTCAGATCTCACTATTACTATTAGTAATAGATAATGTCAAGGGAATTTGCTGAAAATTCAGTGAAATTGATCCTCTGAAGCTGTCTGAACCAAAATTTGCGATTGAACTTTCGGCCTAGTCTCGAACATCATTACTAAAGTTAGTACGATAAAAAACATAGTCTTGATTATCCATTTCTTGATTAAATCATGAATGAAAGTTGAGCATCAAATTGGATCCTAATACAGTATGCCAGGCCTAATTATCACAGGCTAAAGTTGACATCGAGAGTTGATTTTGATTATGGTCTGTATAAGTTAAATAATGTCTAATTAATAGTATCAATAATATTTTAGGCTCAAAGAAAGAAATGCAATAGGCGGATTTAGCTCTTGCGTAATGTAATCGTATGTTTAATCCTTGTCACAATCTGTTAAAATTTGTATTCCCTTCAAATTCAAACAGCAATTGCTACAGTCTATTAAAATGTGGATAGGCCTAATATTTATTCACAAAAGTGTAGGGTACTAGTAGTGCTCTAAGACATTAATACATCTTTGACTTTTGTTTGATCCCTGCATTGGCCGAGAAAGTTCATCTCGATTTTCCGGCGTGGTTTCCCTTTGTCAATGATGCAGACGGAAGGCCTGATAAGAACAGCTGCCTAGTCGTACAGATGGGATGAAAAACCGAGGTCCGATGTACACATTGGCATGCACATAAAAGATCCCTTGGCAGTTGGAATTCAGTTGCTGCCCGGGGAAAATTTCCCTCATAGCACACTGTATGGTGTATGACTTTCTTCAATTAGCCCCAATTAGGTGTAGGACGTTAAACCCCATTTCATTCATTCATTCTGTTACTTTTTTCTTTGTTTTTTGTACCATAGTTTCTGTCAGAAGATGAAGGCAAAGAAATGGATGATGATTACATTGATTATGGAGAGGGTAAATATACAGGCTTTAAGACTTTTGACTATATTATATAGTATGCAGGGTCGGATTAACCATGGGGCACAGGCCCCAGGGCCCCCCACATTAAAGGGCCCCCCCCCCACAAAAATCTCAGTTGCGTTCAGCCCCCTCCTCTAGAAATGCCATCATTTCATAGCACTTGATTGGTCCAGCGAAATAATGCCAGAATGCGCTAATTTTGTGGCAGAATTTTATTTTTTCCTGGGGAAGGTACTTCTAAATGGCTCCACACAAATGCCTGAAATGCCAGGAAATGACATTTCTGGCCTCCAATTTCTGAAAATTTCCAGGGAAAGACCCCCTCCCCCACAGACCACCCCTTGCAGGGCTTCGCGCCTTTGGTCCTCGCGGTCAGTGATCAGGGGCCCCCAACATGTTCTAGGCCCAAAGGCCCCCACCATTGTTCATCTGGCGTTGATAGATTACACAGTACTGTTGCAATACATTATGCTTTGATTATACAAGCTTTTATCACCATAGCCATCAAATAGATTCTATGGAGGATTTGAAACACAGTAGCCCTGAATATTTGTCCCCCATTTTTCCAAAAAAAGCTAAAATTGGTTGCATGATTTACAAATAGATTCTTGAGGCATTTGAAACACGGTACATCTGAATATTTGTCCCCCCCCCCCACACACACACACACACACACACACTTTTCGAAAAAAGCAGAGGACAATTAGAATAGGTTTGTCTGTCTGGTCATCGCTTTTTGGAACATTGTAACTCTGCTAGGGCTGGACAATTATTTCAATAAATCAATATATCTCAATATGTAAATTTTATTAACAATAATTTAGTGACTGTTAAAAATACCGCATTAATCCAATATATCGTTTGGCTCAAGATTATGGCCATTTCTTTAAAAATATTTTCTGAAACAAAATTGTATTTTATTGAAACAATGTGTAAATCAGATAAGATTCATACTTGATAAATCCACACTGAACACAGCTGTTGCTGTACCTGGCTGTACTAATACAAAAAAATTGTGTTTGTCTACAGTTGCACAATAATTTTTTCAAAATATGACAAGGTAAGTTTTATTGACAATATTTGATATCTTTAAAATGACAATAATCCAATATATCTTCCTTTCCTAATAATATTCTCTGAGTGAAAGATTATTTTATTGGACAAAAGCATATGAGCATGATTGTACATGATTCAAATCTACTTAGGCCCACTTCTCAGTGAATTTTTTTTTGAAAGGTTCACCACCATATTTTGAGTCTCCTTGCTCGATAGAGAGAGAAATGTGGTTAAGCTTCTTATCGCCACAAGCTAGGTCATTTCGGGACTAATACATGGTTTAATTTTATTTCAATAATTCACATGCGCAAAGTGGTCTTTTAGCTGTGGGGTGGGAGGAAACAGGAAGACCCAGAGAAAACACACAAGGATGTACAGACGACCCTACTCCTTGTCACGTACAACCGAGAAATCGAAACCACGTCAAATGACTCATTAACAAACCTTATGATACAGCGGTAGTCCCGAAAAGACCTAGTTTGTGTCAAGTGGTTAAAACCCCTTTTTTCTCTCTATCTCTCTTGTAAAAATGTATTTTTTTTAATTTTTCAGAACCTCGTATACCACTACATGATGAAATGGAATTATTCGCTTTAAAACCAGATAAAATTAATCAACCTATTATATTATGGTGGACACCATTTACTGGAGAAAAGGGAAGATTGAAAACTTGCGGAAATAATAAATGTTTTTTCTCTGTAAACAGGCACCTTAAAGATCATCCTAAAACTAAGGTAGGCTATAAATTTGTGCACCAAACAGATTAAACTTCTGCAAGGGGGATTATGAACTACAGTGTGCTATGAGTTCTTTTTTTTTTGCCCCGGACAGCGGTGCTACAGGCTACTCTTACATCAAAATTCCATATGTCAAGGGACCTTTTACATGCACGTCAATGTGTAAATTGAACCAACATAATATACATCTTAAAAATTATACGTTATTCCATGCTAGGCCCTCCATCCTGCACCTTGTATGTGACAAAGAGTAGGATCCAACCTTGTGGGTTTTCTCTGGTTCCCCCGATTTCCTCCAACTGCTAAAAACCCTTACGCGCAAAAGAATTCTGGAAATAACATTGAACCATATGTTATTTCCGAAATGACCTAGTTTGTGTCGAGTGAATGTTAAACCCCATTTCTCTCTCTCTCACACTGGCTCGATGAGTATTGCACTGCCTCAATAACCAGGCACTCCTGGATTTTCCGATGTGGTTTCTCCTTGTCAGTGGTGTAGGTCGGATAGGACCTGACAAGGAGCTGTGTCTAGTTGTTCAAATGGGAAAAAAACAAGGTCCTGATTAGGCCTATATGTTGCTGTGCATGTAAAAGAACCCTTGACAGTTGGAGTTCTAAAGAAAGAGTAAGGTTTAGTTAAATCTCTCTCATAGAACACTTTATTGCTATTATTAGGTCGTTAGAGAGAGAGAGAAATGGGGTTTAACGTCCAATCGACACAAACTAGGTAATTTCGGGACTAATATATGGTTTAATTTTATTTCAATAATTTGCTTGCGCGTAGGTATCTTTAGCAGTTAGAGGAAACCGGAGGACCAGGAGAAAACCGCAAGGTTGGACAGGCGACCCTACTCCTTTTTACGTACAACCGCAGTAGGTCGTTATACCCCATTTCATTTTATTCTTATCTTGTTTTTGTAGGTGTTTATGTTTTATGGTTCTGATATGAAAATGGACGAACTTCCGTTACCTAGACTACCTCATCATGAATGGGCTTTGTTTCATGAAGAATCTCCAAAAAATAGTTATTATTTTTCGCATGCAGACGTCATGACCATGTTTAACCATACATGTACATTTCGGCGCGAATCCGACTACCCAATTACAACTCAGTACCTGATTAGCTTAGATTGGCTAGAGAGTATGAAATACGTTGTTCCCGTGAAAGAGAAGAATGAATGGCAGGCCGAGTTAGGATCGATAATATATACTCATTCAGATTGTGATCCACCATCGGACAGAGACAGCTACGTTAAAATACTCATGGATTTAGTTCAGGTTGATGCCTATGGAAAGTGTTTACACAATAAAAATATTCCAGATCAGTAAGTACAGCAGACTATCAGAGGCCATAATCTTTAAGTGGCATTTAGCAGGCCCGGAACCATGATTTTGTTGAGTGGGGGGGAGAGGACATTGGAGCAAAGGGTACATGTATCATCAAAGTGCTGCATGCATTATATCATTGATTAAGGTGCCTTTTGTTTAAATAGGTATATGAAGCACTATAATATGATTAAAGAGTTGCTTTTTTTATGTGTCCACATTTTCATGTGGACATATTTTGTAATTGCCCCTGTCCGTTCGGACGTCCATCCACAATTTGTTTGTCGACACTCTACGGGTCACAATTTTTATCCAATTTCAATGAAATATAGGTTTATCTCTCTAAGATCTTGGTTGCTTTCGATATTGGCATGTATCGGACCATAAAGTCATGGACTATGGCCCCTGATTGTACGAAAGATCACGTTTTTAGCTTGTGGACACTTTAGAGATCACAATTTTAATCCAATTTAAATGAAACCTGACATGCATGTTTATAACCAAACGAATATGGTTCTTTTCAATATATTCGCGCATATCGGATCGTAAATTCCTAAATTATGGTCTCTGATTGTACGAAAACTAAAGTTTTTGGCTTGTGGTCCCTCCAGAAGACAAAATTTTTATCCAATTTTAAAAAACGGATTAGTATATCACCAAAACATCGTAATTTCGTGAAATTCAAACCAATTTTAATGAAACTTGAAGTGCACGTTAATAACCCAAAGATCTTGGTTCCTTGTGATCTTTGCGCACATTGAAACGTAATTTCCTGAATTATGGCCCATAATTGTATGAAAAATCTTCTTTTTTGGCTTGTAACATGGTTGAAATTACAATTTGCCTCAAAAATGAAATCCAAAATGGCAGAGTTTTAATTAATCGTAATTTCACCTGGACATTCAAGGGAGCTAGGTGGGTAAGATGCTGGCTCGCTAGCCTGGAGGTCATGTGTTTGATCCCTGCATTGGACGAGAAAGTTCATCCTGATTTCCCTGTAGGGTTCTCCCTTGTCAGTGGTGCAGGACGGAGGGACTGATAATGACAGCTGACTATTCGTTCGGATGGGATGAAAGACCAAGGTCCTGTTTATACATTGGCATGCACATTAAAAATCCCTTGGCTATTGGAATTAGATATAAGAATAGGCCATAGTGGATAAATTTGCATCATAGCCCCCTTTCCTTTTCTTAAAATGGCTGTTTATATTATATATACATGTATGTACTCAGACTTTTCTCATTTTAAATTTTAGCCTAAGTGACCCCATCAAAGGTATGGATCATGTAGACTTTTACAAATTAGTGGCAAAATATAAGTTTTCATTAGCAATGGAGAATGGTGTATGTCCAGATTATGTAACAGAAAAGCTATGGAGACCATTAATGGTGGGATCTGTTCCAATAGTTTATGGTTCTCCAACAGTTAGGGTAAACTATAATTCAAGTACATTTTGATTTGGTCTCTGAAATCCTGTGGGAAAGGGGAAATAACTCCACCTGCCAAGTGAACAAATTTTCCCTGAATTCAGGCCATGGTAGAAAGAACACAATTGTTTTTCAACCTTGATATATACAACATGACAAATAGGGTCAAAAGCTGCTTGTGTGACCCCTAGCGCGACATCCCAGTACAACTGGTCAAATCTTCATGTAGTGTAGGCCATCGAAAGTATAAAAAAAGAAACGAAATATAGATCTGTATTTTAATCAGATTGTCACAAATGTTTCTATTTTTATATATATTTTGTAAAAATGACATGGTCATGTTGTTAGTTTTTTTCATCTTTTTCGTTAATATACGGAAACATTCTAATATTTTATTTTGTTAATTATAATTACTTATAATTATTGACAAATTGAAACATGCCAATTGAAACATTGGGGGGTGAATGGTTTAATGGTTAGCGTGGGCGCGCTGTATCATAAAGCCTGTCATTTAGTCAGCTGGCGTGGTTTCGAATCCCCAGTTGTACGTGGCAAGGAGTAGGGTCGCCTGTCCAACTACAGGAATCTGACCTTCTGTCTGTATATATGCATACACCATGTCGTACCAGACAATATATATAATCAAAAAGAACAGGAATGCAATGCCCTTTGAAGACTCGATTTTACCTGTTCTCGCTTCGTCTAGTTTTTTTTCCGCAAATCGTAATGTCAGGCAATCAAACCTCTGCCGATCCACTCAGATATTTTTTTTCTTCAACCCAGTCATTTTGATTTGCATAACAACTCCTCCAATTGTTTCCAATATTTACATTGTTTTCGAACATATTCATTATGTCCTCGACACCGTTATATATATTGTCTGGTGCGACATGGTGTATGCATATATACGGATAGAAGGTCAGATACCTGTGGTCCAACCTTGTGGGTTTTCTCTGGGTCTTCCTGTTTCCTCCCACTGCTAAAGACCCCTACATGCAAGCGATTTATTGACAAAAAAATGAAAAACCATATGTAAGTCCCGAAATGGCGCCATTTCTCTCTCTCCCTCTCTCTCTCAATTAAACATGTCAACAAATTTATGCTTTCAGGATCTTCTGCCCTCAAATCATTCAGCAATTATCATAAATGACTTTAAATCTGTAAACGAATTGGCAGCTTACCTAAAATACCTGGATAATAACGACGAAGAATACAATAAATATTTAGAATGGAAAAAAACGGGAGTAACAAACCCAATATTATTAAAAATTCTAAAGAAAAGAGAATGGTCAATCGATAGAGTGGAAAATTGGTCTCCGACAGATGTCAATTTCATCGATGGATTTGAGTGCTTTGTTTGTAAAAGAGTGCACGAAAATATTCAACGCAAAAAAAGGGGAAAACGAGAGAAGGAACATAAGGCTACCTTAGAACATTATGGCTGCCCTAAGCCGACCAAGTTTAGTTTCGATGGTAATAAACAGACTGATGATATGAATTGGCAGTCCGAATGGGAATTACACAGTAAAATGGCCAAAACACTCAGACATTTTATAGACCATAATATTAAATATGATGCAAAGTCAATCCTTGAAGAATCCTTTAAAGAATTGCATTAACTGATATTAAGGCCATACAAAATTAATATTCTGGCTCTTGGACCATCCTTCCAAAAAACTAATGTGGGATGGAGGTTTTTATTTTAAATAAAATAAAACCATGAACAAACAGTCCAAACCATTAGACAAATGTGGAATGGAGGTTTTTATTTATTTTTTTTTTTTTTGTAAAATAAAATGAAACCAAGTACAAACAATCCAAACCATTAGTCAAATTTCTAAGTCCTAAAACAACGGCACAGACAAAATAGTGTAATCACTATTGGGCTGAAGGAATTCTCATCTAATGTCATTCATGATTGTTAATAACATTTATTAGGGTTGGAACACTTTAAAGCTTTGGCTTCCTGTAACCGAGGGAATATATTTACATGAGGTATTTAATGTGATTTTTTTAAAATAAAAACAAATCATGCACCCTTTTTTAAGTGATGCGGGAGTATCTGAAAACCAGAATATTTTTTGTATGGCCTTTACATTAAATTTTTTAAGAAATCCACATACAAATTAAGGAGAATTTTTCTAGAAAATAACAAAACAGAGGTTTGGATACAATAACAGGCTTCTTAGGATAAGACAGAGACCTGCCTGTATCCAGTTAATTGAAGTAAGGTAATTGGTTGACAGTTTAGAAATTAGATTGGAATTTGACTTTTTGTCATAGACCTAAACGATAAAATAAAACCAAGTACGAACAATCCAAACCATAAGACAGAATTCAAAGACCTCAGTAGAAATCAAATCCCATCTTCAATTGGCCCAGGCTAGGTGCTTAAGTAGGACATTAAACCCCATTTCTTTTATTCAGAAATCAAATCTTTTTTGGAATTAAAGCAGGAAAATACATAAATTTAGCAGAAATTTCTGTAATGATTCAGTTATTGGTGTAATGTTCATATTCAAACCAGTTGTAATAGCAACTATATATCGATCACCTTTATTCGGAAATACAAAATTAACCATTAGCATAGCTTAATTCAGATTTCATTTTATCAGTCCTTAAGTTTCTAACAAAGAACTTCTATCACGGTGGCCCAAACATTCAAATGTTGTTTTCATTAACTAAATATGGTAATGGAAATATAGTATTCAGGGGGTGCTAAAACATAATAATAATAATAATAATCTCATCATTTTACAAGGGTAGCAAATTAAGCCTGAGGCCTGTTTCCAATTTGGCCCTTGACACAGATCGTGCGAATGATTTCGATCATTACCAGGGGCCGCGGAGCCGGGGGGGGGGGGGGCTAGCCGGCAATAATTTTTAATAGTGAAAATAAAATGTCGCCAAAAGCTCAAAAAAGCGAAAAAAGGTTATGGGGGGGGGGGGGATGTATGGTCAGTAGACCCCCGAAATCGGGCCCGCTCCGCAGCCCCTGATCATTACTGCAGGAAGAAACCGAAGAACTCGAGGGAAACCTGTCTGATCGGACGGGAGACCGAATATCACTCTCACTTACAACGATAAAGTTCTTGCCCTGAACATAGATTTTGACACTTAGATCTTTCTTTCATCATATCATAAAGCTGAAATAGCCAAAATCCCATAATTCATAATTCAAAATTGCAACCGAAAATGGGGTCAAATCACATGTGTCCAGCTCATATTGGAAATAGAATATCAAACGCTAGGTGTATGCCCATTTTCATGCTTTTATCAAAAAGTTAAGGATTTTTCAACTTACCGGTAGCGGCCTGACTAATACTAATTTTAACTTCCATGACGTTGTTAATTATTTTTAGGAAAAAGTTTATGATTTTTCAATTTAGCAACCTGACTAATACTATTATTTACTTCCATGATATTTTTTTTAGAGAAATGTGTATATAGTGTGAACAAAAGGTGATATATATAATATAATATTCTGTCTTCCTATCATTATAGTTTTTTAGCTGTCCATGGCCAACCTTCGATGCATAAATCGTAGTGAATTGGTTGATTATAATTAAAAGAAGCGCATTAGATCCATGGGTCGGGGGGGGGGCATCAAAAAATCAATCCTTACCCCCAGTTAGGATGAAAAGTAGTTAGTAAGTATAGCGTTATGTAATTTTTAAATTTGAATATTGATTTGTAGGCATCATTTTGGTTTGAATGAATGTACAAACTGGTCCCTTTTCCCCAAAAAATCGTCCAATTTGCCTATCTGGACTAAGCTCAAGGGATTTGGCGCACCGCACACTCCCCCCCCCCCCCAATTGTGCAACCCTGATCGGATCACTGTGATCGTAAGGCAATAAAAAATCTCATTATTTAGTAGCGATTTTATGTATCGTGCATATTCTATTTAGCAAACATTAATCTTCTTTCTTTTAGTGAATGTTATCTTCTTTTTCATTAATCTGTTTTCAGTTTTAAAAAGATGGACTTAAGTTCATTCACATAATGAGGGGGAGGGGAGTTGTATGGCTCATCTGTATTCATGTATGACCAAATTTATGCATGGTATGTAAAAGGTTGGCCACTCCTGTATTAACTCTTGTTTAAGCGTATTTGCGCTAAAGGGCCTATTTGTTGTAAAGATTAGATAAAAATTGAAGTATTATTTACAATATTTTATGTGTTAAAATTTGTTTGTTTTAAAGGGATAGTGTCTCAGGAGAGTGGTAAATGACACATTAAATGGACAAATAAATGAACAGGGCCCTGTTTCTTATACGATAGCGAATCAATACTTGTTTACAATTAGATGTCAATGATTTTATAATGTATTGCTTTAAGTATATAAATAATACATAAATTAGTAAGCGGAAAAGTATGATTTTATTATAATCAAGTTCCCGTGTTTTACTAAAATTTATAGTTAAGATTTAAATGATTACGATTACAGACATTAGATATCTCTCACAATGGGAGTTATATTCAGTTTATTATTTTGATATCTATACCACCCATAATTGATTATATTTGTTTATTTACACCACCCACAATTGTTTGTATATTTGCACTTTTATTTCATATATTTTGATATAGACTTGAATAAATTATAATTTTAACAACAATATTGGAATGCACATTTATAGTCTTTATCTAAATCCTACATAATGCATCTTTAATGTTAATTTACACTAGGTTCAAATTTATTTCAGTGGAATCAGACCACCATTTGGATGTGTCTCCCAAATAGAGTTGTCTTCCCTTGCAGTTCACACTAATGCTGGATAGCGAGACTTGAGTGAAGAATGCATTTGAATGTGTCCTAATATAACCAAAATATAATTATTATTGCATGAATGGCTATGACGTATCTTTAAGAACTTAGCAATATTTGATGAGTGGATTGTGTTTTTAATATATTATATTTTCACACTTTTGTATATTGTTTGCTGAGGGGATGGGTGTCCGAATAGTTTAACATGTGTGCTTTAGGTACTAAGGTCTGTGTCAGGTGGCATGTGGCATGTTTTCAAGAAGTATGGTTGTCTGTCCAACCTCATGGACTTCTGCATGTGCTCCTGTTCCCCCCCCCACTGCTAAAGACCCCTACGCACAAGCAAATTATTGAAACAAAATTGAATCATGCTAGTCCCAAAATAATCTAGATTGTGTCGAGTGAACTCAAACCCAAATTTCCTGTCTCAGATTGTTTGCTCTGCATAAATTTTTAATGAAAATCAGAACTTTCAATTCCAAACTTTGCCAGCAGATCAATTTTTGATATACATGTATTCTGTTTCTCTTACCAATAATTTTTAGCATTATTCCAATTGTTAAAGTTATTTTAGGATACCAACAGTTCCCTGTGCATCGCAGACCATTTTATTGGCTAATCCCTCACATCAACCATAACATTGGTAATAAAACAACTCTTCCAGATCCTAGTGTAGTAAAGACAAATAAAAAAAAGGTTTTGTACTATAAAAATCGAATACAAAATAGGATCTGGGTTTTAATTAATTTGAAATTTGACTGGTCAATTTTCCCTGCCAGTCAGTCAAGACTGGCAAAAAGAAGTGAAGTAAGAGTCCTGGTTTATATTACTATCTCATTTTATAATATTTTTATATATAGCAAATTTTAATATTAGTCAGAATTATTGCTTGATCTCATAAGAAATATAGAACTATATGTATGTACTAAGACTTGCTTTATAGACATTTATATTAAATGTACATATTTAAATACATGTAATATTTTATAAATTTTTAAAAAATGAATAATAATAAAGGATTGCATGTTAAATGTTTTTATATAGAACCGTTTTATTGTAAATTAGAATGATATATGAATTTAGTTGTAGATAAAGAGAAACACAAACCATGCCATCCATCCATGGTTTTTTAGATGCTCCCAAACACCCACCAGCAGCATTGTCATCATTGCTCGCTATAAGGCCAATTGTGAGGAATTCTATCAGGTTAAAGTTCAAAGAGCTAAAAAAGAAATTTATGCTAGAAAAAATTGTAATTCGAGAGCTTTATAGTGTTTTAGAGGGGGGGGGGTATTTTTAAATTCTGGTTTGAAATTTGTGGTATATTTCAATTTGAACTTAAAGGAGCTAAATCGCTAATATCTGGGACCTAGAAATTGACCCAAATAGATCGCAATGCATACAATAATGTAATATGAATGTATATAAATACATTATCTTTAAGTAAGATTTCGAGAAACAGGGCCCTGAGTGTGCAGAAGAATCTTTGGGTGATTTTTTAATCCTGACTCCCACTTGTCAGGGGTGGTGTCTGTGATGTTGACAAATAAATGTTCCAATTGTTCAAGGTTCCATTAATAAATGGGGTTTAACATCCTACTGTTCTGCTTCTACTGGGCTAATGAAGATGGGCATCCAAATGCATTGTGTTATGAGGGGATTTTTGCTCTGACAGCGGCCCTATTGCCTACTCTTGTTTCAAATTCCAACTGCCAAGGGATCTTTTATGACTATACGTTGTCCCTAGCTTGTTCCTTACTAGGCCCTCTGTCCTACACCACTGTAGGGGGGTTGGATGCCTGAGTGGACTAATGCACAGTCTTCATTCCATGCTTGTACGTGACAAAAGTTGCTTTCCAACTTTAAATGCCACAAATTTTAATGCGTCTGCTTGCATCTTTATTGACTAATGTTTATATAAATATATATGCCTTTCATCTTAGGCTTTCTGGTAAGTTATTAAATGTAAAAAAAGGTAGACCATTTTGTTGAAATGGTTAAAGAAAGTCAGAAATTCAAATTCAAATTAATGAGAGAATATTTGGTAGTCTGCTACCTGCGTTTTAACAAATTGTTTTCTCTTCGATTTATCTCCCTTCATTCAACAATCCAGGTTAAACGTCAGACTTGAATCAACAAGAATGGGACGGATACGAGAGTTGTGATAAGGACAGATTGCCCTTAGACTAGATCTATTCGCAACGAACACAGGTAATATTGTTAACGTGTAGCCTACAAATAACGATTTGTTTGTGACAAAAGTGTGTGACAGACCGTTACCACGTAGTGGCTGAATAATAGCTGTAATACTATCCTGTTGGATATCGGTCATACTCATAGTCTATAAATAGAACAGAAATACCGACCAATGGCAATGATAAAAGCTTTTAAATGTAAACGTTAATTGAAATAATACCCTGCTTAAAATCCTATTGTCAGTGTATAATAGGTGTCATATAGATGAATTGCAACAGGGAGTCGTGGGGAGTGTTCGTATGTATTGTGTAATATGAGTAGGGCTACCCGGCCGGGTACAGACACTACACACAGTACGAGTACATTAAGAAAACAAGTAAGTTTGTAAAACATCACTGAGAAATTGTTGTATTTGCTGTGCACCACTAATTCCCAGAGGTACCGTATGTAGATAACGCGTATATATGTATTGTAGCCTATATATATGTCCAGAAATATTAGCACAACCGTGAGCTGCACTTCTTTGTTTCACGGTAATCGACGAAGAGATAAAAGGTATGCCGACTTGGACTATTCATAAATATAATGTCATTACATAATTGTTGCTTATTGACTATTAAGTCGAGAAACGCATTTTTTAATAAAATGGTTCTCCATTAATTTCCATTTCGTGGTGTCGTGGACTTTCATTTTATAAAAAGGGAATATTTGAAATTTCACTTGTAGTTGTTTCGCACATCTACATGATCTAAAGATATGTCGATTTACAAAAAAGGGCCCGAGACGATTTGCCAAATCTATTTATCTAACATGCTGATTTAAATTACATTTGCATGAGTGTGAAGGACAATGACCAGAATGTGGCACCCCTTTTCACTGTTTATGCAAGGACCACAGTTAGGGGCAAGTATATCCGACCCTGGTCTAAAGAGGGGATATTGTCAGATAATACATTTATTGAAGGATAGTCTATTTGTTTGGTTATGTTGTTCATGACAAATAGTACATTTAACCTACTTCTATATAATCACTTGACTTGATGACCTCACGTGTAATGCAATACGTTACTTCCCACACAGCTCGACAAACACGTTTGTAGTTAGTCTATTGAGGATTGGGCATATGAAACATACCGAGAGAGGGGGGGGGGGTAACCTCCACCCTTCGGGACTAACATATGGTTCAAATTTATTTCAATAAATTTCTTGTGCGTAGGGCCTTAGCTATTGGAGGACGTTGTGGTACACAGAGAAAACCCACGCGGTTTGGCAGGCGGACCCACTCCTTGTCACGTACAAGCGGGAATCGAAACCACACCACTTGACTCAATCACAGACGTTAAACCATTCGGCCACCCAACCCCGTCGTACTGCCGGAGAGTGTCGGGCGGAAAGAAATAGGTGCTTTTACCGCTTTGAATCATGATAAATGAATGGAGGACATATTACGTCACCCCTAACCGGGCTATATCGCGCCAAACGATGAAATTGTGAGACAAAAAAGAGGATATTTATATGCATAAATAAAACAGATATCACAGTTTAAAATATAAAAATGAAAAGGATATATATACGCGTGGCCATTTTGTGTTCACGGAAGTAAGTTTAATTTCCGATCATCGATAGCTTTTAAATCTTAATTTGACATTTCTTAATCATTCCCCAGTTTATGAAATTAACATATTTTATTTCCCCAGATAACTTAGTTGTAGCCCTATCATGGACCCATCAGAAAAATATGTCGTACCACCCCCAAGCTATGAAGAAGCGGTGGGCGACCTCAATCCAAAGGAGAAAGAGGAAGAAATTAAAGAAGAAATTAAACAAGAAAAGAGAACAACGGCCGTTACGTCACAACCCATCTCCGTTAATTCTACCCCCGTCGTTAGAACTCAACCTGTTCCAGTTGTAGCGTAAGTATTCTTTAACAAAGATATTGTTTGTAAATCAAATGGGGTTTAACGTCATACTGTTCTGCTGCTGACCTGGGCTAAGGAAGACGGGCATACGCCATACAGTGTGCTTTGAGGGAAATTTTGCCCGGGCAGCGGCACTACTACGGGCTTCTCATATATCCAATTCCAACTGTCAAGGGATCTTTTACGTGCACCCCAATGTGTACACGGGACCTCGGTTTTTCGATATATTGTCTGTAAGTAAGTCGAAAAAGTCGCGGAATGCAGACGGTATATATCCGTTTATAAAGGTGGATTTTAATATGAAAATTAAATTAATAAATGTCAAGAGCACCCTTGACATAGTTGAAATGTGAAATACAGTCCATGGTGCCACCGTCCTGGCAAAATTCCCCCCATAGAACACGGTATGACTTATACCCATCTTCATTAGCCCAGTCGATGGAGAATGGTAGGACCTTAAAACCATTCATTTTTTGTCATTTACTGCTGCTAATTCGGGAGCTAAATCTGCCTATTACCGGTATTTCTTTAGGCCTTTATGCTATATAAATATTTAATTAGACATTTATTGACATGACAAGGCATAAAACAACTCGACGGCATTTGATGTCTCAGATTTTTAGTAGATTAGGACAGTTCGGCCATTTAGTATTGAAATATAGAAATGGAGAAGCCAGGCTAAGAGTCGAATCACCAGCATCGTGGTAACTATAATAAAAAAAAACAATGCACACATCTTGTCAAAACTAAACACAGTGATAACTTCGCTCAAAATAAAGTAATTTGAATGAAATTATCAATATATTCATTTTGCATTATCTATTTTTGAACTCTTTAAGCAATAACAGTCAAAATTTTAGGAATTTGATTGGAAAATATTAGATTAATTTTGGTGCTTATAGCCAATCAAATTGAAGTATCTACTAAAATTTGGATTTTATCTTTAGTTAATGGGGTCCACACACGATCAATAATTCCGTCAATATTATTAACTCAATATACTGACTCAACATATTGAGCCAATAATATTGACAGGAATTGCCCACACACGAGTCAATATTTCCATCAATAATTTCATCATTTTTTGGTCATTTTTCAAAATGGATGCCATATTTACTCTTCCGAGGTTGACGATGGAATGAAAATATTGACGCAATTATTGACAAATTATCCACACACGATCAATTGTGTCATTCAATAATTGACCATCCGCCAATATATTGATGAACCATAAATAAAAGTCGAAATGATTTTGATCCGTCAATATATTGACGCAATGACGGTCATTGACAATATTTTACATCAATATAGCCCACACACGTTCAATATTATTGAATCAATATGTTGAGTCAATATATTGAGTCAATAATATTGACGGAATTATTGATCGTGTATGGACAGGTATGGACCCCATAAGATTTCGAAAAACGGGATCTGTATCTGAATCTGACATAATGTATCTTTAAAGGCTCCGTACCACTCTTGTTGTAACTGAATAATTTGTCCCAATATTTATTCTGGTCAACAAATTGTACTATTTTACAATATTCCAAATAATTGATGATACAATTTTCATCTTAACACGCCTTAAATTTAAAAATTGGAAAAATTCAACTAAGTGATTTGAAAGGCTTAGCGTAAACCTTTTCAAATGTGACTTGGATTTAAAAATATTTTCGAACCCTCTGGACAAGTAAGATGGGATGTTATGGATATTTTACACAACAGGTAGGACACTTGAACATCTAGTAGTTAGAATAAAGTTATTATTTATTTTCTGGAGCTGTCAAGCCAGCAAGAGCGTTATTGTCCCTCTAAATACGGTACGCTACTTTTGTGGATATTTTCAGGTACACAGCAGTAGATGGTGGTGGAGGAGCTACAATAGTTGATGACACCTGTACGTTGTGTTTTTGTTTTACGTGTCCTTGCTGTGACTGTGGTAAACCATGTGACTGTGACGGGGATTGTTGCGACTGTGATTGCGATTGCGGTGATTGCGATTGTGGTGATTGTGATTGCGGGGATTGTGACCTTGGAGGGTGTGATTGTTCCTTTTAAGTTACTCCCGCTTCTTAACTCTTACTTACTTACTTACTTCGCAAGTCCCAATTACAAAAACTTTCAAATTTAAAAAATACAAGAATATTGATTTTGAAAAGTTTAAAAGCGACCTACATGAACTATTTACTAACACATCCACGTCCGTGTCACCTGAACAATTGATTGTAAATTATAATACTGTCATTACATGTGTTCTTAATAAACATGCACCAGAGAAAACATCTACCTTGGTTATCAAAGATGGTTGCCCTTGGTTCAGTGCGGAAATTCGAAATGCCAGGGGATAATCCAGCCTTCATTATCTATGTTAAATGGACACCGAATATCGACAAATGACCCCCCCCCCCCTCCGGATGCAATATTATACCTTTGTAATTTTAGCTTTTTACAGTGACCCATCCAATAAAGAGGATATCGTTATAGAATTTAATAAAATGAACTCTCTTAATGCCCAATTGAGATTTACCCAACACAACATTACCACCTACTATTACCTCATTATTATCAAAACCTGGCACAATACTCCAATTATTGAGCATAATAGAAAGCATTTCATTCAACCAAAATCTCAGTGTTTATTTTATTCAGAACGTACGATCTTTTGTCAATGCTGATTGAAAGGCCTTAAAAAATCTTAGTGTTTTTTTTATATTCAGAGTATTTGAACTTGTCAATGCTGATAAATAAGCCCACAATGAATTTGATAACTCTTATTTCTGTCTACGGGAGATTATGTTTTGTGTATTTACCTGTTAGACTCTAATGTACTCACTCGGAATAATTATATTTGTATTTTTAAGTTTTGTTGGATTTTCTTTTTTATTGTACACGTATAGAAGTACACATTCATAGAAACTCGTATACTATTTTCACTAAATATTGCCGCACATTTAACATGCATATTGCATGTAAGTCATATATATTTTGTATTTCCCCTCACAGCACACCGTTTGGCGAATGCCCGTCTTCATTAGCCCATTTTGGAGCAGAACAATAGGACGTTAAACCCCGTTTTCATTTTATATTTCTTGTCATAATAGGATAACTGTCTTGAGGAGAGTGTTATGTTTTTTTATATATTTACTTCTTAGACTGTGACGTACCCACTTGGCTTACTTTATCTTTGAATTTTTCCGTTTTTAAAATAATTTTTTATCGTATATAATTTTTAAAATTATTTTATAAATAATAGATACACATAGTATATGTATATGTCTGTTAAAGGGACAATAACATATACATATTATACAATTTTATAAAATTATACAATTTTACAATTAATTGGCGATACAAATTTCATCATAACACACCTAATTTAAAAAAATGGAAAAATTCAAGTGTATAATTTGAAAAGCCTTGCGTAAACACTTTCAAATGTGACTTGGATTTAAACATATTTTTTGAACCCTCTGAACAAGTAAAATAGGATGTAATGGATATTGCACACAACAGGTAAGCCACTTAAATATTCTAGAACCCTTTAATAAGGCTATTACTTTAATAAGGCTATTATTGTTTTCTGAACCTGCAACGCCAGCAAGAGTGTTATTGTCCCTTTAAGGACTCGGTGAAATCAAATCATATATTTTTACTATAAATATCAAATGATATAATTATAATCACGGTATATTGAAAGTTGAATTTTTGTAAATAATAGATTGCTTTATATTATATAACAATAGATCATGTTTTTATATAAATGTTTTCACTACTGAATTTGTTCTTATTTAATATATATTATATACTATTCAAAAAAAGTAGGGGATATTTGATTTTTAAGTGTTATTAAAGCCACCTAATGAAACCGACGAAGAAACAAATGACAAAATGAAATGAAGTTAACATTCATCGATTTATTCCAAATAATCGTTAGACTAAGTAAGGCACAGACTGACCATTATAATGGTAAAATGATACCAGGGGTCAAACAGCAAAGTTACCACAGCATCACAACAAAGTCAGTAACGGGTAAATCCTCCTCTATTTGCCAAACAAGCATTGATCCGACGTGACATACTCCTAATGAGACGTCTAAGGTCATTTTGGTCCAGATTGTCCCATTCCTGTTGCAACGCAGCAGTAAGTTCTTGGACATTGGCAGGAGGACGTTGTTGACGTTGACGTAACCTTTGTCCAAGCATGTCCCATACATGCTCGACGGGGGAGAGGTCGAGACTCAGTGCTGGCCAAGGTAATGTGGTGATGTTCTGTTGTTGGAGGTAACCTGTAACGGTCCTGGCCTTGTGATATTTTGCGTTGTCATCCTGGAAGATGAAACGACGGCCGTGACGTCGTGCGAACGGCACAACATAGACTGCCAAGATCTTGTCCCGGTAGTACTGGTCTGTTACACGCCCTGCAACAACATGTAAAGCCGTTCTTCCAGCAACAGTGATGCCTTCCCACACCATAACAGAACCACCCCCAAATCGATCATGTCTGATGACGTTAACGCCTTGGGAGCGCTCGTTTCGACAACTCCACACCCTCCTACGTCTGTCCAAAAATTCAACAGTGAACCTTGACTCGTCTGAAATCATCACATTGCTCCAGCGTCGATTATCCTAGTGTTGACGACCCCTACGCCAACGACGTCTTGCCTGAATGTGATGAAGGTGACCCCTATGTAGTCGATTCCGAATCGTCTGGCCACTCACTCTCACACCAGTGTCTGTTTGAAGACCAGCGCTGATCTGATTTGCTGTGATGACAAGATTTCTCAAGGCCAAGGCCCTTGGTCGACCTGAGCGTGGAATGTTCCTGTACAGATTGTGTATCACGGTATCTGGACCATAGTCTACTTATGGCAGACTGAGATACATTTATCGTCCGCGCCACAACCGCCTGCGTTGTGCCGATCTGTAGCATGCCAAGGGCACGTAACCTTTCATTTTGGGTAAGCCGCCGCATATCAAAATTTGTTTTCTGGTAACTAAAACAATTAAACTGATGTTTCCACCCTGGAATTCAATGCCACAATGACTGTAACATTCAAAGTCCGAGTCGTGCAAATCTTGGGTTGGACCCAAGCATCACCTGCATTCCATGCGGTAGCTATTGGTGCGTTTGGGCGTCACATGTAACTGGAAATGTTTCTTCTGTTTGATTCTATAGTGACTTTTTTCGTAGTCATTTGCATATTTTAGTATTATGCCCCCAAAATCAAATATCCCCTACTTTTTTTAATAGTATATATAGAGAGAGCTTCGGTGGCCCAGTGGGTAAGATACATGGCTTACTAACCAGTTCGAGAAGGGACCTGAGGTTTTCCGATATGGTTTCCGGGGCGTTGGATGGCCGAATAGCTAGCAAGTGCTCGCTGTTCATAAAGCCTGTCATTGAGTGAACTGGCGTGGTTTTGAATCCCCGGTTGTACGTGACAAGGAGTAGGGTCACCTGTCCAACCTCGTAGGATTTCCACAGTCAGGGCCCTTGTTTTAGTTTTTACAACCTTTTGAACCCTTACACGACTAAAATTGTAATATTTCTGTATGAAACTGTCTATTGAATACCCCGAATTACCCACAAAAAGAATAAAAATGTGACAGTCCTTGTCGAAATGCTCAGACGATTTAGCTGCTGTGGGCGTATGTTTCGTTGTCTGGCAACCCATCTTTTATACTGTTGGTGAGCTACACTAAATGAAGATCTGACAGGTGGTGATGGAAGGTTGTGTCCGAGGTCATACGAGCGGCTTTTGGTCCAATGACGTCAGACATTTGATTAACCAACAAGCGTTGGCGTTTCTAGTGGGGTTACCCACAGTTCTGTGCACATCACGTAACAGACTAATTCGTCACATCATCCAGACCACGAACAGGTTATATAACAACTCACACAGATCCCAGTGTAGTAAAGACAAGTAAAAGGAATCTTTTAATTATAAAAAACGAAACATAATAGGATCAGATTGTAAGCATCCCGGTTAACACCGTATGACCAGTTGTAACACTATCCTAGTTGTGGTGCGCGTGGTTATCGGCCATAGTCTATAAATATAAATACAAACATTGATCTAATATTGATATAACATCTTCCTTAAAGTACAATCTTTTGTCAGTTTAATTAAGGTACGCCACTCCCCCGAAACGAATTAAGATCCTGGTGGCGAATGTTCCTTATTGTATAATATTTACTAGGTGTCTTTTTAATTGACCAGTACAACTCGAACATTTCCTTATTTTATTATTGTGGACGTCACAGTGTAAATGAATTAACAGGATTAAGAATACCAGTAAGTAGTATTTATTCTTCTTTTTTCCGGGGGGGGGGGTGGTGGCCTAGTAGTCTAGAGTGCCGCGCTTCGACCTCTAGCTGGCCGGTCACCTCTGGCTTGCGGCTTTGGTTTCGAGCCCTAGTGTGAGCGTATGTGACTTGGATATAGGGGTGTCTTCTCAACCTCGTGGGTTTCCTCCGGACACTCCGGTTTCCTCTACTGCTAAAGACCCCCGCATTCAAGCTAATTATGGAAATAAAAATTAAAAACCATGCGCGCTGTATCATAAAATATGTCATTGAATCAACTTTCGTGGTTTCGATTCCCCGGTTATACGTGAACAGGAGTACTCTCGCCTGTCCAACCTCTTAGAGTTTTTTCTCCGGTTTTCTCCCACTGCTAAAGACTCCTAGGTGCAATTGAAATAAAATTGAACGATATATTAGTCTCGAAATAGCCTAGTTTGTGTCGAATGGACGTAAAACCCCAATCCCCTGTCCACAATACGTTACGTCAAATACAACACGACGATAAACATGTTTATACGTAGGATTATATCTGGAGGATTTGGGAATGTGATACCTCTGTCGGTTAGATCTATTCCATAAGGCCAACTTTAACTTTGGTCAAAGGTCAGGAGATGTAAACATGGTTACCGCTAAACAAACCACTAGCCCTTACCCTGTACCCAACCTTAATCTCGACAACAATCGCATGCCTTAACCTTATTTACACCTTGACGAAATCTGAACTTGGCCTTAAGAAATAGATCTAGCCTACCTCAAGCCGAAAGAGAGTGCGACGTCTTACTTTTTTGTATGGGGAGTTCATGAAGTGAGTAATAATCATGATAACCTATTGTAGAGAAAAACTAATCAGCTTTAATAAAAACCTACAGTTTATAGATCACAGGATGAAAAACAACATTGAACAGTTTTCAGATCTTATAGTAAACACCAAAGAAAATATTTGTACTTCGTTTGAAATTATACAACCTAAAATAAGGGTAACTAATAAACCTAGATCAACAAGAAAATACAGGGGTGTTAACCATAATAACCTCAGATCTATTGATACAAAAAGTAGTGAAAAGTCTGGTAATGTACTAAATTCATTTAATCTCTGAGTTTTAAATTGTCAGTCAATTAGGAATAAAACTGATGAGCTTCAGGAATATTTGCTAGATAATGATTTGGACATATTTGTAGCCGTTGAAACATGGCTTAAACCAAATGATACGGTTACTCTACACAAACTTTTGCCATCAAATTATTCTGCAGTTACTGAAAATCGAATAGGTCGTAGAGGAGGCGGACTAGCTGTTTTTCATAAATCGGTACTAGAAACATCAAAAAATCAGTCCCTTGGTCCTTTCACGTCTTTTGAGCACCTTGACATACATGTAAAATGTTCTAATGAAGTCCTTAGAATTGTTTGTTTATACCGTCCACCTTCATCCAGTCGTGATGTTTTTCTCAGTGAATTCACTGATCTACTGTACGAAACTTTTGACTCATCTTCTCGTTTACTACTTGTTGGGGATTTAAATCTACATCTCGATGATGTCAAGTGTAGCATATCAAATAAATTTTATGATATTTTAGATTCATTTAATCTTAAACAGCATACTACTGGCAGTACGCACAGAAAAGGTCATTTACTTGATGTGGTGATAATTAGGGTTTTAGACGACACTGTGGAAGATGTCCATATTTGTGACGACCTGGTCTCAGACCACTTTAGCATATTTACTAAGCTCAAGTTAAAAAAAACCCGTACCTAAACAACAGACAATTACATATAGAAAAATACGTAACATTAACATTGAAGATTTTCGATCAGATATTATTAACTCTAAAATATTAAAGGAACTCGACATAGCAAATATTGATCAACAAATTAATCTTTATAATGACACTCTAAGAAATATTCTTGATGACCATGCTCCCATTAAAAAAGCCAAATTTGTTGGGGATTTAAATCTACATCTCGATGATGTCAAGTGTAGCATATCAAATAAATTTTATGATATTTTAGATTCATTTAATCTTAAACAGCATACTACTGGCAGTACGCACAGAAAAGGTCATTTACTTGATGTGGTGATAACTAGGGTTTTAGACGACACTGTGGAAGATGTCCATATTTGTGACGACCTGGTCTCAGACCACTTTAGCATATTTACTAAGCTCAAGATAAAAAAAACCGTACCTAAACAACAGACAATTACATATAGAAAAATACGTAACATTAACATTGAAGATTTTCGATCAGATATTATTAACTCTAAAATATTAAAGGAACTCGACATAGCAAATATTGATCAACAAATTAATCTTTATAATGACACTCTAAGAAATATTCTTGATGACCATGCTCCCATTAAAAAAGCCAAATTTACTATTCGACCAAATCGGAAATGGTTTACTGATGAAATTCGACAGAGTAAAATCCATAGACGGTCCATGGAAAGGCTTTGGCGAAATTCTAATCTTGAGATTAATAGACAGCTATATACTCAAGCGCGGAACAAAACAAATAATTTGATTGGCAGAGTAAAAAAAGACTATATTTTAGAACAAATCAATGTTAATAAGGATAACCCAAAAGTACTTCAAAACATAGTCAATAGTATCCTGAAACCGCACAATCAACAAATACTACCAGATTACACCCATGATGCTGACCTTGCTGAAGAGTTTTCTAAATATTTTAGTGACAAGATTGATAATATTAGGACTGAACTTGAAACAGACAATTACTCCGAGACAACATGTCTATCTGTTATATCACCACCTTCTCAAGTTATGTCAGAATTTTCCCCGACATCAGACAAAGAAATCAAGCAACTCGTTGCCAAATCATCGTCTTCGACATGCGAGTTAGATCCGCTTCCATCACCGCTTCTGAAACTGTGCATCGACGAACTGTGTCCTGTTCTTACTTATATTGTAAATACATCATTATCAACTGGTACCTTCCCCGATGTTCTGAAAAAAGCTTTAGTTTTTCCCTTAATCAAAAAAAGTACTTTAGACAGTAACATCTTCAAAAATTATCGGCCAGTATCTAACCTATCATTTTTATCTAAACTTGTGGAAAAAGCAGTGTCTGCTAGATTTAAAGCCCATTTAAAATTTCAGCATCTGGACGAACCCTTTCAATCCGCATACAAAAAACTCCATAGTACTGGAACGGCTTTACTCCGAGTGCAAAATGATATTTTAATTAATCTAGATAATAAAAATGTGGTTTTTCTAGTTCTTCTTGACCTAAGTGCTGCTTTTGATACCATCGACCAAGCACTTCTACTTACACGTTTAAAAGATTATTTTGGAATTACTGGCTATGCCCTGAAATGGTTTGAATCATATTGTAGTAGGGTGAATTACAGCCCAATAGTAAATGTTTAATACGTCGCGCTAATCCGCACAGTATTCAAAAGAGTATATTTTAATGGATCTTAATCTCCCTTAATTACCCCCTATTTATATCTACTTCATACTGTCTTATATATTTCATTAATCACCTGTCTCCAATATTCTTTGTTTTAAAGTTTAAATTGAGTTTATAAATTATAATTAACGTCTATGGGCTAAGCGTTTAGTTACCAATCTTTATTGTTTGTATAGACGATAGATGTATAGGATTATTGCCCTAGGCGATGTATGGGGGTATATACTAATATATAGACCCAGGGAGAAGCTGTCTATAGACGTGTCTTGGGAGATCATCTTAGATCACACACCTAAGGACAAACCTGATACCTATATTTGGATATTTGGAGACATAAGTTTATGTCACTTACCACATCCATATTGGAGCTTATATTTACTATTAAGCATAGAACCAATATTTGTTATAATAATTCAATGCTTTGAATGCTGTAAATAATGTTTATTAACTGTTAACAAAGGAATATAGAGAAATATTACCAGTCAACAACAGTCTTGTCTTCATTTATTGAACAACGAAGATTCCAGAAGATACACGAAAAGTGCACTTCTACAATGAACTGCAACGGAAAGTGATATTCAGCTATTAGCAAAACACATAAATGGCAAATCAAAACAGGGCAATAACTAACGAATTAAGTCAACACGCAAATCATTTTTCATCTTTCATGTCTACTGTTAACACTCGATTCGATAATGCCGTTAACGGCATCAGACAAAACCACGACGCCATTTTATTTGCAACAAAGAATATTGGAGACAGGTGATTAATGAAATATATAAGACAGTATGAAGTAGATATAAATAGGGGGTAATTAAGGGAGATTAAGATCCATTAAAATATACTCTTTTGAATACTGTGCGGATTAGCGCGACGTATTAAACATTTACTATTGGGCTGTAATTCACCCTACTACAATATCTCACTTCACGAAGACAGTCTGTTGTCATAAATAAGCAGTCATCAAAACCAGTAGACATAAAATATGGAATTCCGCAAGGATCGGTACTCGGTCCGTTATTATTTACGGCTTATACTTGCCCACTTGGTAAACTTCTTAGAGATCACAATTTAGACTATCATATATACGCAGACGACACACAACTGTATGTGGCTGTAACACCCGACAATGAAAGTAAACAAATCATTAAGTTGGAGAAGTGTATTGATAATGTAAAAAACTGGATGAAAAACAACTTTTTAAAACTAAACGATGATAAAACTGAATTATTAAAAATAGGAACCGATCATAGACTCTCATCAATTATTACAAAATATGTTAAAGTGGGTGGTGCTGTCATACATCCAAGTAACAGTGTACGGAACCTCGGTGTTAAATTTGGGAAAAATTTTGACATGAAAGAACATGTGTCGAATATGTGTAAATCCGCCAATTTTCAACTATATAATATAGGTCGTATAAGAAACTTTATTGATACTGATACTTCTAAAATGCTTGTCAACTCACTTGTAACCTCCCGCCTTGATTATTGTAATTCTTTATTGTTTAACTTGCCTTCTCTTCAGCTAAATAGATTACAAAAAATTCAAAACAAAGCCGCCCGAGTCATAACTAGAACTAAACTTTGTGAACATATCACCCCTATTTTACACCAACTGCATTGGCTGCCAGTTACTAGCAGAATTGAATTTAAAATACTCTCTCTAACATACGCTGTCATTAATATTGAAGACTCACCTGACTACCTCAAACAACTAGTGACCCCATATATTCCTACACGCACACTTAGATCACAAAACAAAAACTTGCTAATGCCCTATCATGCAAAATCCTCATTTGGGGAAAGGTCTTATAGTTTTGCTGCTTTTAAACTATGGAATAAGTTACCTTCTGAAATTAAAGATTCCCCTTCCCTGCCTGTTTTTAAGAAAAAGTTAAAGACCCACCTTTTTAAAAACCATTTTAATTGTTAAATGCTTAAGATTTTTCAGAGTTAACTTTTTATTATTGTATACCATATTTTATTCTAATTGTGCAATGTTCTTATTATTGAGGTGTTTTATATTTTATATATTTACTATAATGTAATAGCGCCATAGAGCAATCTAAGTATTGGATTATAGGCGCTCTATAAATAAATTATTATTATTATTATTATTATGTAAATGTTAACCCGAGTTTAGCTACGCTAAATACATCTCAATCTTTTACAAATGTTATCTATATAAATAAAATCAACGTGTGTATATATTCGACCATCACGCTTTGACGCCGCGCTCAACTCTCACATAACCATGCAGCATGACCACGTGAATGTGTTAGGCCATCGAATTTGGGACCAGGCGGAATTGGAGCATTGTCGAATTTGGCCCCCGGGCGATTGCGGCTCCGTGCGAATCTATTCCCCGGGCGAAGACTGGTATTCTGCTATACACCCGGAGAAAATCAACGCTACTCAGTGACACCATTTGATTCAGTGATATACTTTGAGGTAGAACGCACACGCGCTAACTAATCGGCCACGTAACCCCTCATACATAAAACAATAACATATTTAAACATATTTAAAATATTAAAATAAAAAGGATACATGTATGGGTGTCCAGGAATTAAGTTTAGTTTCCTCCCATCGATTAATTTCAAATATTAATTTGGCATATTTGATTATTTCTCCCGTGTTCAGAATTATATTTTATCATTTTCCCCCAGATAAATTAGAAAGGTCATTTGTATATTGTCATGGAGCCATCAGAAAAATATGTCGTACCACCCCCAAGCTATGAAGAAGCGACTGGCGATCCCAATCCAAGTGAGAAAGAAGAAGAAATTGAACAACAAAAAAGATCGTTTGTGACCGTGGTTAATCCCTACGTTAGACGTAAACCAGCTGTAGCAATACAAGAAAAAACAACCGGCGTTACCATGCAACCGCTCTCCGAGATTAGGTCTACTCCCGTTGGTAGAACCCAACCAGTACCAGTTGCAGTGTAAGTATTCTTGGACGAGAGGATCTGCTTTGTAGCGCTAGACAATCTGATTAAAATACACATTCTATTTCGTTTCGTTTTTATAGATCAAAATTTCGTTTCACGTGTCTTTACACTAGTATTTGGCAGAGTTGTTATATAACAGACGTTCTAGTTGATGTGAGGAATTAGCCAATGGAACGGTCTGTTAGTTACTGTGGGTAAACCCCTAGAAACGTCAGCGCTTATTGATTAATCAATATCTAACGTCATTTGGTCAAAAGCTGCTCGTATGACTCTGACCTGACCTTGTAGTGTAGTCCATCGAAAGTATAACAAAAATAAATGAAATATAGATCTGTATTTTAATCAGATTGAGCTCGGGACATCCGCATATTTCAGAGGGTATCCTTTTATAAATGTGTGTTTATTGAAGCAGCAGGTGGGAGGCGGACAGAAATGGTCTCGGATGGCGTCACGGTAGCCGAAGCTACCCGATCATCATCTTTCGAACCATCTGTATATATTGGAGCATAATCACCATATTTAGACCTTAGCTCTCTGAAGAGAGATTGGAAAACCGTCGAGCATGTATCTCTCTTTTTATGTTTAGTAAGATCGAAATCGATCTTTGGGGGAGATACAGCCCACGGTGGAGTCTCAAAGACAGGGGTATTCGCAATACTGTCTATGCTGATACCAGCCTCCGACAAAAGGGGTTGTATGCGAATACCAAATGATGGAATAACATTTGTCTTCACAAAATACAAATGTTCATAAAGAGGTCTAAATATGGTGTTAAATGAAATATGATTTGGAAGTGATGCAATTTTCGTAACATACTGCAGGGCCAATTTATCACGTCTGTTGTGCAATGAGGGCTCGTGCGCCTCGACGTATAAACTGTCCACTGGAGATGTACGAAATGCTCCTAAACTGATTCTAAGTCCCTGGTTGTGTATGGTGTCGAGCTCTTTGAGATAAGACTCGCGGGCAGACCCATACACAATACACCCATAATCGAGTTTTGATCTAATTAATGCTCTATATAATCGGAGCAAGACCTTTCGGTCTGCTCCCCAGTCAGTATTTGATAGGACTCTCAATATATTGAGGGCTTTCAGACATTTCTTTTTAAGGCTTTTAATGTGGGGGATAAATGATAATTTCTTATCAAATATCAGCCCCAGAAATTTGGTTTCATCCACAACTGGAAGGCGATTGCCATCCAAGAAGAGTTCTGGATCTGGATGTAAACCTCGTTTCTGACAGAAATGCATGCAGACAGTCGTGGATTTCGAAAAACGAAATCCATTTTCGGTTGCCCATTGTTGAATTGAATTCAAACAAAGCTGCAACTTACGTTCGATTATCCGCATGTCTGTAGAACCATAGCACATCTGAAAGTCATCAACATAGAGAGCCCCGTTTGTACCTGGTTTAAGACACGCTGGGATCGTGTTAATTTTTATCGCAAAAAGAGTAGGAGATAATATGCTTCCCTGGGGAACCCCCATTTCCTGAGGAAATGGGTCAGAGAAGATTGATCCCAGTCGTACCTTAAATGACCTATCTTCCAGGAAATTTTTAATGAAGATATGTAAGCGACCTCGTAGGCCGAGGTTATGGAGGTCGCGCATGATACCATGTTTCCACGTGGTATCATATGCTTTCTCCAGATCAAAAAATATTGCAACTAAATGTTGCTTCTGGATGAAAGCGTCCCTGACGAACGTTTCGAATCGAACGAGATGATCAAGAGTGCTCCTTTGGGACCGAAATCCACATTGGAGGTCTGTAATGAGGTTGTTGGACTCAAGGTACCAAACAAGCCTTCGATTGATCAATCTCTCCATGGTTTTGCAAATACAGCTAGTTAAAGCAATCGGACGATAGTTGGTGGGATTCGTATGATCTTTACCCGGTTTAGGAATAGGAATTATTGTGGCTTCATGCCACGAAGGAGGGAAATTCCCATCAACCCAAATCCGGTTAAAAAGATCCAGTAAAATAAGAAGTGTTGGATAAGGTAGATGTTTTAAAATCTGGTAGTGAATTTCATCTGGGCCAGTTGCAGTGTCCCGGGCTCGCTTTAACGAATCCCGGAGCTCTGCAATGGAAAAACGATCATTATAACATTCATCATTACGGGACTTGAAATTAAGTTGCCTTTTCTCCTGTTGATTCTTAATTCGCCGAAAGGCATCAGAGGAGAAATTGGATGATGAATTGAATGAAAATGTACTGGCCAGAGAATTGGCAATATCAGGAAATGTTGTTAAGGTGGTATTATCAACATTAAGATGGTTAACTGATAATGCACTACTTTTACCTTTAATCCTACGAATCCTGTCCCATACCGATTTTGAAGTGGTACGGGAATTGATCCTAGAGACGTAACCTTGCCATGAAGACTTCTTTGCTTGGCGTATGGTTCTACGGGCCTTCGCCCGGACCATCTGGTATGCCGCAATATTCTCCATGGAAGGACGGTTCTTTAGTCGTCTCAAAATACGATCACGCTCTTTTAGAGCAGATTTGCAATCGTCGTTAAACCATGGTTTGTTGAAACGTTTTGGCTCTGTCGTGGTTTTTGGAATCGCCTGCTCAGCTACATCTTGAAGAATTGAAGTGAATAGAGCCATGGGCTCATCTGCATCTTCTAATTCTTTTGTATCAAAAGAAAAGAGACACATAGATTCGAAAAGAGCCCAATCAGCCTTATGCAGCTTCCACCTCTGAGGTCTTTCGACCGGAGAGGGACCATTGTTATTAATCAAGATAGGAAAGTGGTCACTACCACATAGATCCTCATTTACTCTCCATGTAAAATCCTGAAATAGGACCGGAGAGCAAATGGTGAGATCCAGCGAAGAAAAAGAAGCTGTGGCAGGATGTAGATAAGTAGGCGAATCATCATTTAATAAACACAAATTATTAATGTTAATGAAGTCCGCTATTTGTTTACCTCTGTTGTTATCATCTGGACTACCCCAGAGTGAATGATGACCATTGAAATCTCCCGTAAGAATAAACGGGAGGGGAAGTTGGGCAACAAGGTCATCAAGATCTCTGGGATTAAGATGTAAACTTGGTGGAAGATAAACAGAGCAGAGTGTTATAGGAATATGTAAAGTCACTCTAACTGCAACTGCCTGTAAAGGCGAGTTGATGGTAACTTGACTTTGAGGAATGTCTCCATTAAGAATAACAGAAACACCCCCATGAGCTCTACCATCACCAACTGAATGATGATGGTAACCAACAAAATGTCTAAAAGACAAATTGTCAGAATCCCGTAAAAAAGTTTCCTGTAAACAAATAGCTAAAGGATTGTGCTTTTGAATTAATAATTGGACTTCATTAAAATTTGGTTTTAAACCACGACAATTCCATTGAATTCCAGGGAATTTTATTTTTTGACGGCTTACCGACGGGGTCCATATGGACACCCGTGATGACAATACCGTCCATCAGATCATCCCCAAATCTATTATAGAGAGCGACAGGGTCTTTTGAACCCTTTTTAAACTTCTCTTTAAACTTTGCTAACCGCCTCTCTTTCCTGGAGAGGACAGTTTGTTCCTGAGAGGGTGGGATACCCTTCGGCTGCGTACTTGATCCAGCAAAACTAGAATCAAGAACGACAGCTTCAACAGAAGGCGTGGGGGCGACCCCTTGCCATTCTGAGTTGACGTGTTAGGGATAGTCCCAACATCGTCAGGTTCCGGCAAGGACGTTAAGCCCTCGCCAGGCAAAGATTTAATAATTTGTTCGGAGCTCTCACTCGTTTGAGAAGAGCTCGATACCCCTTTATTATGATCTGATATTAAAATATAAGGCATTTTCTCTTTTCTTGGCCAGGTTAGGTCAGTCTGAACAGAAATGGTATTGGTAGAAACTCCGGCTACACTTGAGTAAGATTTCCAGTGTGGTGCAATGGGAAAAAGTGTAGTTAGTTCTGCCTGCTTGCGAGCATCAAAGTAAGATATTTTCCGTTCAGACATGATCTGCTGGATTCGTTTCTCTTTCTGCCAAATGGGACATTCTCGAGAGTAAGCAAAGTGCTTACCCTTGCAGTTGACACAACAAAATTCCGCCTGGCAGGTAGTACTCTCGTGACCGTCATGACCACAGCGAGCACAGGTGTCTTTACCTCTACAGACGGTTTTGCTGTGTCCAAACTTTTGGCATTTGTAACAGCGAAGAGGGTTTGAAATGTACGAATCCACAGGAATATTTAAATAACCTGCCTTGAGAGTCTTCGGTATTTCGGGACGATTGAAAGTGAGGATGTAGGTGCTTGTTGCAATCACCTTGTCTCCTCGGCGTACACTAATTCGTTTTACATGTGAGACGCCTTGAGATGAAAGGTATTCTATCATTTCATCCTCACTGCTGCCTTCAAGATCCCGACAGCGAATTACACCTCTACTTGAATTTAAAGACCTGTGTGGAGATACTTTGATAGATATGTCTGCCAAGGACGTTGATTTAAGTAGCATGGTAGCATGCTGCTCCTTGGCACATTCTATCAATAGTGTTCCATTTTTTTAGTTTTTTAATGGCCTTTGGTTCACCGGCTAAGCCGGTTATACCCTTGGCTATTAAGAATGGTGAAACTTTAGACAGGTCAGTAGAGGTACTCTCAATTAAGAGAAACCTCGGCTATGCCTTTGAAATTTTTTGGGGGTTATTAAATAAATTAGAAACGTCCTCTGTATTAGGACGTTTCTGTTTTTTAATTTCTTTATTGGTTTGTTTTGGGGGGATTAGGGGATCCATGAATAATATATTTTTTGATTCACCCCTCGTTGTCCCTCAGGTTACTTTCCTGCCTACCAGGGGGAGGACTAGCACGGATAACCAGCGCGTGGCCTCAGGGCTCAACGAGGGGTATACTCAAGCCAGAAGTAAAAAATACTTTCCAACCAGATTGACCCAAGCCGCCGCTCCGTAGAATGTACTCAGGACACAAAGGTAAACTTGCTGAGTGAAAAAAAAAACAACAAAGCATTGAAATGGGAAAAAACGTACACTCTACAGAGCTTAAAACAACCAAAGCCGATTGATCAGAGTGGGCCACTCTGACCTCCCGTCTGGGTGAACCATGGGCCAAAGTAATGTGTTGCAGGAAAAGAGCTCGCAAGCCAAATCCCCACTCAATTACCAGGATTCCACTCTCCACCGACACGGGTCGCAACGCACGGCAAACACGTTGCCCCATTACAGGGATCCTTTTAGTCGCTTTTTACGACACGCAGGAAATACGAAGGGTATATTCTTATCACCCCCTACACCCCAGGGGGGGCGAAGCGAAAGTACCCAGAATATGCGGTGTGGCTTCCCCATGTCAGAGGGGAGGTACAGGGGGCTTGGCAAGACAAGAACAACTGTCTAGTAATTCGGGTGTGACGCAAAAATCAAGGTCCCGTGTAAACATTGACATGTACGTAAAAGAACCCTTGACAGTTGGAATTCGAAATACGAGTATACGTAGGCCCACTATCCAGGCAAAATCTCCCTCGTAGTACACTGCATGGGGTACTCCCGTCTTCATTAGCGCAAAAAAGGGTGTTAAATCCCATTTTATTCAAAATCCCATCGGTTATATATGTATATAAAGGGAGGCGGGGGGGGGGCTTGTGGAGTTGGCTACGCCTCGCCCCTCCTCAGCTACATAAAAAAATATGTAAAAAAACACCTTACATGTATATGAGAAAAGTGTCTCGGTCGTGTGCTTTATCGTTTACCATACCATGGTCTTCTATCAGTTACAACAGATTTAATCAGTTGGATAATTTCTACCTAATCTGAACAGTAACCAATCGTTACTGTTTTCTCCGGATCCTTTAGTTTCTTCCCCAGCGTAAAAAGACCCTCATGCGCAAGCAAATTATTAAAAGAAAATGGTACCAGACAGGTTATTGCTTTTCATTGGTGCTTCGCAAATCTCAGTGGGCGCATTTAGTGAGCATTCTCCTGCAGTTTCTTAAATTAAGCGGGAGCACGAAACGTCAGCCATGTTGAAAGTGTGTGTCACTTTCTTTTATCTAATGCCCCTTTCCATTCAAACATCATCTTCCAGGGGTTCATTTACGTACGCCTATAGGTACAGTGCGGTTTGTCGCCGAGACGATCAACAAGGGAGCCCGGGAAACCACGGTGACCCAGTGAGTAAGAGTTTGGGTCTGGAGGCCAAGTGATCGAATCCGTGTTGACCATCGGTGGGTCCCACTTTGTCAGTGGTGCACCACGGTGGGCCTGGCAAGGGACAACGTAAAGCCGTTCGGATGGCAGCAAAACCCGATTCCCCGTGTACACATTGGCGTGCGCGTAAAAGAACCATTTAAAAGTAGGTCGTAGCGACACTGGCCGAGCAAAATTTCCCTTATAGCACGTATGGCGTATGCCGAGTCAGTGCAAAATACCTGGTTACACCCCATTTTATTTCATTTCTCAATATATTTTAAAGGATACATTAAATTTCAATCCATTTACAGGCACCTTTTCGCAGTTCTGTATCTAAGGCCCCTAACCCCTCCTAGGAATCCCGATCAGCAAAGTACTGGAGTACACGAACCCGCGACCCAAAAAACCCTGGGATGAGCAAAACTATAAACGCGCTAATAGTTGCAATAAATAATGTATTTAAAACCCAAAATCAATCAATAATTAAATTAATTGGAGAATATATTTTATCTTTACACAAATAAATAGAAAATAAGATACAATATTTTGAGAGGGAGGGGGAGAGGGAGAGAGAGATTGTTAGATTTTTATAAATAGATAATGTTTTCTATCTGAACATTTTTTTCTAAAATGAATATTTCAATTGATAAAATATTATAAAGATCAATAACATATACAATGCAATTCATGTTATGTGTATTCAATCGTCTTCCTGGATTGGGAGTGGCACATCTGAAAAAAAAAATCAAAATGGTGCAATGTTTGTAAGCTACCAAACTAATTAAAGTGCCATCAACTTGATTAAAACAAAGATCCTATTTCGCTTCGTTTTTTATTGTTCAATATTTTGTTTTACTTGTCTTTACTGTACTAGGATCTGAAAGAGTTGTTATCATTGACGAGTTCTTGACGATGTGAGGGATGAGGGGTCTCAGAACAGAAAAAAAAGGTTTGTGTATGCATGCAAGCAAGGGGCCAAATTACACATTAACCCCCTTTGGTTAGGCCTAGGCCACATTAATTTGATTTTCAATTCTTTAGGTTCGGTATAAATAATTCGTCACTCGGATCACATGAGAGACGTTTTGTTTAGAATGTCAAAATTTTGAACTGAAAGTTTAAAACGGCCAACCATGTACTTTTGGTTTTTAAATAAAATTTAACGTCCAACTAGTCTGCTCCGACTGGGCTAATGAACAGAAAGTAAATGTGCGTGGCCATGTTTTGTTTAACTACTCACCAATGCATTCAGGTTCGGCAGGGGGACACACAGTATCAGTAGAGTTGCAATCTGGCAAAGAACCTACACATATTTGACCCTCGGGACACTCAAAGTTCGTTGTCTAAAAAAAGAGATGTTTTTATTACTGTTTGATATCAATCAATCAGCCAATAATTCAATTAATCATATCTGTTCACTTAAATGCGCTAAATCGCTTATATTTGGGACCTAGAAATTGACAACACATATAATAATGTAATATGAATGTATATAAACTGATTTACATTCAATCGTTTCCGTTTTACTTTAATTTCGAATCAATTACGTTTGGCAAAATACATCAGAAAGTCTCAACCGAATGACAATCTCTGGTTATTCCAGTCTACACCGATAATATTTATTACACATGTTCTCCAGATAAGAGTATGACGCCACGGTTTAACATGTCTAGCCTCGTCCTCTGAGTCCCTTCATACAAATGGTACTGAAACGCATTATGGTACACGATTCGTGTGCCAATGATAAAATGTTTATTTTGTCTTAAATATTGGAAATCAGAACTTTCAGAAGCCCATCTTTTCCCGGTAAGATCACACCATCTATGTTGATTTGAGTTGACAAATAATTCGTGTTTTTAATTTCGAATATTTTAGATGATATTAATTTAGAGACTAAGCTACTTTAAATTATCCAAACAACGTATCAAAATGGCGCATTCTTGCACGTGGCTCTACTTATTTCATTATTTTGCTCGATAACCGTGCTGTGAATTGTTATCGAGAAAGTATACATTGGCATGTCAACGCCAATATAGTTGTGTTTTGAATTCATTTAAAATATACTGTGTGATTTGATGATATTTTGTGACTAAAACATTTTCAAATTGATAAATCTATAAATTATTTGCTTCAAACTTTCCACCCGATAAATACGCCTACTTTCGGGACAATGTATCTTTAAACAACATCAACAACTTTATTGTAAATATTTACCTCACAAACGTTTTCCTCTGGTTGCGCATAGAACACACCAAGACACACAATCTGAATTAATAAATAAATAAAATAAATAAATGAATAAATTGATGAATGAATGAATGAAATAACGATATGTTAAATTGATAAATATTACCAATATTATTTTCTTCAATAAGCCAAAATATAACTAAACTGTAAATGTACATATGGATGTTATAAATGTATCGAATAAAAAGCAGTTCAGAACACCATTAGAATCTACTAGGGAATAAAACGCAGTTCCGAAGACTTTTAGAATGTACTGGAGATTAAAACGAATTACAGAGCGTCATGTACTGGGGAATAAAACGCAGTTCAGAAAACCATCAGAATCTACTGCCCTGGGGTAGGCATTTCAGAGCATCATTAGAATATGCCGGTGAATAAAACGCAGATCAGAACATAATCAGAACCTACCTGGGGTGAAAACGCAGTTCAGGAGACCATTAAAATGTAATGGGAAATAAAACGGAGTTCAGAAGACCATTAGAACCTACAAGGGATGAAACCGCAGCTCATAACACCGTTATAATCGACTCGGGGTGAAAACGCAGTTCAGAACATCATTACAATCTACTGGGGAATAAAACGGAGTTCAGAAGACCATTAGAACCTACTAGGGATGAAACCGCAGTTCAGGAGACCATTAAATTGTAATGGGGAATAAAACGGACTTCAGAAGAACATTAGAACCTACTAGTGATGAAACACCATTACAATCTACAGGAGAAAAAATGCAGTTCAGAACACCGTTATAATCGACTAGGGATGAAAACGCAGTTCAGAACATCATTACAATCTACTAGGGAATAAAACGCAATTTAGAACACTATTAGAATCTACTAGGGATGAAAACACCATTAAAATGTACTGGGGAATAAAACGCTGTTCAGAACACTATTAGCATCTACTGCGGAATAACACGCATTGCATTAGAATCTACTGTAGCATATCATAACGTAGTTCAGAGAACACTATTAGAATCGCCAATGTGTACATGGTTCTTCGTAACAACCGACCGACTAGACACTGTTCCTTGTCAGAACCTTCTGGTTTGTGAGTTAGTTTTAAATCACTGAGTGGGCCACCGCGGCTGCTCTTGAATATTCCCAGCTTTTAGTTTACAAATAGTTAAAAACATTAATAAAAATCCCATTAATCATCGAACACTTAAATGTAAACTCACCACAGAAAGAATAACAAGCTGGAAATGCATTTTGTCAATTTTAGATTTCAGGTAACCCAACCAATGAATAAGGAATTCGGTTGATGAATGTCTTTCAATGATATTACCAGCCCTTTTATAGTAAAACTCAGAAATTTTAAATTTTACTATTTGTAATTGATTGGTTGATAGCTACAGTTTGGGTTAAAAATTTATATATCATGACGTTACCCGCCCGATTCGTCAGCCGTTTATTGGGAAAATATCACAAACTGCCACGTAGGTAATTCAACACGTTATTGAAGTGTTCAATGTAAAATCGATATATTATGAGGGGGTGGTAGCGCCGATGTCCTGCGCATGTCCGTCTTCATTAGCCTGGTCGGAGCAGAACAGTAGGAACCAAGACGGAGAACCCCGATGAAATTGCTCGGTCAATACAGAGATCGAAAACGGGACCTCCAGGCTAGCGAGCCAGTGTCTTACTCACTGCATCTACGTTTTGTTGATGGCATGCTTTCATAAGCGAGTATGTGACGCCGGATAATCACGATGATTTTCGCGAATTTAGCGTGCCAACATCCTACTCACTGAACCACCGTGCCTCCCCTCCCCCATATGAAAGAAAAGAAAGAAATGTGATTTTATGGCACGTCAGCTCCAACCGGGCTATATTGCGCCAAACATATGATGAAAAACCGAGACAAAATAAACGAAATCACAGAAATATATTTATATCCATAAATAAAAACAAATATCACAGATAATGTATGAAATTAAAAATAAATATCAAATACTTTATGAATATAAACATTTAAAAGAAAACGGATATACATAATATATACAATTTAAAACTTATAATAAAATTTTGTCTCTTTTAAAAAGTTCAGCATTTTACAATATAGCTCCGGTTGAGCAAATAAATGATGTAATGTCTGGCAACGGTAATATTTTGATCTAATATTACTGAGATGCTTGCACTCAATCAAAATGTGCTTCACAGTCAAAGATACCTGACAGTGTTCACATTCCGGTTGAGGCTCTCGCTTTAAGATGAAAAAATGTGTTAAAAAAGTATGACCTATACGAGAGCGACACAAAACAACTTCATCTCTCCTGTTGGAACTATAGGAGCTTGGCCAATCCCCAAGGATAGGTTTGATGTGATGGAGTTTATTTGTGCCTGCAAGATCCCATGACCGCTGCCAGCGGCCATAAATGAAATGATTTATTGATGACTTAAAATCTTGATATGGTATTAAAAACGGTGATAGGGGAAGATCTAAAGCAGCTTTGGCAGCAAAATCTGCTTGATCATTCCCCTTTATATCAACGTGACTGGGGAGCCAGCAAAAGACGATGTCTTTGCTGATAAACTCATAAGATAGTAACAGATAATAAATATCTGTTACTAGTGGGTGCTCAAGCTGTTTATTGTGCAATGCTTGAAGCGAGGACAGAGAATCAGTAAAGATGATGTGCTTAAATATGGTTGACGATTGAATGAACTCTAAAGCTTGAAGAATGGCTTGGAGCTCAGCTGTAAATATAGAAGCAGCAGGGGGGAGACGAACAGAAATGGTCTGAGATGGCATCACAGTGGCCGAAGCCACCCGATCACCATCCTTTGAACCATCTGTATATATTGGAGCATAATCACCATACTTAGACCTTAGCTCTCGAAAGAGAGACTGAAACACCGACGAGCTAGTATCTCTCTTTTTATGTTGAGTAAGATCGAAATCGATCTTTGGGGGAGATATAGCCCACGGTGGAGTCTTAAAGAAAGGGGTATTCGCAATACTGTCAATGCTGATACCAGCCTCCGACAAAAGGGGTTGAATGCGAATACCGAATGATGGAATAACTTTAGTCTTCACAAAATACAAATGCTCATGAAGAGGTCTAAATATGGTGTTAAATGAAATGTGATTTGGAAGTGATGCAATTTTCGTAGCATACTGCAGGGCCAGTTTATCACGTCTGTTGTGCAGTGAGGGCTCATGCGCCTCGACGTATAAACTGTCCACTGGAGATGTACGGAATGCTCCTAAACTGATTCTTAGTCCTTGGTTGTGTATGGTGTCCAGCTCTTTGAGATAAGACTCGCGGGCAGACCCATACACAATACACCCATAATCGAGTTTAGATCTTATTAAAGCTCGATATAATCTGAGCAGGACCTTGCGGTCTGCTCCCCAGTCTGTATTTGATAGGACTCTCAGTATGTTGAGGGCTTTCAGACATTTCTTTTTTAGGCTTTTAATGTGGGGAATAAATGATAATTTCTTATCAAATATCAGCCCCAGAAATTTGGTTTCATCCACAACTGGAAGGCGGTTGCCATCCAAGAAAAGTTCTGGATCAGGATGCAAACCTCTTTTCTGACAGAAATGCATGCAGACAGTCTTGGATTTCGAAAAACGAAATCCATTTTCGGTTGCCCATTGTTGAAGTGAATTCAAACAAAGCTGCAACTTACGTTCGATTATCCGCATGTCTGTTGAACCATAGCACATCTGAAAGTCATCAACATAGAGAGCCCCGTTTGTACCTGGTTTAAGGCACGCTGGGATCGTGTTAATTTTTATAGCAAAAAGTGTTGGTGATAAAATACTTCCCTGTGGAACTCCCATTTCTTGAGGAAATGGGTCAGAGAAGATTGATCCCAATCGTACCTTAAATGACCTATCTTCCAGGAAATTTTTAACAAAGATAGGTAAGCGACCTCGTAGGCCGAGGTTATGGAGGTCGCGCATGATACCATGTTTCCATGTAGTATCATAAGCTTTCTCCAGATCAAAAAATATTGCAACTAAATGTTGCTTCTGGATGAAAGCGTCCCTGACGAACGTTTCAAATCGAACGAGATGATCAAGAGTGCTCCTTTGGGACCGAAATCCACATTGGAGGTCTGTAATGAGGTTGTTAGACTCAAGGTACCAAACAAGCCTTCGATTGATCAATCTCTCCATGGTTTTGCAAATACAGCTAGTTAAAGCAATTGGACGATAATTTGTAGGATTCGTATGATCTTTGCCTGGTTTAGGGATGGGAATTATTGTGGCTTCATGCCACGAAGGGGGAAAATTCCCATCAACCCAAATCCGGTTAAAAAGATCTAATAAAATTAAGAGAGTGGAAAAAGGTAAATGCTTTAGAATTTGGTAGTGTATTTCATCTGGACCAGTCGCAGTGTCGCGAGCTCGCTTTAACGAATCCCGGAGCTCTGCAATGGAAAAACGATCATTATAACATTCATCATTACGGGACTTGAAATTAAGTCGCCTTTTCTCCTGTTGATTTTTAATGCCCCGAAAGGCATCAGAGGAGAAATTGGATGATGAATTGAATGAAAATGTACTGGCCAGAGAATTAGCAATATCAGGAAATGTTGTTAAGGTGGTATTATCAACATTGAGATGGTTAACTGATAATGCACTATTTTTACCTTTAATCCTACGAATCCTATCCCATACCGATTTGGAAGTGGTACGGGAATTTATCCTAGAGACGTAACCTTGCCATGAAGACTTCTTTGCTTGGCGTATGGTTCTACGGGCCTTCGCCCGGACCATTTGGTAAGCCGCAATATTCTCCATGGAAGGATGGTTCTTTAGTCGTCTCAAAATACGATTGCGCTCTTTTATGGCAAGTTTGCAATCGTCGTTATACCATGGTTTATTGAAACGTTTTGGTTCCGTCGTGGTTTTTGGAATCGCCTGCTCAGCTACATCATGGAGAATGGAAGTGAATAAAGCCATGGGCTCATCTGCATCTTCTAACTCTTTTGCATCAAAAGAGAGGAGACACAAAGATTCGAAGAGAGCCCAATCAGCCTTATGCAATTTCCACCTCTGAGGTCTTTCGACCGGAGAGGGACCATTATTATCAATAAAGATAGGAAAGTGGTCACTACCACACAGATCTTCATTCACTCTCCATGTAAAATCCTGAAACAGGACGGGAGAGCAAATGGTGAGATCAAGAGAAGAAAAGGAAGCTGTGGCAGGATGTAGATAAGTAGGCGAGTCATCATTTAATAAACACAAATTATTAATGTTAATGAAGTCTGCTATTTGTTTACCTCTGTTGTTATCATCCGGACTACCCCAGAGTGAATGATGACCATTGAAATCTCCCGTAATTATAAACGGGAGAGGGAGTTGCGCAACAAGGTCATCAAGATCTTTGGGGTTCAGATGTAAACTAGGAGGAAGATATATAGAACAGAGTGTTATAGGAATATGTAAAGTTACTCTGACTGCAACTGCCTGTAAAGTCGAGTTGAGAGTAACTTTACTTTGAGGGATATCTCCATTAAGAATAATAGAAACACCCCCATGAGCTCTACCATCACCAACTGAATGATGATGGTAACCAACAAAATGTCTAAAAGACAAAGTGTCAGAATTCCGTAAAAAAGTTTCTTGTAAACAAATAGCTAAAGGATTGTGCTTTTGAATTAATAATTGGATTTCATTAAAATTTGGTTTTAAACCACGACAATTCCATTGAATAATGGAATTAGCCATTGTCAGGGAAATTTAAATTTTGGCGGCTTACTGAGTGGGTCCTCATGGACATCCACTACAGTAATGTCGTCCATCAGATCATCCCCATATTTATTATAGAGAGTAATCGGGTTTTTTGAACCCTTAGATTCTTTATCTCTAAATTTGTCTGAAATTTTTTTTTGTTTTTTAGGATGCACTTTTTTGTCCTTTGCGGATGGAATACCCTGAAACTGCACCCCTGACCCAGTGGAACTGGAATCAGCAGTGTCAGCTTTAGAGGCGCGCAAGGGAGGATCCTTCTTGCCATTTTGGATTGGAGTATTGGGAATTTTCTCAATAACTCCAGATGAAGGCAAGGAGGATATACTCTCATCGGGGAGAGAGTTAGTGCTTTGACTCGATCTCTCAGTGGGGATCGAGACCACTTTTACATGACCTGATGGAGGCAAAGTCTTAGGTTTTTTCTCTTTACGTGGCCAGGTTATATCTGTCTGAACAGATATGGATGTTGTAGACACTTTAACTACACTCGAAAAGGATTTCCCTTGTGGTGCAATGAGTGAAGTCAGTTCTACTTGCTTCCTAGCATCGAAATATGGAATCTTCCGTTCAGACATTACCTGTTGAATTCTTTTCTCTTTCTGCCATACTGGACATTCGCGAGAATAAGCAAAATGCTTACCCTTGCAATTAACGCAGCAAAACTCAGCCTGGCAGGCAGCGCTCTCGTGGCCTTCATGGCCACAACGAGCGCAGGTGTCTTTGCCCCTGCAGACAGTCTTACTGTGTCCAAATCGTTGACATTTATAGCAGCGAAGAGGGTTGGAAATATAGGACTCAACAGGTATATTTAAATAACCTGCCTTGATTGATTTTGGTATGTCGGGACGATTAAAAGTGAGGATATAGGTGCTTGTAGGAATCACCTTATCTCCTCGGCGTACACTAATTCGCTTAACTTGTTGGACGCCTTGAGAAGAAAGGTATTCAACCATTTCATCCTCACTGCTGCCTTCAAGATCTCGACATCGAATAACACCTCTACTATAATTTAATGATCTATGTGGAGACACCTTGATAGGAATGTCTGCCAAAGTTGTTGACTTGAGAAGCATGGTAGCATGCTGCTCTTTGGCACATTCTATCAAGAGTGTTCCATTTTTCAATTTTTTAATAGATTTGGGTTCACCAGCCATGCCGGCAATGCCCTTGTCTATTAAAAAAGGTGAGACTTTAGATAAGTCAGTAGAGGGGCTCTCAATCAAGAGAAACCTCGGCCATGACTTTGCCATTTTATTAATAAATATATTAGAAACGTCCTCTGAATTAGGACGTTTCTTAATAGTTCGTTCATTTGTTGGCGTGGGGGGGATTTGGGAAGCCATGAACTATTTTTTTTAAATTTCACCCCTCGTCGTCCCCCAGGTTACTTCCCTGCCTACTAGGGGGAGGTCTAGCACGGATAACCAGCGCATTGCCTCAGGGCTCGACGAGGGGTATACTCAAGCCAGAAGTAAAAAAATACATTCCAACCGGATTGACCCAAGCCGCAGCTCTGTAGAATGTACTAAGGACACAAAGGTAAGCAATTGCTGAGTGAATAAACAACAGAGCATTGGATAAAAAAGGGTACATTCTACAGGGCTAAAACGACCAAAGCCGATTGATCAGAGTGGGCCACTCTGACCTCCCGTCTAGGTGAACCATGGGCCAAAGCAATGTGTTGCAGAGAAGGGGCTCGCAAGCCAAATCCCTACTCAATCACCAGGATTCCACTCTCCACCGACACGGGTCGCAACGCACGGCAAACACGTTGCCCCATTACAGGGATCCTTTTAGTCGCCTCTTACGACACGTAGGACATACGAAGGGTATATTCTTATCACCCCCTACACCCCAGGGGGGTCCCCCATATGAAATGACATGCAGTGCAATTGGGTTAAGTATCCTACTTTTCTGTACCAACCGGGTGAATGACGACACGTAAAGTCTTCACAGATAAAATTCGATAAAGAGGACGAAGAACAGACGGAAACGCACTCCGCATGGCTTTTCTTAGAACGTCCGGGTGGGTGGCCATAGATCCTATACGCCTTTCCACGCTATTAAATCAAAAGTTAAAATCACAATATTATTTTGTTATTCGAACATTATTTGTATCCTAATAACACCTCCTTAAATTATGCAATATGTCATCTTAAAATATTTTTTTATAAATATTGGCCACTTGCAGGCAACTGGCGTGGCATCGAATCCCCGGTTGTACGTTACAATAAGTGGGGTTGCCTGTGCATCCTCGTGGGTTTTCTCCGGGTTCTCCGGCTTTCTCACACTGCTAAAAGCCCCTACGCGCAAGCGAATTATTGAAATAAAATTAAACCATTTAGTCCGGAAATGACCTACTTTGCATCGAATGGACGTTAAACCCCGCCTCTCTCTCTCTCTTTCTCCCTGCAAACGCATGACGGCATCGGAGAGGAATGTGTGTGGTGTTTGGGGCCTGCTGAAAAAAATCAAGCATCACCTGTGACATGTCTATTGATATGATAGATATTTATTCTTATCTGTTTTTCATTAATTAATTTTACCGATTCTCTATCTGATGTTTGTTGCAATCATATGAATCACCAACCATGTACGTATATTAAACATAGATAATTGTGTTGATACGGATATGAAAAATAGATATTGAAATATTTTTCATTTTTTATATCGTTAATTAAATTTGTCAATTTCTTATCTATCGCTATATATTATTGGAAACTGTTCATATTATCTGTATCATCCATTCGTTCATTATTATATCTCAATATATTCAATCTGATATAACATTCGAGAGATCAATTTCAAACATGAAACGCACAGGTCTTCGACCCAATACAAATGGCATTAAAGTGAAATAAAACAGGGGTAAAAGCGATAATTTCATATTTTCTGAGAAAGTCAAAACATATTTTTTCTATGTCGTTTGCTCAATAGGTTATCAACTCACTATTATACGCCAATGGGCATTATTTACCACCATTAAAAATCATTGACACAGGAAATAATAACACAAGTACCTCCCTGGTTTTCCCATTCACTCCCTGCATAAGCTATATTCGAATTTGAACGAATGAATGAATGAAATGCTGTTTTATGGCACGTGAGCTCCAACCGGGCCATATAACGCCAAACATATTATGAAAATACGAGACAAACTAGACATAAATAATCACATTATCTATATATACATAATATAACATAAATAAAAAGAAATATCACAGTATAATCACATTATCTATATATACATAATATAACATAAATAAAAAGAAATATCACAGTATATATATTTAAAACATGCGAAATACAATTAGATATATACAATTTAAAATTTTCGATAAAAATTTGTCTCTTTTAAAAAATTTAGCGCTTTACTATATAGACCCGATTGGGCAAACAACTGTTGAAGTGACTGGTACAGTAAATGCCGTAATCTTGTATCTGGTTTAGGCTCCCGCTTTAATATGAAAATGCGAGTTAAAAAAGTAAGACCAATACGACAGCGACACAAAACCACCTCATCTCTCCTGTTAGACCTGTATGATCTAGGCCAATCTCCAAGGAGAGGCTTGATGTGATGAAGTTTATTTGTGTCTGCAAGATCCCAAGACCGTTGCCAGCAGTCATATATAAATGAATTTATAACGAATTTAAAATCTTTAAAGGGTAAAAAAAAATGTGATATGGGAAGATCTAAAGCAGACTTGGCAGTCAAGTCTGCTTGATCATTCCCCTTTAAATCAGTATGACTGGGGAGCCAGCAAAAGATAACGTCCTTGATGCTCAAGTCGTATGAAAGTAGCAGACGACAAATGTCTGCCACTAATGGGTGATGAACCTGTTATTAATGAATGAATGAATGAAATATTGTTTTATGGCACGTCAGCACCAACCGGGCCATATTGCGCCAAACATTATGAAATCAATGAGACAAATTAAAATAATATCACAGAAATGTTTTATATATGTAAATAAAAACAAATATCACAGAAAATATAACTAAATATAAATATATCAGTAACATTACATATATAAATATTTAAAAGGCAGTAGACGATAAATATATACAATTAAAATTTCGAATAAAAGTTTTGTCTCTTTTAAAAAAGCTAACAATTTATCATGAAGCTCCGGTTGAGCGAATAGCTGACGTGCTGACTGGCAACGGTAGTACTTAGATCTAATATTCTTGAGATGCTTGCACTCAATCAAAATGTGCTTCACTGTCAAAGGAACATGACAGTGTTGATATTCTGGTTGAGGCTCTCGCTTCAAAATGAAAATATGTGTTAAAAAAGTATGACCTATGCGAGAGCGACACAAGACAACTTCATCTCTCCTGCTCGTACGGTAGGAGCTTGGCCAATCACCTGAGAGAGGCTTCAACCTGTTATTAATTGCTTGAAGACAGGACAAAGAATCAAAAAAGATGATGTGTTTTAAATCTGATGAAGATTGAACATTCTCCTCTGATGCAAACACGTTGCCCCATTACAGGGATCCTTTTAGTCGCCTCTTACGACACGCAGGACATACGAAGGGTATATTCTGATCACCCCCTACATCCCAGGGGGGCAGGACAAAGAATCAGAAAAGATGATGTGTTTTAAATCTGATGAAGATTGAACATTTTTGGAGAATAGCCTGGAGCTCAGCTGTAAAAATAGAAGCAGCAGAGGGTAGGCGAACAGAAATAGTCTCGGATGGCGTCACGGTAGTCGAAGCTACCCGATGACCATCTGTGTAAATAGGAGCATAATCACCATATTTAGACCTTAACTCTCTAAAGAGAGATTGGAACACCGCAGAGCTAGTATCTCGCTTTTTATGTTGAGTAAGATCGAAATCGATCTTTAGGGGAGATATAGCCCACGGTGGAGTCTCAAAGAAAGGGGTATTCGCTATACTGTCAAGGCTGATACCAGCCTCAGACAAAAAGGGTTGTATGCGAATACCAAATGATGGAATGACTTTAGTCTTCACAACATATAAATGCTCATGAAGAGGTCTAAATATGGAGTTAAATGAAATATGATTTTGAAGTGATGCTATTTTTGTAGCATACTGCAGGGCGTTTATCACGTCTGTTGTGCAACGAGGGCTCATTCGCCTCGACGTATAAACTGTCCACTGGAGATGTACGAAATGCTCCTAGACTGATTGTGTATGGTGTCGAGCTCATTGAGATAAGAATCGCGGGCAGACCCATACACAATACACTCATAATCGAGTTTAGATCTTATTAAAGCTCGATAAAATATCCGAGCAAGACCTTGCGGTCTGCTCCCGTCTGTATTTGATAGGACTCTCAATATGTTGAGGGCTTTCAGACATTTCTTTTTTAAGTTTTTAATGTGGGGGATAAATGATAATTTCTTATCATATATCAGCCCCAGAAATTTGGTTTCATCCACAACTGGAAGGCGGTTGCCATCCAAATATAGTTCTGGATCTGGGTGTAAACCTCGTTTCTGACAGAAATGCATGCAGACAGTCTTGGATTTCGAAAAACGAAATCCATTTTCGTTTGCCCATTGTTGAAGTGAATTCAAACAAAGCTGCAACGTAAGTTCGATTATCCGTATGTCTGTAGAACCATAGCACATCTGAAAGTCATCAGCATAGAGACCCCGTTTGTGCCTGATCTAAGGCACACTGGGATCGTGTTAATTTTTATGGCAAAGAGTGTAGGAGATAATATGCTTCCCTGTGGAACACCCATATTGATCCCAGTCGTACCTTAAATGACCTATCTTCCAGGAAATTTTTAATAAAGGTAGGTATGGAGGTCGCGCATGATACCATGTTTTCATGTAGTATCATATGCTTTCTCCAGATCAAAAAATATTGCAACTAAATGTTGCTTATGTATGAAAGCGCCCCTTGCGAACATTTCAAATCAAACGAGATGATCAAGAGTACTCCTTTGGGACCGAAATCCACATTGTAGGTCAGTTATAAGGTTGTTGGACTCAAGGTACCAAACAAGCCTTCGATTGATCAATCTCTCCATGGTTTTGCAAATGCAAATACAAAAGAAAGAAAGAAAGAAATATTGTTTAATGGCACATGCGCTCCAACCGGGGTATATTGCGCCAAACATATGGTGAATTTCGAGACAAAAACTATAATCAAATTATCACAGTATTATCATATATATACATAACTAAAAACAAATATCACGGTTGGGCAAACAGCTGAAAAAGTGATTGGCAACGGTAGTGCCGTAACCTTTTGTATCTTTGAGATACTTGCACTCAATCAAAATGTGCTTAACTGTTTTGCAAATACAGCTAGTGAAAGCGATCGGACGATAGTTGGTAGGATTCGTATGATCTTTACCCGGTATAGGAATAGGAATTATTGTGGCTTTATGCCACGAAGGAGGGAAATTCCCGTCGAGCGAAATCCGGTTAAAAAGATCCAGTAAAATAAGAAGTGTTGGATAAGGTAGATGTTTTAAAATTTGGTAGTGAATTTCATCTTAAGCAGTGTCCCTAGCTGGCTTTAACGCATCATGGAGCTCTGCAATGGAAAAACGATCATTATATCATTCATCATTACGGGACTTGAAATTAAGTCGCCTTTTCTCCTGTTGATTCTTAATGCCCCGAAAGGCATCAGAGGAGAAATTTGATGATGAATTGAATGAAAATGTACTGGCCAGAGAATATTGGCAATATCATGAAATGTTGTTTAGGTGGTATTATAAACATTCAGGTGGTTAACTGATAATACACTACTTTTACCTTTTAATCATACGAATCCTATCCCATACCGACTTTGAGACATAACCCTGCCACGAAGACTTCTTTGCTTGACGTATGGTTCTACGGGCCTTCGCCCGGACCATTTATGCCGCAAAATTCTCCATGGAAGGATATTTTTTTAATCGTCTCAGGATACGATCACGCTATTTTAGAGCGGATTTGCAATCGTCATTATACCATGGTTTATTGAAACGTTTTGGATCAGTCGTGGTTTTTGGAATCGCCTGCTGAGCTATATCTTGAAGAATTGAAGTGAATAAGGCCATGGGCTCATCTGCATCTTCTAACACATTTGCATCAAAAGAGAAAAAAATGGAAGAGGAAATTTCAAGCTCAACAAACCCAAAACTTTCAGGACTTGCAAAATCAATTATTAACAAATATGAATACGACCGCGCAAATTCATAGTCAACTATTGTCTGAGAATTTAAACAAATAGTTAAACGTTTCACTCGTAAATGTAGTAGATTTAGCTAAGACCCCACAAAATCCTGCATTAAACCTCGGCTAAACCAAAATTACTGAATAGATCAACGAAACGGATATAATTAATTTCCGGCTCCCTCTGGCTAGCAATCAGCTGACGAGCTAATAATAGGAACGCCGAAACATGGCTTTTGCCCCACACCCTCCCTCAGCAATTTTAGTATATTATAGTCGGAGCGCAAACTCGAATTAGGCAAAATATATTGCCGAAATAGATCTATAGGTTTTAGACTAGTTTTTATATTATAAGCTATAACTTGTGATTATGTTATTCCCATTTGGATTTACATCTTGGATTATATTAATCTGTGTATTGCATTTCGATAATTGTGTCTTACTTTATTTTTACTATTACTTGTGTTTACTGTTAATACTTCACACTCACAAATTATGTCAATTTGTGTCATCTGGACGCATTTCTCCAATGCATTTATTATAATTAAATCGTAAAATTATTTTTTACATAACTTATCTGTCACTATGTACGGGAATAGATACAGTAATTTAAACCCTTTTGCATACTAACAGTTCGCTTACTCCCAGCAGTATGGCCGAGCGTCCTAACAGTGTCTTGAATAACCAGACGCTCAGTGTGAGTTATCTCCCTTCCGAAAGTAGTATCTTCGTAAAGTGCACAAACATGTCTGAGCCTACAAAAATAAAAGCCCAAAGGGGTGTGTTTAAAAACAAAATCGAGCAAGGGAGAGAGATAGAGAGGGCTAAATCTATCTTCCCTTACGAGAGAGAATTAGATTGATCTTCCGTTACCGAGGGGGGAGGGGATCGATCTTCCCTTACTACGAGAGAGAGATGGAGAGAGATCTTCCCTTACCACGAGAGAGAGAGAGAGGGGAGTCGATCTTCCCTTAATACTACTACTACGAGAGAGAGAGAGAGAATTAGATTGATCTTCCGTTACCGAGAGGGGAGAGATCTTCCCTTACTACTAGGAGAGAATTAAAAGATTTTTTTTTTTTAGCATATTTAGAAAATAAAATGCTATTCAGACCGTAGGCCACCATACATTACTCACCGAATAATTATTCGACACGCCGACATCAGCACAATAATTTCCCAAATCCATAGCAGAACCCACCCCGTCAATATCCCGGGGAAAATGACTCTCGCCCGGACTCCCGTAATTTCAACTCTTATGCATACGAACAGTTCGCTTACTCCCAGCAGTATGGCACCTAAACCCAACAGGGTTATAATCATTACTCACCGAATAATTATCCGACACGCCGACATCAGCACAATAATTTCCCAAACCCATAGCAGTCCCCACCCCGTCAATATCCCGGGGAAAATAACTCTCGCCCTGATTCCCGTAGGCCCAAAAATCGAAATACGCAGAAGAAACCGGGAAATAATATTCACAGGGCTAAAAACAATGACCAAACCGATAGGACCTCAAGCTTGGAGTAGGCGGACTGTTCGTATCCATGACCAGACCGATAGGACGAAAAGTAAGGACGGTCCGACGATTAAGGTCAACACCACTTGAATATCATTCAGAAATTAGCCGATGGTGAACTAACCTAAGGTTTTCACATTAAAGTCATTGATCTGACTAAATTCGTTAAACCGGCCATGATCACAACTACACTACCAAATTCTATTGGCAAAAGTTGGGCAAAAAACCATCTCATTTCTCACTATGAGAAACCCCTTGGTTCTCAATATGACTCGCTTAAGACCCATAACTTCTCACACGATCAAATGCCGCGTTATCATGGTTCAAGAAATCATTCGGAAGGAAAATGAACAACACGACGAAATCGAAATCCCCAGCAGGTAACAGGAAAAAAAACATTTTTTTATAGTGCAGAATGTAGTAGATATGGAACCTGGTGGCTTTACATGTATTGTACCAAATCTAGTCAAATCTGGATGTTTATTGATAACTCATTTTGATAACACTAGGGTATTTGACGGTCAATCTGTGCTGACGAGGACTTCTGTAATCACACAGGCATTCAATAACGAGATAATTCTTGAGATAAAAATGAAACAGGTATGAATTACACAGTAGATAAGGGAGAACAGATAGCAGTGACTGAAGTTATCGAAGTCAATAACGACATTTTAACGATTGGAAATAAAGATAGAAACAACCTTTGTCGAAACTGATAAAACTTGAACATACGTGATATACTAGCATGTTGCAGGGCAAGTATATCATGTTTGTTGTGCAATGGGAACTCCTTCCAAGTCATGTGTGTGGTTTATTTCGTTGACTTTCACTCTTACTTTATTGTTTTCCCCTACTTCGGCTCCTTTTTAACCGTAAATGTATATTTGTTTGCCCTGGAGAAAGCATAAAATACCACGTGAAAACATGGTATCATACGCGACCCCAATAACCTTGCGCTTAGCAATCTCCATTAAAACTTTCCTGGAAGATACTAGTAGGTCATTTAAGGTACGACTGGGGTCAATATTCCCCGGGGTTTTTGCGATAAAAATTTATTACCCTCCCAGCGTGCCTTAACGAACGTACAGAAGGCTATGGTTATGTCGATGACTTTCAGGTGTCAAATCGAACATAAGTTGCAACTTTGTTTGAATTCGCTTCCAACAATGGGCAACCGAAAATGGATTGTCTGCATGCATTTCAGCCAGGGAGGTTGCCAAAGAAACCCAAACCTCTGGTTCATTGAACGTTTATTATAAACATCTTAGTTCAAAACGAGACAATGTCATCGATGCTGGCAATAAAACGAGTTTCGAAACAAAAGACGTTATACGCAAAATAGCATCAGCGGCTCGTGTAGCTGAACGCCTTCGTGAAGATTTTTCCCTTGAAGTAGCCATTCAAAAGGAAATCTTTGATAAGATAACTGACTACAAACATGCAAAAGATCAGGGGCCAGTTGCTCAAAGCTCCCTTATCTTTAACGATCCGTTAACTTTAATGGAAAGAAAAAATGTTGCTGGAAATAAAAGCCCCGAACATTCTGTGGTGCTAGTTTTTGCTACAGATTTATGCTAATATAAAGAATAAAGTATTCTATAGTGTTTTCTGTAGTACATATAACGGAAAGTTAACAAACAACAGTCACCAAGATGTGTCCGTTAAAGTTAACGGATCGTTAAAAGATAACAGAGCTTTGAGCAACCGGCCCCTGATACTTACTTTGATGCAACTTGAGAAGTTATAGGAAACTTCCAGATCACCCGAAACGGATTTACAATTATCAAATTCTTATAAAGCCACTCGGTAAACTACCATTACCACTGGCTGAAATGATTACAGTCTTATTTAGACGAGATAAAAATTACTTGCATCTAAAGAGTCAAAATCCGTCTTAAAAAATAAAATAGATTTTAGTTGGCCATTTATTCACGCAATATTGTATGCCTGGAATAATGAAACACTTGAAGATTACCTGTGTAGAGTGTATAACTGGATAAAAAATAAATAAATATGAGGCAGCGTAACAAAAATACACATTTGTTTCGCACGCTTATTAATCACGCTTTCTTCAAATATAGAAAAAATGTGCACAAGGATTCGGATTGCTCATACCATTTTTGAGGATTTGGTGACAGTTTTATGCTCTCGATCCGAAATGCACCCAATATTTATTCAAACAAGGGGGACATCGATGACAAGATATTAAATAAATCTACCGATTTGTCAAATCCACACGAAAGTCTACCCGACGAAGAAACCGAAATTCCTAAGAGATGCTTAATATGATAAAGTTTGTTTGTGCCTGCAAGATCCCAAGACCGTTGACAGCGGTCATTAATGAATGAATTAATACAAAGTCTAAAATCCTTATAAGGAATGTAAAATTCAGAAATGGGAAGATCTAAAGCAGACTTGGCAGCTAAGTCTGCTTGATCATTCCCTTTTATATCATTATGACTGGGGAGCCAGCAAAGGACAACTCATATGATACAGGCTATACATATCTGCTACTAATGGGTGATGAAGCTGTTGATTATTTATTGCTTGTAATGAGGACAAAGAATCAGTAAATACTATATATTTTAAATCAGATGATGACTACATGAACTCCAAGGCTTGAGAGAATAGCCTGGAGCTTAGCTATAAAAATAGAAGCAGCAGGCGGTAGGCGTACAGAAATGTCTTGGATCGCGTGAAGGTAGCTGAAGCCACCCGATCACAATCTTGCGAAACATCTGAGTAAATAGGAGCATATTCACCATACTTAGACCGTAACTCTCTAAGAGAGATTGGAACTGTTTTCATTAGCCCAGTCGCAGTAGAATAATAGGACGTTAAACCCTATTTCATTTTTAGAAACATTCTTTTATTTTTAGATAACGCGCCATCGCATCCACATTTAGAACTGTCCAACGTTTTCCCCCCGAATACAACGTCAAAGTCGCAGCCCATGGACCAAGGAATCATTTAAAAATCATTATCGGAAAAAACAACTAGAACACGTGATTATGCAAATGAAAAAAGACACGGCCTCCACTAACACCGAGATTTTGACAAGTTTAGATATCCTGACTGTGATTTATTGGATTAGTGCTTCGTGGAAAAGTGTGTTGGATACAACCATAACAAAGTGCTTTAAACGTTGTGGCTTTGAACTGAACACAGAGGATTAAAGTGATGACGAAGACGACGAATTTAATCTACTCCTTTCGCAAATAAGGATTGCAAAATAAGTTTTTAACACAGATTTTGTTTCGGTATCCGCAATAGATAGTAACCTGGCAACGTGTGACAATGTGTCTGAAATTGACTGGTCAAAATCAGCTAGAGATTTATTTGCTGAGGAGATAGGGGACAGAAATAATGATGATGACGAAAGTGAAGAAGATGAAGAATTAAAAGATAAAGAAGGGGTTAAATTAATTAATATAGACACAGCTTTGAGCTATTGTGATGAATGAAAATTACTAGTCGAAAATGAATGTAATTTTGAACTTTTAGACGCAATCATGAGTGCTAGAAACATTACATCAAAATTAATTGTAAAAAAATGTGCTAAGCAACCAAAAATTAGTGACTTGTTTGTTGTATAATAATAAGAAACCTAAATTAATTGTTTGTTGTTGAAATATACATATTGTTTTTATAAACCATCTGACACAGTTGTCTATTTTTAAGAGTTGTCTTTTCTTTGTTCTATTTAAGAGTTATCTTTTCTTTGTCCTATTAAGATGTCACTCCCATTAAGAGGCCAGTCATGGCATTTCCCTTTGGTGGCTGCTTAATACAGATTCTACTGTATATCAAGGATTTAGGAGATAAAAGCCTTCTGCTTACAATTGATTGGATTGTTATTGTTCCTTTGAGCGCCTCTAATGGACAAATTATCAAACTAAAAAAACCCTCATGAAACGTAAACCGGAGGTGTTTAAAGGGACAAGAACACTCTTGCTGGCTTGACAGGTCCAAAAAAAATTAGCCTTATTCTAACTACTAGATGGTTAAGTGTCCTACCTGTTGTGTAAATTATCCATTACAACCTATCTTACCTGTCCAGAGGCTTCGAAAATATGTTTCAATCCAAGTTGCATTTGAAAGTGCTTACGTAAAGCTTTTCAAACCATGTTACGGCATGTAGTTAAATTTTTCCAATTTTTAAAATTAGGTGGGTTAGGATGAAATTTGTATCATTTATTAATTGAAATATTGTAAAATAGTACAATTTGTTGACCAGAATAAAGTTTGGAACAAATTATTCAGTTACAACAAGAGTGTTATTGGGGCTTAAATGATATGGTAGCCCAATAGTATTAACGTTTTTTTTTAAGTGGGGGGGTATTATGGGAATATGTATCTCTAAATGGAAAAGAATAATTAACTTGGTTTAAGATTATAGGGTTTGTTCGACTTTATATTTGTGAATTAGATATTCATTTAGGTATGTTTGTGAATCTGACACATGCTATGAAATGCTTTTGCTTATCAAAATGTCAACGGGTAGGCCTATCAGTTGTCACGGTATTGGCCGATAAAATTCCGACTTGGTTTCCAGTTGTTAATGGTGCAAGACGGAGAACCTGACAAGGAACAGTGTCTAGTCCTTCGGATGGACGAGAAAACGAGGCCCCATTGCACCTAAAAGAACCGTTTTCAATTAGGATTCAAAATAAGAGTAGGCCGTTGTGGCGCTCTCCGGTTAAATTTTCATTCATAACACACTGTATTGGTTAAACACAGTTGGTGCAGTTAACCCCCATCATTCATTCATTCAAGCACTATTTTATTAAGGACATTGGATAGTTTACAATGCACGACGTCACTATCGTCCATTAATTACGTTGGCATACATACATATTGAGCTTTTTAAAGAGAGAAATAGAATAACATTGTGATTAGATTTCATTGATGCAAAGCATTAATTGTGATATCACACATGTCTATAGCATTATAATTGTACGCTTTTTATGCCAATCCCATCCCACCATTTGATAATAATGGATAAAGCACATGACCGTTACAGCTGGGCAGGGTCGCTTTAAAAAAAACAATCTGAATCACTGGGGAATATGGGGTTCGGAGAGGTTGTGATCAAGATTTCCAGTCGACACCATCAGTTTGTGTGTAATGCGACCCTCATGCATTACTTTATACTTATTTTCGCTCCATTTGTAATATAATGTAAAAGAATGTAGAATGCTCTCCCGGAAAACATGTCGCTTGATGAAGGTTGCCTGTTTTACAGCACCCTGTCCGGCATCACCAACATGTGTTAGTAGGTATATAATTAACATATTAAAATATTATAGGGTATACAACATGACAGTGAATAAAATTCAAAATTCTATCATGTAACTTCTAATCTAAGACAATGTATATTCTAATTTCTTTATTTGTTCCTCGTAAATGGGGCCTTCTAATCTTGCAATATTTTATTCTATTCTATTATTGTGAGGACAAATTTCATCAACGCTTAACATATTTAGAATGAACATTGAACAGACTACTAGATTTCTAAGTGTCCTACCTGTTGTGTAAATTATCCATTACATCCTAAATTACTTGTTCAGTTATTCCGTGTGTTAAAATGAAATTTGTAACATCAATTAACTGGAATATTTAAAAAAAAAAGTACAAATTGCTGATCAGAATAATGATTTGGACATATAATTCAGTTACAACAAGAGTGTTATTGGGACTTTAATATAGTGCTAGTGTCTAATCAGGTGAGCTATCACGTTCTGGGGGGGGGGGGGTTCAATATTCCTGAATTGCCCAAAAGAAACACTGAACCGGCCAAGACCGACAAAAACTGAAGTTTATTTAGTTAGAGGATTTAATGTGATTCTGTCGAGCTCGATTCTTAGCCGTTTGGTTAAACTCGGGGTCTTCGATTCTCCAAAAAGTACGAACTGCGAACGACGAAAAAATATGAAAATGCGACTTCCTATTCGTTTTCACTGTTTTGATTTAAAGGAATGCGAAATATTTATTGGCATCAAATTGTTTCCATACTGGTATAAACCACTGAAAAAGGTACGTTAGACAAAACAATATTAATCAGCTGGATTGACCTCTTACTATACAGATTAAATATTTAGGAGTAAGCAACATGAAGGTTCTAGCATGTACCATACTGGCAAGTATATTTTACGTTTAATTCTTCAGATCTTGATCAATGACCAGAGACTACATTGATTTGGGCCAAATATAATATGATAACCGCAATTACGAGTTGGTTTTGTACTATACCAGGACATTTTAACGTCTAAAAATAAAGACAATGTGGTGAGATTTAGCCGACTTTGTGTTCGAGCTGGTGCTGACAAGTAGAACGTTAAACCCCATTTCATTTTTGTACCACTGTGTCGGTAACCTACGAAATAAAACTGAAATTAAAATAGTTTTAATCATACAGAGTAATTACTAAATCTAATTCGACTTGAATCAAAGAAATGAAATGGGGTTGAACGTCCGACTGTTCTGCCCTGACTGCGCTAACAAAGACGGGCATACGCCATACAATGCGCTATGGTGGACATTTGGTCCTGACAGCGGCACTATGACCTAATCTTATATTGAATTCCAACTGCCGATATGTTTTTACGTACACGGCACCGGTTTCTCCGTTCTATCCCAACGACTAGACAGCACATTCGCTCCAACCGGGCAATATTGCGCCAAACATATGCTGATTTTCGAGACAAACTGGCAAGGGACAACCACACGGAGGAAAATCAGTATGAATTTTCTAGGCCAATGCAGAGATCGAACACTCGACCTCCAGGATAGCAAGACAGCGTCTTACCCTCTGAATCAAAGATAATTGGATTCTACCAGTTCCTTGGTATTAATATTATGTCCGACAGTATATTGAAAAAGGATGGAAGATAATGACTACGTGCTATCGAATTGGAGTCAGAGATCGGGTAGATATAACAGGGACAAGGTGACCCAGATTTTGTTTTTAAGCATCATACTGACATTTTAGATCATATAATTAGATGATACTTGATTATCAGCGCCGGTCAAGTGTCCAGCAGTAAAAAATGACTACATGTATATATTATGTCTCCTGTTTCCGTAATCAGTAATCGTATAAGAGCGGGGTCGGCTTTGGCACCGGTTTTAATAATTGGTAGACCCACCTAAATCGGTACCAGCTTTTGGTTACCCCCATACCCGTTTATAGCCTTACGCCATCCCCGAGACATAATATACCGCTGTAATGGATAAATGTGTGGTAAATTAGGAGTTTAAAACCCGTTGCATTTGTTATTTTTGTTTACAGTGCCTGTGTATCTGTGTACTATATACAGAAGCTGGCGACCCATGTGCGGTAAGATTATATATATTTGATTCATTAACTTGTAATAAAATAGTTTCCACAATGCAGAAGTCCAAAGTAATTTCGCTTTAATGAATACTTTTTTTTAATTAGATTGGTAATAAAATTGTTTCAGCCATGTTCATTCCGAAGTAAAAATTCCGTCCTCTATTATTATTATTGGTCGAAGTGTTGATCATGGTATGTTGCTAATGCTGTGACATGTGCTCTTCTGTAATCATCTACTACATGGCTGTTGATAAATTCACTTAGAAAGTTGTTGGATTAAAGAGAAGTGCACGCGCGATGTAATGTTCGTTTACATTGGATGGCAGTTACCGTCATAACGACACAGCCGATGTGCCTATTTGGTAATTAAAGACGACCTGTCTGTAGCCTTCTGCATACGATCAATTGAAAATGGCACAATCCGCCATTCGTTCTATCGACACCGGTAGAAAGTAGAATGCGTAATTGTTAAGGTAAGATTTTCTTGAAGTCGGGGGAGGGGGAGACAAATTACATAAATTGTAGCTACATATTTTCTTATTTTGTACACAATCTTTACAGACTATGGAATGTTCACCAGGAAAAACTTGTCGTTTAATGGAGGTTTCCTGCTTTACATCCCCCTGTCCACCATCCGCAACATGTGTTGGTAGGTATATATATGTATTACTTCCCCTGTCCAATCCTCTTCATTAGCACATACGGAGCAGAACAGTAGGACGTTAAACCCCATTTCATCTCACCATCCCCAACATGTGTCTTTGTTGCCTCGTTAACCCGAGCACGTGTTCGATCCCGGTTTTTGCCAAGAAAGTTCATCGAGGTCCCCCCCCCCCTGTCAGTAATGCAAGACATGTGGCCTGGCAAGGGACAACGTATAGTCGTTCGGGTTGAACGAAAAACAATGGCGTGGACATAAAATAACATTTCGAAATAAAAGTGCCGCTATCCGGGAAAAATTCCCTTTATAGTACACGGCAGGGCTATTAGCTTATGACGTTAAACCCCATTTTACTCATTGATCGACTTTCGTTTTACAGACTCAACCCTCCCTACCACTAAAGATGCTTGTAAAATAAATCTACCAGTGATAAACGCCAACAGCCAACAGTTGTTTTGTGGACGTGGACCATCACGTGTTCGTTGCCCAGATGGGACCGCTTGCGCCATCCACCCTACTGACTTGTATGCAGTTTGTTGTTACACAGGATAAATTATTGTTTTAAAAATAAAGTTTCATTTTTGTTGTCTGTTTTTGATGGTGTGTATGGCAGACTAATATCAACGACCAACGTGCAAGTAGAAGTCTCGAAAAAATTTGAGGCCAACCGCCATTGTGATGTATCTTTGATATATTTGAGCGTTTTATTTTGACATCGGATAAAAAATGTGACATCTTAAATTGTTCGCAAGCTTAAATTTTGATTTTTCGCACAATCAGGGGTCATAATCTAGGCCAGGCAGTTACAGTTCGATATGTGCCAATATTGAAAGTGGTCGGGATCTGTTGGTTATATACTAGACTGGCCCAGTCTCTTCTATTTATTTTACATTTCGCTTTATATAAAAGTATTAATTATAAGTAAACCAACACTTTCGTTTCCATTTGTATAAAATAAACTTTGAGTAAACCTGTAACCAGCACCAGAGACAATTTGCGACCTTCGCGATAAAACGGGCGTTCTTGCCATGTTTTTCGTCCTACCTTATTTGGAATGATTGACAGTTATCAAGCACGCCCTGAGTCACGTCGCATGAATCATGCGTCTCGACTGGAGTGCAAAGCAGTCATGCTGAGGGTTGATGTCACGTTGTTATTAGATATGTCGTGATCATGTGCACGACGTCACACGACCTACATAATGCAGATTGACCTACTAGATGAGATTGTAGCTCTATTTGCCCAGTCTCTAGAGATTACGTGTTGGTTTTTTTCGGGTTTTTTTTGGAGAGGACTGGCCAATTTTTGGTGTGTTGAGAAGACTGGCCACCAGTCCGCCATATACATACATTTCGAGTTTCATCAAAATCGGATACGATACACATTGTGTTCAATTACGCAAAGGTGTTCATTTTTGTTGTCATGAAATGGAGTTTTACTGTCTTACTGTTCTGCTCCGACTGGGGTAATGAAAGCGGTTTTGTTGACATTACTAATATACCCAATTTCAATTGCGTTATTCAAATACTATGTGCTTAGTTGTGCGCGTCGTTGACTGTTGCCGCCAAATGTCTATTTTAACGTACTATGTGCCGACAACATTTTCATTAATGCCGTAGGGTTGGGTTTTTCGGATTCAATATTTAGATTTGAGTCGCCAAGGCCTACTCTTATATCGAATTCCAACCGCCAAGGGGTGTGCGCCAATGTCTACATGGGAACTTGGTTTTTCTTCCCATCCGAGCAACCAGATAGCTGTTCTTCTTTAAATTCTCTGCACGGCGTTAACATACTCTAATACTATTCCGCCCTATTAGTCGTAAGGTTGCTTTAATTTGTTATTCCCACTCAGCCGTATAGCGATACGGTGGAATATATTTCAGGATTCATACGTTGGCCGACATCTGTATGTCTAGGAAGGGGGGGGGCTGAATCATGAAGCCTGCCATTGAGTCAACTGGTGTGGTTTCGAATCCCTGGTTGTACGTGGCAGAGAGTAGGATCGCATGTCCAACCTCTTGGGCTTTCTCAAGGTCCTCCGGTTTCCTCCCGCTGCAAAAGACCCCTACGCGCAAGCGAATTTATTAAAATAAATTTAAACCATATGTTAGTCCCGAAATGACCTAGTTTTGTCGAGTGGACGTTAAACCCTATTTCTCTCTGTATGTCTAGGGATTATTTATCTTCTATACAGCAACAGTAACAATTTTCTACTACTAAAGTTGGTTTGGCTCGCCCAAACTAAACTGTATTCAGAGAACGCCTTCACTCATCCACATTAGCAGACTCGATTTGAGATGTACGTGCATGATTTGAGATGTACGTGCATGAGGTGTATATAACACACGGGCGTTCAACTAGAGATCGCAGACGATATCAAAAAATCTACGATAAGCAGACCTAGACGGTATGATTTAATTAAAACCAACGCAGCTGTAGAAGAGATTAAGAGTAAGTTGTCTAAACTTTCCTTTATCTTGGTTTATCACTTTTTTGGCGCTGCGAGCTTAAAAAGTGAAGCATGGAAGGAAAGTTGGTGTTTCTATCATTAACTTTTGGAAGCCCTTTAGTTGAGAAAACAACCAGCCTGGAAGAAGGGGGGAGGGGTTACGAACTTGCCCAAGGCGGGCTATTGGGATATGTTGATATAAGAGCGGGTAATGGGAGGAGGGGGTAACACTCGCGGAATATGGCCTCCTGGGATTCCAAATGGAGGGAGATTCGTTTTCAGACATGCTAAAGGGAATTACAGAAGATATAGGAGTTTTCGCGAGTCATTCGGCCACCAAATAGTGGCAAATGTCAATTGACAAAATTGCTAAAAACTTTATTTTGTGAAAATATACATAGAGAATCTCTATGCCGAGGTTTTTTTACTTTATCAACGAGTGTTGATATTTTTTGGTATCAAAAAACACGAGTTGGAGATTTTATTTATCACCCAATCCTTTCTTACATGCACAAATAAATAAATATAATTCTTTGATATAGATTTTACTTTTACTGAACCTAATTGCATTACGGCGTAGTGATACATCATTTTTGACAGCAGTTTAGCTATTGTATAGCCCTATATACTCACCCAGTGTTTTCCTTCAAGGTCAATGATAATAAAAGCAGTGTCTTTTCTTTCTTTTTTTAAAGTCACTCTTGGTTTCTTTAAAATAAAAGAAAGTAGTTCCTTTTTGATTGACCAATCAAGTTTATGTAAAGTTATATCACCACACTGTGTATATATCACATTTATCGCACAAGCGATATCTACTGTCAAATGTATTATTGGGTGATAAAGGGTTATACTTTGTGACGTATTGCAGCACCAGGTAGCAGATGTCGTTCGTCATCGTGATATCGATCGTTGGATTTTTTTGAGAAAGGTGAGACGAACTGTCAAAAAAGGTTGAATAATGTTGGGTTTTTTTTCATATTGGTAAGTGCAGACTGCATTATTGTATTAAAAGTTATATTGTGGTTGTATCCATCGCGAAAAGGGAATGGGTTATTTTGTATTTTGTTTGAGAGTATGGAACGCCGAGAGGGTGGCACGCGCTGAACACGCCTGTAAGCTTATTCATTTATTTGCTCAATTTCTTGCTGCACGCTTCGAAATCAAGAGCTTTCAATTGATTATTTTCAGAGCGATATTTGTTTGCTCCTATTTTCTGAACATATAAACTATTAAATAAATTATGTTGGTTTAATGTTGTGAATGTGATATTTATTTGTTGTAAACATTATTATAAATATATAATATTATAATAACTATATTTTTTTCAGTAGTGTGTCATTTGTTATTGTCTATTTCATGTAAACTTTTTATTGCTATATATATGTACTGTCATATTTTATATTTTTTGTAACAAATTTAAGCAATGAGTTTAAATGCTTTGAAAAAAAAGTTTCTTAAAAGGATACGTCATCTCCAGATGGACAGAGGAAATTAACTCCTGACACGTCATCGGAAAGAGGAAATTAACTCATGTCATGCTATCGGACAGCAAAGGTCGATATTTACAAGACAAAGTTTCAACCCCTTTTCAAAATCAAATTGTTTGAAAACAGAGAGGGACGAACCACTAGACAGGGTCTTGGTCGGCTAAAAGAAAACATAAGGCGTGAGGTAAGAGACCTTTGAGACATTTGGCTGTACGTCTGGCTCGGTACCTGTGACCCGACATCAAGAACTAAACCTGGTTGTATCAGTTTAACGTCCACGGACAACAACAGTATTCTTGAGGACCTTTTCTAACTTTACAAACAAATAACAGACATCCTCAACGAATATCCTTGATGTAAACTGACCTTTTGGAGGCACCAGTATATTCCATAAAGTCCTGGAATTCAAGGAAAAAACATAAAGAACCATCACAGTTTGACGCTCAAGACCTTCAATTACAAACTCGGGTCTTGGCATTAAATAAACATAAAAGAGCTCTAACCGATTCCAACACCCATCCATCCATCGTACGTTTTGAATCTATACGGGATTTCAAAATATTTATATAATATGTATGTGTTTGCCATTATAACTATGTACATACACCCTTTTTGCATTAATAATATATGTATACAAATTATTTAGGAAGAGGGGTTTTAGATAGGCTAAGCCTGTTCCCCAATCCCATTCAGACAACCTGAATTAAATATTGTTTAAAAAAAATATATATATTTAAGGCAAAACGTGGGGTATTGTACAAGACAATTTTTCAGTAGTGTGTCATTTGTTACAGGTATATTTCCTGTAAACTTTTTATTGCTATATATATTTATTTTATGTTTTTTGTAACAAATTTAACCAATGAGTTTAAATGCTTTGAAAAAGTTTCTTAAAAAGGATACGTCATCTCCAGATGGACAGAGGTAAATAACTCCTGTCACGTCATCTCCAGATGGACAGAGGTAAATAACTCCTGTCACGTCATCTCCAGATGGACAGAGGAAATAAACTCCTGTCATTCTATCGGACAGCAAAGGTCGATATTTACAAGAAAAAGTTTCAACCCCTTTTCAAAACCAAATTGTTTGGAAACAGAGAGGGACGAACCACTAGACAGGGTCTTGATCGGCTAAAACAAAACATAAGGCGTGAGGTAAGAGACCTGGGAGACATTTGGCTCGGTACCTGTGACACGACATCAAGAACTAAATCTGGTTGTATCAGTTTAACGTCCACGGGTATTCTTGGGGAACTTTACAAACATAACAAACATCCTCAACGAATATCCTGGATGTAAACTGACCTTTTTGGAAACCCCAGTATAGTCCATAAAGTCCTGGAATTCAAAGAAAAACGACAAAGAACCGCCAGAGTTTGTTGCTGTGTCATATTATTTATCATTCTGTTGAACATATATCAGTTATAAGTTGTTGACGAAGTGTAACTTATTTAATTTAGATTAGTCGTGCCGTACTATTGCCATTCGCTGCAGATTGTCCGGAAGGTGTCATGCGGCCTCAAAATGTGCACAATTGACAAATTTGTTAAAAACTTTATTTTGTGAATATTGACAGTGTAATATTTTGTAACGATAAAATTAGCATTGATATTGTTTGTGATGAATATATCGATCTCTGGAGATGTTGATTTTTTTCTAGAATCAAGTGGTTTAAAAAACTTTCATGAATATTTTTTTTTAGTATTGGTAAGTACAGATGGTATTATTGTATTAAAACTTTTATTGTGGTGGTACCCATGGCGAACAAATAATTGTTTAACGGGTTATTTTCTATTTTGTTTGCGGGTATGGAACTCAGAAGGTAGCAAGTGCTGCACAAGGCAGTAAGCTTATTCATTTATTTGCTTAATCTCTTACGATACGGTTCGAAATTAAAGCCTTCTTGGATTATATTATATATTTTCAAAGCTATATTTTTATGAAATTTGTTTACTGTATAATATCTTTATTATTATACCGAAATTATTTTATGTCTTATTGTATTTAAGTAAGACCTGATTTGTTCAATCATTATTATATTTATTGTAAACATTATAATCATTATTACCGGTAATCATTATTACCGGTAATCATTATTATAATAATTATAATTATTTGATAATTATATATAATTAGATCTATTCTTCTTATTATCATATATTTTGACTCCTTTATTTCAGGTCTATTTTCTATAAACTTTTTAGTCATATAACTTGTACTTTATCTACTTTAATATATAATATATAGGCCTAGTCAACTCATATTCTATTTTTAATGAGTTTAAATTCATTAAAAAAATATTTAAAAAAGGATACATCACCTCCAGATGGACAGAGGAAATTAAGGCCTGTCATCCTTTCTGATAGCAAAGCTAGATATTTGGAGGACCAAGTTTCAACCCCCATATTAACGCGAAATTGTTTGGAGATACAGAGGAGGGAGAACCACCAGACACGGGGTTGATTGGCTGAAGGACAATATAAGGCGTGAGGTAAGAGACCTGGGAGACATTTGGCTTTACGTCTGGCTTGGAACCTGTGACCTAACATCAAAAACTAAACCTGGTTGTATCAGTTTAGCGTCCACGGACAACAGTGTTCTTGAGGTCCTTTTCTAACTTTACAAACAAATAACAGACATCCTCAACGAATATCCTTGATGTAAACTGACCTTTTTGGAAACACCAGTATAGTCCATAAAGACCTGGAATTTAAAGAAAAACAACAAAGAAACACCATAGCGAAAAAAAAATTGTTTAACGGGTTATTTTCTATTTTGTTAGCGAGTATGGAACGCCGAAAGTAGCACGTGCTGCACGTGGCAGTAAGCTTATTCATTTATTTGCTTAATCTCTTACGATACTGTTGGAAATTAATGCCTTCTTTGATTATGATATTTTCAAAGCTATATTTTGTTAAAATTGTCTAAGTTAAATTTATTAACTGTATAATAACTAAATTGTTTTATGTCTTATTGTTTTTAAGACCTGATTTGTCTCAATCATTATATTAATTGTAAACATTATTACCAGTAACCATTTTTATAATAATTATATATAATTATTATTCTTATTATCATATATTTTGAGTTTCATTTATTTCAGGTCTATCTCCTATAAACTTGTTATTCATATATAGGCCTAGTCTGGCTCGGTACCTGTGACCCCACATCAAAAACTAAACCTGGTTGTATCAGTTTAACGTCCACGGACAACAGTATTCTTGAGGACCTTTTCAAACTTCACAAAGAACTAACAGACATCCGCAACGAATTTCCTGGATGTAAACTGACTTATTTGGAGACACCAGTATATTCCATAAAGTCCTGGAATTCAAGGAAAAAACATAAAGAACCATCACAGTTTGGCGCTCAAGACCTTCAATTACAAACTCAAGTCTTGGCATTAAAAAAAACATATTCGAGCTCTAAACGATTCCAACACCAATCGTTCACCTCAAGTTTTCTTTGAATCTGTACATGATCTCAATTACAAGACCAAAACGTGGGGTAGGATCCAAGACAAGAGTCTACTATAATTTTAAATTATACAAAGACGGAAAGTCCTCTACTTGCTGGAGCTTGGTTAAAAGCAAACTGCGAGCAAGTAAAGAAAGATTGCTTGTAGGACCAACCACCAACACTGCCACCAAAAATAAATAGCTTTCTTCCTAGGGCTTGATTTATGCATCTTCGGGAAGACGGAGTCTGAGAAATAATTGTTAAAGTCAGTTGAGGAATACAACTAAACATTGTTTCTTTTATTTTGTCTTGCTCGTCATAAATCAAGTCTCAGGTAGTTGCATAGCCATTTCAAGTATGCCTTAAAAAATCGTAAATTACCGATTAAGATAAGTCAAATTATCACCTCTGCTCAACCAAACACAAAGGAAAACATCATACACTGTCTTAACGAAAGGAGATGCCTTGCGGTTAAAAGTTTTTAAAAAATATGTCAACCTACCCTGGATGGTTATAGAATTAAAAATCTTGACCAGCTGCAAAATCACGTCTCTGAGATAACAGCATACTCTGCGTTATGCTACAAGACACAAATATGTGCCCTTAATGACAGACCTGTTGTTAAACTTGCCACAGAGATCAAGGCTTAGCCTCTATAATCTTAGTTCATTGTCGGGTTTGTGGAAACATTTTTTCAATTAAACACCTCACCTAAAACATCTACCTCGGAAAACCGACACCGTAATGACATCGGGCTGTATGGGGAAGTATGGTTACCGGAAGCGGATTGGCCCATTTGTCTTAATGTAGAGTGCCCCGTGCAGTCAAATTTATTGGCTAACGAATGTTGTCTTACCTGACGAGTTGTTGATTCTCCAAAGACAAATTTATGAATGATGACGAAACACTCAAAACAGCGCCGGGCTGCACGTGCGCGTAATTCACCGCAGCGAATGTCACTATATATGGTTATGCACGCAGTATTGTCACAACATAAGATGGTATATAAACGATATTTAAAATTACTGTCATCACGCGTTTGTCTTTAGATAATATTTGATCGAAAACCACGTTCAAAATTCTGAAAATTATTGTCGTTTATATTTTTCAATTCGCTATTTATTTACAGAGTGTTCTCGTTTAGTTTCGACGATTTCACATCTCCGTTAATCTTGCTTTAGTCGGGATAAGAATAAAAGTCGTATTTATCTTTTAATTGTTTAAAGGTTCCTAAAATCTTCGTGGGATACCTAAAACGCTGATTGTCAAGTTAAAAAATCAACAAATTGTTTCGTATTTTAAATTTGCGATCGGAAATTAATCGAAACGCACAATAGTCTCGATTGACTATAATTTATTGTTCGAGACTTGGCTTTTAGGGTTAAAGGGAAACAAATCTTTTACTTTGTTTAGGGTTTAGACAGACGTACTTTTTACAATTTGTTGTCAATCCATTCAGTTACTTTAGCAGGCATGGCATCCAACGATGAATTACTTTCCAGCATTGGTTTGGGTGATCAATATGATCTCAGTGCAATAACTAAACTTCCCTTCGCAAGAATTACAAATAGGCTAGTACTAGGCATTATTAATAAATTTCCGACAAATACGGAGCACCAGTCTATAATTACTAGTTTACATGACGACAACGCGACGTTTGCTGACACAAGTATTCGAAGTAGACTGGTCAGACTGAAGACAAAGACTAGAAAGCTGGGTAAAAATAAATATAATTCTAATAATGCTTTAAAATTATATGACGATTATCTCGACAGTCCCTTTTTCCCCGGGTTAGTGGACGAGACACCATCGGCAGATACCAGCAAGGTTCATTTAATTAATAGAGAGACACAGACATCTGTCGATGCGACTTTGACGAAATTAAATAGGAAAAATAGGAATTTAGCAAGTAGGATCAATAGGTATAAAAAAAACAATTTTCAGTTTAACAAATCGACTAAGGAAGACCTCAATTGATTCGCACGAAGGCTAACAATAAGAAAGTTTTGGCAAATAGAAAAAAGAGCTGTATGTCCCAGCCTCGTAGGGAAGAAGTAATTCTGTATGATGTCGAAAATCGAAGATACACTTCAGAATGCCATAATTTGGTCATGCAACTAAAAAAACCCAATGTTTCAGATAGGAACGTCGAAGCGGTTATAACCGCATGTTTGGCTGTCGCGGGACTCAAATCTAATTATACTCCAACAAAAACTACAGTTCAAAGAATATCATGTGAGCGCGTCGGTGTATCTTTAAAACATGTTTCGGAAACCCTAAAGTCAGCGAAAAATACCACTTTATATACGGGCGAAACTACAAAATTTGGCTCCAAATTCGGTACATATGCAATAACCGCTGACTCGACTCATACGCCAATTATTATTGGTCTTCGAAATATGGCTGATAAATCTGCGCAAACTACTCTTGAAACTTTAGATGAAATTTTGGCAGATCTTGATGATGTAGCTGGAAATATTAGTGAATCAATAATAAAAGAAATTAAAAATACAATGTCAGACAGAGCCAGCACCGAAAAGCGTTTCAACACTTTGTTTACACAGTACAGAGGCAATATTTGTACTAAATTAGTAGAAACTGGTCACATTTATCAGATTCAGAGCGAAAAATTCACCTGAATATAAATCATTTCTTTTGCGGTCTTCATCTACTAACTGGTTTGGCCGATAAAAGTGCGTCTGAATTGAAGAAATTTGAGGAAATGTATTTTCAAACGTATTCGGCCCATACGTTTAAGACTGGTAGTTCATTTTTGGCAAACGAACCTGGGTGTGTTCGATTGATTCGGACCATCTGTAAGGCTTTTACGCAGGGTGGGGACGAAAAATCGGGTTATTTGCCTTTTAAGTTGTATCTCAAGTCCCTTGGGATTTCAAAATTACTGCTAACGCCATTTCATGGTAACCGGTTTAATATAATTTTCCACGATGCCGCAGTTGTAAATTATATGGCCAAGCATATAAAAAAATTTCTTGGTGATTTCGGAGCAGAAAATAGATTGACCCAAAGCATATTTTTAGATATTCAAATTTCATATTGAGTGCCAGGCTTTGGGCTTGATAAATAAATTAATTACTGATCCACTGTGGCGCATATTAGAAAGCGGCATTAATGCACTTGACATGAAAACTGTTTATCAGAAATTACATGATTTTTTCGAAAACCCGAATATTCAAAATTTTGTTGAAGGTACATCACACCCATTTGAATCTCTAATCAAAATTGAAAATGATTCGGTCCTTGCTAACCTAACGAAAATTAATACTGATTTAACTCCTAATTCTACCCTGGTCCATATTTTGGAAGTCCTCTTTGCCGAGTTCAGAAAGTACATCGCAAACATTTTACTTGAGTATCGAGATGACTTTAATCCTTCGTGTTCGAGTTCAGCCATGCCTCACAACAAATTACCAGAAACCGTGTTCAGTCATCTCGATAGATTAATGAGGATCGCGCCCTCGTCTAATATTTTTGGCAACGAAGCGTCCATTTTATATAAAATGAATAAATCTGATGAATGGCTAACAAATCTTTCACCGGATACACGTAATTTGATCTTAATGGATGCTCAAACGATTACTAAAAATCAACTTTTAAAATTTAGGCAAAGGCGGGAAGAAATCGAAAAAAAAAAGCTAGCGGTTCTTTTGGCGAAAAAGAATGAATTAATAGAAAAGGGAAAACGTGAGATTAGGAAAAAAGAACGCCTAACAACAGAAATTGTCGGGACGGGTCTTTGGAAAAGTAAAGAGGGTATGGAAAATGGGCTTTTACAACTTACGGATAGGGAAATGAAAGAGGCACTGAAGGCACAGCTCCGGTTTCGTAGGTATGTTTTAAATCAGCAAGTTTCTAGTAAGTCTATATTTTATTTTACTGTCGCCGGTAAGGAACACTCGATTCCAGTTTTAAAAGAAAATTTACAAAAATTAATTGACATGCCTGATCCTACCTAACCGGAAGAAACTTTCAATGCCCCTTTTTACCGGTTATAAAAAATTCAATTTCTTCATTCTTCGTTTTTAAAACCATTTTTATTTGTCAATCCAGACGTCCCAGCAGAACGACATTCCGACACTTCTCAGAGTATTTTAACAATTCATTATTTAATAACTGTTTTCTTTGAACTAATCGGTTAATTTTCGGATAGCAATTTATTTTACAAAATACGCCTACTACTGTAGATCTGCTTTGATATCGTGTTTGAAAAATTGCCTTTGAGATACTTTAAGTAAAACTTAACTTTTTATTTCGTCCAAAGGGTTACAATTTGGAATATATGTTTATTACAGATTAGTTCTAAATTATATATCTGTGTTTGGTAAATAATGACTGTATTATTTATTATCAATCGATTAGTGAATTGTCGCAACAGATCGTGTTTTGGGGTAAGATTTGAGTTATATGCTTTTTTTGATAAAGTGAATTTTGATAAAGTGAGTACACCTGATAAAGTACTGTACATCATAAATGTATATGAGTTCAGGGTGTTGTAATATAGACGACATGCCGTTAAGAAAGAAGATCTAACATACAGGCATACATGTTGATTCAGAGGGCGTTGGTCACGATGAGATGTGTTTTTGTTAATGTTATCGATCCTTTTAGTCCCTATAAAGTTATAGGAAATGCATATTAATATAATCAGCATATTTATTCTTGTGTAAATGCTATCCTACAAGAAGGAACGTCCGCCCGAATTTGAATTTGTTCTTAATTATGTATCTTCTAGTTTGTATTTACTTATTCAAACCCAACTTCAAAATGTCAATATACATCTCAAATCTGTACATAACTTGATCAGCTATTGCATATTTTTCAGTTAGATTGATTTAAATAGTCTATCATTGTTTATTTAATACTCTTATTACTCCATGAAACTTTTCGTCAATATACATACTTTCCGAACATTATTTCTTAAATGGGACATCGAATATTAATTTAAAAATGACACATTCACATATAAATACCAATATAAATAGGCCTATGTGTCTATGGGTATACAGAAAATATAAATAGATTGGTCAAATATATCTACAAAACCTTAAATAAATTTAAATTGGACTGCACATATTAAAATTAATTACGCGTGAATAGCACTTCCAAAACTGAGCTGCGTTGCGCATGATCGGAAATCTTAAATTCAATCGGAGCATTGAGCAGATTTCATCAGATAGGAAATTTCTATTTAAACGAATGGACCCGAATGGTAGTGTTGGTTCATTCTTATCGGAAAATAAATCAATAATTTTATATAACCAGGGAGACATAACTCCGCCAACATTCCAAAACCAAAACAAATATGGCGCCGACCAAACACGAAAGCAGTCTATTTTAACGGACATTCGAATGGATATATCTTGTGAAATATAGCACGCAGGTAAACTTTCTTAACAGTTCATAATAAATGGTCATCTAGGGTTGTTGATTATATAAATATAGTGTCATAACTGCAAATAGTTTTCGAGATTTTTTAAAGTCCGGGGCACCCTACTTAATGCCTGAAAACAATGGGAATTCCTACAATGTCCTCACCTACTTTTTCTGCCATAGAGAGCGAGATTGGACAAAGGTTGGGTGATATCCTGAAAAAAGATATGGTAAGAGCACGGGCTGAAGAAAACAGACTTGCCATGGAAAGAAACGATTACCACCAGGGTGTTCGAGCAATTACTGTTGTCTGTGATGGAGTGTGCACCTATAATGCACTTGGTGGAGTAGGCATTGTCATCGGTTTGGCCACACGAACTTTTTAACATAGGTGTCCGAAACAAATTCTGTGCCACAGCTGAAGGTCAACAAAGAGATCCAGTGGCCCATGAATGTTTTAAAAATTGGAAAGAGTCGAACCAAGCTATGGAAGCAGATATAATAGTAGAAGCACTTTCTAAAGCAAAACATGATCACGGTGTTCGTTATATGTATCTCATTATTGCTGATTATTCTGTGTTTGTCCGCATTCAAGAAACTGTTCCAGTGTGGAGGCCCTTCATGTATATGACTACACTTGAGTGTGCCAAACATGCCTTCGGGGCAATTTGGAAAAACTTGTTGATCGAAAAACTCAGTATACAGGTAAGGGAAAACTGACCCAAGCAGCTTGTGTACGTCTGGTGTGCGCTGTACAATCCGGTGCGGTCAGAAGACTTGGATCGACAGTTTGCGACACGAAAATTGGCTCACAATATCAAAAACTCTGTGTTTCATGTATTTAAGATACATGACAATTGCTCAGAGTTCTGTAAAAGAATACCCAAAGACCAACAACCACCAACTTTGATGAACAGTACAGACAGCCAATATCATGAAACCTATGAAAACCAACTGGTGATCAAAGTTCTTAAAGGACAATATGGGTGCCAGTCAGCATCACATAATACGTGTTTTACTCAGCTATCGTGGCAATGATCACATTTAACACAGATATCATTGCTACGAAAGCTGAATAATACACGTTACCCGAATCAGCAGTGACGTAGATAAGAGAACATAAGAAAAATAGAAATAGTCCGTACATTTCCCTGTTTATATTCATGTTATACCTTATAAAACATGGTAATGCACGGACTTTTTCTGTTTTTCTTTCGTGTTCTCTTATCTAATGACATGCAATTACTTTGTTGAATTGTCAGAAATCCTCTTACAGTCCCATATAACAACTGGTAGTTTTCGAAGGAATTATTAGTGAACAGTAATTTAGCCGTGTATCTTATCAATCGTCGCTTCAGTCAGTAATATAGAGCAGTCGCTCGTGTTTTCCTTTTCGCTACGTCACTGCCGATTAAGGTAACGTGTATTACTCAGCTATCTAGCAATGACCTCTGCGTTAAAAGTATATTTGGGGTGTGATTAACCCGCTCAATCACATACGTGATAATGACTGGCACCAATATTGTCCTTTAATAACCAACATTTATTTGTTCTGGACAGACGGAACCTCATTGTTTCGGATAGCAGTAGAGAGGCGCGTGGCATACAAGATGCTATGGTGGAGCGCTCCGGCAAAATCTAGGTGTGGCTTGGTCTCCTACTGTATGGAAAACAGTGACCAATACAGATCCAACAACTGCAGTCACTGTATTATATGATGCTACAGAAACCCCAGCAGACTAGGATGCTAGCAGCAAGACCTGTGCAAAAAGCAAGAAGATGGAAGAAAAAATGCAAAGAAGCATAGTTAGTGCTTCTCAAAAGGCTTAGCAGGAATATGGACCAGCTGCAATTGATGTGGTTCCTGAGGTTAGTCCAGATGACTTGAATTCAAGAATGACCGCTTTTGTACAGAGCCATTTGAACATTGGTGCTGAAGTGAAAAGGGCAATTGGGGAAAACACCCATGCTCAATCTCGGTCTGATTTGTGGCAAAGTAAGAGGAGGAAAAGACTGACCTCCTTAAACTTTGGGAATATTATAAAACGCAACACCCATGTCCAAATTCAGCCCATAATAAAACGACTTCTGTACGGAAATGTCAAAAGCAACAAATTCACATCTGTATGACTTGCATCAGAGCCTGCCGCAATAGTTGATTACAAAGCCCTTAAATGCTCACAAGGTGATCCTGTTTTGGTTGAGCCTAAAGGCTTGTGCATTGATGACAACAACCCATTTCTCGATGCTAGCACCGATGGTCTTAGAACATCAGATGGACGAGGCCTACTGGAAGTTAATAACTTGCTGCAGACTAATAAACTGACCTTTTCAGAAGCTGCAAAATCTATTCAAGATTTATGTCTAGCTGTTGGAAATGGAAAACTACAACTGAAGACAAGCCTTTTAATCTAGATTGGGCTGATTTTGTAGTACGTGCTACCAATACACGCCAGCTACATGTTCAGCGTGTCCATCCATCGACATGAACATTTATGGCAAACATCTATGCTTACAAAACTTAATAGCATTTTATTTTAATTGTCTTGTCAGAATTAGCTGTTCCTAGATGCATATTTCACAGCGATATGTAACCTCTGATTCTTCAATACCATCAACATTCAATACTGCTTCTATATTGCCAAGATGGTCATCAACCAATCGTGTCAGACATCCACATTTAGTTGGACGCCGGATATCACACAAGTAGTTTGTTGATGAAGCATCTGGTAAGTTATAATGTACATTGTTTTTTTTATATGCAGATGTCCAAAGTTTCGTTTCTGTCCATTTTAAAGTGGCTGATACAATGGAAAAACAGTTCAGCATGTCTGTATTTTTGTATTTCAACTATTAAGTTACACTATATAAATTGGCTTCCAGGGGAGTGTATGCTTACGATTTTCAAATACCCAATATAATTTTATATCACATCCCCCTATTGTAATTTCATATGATCTATTTTAGGCACAGCATTATAATTTTATATCACATCCCCCTATTGTAATTTCATATCATCTATTTTAGGCACAGCCAAGTGGTATAATAGGACGGTACTTTTCGGTGGTCCTGAAGGCCATAAAGAATCTGTATATAACGTGCAGTATGATTCAGAGGATGATACTTTTGAAGTGAATAATTTGGTTGAAGATTTTGAAGAGAAATCTATTACATTTATAGATGTGTAGTCAGTTGTGGTTACAGGAAGTAATACCATCATCACATGATACATTTTTCACACGTAAAGCGGCCTACACTCGATAATTTCACCAAAAAAAATTTGACTTCCATTTTTTGGGCAGGTTTATTTATTCCTGTGTATGATATTGACGACCAAAAAAGATTGACATGAAATTAAGTAGATATTTTTTGCGCAGCTTTCCATTCTCCGTCCGGACATCTTCGCGTGCACATCAACATGGTCAACAAACGAAGAAAAGAGTTCCTACTGGAGGTCATTGATCGCTCCATGCACTTTAGAAATTCAAAAGTGATTATTACAGCAACAGAAATAAGAAATAACAAGTGTAGCGTATTTTGACATTAAACACTGGCCCCACCATTCTCTTAATTCAGCCAGTGAAGGCTACCAATTTTGTATCAATTTTCAAAAAAGTATACATGTATTTGAATTCCGCCCAAACTATAGTAAATACATTTCAAGACAGGATTAACTATACTTTTCAGTATAGACATACGGAATTTAGAATCGAGCCCCGCATTTCTTAAACCATTTTGTCCGGTGCGATTTTGCTTTTCCCGGCTCCAAAGCTAGTGCAAGCGCAGTGGCGGTAGGTCGGTCCATGGCGAAAGTTACAAATTATGCATCGTCTATGGCGACAGAAGTGTCAGAAATTTTGAGCGTGTGTAGGCCGCTTAAAGGTCTCTTTCTCCAAAGTACATTATAATGTATAGCTTTGTCAACTCTGTCCACCATGATCAACAATCTGTGAGTATCCTTTACATACGAAAATTACACGGTATCAGGGTGTCCTGATTTTATTAATTGTAATTTGATTTGAAGTGAAAGAGTTTATCCACTTCATACAAATTTTGACATTTCCGGTCAAATGTAAAATTTAGATTTCTGTTATTCACTTGTGTGTAAGGGATTTTATCATTGAGGGAAAGCGGAGGGCCCAGAAAAACCCAACCACCAAGCTCCAGACCACAGTTGTTTGTCCATCTAAACCACTACACTAAACATTATTCCTTGCAAGACTCATTCCTAAAAAATCCACAACGTAAAAATCGGAGTAACAGTCTCAACCAACACCGGTTACGGGGTAAACGTTTTTATCACCGATCCATCGTGGGTCCAATTTTATATTGGTATCATTTGTTTAATAAGGTATATATGTCTAAAATCAATCCAAGTTTAAATGTCAATCCTAATTGTATTCCATGAAATTATGTGACAATTATTAAATTGCACTGAACCCGATTGATGGCATTTGGTCTGTCGGTTAGAAAGTACAATACAGACAAAACTGAACAAATATTTTTCTTGAGCTGAAGTTATTGATTCATAAAAGAAAAGGTGTTTTAATCTATTTGCTCCAAGGATTTAGACAAAGTGTAGTACCGGTACATGTAGGCCTATCCGTGCATTTTCTGTAGTACCGGTACATGTTGGTTAAAGAAAAGTATACCGAACAATTCATTTTCCTTGGGCTGACAAAAGGGCATACGTGTTTAAATGATTGTATTTTCAGTGCTGGCATATTCTATTATGTGTAATACATTGCGTTTTCAAGTGTTGCATTTAAGCTAATAAGCACATAACGCCTAAGTAAGGAATAATCAAAGAAAATTGCATATTATGTGTTTAATTCTTTGTGTTTTCATAGTTGCATTTGGACAAACAAACAATATAACGCCTAAGCAAGGAATTATCTAGGAAAATAGCGTATCATGTTTAATACATTGTTTCAAGTGTTGCATTTTATCAATAAGGAGATAACGCATAAGCAAGGAATTATCAACGAAAATGGCATATTATTATATGTTTATACATGTACATTGTGTGTTATATTACGTGTGGCATTTTGACAAGACATGGTGAGAATCATGAGGGGTTTATTTGTTTATTTTACTATTATTTATTACTTCAACAAGTTAGCCACATGACTCTGTTGCATCTGGAAGAATTTTGAAATGTCGTTTAAGGCTCTTTTTTTCATCTGAATTCTCACCAAAAGGTGTCATCATAAAATTATTTATGTAACCTAAATGCCAGTTTATGCAATTCAGCAAGGGAACTGACTGTGGAATAATTTTTGTAATTTTTTTTTTTTATATATATAAAGCAGGTTGCTGTAGCCATATTCCCCATGTCTTTTTAGTCAGACCGTACACAAGCAATAATTTGCGTTTGATTGAAACAAGATTGGTGTACCATGATTGTCGGCTTTAACGGAAGGAAATGGTTTCAAGTAGTAATCATGTAAACTTAGATCATCAACATTTGTGTTTTTGGTCATTTTATCCTACAAAAATGGATGCAGAGTATTTAGAGTTATCCTGTAGCAATAATTCTTTTAGCTATGGAAGGGTATCGGATACAGATAAGTCGCGAGAAATGATTACTATGGCGCCATATACGTTTGAGCCGTGTTAATCTGACTGTAGTTACATAGAGGATGGCGATGTAAAGGATACGGGGTCAAATAATAAAAATCATCCGATTGTTGCGAGACTAGATTCTCTCGAATGGTACTAAATATATATTATTTTATACACTTATTTTGTGATGAGAATTTTAACATTTTAGTAATTTATAATATCTATTTAAAATAGTTTTTTGTGGATCTGTACCATTGCATAATATCTTGTATTCGGATGCAGGTGTCACTGAAGACGAGACTGCATTGGAATACAGCGCACATACGATAATATGGCTTCTTTCGAGATTATTGATAGCCCAAGCCAAGTATTATATATAGGCGCCATATTCCAGTTCTAATCTTTCTCAATTTTTATAGGAATCAATTATGGCTAGTGGATTGCGTAAAGTGTACAACTCCTGCCCGCCCTCGTCAAGAAGGGCTCTAGTGTGATGCTTGTCATTTATGGTAACATCGTACCTGCGATTCCGGTACTTTATTTGAAATATTTGTTTTCAGATTACTTATTTCGTTCCAATAGTGATTATCCTTTTTGTGCGGTCTCTAGCTCCACTTGTATCTGGTCTAGGAGATTTAATCGTATCCCATTATCAAAATATACAATGTTTTCTAATTCATTACATCAGTGTTGTGCATATTCTTTAAACCAAATACCATGTCAAACTGCAGTGTTATCCTGAAACCGATATAAACATTTTTTGGATGAATGTCTAATATACCTTTATTTGGTTTTGCAGGTCTGAATCTATGGGGAAAGTTTTAATATTTATCAGGTCTAAGTTGTACCTAACAGTCCGTAATATGCCAAAAGTAATGTGGGATGGGTTGTTTTTAGCTTATGTCAATATGTGCAATTGAAAAAACTGAGAGCAGCAAACTGCAATGTGCCGCTCCCAAAACCATTCGATAAGATGTGGAAAAGTGGAGAAAAAAATTAATAAATAATAGACAGCTTACTCATGACAAACCACAAAACCCCGGAATGTGCTACATCCTGGCAGATTTATTATGGCAGCAGAACAGACCTTCTCTGGTAGGCAGATTAAAGAAGATAGTGTGCGCGATTTCCAAAACCAACCACGTGTTTTACTTACATGGACTGGTAAAACGACGAAATCATTACGTACCTTTAATTCGACTTAAATAGCCAGGAATTAAAATTAACCATCAGGTAGCGCCTTTGTGCGTAGAATGTTTGGCAATTAATTATTATTCCCTATATTATCATATGAAACAATATGTGTGTTTTTGTAAAACATTGGTTTGTGAAGGAATTTATATTCATATGAAACATTTTTACATCTGTATGTTTCAATAAAATATTGGTTTGTAAGGGAATTAAAATTTACCGCTAAGTATCTTGTTACCTCGTCAGGTAGCGCATTTGTGCATAAAATGTTTGGTGGGTAGTTTTATTACCTTACAGACTAATCGTTATGTCGTCGGGTATCGAAGTTTTGCGCTAAATGATTGGAAGTTCATTTGAAGTTCTAGATAAAGAACCCATAGCGGGGACATCTGTAATAACGTTTTGTTATTTCAACCGCCTGAATAGAAAATGTTATTTTATCCTTCCACACTTTGATTTTGCCGATATTATCTGGGATGGGTGCAGTGATTATTTTAGGTAACAAACTAGAATCCCTACAATTAAATGCACTCTCGGAAAGACGTCGATGCCATAAATTAATGTATAAAATTATTAACAACCTCGTGCCATCATGTTATTCTGACCTATTAGAACTGTCCTCTACCCTTAAAGCCCCAATACCACTCTTGTTGTAACTGAATAATATGTTCCAATCTTTATTCTGGTCAACAATTTGTACTATTTTACAATATTTCAATTAAAAAATGATAAAAATTTCATCTTAACACACCTAATTTTAAAAATTGGAAAAATTCAACTACATGCCGTAACATGGTTTGAAAAGCCTTACGTAAGCACTTTCAAATGCAACTTGGATTTAAACATATTTTCGAAACCTCTGGACAAGTAAGGTAGGTTGTAATGGATAATTTACACAACAGGTAGGGCACTAAAACATCTTGTAGTTCGAATAAGGCTAAAAATAATTTCTGGACCTGTCAAGCCAACAAGAGTGTTATTGTCCCTTTAATCAATCATAACCTTAGAAACACTGATAAACCAAAGGAGACCAGGTGCAGTCCTTTATCCCTTCCAGTAGACGAGAATGGAACAAACTTAACGTTGAAATTCGAATTGCTCAATACCTTGTCATCTTTCAAAATTCACTAAATAAATTAGATACCATCTTGCCATCATATTACTATCTAGGGACACGAAAATTACAAATAGTCCACTGTAAAGTAAGACAATGCCGCTCAAACTTAAAAGGCCTCAAATTCATCAGACACGTCGTTGATAGTCCTTTATCCCTTCCAGTAGACGAGAATGGAACAAACTTAACGTTGAAATTCGAATTTCTCAATACCTTGTCATCTTTCGAAATTCACTAAATAAATTAGATACCATCGTGCCATCATATTACTATCTAGGGACACGAAAATTACAAATAGTCCACTGTAAATTAAGATGATGATGCTCGGTGGTCACAAATTCGAAGATACCGAACACTATTTACTCGTATGCCACTTAAATTCAGATGCAAGAAAACTGACAATCCATAACCTTCAACAAAATCATATAGCAAACTTATTTTCCAAGAGGGCCAACAATTTATATTCTTATCAAAAAGATTTAAATCCATAAATAACTCTTATTATTCAAGCACTGCACTATGTATGTATTGTATATATGTCAATAGTTATGTGTATCTAACTCAGAGAGAGGGATTACACATAGACTGTTCCCCAATCCAAATTCAGATTTAATGAATAAAAAATATTGTTTCTTAAACAATTCTACATTGACCTATGAAATAATTGTAAAACAACCTGTTACAAGGATGGCATATAATTAAAATGGCCCTTAATTACCATGGACAATGTTTCACAAATAATTAATATTTTCTTACATGCTTGTGCTGTTGAACATTTAATTTATTAACAAGTAAATATTTAATAACACGGAAGACATTTAGGTCACTCGACATTACCTGTGTGCTAATGGACACCACTTCGATATAGAATCTGGCCCAACTCAATTAACTGCGAAACAATTTCTCGACCATTATTAGATAACGGAGCTCCATATCTGAAAACAATATTACAACATACATAATAACACCTAATAAATCACGTTGCTGCTAATAATAGGGCGATTGTTTTATGACAATGTAATTTACAATAAAAATATGTTCCCCGTTAATTTATGTGAATTAACATATCTAAAGTTCTATAAATATACCTGCATATAAATTTCTAGATAGCATTGCAAACGCCACTGACCTACTTACACTTCGAAGGAAAGAGGTCAACAAACTTTGTAATATAATTGCTAGTGGTCCTGAAAATGCAAATGATATTCCGACTGGTTTTAACTAGGCTTCCCACACTAATTTGAGAGGGAACCCTTACGCAAATCTAACAATTCTCTGATCTATTTTGATATGTCAATGTGTGTTTTATGCAGATCCTAATTTGATCAAATGACGGCTCTTAATGACAAGGAGTTTGATTCGCCGTAGCCACCGCCCAAAAGAAGACAAATTTACCTTTTAACTACGTGTCCGACATCGAAGGAGTGCTTGTTATTGTCCAGATTCTCGCGGATCCATTTACCGATTTGTAATTGACGATCTGTTATCAGGGTAGCCAATTTGTATCTCGTTTTCCTGGAGCTATCGTTGGCCACGAATATATTGATGGCACTATAACAAAACATAAAATAATCAAAAACAAATATTATAAAGCAAAAAAAAAAGAATGACTAGAATCACAGATTGAGCAAGACAAAAAAGTAATATAAAATACAGACGGATATTATATCCCCATGCTCTATTTCTCAGCAGAATAAAGTAATGCAATGTGTTTAAAGAAAAAATAAATTTATCAGATTTTATTTGTTTCTCCACCAGAATCCGAAACATCAGAAGAACTACAACTTACAGAGTGAGAGTCGACATCTAAATCTATTATATATTTATCAAGAAGACGCTGGCGTTTGGGACTAGTACATTCTTTTCCAACAGAAGACCTATTGTCTAAAACACATACTCGTCTTTTCCAGGACAAATAATTATTTACAGCCCTTTTTAATGTCGTTTCTTTCACTTTCAGTGAACGTAAAGTTGTTATTCCTAACTATACTATTCAAAAAAAAGTAGGGGAATGAAACTGACGAAGAAACAAATAACATTCATCGATTTATTCCAAATGATCGTTAGACAAAGTAAGGCACAGACTGATCATTATAAGGGTAAAATGTACCCGGGGTCAAACCGCAAAGTTACCACAGCATCACAACAAAGTCAATAACGGATAATCCTCCCCTGTTTGCCAAACAAGCATTGATTCGACGTGGCATACTCCTAATGAGACGTCTAAGGTCCTTTTGATCCAGATTGTCCCATTCCTGTTGAAACGCAGCAGCAAGTTCTTGGACATTGGCAGGACGTTGTTGACGTTGACTAACCTCTGTCCAAGCATGTTCCAGACATGCTCGATGGGGGAGAGGTCGGGACTCAGTGATAGCCAAGGTAATGTGGTGATTTTCTGTTGTTGGGGGTAACCTGTAACGATCCTGGCCCTGTGACATCTTGCGTTGTCATCCTGGAAGGTGAAACGGCGGCCATGACGTCGTGCGAACGGCACAACATGGACTGCCAAGATGTTGTCCCGGTAGTACTGGCCTGTAACACGCCCTGCAACAACATGTAAAGCCGTGTTGTGCCGATCTGTTGCATGCCAAGGGCACGTAACATTTTATTTTGGGTAAGCCGACGCATATCAAAATTTGTTTTCTGGTCACTAAACTGATGTTTCAACCCTCAAAGTCGGAGTCGTGCAAATCTAGGGTTGGACCCCTATGATGATCACCTGCATTCCATGCGGTAGCTATTGGTGCGTTTGGGCGTCACATGTAACTGGAAATGTTCCTTCTGTTAGGTTATATAATGACTTTTTTTGTAGTCATTTGCAAATTTTAGTATTATGCCCCCAAAATCAAATATCCCCTACTTTTTTTGTTATATTAAAGTAAGATGTGTGTCGTGTTGTAGATATAACCAACATAGTCTCTACCATACTTCTTTCTATACCCCTCGTGTATCATCTTCTCTAATGCATCTACTGTTTTATCTCTACTTATACTCATCCTAAACAGACTGTAAATATATATTATAACAATTAAAACGTCCACTACTGTATTATAGGTAAATAAATAGAACTGTAATGTCCAAGGAAGGGATAGAATAAAATAATATGGAAGTTGAACTAGTGAACCCTGCTTTCCACGTACGCGCTTTATAACCCAACGATCTTGGTTCCGTTCGATATCTGCGGTCATAGTGAGAAGTGAGTTCTGTGCCAGTGGTTTGCCCAAGTTTTGCCAATATTTGAGATAGAATTTGATAGCGAGATCAATTTTGTTAGTTCTCCATCGGCTTGTTTCTGCATGATGTTCAAGTGGTGTACACATTGTAGGATTTGGTAGAACACCTTAATCGCCGGACCTTCCTTACTTTGGAGTCCTATCGGTCTGGTCATTGTTTTTAGCCCTGTGAATATTATTCTTGTGCGTATGGATACGAACAGTTCGCTTACTCCCAGCAGTCCCCTATGCTCAACAGGGTTTTACTCATGTTCTGGTCCTATCGTTCTGGTCGTTGTTTTTAGTCCTGTGAATATTATGTTGTAGGGGGTCAATTTCGTCGTAATAAAGATAACCAATGCGTTCATATTCATTAAAATAATATATTACATATTAATAATACACTTCTAATTACTATTTATACAAAACTTACTACCTCCTGTTAACCAGCATGAAATATGCAGAAACTTCTAGGATCTTAATTATAATAACTACTTAATAAAACATAACAGCTTACCCTGTAAAAGGGGGTTTTCTGGCAAACCAGACCTGGGCAAAGGTGAAGTACCTTATGAAGTCTGTAAAAAATAATATAAGTTGGGTGAAAGTAATAAATGTAGATTTAAAGCGAAATTATTATTGACGACATGTATAAATGTAATTACTAAAAACCAGAATAACTTAAACTTACAGTAACTTTTACCTAAAACCAACATGGCCACCATTTACACAATGAAATATATGTATAAAACTTTTAAAACAAATAGCAACACATACCCTTAACCTGCAAAATATACTGGAAACAACTGCTCTAGATATATATAGCTATACAATATTTAATTGAAGAAGCTTCAATCAAACCAAACTTTACACTACGGGCTTTTATTCAGGAATTAGAGAATGAAAGTATCCGCTGCCCTCGATGAAATAAAAAGTATAAATGACCCTAGTAACTGATGAAACAAAGCAAAGAAAACATCAGGTCAAAGTTTAGATAAACTACCAGTGAGTTGGGTGAGTTAGAACTCACTGGAATGAATGAATGAAATGTTGTTTTATGGCACGTGAGCTCCAAACATATGATGATGATATGAGACAAACTAGAAATAAATAATCACATTATCTATATATACATAAATAAAAACAAATATCACAGAAAATATCAAATAAAACTAAATATAAACTTTATGTATATATATTTAAAACATGAGAAATACAATTAGATATATACAATTTAAAATTTTCGATAAAAATTTGTCTCTTTTAAAAAATTAAGCGCTTTACTATATAGACCCGGTTGGGCAAACAACTGTTGAAGTGACTGGCAACGGTAATGCCGTAATCTTGTATCTTTGAGATGCTTGCACTCAATCAAAATGTGCTTCACTGTCAAAGGAACATGACAGTGTTCACATTCTGGTTAAAAAAGTATGACCAATGCGAGAGCGACACAAAACAACTTCATCCCTCCTGTTGGTTCTATAAGAGCTTGGCCAGTCTCCTAAGAGAGGCTTGATGTGATGAAGTTTATTTGTGTCTGCAAGATCCCAAGACCGTTGCCAGCGGTCAAATATAAATTTATTTATGGATGATTTAAAATCCGTAAATGGAGTTAAAAATTCGGATATGGGAAGATCTAAGGCAGACTTGGCAGCCGAGTCTGCTCGATCATTCCCTTTGATATCCATATGACTGGGGACCCAGCAAAGGACAGTGTCCTTGCTGATGAACTCGTTTGATAGTAGCAGACCATAAATGTCTGCTACTAATGGGTGATCAAGCTGTTTATTATTAATTGCTTGAAGTGAGGACAATGAATCAGTAAAGATGATATGATTTAAAGATGTAGAGGATTTGATGAACTCCAAGGCCTGAAGAATGGCCTGGAGTTCAGCTGTAAATATTGAAACAGCAGGTGGAAGACACATAGAAATGGTCTCAGATGGCGTCACGGTAGCCGAAGCTACCCGATCACCATCTTTAGAACCATCTGTGTAAATAGGAGCATATTCACCATACTTAGACCTTAACTCTCTAAATAGAGATTGAAACACCGTCGAGCTAGTATCTCTCTTTTTATGTTGCGTAAGATCGAAATCGATCTTTGGGGGAGATATAGTCCAAGGTGGAGTATCAAAGAAAGGGGTATTCGCAATACTGTCAAGGCTGATACCAGCCTCAGACAAAAGGGGTTGTATGCGAATACCGAATGGTGGAATAACTTTAGTCTTCACCAGATACAAATGCTCATGAAAAGGTCTAAATATGGTGTTAAATGAAATATGATTCGGAAGTGATGCAATTTTCGTAGCATACTGCAGGGCCAGTTTATCACGTCTATTGTGCAATGAGGGCTCGTGCGCCTCGACGTATAAACTGTCCACTGGAGATGTACGAAATGCTCCTAAACTGATTCTAAGTCCTTGGTTGTGTATGGTGTCAAGCTCTCTGAGATAAGACTCGTGGGCAGACCCATACACAATACACCCATAATCGAGTTTAGATCTTATTAATGCTCGATATAATCGGAGCAAGACCTTACGGTCTGCTCCCCAGTCAGTATTTGATAAGACTCTCAATATGTTGAGGGCTTTCAGACATTTCTTTTTTAGATTTTTAATATGGGGGATAAATGATAATTTCTTATCAAATATCAGCCCCAGAAATTTGGTTTCATCCACAACTGGAAGGCGGTTGCCATCCAAGAAAAGTTCTGGATCAGGATGCAAACCTCTTTTCTGACAGAAATGCATGCAGACAGTCTTGGATTTCGAAAAACGAAATCCATTTTCGGTTGCCCATTGTTGAAGTGAATTCAAACAAAGCTGCAACTTACGTTCGATTATCCGCATGTCTGTAGAACCATAGCACATCTGAAAGTCATCAACATAGAGAGCCCCGTTTGTACCTGGTTTAAGGCACGCTGGGATCGTGTTTATTTTTATGGCAAATAATGTTGGAGATAAAATACTTCCCTGGGGAACTCCCATTTCCTGGGGAAATGTGTCAGAGAAGATTGATCCCAGTCGTACCTTAAATGACCTATCTTCCAGGAAAATTTTTATAAAGATAGGTAAGCGACCTCGTAGGCCGAGGTTGTGGAGGTCGCGCATGATACCATGTTTCCACGTGGTATCATATGCTTTCTCCAGATCGAAAAATATTGCAACTAAATGTTGCTTCTGGATGAAAGCGTCCCTGACGAACGTTTCAAATCGAACGAGATGATCAAGAGTGCTCCTTTGGGACCGAAATCCACATTGGAGGTCTGTAATGAGGTTGTTGGACTCAAGGTACCAAACAAGCCTTCGATTGATCAATCTCTCCATGGTTTTGCAAATACAGCTAGTTAAAGCGATTGGACGATAATTTGTAGGATTCGTATGATCTTTTCCCGGTTTAGGGATGGGAATTATTGTGGCTTCGTGCCACGAAGGAGGGAAATTCCCATCAACCCAAATCCGGTTGAAAAGATCCAATAAAATTAAGAGAGTGGAAAAAGGTAAATGTTTAAGAATTTGGTAGTGTATTTCATCTGGACCAGTTGCAGTATCTCGAGCTAGCTTTAGCGAATCCCGAATCTCTGCAATGGAAAAGGTATCATTATAGCATTCATCATTGCGGGACTTGAAATTAAGTCGCCTTTTCTCCTGTTGTTGTTTAATGCCTCGAAAGGCATCAGAGGAGAAATTGGATGATGAATTGTATGAAAATGTACTGGCCAGAGAATTAGCAATATCAGGAAATGTTAAGGTGGTATTATCAACATTGAGATGGTTAACTGATAATGTACTACTTTTACCTTTAATCCTACGAATCCTATCCCATACCGATTTGGAAGTGGTACGGGAATTGATCCTAGAGACGTAACCTTGCCATGAAGACTTCTTTGCTTGGCGTATGGTTCTACGGGCCTTCGCCCGGACCATTTGGTATGCTGCAATATTATCCATGGAAGGATGGTTCTTTAGTCGTCTAAGGATACGATCACGCTCTTTAAGAGCGGATTTGCAATCATTATTAAACCATGGTTTATTGAAACGTTTTGGTTCAGTCGTGGTTTTTGGAATCGCCTGCTCAGCTACATCTTGAAGAATAGAAGTGAATAAGGCCATGGGCTCATCTGCATCTTCTAACTCTTTTGCATCAAAAGAGAAGAGACACAAAGATTCAAACAGAGCCCAATCAGCCTTATGCAACTTCCACCTCTGAGGTCTTTCGACCGGAGAGGGACCATTGTTATTAATCAAGATTGGAAAGTGGTCACTGCCACATAGATCTTCATTTACTCTCCATGTAAAATCCTGAAACAGGACCGGAGAGCAAATGGTGAGATCAAGAGAAGAAAAAGAAGCTGTGGCAGGATGTAGATAAGTAGGCGAGTCATCATTTAATAAACACAAATTATTAAGATTAATGAAGTCCGCTATTTGTTTAACTCTGTTGTTATCATCTGGACTACCCCAGAGTGAATGGTGACCATTGAAATCTCCCGTAATTATAAACGGGAGAGGGAGTTGTGCAACAAGGTCATCAAGATCTCTGGGATTAAGATGTAAACTTGGTGGAAGATATACAGAGCAGATTGTTATAGGAATATGCAAAGTCACCCGGACTGCAACTGCCTGTAAAGGCGAGTTGAGAGTGACTTTACTCTGAGGAATGTCTCCATTAAGAATAATGGAAACACCCCCATGAGCTCTACCATCACCAACAGCGTGGTGATGATAACCAACAAATTGTCTAAAAGACAATGTGTCAGAATTCCTCAAAAAAGTTTCCTGTAAACAAATAGCTAAAGGATTATACTTTTGAATTAAAAGTTGTACTTCATTAAAATTTGGTTTTAAACCACGACAATTCCATTGAATAATGGAATTCGCCATCGTCAGGGATAATTTATTGGTGGTATCTTACCGCCGATTGGGTCATTACTGGCCCCCTCTACGGTAATACCGTCCATTAGATCTTCACCATATTTTTTGAAATGGACAATGGGGTCCAGTGAACCTTTCTTACCCTTATCACGCAACTTTGCCAACTTTCGTTGTCTAGACGAAAGATATACTTTATCCTGTGAGGGTGGGATAACCGATAGCTGCGATGCTGACCCAGTGGACCTGGGATCAGGAGTTGCAACTTTTGGTTTATCCAATTGGGATTTTTCCTTGCCGTGCTGGGAGGAAGTATTGGGAATAATCCCAATAACTTCAGTTGGGGGCAAGGAAGATGAACCCTCATCAGGCAAGGGTAAAGATGTTTGGACCGAGCTCTCAGATGATTGAGAAGAACTCGGGACCCCTTTTACATAATCTGGTATTATCAAAGTCTTCATTTTCTTTCTATCTGGCCAGGTTATTTCTGTCTGAACGGAGATAGATGTGGTTGAAACTTTAACTGCACTAGCAAAAGATTTCCCTTGTGGTGCAATGGGAAACGGTGCAGATAAATCTACCTGTTTTCGAGCATCGAAATATGGTATCTTCCGCTCAGACATGATCTGTTGGATTCTTTTCTCTTTTTGCCATATTGGACATTCACGGGAATAAGCAAAATGCTTTCCCTTACAGTTTACGCAACAAAACTCAGCCTGGCAGGCAGCGCTCTCGTGGCCATCATGGCCACAACGAGCGCAGGTGTCTTTACCCCTGCAGACAGTTTTGCTGTGTCCAAATTTTTGACACTTGTAGCAACGAAGAGGATTGGATATGTAAGAATCCACAGGTATACTTAAATAACCTGCCTTGAGAGTCTTTGGTATGTCGGGACGGTCGAAAGTGAGGATGTAGGTGCTTGTTGGAATCACCTTATCTCCTCGACGAACACTAATTCTTTTGACGTGTTGTACACCTTGAGAAGAAAGGTATTCTACCATTTCTTCCTCACTGCTGCCTTCGAGGTCCCGGCAACGTATTACACCTCTACTACTGTTTAAAGACCTATGCGGAGACACCTTAATAGGAATGTCTGCCAAAGATGAAGATTTAAGAAGCATGGTAGCATGCTGTTCTTTGGCACATTCTATTAAGAGTGTTCCGTTCTTTAGTTTTTTAATAGCCTTGGGCTCGCCGGCCAAGCCAGCTATGCCCTTGGTTATTAAAAAAGGTGATACCTTTGATAGGTCTCGAGAGGGACTCTCAATTAAGAGAAACCTCGGCCAAGACTTTGACATTTTGTTTTTTGCTGTAAATAACTCCGAAACGTCCTCTGTATTCAGACGTTTCTGTTTATTTTTATCTTTTATTGTTGGGTTGGGGGGGATTAAGGAATCCATGAAAGTATTTTTTAAAGTTTCACCCCTTGACGTCCCCCAGGTTACTGCCCTGCCTACTAGGGGGAAGACTAGCGCGGATAACCTGCGCATGGCCTCAGGGCTCGTCAAGGGGTATACTCAAGCCAGAAAGTAAAAAAAATACTTGTCTAACCTGATTGACCCAAGCCGCCGCTCTGTAGAATGTACTTAGGACACAAAGGTAGGTACTATGCTGAGTAAAAAAATAACAGAGCATTAAACTTGGAAGGGTACATCCTACAGAGCTATAAACGACCAAAGCCGATTAATCAGAGTGGGCCACTCTGACCTCCCGTCTAGGTGAACCATGGGCCAAAGTAATGTGTTGCAGAGAAAGGGCTCGCAAGCCAATTCCCCACTCAATTACCAGGATTCCACTCTCCACCGACACGGGTCGCAACGCACGGCAAACACGTCGCCCCATTACAGGGATCCTTTTAGTCGCCTTTTACGACACGCAGGACATACGAAGGGTATATTCTTATCACCCCCTACACCCCAGGGGGGAGAACTCACTGGAAACCTGAGAAAGAGTGGATAGAAAAGATAGTTTAAAGAGGCCGTGATATGTGACATTATCTTAAATTAAATTAGCATTGTGACCCTATTAAAATACCCATAAGATAAATAAAATCACTCTACCACAATTATTTCCCGGTTTCTTCGGCGTATTTCTATTTTTGGGTCTATGGGAGTCCGGGCCATAGGCGTACAAGGCCGAGGGGGTGGGGCTGGACTCGCCCTAAATATTTTCATGAAAAAAAATAGAAATATTAAAAGAGCTCAGAATTGTTTTAATATTTTTGGTAGATGTTTGAAGTAAAACTTTAATTTCTGTAAGAAAGATTGGATGAAAGAATGGCTGATATGTAGATCAGCATTTGCAAAGAATATCAGTCTTGAAAAATCTGTATATAATTTATCATCTAGCCTCAAAACATGAAAAGCTTTACACATGTGCCAGATGACATTGGCAATCCTACTCTCATGTTACGAACATATTGAAAACGTGGGCTTTCTATCAATTCTTGAATCTCTTTTTCGCCTCACAAGAATCACTGATTGTGACACCTAATTAAATTGATATTTTTCCGAAACTACCCAACCGGGTGTCCTCTGAACTAGGGTTAGTACTATAGCTTCTATAAGAATTGTTTGAAAAAATCCTAAGTGGTGACCCTTCTCCTTTTTCACCTTTGTCAGTGTCCGTACACTGCTATGTTTGTCCTATTTACGTGGGCTGAAATATTGGTTTTATAAATATTATATTGTAAATGTTATTATCTATATCATTATTATATTCATCATTATATCAATTAACTAGACTGGGTATATAATTTGAAAAATATATAAATAATTAATTACGGCTTATTGTTTTGTCTGTATTAAAGAATAAATTAAAATACTATCATTGGTAAAGCATACATCTTATATTTCATTTTTATTATCTGCCCAGTCAATTAACTTAATAAGACCAGTGATTATTTAACTTCTTTGGTTAGTGTTAGGTAAGATAAGTTGATATTTACCTATCAAGTCTTGCATTATTATTGGTTATATTAACATGTCCCGAAAACCACGAATGGTTTTATAAATCTTTCTACAAACTGGACATTTATATGTTTGTACTGGTCGTATATTCTCTTCTCCGCCAACTTTACGAGGATTATTAACATGATATTCCTCTGAACTCGTGTTGTCCCTCACCCTTTCATCGTCATGCTCCGTGAATTCTCTTAATAGATCCTCTAAGTCCATATCGTCATCATCCCAGAAGATATAATCGGCGTTCATTGTGCGTCGGCTTTGATCGGGTTAAGCTGACGAGTAATGTAATGTATTTGTATTGTAGTTCTACGGACCATCACATATTTCTAAAAACATTTACAAGACCAAATTCATTTTTTTCTTATGTTGCATGGACATTTAAAAAAAACAGAACAATATAAACATGCCTGACACTGACAAAACTCATCATCACAACCATTACATATTGTACTTTTATAAAATATTGTTTCATTTAATTTACGAGGCCTAAAATATTGTATTATGAGCTGACGTATGCATTGTTTATTCATATTTTGGACAATTAATTTAATATTTTTCGAGGTGTTACGCACGACATTGTGAAACAAACCAAAAGAATAGCCAGGATGACCGTCCCTAGCACCACTTCCCGCCAATACGAAATAACAGAACTGGGACAACCAATATAAACAACCAAATCAATATCGCCGAACTGTATTCCCATGCCTAGAGCAAGTATTGCCACAACACAACGAAAATATCCATGGAGGGTTTTAACATTCCTCAATATTCTTTGCTTAGACTTTTCATGTGCAAGCATGTGGAACATTTCCACAATACGTGTTCCAAATCTGCAATACCATCTGCATACGAGAGCCGTCCCAATGTTTCTCGAAGAGTTAAAAAGATATCGGAAACCCTGTCAATACCTCTACAGTAAATAATTGGGTTTTTTTTTTACAAAGGGCACCTTTGCTTATTATATGGTCAATAAGCCACGCTTTTCTCCATGGTAGAATGTTCTGCTTTTAAAAAAAATCAATATATGTTAGGTCATCTGTGTCTCAAATACAATTTCTGTATCCTGTTGACTTAAGTGTAAATGTTTAAATGTATCATTTGTTACCGCCTCAGAAGTTGCAGCAAGAATCCTTATTGGACAACGTAAGATACCCCGAAGCTCTTGCAATTGACGATATTGTTCTAAAATCCTCGCCCCATTCAGAAATTAATGGGCCTCGTCAATACACATTAAAAATGATCTTTCGTGGTATACGTCGGATAATAAAATATCTTTCCATTGTTTTTTAAGGACTGTTTCTGGTGACGACAGAATAATCCTGAAATTTCCATTTCTAATACCTTTTATGAAAGTATAATTAAAACTATGTAATAAGTCAACCATACAATATTCGAACAAAATATAACGTTGAGATACAATGATGTTGGAAGTGGGGTGATCCAGGTTTCTGCTCTTTCTCCAATTTCATTAACAAAATTATTAATACTAACATATATTCAAATACAATTAAATTTTTTGTGAGTCAAATGATATTGTATCACATTCCTTCCCTTCCAAAATTTTAAAATAGTGGAATATATAAAATAATATGAAACGATTTTAAAAAGATCAAAGCAAAATACAATAATGTAAGCATTAAAAAATATACAAAAGAAGCAAGACATTAAAACTAAAATATTCACAAAAGTATAAAAGTCACTAAAAGAGCACACACGAATTATCAATAGATGGATATCTTCCATGAATTATGCACATATTATCCACCATGTATGTATCATCATGTCAGCATATATTGTCCACCACTTATGCATCGTGTCGGCATACATTTTCCACCATATATGCATATTATTTTCTTGGTTATGTCAGCAGATATTGCCACCATGTATGCGCATAAACTTTGTCGAGGTGAATGGGGAATTTTTACCAAAACCAGGCAGAAAATATTAATTTAAACCCTCTTCTTCCATTCTAGACCACAAAATCAACAAAAATGTCCATGCAAAGGGGGAGAAAAGTGAATGAGAGAGAATTGCTATAAATAGACGAACTACAATTTGTGGGTACCGAGTGTGAAATTTAATGGTGGTCTGCCTCCAGTAGTGAGAACAAGAGTAATGTCCCTTGGCTGCAACCCCCCTGGGGTGTAGGGGGTGATAAGAATATACCCTTCGTATGTCCTGCGTGTCGTAAGAGGCGACTAAAATGATCCCTGTAATGGGGCAACGTGTTTGCCGTGCGTTGCGACCCGTGTCGGTGGAGAGTGGAATCCTGGTAATTGAGTGGGGATTTGGCTTGCGAGCTCTTTTCCCGCAACACATTACTTTGGCCCATGGTTCACCCAGACGGGAGGTCAGAGTGGCCCACTCTGATCAATCGGCTTTGGTCGTTTTAAGCTCTGTAGAGTGTACGTTTTTTCCCATTTCAATGCTTTGTTGTTTTTTTCACTCAGCAAGTTTACCTTTGTGTCCTGAGTACATTCTGCGGAGCGGCGGCTTGGGTCAATCTGGTTGGAAAGTATTTTTTACTTCTGGCTTGAGTATACCCCTCGTTGAGCCCTGGGGCCATGCGCTGGTTATCCGTGCTAGTCCTCCCCCTGGTAGGCAGGAAAGTAACCTGAGGGACAACGAGGGGTGAATAATAAAAATATATATACATGGATCCCCCAATCCCCCCCACACCAACAATTAATAAAAGACAGAAACGTCCTAATACAGAGGACGTTTCTAATTTATTTAAAAATAAAATGGCAAAGTCATGGCCGAGGTTTCTCTTGATTGAGAGCCCCTCTACTGACTTATCGAAAGTCTCACCTTTTTTAATAGATAAGGGCATTGTCGGCTTGGCCGGTGAACCCAAATCTATTAAGAAATTAAAAAATGGAACACTCTTGATAGAATGTGCGAAGGAGCAGCATGCCACCATGCTTCTCAAGTCAACAACTTTGGCAGACATTCCTATCAAGGTGTCTCCACATAGATTTTTAAATTCCAGTAGAGGTGTTATTAGATGTCGAGACCTTGAAGGCAGCAGTGAGGATGAAATGGTTGAATACCTTTCTTCTCAAGGCGTCCAACAAGTTAAACGTATTAGTGTACGCCGAGGAGAGAAGGTGATTCCTACAAGCACCTATATCCTCACTTTTAATCGTCCCGACATACCGAAATCAATCAAGGCAGGTTATTTAAATATACCTGTTGATTCTTATATTTCCAACCCTCTTCGCTGCTATAAATGTCAGAGATTTGGACACAGCAAGACCGTCTGCAGGGGCAAAGACACCTGCGCTCGTTGTGGCCATGAAGGCCACGAGAGCGCTGCCTGCCAGGCTGAGTTTTGCTGCGTTAATTGCAAGGGTAAGCATTTTGCTTATTCTCGCGAATGTCCAGTATGGCAGAAAGAGAAAAGAATTCAACAGGTAATGTCTGAACGGAAGATTCCGTATTTCGACGCTAGGAAACAAGTAGAACTGACTTCATTCATTGCACCAGAAGGGAAATCCTTTTCGAGTGTAGTTAAAGTTTCTACAACATCCATATCTGTTCAGACAGACATAACTTGGCCTCGTAAAGAGAAAAAACCTAAGACTTTGCCACCATCAGATCATGTAAGAGTGGTCTCGATCCCCATTGAGAGATCGAGTCAAAGCACTAACTCTCTCCCTGAGAAGATTGTATCCCTCTTGCCTCCATCTGGAGATATTGAGATAATTCCCAATACTCCAATCCAAAATGGCAAGAAGGATCCTCCCTTGCGCGCCTCTAAAGCTGACACTGCTGATTCCAGTTCCACTGGATCAGGGGTGCAGTTTCAGGGTATTCCATCCGCAAAGGAGAAAAAAGTGCATACTAAAAAACATCAAAAAAAATTAGACAATTTTAGAGAGAAAGAATCTAAGGGTTCAAAAAACCCTATCACTCTCTTTAATAAATATGGGGATGATCTGATGGACGACATTACTGTAGTGGATGTCCATGAGGACCCACTCAGTAAGCCGCCAAAATTTAAATTTCCCTGACAATGGCTAATTCCATTATTCAATGGAATTGTCGTGGTTTAAAACCAAATTTGAATGAAGTACAACTTTTAATTCAAAAGTATAATCCTTTAGCTATTTGTTTACAGGAAACTTTTTTGAGGAATTCTGACACATTGTCTTTTAGACAATTTGTTGGTTATCATCACCACGCTGTTGGTGATGGTAGAGCTCATGGGGGTGTTTCCATTATTCTTAATGGAGACATTCCTCAGAGTAAAGTCACTCTCAACTCGCCTTTACAGGCAGTTGCAGTCCGGGTGACTTTGCATATTCCTATAACAATCTGCTCTGTATATCTTCCACCAAGTTTACATCTTAATCCCAGAGATCTTGATGACCTTGTTGCACAACTCCCTCTCCCGTTTATAATTACGGGAGATTTCAATGGTCACCATTCACTCTGGGGTAGTCCAGATGATAACAACAGAGGTAAACAAATAGCGGACTTCATTAATCTTAATAATTTGTGTTTATTAAATGATGACTCGCCTACTTATCTACATCCTGCCACAGCTTCTTTTTCTTCTCTTGATCTCACCATTTGCTCTCCGGTCCTGTTTCAGGATTTTACATGGAGAGTAAATGAAGATCTATGTGGCAGTGACCACTTTCCAATCTTGATTGAAAATAATGGTCCCTCTCCGGTCGAAAGACCTCAGAGGTGGAAGTTGCATAAGGCTGATTGGGCTCTGTTTGAATCTTTGTGTCTCTTCTCTTTTGATGCAAAAGAGTTAGAAGATGCAGATGAGCCCATGGCCTTATTCACTTCCATTCTCCAAGATGTAGCTGAGCAGGCGATTCCAAAAACCACGACAGAACCAAAACGTTTCAATAAACCATGGTATAATGTCGATTGTAAATCCGCTCTTAAAGAGCGTGATCGTATCCTAAGACGACTAAAGAAATATCCTTCCATGGAGAATATTGCGGCATACCAGATGGTCCGGGCGAAGGCCCGTAGAACCATACGCCATACAAAGAAGTCTTCATGGCAAGGTTACGTCTCTAGGATCAATTCCCGTACCACTTCCAAATCGGTATGGGATAGGATTCGTAGGATTAAAGGTAAAAGTAGTGCATTATCAGTTAACCACCTCAATGTTGATAATACCACCCTAACAACATTTCCTGATATTGCTAATTCTCTGGCCAGTACATTTTCATACAATTCATCATCCAATTTCTCCTCTGATGCCTTTCGAGACATTAAACAACAACAGGAGAAAAGGCGACTTAATTTCAAGTCCCGCAATGATGAATGTTATAATGATCGTTTTTCCGTTGCAGAGCTCCGTGACTCATTAAAGCGAGCTCGGGACACTGCAACTGGTCCAGATGAAATACACTACCAAATTTTAAAACATTTACCTTTTCCCACACTCTTAATCTTACTGGATCTTTTCAACCGGATTTGGGTTGATGGGAATTTCCCTTCTTCGTGGCATGAAGCCACAATAATTCCCATCCCTAAACCCGGCAAAGATCATACGAATCCTACCAACTATCGTCCGATCGCTTTAACTAGCTGTATTTGCAAAACCATGGAGAGATTGATCAATCGAAGGCTTGTTTGGTACCTTGAGTCCAACAACCTTATTACTGACCTCCAAAGTGGATTTCGGTCCCAAAGGAGCACTCTTGATCATCTCGTTCGATTTGAAACGTTTGTCAGGGACGCTTTCATCCAGAAGCAACATTTAGTTGCAATATTTTTTGATCTGGAGAAAGCATATGATACTACATGGAAACATGGTATCATGCGCGACCTCCATAACCTCGGCCTACGAGGTCGCTTACCTATCTTCATTAAAAATTTCCTGGAAGATAGGTCATTTAAGGTACGACTGGGATCAATCTTCTCTGACCCATTTCCTCAGGAAATGGGAGTTCCCCAGGGAAGTATTTTATCTCCAACTCTTTTTTCAATAAAAATTAACACGATCCCAGCGTGCCTTAAACCAGGTACAAACGGGGCTCTCTATGTTGATGACTTTCAGATGTGCTATGGTTCTACAGACATGCGGATAATCGAACGTAAGTTGCAGCTTTGTTTGAATTCACTTCAACAATGGGCAACCGAAAATGGATTTCGTTTTTCGAAATCCAAGACTGTCTGCATGCATTTCTGTCAGAAACGAGGTTTACATCCAGATCCAGAACTCTTCTTGGATGGCAATCGCCTACCAGTTGTGGATGAAACCAAATTTCTGGGGCTGATATTTGATAAGAAATTATCATTTATTCCCCACATTAAAAACCTAAAAAAGAAATGTCTGAAAGCCCTCAACATATTGAGAGTCCTATCAAATACTGACTGGGGAGCAGACCGTAAGGTCTTGCTCAGATTATATCGAGCGTTAATACGATCAAAACTCGATTATGGGTGTATTGTGTATGGGTCTGCCCGCGAGTCTTATCTCAAAGAGCTCGACACCATACACAACCAGGGACTTAGAATCAGTTTAGGAGCATTCCGTACATCTCCAGTGGACAGTTTATACGTCGAGGCGCACGAGCCCTCATTGCACAACAGGCGTGATAAACTGGCTCTGCAGTATGCTACGAAAATAGCCTCTTTACCGAATCATATTTCATTTAACACCATATTTAGACCCCTTCACGAGCATTTGTATCTGGTGAAGACTAAAGTTATTCCATCATTCGGTATTCGCATACAACCCCTTTTGTCTGAGGCTGGTATCAGCCTAGACAGTATTGCGAATACCCCTCTCTTCACGTCTCCACCGTGGGTTTTATCTCCTCCAAAGATCGATTTCGATCTTACTCAACATAAAAAGAGAGATACTAGCTCTACGGTGTTCCAATCTCTCTTTAGAGAGTTACGGTCTAAGTATGGTGATTATGCTCCTATTTACACAGATGGTTCGAAAGATGGTGATCGGGTAGCTTCGGCTACCGTGACGCCATCCGAGACCATTTCTGTTCGCCTACCTCCTGCGGCTTCTATTTTTACAGCTGAATTCCAGGCTATTCTCCAAGCCTTGGAGTTCATTCAGACATCATCTGACTTAAAACACATCATCTTTTCTGATTCTCTGTCCTGTCTTCAAGCAATAAATAACAAACAGCTTGATCACCCATTAGTGGCAGACGTTTATCGTCTGCTACTTTCATATGAGTTGAGCAGCAAAGACGTTGTCTTTTGCTGGCTCCCCAGTCATAACGATATAAAAGGGAATGATCAAGCAGACTCGGCTGCCAAGTCTGCTTTGGATCTTCCCATATCCGAATTTTACATTCCTTTTAAAGATTTCAAATCAATTATAAATTCATTCATATATGACCGCTGGCAACGGTCTTGGGATCTTGCAGACACAAATAAACTTCATCACATCAAGCCTCTCTTAGGAGACTGGCCAAGCTCCTATCGTACGAGCAGGAGAGATGAAGTTGTCTTGTGTCGCTCTCGCATAGGTCATACTTTTTTAAAACATATTTTCATTTTAAAGCGAGAGCCTCAACCAGAATTTGAACACTGTCATGTTCCTTTGACAGTTAAGCACATTTTGATTGAGTGCAAGCATCTCAAAGACATTAGATCTAAATATTATCGTTGCCAATCAGCACGTCAGCTTTTCGCTCAACCGGAGCTTTATGGTAAAATACTAACATTTTTAAAAGAGACAAACTTTTATTCCAAGTTTTAATTGTATATATTTATCGTATATTGTTTTTTAATTATTTATATATGTAATGTTATTGATATATTTATTTTTAGTTATATTTTTTGTGATATTTGTTTTTATTTACATATATAAATACATCGCTGTGATATTATTTTAATTTGTCTCTATTATTTCATAATGTTTGGCGCAATATGGCCCGGTTGGTGCTGACGTGCCATAAAACAATATTTCATTCATTCCTTGGCTGCAATTAAAACAAGGAACGGTGGCCACTGAAACGAAATAATTTTATCGCAGTCGGAAAACATCGTTTATTTCCTTGCCGCGAAGTAGCGGAATACGCTCCACGAAACGACCGAATTTGACATGTACGCATGCACAAACACTTAGTTGTTTAACAATACACCCACGCTACAGTTGAAATTAAATTACACGTTTAGCTGGATAAGAAACCATCGACGTTTGACATTGTTTGAAGATTAGCCTAAATGTATTAAAATGAAGAGTGCTCTCATTTCTGTATACCACAGACTCTTGTCTGTTTATAATGGCATATTATACAGATGGAGCGAGAGAGACAGGGGGATAAAGTAACATAATTATACAGGCAAGGGTACAAATATTCAACGTTAGCATACAAATGTAGTTTTATTTTTATTTTGCCATCTTTAATTTCAATTATATATTACCAAAGAGCAGCTTTTATTAACTATTCTACTATATATATATATATATATACATATTAATTTAAGACTGTTATTGTCCCACAGATAAATAAATATATTGTGCTGTATGATGTTTGTTATGAAAAAGAACACATTGCCAGATAAAGTATGGGGACAATATTCTAAAAGTATTACAAATACATTAAAGATCGAGTTTCAGGGAATTGCTTGCACACACAACCTATTTAAATTTTACTTCCTAAATCAGTCCCCTAATCGTCTCCCGATACCACGATCAATATTTAAAGTTAATAATATCCCCTTCTTTGGCAAGCAATAAAATTGAAAATTAAATAAACAAACATTCTTGACTATATAATTTCTGGGACAAAAAGATTTATCAGCCTTTTCACGAAGACCAAGAATAAGTGGCCTATGTGTCGAGTCAGCGGTTATTGCGTAGGTACCGAATTTAGAGCCAAATTTTGTAGTTTCGTCTGTATAAAGGCTGGTATTTTTCGCTGACTTCCAAGGTTTCAGAAACCTGTTTTAAAGATACACCGACGCGCTCACATGATATTCTATGAACTGTAGATTTTGACGGAGGTTAATTAGATTTTAGTCCCGCGACAGCCAAACATGCGGTTATAACCACTGCTACGTTACCATTGGAAACGTTTAGATTTTTAAGTTCCATGACCAAATTATGGCATTCTGCTGTGTATCTTTGATTTTCGACATCATACAAAATTACTTCGTTCTTCTTGAAAGGTTTTGACTTACAACCATTTTTTTTTTACCTGCCAATTGCTTTTTTTTTTTTTCATTATTAGCCTTCATGCGTATCATTTCTTTTTTAGTCTTCCGAAGTCGATTTTTTAACTGGGCGATTGTGCTTTTATGACACTTTGACAATCGCCGCAAATACTTATTCTTCCTGTTTAAATCAGTCAAGGTTGCATCGGCAGATGTCTGAGTCTCTCTATTTATTAAATTAATTTCACTAGTATCTGCCGATGGAGTCTCGTCCACTATTCCTGGAAAAATGGGGTGTCAAGAAAATCGTCGTATAATTTCATACATTTAATAGCCTTACCTTTACCCAGTTTCCTAGTCTTTGTCGTCAATCTGACCAGTCTATTTTTAATGTATTGGTCTCCAAACGTCACACAGTCGTCATGTAAAGCTGTTGTGATAGACCGATGCTCCGTAGTTGTCGGGAATTTTTTAACAATGCCTAGTATAAGCCTATTTGGGATTTTTGCCATGGGTAGTTTGGATACAGCCGGATAGCAAATCATCGATGGAAGCCATCTTGCAGGGCTAAGTCTCAAATCTAGAAAAAAAGTAGGTCCGTCGATCAAGGCTCATGGCTACAAAATAATCAAATAAGATACTATGAGTATGAAAATAATTTTAACCAAGTTACTGTAAAATGAGGACAACCAATAAAATTTCGTTTCGATTATTTTCCGGTTGTAAATAATTCTGCGTATTTATAGCTAGCAAATATTTTATTTCCTAACTCATACAGAGTGAACGTAAACCAAGGTTGTTATCACTAAAAAAAAGTAAATCCCAAAAGGTTAGGTTGTAATAAGTTTATCCCCGATCTCTGTTTACCATGAAAGTTAGCAATAAAACGAAGCTATTACAGCTAGCTCTGTATCGAAATCGATAAAATTCCCCAAATCAAGAATTGCAATCGTAATTTTTATTCACGTTCTCGATTAAATAAACACGAAAGTCGAGGCGCGTAACGAGTTAATTTTTACTTGTCTTTATATGCCAATACGTGTTTGTATAATATCAACTTAGAAAGCTATTTATGACGTATATTTGCTGCGGCCTCCAAATTCACGTGCGCGATACTACATTTTGCTCAGTCGAGAAAATACACCCGAAGAGGCGGTACGAGAGATAAGTTAGTCAGGACAAATATTGTAGGCCGTGGGTCACTCTACCATATCAGTTTCACTCTCATTCACACTGGGGATCACGGTGGCTAAGTGGATAAGTTGCTGGTCGAGTGTTCGATCCCCGCATTGGCCGAGAAAGTTCATCTCGATTTTCCGGCGTGATTTCCACTTGTCAGTGATGCAGAAGGAGGGCCTGACAAGGACAGCTGCCTAGTCGTTCGGATGGGACGAAAAACCAAGGTCCGTGTACAAATTTCCCTCATAGCACACTGTTAGCGTATGCCCGTCTTCAATTGGCCCAGGTTAGGTGCTTAAGCGTTGGACGTTAAACCCCATTTCATTCATTCATTAACTCATTCACACTTTCAGAATCACTTCCTAAGCAAATTATTATTGATGAAAGTTCCTGTTGCACGCCATCAACCTCTCTAAATTTGTTTTTCACTTCACTGATCACGTAAAAGCAGGGCCTTTCCCAATCCACCTGGGTAACCCTTACTTTAGCTTCTGTGTATAACTGTTCTACATCACGAATTTTTAACGTCGAGTTGTGCCTGGCTTCGCAATTTTCTTATTGGGTTAAAAAATACAAAAGGAATATAAGCCAAAAACATTTTTTTTTATCGCAACTCTCAAATTGTTCTTTAAAAACATAATATTATTAGAACCACGTAAATCGAACATTTTATTCTGAGAAATCTGACACATCATAAGCTGAGATAACAATTTATACATCATTGTCTAGTAAGGGTGCGTAATTTGCAGCTATCAAATTGTTCACGGCTAAAACACAAGCTATGTTATGTACTCAAATTGATTATTTTACATTTAATTAAGAAAACGAAAATCAAAATACCTCTCGACTTAGACTCAATTCGATTTTTAAAACAAATGCCTTCTGTGTCTATTCGCCGACCACTAAATGGCACCGGCCTTAGACTGGAAATCTTGTGGTGAAAACACTGTGAAACTTATTCAAAGTCAAACATTTTGTGAAAGGTATTTCTTTTCAGAAAACCAATATCTTGTGGAACTGTTGAGGTGAAAGGTTCCACACAAATGCCCCCAAACCTTGCCATAGATACGCCAATGTGTTCAACGTCTTACCCACTTTGCCACAGTGACCCCCCCCCCCCCCCGCGCCCCCAATTAACCGAATCAACTGTGGAATAAATGAATGGTTTTGAGAAATAATCAAATTCTGGGACATGAAATTAATGATAACATTTAATTAAGGCAGCCTGTCTTCAGCTTGGGTGGTGTTAAACATCATCCTGTTAATTAATAAGGCAGACCATTGTGTTACAGGTTAAATATTAATAAAACCAAATCAACTGTTAACCAAATCAACTTTTAACTAAATCAACTGTCTCGTCTTTAAATACACTAAACAAATCTATCAATTGTGAACCAACCATGCGTCTTTTGTATTTGTCTACGATATTACCCCTTGGGTACCTTAAAGGGTCAATCCCGATAATGTTTTGAGAATAAAACTACTTAATTTTGTGTTAGAATCCCTTAAAATCCCCTACCTTAGGCCTGATCATCTAACACAATATATGTGATAAGTTTTCAAACAACTTTAACCCGTCAGTTGTCATCTAGAAATGAAGTCCGGTGTCCCAAGCTGTATTATGCGGTGATTTGATAAAACCAGAATTTTATTTTATAAAAATAATGTGTCGGTGAAATTTACTTTTTTGTTATCAAGTACAGCACATAGACCATTCACCGTGTAGACCTCTAAAGGAACGGGAATCGATTATCTGGTCAACCAACGAAAGAATTGACCCGAAATCTTAAAAGGGTTACGTGTCCGGGTAAGCTGTTTTAACGCCCACGTCCAAACGACTCAATATTTTGAACTGCAATTTTGAGTCAGGGTATATACACCACCCTTCTATATTTTGGCGTTTCAATTTCATACGTACTCGGACTTTTATTTTTGAGGCTCTGCTCAATTCGGGACTGTCCCTTTAAAAGCAAGAAACGAACGAACGAATGTGTCTTATGAAAGAGCATTTGAGATTGTAGCTGGGAATCGACTTCCATATTCTATTCCCAGCAACAATTTATCAAATTTTAAAATAATTCATAAATCACATCTTTTTTTAAAAAAAAAAAGAAAAGCTGAAGATTAAAGGAGCTAAACCTCCTACTCAATATTTCACAGAATATTCATAATTAAAGACACAAGTTATGCTGTGTTCACACTAGCCTTTTAATGCGCATCGAATGCGCATTAAAGCCTTAAGTCGCTAAAACGCGTCACACTCAATGCGCATTAAACCAAAACTAAGCCGCTTTAGCGAAACCGCATTTCTAATGCGCATTGGCTGAAGCGATAAAACTGACGCGCATTACAGCGTTGAGATCGAACAGCGCTTGCGCAGTGCAGTACTTCCGTTTTATCGCATGGGGAAAGCTGTTAATGCGCATTGAGTGTGACGTGTTTTAATGCGAATCGAAAGTGGTTTAATTTGTAGTGTGACGCCACCCGTGGTAACGAAAGCGCCTTCCGTAGGGCGTTTTACGGAAAGCGCTTTGAAAGCGCATTAGGTGTGAACATAGCATTAGATTACAATTTGGTTCATTTGAATCAATATTGGCGTTGTTATCTTGCTGTGACAATATAGGAACCCAATATATAAGACATAATGGACATTCGTATTTTGGACGCCATTTGTAATGAATAAAGAAAACATATCCTTCAAGACAATACTGTTCTGCTCCTAACTGGGTCGACATGAGTGTTCTTGCAACTGATGTGAAGTCAACTTTTTTCCATAAGATACATGTGACTATAAATAAACAAATGGAAGTGAACAAAGATGTCGACAGTATTCGCCATTTTGTGGATCATGTAATTCGAATCAATTAAGTCACTTGTTAAGTGTAATCGCTCCGAATTTAGTTGTCCTCAGTTGCTGATATGATCGTCTTAAAGCCCCGCTTATGTCGCCCTACGACGCGACTAGCGAGAACTGACAGCTTATGTCGCTACGACCGACGCAACCAAGAGAAACCAGTTGATCGCAGTCATAAGAGAACCTATGTCGCCCGGTATCAGTTGAAGATTTGGAGCCATGACTGACACGTGATGACCTTCAAAATGGCCTCATTGCATTGTTGTTACCGCCCCCTGGGTACCACGTGACTAAATAACCGAATCCTGTTGGCTACGTCAATTTGGCACCAGTCGTAAGTGCGCTTATGTCGCTTGCGGCTAGAGACAACTAGTTGTATCCAGTCGTAGTAGTAGAACATGTGCGACTCGGAGACTGGACGGCGACTGGCTTGCGTCAGACTCACACCAACCGAAAGAGCGCTTATGTCGCCCAAGTAGTTACGACTGATTGTATCCACTTGATCGTAGACCAGTCGCCGATAGTTTTATCGCGTCGTAAGGGCGACATAAGCTGGGCTTAAGCGCACTTACAGCTGAATGCAACTTCATGCAGTTTTTTTTGGGGTTGTAAAGCCGACATTATAGGCTCGCTTTAGACTTCATAATTTTTATATATTTGGTTTAAAAGGCATTCATTTCGAGAATATTATACAATGTAAAGAGCATAAATAATAAGATACAAAAACAAACCAAGTAGGCTTATATTAATTTGCTTCCTTTCGGTTATGGTGTTTATGTACAATGTCTAATTATATTTATCACCCAATAATACATTTGACAGTAGATATCGCTTGTGTGATAAATTACATAATCTACTGTGATATATACCCAGTGGTGATATCGCTCTACATAAATTTGATTGGTCAATCAAAAAGGAACTACTTTCTTTTAGTTTAAAGAAACCAATTTGTTTTAGTGAAGAGTGACTTTTTTATAAAAAAAAGGAAACCGCTTTTATTTAATTGACCTTGAAGGAAAAAACTGGGTCAGTATATAGGACTATACAATAGCTAAACTGCTTTCAAAAAATGATGTATCACTACGCTGTAATGTAATTAGGTTCTGTAAAAGTGAAATCTATACCAAAGAATTATATGTATTTATTTGTGCATGTAAGAAAGGATTGGGTGATAAATAAAATCTCCAACTCGTGTTTTTTGATACCAAAAAATATCAACACTCGTTGATAAAGTAAAAAAACTCGGCAGAGCCTCTTTTTTTTTTACTTTATCAACTTGTGTTGATATTTTTTGATATCAAAAAACACTCATAGGAGATTCTCTATATAATACAGACAAAAACGAATTACATAATTTTAGTTATGGTACAAATAAGCAGATAAATAAATAATTTTAAATAAATAAATAGAATACAAATAAAAAAAGAAAAATTAAAGATAAAAAAATAATAATAAAAAAATAAATAAAATACATTTCACGATATAGATATTTTTTTACTTCAGTATGCTTATAATATTCACATTTCATGTAACATGAAGCAGATCATGAATCATCCTGGCATTGCACAATGGTTTTCTCTGGGTTACAGTTCTTGATGTTTTCAAATTTAAGCGAAGAGTGTATCACTACAGGTCCGGGACTGCACAACGCAGTGGACGTTTACGGCGTTTAAAAACACATGGTAATAATAGTGCCCCTCGTTTTGTTGTGATTTGTACTTTTCGACTTGCATTTTGGCTTCTGTCGCGTGATGTCGTTTTTCGACTTTGTCCTATTTTTTTATTTATCCATGTCATTAATAACGCGCCGACAAGCATACCAAGCCAAAACGAGGGGCGCTATTATCGTGGTGTATTTATTATTTTAATTTCCTTTTGTCGAGTCTATTTTTGCTTCTATGGCGTGCTCAGTATTATTTTATGCAATTTATTACGTTTTTTGTTGACATACATTGTGGAGTGAGATTGTGGATGTCGCCCCAGATTTGTCGCCTCTCCATTTCACAGCTTATTTATCTGCTACTGTATATCGGCAAAATAAATAACGCCGCAGTAACCAAATTCCCGTCTCTTAACTGCGTTTGAGTCTTAAAATCAGAGATTCGAAGGACGTCTTGTTTCCCAAGTTATCCTGCCAGTGCCATGTGGATTGAAAATCGGGTCCGGATCTTTGACCGAGTACGTTACTACGACTGCAGTCAGGATTATCCAAGTACCACCATCCGCCACCGAAACGAACTGGACAACTGTGATTTGTGAAGTCTCGATCAAACGTTGAAAATGGTCTACCGTTTAGACTGTAAGACCCATTGGTGAGTGAATCCCCACAGTATATCGGTTGGTTATTGTAGCTCCCAATTGAAAGACGATAATTGTCGGTCTTGTTGGAGATTATAACATTACCATAGAAACCTTTACATGAAGTACTGTCAAGGAAACTGAATACTGGACTCAAAGTAAGTTGACTATTGGGTCGAACAAGATGATGGATATTATCTAAACCAACAAAATAATTTCCTAATGGATTTCCAAACCCTTTTGAATATTCATCAAAAGTTCTGTTAAAATCGAGTTCTAGACATTGCAGGTCTCGGTTCAGGATAAACATCCACCCCGGGGCCTTGAAATCACATATTACCTCTTCAATAGGGCCATTAACCGACGGTTGAATAAATGACAACATGGCCTTCTTCTGGTACAAATCCAATGTGAATCCTTCATGGCAATCTGAAACAAACAAGTTAGGGGTTATGCCATAGTATAAGCATTTATTTATTCATGTATTATTCTAAAACACGGATACATGCATCATGAAGGCGGTTTTGGGTGCGTGACTTAAGGATAACCCATGAAGACCCCTTGTGTCAAAAATGGCATTGTCCTTTGCTGGCTTCCCTGTCATGCGGTGGATATGAGTGAACAAGCCGTTTGTTATCGATTTCTTGGAGACGGATAAAGAATCAGAAAACATGTGTGTTAAATCCGACGAGTACTGAATGAACTTCAAGCTTGGAAAATAGGCAGGCGCCCAGTTGTAAAAATCGAGCAGCAGATAAATAGGAGCATAGTCCCATAAATATAATTATCTACGATATCACTCTAGGTTAAGCTCCAATAACGAACGAACGAACACACATAGACCTATCTTTCTGACTGCAACACCATCGAGCTAGGTTTGTTCTGTGTATGTTGTGTCTTAGGTGGGAAACGAAGTAATTCATTTATTGGATTATTGAATTATCAACCCTTTTCATGGGCCCAGTAAGATATTTCCCTACAGTAAGGAGATTTGTATCCAAAACAAACACATTTTGTAAGATGTAGATAAAGAGATGACAGTTCTCGTTATTAAAAGTTACAAAATAGAAGTTCGGCTTAACATCAACTCGACACAAACTAGGTCATTTCGGGACTAACATGGTTTAATTTTATTTCAAAAATTAGCTTGTGCGTATGGGTCTTTACCAGTGTTTGTAGGGGGGGGGGCGAGAAAACCCAAGAGGTTGGATGTATGCCCCTACTTCTTGTCACGTACATCAAGAGGAATCAAACCACGCCACATGATTCAATGGCCGACCTTATACAAAGCGCACACGCTTACACCCCATCCCGATAATGACGTGGGAATATGCTGAAAATGTCAGTCAAATTACTTCATCTGAAGTCTCGATTGTCATTGCTACTTTTGTCACGATTATCTATAGGCATTGTAACCGATAACATACAGAGTCTCGGTTATCCATTTGTTAATTAAATCATTGATTGCCAATCGTTTTTAAATCCGTCGAATATCAAGAGCATCCGATGACATAGTGATTTTATTGTGGTCTTGTCGTGGTAATAATTTAAATAACATTTAATACCTAAAGAAAAACCTACAGATTTAGCTCTTCCATAATGCATTCGTAATCGATACGAAACGAATTTACTCAGAAGTGACTCGTTACAAAATTAAAACAGTGAAAATTCTTTCTCTTAATCCTATCGACTGCATATCGTTGTTGATTATTTTGATAAGATTGTGTATTACCTTGTATAATATGTTGACAACGATCACCATAGTAACCAACAGGGCATCTGCTACAGTTCACACCATTACATAAAAAGTTCTAAAAATATTAGAAAAAAACATCAGTATAATGAAAATCGACATACTTTCTAAACTGTCATCATTTTTTTTTTATTTCTTCGATTTTAAACAAACTAATAAATTATGATTTATTAAAAACTTGCCTATCATATGTTTTTGAAATCACCTCGCTTAAAATAAAATAAAATTCATTAAAATTGGACAAAATTAAACTTCCTATCGATAATTAAACCGATGAGCGGTGGGGGTATGATATTTGGCATTTATCGATGAACAAATATAAAAGACTCTTAATAATCGTATATACAAATTCAATAGCCTCGACTTTTTCTCTTATTTTTTCTTTTTTCTTTTTTGTTTTAAGTTGTTTTGTCAAGGGAGGAAAAGTAAAATACATCAGTATTTACCTTGGCAGGATTGTTTTAGTTCAACAGTCACATCACACATAATTGAATCACATAATGAGAGAGAAATGGGGTTTAACGTCCACTCGACACAAACTAGGTCATTTCGGGACTAACATATGGTTTTTAATATTATTTTAATAATTCGCTTGCGCGTAGGGGTCTTTAGCAGTGGGAGGAAACTGGAGGAACGGAGAAAACCCACAAGGATGTACAGGCGGCCCTACTCCTTGCCACGTACAACCGGGGACTAAGTTAACATTTGAGGCCTAAAGAAAGACCTACATTAGGCAGATCCATCTCTCGCATAGTGTATTTTTAATATTGTATAATAGTGTGTTCAAAAATCAATTTGCTTATACCTCGGCTTACCCCGAGTAAAAAGAAAATCCTCATTTTCTAAAATATCGATGATCAGTGTTACTTGGGGATCACGGTGGCTAAGTGGAGGTCGGGTGTTCTATCCCTGCATTGGCCGAGAAAGCTCATCTCGATTTTCTGGCGTGATTTCCACTTGTCAGTGATGCAGGAATGGGACGAAAAACCGAGATCCCGTGTACACATTGGAGTGCACGTAAAAGATCCCTTGGCAGTTGAAATTCGATAAAAGAGTAGGTCGTAGCGCCGCTGCCCGGGCAAAATTTCCCCCATAGCACACAGTATGGCGTATGCCCGTCTTCCATTAGCCCAGGTTAGGTGCATAATAGTAGGACGTTAAACCCCATTTCATTCATTCATTCAGTGTTACTTAATTAGAACTAAAGTTCTCATGTCCTAAAGCATCAATCGATCAAATTGCTTATTTGTACCCAAACTAAGGACAAAATGCTCATCTTCGAACTACATTCGCCTTACTACAGAAGTCTGGCCTATCGGAGCATTATATGATATACCAAACCTACACCAAACCCAACTAGACAATATATAATACAACAATCTTTTTATAATACAAATATTGTCTAGTTGGGTATGTATACGGATAGTCGAAGGTCAGTGGTTATACACGCTACGCCAAGTTTGAACATTCTAGCTCGATATAAATAGAATGAGAGTAATTGTCATTGTGTTCCGAAAACGGAAACGTGCGATGAACACTCAATGACAGACCCATTTTAATAATCCCTTTGATTTCTTTGAATCAAATTTAACATTTAAAAATATACATGTAGGCAAGGTAGTACTAAAGCATTTGGGTAACCCGTAATTGATCTAATCAAAAACATCACAACGCGTGGTGCGCCTTGCATAGCGCGGATGTCATTGAAATCACCTTTTCTGAAAATAGATTATATTTTAATATTGGATGAATTATGAGCGTGGCGCTGCCCCTGTGGGTCGGTCATGCACCAATAACAAAAGGGATCATCCTTAAGATATAAGGAATAACTATGTAAAGTTCCAAGGTGATCACGTAAGTATTGTGGACGTATACAAATATTATGAAATGAAGATACATTATGTAAGATTTAGATAAAAAAAAACTGGCCATTCTTGCGATAATAATTCAAAAATAGATAATATAAGGTGATTTGTTGAAAATTTCGGTCAAATTGATCCACTATGCGAGATATCAGCATTGGTCATTTCCGCCTAGCCTCATTCATCATAGTACGATAGAAAAAAAAGCATAGTCTCGATTATCCATTGTTTTGATTGAATTATCAACAAGTTTTAGCAGCATATACGAATCTAATCCACTCGATATCGAAGGCTTCCCTTGACACCGAGAGTTGATTATGGTCTGGATAAGTTAATTTATGTCTAATTAACAATTTAGATAATATTTCAGCCCTAAAGAAAGACCTACAATACGCAGATTTTGCATAATGTATGTTTAATATCTGTTTCTATGATTTTCAACTTAATAGTGGTAATTACAAAAGAGGAAGTCATTTTATTTTAGTCACGATTATCAGTTTTACTTTTTGTCGCTGCACAGAATTCTGAAGGCTTTGTGGGTGTTGTTTGTCGATCTATATTATACGGTATATGGTTTTGTTGTTCGTTTTCGTAACGATGCGAAAAGTCCCACAAAATTTGAAAAGATTTCGTTAATAGCTGTAGTCTCTTTCGCGTTCATAAGCCCATTGTTGAATGACGGGCCGATGGACAGGGCTACTACTACATGAAAAAGTCTAAACTGGACTAGGGTTTGAAAAAAAAAACGAAATTCTGACCTACCTGTCTGAAACAAACCTTTGTGTCTACGGAACCGGCTGTTATACAATTTCCCCCAAACTCAAACAAACTACACGATTTGATTTCTTCATCATACATAAATCTTCTACAGTCTTCAACAGCTGAACACAACAGGCCACAGCTCATCTTAGTTGATGTGTTTGTGCTTTGAATCATCTGGTTGTGGCTCCCGTTTGTGCAACTTTCCAACTCCACCGTCACTTTTGTTTGAGTGTATAGGGCCTGGAAATCGGCACACCACACAGGTGTTGTAAAGGTAACGCAAACAGCAAGTAGATAAAAATGACCTGTCTTGACGGACATGGTGTTAGATTATGTTTAATCCTGAATTCTTAAATAACCTTTCCAACAAGTATGGTGGACGTATGTGCGTAACCTATCTTAGAGATGTTCTTTAAATGGCATTTAGTAACTGGATAGAATAACAACAAAACACATACTTATGGAAAACAGTTGCTACTTAAGGCGACGTTTCGCGGAGTATTCTCTCAAGCGCAACGATGTTAATAAGTTCACCACCATCGATGGACTCAATCCCAGAGGACTACCAAGTTCAACCAAACCCCCTAAGGAATTAAATGTCGACACAATGTATGATGTGCTGTTGTTATTCATGTAAATCGATGTTTTTAAAGGGACATATCTTTTCGTTGGTTTTTCCATCATTTTGAGGAAGGTGACGTTTTCATTAATCACTATTTTCATAAACGACTGTCTTTTATTATTTATTAGAAAATTGGGAGTTTGTGACGGTATATGTTCCGGGCAAATTCGCCCGACTGGAACAGAAAAGTGGTTTTAACCCCCATTTCATTTCACATCATTGCATTGCCATACCCCTTCTACAGTGCTTATTCAGAACTCAAAATCAAAGGTGTTTTGTAACCACCTTAAATTGACACACATTTTTAGCAAACGATTTTCCGGCGAGATTTCCCCTTGTTAGTGATGCAGAAGGAGGGCCTGACAAGGACAGCTGCCTAGTCGTTCGGATGGGACGAAAAACCGAGGTCCCGTGTACACATTGGCGTCCCGTGTACACATTGGCGTGCACGCAAAAGAACCCTTGGCAGTTGGAATTCAGTTGCTGCCCGGGCAAAATTTCCCTCATAGCACACTGTATGGCGTATGCCCGTCTTCAATTAGCCCAGGTTAGGTGCTCAAGCGTAGAACTTTAAACCCCATTTCTTTCATTCATTCATTTTAGCAAACGTGTACTGTGCGTTTTTATCTAATTTTTTTTTCGGGGGATAGGGCGAATGGTAAGCACGTGCCCGCTGTCATTGAGTCATCTGGCATGGTTTCGAATCTCCGGTTGTACGTGACAAGGAGTATTGTCGCCTTTTTTCACCCGGTACTCCGGTTTCCTCCTGCTGCTAAAGACCCCTACGCGAATGAAAATCGTTAAAATAAAATTAAAACATATGTTAGTACCCGAAATGACCTAGTTTGTGTCGAGTGGGCGTTAAACTCTGCCTCTCTCTCTCTTTTCAAAAATGCACGCAAACCTTCAATCCGACTTCTCTTGTTTAGTTACGATGCCGTATGAGAAGATTATACTAAACTTTTGTTTATATGTAGGTGAATGAATATGTTATTGTATTCCCGAATTGCCAGAACATTATTCTATACAATTCTGTAAACATTCCATTATGTTATATCTAGTTAAAAAAAAACAATGTAACATAATGTTTTGTGAAAGCCTATTGATCTATTCGGAGTGAAATCCCCTAACATAAACAATGCATCTTTTTTATTCTTCTCATACAATACATCTTTAAATATATATATATAAGTCATTCTAAAATAAATAAACAGTACGTCCAGGTAAATAAATCAACCACTTTCAGTTCTTTATTCTGGCTCCTAATGAAGTTATAACCTATATATAAATACATTAGCTTTATTAACCCAGTTTAGGAGCAGAATAGTAGGACTTTAAAGCCCATTTTATTATGTATCTTTTCAGTACAATAACCAATACCGTTTTTTAGGACTTCGTATTTTGTCTAATAGTTTTGATTGTTCGTACATGGTTTTATTTTATTTATACATATTATTAATGGATATTAGCTATTTCATTACACTAGCCATCTTCAAAGGAATATACACCAGAGGGCGTCTTGGGTTTTTTTTAATCATCCGTCACAAGACGTATTCTATTCCACTAAATATCGCAGGCTAACAATGGCATTGGGTGTGTATTATGGTCTTAATACGTTACGTAATGTCTAATAATAATTCAGAAAACATTTGTAGCCGAAGTGTCATTCCACGTAAAGTTGACTATTGCTTGTAAAGGGATCCTCTCAGAATTGTTCAAGTGAATTCTTTTAAATTCACAAAAATGACATTTAAATATTATCTTTATATCATATCCCCAAAATAATTATCAACAATTCATTTATTGAATTCTGTTTCTTGAGTGTTTTATCATCACATTAACTTCATGTAATGACCCATATACAAGAGAAAATAAAGAATTAAAACTTTAAAAGAGACTGGGTGTGTCTACTATCGGATTTGGAGGTGGTTGAGCTGTTGATGGCCTGTGGCAAACTCCGCGGAAGTTAAATTCGTGCCAACGAACGACAACTTTTTGTTGGCCTTGATTGTTCATACAGACTAGACCTGGCGCACATCTGAAATGAAGATATTTATATTACATTTTTTAATTGGTCTCTTTCAAATCGTTTTTTAAACGCAGAGCAACATTCCTTATCTAATTAGAGGGGGTGGGGTAAATGATAAGAACGCTGAAGAGGTCGCGGGTTCGTGAATTCCCGGCATGGTTAGCCCCTGTACGTGGTGCAGGACGAAGGGCCTGGCAAGGACAACTGTCTAGTCGTTCGGATTGTACGAAAAACCGAGTTCCCGTATATATATTGCCATGCACATAAAACATCCCTTGGCAGTTAGAATTACATATAAAATTAAGGAATAGCGCTGAAGTCCGTGCAAAATTTCCCTCATAGCACACTGTATGGAAAATGCCTGTCTTCATTAGCCGTATCAGAGCAGAACAATAGGAAGTTCAACTCCCTTTTCATTAACTCCTTTAGGTCCACCAGATCAATTGCGATTCTTTATTCAGTGGGGGTTTTAGTCGTTCGGATGGGACAAAAAACCGAGGTCCCGTGTACACATTGGAGTGCACGTTAAAAATCCCTTGGCAGTTGGAATTCGATATAAGAGTAGGCCGTAGCGCCGCTGCCCGGGCAAAATTTCCCTCATAGCACACTGTATGGCGTATGCCCGTCTTCAATTAGCTCAGGTTAGGACGTTAAACCCCATTTCATTCATTCAGTGGGGGTTTAACAAACAGCCATTTACTATACCTTACCTAAAGTTGTTAAACTTTAAAGGGACAATACCACTCTTGTTTGCTTGACAGGTCCAGAAATTCTTTTTAGCCTTATTCTAACTACTAGATGTTTAAGTGTCCTACCTGTTGTGTAAATTATCCATTACATCCTATTTTACTTGTCCAGAAGGTTCGAAAATAAGTTTAAATCCAAGTTGCATTTACGTAAAGCTTTTCAAAACCATGTTGTTACCATATAGTTGAATTTTTCCAATTTTTTAAATTCGGTGTGTTAAGATGAAATTTGTATCATCAACAAGAGTGGTATTGGGGCTTTAAGGTAATTATAAAGCTGCGTTAAAGGAGAATACTAACGCAAAAAGTTCTTTTAATATAAAAAAATAACGTTAATATTAGAATATTTTTGACCCTGCTAAATTTTAAAAGTCACTCTAAATATTTTTACAAAGAAAAAATATACCAAAAAACACCCAACTGACGTTTTTGCATATCTGCAGCCTCGTTTTGATTTTTTCCGTGAATGACGTAATAGTTGATCGACTTTGTGAATTTCCCTAAAGAAGGCTATTGAAACTGAGCACGACATGCCGTCAGTTTGACTACCTGGGTGCATAAACATAGACAATTGCCTTGCTTGGGGATATACTAATAGCACCGACAATAAATCGGTAAGCGTCTGTAATTTTTTTTTTTAATTTCCAAGCGTGACAACACAAAAGGTCTGAGTCGGGACACAGCGATCAACGAGGCGATGTCAACAAAACACGCTTCTCTTTCAAATTCTTGTTCAGAAAATTTCGAGTTATATCTGCGTATGAACGTGACCAGTGCAATTTAAATAACTTTATTATCTTGATAAGTTACAAAAACTACAGAATTCTGCAGCCCGTCTTATTTCAGGATCATCTTATCGAGATCATATTACACCTGTACTTTATGAGTTGCATTGGTTGCCAATTGTTTTTAGAATAGAATATAAGATTTTACTGTTAACCTATAAGTGTTTAAATAATTTGACCCCTTCCTATTTATCTGATCTTATATACTTATATAAACCTAGTCGTCAATTAAGATCCTCTGAAGATTGTTACCTCCTTGTTGAAAAAAAAGCAAATCTTGTGTCTTTTGGTGATAAAGCTTTTTCAGTTGCTTCACCGAAACTATGGAATAAGCTTCCTTATACAATTCGCAGCAGTATTTCTTTACCCATTTTTAAGAGTCAACTTAAAACTTTTTTGTTTAAGAAAGCTTTTAACTAACCCCTGATGATGTCTGTTGTTATATATATTTTAGATCAAACTTATTTTATATTCTATATTTAACAGCTTTTTAACTTGTCATTTCTATTTCTATATTTTAGTTAAAATTTATTTTATTTTTTATATTGCACGTCTTAACTTTTGTTATTTCTATTTTTTGAATTTTATCACATCTTGTGTGTATTTTATAGTATTGTAAAGCGCTACTGAACACTGTTGTGGAAGTAGCGCTATATAATTGTATGTATAATAATAATAATAATAATAATTATTCCGATAAAGATATAACAGTTGTTTTATCTTTCTGTTAAAACTCGGTGCATTCTATGGCGAAACCGGCAAGCTTTCAAAATCTATCTTTAGAAACCTCTTATGTAACCATAGCAACGAAATGTAAACACCGCTAGAGTGGTAGCCTGAATACTATAATTGTTAATAATATTACTATCCCCCTTTCGAAGCGTCTTCCGTCGGCCTATTTCGATGATTTTGCAGTCGATAATAAATATGACTAAATCATGTAAGAAGTTTGTCCGATGTAACTTTGTAAATTATGAGCGTGATACTACTTTTTGTTTAGCGTGAGCGAAGGCCCTACTGGACCGTCCATGGTCCTATCTCTACCACTGTGTAGTGTATATGATGACGATGTGACCCATTTTTAGCGACGTTCTCGTATCTAGTATAGGGCATATAATACCATAATTATTAGTTTTTATCTGATATATTTTTTTCCGATGAAGCGTGAACACCAATAGGGCCGCAATAAAGCCGAAAGTCATTGCGAATCGAAGGACTGAGTGATAGATATGCTAGTGATAGGAAGGATAAGACAAGACTGTGTCAGTCAGTGAAGGTGTGTACGTCTGTCTACGCTGTTTTTAATTTCTAGTGCCTATTTATTTATCATTAATTATTGTAACTAGAATGTTCCGAACCATCATAGTCACCGTTGTTCCTCGCATTTCTAATTCGCCGTTCCTGATAGTGAAGAACACTCTGGGCGAAATTAATGTCTGACAACCTGTCACTTTCTGCTGCTACCCTATTGAAATATACATCGACTGCTAAACGTAGATCAACTATTACGTCATGTCACGTGATATAGCTTCAGCTCATTAATTGTCGGGTGTTTCCGTAATTGCGGAAATCCGAGAGTGTTTTTTAACGTTATTTGTTATTAAAACTTTAAAAAAAAAAAAAAAAATCTGAAATGTGTTACATAATGAACTAAGTAAATGATAAAATTAAACTTTTACTTTAGCATTTTCCTTTTAACAGCCGTAGATGGTATCCCGCTTAATATATGGTTGTTCTTTAATACTTACTGGACAGAAAAGCCGTGACACACATCTCCAATTTTACCAGCACATACATCACAACAACCACATGGTCTTCGAGCTGGGGAGCAAGTCGGCGGTAATGGCTTACATTTGATTTTGGTCTCATCACATCGCATACAAGATAACCCTTCTGTTCCGCTGCACCACGTGAGGACAATCATTACACATATTAATGTCTTCATTCTGTAATATAGTGTCAAGAGAGGGGGAGAGATAAATTGGGTTTAACGTCCACTCGACACAAACTATGTCATTTCGGGACTAACATAAGGTTTAATTTCATTACACATATTAATGTCTTCATTCTGAAATATAGTGTCAAAAGAGAGGGGAGAGATAAATTGGGTTTAACGTCCACTCGACACAAACTATGTCATTTCGGGACTAACATAAGGTTTATTTTCAATAAATCGCTTGCGCGTGGGGGTCTTTTAGCAGTGGGAGGAAACCCGAGAGCCCGGAGAAAACCCACGAGATTGGACAGGCTAACCATTCGGTCATCCACATGGCAGATGTTATGGCAATCAACACACTGTTGAGTACATGTCGATAGCATTCACAAAAGTAAAATTAAATATTATTATTCTAAAATATCCAACAGTAGATGTATAAAAAAAGAGCAGTGGACAAAGTTCGCTACGAGTAACAGCTTCTGGTCTACGCAAGCGCTACCCTTGTAATAGCGGGTCGATTGGAACGAATTTTGTGTGTTTTTGAATAAGAAACTTTTACTGGAATATAATGTTGGGTAATGTCAAATGTGGCGAGAACAAAGAAGAATTACTATGGCAAATCGAATGTAACACTTCAAAAGAGCCCTGGCACAGGTTGGGGTTTATTTTTGGTCTTTCATGGCGTATAAATGAAATAAACATCCTACTTTACCGACTGTGCTAATGAAGATGGGCCAGTCGTATAACTAGTTCTAAAAAAAGTACCACAAACCTGTTGTATTTATGTAACTGAAGTCCGTCAAATACTATCACCAATACTACAATTCAAAAACCTTGGTGTCATAGACTATGAACTGGTCAAGCGAAACATCCTTATTTATAGCTGGTATTGTAGGAGATGCGAGCAATTATATTTATGGTTCGGATGCTGTTTAGTGTTAACGGCAATTATTTTACGACATATGTTGGAATTAAATTGAAGTTTTCACATCTATTTGTGGTTCAGATTAGTTTATCACCTGCAATGCAGTGTCAGACAAACCGGAAAGAAATCAGAAAAGGTCTATATTATCAGGATATTAACCATCCCATTACATATCAAATTAAATATGACCTTAGGTAGATAACCATCATGTGAAGAGCGACATCTGGTCCATGTTACTAACCCAACTGGCTTGTGTTTAATGGGGGGGGGGGTCGAATGGTTAACACGTGTGCTATATCATACGGCCTGTCGTTGAGTCAACTGGCGTCGTTTTAAATTCCCGGTTGTACGTGACAAGGAGTGGGGTCGCCTTCCAACCTCGTGGGTTTTCTCCGGGTCCTCCGGTTTCCTCCCATTGCTAAAGACCCTTAAGCGCAAGCGAAACATTGAAATAAAAATGAACCATATGTTAGTCTCGAAATTAACCTAGTTTGTGTCGAGTTGACGTTAAACCCCATTTTTCTCTCTCTCTCGCTAGTGTTCAATTAAAGGGGCAATATGTATGATCAGATAAAGAGCTGGCCGTTCTCGCTATAATAGGTATAAAATAGATAATGACAAGGGAATATATTCAGCATTGACATTGCTACTGTTGTTAAGATAAAAACAAAGTCTCGATTATTCATTTAAAAATTAAATAATTAAATGGACGAACCGTTCTAATGTACTTAAAACCGGAGCCACTTGATGGCATCGAGCTTTGGTTGTGGTCTAGGTAAGTTTCAATCTCGCTCCCAGAGTCAGCCGCGGGGCCGGAGGCCTAGGGGCCAAAGACCGTCCATTATCTTCAGATTGTTTAACGCGTAAGCCCCCGCCCATGCTGACCTCTGATTGGACAATCTTTTGGGGGTCTTTTTCTCGAAAACAAGATGTCGGATCGTCGTTTTGTTTGTTGTGAAATGATTCTTGAGTCAAAGTCAACTCGCTGACATAACAAAAGTGGATCCTAAATGTAAACATTTAAGTTTTCGTAAAGATCTATTTTTCTACGCGTGTGTATATTTTTAAGTGATTCGGTCATCCGGAAAAGTAAAATAAATACATGTCACGTGACAGTCGTGTGATATGTCCCTTCCGGAAAAATGGCTACCCAGTGTCACCAGAGAAATTTCTTTCTCCAAAATTTTCTGGTTCGAGATGGGGTAAGTTTATTCAATGGGATTTATGATTAAAGTAGTAACTATTCGGAAACGGGGCCAGAATAATGAGTACGGGAAAGGGCGCGGGTGGAGTAATTCAACTTCTTCTTCGCCCTTAAATTTTAACCAGACCGAAAAACCGTTCTAAGACACTGCAGATATATACGAAGCTGACCGTCTTAGAAGGTCAACGATATGCCAATTTGGTGATATAGGCTATGTCTACCATGAGAACGGATGGGATGTGTGTATTGTTTTGGAAGGTGTTAGTAAGAAAGCAAGGGATTTGGCAATATCTGGCCCACAGTTACCCCGAAATCGACATGCTCCTCTCCGCTTTGAGACTTACACAGGAAAATCTTGCCAACTACAACCCATCGATGCTTATTATCCTAGGAAGTTATATTCACAAGCCCCCCCTGGGGTCTAGGGGGTGATAAGAATATACCCTTCGTATTTCCTGCGTGTCGTAAAAGGCGACTAAAAGGATCCCTGTAATGGGGCAACGTGTTTGCCGTGCGTTGCGACCCGTGTCGGTGGAGAGTGGAATCCTGGTGATTGAGTGGGGATTTGGCTTGCGAGCTTTTTTCCTGCAACACATTACTTTGGCCCATGGTTCACCTAGACGGGAGGTCAGAGTGGCCCACTCTGATCAATCGGCTTTGGTCGTTTCAGCTCTGTAGAATGTACCCTTTCCACGTCTAATGCTCTGTTGTTTATTCACTCTGCATTCTACCTACCTTTGTGTCCTATGTACATTCTACAGGGCGGCGGCTTGGGTCAATCAGGTTAGACAAGTATTTCTTTTACTTTCTGGCTCGAGTATACCCCTCGTCGAGCCCTGAGGCCATGCGCAGGTTATCCGCGCTAGTCCTCCCCCTAGTAGGCAGGGCAGTAACCTGGGGGACGACGAGGGGTGAACTTTTAATATATTTTTTCATGGATTCCATAATCCCCCCCACCCCAATTATTAAGGAAAAAAATAAACAGAAACGTCTGAATACAGAGGACGTTTCTGCATTATTTACAACTAAAAATAAAATGTCAAAGTCTTGGCCGAGGTTTCTCTTAATTGAGAGTCCCTCTCGAGACCTATCAAAAGTGTCACCTTTTTTAATAACCAAGGGCATAGCTGGCTTGGCCGGCGAGCCCAAGGCTATTAAAAAATTAAAGAACGGAGCACTCCTAATAGAATGTGCCAAAGAACAGCATGCTACCATGCTTCTTAAATCTTCATCTTTGGCAGACATTCCTATTAAGGTGTCTCCGCATAGGTCATTAAACTCTAGTAGAGGTGTAATACGTTGCCGGGACCTCGAAGGCAGCAGTGAGGAAGAAATGGTAGAATACCTTTCTTCTCAAGGCGTGTCACATGTTAAAAGAATTAGTGTACGCCGAGGAGAAAAGGTGATTCCCACAAGCACCTATATCCTCACGTTCAATCGTCCCGACATTCCTAAGACTCTCAAGGCAGGTTATCTTAACATACCTGTTGATTCTTACATCAGTAACCCACTTAGATGTTACAAATGTCAGAAATTTGGACATAGCAAGACCGTCTGTAGTGGTAAGGATACCTGCACTCGTTGTGGTCATGATGGCCATGAGAGCGCTACCTGCCAGGCGGAATTGTGTTGTATCAATTGCAAGGGTAAGCACTTTGCTTATTCCCGTGAATGTCCAATATGGCAAAAAGAGAAAAGAATCCAACAGGTCATGTCTGAGCGAAAGATACCATATTTCGATGCTCGAAAACAGGTAGATTTATCTGCACAATTTCCCATTGCACCACAAGGGAAATCTTTTGCTAGTGCAGTTAAAGTTTCAACCACATCCATCTCCGTTCAGACAGCAATAACCTGGCCAGATAGAAAGGAAATGAAGACTTTGATAATACCCGATTATGTAAAAGGGGTCTCGAGCTCTTCTCAGTCATCTGAGAGCTCGGTCCAAACATCTTTGCCCTTGCCTGATGAGGGTTCATCTTCCTTGCCCCCAACTGAAGTTATTGGGATTATTCCCAATACTTCCTCCCAGCACGGCAAGGAAAAATCCCAATTGGATAAACCAAAAGCTGCAACTCCTGATCCCAGGTCCACTGGGTCAGCATCGCAGCTATCGGTTATCCCACCCTCACAGGATAAAGTATATATTTCTTCTAGACAACGAAAGTTGGCAAAGTTGCGTGATAAGGGTAAGAAAGGTTCACAAGACCCTATTGTCCATTTTAAAAAATATGGTGAAGATCTAATGGACGGTATTACCGTAGAGGGGGCCAGTAATGACCCAATCGGCGGTAAGATACCACCAATAAATTATCCCTGACGATGGCTAATTCCATTATTCAATGGAATTGTCGTGGTTTAAAACCAAATTTTAATGAAGTCCAATTATTAATTCAAAAGCACAATCCTTTAGCTATTTGTTTGCAAGAAACATTTTTGAGGAATTCTGACACTTTGTCTTTTAGGCATTTTGTCGGTTACCATCATCATTCAGTTGGTGATGGTCGAGCTCATGGGGGTGTTTCTATTATTCTTAATGGAGATATCCCTCAAAGTAAAATCACTCTCAACTCGCCTTTACAGGCAGTTGCTGTTAGGGTGACTTTACATATTCCTATAACACTCTGCTCTGTATGTCTTCCACCAAGTTTACATCTTAATCCCAGAGATCTTGATGACCTTGTTGCCCAACTTCCCCTCCCGTTTATTCTGACGGGAGATTTCAATGGTCATCATTCACTCTGGGGTAGTCCAGATGAAAACAACAGAGGTAAACAAATCGCGGACTTCATTAACATTAATAATTTGTGTTTATTAAATGATGATTCGCCTACTTATCTACATCCTGCCACAGCATCATTTTCTTCTCTCGATCTCACCATTTGCTCTCCGGTCCTGTTTCAGGATTTTACATGGAGAGTAAATGAAGATCTGTGTGGTAGTGACCACTTTCCTATCTTGATTGTTAATAATGGTCCCTCTCCGGTCGAAAGACCCCAGAGGTGGAAGTTGCATAAGGCTGATTGGGCTCTTTTTGAATCTTTGTGTCTCTTCTCTTTTGATGCAAAAGGGTTAGAAGATGCAGATGAGCCCATGGCCTTATTCACTTCAATTCTTCAAGATGTAGCTGAGCAGGCGATTCCAAAAACCACGACAGAACCAAAACGTTTCAATAAACCATGGTTTAACGACGATTGCAAATCCGCTCTTAAAGAGCGTGATCGTATCCTAAGACGACTAAAGAACCATCCTTCCATGGAGAATATTGCGGCATACCAGATGGTCCGGGCGAAGGCCCGTAGAACCATACGCCAAGCAAAGAAGTCTTCATGGCAAGGTTACGTCTCTAGGATCAATTCCCGTACCACTTCAAAATCGGTATGGGACAGGATTCGTAGAATTAAAGGTAAAAGTAGTGCATTATCAGTTAACCATCTTAATGTTGATAATACCACATTAACAACTTTTCCCGATATTGCCAATTCTCTGGCCAGTACATTTTCATTCAATTCATCATCCAATTTCTCCTCTGATGCCTTTCGGCGAATTAAGAATCAACAGGAGAAAAGGCGACTTAATTTCAAGTCCCGTAATGATGAATGCTATAATGATCGTTTTTCCATTGCAGAGCTCCGGGATTCGTTAAAGCGAGCCCGGGACACTGCAACTGGTCCAGATGAAATACACTACCAGATTTTAAAACATTTACCTTTTTCAACTCTTCTAATTTTACTGGATCTTTATAACCGGATTTGGGTTGATGGGAATTTCCCTCCTTCGTGGCACGAAGCCACAATAATTCCCATTCCTAAACCGGGCAAAGATCATACGAATCCTACCAACTATCGTCCGATCGCTTTAACTAGCTGTATTTGCAAAACCATGGAGAGATTGATCAATCGAAGGCTTGTTTGGTACCTTGAGTCCAACAACCTCATTACAGACCTCCAATGTGGATTTCGGTCCCAAAGGAGCACTCTTGATCATCTCGTCCGATTCGAAACGTTCGTCAGGGACGCTTTCATCCAGAAACAACATTTAGTTGCAATATTTTTTGATCTGGAGAAAGCTTATGATACAACATGGAAACATGGTATCATGCGCGACCTCCATAACCTCGGCCTACGAGGTCGCTTACCTATCTTTATTAAAATGAAATGAAATGAAATGTGATTTTATGGCACGTCAGCACCAACCGGGCCATATTGCGCCAAACAAATGATTTTCTGAGACAGGTTAAATTATATCACAGAAACTATTATATGCATAAATAAAAACAATATCACAGTAGTAAATTAAATAAAAGTAAAATAAATCGTTTTATGCATATAAATATTTAAAATACAAAAATGAAATGATAATATATACAATTAAAATTTATTATAAAATCCTGTCTCTTTTAAAAAGTCTAGTAAATTACAATAAAGACCCGGTTGGGCAAACAAATGTTGTAGTGACTGGCAACGGAAATGATTTAATCTAATATCCTTGAGATGCTTGCACTCAATCAAAATGTGCTTAACTGTCAAAGGAACATGACAGTGTTCACATTCTGGTTGAGGCTCTGGCTTTAAGATGAAAATATGTGTTAAAAAGGAATGACCTATGCGAGAGCGACACAAGACAACCTCATCTCTCCTGTTGGTTCTATAGGAGCTTGGCCAGTCTCCTAAGAGAGGCTTGATGTGATGAAGTTTGTTTGTGCCTGCAAGATCCCAAGACCGTTGCCATCGATGATATATGAAATTATTAATTATGGATTTAAAATCCTTAAATGATGTTAAAAAATCGGTTATGGGAAGATCTAAAGCAGACTTGGCAGCCGAGTCTGCTCGATCATTCCCTTTTATATCCATATGACTGGGGAGCCAACAAAGGACAATGTCCTTGTTGATAAACTCATTGGATAATAGCAGACAATAAATGTCTGCTATTAATGGGTGATCAAGCTGTTTGTTATTAATAGCTTGTAATGAGGACAAAGAATCAGAAAAGATAATGTGTTTTAAAACTGATGAGGACTGAATGAACTCCAAGGCTTGGAGAATAGCCTGGAGTTCAGCTGTAAAAATAGAAGCAGCAGGTGGGAGACGGACAGAAATGGTCTCGGATGGTGTCACGGTAGCCGAAGCTACCCGATCACCATCTTTCGAACCATCTGTATAAATGGGAATATAATCACCATATTTAGACCTTAGCTCTCGAAAGAGAGATTGGAAAACCGTCGAACTTGTATCTCTCTTTTTATGTTTAGTAAGATCGAAATCGATCTTTGGGGGAGATACAGCCCACGGTGGAGTCTCAAAGAAAGGGGTATTTGCAATACTGTCAAGGCTGATACCAGCCTCCGACAAAAGGGGTTGTATGCGAATACCGAAGGATGGAATGACTTTAGTCTTCACAAGATACAAATGTTCGTGAAGAGGTCTAAATATGGTGTTAAATGAAATATGGTTTGGAAGTGATGCAATTTTCGTAGCATACTGCAGGGCCAGTTTATCACGTCTGTTGTGCAATGAGGGCTCATGCGCCTCGACGTATAAACTGTCCACTGGAGATGTACGAAATGCTCCTAAGCTGATTCTAAGTCCCTGGTTGTGTATGGTGTCGAGCTCTTTGAGATAAGACTCGCGGGCCGACCCATACACAATACACCCATAATCCAGTTTAGATCTTATTAATGCTCGATATAATCGGAGCAAGACCTTACGGTCTGCTCCCCAGTCAGTATTTGATAGGACTCTCAATATGTTGAGGGCTTTCAGACATTTCTTTTTTAGGTTTTTAATATGGGGGATAAATGATAATTTCTTATCAAATATCAGCCCCAGAAATTTAGTTTCATCCACAACTGGAAGGCGGTTGCCATCCAAGAAAAGTTCTGGATCAGGATGCAAACCTCTTTTCTGACAGAAATGCATGCAGACAGTCTTGGACTTCGAAAAACGAAATCCATTTTCGGTTGCCCATTGTTGAAGTGAATTCAAACAAAGCTGCAACTTACGTTCGATTATCCGCATGTCTGTAGAACCATAGCACATCTGAAAGTCATCAACATAGAGAGCCCCGTTTGTACCTGGTTTAAGGCACGCTGGGATCGTGTTTATTTTTATGGCAAATAATGTTGGAGATAAAATACTTCCCTGGGGAACTCCCATTTCCTGGGGAAATGGGTCAGAGAAGATTGATCCCAGTCGTACCTTAAATGACCTATCTTCTAGGAAATTTTTTATAAAGATAGGTAAGCGACCTCGTAGGCCGAGGTTATGGAGGTCGCGCATGATACCATGTTTCCACGTGGTATCATATGCTTTCTCCAGATCGAAAAATATTGCAACTAAATGTTGCTTCTGGATGAAAGCGTCCCTGACGAACGTTTCAAATCGAACGAGATGATCAAGAGTGCTCCTTTGGGACCGAAATCCACATTGGAGGTCTGTAATGAGGTTGTTGGACTCAAGGTACCAAACAAGCCTTCGATTGATCAATCTCTCCATGGTTTTGCAAATACAGCTAGTTAAAGCGATTGGACGATAATTTGTAGGATTCGTATGATCTTTTCCCGGTTTAGGGATGGGAATTATTGTGGCTTCGTGCCACGAAGGAGGAAAATTCCCATCAACCCAAATCCGGTTGAAAAGATCCAATAAAATTAAGAGAGTGGAAAAAGGTAAATGTTTAAGAATTTGGTAGTGTATTTCATCTGGACCAGTTGCAGTATCTCGAGCTCGCTTTAGCGAATCCCGAAGCTCTGCAATGGAAAAGGTATCATTATAGCATTCATCATTGCGGGACTTGAAATTAAGTCGCCTTTTCTCCTGTTGTTGTTTAATGTCTCGAAAGGCATCAGAGGAGAAATTGGATGATGAATTGTATGAAAATGTACTGGCCAGAGAATTAGCAATATCAGGAAATGTTGTTAAGGTGGTATTATCAACATTGAGATGGTTAACTGATAATGCACTACTTTTACCTTTAATCCTACGAATCCTATCCCATACCGATTTGGAAGTGGTACGGGAATTGATCCTAGAGACGTAACCTTGCCATGAAGACTTCTTTGCTTGGCGTATGGTTCTACGGGCCTTCGCCCGGACCATTTGGTATGCTGCAATATTATCCATGGAAGGATGTTTCTTTAGTCGTCTAAGGATACGATCACGCTCTTTAAGAGCGGATTTGCAATCATTATTAAACCATGGTTTATTGAAACGTTTTGGTTCAGTCGTGGTTTTTGGAATCGCCTGCTCAGCTACATCTTGAAGAATAGAAGTGAATAAGGCCATGGGCTCATCTGCATCTTCTAACTCTTTTGCATCAAAAGAGAAGAGACACAAAGATTCAAACAGAGCCCAATCAGCCTTATGCAACTTCCACCTCTGAGGTCTTTCGACCGGAGAGGGACCATTATTTTCAATCAAGATTGGAAAGTGGTCACTGCCACATAGATCTTCATTTACTCTCCATGTAAAATCCTGAAACAGGACCGGAGAGCAAATGGTGAGATCAAGAGAAGAAAAAGAAGCTGTGGCAGGATGTAGATAAGTAGGCGAGTCATCATTTAATAAACACAAATTATTAAGATTAATGAAGTCCGCTATTTGTTTACCTCTGTTGTTATCATCTGGACTACCCCAGAGTGAATGGTGACCATTGAAATCTCCCGTAATTATAAACGGGAGAGGGAGTTGTGCAACAAGGTCATCAAGATCTCTGGGATTAAGATGTAAACTTGGTGGAAGATATACAGAGCAGATTGTTATAGGAATATGCAAAGTCACCCGGACTGCAACTGTCTGTAAAGGCGAGTTGAGAGTGACTTTACTCTGAGGAATGTCTCCATTAAGAATAATGGAAACACCCCCATGAGCTCTACCATCACCAACAGCGTGGTGATGATAACCAACAAATTGTCTAAAAGACAATGTGTCAGAATTCCTCAAAAAAGTTTCCTGTAAACAAATAGCTAAAGGATTATACTTTTGAATTAAAAGTTGTACTTCATTAAAATTTGGTTTTAAACCACGACAATTCCATTGAATAATGGAATTAGCCATTGTCAGGGAAATTTAAATTTTGGCGGCTTACTGAGTGGGTCCTCATGGACATCCACTACAGTAATGTCGTCCATCAGATCATCCCCATATTTATTAAAGAGAGTGATAGGGTTTTTTGAACCCTTAGATTCTTTCTCTCTAAAATTGTCTAATTTTTTTGGATGTTTTTTAGTATGCACTTTTTTCTCCTTTGCGGATGGAATACCCTGAAACTGCACCCCTGATCCAGTGGAACTGGAATCAGCAGTGTCAGCTTTAGAGGCGCGCAAGGGAGGATCCTTCTTGCCATTTTGGATTGGAGTATTGGGAATTATCTCAATATCTCCAGATGGAGGCAAGAGGGATACAATCTTCTCAGGGAGAGAGTTAGTGCTTTGACTCGATCTCTCAATGGGGATCGAGACCACTCTTACATTATCTGATGGTGGCAAAGTCTTAGGTTTTTTCTCTTTACGAGGCCAAGTTATGTCTGTCTGAACAGATATGGATGTTGTAGAAACTTTAACTACACTCGAAAAGGATTTCCCTTCTGGTGCAATGAGTGAAGTCAGTTCTACTTGTTTCCTAGCGTCGAAATACGGAATCTTCCGTTAAGACATTACCTGTTGAATTCTTTTCTCTTTCTGCCATACTGGACATTCGCGAGAATAAGCAAAATGCTTACCCTTGCAATTAACGCAGCAAAACTCAGCCTGGCAGGCAGCGCTCTCGTGGCCTTCATGGCCACAACGAGCGCAGGTGTCTTTGCCCCTGCAGACGGTCTTGCTGTGTCCAAATCTCTGACATTTATAGCAGCGAAGAGGGTTGGAAATATAAGAATCAACAGGTATATTTAAATAACCTGCCTTGATTGATTTCGGTATGTCGGGACGATTAAAAGTGAGGATATAGGTGCTTGTAGGAATCACCTTCTCTCCTCGGCGTACACTAATACGTTAAACTTGTTGGACGCCTTGAGAAGAAAGGTATTCAACCATTTCATCCTCACTGCTGCCTTCAAGGTCTCGACATCGAATTACACCTCTACTGGAATTTAAAAAACCTATGTGGAGACACCTTGATAGGAATGTCTGCCAAAGTTGTTGACTTGAGAAGCATGGTGGCATGCTGCTCCTTCGCACATTCTATCAAGAGTGTTCCATTTTTTAATTTCTTAATAGATTTGGGTTCACCGGCCAAGCCGACAATGCCCTTATCTATTAAAAAAGGTGAGACTTTGGATAAGTCAGTAGAGGGGCTCTCAATCAAGAGAAACCTCGGCCATGACTTTGCCATTTTATTTTTAAATAAATTAGAAACGTCCTCTGTATTAGGACGTTTCTGTCTTTTATTAATTGTTGGTGTGGGGGGGATTGGGGGATCCATGTATATATATTTTTTTTTATTCACCCCTCGTCGTCCCCCAGGTTACTGCCCTGCCTACCAGGGGGAGGACTAGCACGGGTCACCAGTGCATTGCCTCAGGGCTCGACGAGGAGTATACTCAAGCCAGAAGTAAAAAAAATACTTGCCAACCTGATTGACCCAAGCCGCCGCTCTGTAGAATGTACTTAGGACACAAAGGTAGAAATTATGCTGAGTGAATAAACAACGGAGCATTAAACTGGAAAGGGTACATTCTACAGAGCTAAAACGACCAAAGCCGATTGAACAGAGTGGGCCACTCTGACCTCCCGTCTAGGTGAACCATGGGCCAAAGTAATGTGTTGCAGGAATAGAGCTCGCAAGCCAAATCCCCACTCAATCACCAGGATTCCACTCTCCACCGACACGGGTCGCAACGCACGGCAAACACGTTGCCCCATTACAGGGATCCTTTTAGTCGCCTTTTACGACACGCAGGACATACGAAGGGTATATTCTTATCACCCCCTACACCCCAGGGGGGTATCTTTATTAAAAATTTCCTGGAAGATAGGTCATTTAAGGTACGACTGGGATCAATCTTCTCTGACCCATTTCCCCAGGAAATGGGGGTTCCCCAGGGAAGTATTTTATCTCCAACATTATTTGCCATAAAAATTAACACGATCCCAGCGTGCCTTAAACCAGGTACAAATGGGGCTCTCTATGTTGATGACTTTCAGATGTGCTATGGTTCTACAGACATGCGGATAATCGAACGTAAGTTGCAGCTTTGTTTGAATTCACTTCAACAATGGGCAACCGAAAATGGATTTCGTTTTTCGAAATCCAAGACTGTCTGCATGCATTTCTGTCAGAAACGAGGTTTACATCCAGATCCAGAACTTTTCTTGGATGGCAACCGCCTTCCAGTTGTGGATGAAACCAAATTTCTGGGGCTGATATTTGATAAGAAATTATCATTTATCCCCCACATTAAAAACCTAAAAAAGAAATGTCTGAAAGCCCTCAACATATTGAGAGTCTTATCAAATACTGACTGGGGAGCAGACCGTAAGGTCTTGCTCAGATTATATCGAGCTTTAATAAGATCTAAACTCGATTATGGGTGTATTGTGTATGGATCTGCCCGCGAGTCTTATCTCAAAGAGCTTGACACCATACACAACCAAGGACTTAGAATCAGTTTAGGAGCATTTCGTACATTCCAGTGGACAGTTTATACGTCGAGGCTCACGAGCCCTCATTGCACAACAGACGTGATAAACTGGCCCTGCAGTATGCTACGAAAATAGCATCATTACCAAATCATATTTCATTTAACACCATATTTAGACCCTATCATGAGCATTTGTATTTTGTGAAGACTAGAGTTATTCCATCATTTGGTATTCGCATACAACCTCTTTTGTCTGAGGCTGGTATCAGCCTTGACAGTATAGCGAATACCCCTTTCTTTAGAACTCCACCGTGGGCTATATCTCCCCCAAAGATCGATTTCGATCTTACTCAACATAAAAAAAAGAGACACTAGCTCCACGGTGTTCCAATCTCTCTTTAGAGAGTTAAGGTCTAAGTATGGTGATTATGCTCCTATTTACACAGATGCTTCGAAAGATGGTGATCGGGTTGCTTCGGCTACCGTGACGCCATCCGAGACTATTTCTGTTCGCCTACCCCCTGCTGCATCTATTTTTACAGCTGAGCTCCAGGCTATTCTTCAAGCCCTGGAATTCATTAAATCCTCTTCATCTTTAAAGCATATCATCTATACTGATTCTCTGTCTTCGCTTCAAGCAATTAACAATAAACAGCTTGAACACCCATTAGTAGCAGATGTCTATCATCTGCTACTATCTAACGAGTTTAACAGCAAAGACGTCGTCTTTTGCTGGCTCCCCAGTCACGTTGACATAAGGGGGAATGATCTAGCAGATTTTGCTGCCAAAGCTGCTTTAGATCTTCCCCAATCAACTTTTTTAATTCCATATAATGATTTTAAATGTACAATAAATCATTGTATATATGACCGCTGGCAACGGTCTTGGGATCTTGCAGGTACAAACAAACTTCATCACATAAAGCCTCTCCTTGGAGACTGGCCAAACTCCTACAGATCTAATAGGAGAGATGAAGTTGTTTTGTGTCGCTCTCGTATAGGTCATACTTTTTTAACTCATATTTTCATCCTGAAGCGAGAGCCTCAACCGGAATGTGAACACTGTCATGTTCCTTTGACAGTGAAGCACATTTTGATTGAGTGCAAGTATCTCAAAGATATAAGATTACGGCATTACCGTTGCCAATCACTCAATCAATTGTTTGCCCAACCGGGTCTATATAATAAAGCGCTGGACTTTTTAAAAGAGACAAATTTTTATCGAAAATTTTAATTGTAAATATCTGAATTATCGTTTAATGTTTTAAATATATTTACATAAAGTTTATGTTTATTTTTATTAAAATTTACTGTGATATTTGTTTTTATTTATGTGAATATAGTTATTAATGTGATTATATATTTCTAGTTTGTCTCGAGAAATCATATTTGTTTGGCGCAATATGGCCCGGTTGGAGCTCAAGTGCCATTAAACAATATTTCATTCATTCATTATATTCACAAGCATGTTACTTGTTCGTATACTTTAGACTGTACAATTGTATGACTGTATGTAATTATAATGAATAAAATAATGTTTAACCCATTATCCCAGTATCTATTTAGAGGCTATTGATTTATCAGTGCTTAAAAACAACAGGAAGGCCTATTATGATAATGGAGTCGGAGGTTATTACGATGAACGAGCCTGTTAGTCCAGTAAATATAATAAATAATCTAGAACAAATTGCAACATAATTATTCTCGGCAGAATCTGGTAGAGGGGTCCCTGGTTGTCTCCCAAACAAAATTCGACCCCCCCCCCCCCCAAAAAAAGATAGGTTTTCGAGTAATTAGCAAAAATCAAATATGGCCGCCATTGGCACCTAAAAACTCAAATATCTCGGGGATGGTTAAGTTTAGAGGGCGTAAATGTATTACGGGTAGATAGGAAAGTGGGGCAGATAGTTCAGAAAAACATAGCTATATGGCGTGCCTGTGACGTCATACCGTCAGCAATTAGCATAAATCCAATATGGCCAACATTGAAACTTAAAACTCCGATATGGCCTCGGGAATGGTCGCCAAATTGTGTTCGGTCTCGGCGTTTTCAGGATTAATGACCAACGTCATCAACCCAAATATGGTGATAGTTCGCTAATGCATGGCTTGCTAATGCAAGGCTCGATAATGCAAGTGTCGTTAATACAACTGTTGAAACTACAAATGTTGAAATTACATTATCTGGAAAATACCAATGTTAAAATTACATATCTTGAAACTATAAAGTTAAGCTGTGTTATTTCAAAATCATTAAATGTGTGCTTTTTAGGTTCGACAGGTGTATTTTCACACATGGAAAAATGTATTATTGTTGTATGACAAATTAACAAATGTACTTTCACAAATCGAAAAATGTATTTTGTATTTTGACAAATCAACAAATGTACTTTCACAAATCGAAAAATGTATTTTGTATTTTGACAAATCAAAAAATGTATTTTGTATTTTGACAAATCAACAAATGTACTTTCACAAATCGACAAATGTATTTTCACAAATTGAGAGTTTTGGCGATGATACCCCTCCATATATAGTAACAGTTTTAGTGAAAACATACAATAATATTTGAATTATAAAAATTGGCCTTTTCCAAAGATTGACAGATATCTTTGACATTATTATAAATAATGACTATCAGTGTCAACACAAAACATTTAAGTATAAATATACAGAAGCAGATCCATGGATTTTAGCAAGAGGGTGGTTTGCTAGGCTCTGGTTAATGAAATTTGGCAGTTAAAATGTATGATGCCGTCACTGTCTCTTTATTGCGTTGGCATACGTACACAACTAGCTTTTAAACGAGAGAAATCTAACATCCGTTTGCTGTCAATTTGTATTACGTATTAACAGGATTACACTATTATTCGATTTCATTAATGCAAAGAACTAATTGTGAAATCCCACATGGCTATATCATTAGATCAAGCTTGGTTGAATTTCCGTTCTAGCACACTGTATGTCCGGCTTCATTAAATCAGTTGGAGCAGAGCACTTAATTTAAATCGCTATTGATTTTTTCAAAAAAAAATAACCAAGTAATGTACACAACATTAGAGATAAAATCCAGTAATTTATATCCGTAACTTCCTACTCCTAAACTGGGCTAATGAATAAATGTTATTAATAAACCAATTACTAAATTGGCATTTCAAAAATAAGTAGCCTATTGCATGTCGCCCACTAAATTTTTCACGGGCATGTTTGGGCTGTTAGCGAATTTGTTAATATATATCATCCATTCAATCCGATTAAAACACAGATCCTACTTCGTTTTTTATAGTTCCAAATTTCGCTTTACTACACTAGGGTCTTCAAGAGTTGTTGTATAAACCGCGTTTTGGTTGATGTAAGGGTTTTGTCAATGAAACCGTCTCTTACGGTGAGTTCGTGGCGTACGGTGCACGGAATTGTTTGTATTCCACTGAAACGCCAATTCTTATTGGTTAATCAATTGTGTGACGCTATAGGGTCAAAAAGCAATTGTACGACCTGTAACGTGACCTTCCGCTACAACCAATCTGATCTTCATGTATTGTAGGTCACCGCAAGTATTAAACAATCGAAATGAAATATAAATCAGATTGTTATCCATTCAAACACCGAAATATTAGTTTTGATTCAGCCGATCAGTGGCCACATTGACTCAGAGAGAAATAGTTCAACTGGGGGTGACGAGACAAGTATCAGACCTGACAGACGGTGGTCATCAAGGTTTAAAATCCCACTCGAGACTTTTGGGTCTCGTCATCAAGAGACTCTAAAACCATTGCTTAATTCATTGAACCTATAACACATTATAAGGTCCATGCTAAATTCAAGGTGTTGATTTTTGTTATATTGTAGTTATATTTTCTTTCCACTGTAGCAGAAATTGAGATGGAAAATACGAACAACGCAGTAGACCTCGAACTTGAAAATAGAATCAAATTTTCGACTAGAAGATGCATTTATTACATTAAAAGACCACAAACCAAGCTTCCAAAATAACCCAACGTGTAGACTAATCAACCCAACTAAATCAGAAATACGGAAAATAAGTAAACAGATCCTCGAGAAATTGAACACACAACTACGAGATAAACTAAAACTAAATCAACGGTAAAACACAGCTGCCGTATTACAATGGTTCGGTAGCTTTGAAAACAAAAACCAATGTAAATTCATTGAATTTGATGTCGTCGACTTCTACCCATCTATTTCAAAAGACTTGTTAAACACCGAATTAGATTTCGCATCAAAACACTGGACAATTAGCCAAGACGAACGGAAATTATCTACACTCAAAAAAATCTTGCTTATATGATGGTGACAAACCGTGGGTTAAGACTCACTCGCCAGATTTATTCGATGTCACTATGGGCAGTTTTGATGGTTTCGAGGTATGTGAACTTGTCGGCTTATTTCTACTCCAGGAGATCACGGAGAAACACAGCAGTATTTTTGGACTGTACAGAGATGATGGCCTAGGTATTACAAGAGCGCCCCCAAGACAGGTAGAACGTGTTATATGAAGAAAGACCTTTGCTCTAAATTTTAAAAAAACACGGCTTCGATATAGCAATAGAAGCAAACAAAAGCATCGTTAATTCCTTGATGTTACGCTCAACCTTACAAAAATACAAATGGTAAATACGCCCCGTTCAACAAACCGAACAATTCACAGCTGTGTGTAAACAAAAAGTCTAACCACCCACCCAGTGTCCTCAAAAACATTGCAGATGCCATCAATAAACGTCTAAATGAAATATCAAATGACAAAGAAACATTCGACAAGGCTGCGCCCCTATACCAAACGGCATTGAATAATAGCGGATACGATCATCAACTCGCCTATTCCCCATGCATACCAGAAAACTACAACAACAGACCCCGTAAACGAAAAAGAAATGTAATTTGGTTCAATCCATTATCCAGCCGAAGCATACAGACAAAGGTTAGAAAAACTTTCCTTAAAATATTAGACGAAGAATTCACAAATCACAAATAAACTCCACAAACTATTCAACCGAAATACCGTCAAAATATGCTACTGTACAATGAATAATATTCAACAGAGCGTCAACAACCACAATAAATCAATCCTGGCTAAAAGTGATGTAAACTCAAATACGGAAAACTGCAATTGTAGAAATCGTGGAAGTTGACCCTTGCAAAAATAGTGTTTGACAGAGTCAATAATATACCAAGCGACAGTCTCCGCTAACAACAAACCAGAAGAAACCAATGTAGGCCTCACTGAGGGTCCCTTTAAAACGAGATTTAATAACCACACCCATTCTTTTAGAAACAATAAGTTGAAAAACAGCACAGAATTGAGTAAATTCATATGGAAACTCAAAGATGATAATACAAATTACAGCATAACATGGAAAATTTTAAAGAATTCCAAACCGTACAGCCCCTCCACAAATGTATAAGTTCTATACAGATAGAATGTTAATTTATCTTAAAATACAGATGTGACGTCATCCTTTGATGTTGGCGTACCATTATCTCAAATAATGTACGGGCAACTTGCCAATAGTACATTATTTCAATATTACTACTGGCATGATGTTTTTCACTGCAAACGCACGTGCGGAGTGTGACCGAGTGTCTGAATTTTAAGAAGTTTAATGCTCTCGCGCTTAAGACATTGCGTAATATATTGAAACAACACTCGGCTATCGCCTCGTGCAGTATCAATATATTACTTAATGTCTCGCGCTCGACCATTAAACTACACATAATATCTATTAAAATAAGTAAAATAATCATATCTGTTAAAATAAGTAAAAGGGGAAACGAAGTATATACAGGGGGGAAAAAATTTCAACAACATTTTTTATATTGGCTATGGTTTTTAGTTTTGTGGTCATAATTCATATAATGATACCTACATTTCCAACAAATGTGAAATAGTCAAATGTAAATTTGACCCCTTCCTTTTACTGGTTAGGGTTACAGGAGACCGAGGAGTCGTATCAAACATGAATGCCAGTATTCTTTAGATATACATGTAGCCTATTAATAAATACCGTAAGTCCGACAATAATAAATAACATATTTCTGATTTTATTGTCGTCTTTTATCACCGCCACTGGCTGTACGCCATTGTGAAAGTAGCTGACGAAGACAGCTAGGGGCGGCGATTCTTGGTTCGCGTACAACTTTAAAAACCGAATGTCAGTATGGTATTTCTCACATAATTGGTTATCGGTGACAACAGTTTAAACTGAAAGCGAGTAATCTCGACACAAAAGTATAGTGTATAACCTGCTGACTGTCTGCACGCGTCTCTAGTCTTCCTATTAGTCATAAATGATAGTTTGTGACCTATTACTCAGTGATAAGCGTCCGCTGCAAAAAGAGTTCTCGCTTTTTTATTATTAGTATAATGACTTCGTCATGTGCCGCAGGTTAGTTGGCTTCTAAAAACACTGTTCACCGTTCAAAAATATACAAAAGTAATTTTCTACCAGACAACCATGGTTCTATTCACCGAGACTAGATACTTTCTCTCGGTGTAAGGATATTATCGCTATGAATATAAGTTCATACACTGTTGGGAAAATAATCCCGTTGGTTTGCTTAGCAACAATTTGAGCATGGATCAACACTGTACTGAAAATTCTGTGCGTAATAAATATGAACGGTCTTCAAACATTCGGTTTATAATTAGCGATACACAGGTACAGTGGCAAGTGTTGTGCTTAACAGACCTAATACCTCAAAAGTACCTACGCGCGAAATCCCAGATTTTGGTACATGTAAAACAATAAAAATAGTGCCCGTGTGCGTGCCAGTAATAGAAAAACTAAGAGTTCGCGCATAAAAAATGCACGAACGTACCAGGGGCGATGTCATCTAGACACAACGCAGTATTTTCTATCATTTATCTCGGCGCTCAAAACGTTATCGGTGAAGGTCCAAGGATTTTTGTTGCTAACCGCGGTTACACCAAAACGATTTTATACTATTATGAACTGATGACGCTTGACCTTATTTACAGATACAAAATAATCCCGAATGTTGTAACTGTAAAAAGGATCATACGTCATTGTTAAAATATTTTCAAATGTTATTAATGTTTAATAATTTTCAGATATAAGTGACTTTTGATTTTTTGACTTTCTGATATTATGTTGTATATATATATTGGTTTATGCTTTTTTTCTGTGCAGCTAGGCATTTAAAACTTATTATTTTACTCTGAATTAAAATCCCCTTCATTGATTGCAGTTACTCAAGGACCAACTATTCAAACAACAGCCAAAGTTACAACAACTCTCTTGACAACTACAGCTGGCGAGATAACGTCACCAAAACCAAACACCCAACCGGATACAACAGTGACCACCAAGAAAGTGCCAGTCGTAGGAGGAGGATTTCTCTATTTACAAGGGATGTTTGATAATGATAAGATTGTCCAAAGCAGGAAAAAGAACAAGATGATCTCCAACATGATTCATTATGATACCAGGAATACATGTCCTTTCATGATTGCACCAGAGATATCATGGCCGAAAACAGAAAGCGGGCAGGTGGCTGTGATGCAATTGAACAGGTTAGTAGATATCTTTTTATGCGGATATGAAGGTATATTTCCCTTTTTTCTTAGTAGACCATTGAGTGCAAGCATCTCAAAGATATAAGATTACGGCATTACCGTTGCCAGTCACTTCAACAGTTGTTTGCCCAACCGGGTCTATATAGTAAAGCGCTTAAAAATTTAATAGAGACAAATTTTTATCGAAAATTTTAAATTGTATATATCTAATTGTATTTCTCATGTTTTAAATATATATACATAAAGTTTATATTTAGTTTTATTTGATATTTTCTGTGATATTTGTTTTTATTTATGTATATATAGATAATGTGACTATGTATTTCTAGTTTGTATCGTATTTTCATAATATGTTTGGCACAATATGGCCCGGTTGGAGCTCACGTGCCATTAAACAACATTTCATTAATTCTTTGTAACAAAAATTATCAACATCTAAAGTAGATCTAACAAAATAGTACAACAGTAATATATTTAGGCAGTGGCTATTGTTACGACGATGTTTTAAAAGCCCTCTATCGGAGAAGTTAAAAACTGAAAAGTCGCAAAAAGTCCTAACCCTACCCCTTTGCATCTCTTAATTGCTGCCTTCTGTTCTGAATACGTTGAAAATACGTTGTTTTTTTTTAAACTGATTTTGAGGAGATCGGCAGCCATTTTGGAATTCGTTCTAAACTTTGCTCAATGTCGTCGTAACAATAGCCACTCTTATAAATTTAACTCTTTTTTTTTTAGATATCACATTTTCTATAAATAGATAATGGAATGGAGTACCGGCTATTTATAGAAGGTATGAAGCTTAAAAATATTCATATTAATGAACCATCTCTTATAACAAATTTGGAAGATCTATAAAGAATCAGTGAGAAGATTACCATGATAAAACCATGCATGGGTGTATATGAATTGAAAAATATCTAATAGACGTTTCCGAATTTACTAACCTGAATTACAACAAAGAGGTCGTAATCAGCCAACAAATACATTCTATGCAGACTATGGTCCATAGCGTTAAATGCCATGTTATTGGGCAAGTCTGCATAGAATGTAAAAAAAACAAAGAACATTCTAAAACAAACGAAAGGCAGATAAGACATTGCTATAAAAAAAAAGCAGAGAATTTAAACAAGAGAACGCCTTTAGCTAAAACTTCAAAGGAAAAACTATCCAAAGCATTAAAAGAAATGAGAGTAAAAAATAGCAGATTAGAAAAAGAATTAAGGACCATCAAAAATAGATTAAGAAATGAAACCTAAGAAGTTTCAGAACAATTATATGACAGCCTCTTAGATATAATGTATAGGGAAACAATTACAACCCCTATTCTTGGTTGGTTTTGGTGAAAGGTGGCACCCAATAATAACAAGATTAGCTATCCCTTTACACTCACAATCCCCCCAAGCGCACAGGTCTTTAAAACATTATCATTGATTGTACTTATACCAGTGGCAGTTTCCTCTTCTTTCCAGAGTGAAGAATTCTGCAAGTTGGACATAAAATTGATAAAGATAAAAGAAATATAGTAAGATGGCACTGCCAGGCAGGATACGCCCAAATTTTCTAGAGATGGATAGAGAACAAGCAATACCGAAAGTGATTTATCCTACAATCAAAGGCCATAATTCATTAAGTTGCAATTTGATATGCGCAAATATCGAAGAATTGAGATCTTTAGGTTATAAACATGCATTTCTAGTTTCATCAAACTCGAATTCGAATTCTGACCTCTACAGGCCACGACTTTGATGTACCATATTTTGACACTGTTCGCGTACAAACGGCCGCCATTTCGTCTGACAATTATGGTCCAATTTTCGGACTCAAACTTCCGTAGAATGTAACCGTGATAAGAGTCAAGGGCCATAATTCAGGAAGTTATAATCCGATATGTGCAAAAAATGACAGGATCCAAGATCTTTGGGTTATAATCATGCATTTGAAGTTTCATCATAATCGAATCAAACTTGTGACCTATACAGGGTCCACAACCATGATATACCATTTTTTTAACAGTATTCGACTACAAACGGCGGCCATTTTGTCTGTCAATTTTGGTCCGATCTTCCCTAAATTTGAACTCAAACCTTCTTGAAGGTGTAACGGTGATATAATCAAACGTTTTTATAAATCGGAAAATAATTGTGACCTCCAAAGGGACTACAAGCTATAAAAAGACAATTGTGCGTTCAATCAGGGGTCATAATTCAGAAAGTTACGAACCGATATGTGCAATTATCTAAGGGAACCAATACCTTTGGATTATAACCATGCATTTTAAGTTTCATCAAAATCATATTAAAATTGTGACCTCTATAAGGAATGAATGAAATGGGTCCACAGCCTTGATATACAATTTTTTTAACAGTATTCGCGTACAAACGGCGGCCATTTTGTATGGCAATTTTGGTCCGATTTTCCCGAATATTGAACTCAACCTTCCTTAGGGTGTAACGGTGATTCAAACGGTATTTTAAATCGAATAATAATTGTGACCTCTAGAGGGACCACAAGCTAAAAATGGTGATTTTTCGGACAATTAGGGGCCATAATTCAAGAAATTACGTTCCAATAGGCGCAAATATCGAAAGGAACAAAGATCTTTCGGTTGTAAACATGCATGCCAAGTTTCATCAAAATCGGTTCAACAGTGTGACCTCCATAGGGTCCACAAGCTAAAAACGTGACTTTTCGTAAAATCAGGGGCCATAATCCATGAAGTTTTTATCCGATACATGTCAATATCGAAAGCAGCCGGGATAAGGCTATATTTCAAGTTTCGTCAAAATCGGGTAAGAATTGTGACCTGTAGAGAGTTCACAAACAATTGTGAACGGACGTTCCCATCTCTCCGTGTCTTTTTTTTTTACGTCTAGGGATGAATTATGTGGGTTTTTTATGTGGGTTTTTTTTGTTATATTTTTTTGTTATATTTTAATGGGTTTTAAACACAGAAAAAAAATTGTCCGAATGAACGATGACGTCCATGTGAGTCTAAAATAGCCACATGCAAAAAACACGGAAATTTTTTGTCCGACTCAGTGTCTGATTATTTTTCAGACAGATGCAGGTTGCACACTTTTTAATTACTATTTCAATCAGAAGGTTTTTATACGCCCACATTTTCATGTGGACGTATTATGTCGTCGCCCCTGTCCGGACGTCCGTCCGTCCGTCCGTCCGTCTGTCTGTCTGTCCGTCCGTCCGTCCGTCCACAATTGTTTGTGGACTCTCTACAGGTCACAATTCTTGTCCGATTTTAACGAAACTTAAAATATAGGTTTATCTCCAAAAGATCTCGGCTGCTTTCGATATTGGCATGTATCGGATCAAAACTTCATGGATTATGGCCCCTGATTGTACGAAAAATCACGTTTTTAGCTTGTGGACCCTATAGAGGTCACAATTTTGAACCGATTTTGATGAAACTTAACATGCATGTTTATAACCCAAAGATCTTGGTTCCTTTCGATATTTGCGCCTATCGGAACGTAATTTACTGAATTATGGCCCCTGATTGTCCGAAAAATCACCTATTTTAGCTCCTCGTACCTCTGGAGGTCACAATTATTATCCGATTTGAAAAACCGTTCGATTATATCACCGTTACACCCTAAGGAAGGTTGAGTTCGAATTTCGGAAAAATCGGACCAAAATTACCATACAAAATGGCCGCCGTTTGTACGCGAATACTGTTAAAAAATGGTATATCAAGGTTGTGGACCCTGTAGACGTCACAATTTTAATTCGATTTTGATGAAACTTGAAATGCATGGTTATAACCCAAAGATCTTGGTTCCTCTCGATATTTGGGCATATCGGATCGTAACTTCCTGAATTATGGCCCCTGATTATACGCAAAATCGTCTTTGTTTAGCTTGTGGTCCTTCTGGAGGTCACAATTATTATCTGATTTAAAGAATCGTTTGATTATATCATCGTCACACCCTAAGAAAGGTTGACTTCGAATTTCGGAAAAATTCGGAACAAATTTGCCATACAAAATGGCTGCCGCGTGTACGCGAATACTGTTATAAAATGGTATATCAAGGTTGTGGACACAGTATAGGTCACAATTTTCATGAAACTTGAAATGCATGGTTATAATCCAAAGATCTTGTTTTCTTTTTCGTTATTTGCACATATCAGATCATAACTTCCTGAATTATGGCCGCTGATTGTCTGAAAAAACGCCTATGGTCCCTCTGGAGGTCACGATTATTATCTGATTTAAAAAAACGCTTGACTCTATCACCGTTACAGCATACGGAAGGAGTTTAAATTTCAGGGAAATCAGACCATAATTGCCAGACAAAATGGCCGCCGTGTGTACGCTTATAGTGTTAAAATATGGTATGTCAAGGTTGTGGACCCAGTATAGGTCACAATTTTAATTCGATTTTGATGAAACTTGAAATGCATGTTTATAACCTAAAGATCTTGATTCTTTTCGATATTTGCGCATATCAAATTGTAATTTAATGAATTATAGCCTTTGATTGTAGGAAAAATCACTTTTCGTTTTGCTTTTTCTCTATCCATCTCTCGAAAATGTGGGCGTATCCTGCCTGGCAGTGCCAGCTTACTATCTTTGGGGTTTATTATTACAGCCAATGACAGAACTTGGGTTAGCCAATCAAAAGCCACAAATTATATCTCATTTTTCTCGTGCGCCAAGATGGACGTCTTCGTTTTGATTAAGCAATAAATGGTACAAATGATACGCGATAATAATTAATACTTTAACTGTAGTGATAGCCTTAACTTCAACAGAAATGTTTGTACTTTGTGTCTTATTTTAGTAATAACTGCTAGTCTTTTATTCTCTTTCTTTATTGGACACGGTAGGCTGAGAAATGTCATATGGGCCTGGTACTAGTAGTACTACTACTTGTACGGCGTATCCAGTGGGGTCTCTGGTAAGTAGAACTATTTGTTGTCTCATTTGTTTGTTTTATATTTTTTACAGTTAATTTTTGACTATAAACTTTTGTGACATGACGGAAATAGCTTTAGACTAATAAGTTCAGAATAATTCGTAATTTTGTTGCGTTTGACATGCCTATCCTGTTCGTGTCCGTCCGGACGTCCGTTCACAATTGTTCTTGTACACACTACAGGTCACAATTTTTGTCCGATTTCAATGAAACTTGAAATATAGGTTTATCACCAATAAGATCTTGGTTCCTTTCGATATTTGCGCATATCGGATCGTAACTGCCTGAATTATGGCCCCTGATTATACGAAAAATCGCCATTTTTAGCTTGTGGTCTTCTCTGGAGGTAACCATTATTATCGGATTTAAAAAAAGAACTTTGTTTATATCACCATTACACCGTAATGAAGATTGAATTCGAATTTCGTGAAAATCTGATCAAAACCGACGGACAAACTGACCGCCACTTGTACGCGAATAGTGTAAAAAAAATATATAGGGTATTTCAAGGTTGTGGACGACCTGTGACGCGACCTTCCCCTACAACCCATCCGATCATCATATAATGTAGGTCATGGATGAAACCAAATTTCTGGGGCTGATATTTTATAAGAAATTATCATTTATCCCCCACATTAAAAACCTAAAAAAGAAATGTCTGAAAGCCCTCAACATATTGAGAGTCTTATCAAATACTGACTGCGGAGCAGACCGTAAGGTTTTGCTCAGATTATATCGAGCTTTAATAAGATCTAAACTCGATTATGGGTGTATTGTGTACTGGTCTGCCCGCGAGTCTTATCTCAAAGAGCTTGACACCATACACAACCAAGGACTTAGAATCAGCTTAGGAGCATTTCGTACATCTCCAGTGGACAGTTTATACGTCGACGTGATAAGCTGGCCCTGCAGTATGCTACGAAAATAGCATCTTTACCCAATCATATTTCATTTAACACCATATTTAGACCCTATCATGAGCATTTGTATTTTGTGAAGACTAAAGTTATTCCATCATTCGGTATTCGCATATAACCTCTTTTGTCTGAGGCTGGTATCAGCCTTGACAGTATTGCGAATACCCCTTTCTTTAGGACTCCACCGTGGGCTATGTCTCCCACAAAGATCGATTTCGATCTTACTCAACATAAAAAGAGAGACACTAGCTCTACGGTGTTCCAATCTCTCTTTAGAGAGTTACGGTCTAAGTATGGTGATTATGCTCCTATTTACACAGATGGTTCGAAAGATGGTGACCGGGTTGCTTCGGAATTCATTAAATCCTCTCCATCTTTAAAGCATATCATCAATACTGATTCTCTGTCTTCGCTTCAAACAATTAACAATAAACAGCTTGAACACCCATTAGTAGCAGATGTTTATCATCTGCTACTATCTAACGAGTTTAACAGCAAAGACGTCGTCTTTTGCTGGCTCCCCAGTCACGTTGACATAAGGGGGAATGATCTAGCAGATTTTGCTGCCAAAGCTGCTTTAGATCTTTCCCAATCAACTTTTTTAATTCCATATAAGGATTTTAAATGTACAATAAATCATTGTATATATGACCGCTGGCAACGGTCTTGGGATCTTGCAGGTACAAACAAACTTCATCACATAAAGCCTCTCCTTGGAGACTGGCCAAACTCCTACAGATCTAATAGGAGAGATGAAGTTGTTTTGTGTCGCTCTCGTATAGGTCATACTTTTTTAACTCATATTTTCATCCTGAAGCGAGAGCCTCAATCGGAATGTGAACACTGTCATGTTCCTTTGACAGTGAAGCACGTTTTGATTGAGTGCAAGTATCTCAAAGATATAAGATTACGGCATTACTCTGCATTGGCCGAGAAAGTTCATCTCGATTTTCCGGCGTGATTTCCCCTTGTCAGTGATGCAGAAGGAGGGCCTGACAAGGACAGCTGCCTAGTCGTTCGGATGGGACGAAAAACCGAGATCCCGTGTACAAATTGGAGTGCACGTAAAAGATCCCTTGGCAGTTGGAATTCGATATAAGAGTAGGCCGTAGCGCCGCTGCCCGGGCAAACTTTCCCTCATTGCACACTGTGGCGTATGCCCGTCTTCAATTAGCCCAGGTTAGGTGCTTAAGCGTAGGACGTTAAACCCCATTTCATTCATTCATTACGGCATTACTCAATCAATTGTTTGCCCAACCGGGTCTATATTGTAAAGCGCTGGACTTTTTAAAAGAGACAAATTTTTATCGAAAATTTTAATTGTAAATATCTGAATTATCGTTTAATGTTTTGAATATATTTACATAAAGTTTATGTTTATTTTTATTGAAATTTACTGTGCTATTTGTTTTTATTTATGTGAATATAGTTATTAATGTGATTATATATTTCTAGTTTGTCTCGAGAAACCATATTTGTTTGGCGCAATATGGCCCGGTTGGAGCTCAAGTGCCATTAAACAATATTTCATTCATTCTAATTAAGTGAGGGTGTATGGTTTTATTTTATTCCCACACAAGTCTCGCTATCCAGCATTCGGCTCGCGTAGTACATAGGTTTGATCCGGAGGTCATCGATCACGTGGTTTACTACTTGATCAAAAATGACGCCGGTCAGCGAAATGTTCTTAGCGTTAGAAACACTTTATGATTTTTTGTATTGTAGTCAATTCGAAATGTTCTTGGCGTTATAAACACTTAAATTATGATTTTAGTCCATTTTAGGGTAAAATGTCATAAATTACTGCACTGAGGGAAAACAGTCTAATATTGCCCGTTCCGTGTATTTAAAAGCCACAGATTCTCACCGGATTTAGTTCAAGGAAAGAAATGTATTGGTGTTAATTTTGAGGAAAATTGTTTTTTATTTGCAAAACAGGTGTCGTTAAACGTTTATTTAGATTTGAAGATTCCAAAATTTGTAGAAACTGTTTCTCAAAAGTTTAAAATACCTTGGATTTTATTAATAAAACAAATAAAACATTTAACATTTTGTCAGTACGGGTGTGAAAAGGCCAGCATTTTCTCCTGTAACTCCAAAATCATTATATAGCAATGTCAATAATAATAAATCAATGTCACTGGACTCTCTGCATCTTATCGAATTGGATGACACAGTAAAGGAAGGAGATGTTTCACGTGTGTTGCTGAATTGTAGATTTTCTATTCCATTGATGTATTCACACTCTGCAGTAGAAAACATTGATTTTATTATAAAAACTGGGTACCTTCTTTCTCCACTTCAAAAATTAAGAGTTCTTGAAGGACAGTTTGTGAATATTAAGAGACGGTGTTGCACAAATGTTGAGAGTGATCTGGTTTAAGAACATTCTGTTTGTGATAATAAAAAAAAGAATCATTAATCAAATCACTCCGAGCCAGCAAAACTGAAAAAGCTATTTCGAGGATAACACGAGCTGCATATATGATAATCTTCATATGTGATAAATTTGATAAAACTGGTTATTTAAAACCAAAGGGTTCTCGATATTCTACATGTATTTCCGAGACAGACACGCCGATCATTTCAAAGGCATTACGGAAACTTAGACCATTTATGTTTACTGAAGTTAGAAAGTGTAATGGATTTAACAATATCAAATTATTACCACTTTCCAAAGCAAAAGTATACCAATGATGAAAGGCAGAATGGATCTGATTATTAGACGTCTAACAAATAGTCAAGCAGTTTTATTTGATGAACAAGAGGCACATGGCAATTCTTTTGACTATTTACCGGCCATATAATAGGGTGCCACACACAGACAAATTTTGCTCTATTTTATACGTTGAACTCACAACACCGAATGTTCACACTCAATGATTACACCGACTAGAAACACAGCACATGCATAATCTGGTGTATCTTCTATAAATACTGTCAATGTTGAACCTGGACCTAATACCCTGATTGTTCGTTCATGGGAGGACGAACTCAATTGATAATTTGTGATCTGTTTCTGAGTTATCCCTTGAAAAGCAATAGAGGATACAGATTTATATCAGATGTGGTGTTCCAGAGTTCATCCCTTCTCCGAACACGATAGAGGCTACATTTTTTAATAGATGGGATTTATCTCCAATTTTTATGCATGGTTTGGCAAGTGATGACCGGTGTCTGTCACACCTACTCTTATTTCGAATTCTGTCGTAGGCTACTCCAACGAATCATCGAATAGATAATGTCCTTGCCAAACCCTCCGTCCGCAATTACTGACAGCAGTCTAAATAGTGTCTTTTTACACTGTTATCCATGGAGGGTTGTATTAGGGAAGAGCTCATCTTATATTCAGAGGCCTAAAAAAGAAAGAAAGTACAGGGTTTAAAGAGGTATTAACATATCCATAAAGAGATTGAGGAGTTTAAAGGGGTATTCATATATTCAACATAATTCTGATTTAATAAATATTGTTAAAAGAAAATAAAACATCGTCACTATCTGATTTTTAAACTTGCATTCATGCAAATTTTATAATGTCAATACGACTAATATTTTACTTGCATAAAAAGTATCACACTATATCTGGCTTGAAAGTATAACGAAACATTATACACATTTTAGCTATTGAGCCTACTTTCGGGAATTTACACCAAACATCTGGATTTGAATATGATAATTTGTTCAATATTAAATAATGGCTTAGAAACAAGACACCCATTCAAATGATTTTTCTTTTTTAATGTTTAACTTGAAATTTCAATGTGCATACATATCGTTTTAAATACGGATAGCACATTTGAAAATGGCAAAATGCTGAGACCATTTATTTGGGTCTGAATTTTTTAGAGTATTTCATTAGAATATTTTATGAATTTTCCGATTTTTTTTTTAAAATGTCTTTATACATTTATGGTATCATATTCCTGAAGCAATGGCCCGAGATTTCCTTCTCTGGTCATTGCTGGATTGAGCATTTACCGCTTAGGGTAAGCAGAGATAAGCAATTTGATTGGTTGATGCTTTGGGACGCGATAACTCGAGTTGTAATTAAGTTAGAGTGATGAAACTTGGTATATAGTTTCATTTCATCAATACCTTGACTAAGTTCAATAATGCGCATTTTCTGCTCAGGGTAAGCAGAGCTATAAGCAATTTGATTGGCCGAGACTTTGGAACATAATAACTCCTTCTAATTGAGCTAGGATATTCAAACTTGATGAAGGTGTTTATTGGGTCAATACCTTGATGGAGTTCAAAGATGAGCATTTTCTGCTTAGGGTAAGCAGACTTAGGAGATATAAGCAATTTAATTGGTTGATGCTTTGGGACGCAATAACTTTAGTTGTAATTAAGTGAGAGTGCTGAAACTTGGTATATAGTTTCATTTCATCGATACCTTGACTAAGTTCAATAATGAACATTTTCTGCTGAGGGGTTAAGCAGAGCGATAAGCAATTGATAGGTCTAGACTTTGGAACACAATAAATCTCCTTCTAATAAAGGTAGAATATTCGAACTAGGTGTAGGCGTTCAAGGTGAATGCCTTGATGGAGTTTGATGATGAACATTGTTTGATTCTATCTGATAAGAGAGTGATGAAACTTAGTGTATAGTTTGATTGCTCAATACTTTTGAAAAAAAATAAATGTGTGATTAATTAATATGTGTCATCTATTTATTTTGGGATTTCGGCGGGGAACATCAGCCTCACTGTTGGCTTGTTATTTAAAGAATACAAACGCAAAAAGTTGTTAATATTAAAATATTTTTGGCCCTACGAAATTTTAAGTCACTAAATTGACGTTTATGCTGCTTTTTTGCATCTCTGTAGTCTCGTTTTGATTTTATTCGTGAATGATGTCACAGTTTATCGACTTTGTGAATTTCCCTATAATAGGCTATTGAAAGTTTGACTAATTGGATGCGTAAACATAGTCAATTGCGTTGCTTGGGAATATACTAATAGCACCAACAATAAATCGGGAACACGCAGAAAGATTTGGGAGGATACAGCGGTCAACGAGGCGATGTCAACAAAATATGTTTCTGTTTCAATTTCTTGTTTTGACTCGGAGCAATTCGACCGGAGTTATATCTGCTTATTAAATCCGTTTATATACATTATTATATGTGCGTTGTGATCTATTTGTGTCAATTCTGGGTCCTGGGTCCCAAATATTAGTAATATAGCTCCTTTAAGAAAGGTTGAAAATTAGGCTATAATAGTCGAATATGCCGCCCTTTATAGGAAATATAATACAACTAATAAATTAAATAATTAATGATAAAACTTGATAAATTAAGCTTGGAATAGAGAACTACCGGTTAAATGTAGTTGGTAAGGCATTTTGCACATCCACACCTCTCGCCCTCGCGGAGGGGTATAAAAATACGACTTCCTGAAGTATGACACGCTGATTTCCGAATGAGATAGAAGTAGATTTCATGCGTTGATTTTCTGTCTATAAAATTGAACGCAAGTGCTTTGTCTGCATTTGACGCTTCTAATGAAAATAATCGAGTAGATCAACATTGATTAGATGACTCTCGTTAATGTTATCACTAGGACTTATTTGTGGCATTCATAACAATATATTGGGAGTTGGCGTTCAGTGATCACTTGCACAGTGGATACACATTTCAAATTTATAGCATCTCTGTGCTTGAGGTCATAGTTTCTGAAACCCACTGACCATACCGAATTAAGATTGTGTATTCGAGCACCTTCTAGGTTTTCTGAATCCATTCATTTCAGAATTCAAACCGCCTGCATTTAGCTTCAGTTCTCAAGAACGGTTCGATCAAATAAAGTAATGAAGTCACACAATCAGAGGTGATCAAGGTCCTCACTCTATTACCTAAACTGTCGGTTTTCAACGCCAGAAGGTCGAAATAGGTTTGTCCGTCTGTCCGTCACACTTTTTGGGACACAATAACTCTCTTTCTAATTGAGCTAGAATGTTCAAACTTGTTGTAGGTGTTTATTAGGTCGATGTCTTGGTGGAGTTCTCTAAGATGATTATTTCAGCTTAAGGTAAGCAGAGATAAGCAATATCATTGGTTGATGCTTTTGGACACGATAACTTTAGTTCTAATTAGGTCAGAGTGATGAAACTTGGTGTCTAGTTTCATTACATCAATACCTTGACTACGTTCCATAATGAGCATTTTCTGCTCGGGGTAAGCAGAGCGTTATGCAATTTGATTGGCCGAGACTTTGAAACCTAATAACTCTCCTTCTAATTGAGGTACAATGTTCAAACAACTTGGTGTAGGCGTTAACTACGCCAATGCCTTGACTGAGGTCGAAGATGAGCATTTCCTGTTATGGGGAAGCCGAAATAAACAATCTGATTGGTTGATTCTTTCGGACATGATAAGTTTGGTTATAAATGAAGTGAGAGAGGTGAAAATCTTTGTATAGATTGTTCGATGGTGAGAATTTTCTGCTTAGGCTAAATTAAATAAAAAACAAGTACGAACAATCCAAACCGTAAGACAGAATTCGAAGTCATAAAAACGTTATAGGCAAAATAGTGTAATCAGCAAATTGACTGCTCCTCGTGTCGTGTACAAAATTCACGACAAGCAGTGGTAACAGGTGTCCGGAAGAGTGACCAGCAATTCAATTAGTCAAGACTTTGGAACATAACAAGTCTGCTTTTAATTTAAGTAGATGTTCATTAGGTGAATGTCTTGACTGACTTCAATGATTAACATTTCGAGCTAAGCAATTTCATTGGTCGATGCTTTGGGACAAGATGATCTTGATTCGATCTGATGGAGAGTGATGAAACTCAGTGTATAGTTTGATTGCTCGATACTTTTGGGAAAAAAATGAATGTGCGATTAATTAATATTTGTCATCTATTTATTTGGGGATATCGGAGGGGGACATCAGCCTCGCTGTTGGCTTGTTTCCTTTCAAAAGCATCGAGCAATTGTAAGATACACAAAGTTTCATCACTCTCTATCAGATAAATAATGGCTAATTTATTTGGATACACCATATATTTTTATTTAGAGAATGTTAATTTACACGTTTCATTTTATAAGATATCTTCGCTTTGTATTTTCTCTATCTCTTTCTCCCTTTGCTCTTTTTTTATACGCCCACATTTTCATGTGGACGTATTATGTCGTCGCCCCTGTCCGTCCGTCCGTCTGTACGTCCACAATTGTTTGTGGACCCTCTACAGGTCACAATTCTTGTCCGATTTTGACGAAACTTGAAATATAGGTTTATCCCCAAAAGATCTCGGCTGCTTTCGATATTGGCACGTATCGAATCAAAACTTCATGGATTATGGCCCCTGATTGTACGAAAAATCACGTTTCTAGCTTGTGGACCCTATAGAGGTCACAATTTTGAACCGATTTTGATGAAACTTGACATGCATGTTTATATCCCAAAGATCTTGGTTCCTTTCGATATTTGCGCCTATCGGAACATAATTTCCTGAATTATGGCCCCTGATTGTCCGAAAAATCACCTATTTTAGCTCGTGGTACCTCTGGAGGTCACAATTATTATCCGATTTGAAAAACCGTTCGATTATATCACCGTTACACCCTAAGAAAGGTTGAGTTCAAATTTCGGAAAAATCGGACCAAAATTACCATACAAAATGGCCGCCGTTCGTACGTGAATACTGTTAAAAAATGGTATATCCAGGTTGTGGACCCTGTAGAGATCACAATTTTAATTTGATTTTGATGAAACTTGAAATGCATGGTTATAACCCAAAGATCTTGGTTCCTTTCAATATTTGAGCATATCAGATCGTAACTTTCTGATTTATGGCCCCTAATTATACGCAAAATTGTCTTTGTTTAGCTTGTGGTCCCTCTGGAGGTTACAATAATTATCCGATTTGAAAAACCGTTCGATTATATCACCGTTACACCCTAAGAAAGGTCGAGTTCAAATTTCGGAAAAATCGGGCCAAAATTACCATACAAAATGGCTGCCGTTCGAACGCGAATACTGTTAAAAAATGGTATATCAAGGTTGTGGACCCTGTAGAGGTCACAATTTTAATTCCATTTTGATGAAACTTTAAAAGTGCATGGTTATAACCCAAAGATCTTGATTCATTTCGATATTTGTGCATATCGGATTGTAACTTCCTGAATTATGGTCCCTGATTATACGCAAAATCATCTTTGTTTAGCTTGTGGACGTGGTCCCTCTGGAGGTGACAATTATTATCCGATTTGAAAAACCGTTCGATTATATCACCGTTACACCCTAAGGAAGGTTGAGTTCGAATTTCGGGAAAATCGGACCAAAATTGCCATACAAAATGGCCGCCGTTTGTACACGAAGACTGTTTAAAAATGGTATATCAAGGTTGTGGACCCTGTAGAGGTCACAATTTTAATTCGATTTTGATGAGACTTGAAATGCATGGTTATAACCCAAAGATCTTGGTTCCTTACGATATTTGCGCATATCGGATTGTAACTTCCTGAATTATGGCCCCTGATTATTTCGAAAAATCCCCTATGGTCCCTCTGGAGGTCACGATTAATATCCAATTTAAAAAAAACCTTTGGCTCTATCACCATTACACCCTACTGAAGGTTGAGTTCGAATTTCTAGAAAATCAGACCATAATTGCCAGACAAAAAGGCCGCTGTTTGTACGCGAATAGTGTAAAAAATATGGCATATTAAAGTTGTGGGCCCTATAGAGGTCACAATTTTAATTTGATTTTGATGAAACTTAAAATGCATGTTTATAACCTAAAGATCTTGATTCTTTTCGATATTTTAGTATATCAAATTGTAACTTAATGAATTATGGCCTTTGATTGTAGGAAAAATCACTTTCGGTATTGCTTGTCCTCTATCCATCTATCGAAAATGTGGGCGTATCCTGCCTGGCAGTGCCAGCTTACTATCTTTTCTCTTTGCGCTGATAATTTCATGGCAAGTTATAGTCAATATGATGTTAATCGACGTTTATTTCGACTATATGGTGTTTTATTCTGGCGTTAACTGAAACAGGCTTTTTTATTCTTTGTTCGTTCAGATACTGAACTATTCAGTGTGGGTTGTACCATACGAAATATTCACAGTATGGGACGAATTATCAAGAGACGAAGTTTTCAAGGTATCAAACGAATTATTTAGCGTCATTGAAATTTCAGCGAAGATTTTTTTTTTCTCGTCGGAAGCTGACCGACATAAATTACTTGCACTCTCGGAAAGAAAGCTTGGTGGAAAGTATGTCTGCATGCATGGAATCGACTTCAAAGTTTACAGCGCATGTGCATATAACAGATGAAACATGCAGATGATGGCACAAAAGACGGTAATACTCTCAATGGGAGAGGTTTTATTACCTACCTACTGTACTGCAAGGGGTGTTCATTTGTAGAGGATGGTTTCAGGAAAAAAGCGAAAGCGTATTTCTTCAGAATTTAGTAGCTCTAATGGGTTAGTTCTATCTCTTAAAACCCTTTCAGGCCTAGCAAAAAACAGACGTCTGATGGCAAAATTTTGCTGTGATTTTAAGTTAAGACCGGGTATTAGCTGACTTAACTTAAAATCGATTGTAACTCAAAATCTAGTGAAAATGAGTTTAGTGAATATGGCTTAATTTTAGTGAATAAGGCCCCTGGTTCTTTTCGAACGCGGGGATCACGGTGGCTAAGTGGATAAGGCGCTGGTTCGCTAGCCTGGAGGTCAAGTGTTCGATCCCTGCATTGGCCGAGAAAGTTCATCTCGATTTTCCGGCGTGATTTCCACTTGTCAGTGATGCAGAAGGAGGGCCTGACAAGGACAGCTGCCCAGTCGTTCGGATGGGACGAAAAACCGAGGTCCCGTGTACAAATTGGAGTGCACGTAAAAGATCCCTTGGCAGTTGAAATTCGATATAAGAGTAGGCCGTAGTGCCGCTGCCCGGGCAAAATTTCCCTCATAGCACACTGTTGGCGTATGCCCGTCTTCAATTGGCCCAGGTTAGTTGCTTAAGCGTAGACCGTTAAACCCCATTTAATTCATTCATTCTTGTCGAACGCACTGAATGGCATGGATGTATCTCTAGAAATTGATAGGGGATTCCACACATGTGCCAGTCGATTCGAATCCTGATACAATGCTTGACTACTAAGAGGCTTTACCATACGCTGCTTTTATTAATTTGCGCACCGATTCCTTGTTGAGATTCGTATTCGGTGGCGATGTTGACACGTGTTCGGTACTCACTCTATTATATTTTAGCATGAGGGGACCAAAAACACAGCAGTCTAACGGGCTTAAATAGTGGGTTGTGTGTGGTGGCATAGTCAAGCTGTGGATGTCATTCCTTGAACCCTATCCTAGAATACTTAGCGTCTCGTGTGTATTGTGTGGGTCCATTATTAGACGTTGTAGCCGAGAAGAACCACAATTTGTTAGAAATACATCTCGAAACCACTTACCACCAAGTTTATTGTCCATCCAGGGATTTTGTTGATAATGCCATGTGGCGTTAGTTGGACCTTCGAGTATATTGTATGAGAGTAAGGACCGTGGCGTCTTGCCTTTTCCGATTACAAAAACGGAAGGAGTTTATCACCGGCAGGGCACTGGGTTGGTGTTTCCCTAGTGCTCCCCACCCTACCCAAAACAGACTGGGATCCTTGGCGAGTGATTATCCGACTGGGCTGATGCTCCAATTTAATGCCCGTTTCATCCATATTCCACATTTGCAATCGAGCATGTAGCTGCCAACAACCATGGGATGAAGCATTCGTTATCGGATAGTGGACAACTTTTTCGCGTTGCTTAATACTAGCTCTGGTAGCGTTTGTGAAATCTCCCGACAACCAATCTTTTCCGGGTATGCCGTCTTTAAACGGGGTTGTGATATCAATGTCCTTGCATAAGGTTGCGGCCCTGGCAATGAATTGACCCCTACTGATGCCAACTCCCTGCTTTGCTTAATCCATAGCCATTGAAGCTATGTTATCTTCTATTTTAATGTCGATGACACGCTTTCTACCAAGAATAACTGCTACTCCCTTCTTCCCAGATATTCGATCACCAGTGTACTTTTTGGAATTTGGAACTTTTCGGCAGCTTGTATCTTGTTTTAACTTTATCTATAGAGTTTTTAAGAAAATATTTTAGGTCATAAGGTGGGTGTGAAATGCGCTGTAACTTACTGATAAACTATAATTACTTCTATTGATAACATTAGTAAGTTTTTCTCTTCCACAACGGGATGGTAGTGCCAGTGGAAGTAATACATCAGGTATCCCCTGTAATAGGTATTCTCCTGCTTTGTACACCTTTATAAGGGAGTTTCCTGTTTGAATTTGTGGCTTTAGCTTTAAAGATAGTAAAAAAAAAAGAGGATAGTAATAAAGAAACAATAATTGAATTGTGTATAAGTTTGAACAAAACATTTTTTGAAACTCATTTATGACACTAATGCAGATGCACTATTAAGTTAGCTTTACTGGAAGTTTCAGAACTGACGTGTCTTATACTGGATGCTTGGACACTCTCTGGGGAAATATAGTCGTTCATCTTTCCATTTCCAGTGTAAAGGCTTATTAATTATATATCCAATACATAAGAAAATACCCAACTGCAGAATCTGCCAAAATAATAGTATCATCCCTTAAATGTTACTGTCGAGAATAGACTACTGTAACAGCCTGTTAGCAGATGTAACTTTATCGTTGTAAGTGAGAGGGATATTCGGTCTCCCGTCCGATCAGGCAGGTTTCCTCCGAGTTATTCGGTTTCTTCCTGCAGTAATGATCGAAATCATTCGCACGATCTGTGCCAAGGGCCAAATTGGAAAAAGGCCTCAGGCCTAATTTGCTACCCTTGTAAAATGACGCGATTATTATTATTATTAAGTTACCTTAACTGGAAGTTTCAGAACTGAAGTGTCTTATACTGGATGCTTGGACACTTTCTGCGGAAATATAGTCGTTCATCTTTCCATTTCCAGTGAAAAGGTTTATCACTGGAATATCCTATGGCCGCTATATCTATTCACAGTCAGATCTTTTCTGAAGCTAAAATAAGAAAAACCGTGAGACTAAATATAACATTCATCCACATTGTTAAATGGGTTTTTACGTCCGCTCAGGAAAAACTAAGTTATTTCGTTTCGGGGCTAACATAATCATATTGAGCATAGGGGTCTTTTAGCAGTAGGAGGAAACTGTAGGACCCACGGAAACCCCACAAGTTTGGACAGGTGATCATACTCCTTGTGGGAATTGAAACTACGCCACTTGACTCAATGACAGACCATGTGATGCAATGCATGCCGTAACCATTCGGCCACCCAACGCCGGAAATGGCACTTTAATGTAATGTGAAAACTACAAGGTTTTCAGAGTAGTAGAGTCGATAAATAATCATTTGGGATGGAATGGTTTTCAAAATTTTGACAATAATTCTTCATTGACTCGTTCACAAAATCTTACAAAAGGATCATGTTCACTAGACGTACCGGTAATTATAGACATGGGAATGATTGGGACACACAAAGTAGGAGAACTTCCGGGTTACACAGTATAACCTAATTCTACATGGCTCATGTTCTGCTAAAACGGGTTTCAGTTGATTTTGCTCTTTCAACAAACTAATAAAATGTATTTGATTACCTTAACTTTAAAGCTCACAACTACAATATAATTGTTTAGAGGTGTCAAAGTTTTACTGTTTTAATAGAACAGAAGAGATCCATTTTTTCAGACTTTTGTCGGCTTTTAATAGGTACAAAAGAGATCCCTTTTCAGACTTTGGTCGGCTTTTAATGGGTACGATTTGTTTGGCTCTTTGACCATAAGTATATCTTAGGTTTTCAGTAAGACTTTTCCAATTATTTGTTCATGATTTCATGTCTTTGATTCCATCTGAAAAAAGGTTTTATGTTTTGATTTTTCATTTGTAAAAGATTTTCTCGCAACTGACGTATCCGGTGCATCAGCAGTAGAGGTAAAAATAATCTCTTGGTCATATTTTCAAAGTTTCGTCCGGTTTTCTTGCGCTGTCTTCCTCAACTTTTGGCTCCCTTACATTCTCGCGACTAGAAGTCGAGTATGCAAAATGGCTGCAATAGGCTTCCATAACATACCTTTCTTTCTTATGAATAAAACAGTGGGCGGAGTCTAAACTGACACAAAATTTGAGGTGATGTTACGTTAGGATTATATGTCTCAATTATCAAATTGAAAAAAGGAAGACTGCGACATTTTTAGACAACTTTTTGAAAACAAGAAGTAAAACTGTAAGTCATTGGATATTTATTGTCTATTGAGATCTAAAGGGAAATGATATGAAATAGTATAAAATGACGTAACACGTTTCTAAACCAACAAGGCTAATGTAGACACAGAGGTCAACATACTCGGCAAACATTTTATGTTCTATTTCAATATCGATGACTTCTACTCCCTTCTTCCCAGATATTCGATCCCTAGTGTACTTTTGTGAATTTGGAACTTTTCGGCAGCTTGTATCTTGTTTTAACTTTGTCTATACAGTTTTTAAGAAAATATTTTAGGTCATAAGGTGGGTGTAAAATGCGCTATAACTTACTGATCAACTATAATTTCTTCTATTGATAACATTAGTAACAGTTTTTCTCTTCCACAACGGTATGGTAGTGCCCGTGGAAGTAATAAATCGGGTATCCTTTTTATAGGTATTTTCCTACTTTGTACACCGTTATAAGGGAATTTCCTGTTTGAATTTGTGGCTTTGGCTTTAAAGATAGTAAAAAAAAGAAGATAGTAATAAAAAAACAATAATTGAATTGTGTATAAGTTTGAACAAAACATTTTTTGAACTCATTTATGACACTAATGCAGATGCACTATTAAGTTACCTTTACTGGAAGTTTCAGAACTGACGTGTCTTATACTGGATGCTTGGACGTTCATCTTTCCATTTCCAGTGTAAAGGCTTATTAATTATATATCCAATACATTAGAAAATACCCAGCTGCAGAATCTGCCAAAATAATAGTATCATCCCTTAAATGTTACTGTCGAGAATAGACTACTGTAACAGCATGTTAGCAGATGTAACTTTATCGTTGTAAGTGAGAGGGATATTCGGTCTCCCGTCCGATCAGGCAGGTTCCCCCCGAGTTATTCGGTTTCTTCCTGCAGTAATGATCGAAATCATTCACACGATCTGTGCCAAGTGTCAAATTGGAAAAAGGCCTCAGGCCTAATTTGCTACCTTTGTAAAATGGCGTGATTATAATTAAGTTACCTTAACTGGAAGTTTCAGAACTGAAGTGTCTTATACTGGATGCTTGGACACTTCCTGCGGAAATATAGTCGTCCATCTTTCCATTTCCAGTGAAAAGGTTTATCACTGGAATATCCTATGGCCGCTATATCTATCCACAGTCAGACTAAATATAACATTCATCCACTTTGTTAAATGGGTTTTTACGTCCGCTCAGCAAAAACTTAGTTATTTCGGGGCTAACATAATCCTATTGGGCATAAGGGTCTTTTAGCAATAGGGGGAAGCTGTAGGACTCAGAGAAACCCCACAAGTTTGGACAGGTGATCATACTCCTTATGGGAATCGAAACCACGCCACTTGACTCGATGACAGCCCATGTGATGCAATGCATGCCGTAACCATTCGGCCACCCAAAATGGCATTTTAATGTAATGTGAAAACTACAAGGTTTTCAGAGTAGACTAGAGTCGATAAATATTCATTTGGGATGGAATGATTTTCAAAATTTTGACAATAATTCTTCATTAACTTTCTCTATAACTCGTTCACATAATCTTACAAAAGGATCATGTTCACTAGACGTACCGGTAATTATAGGCATGAGAATGATTGGGACACACAAAGTGGGAGAACTTCTGGGTTACACAAATTCTACATGGCTCATGTTCTGCTGAAACGGGTTTCAGTTGATTTTACTCTTTCAACAAACTAATAAAAATTTTTTGATTACCTTAACTTTAAAGCTCACCACTACAATATAATTGTTTAGAGGTGTCAAAGTTTAACTGTTTTAATAGAACAGAAGAGATCCATTTTTTCAGACTTTTGTCGGCTTTTAATAGGTACAAAAGAGATCCCTTTTTCAGACTTTGGTCGGCTTTTAATGGGTACGATTTGATTGGCTCTTTGACCATAAGTATATCTTAGGTTTTCAGTAAGACTTTTCCAATTATTTGTTCATGATTTCATGTCTTTGATTCCATCTGAAAAAAGGTTTTATGTTTTGATTTTTCATTTGTAAAAGATTTTCTCGCAACTGACGTATCCGGTGCATCAGCAGTAGAGGTAAAAATAATCTCTTGGTCATATTTTCAAAGTTTCGTCCGGTTTTCTTGCGCTGTCTTCCTCAACTTTTGGCTCCCTTACATTCTCGCGACTAGAAGTCGAGTATGCAAAATGGCTGCAATAGGCTTCCATAACATACCTTTCTTTCTTATGAATAAAACAGTGGGCGGAGTCTAAACTGACACAAAATTTGAGGTGATGTTACGTTAGGATTATATGTCTCAATTATCAAATTGAAAAAAGGAAGACTGCGACATTTTTAGACAACTTTTTGAAAACAAGAAGTAAAACTGTAAGTCATTAGCTATTTATTGTCTATTGAGATCTAAAGGGAAATGATATGAAATAGTATAAAATGACGCAACACGTTTCTAAACCAACAAGGCTAATGTAGACACAGTGGTCAACACACTCGGCAAACCTCGGCAGGTTCCGGTACACCACATGTCAACAGTGAATATTCGCTGGCCGCTACAATCAATGTTAGGGGGGATATCGATGTGGCCTAATGAGTCCCCAATATTAATTGTTTTCCTTTTTGTAAAGGGGGGGGGGGGGGTTGATGGCTGAATGGTTAGCGTGCGCGCGCTGTATCATAAAGCCTGTCAGTGAGTAAACTGGCGTGGTTTCGAATCTCCGGTTGTACTTGGAAAGGAGTATGGCTGCCTGTCCAACCTCGTGGGTTTTCTCCGGGTCCTCCGGTCTCCTCTCACTGCTCAAGACCCATACGCGCAAGCGAATTATTGAAATAAAGTTAAACCATATGTTAGTCCCGAAATGACCTAGTTTGTGTCGAGTGGGCGTTAAACTCTGTTTCCCTCTCTCCCTCCTTTTGCATATTAAGTCTAGAACATCTTTAAGCATTATAAAAATAAATAAATGGGTTTGAAGTATATGTAGTTAAAAAATATTTCCTAATTAGTTATATGTGTATTCTCAGAGCAGTAACGTCTTGGATAAATGATGCACGCGCCATTGAACCAATGATTGACGCCGCGAACTGTGACGTCACATGTGGATTAGTCAGTTATAAGCAGACTTTCTAAAACAAATTAATGAAGACAGCCAAACGCGGGAGATTTCGGACGGACAAAGGCGCTACGACCTATAAGTCATCTTTCTTTTTCTATCAGTCAGTGGGTATTTAACAGGCTACCAATGCTGGTCAAGACAAACTGAATATTAACAAATATATAGATATAAAACTGGAATGAAATATTGTTTAACGTCCTGTTCTGCTCCGACTGGGTTAATGAATATGGACATACAGTTTGCTGTAAGGAAAATTTAGCCCGGACAGCGGCGCTGCGGCCTACTGTTATATCGAATTCAAACTTCCAAGAGATCTTTTACGTGTACGCTAATGTGTACACGAGAACTCGGCTTTCGTTCCATCTGAACGACTAGACAGCTGCCCTTGTCAATCTCTCTGCCCTTCACCACTGACAAGAGAAAATCACGCCAGAAAATCCGGATGAATTATCTTGCCCACCACCAGGAGCGAACCCACGAGCTCCAGGCTATCGAGCCAGCGTCTTACCCCCCCCCCCTCCCCAATTCATCATAGCACCTCATTACAAATTGAACCCATGTGTATAGAGTACACATGGGCGGTTACTGTTTTTAAAAATTGTTTACTGTGTCTTAAATATTGGATATCAGGGGCTATGTAACCGCTTTTTTCACGGTTGGAATTGACCAATAATTCGTGCATGTAATGAATGATATTAAACATGCATCATGCAAGAGCTAAATCTGCCTATTTGCAAGTCAAGTCGTTATTTAGGCCTGAAATGTTATATAAACTATTAATTAAACATTAACTTATCCAGAACATAATTAACTCTCGCGATGTCACTGCTAGCCTGCGATATTTATTGGATTGAAATCCTATCTGCTGCTCGACGCTCAATGATGATTAAATCAAAAGTTTGACAATCGAGACCATGTTTTTTATCATTCCGACTTTAGTAATTATGATCGAGGTTAGGCATAAAATTCAATCGCTAAATTCCCGGTTCAGTGTGGATCAATATGAGTGACAGTTTTACATTATTTAGTTTTTAACTATTACAGTGCGAGCTGCCAGCTCTTTATCTAATCGCCCATATATAATGTCTATTTAAGTTAGAGCTACTTTAAAATATAACATTCATAATGTATACCTGAACTGATACAAAGCCTTTAATATTGAATATACATGTATAATAAGATAAGATGTTTATTGCATCAAAACATCCATTAAGGACAGCATGCATACATAACTTAGACATATTCAAATACAAATAATAACACGTATTACATGCATGTAGACAACTCAATGCGTTTAAACAAACAGTATAATACATAGGGGTTTGGGGTTTCAGTTAGATGTAGTTGCCACCAAATTTGGTTGAGCTCTTTATTGAAAGCCAAAAACACATATAAAGCCACTGCCCTGGCAATGAATATAAGTGGAATGAATGAATGAAATGGGGTTTAACGTCCTACGCTTAAGCACCTAACCTGGGCTAATTGAAGACAGGCATACGCCATACAGTGTGCTATGAGGGAAATTTTGCCCGGGCAGCAACTGAATTCCAACTGCCAAGGGTTCTTTTACGTGCACGTCAATGTGTACACGGGACCTCGGTTTTTCGTCCCACCCGAACGACTAGGCAGCTGTTCTTGTCAGGCCCTCCTTCTGCATCACTGACAAGGGGAAATCACGCCGGAAAATCGAGATGAACTTTCTCGGCCATTGCAGGGATCGAACACCCGACCTCCAGGCTAGCGAACCAGCGCCTTATCCACTTAGCCACCGTGATCCCCTAAATGGTGGAAAGAGATTAAGAAAGGAGATTAATATTAACCGTGCATATATTGAATATATGTTGACATAATGATAACACAGGTACAATAACACAGTTCAATGGTAAATACAACAATACAAAATATTCTGGTGACTTTTCTCCAACCTTATTATTGCCTGTTACTTTAGACTTGAAACCCTATTGATTTGTTTGTATGGGGAATTGTGTATGTAATGGTGTCTTTTTACTAATATATAAGGGATCCAAACAGTCATTTTAATAACTTAATATAATTTAACCCATAGAAAACGTATTTTGTATAGAATACAAAGGAAATGCCGACTAGTTGTTATGGTGTTCTATTTGGCGAGGTCACGTGTGTTAAAATGTCGCCGTCGCATTTCTGACCCGTACGTAGTCCGGACTCCTGGTGGCCCATGGGCGAGTATCGTCACCCGAGAGGCGACTTTATGAGACCATTTTTCCAAACCAATGTTTTACGTTGGTTTCGATTCTGGGTGGTGATCAGTTTATAAACTGTACTCAGACTGTTTATGAGAAATATCTTTGATTCAGAAAGACAAAACATCGCACGTAAGTTTCTTATTGGTAAATTAGATACATTGAAACAAAAACGGTTTTATAAAGGGTTTTACTTTAGTAAAAAATAAGGCGAAACATTTTGAGTAAATTCGTGACTTGGGTTTTAGAATGTGGGTGTTTGGGTGGGTTTTCCCTACATACAGGGCCATTTTGTAAAGACCGATTTCAATTACCACGTGGTTTTAATTCCTAAAAATACATTTTTGACCCTCAACACTTCCACCCCAAGAGCATCCTAAAAATGAAATGGGTTTTAACGTCATATTGTTATGCACCTAACCAGGGCTTATGGAATACGGGCATACGCCATACAGTGTGCTATGAGGGAATTTTTTGCCCGGGCAGCGACGGTACGGCCTACTCTTATATCGAATTCCAATTGTCAAGGCACGCCAATGTGTACATGGGACCTTGGTTTTTCGTCCCATCCGAACGACTAGACAGCTGTCTATGGCAGGCCCTCCGTTCAGCATCCTAAAAACTATGAGCTACTGTTTGTCTAATCTACAAGTTGATCTTCCTTACATCGTCGCATCATTTTTCGCGCCAATTCTCACCATTGTGACCCTTACGTCAACCCACTCACAGTAACTTTGCCTCTCCAGACAAGCAAAACAGTTGTCCATATTGTTTTAGTGATGTACAGTGCTTGAAATTAATGTTTTATTAATCTATAAAGTGATCATCAAGACCACTTCGATGTATTTATTTAGAGCTGTGTGCTGGTAGAAAAAAGGGTTTTCTGGGGCCGGTAGCTAAAAGCTCCGTTATCTTTTAACGATCCGTTAACTTTAACGCAGATAAAGATTGTTGCTAGAAATAAAGGCCCGAACATTCCGTGATGCAAATTTTTCCTACAGATTTATGCTAATATAAAAAAATAAGTATTTTATAGTGTTTTCTGTAGTAAATTTAACGGAAAGGTAACAAACAACACGTTACCAAGATATGTCCGTTAGAGTTTAACGGATCATCATTTATATCTATACATTATTTCCCGCCATTTTCAGGAATCGAACAACCTCACTGCAGCCCCTTCTATTCGTCCCCCACTTACTGAACCTCAAGTTTACTAAATGTCAATGTGCTTGATAACGACGCGAGGATACTTGTCAAAAAACTGTTGAATTCAGACAGGTAATTTTCGAGGAAATCGAACCCGGTACGTCACGCTTAGTAAGTCAGGGCCCTATCGTCTGGGCCACTGTGGGGGTAGCAATATGAACTTTATTCTACATATACAGTTTTATCTTTTCAGGTACAACACGTACGGTATGGCTGACCAGAAAGATGCCATATGTCAACAGTTGCAGTCGATAGGTTTCAAGGTAGAAGTGGCCACCAAAGCTGACACTTTTGGAAACGAAAACGCCTTTAATGAACTCTTTTGTGTTAAAAATCCTGGCCATGTTGGTTTTATCCCTTTTAATGAATTCGGTTTGGAACACCTACCCGTGAATGCACGACTGGATGATATTGTACACAATATTAGAATGTTCGGAAAAAGAGTTGTGCGACTGGTTGTTAGAAATGAAAAAGGGGATAAAATGTATGGGACGGGGCATGTATATAAGTTACAAGGACGTTACATCATAAGGACAAATAGTCACGTTATTAGAAATAACACTGATTTTAAAAACTGTGTCATCGAATTTAACTACAATTCAAAAGATCGGTCAGAAGTAATCGAAAGTAGGGGTGAGCGACTCTTTTTGACCGAAAATACAGATGCTGCGAGGTTTACGTTCCAGCCTGTTCCCAAGTATATTCAAGATATGGATATCATGGATCGTTATCTGTACCAACCGGTTCCGGTTCGGTGTTTAACAAATGACAGATACCAGGTACTTAGTCATCTGTCTTCTTTACCGTTTTTGAAAGACAGAAGTCGGATAGGATTACTTTTAAGAGAGGAGCCGAAGCAATCAGACGATTTATCTACACACGTTGAGTTTGAAGATGGAACGATCAGTAGGTTTGTAAGCTACGTTATAAAATTTCAACCTGTTCCGGAGAGAATTCAAAGTCTTCCAGCGGAGAGCAAGGATTTTCGACACCCCGTGATTCAAATAAACGAAAATGGTAAATGCAGGACAATTAAAGGAGAAGTGATTCCAATAGAAGGGAAGCATTATTTAAAACTTCCAGAGACGTTAACGCAAGAACAAGCAAGAGGCTGTAAGGTACTCTTTCCCGATGGAAGCTGTAGTAAAGGCACAGGTCTATATTTTGAGAAATGGAATTTTGAAGAATCCCAACCATTGCAATACTTAAAAGGAAATGATTTGGATCGATATCATTTATTTTACCGAAATTTTAGATTTTGGACAATGTTTGATCCGGTTCCTAGAGATCATCAACGGTATAATGACATGGTCAATGCTCCAGCGATCTGTGATCAGCGTTATCTTGTTGTTATTGGTCATCCCCATGGTGGTCCTAAGATGGTAACGGTTGGGAAGGAATTATCCTCTGGTGTTGAAATTATTGATAACTGTTATTTAGATTGTATACAATATTCTTGCAAAACATGTCCGGGGTCAAGTGGCTCTCCGGTAGTTCAGTTAGCGGAGTGCAACCCTTTCACTATTGCTGTTAATACGCATTTTATGGGTCGCATGAGAAGTGTATCCGAAATGGCGTCTGGAAACACTGATCAAGACTTGGGTGATAATATCAGTATGGGATGGAATGCTAAAAAGTGGACGGACATTATGTTGAAATATCAAATTGATTAACTGCAGAGTAGGGTTAAGATGTCAACTTCGGGGATAAATACCCAAAGCCAAGACACACCAGGGAATATTTGTCCACATGGGCGTAGGTTGTCAATGTTTTCTATATTGTCATCATATTGACCCTAATTCATAGAAGTACGCCCCCCCCCCCTCAACTTTCGGGCAATCTGACTTTTTAAGTAGAAGGTTAAAGTGGGTGTCCATACAAGGTAAGCTCCGCTTCTTCGCCTCTAGGGCATTTCAGGTTCTGCCACCGTGTAACTCACTGACATCGACCCCGTACGCCTATGCCCTTACACTGCTTAACTGTTCGTACTTATCATTTTGGTTTGGTAATGAAATATCCCCCCCCCCCCACAAAGTTATGACAAATCCACACCCTTGTTTGTTCACATCGGGTTTCCCTAAATCTTGTGGAGTTTTAATATGTACCTTAATAACCTTATTTACATAATGGGGTATACCTCTGTCTTGTACCTTCTCCCAATCTGGTCTATGGAATAGTGTATGTTACTGTTCTGTAGTGTTAGTGACTGAATAAAGTTGAAAGCTACAACATGGAACTGTCAATATTAGTTTATGTGTAGCTATATACCCCAGTCTTTAAAATAGTAAATGATAGGCAACCAAAATAAATTCCTGTGACCCTAATCTTTGTGCGTCAATTTATTTTTTTTTTCTGTGAACTTGTACCCAATGGATGCTTTCATCGATAGCATTTCAGTCTCAAAATAAGCTATTACATAGTTCTAGATATTCAAATGAGCATTTGAATGAATGAAATGGGGTTTAACGTCCCAAGCTTCTGCCCCTTACCTGTGCTAATTGAAGATTGGCATACACCATACAGTGTGCTAGGGGGGAAATTTTGCCCGGGCAGCAACTGAATTTCATCTGCCAAGGTATCTTTTACCTGCACGCCAATGTGTACACGGCACTTGTCCTTGTCAGGCCCTCCGTCTGGATCACTGACATGGGGAAACCACGCCAGAAAATCGAGATGAACTTTCTCAGCCAATACAGGGATCAAACAACTGACGTGCAGGCTAGTGAGCCAGCACCTTACCCACTTAACCACGTGATTCCGCGCTTCGACCTCTAGCTGGCGGGCCACCTCTGGCTTGCGACTGTGGCATGGAGATAGGGGCGCCTTCTCAACCTTGTGGGTTTCCTCCGGGCACTCCATTTTCCTCCCACTGCTAAAGACCCCTACGCGCAAGCGAATTATTGAAATAAAATTAAAACCATGTCAGTCCCAAAATGACCTAGTTGTGTTGAGTGAACGTTAAACCCCATCTCTCTCTCTCTCTCTAATACGATTGTGTAGTTGTTTATTGACCTTTCCTGAGCATCGGAGCAGTAGGACGTTAAACCCCATTTGTTTTTATAATCTTATAGCAAAACAGTGGCTAAGTAGGTAAGATGCTGGCTAACTAACCTGGAGGTCCATGTTTGATCCCTGCGTTGGCGGAAATATTTCATCAGGATTTTCCAACGCGGTTTCCACTTGTCAGTGGTGTATACATTGCCGTACACATAAAAGATCCTTTGCAGTTGGAATTCAATATAAGAGTAGGCCATAGTGCCGCTGCCAAGGCAAAATTTCCCCCATATGTAGCACAATGTGGCGTATACCTGTAGGACGTTAAATCTCATTTCATTTTATTTTGATAGCTCTTCATCTGCATCTGAATCTTACATAATGCATCTTTAATCACTTTGAATGCAAAAAATAATGTAAGCAGTAAACAAGTGCTAACTATGTTCCTTCAGGAGATTCTTCTTTCTTGATTTTCAATTTTTTTGTAGATTTTTTGGGCGATTTTTTAAAAGCGTTTGGACAAATGAATTGATTTAAACACTCGGCACATCTTGGTGTAACTGGTAAACAAATTGTCTGACCAAATCCTACTAATAGATGGTTAACTTCCTGCCAATTCTCTCTGTAACAGATAAATAACATATCATTAGATAGTCTCAATTACCTCAGTCCATATTGAATATGAGAGGGAGAGAGAGAGGGGTTTTAACCTCCCTCCCACAAACTAGGTCATTTCTTGACTAACACATTGTTCAATTTCATTTCAATAACCCCAGTCCATATTGAATCTGAGAGAGAGAGAGGGTTTAACCTCCCTCCAACAAACTTGGGAGGGAGAGAGAGGGAGGAAAAGTTAAATGTCCACTCCTGACAAACTAGGTCATGTCATGACTAACGTATGGTTCAATTTTATTTCAATAATTCGCTTGCACGTCGGGGTCTTTTGCAATTGGAGGAAGCCGGAGGACCCAGAGAAAACACACGAGGTTGGACAGGCAACCGGCATTTTTGTCACATACACCCGGGGAAAAAAAAACATGCCAGTTGACTCAATGATGGACCTTATGATACAGCGCGCACATGTTAACCATTTGGTCATTGAATCACCTAAATACAGATGAACTTTCTCTGCCAACAACTAGATCGACGACAGAACCTTTAGCGCTCTAACATCTTATGCATTGAGCCACAATTACTCCGCAAACGTTTATGACGTTAGAGAGCACCATAGTCTCAGTTTACCAGTCAAAATGTGCTTAGACTCAAACTTGACTTTTGCTTATGTAAGAACGGTCTTGAGAATTTTCTAGAGACAGCATTTTATAAAGTTTCTTTCGTAAGAAAAAGTGAAGCCTAACTTTGTGCCTTACTTGAAGAATTTTCTAGGAACCAGGCCCTGCTGTGGAGATCTTGCATTGTCATTATTGCATATAGTGCATCAAAACAGCTTAGAGTTTGGGCAAGATCTAAAGTATGTAGACAGTTTAGTGGTAGTTTTGGTTACTCAAATTCAAACTGTAAATGATGCAAATCTGTACACAGTGGACATTCGCACAAATATAAACAGACTGCTCTTGTACAAGAACTTTATCGTTGTAAGTGAGAGGGATATTCGGTCTCCCGTCCGATCAGGCAGGTTACCCCCTAGTTCTTCGGTTTCTTCCTGCAGTAATGATCTAAATCATTCGCACGATCTGTGCCATAGGCCAAATTGGAAAAAGGCCTCAGGCCTAATTTACTAACATTGTAAAATGACGCGATTATTATTATTATTATAGTACTAATTTACCTTGGTAACCAATCTTCTAAGGCCTTTCTAGTATCTTCTGGTTGATTGGTTGGTTTTTGAACCCACTGAATACGATTGGATATCCGATGAACATGAGTATCTACACCAATACCAGTTAAGGTATTCCATGCACAGTTCATCACCAAATGTGCCATTTTTGGTCCAACACCGGGTAATTCACATAGAAGTTTCACAGAATCAGGAATATCACCTTTGTATTTCTCTTTTAAAATCTCAGAAGTCTTTTTGATAAAAACAATCTTTTTCTGAAAATGTGAAAATAGATTATGAAGAGAATTGGTAAGCTATTCATATACATATATGTAGATAGACAGATAGAGAGAAATGGGGTTTAACGTCCACTCAACCCGACTAGGTCATTTAGGGACTAACATATGGTGGGGTTTTTTTTCAATAAATCGCTTGCACGTAGGGGTCTTTAGCGGTGGGAGGAAACCGGAGTGCCCGGAGGAAACCCACGAGGTTGAGAATTACATGTGAGTAAGCTATACACTATGAATGAAATGTTGTTAAATGGCACGTCAGGAGAAATAACATCGGCTAGGTATAAGCTATTCTTTATGATGTATAACATAGGTAAGCTACTCATTATGGATAATATAGGGTAATTCCCTGGCTTGCTAGTCTGGATGTCAGGTGTTCGATTTCTGCATTGATTAAGAAAATTCGTCCAGATTTTCCAGGTTGGTTCCCCCTTGTCAGTGATGCAGGATGGAAATTATGAATAACATAGGTGAGCTACTCATTATGCATAACATAGGTAAGTAACTCATTATGAATAATATAGGTAGGCTACTCATTATGAACAGCTTGGGTAGGCTACTCATTATGAATAACATAGGTGTTACAATTTCCATTGACATAGTCTACAAAATGCTTCCAGATGGGTAATAAGCAGTGAGAGACAAATAAAAAGCCCAGAGAAAACCTACAAAGTTGGGCAGACAGCCTGATTCATGGTCACAAACATATACGTGATTTTACTCACAACACAATGCATGACCGGGTTATTTCGGGAGTAACATATGGTTCACTTTTATTTCAATAATTCATTCACGCGTAGAGGTCTTTAGCAGTTGAAGGAAACCACAGGTTGGACAGGGGACCCCTCACCTTGTCACGTACATGTGTGGTGATTGTAACCACACCACTTGACTCAATGACAGACCTTAAGCTATTCAGACAGCCCCAACCCACCTAAACCACAAAAGCACTGTCCCAACCTTCAAAAATCCAAATGTGAGGGGAAAATTAATTCTGCAAAATGCATTTAATTAAACAATCTGATTAAAATACAGATCTATATTTGGTTTTGGTTTTTTATAGTGGGAGGTTACGTCAGGGGTCATATGAACAGTTTTTGACCTATGATATAAAGGCATTCGATTAACCAACCAGCCTTGACGTTTCTAGTATGATACCTACAGCGCATCGCACACAAAAAACTTGCTACAACAGACTGTTTAATTTGCTAATCCCTCACATCAACAAAAACATGGGATATTTAAGAATTCTTTCAGATGCTAGTGTAGAAAAGACAAGTAAAACAACATTTTGAAAAACGAAACGAAATAGGATCTGTGTTTTAATATATTAATTGTACATTATGTATTTTTAGATTATTATAGCAAGAACAACCCAGCTCTTTCTCTAAAAATGGTATCTTTATTCTAGCAAATTGGGGTTTTAAGCCAAAAGTATAAAATTTATATCTACCTTCCAAAATCCAACTGGATAAATCAGTTCTCCCAGTTTTTCATCCGATGTTTTAAGAATATTTTCTACGCTACAGCCATGTTGTCGTAGTCTAGCGATTGCAGCAGATGTCACTTGATCCCGTGTTTGACTTGATAACATTAATGAAAGCAAAACTTGGTAACGGAACTCCTGAAAAATAAAATGATAAAGTATAACTATTCAGTACTTAATCAGTGTATTTGGATAAAAACGAAAGTTAAAAACTGTATGGTCGACGATTGTAAAAAAAACAATATCCTGTATACTTATCGGCGTAAAAGAACCCTTGGAAGTTTTTTATCTTGAAATAAGAGTGGGGAACCTCGGTGGCTAAGTGGGTAAGAGACGCTGGCTCGCAAACCTGGAGATCAAGTGCATTGGCCAAGAAAGTACATCCAGATTTTCCGGCGTGGTTTCCCCTTGTCAGTGATGCAGGACAGAGGGCCTGACAAGGGCAGCTGTCTACTTGTTTGGATGGGACCAATAACCGAGGTCCTATGTACACATTGGCGTGCACATAAAAGATCCCTTGGCAGTTTGAATTCGATATAAGAATAGGCCATAGCGCCACTGCCCGGGCGAAATTCCTCTCATAGCACACTGTATAGCGAATGCCTTTTTATTAGCCCAGTTTAGGAGTAGAACAGTAGGACGTTAAACCCCATTTAATTTAATTTTCATTTTGAAATAAGAGTAATAGTTAAACCCCATTTTATTTCCCATCTTTCTCAATATTGTAGTTTGCAAAGGATTCCATCAGCAATAGATGAGAGAGGGAGAGAAATGGAGTTTACCGCCACTCGACACAAACTAAATCAGGCAACCCTACACCTTGTCACGTACAACCATGAATTCGAAACCATATCAGTTGACTCAATGATACAGCATGCAAGTGCTAACCATTCGGCCATCAAACCCCTCCAAGACTAAATGACACAATGAGACAATGAGACTTTAATTTTGGTACTTTTAATTTATACTCCAAATTCAAGACCTTTTATACTTTTAAAAATCAAGTAGCCTACTATCAATAAAAAAATAAATAAACAAACCTTTGGTTCTGCCTCATGATCACTTATCACATCACAACCCATCGTATCAACTGGAGCATCACGATTTTTTCTCATTTCACGAATATTCTTCAACATTTCTCTCCATTTTACTGGCTGCCATTTCAACTTCTTGCCATCTTCACATTGATCAATCTCTTCCAATACTGTGTCTAATGTCTCATCTTCACCCACAAAATATTCCTGTTTTAAAATAATTTCTTTTTCCATTTTCTGTTTAAAGCTTTGTTCTTGTAATAGGGAATCTTCAATATCTGTTGGTTCCAAAGGTTCGGATTTTATTTTCCTAATGTCGGAAGTCTCATATTCGATTTCCATGTGTTTTCTTTTTGAAGAAATATTGAATTCTTTTTTAGAATCAGCTCTGGTTTGCTTCGATTTAGTATTTTGTTTTTCGAAAATAGTTGATTCACTTTTAGTCAAGTTATTGATTGTTTTACTCTTCAAGAGTTTTGGTGCCTTGAGAGTCACCGCTGGTTTGTCAACGTTTCTCAAACATGCACGTGTAAAATATTTTGATTGTGCCATGATTTTGTCTAGAATAATCAGTCCTTTTCTAGTCATCAAAACACTTAGATAGATCTACAATGATTGTGGATGTTTCAGTCTTAAATGTGGATTGTGGATCTTTCAGTCTTAATATGCCAGTTCTTAAAAGTGTTAATTCACCGCTAATTGTTCTAGAATATTGTGTTTTAATTACTCCTACATCCTATTTTATAAAATTTATGTTCTATAACTTCATTTTGTATCTTTCACTAGTTATCAAGAACTAAAAAGAGAGAGATAGAAATGAGGTTTAATGTCCACTTCAGCAATAGGGGGCGGAGGGGACCCAAGAATTTACCCAAAACAACTCAATATTACCTAAAACAACCTTTATTTTGCTTTAATAAAACTTTATCATATTTTTTTTTTTGGGGGGGGGGGTATTTCTTGTAAAAACGATTTAGATCATCAGAATGTTCAAAAAATCGTTGTATGTGATGGTTTTTTTGAGCAACAGGAGTAATTTTGTTGTCAGCCGCTTAACTCTTGGCAAAAGTGTGCCCCAAGGGTCTATGACCATACCTATTTACGGTAGCGTATTAAAAAACCCAAACACTGCCATATTATAAATCAATGTAATCAACCCTACTTCATAGATTTAAGACACAAACTAGGTCATTTCGGGACTAACATATGGTTCAATTTAATTTCGATATTTCGCATACGCGCAGGGGTCTTTAACAGGGAGAGGTAACCGGTTGGACAGGAGACCCTACTCCTTGTCACGTACAACCGGGGAATCGAAACCAAGCCAGTTGACTGCTGTTGACTCAATGACAAGACTTTATGATACAGCACGCACATGCTAACCATTCACTTCAGCCATCCACCACCACCCCCCCATTAAGGCTACACATACGGTAATAAAAGTTGTTTGAGAGTTTTGGGTAAACCCAGGATAGGTTCATGGATATATCTCGCCAACTTAATTAGCTATTTTATCATAGCATCTCAATGTCAATTTGACTGACTTTCATTGATTATCTAGAATCAGAATCAGATATAATTCTATGACAGTATGAGTATGTGACAGAAGTTGCCGAGTGAAATGCCTTCTCAACCCTAATGTTAGTATTGTTACACATATTATAGTAATGCACTAAATCTATTCCAACCGCCTGGTGAATAGGTTCGGTTTTAGTATAGAGAAACTGCCTTGGTTCGCCGTAGGATATAATAACAACAGAATTTCTGCAAACTTATTACCCGCCATATTTTATTTTCGGTTAACTAGACAGAATGTGTTATTGTAGTTCAATGTCAAAAAGACTGGGAAACCTCGACTAGAACTGTAAAGGGAATCCAGTCACGTGAGAGCTAAATTTATCACGTTCAGCATGTGATTGGAGTCCCAGCCACGCGACATATCTAAGTCAGCAAAGAAAGGAGTTTCGCAAAGAAGATGAAGATTGCTCTTAATCCAGGGGCGGATACGTGGGGAAGGAGTACAAGGAGGTGCATCCCAACCTTTTCTGTATGCAGTTTTTTTTTATATGTTGACACTACAAGAGCCCCACTATTGAATTGTCCTCACTAATTAAAATTTATTTGACAGTTCGTGGCAATTAGGGACAGCGTATAGTAGGCCTATAGTCTTTCGGAGGATACGAAAAACCGAGGTCCCGTGTATACAATGGCGTACACGCTAAAAACCTTTGACATAATAAGAGTAGGCTTATGGAGTGTTTGTGTCTCAGCTAATACGTTACGCGAGAGCCTGTTTCGTTTATTCTGATTTTTTTAGTAGATCGAGGTATTTGTAATCAACTACAAGGATACTTACGCACAAAACTTTTTAAAACCTTAAAAAGTTTTATGGCCGTCATATTGATTTGATTGGTAAACAAACGTGTCTATCTCGTCTATTATTCTAGATATATTTAATTGACACGTATACTAAAATTACTATATCCCTGATAATGTCTACTACATCGTTAAAACACTTTATCGCGTGCATTTTGCATGCCGATAGTTCATTAGCCAATCACGCTATTTTACCGACATTTCGCCTAATAGTTTGGATGCAGCTATGGCGGGTGTGGCGCCAGGCAGGGTAAGCTTACTCTTCCGGACACCTGTTACCACTGTTTGTCGTGTATTTTAGTACACGGTGAACAGTGCATTTGCTGATTACACTATTTTACCTGATTACACTATTTTGCCTATACCGGTTGTAAATAGGAATACTACCGGTGTAGGTTGTCATTGATAGTCCATTGGCCAATTACGCTATTTTGCCGAGATTTCGTCTAATAGTTTGGATGCAGGTATGTCGGGTTTGGCGCCTGGCAGGTTAAGCTTACTCTTCCGGACACCTGTTACCACTGCTTGTCGTGTATTTTTGTACACGAGGAGCAGTCCATTTGCTGATTACACTATTTTGCTTGAAAACACTATTTTGCCTATAACGTTTTTAGGACTCCGAATTCTGTCTTATGGTTTGGATTGTTCGTACTTGGTTTTTAATTTATTGGTTTAATTGAACTTTCGATTCAAAACCTCATTTGAAAGATTAAATTGTAATTGTTATCTCAAGAAAGTTTTTTCGCGACGCCCCGCAAGGATGGTCGTTTAAAAGCATAAAATTAATTAAAAGTATTTTAAATATCTGGTATTAGCCGAGAAAGTTCATCGGGATTTCCCTACGTTGTTTTCCCTTGTCTGTGGTGCAGGACGGATTGCCTGACAGGGACAGCTGCCTAGTCGTTCGGATGGGACGAACAATTTTGGCAGTTGGGATTCGATATAAGACGGCATAGCTCAATGACTAGTCCTTCTTCATTAGCCCAGTGAGAACAAAACAGTAGGCATTAAAACCCATTTCATTTTCCTCCTATCTGCTTTAACGTTATAACGAATTTTAGTTTTAGTCGACATGGTCGTTATGGTTTTCTTGGATACGCAAGAAAAAATTCCCAAAAGGTGTTCGACCCCTCAATGCCCCGCGAGAGACTCCTTTTACACCCGCCTTTTTAGAAGTCCGGTATGGCCGTGTAATCTGAGGCGAAATCAAGATACACGCTAGCTGATAAGTTCAATAAGTCTTATGACAGGATCACGTGCGTGAGCAAATTAATAATATAGAGAGGCACGTCGAAACATTGAATCCATTTAAATAGAAACAAGAAAGTAGAAAGACGTTTTAAATTTAAAATAGTTTGTGAAAGTGTTGAATTGAAAATGAACACTTTCGTAAAAGCAGCAGCCCTAGTGTTGCTCGCTACAGTTGGAGTATTAGAAGCTGCCGTATTTCAAGATGAAATTAATAATATGCCAGGTTTGGCAAAACAACCCAATTTTAAACAATATTCGGGATATTTGAAGGCATCAGGAACAAAGAAATTACACTATTGGTTTGTGGAGTCTGCTGGAAATCCTGTCAAAGATCCTCTTGTTTTATGGATGAATGGAGGTCCAGGTTGTAGTTCTGTTCTCGGATTATTGACAGAACATGGACCATTTAGAATAAACACTGATGGAAAGACCGTGGTTTATAACCCATACAGTTGGAATCTTTTAGCTAATATGTTGTATCTGGAAGCACCTGCTGGTGTAGGATTCTCCTATTCAGACGATAAAAATTACACAACAAATGATGACGAAGTTGCTCAAAATAACTTCCTCGCTTTGAAAGACTTCTTTTCCAAATATCCAGAATATTCCCAAAATGAGTTTTACGTAACTGGTGAAAGTTATGGCGGTGTGTACGTACCAACACTTAGTGCTTTGGTTGTAGATGATAAAGAGATAAATTTCCAGGGAATGGCAATCGGAAATGGTTTGTCCAATTATGAATTTAACGACAATTCGTTAATTTATTTTGCATATTATCACGGGTTATATGATGAAGTTGTTTGGGACTCTCTTGTCCAGAATTGCTGTAATGGAAATGCAACCAGTCGTTGTATGTTCACAAAAGGTGTGAGCAACCAGAAATGTAACGATGCCGTCTCCCTAGCCAGTCAGATTGTCTATTCCAGTGGATTAAATGTTTACAACTTGTACGGAGAATGTGCTGGAGGAGTCCAAAAAAGAAGTATCCGCTTCGATGCTCAACGAAACAAGGTCGTTTCCAATAATTTTGGCTGGTTGTTGTCCAACACTGATTACATCAAAAAGGAATTCGAACTTCTGAAAACTCTTGCACCTGGAAGTTTGTCTTTAGATCCACCCTGCACTAATGCCACCAACGTTGCTAATTATTTAAATTCTCTAGAAGGTCGACAAGCCCTTCATATACCAGTCCAAGTTCAACCTTGGACGACCTGCAGTGGCGAGGTTAACGCCAATTATGTTCGAACTTACATGGAAATGTCTGCTCAATACAAGAAAGTTCTGGCTGCCAAGAAACGAGTTTTAGTCTACAATGGGGACGTTGATATGGCTTGTAATTTCCTTGGGGATGAATGGTTCATCGATGATCTTGATCTCGATGTCGTCGCTGGCAGAATGGAATGGTTTTATATGGCTGCCGATGGAACAAAACAAGTTGCAGGATTTGTCAAACAATTCAAAGATTTGGATTTGGTGACTGTTCGAGGTTCAGGCCACATGGTACCCACAGATAGACCAATAGCAGCTCTAAAAATGTTTTCAAATTACCTAACAATCAGACAATAGTTATTAACTTAAATATAATATCATTCACTAATTAAATGACTGGCCGATTCCTAATGATTTGTTTTTTTAGGAAGTGATCCCGGTGTCTGCCGACAAACTCTTTGGGAATTTTCAGCGTGGCGCCATAACCAAAACCATCCGGTCGACGAGTCTAAATAATAAACAATATAAACTGTAAATATGATATCATTCAATAATTAGTTGATGTAGATCGTTAATGACTGACCGATCCGTAATGTTATGTTTTTAAGGGACCACGGTGGCTCAGAGAGTAGGTTATTGGTTTACTTGTTACCGGGAGATCCTGGTTTCGATTCTTTTAGTCCGGTGGCTGAAGGGGAGGGGTGTGTAGGGTCGCCACCCGAGCTGTGAATTTATGCGACCCAGTTTTTCTAGACCAGCTTTTAGTGTAGATTCCGAATCTGGGGGGTGATCAGGCGTTTGAAGGGGCGTTTTCGAGATATAGGCGGTCAAATGTCTACAATGGGTGTGTTAGAGGGGTGTCATTATGTTAACATAATATATCAATAAAACATGAACATTTACGACTGCCCATCAATAAATAAGTGTTTATGATGCCCCTGGAAAACTGTTTTGATTTGTGGGGAGGTTGGGTAGGGGTAGCCGGTGTGGAGGGGTGTGTGGAGGGGTGTGTGGGGGTGGTAAATTGGCGGGGAATGAGTTCACGTTGATTTAAATGATGTTTTTTTTTAAGAGCTTGATGAAACATCTCTCAATATGTTTATAAGATTCACATTGTAAGGGGTGGACGCTGCGATGGGTGCCCGTTTGGAGGGGGAGGGGGGTTGACAACATGTTTTTTGAGGGCAGAAATCATTTCGTTTATAATTAAACTTAAAGTGGTATCTCGTTAGTGTTTTCGTTCAAAATATTTAATTATAATTGTACTTTTCAAGTGATCTGGAAATGTAAATCAAAAACACAGTAATTCAGAGATATGTTTAGTTATTAGTTTATTCTTCATCAGAAGATTCAAAATCAAAAGTTTGTGTGAGCGAGATAAATATTTTTCTTGGTTGCTGGCCAGTTCACATTGAAAATCTTCATTCCAGGAAATTGGCAAAATACCACATATACGGCAAGGTGGTAATAAAGAAAGGTCTGTTAATTTTCACCCAGAAAATCTTTTTTCTGACGTCATCTACGGAAGTAAGTCGCCTTTTGCGATGTTTTCTACCTTTGACCGTCTCATTATATATTAATCCAAATTTGTATATTTGGATCATCGTTTGCGAAGAGAATTATTGGGATGTCTTTTTCGCCCTACCAAGAACGCGAAATACAATTTGTTTCAGTACCTCCATTAATCTGAAATGCGCAGATGAGTAGTTCAGATATTTTGGTGTCCTTGTGGTTGGTTATATTTATCGATCCAATCACGATCACTATTGAAAGTGTCGAGAATATCTCGGCCTACGGTAATGACTATCTGTCTACTTTCTAACAATGTTTAAAAAGCTGGGATGACGTAGTTGTTGGTTTAGAAAAAAAGGTTTGTACCTTGTAAGGTGAGAACCGACTTACATCAGTAGATAATTAACACTGGAGGAATTTTAATTGTGATGAAAAATAACAAAACTTTCTTTCTTTATTACCATCTTGCCTGAGTAGTCTTTTGCTGCACATTAAACGCAATAAACCAATGATCGAACAAGATGACCCCGCGGTACAAGGCTGGAATGAAGATTTTCAATGTGAATGGGTATCTGAAGCACATCAAAACGATATATGCGAGCTGTTGGTCAGCCATTAAGAAGATATCTATGTCCAGATCTCTCAAAAAAGTACCATTATAATCAGGGCCGGCGGAAGCAATTCTTGATGGGGGGGGGGCTTCAATTATAGGTCCTTATAGGCGAGGGTCCAGGGGCTGCAATAACCCGGAGAAAAGAGTACTTGCGGCCAGATTATTTTTTTTTTGGGGGGGGGGGGCTAAAGTCACCCTACTGCGCCAGACCTGTATAATTTGGCTTGAACAAAAAACTAGAGAAACATTTTTCATGTCAATTTTGAACCAATTGCTTTCCCTCAAAATACATTAACCCCCTCCCCCTCCCCCGCCCATTACAGTGATCGGCCATCAAGAAGATATCTATCCCGCTTATTTTATAAGAATAAACTAGATCTAAACATGTGCTTTTTATGTACATTTTCAGATCTCTCAATAAGTACCATTATAATTTAATATTTCAAATGACGATATTGGTACTGAACGAAAAACTCGAGAAAATACCTTTCAGGTCAAATGGTGCTCCTTATCTTGGCGCGGACACCTTTTCTGCTGGATTGTTTTTTTAATAAGTTGACACCGTACAAGAAAAGCAATTCCATTGCGTGATTAAAACAATGTTACCACTAGGCTATTGAATTGACCCCACTCAAAATTGATAGTCCGTGGACGGAAGGTCTGGCTGTCAAGGTGTAATAAACGTATAGATGTTCGGATGGGCCCAAAAACGCGGTTCCGCTTACTCATTGGCGTACACGATGAAGAACCCTTGGAAAAAAAAGTATTCGAAATCTTTCTCAAAGCACACTGTCTGACATATACCCCTCTGCGTTAGCCCAGTCGGTGCAGAACAGTAGGACGTTAAACCCCATTTCCTTTGACAGTCCTCCATTAACTTACATTATCCCTATACCTAATTTGTTTCACCCGCCTTCTACAAAACATCGGACTTTTCCAAATTAACCTCGACTGTCGGAACAGTGGGATTTCATTGGTTTTAGGGAAGTTTAATCAATTTTTTTCCAAACATCATTTGGAAGACTAAAATGTAATTATGCTCTTTACAAAGTTTTTTCGTAAAATTCCTCTCAGATGGTTATTTAGAAGCATAAAATGCATTTTTAAAAAGTCTGTCTTGTAAACCAGTCTGATTCCGCCCCGTAGCCATCTTGTCACTGTGTTCATGTTCAGCGTTTGCTAGGGAACGATTTTCAGAGCTAGAAAACGTCGTCCAATTTTCCGGGGGAGGACCAATGACGGATCATGTCGAGGGAAACAGAGGCAAATGTCTTCGGGCCGGCGAGAGAGACCCCCTTCCCCCCTCCGGGTGTCATGATAAGTCATTGGGGAGGTGCACGATACCCTCTTCTTGCCCCCCCCCCGCTCCCAAATGCTCTGATCGTTATCATATAACGCGTACAGGTCTTTAGCAGTGGGAGGAAACTGGAGGACCCGGAGAAAACCCACGAGGCTAGACAGGCGACTCTACTCCTTGTCACGTACAACCGGGGGTTCAAAACCACGCCAGTTAACTCAATGACAGGCCTTATGATACAGCACGCACGTGCTTACCATTCGGCCATCATACGCCCATCATTTTAAAAGTCTTGTAAGGCCGTGTAATCAGAGGGGAAATCAAAATAGAAGACAACTGATAAGATAAGTTTCAACAAAACCCATGACAGTATCACGTGCGACCGCGACATTATAATATAGATAGACACACTGACATATTTAATCCATTTAAATAGAAACAGGGAAGTAGAAAGACGTTTTAAATTTAAAATAATTTTTGAAAGTGTTGAATTGAACATGGACACTTTCGTAACATCAGCAGTCCTATTGTTGCTTGCTACAGTTGGAGTATTAGAAGCTGCCGTGGCTCAAGATGAAATTAATGATATGCCAGGTTTGGCAAAACAGCCAAATTTTAAACAATATTCGGGATATTTGAAGGCATCGGGAACAAAGAAATTACACTATTGGTTTGTGGAGTCTGCTGGAAATCCTGTCAAAGATCCTCTTGTTTTATGGATGAATGGAGGTCCAGGTTGTAGTTCCGTTCTCGGATTATTGACAGAACATGGACCATTTAGAATAAACACTGATGGAAAGACCGTGGTTTATAACCCATACAGTTGGAATCTCTTAGCTAATATGTTGTATCTTGAAGCACCTGCTGGTGTAGGATTCTCCTATTCGGACGATAAAAATTACACAACAAATGATGACGAAGTTGCTCAAAATAACTTCCTCGCTTTGAAAGACTTTTTTTCCAAATATCCAGAATATTCCCAAAATGAGTTTTACGTAACTGGTGAAAGTTATGGCGGTGTGTACGTACCGACTCTCAGTGCTTTGGTTGTAGATGATAAAGAGATAAATTTCCAGGGAATGGCAATCGGAAATGGTTTGTCCAATTATGAATTTAACGACAATTCGTTAATTTATTTTGCATACTATCACGGGTTATATGATGAAGTTGTTTGGGACTCTCTTGTCCAGAATTGCTGTAATGGAAATGCAACCGGTCGTTGTATGTTCACAAAAGGTGTAAGCAACCATAAATGTAGGGAAGCCGTCACCCTAGCCAGTCAGATTGTCTATTCCAGTGGATTAAATGTTTACAACCTGTACGGAGAATGTGCTGGAGGAGTCCAAAAAACAAGTGTCCGCTTCGATGCTCAACGAAACAAGGTCGTTTCCAATAATTTTGGCTGGTTGTTGTCCAACATTGATTACATCAAAAAGGAATTCGAATTTCTGAAAACTCTTGCACCTGGAAGTTTGTCTTTAGATCCACCCTGCACTAATGCCACCAACGTTGCTAATTATCTAAATTCTCTTCAAGGTCGACAAGCCCTTCATATACCAGTGCAAGTTCAACCTTGGACGACCTGCAGTGGCGAGGTTAACGCCAATTATGTTCGAACTTACATGGAAATGTCTGCTCAATACAAGAAAGTTCTGGCTGCCAAGAAACGAGTTTTAGTCTACAATGGTGACGTTGATATGGCTTGTAATTTCCTTGGGGATGAATGGTTCATTGATGATCTTGATCTCGATGTCGTCGCTGGCAGAATGGAATGGTTTTATATGGCTGCCGATGGAACAAAACAAGTTGCAGGATTTGTCAAACAATTCAAAGATTTGGATTTGGTGACTGTTCGAGGTTCAGGTCACATGGTACCCACAGATAGACCAATAGCAGCTCTAAAAATGTTTTCAAATTACCTAACAATCAGACAATAGTTATTAACTTAAATATAATATCATTCACTAATTAAATGACTGGCCGATTCCTAATGATTTGTTTTTTTAGGAAGTGATCCCGGTGTCTGCCGACAAGCTCTTTGGGAATTTTCAGCGTGGTGCCATAACCAAAACCATTCGGTCGACGAGTCTAAATAATAAACAATATAAACTGTAAATATGATATCATTCAATAATTAGTTGATGTAGATCGTTAATGACTGACCGATCCGTAATGTTATGTTTTTAAGGGACCACGGTGGCTCAGAGAGTAGGTTACTGGTTTACTTGTTACCGGGAGAGATCCTGGTTTCGATTCTTTTAGTCCGGTGGCTGAAGGGGAGGGGTGTGTAGGGTCGCCACCCGAGCTGTGAATTTATGCGACCCAGTTTTTCTAGACCAGCTTTTAGTGTAGATTCCGAATCTGGGGGGTGATCAGGCGTTTGGAGGGGCGTTTTCAAGATATAGGCGGTCAAATGTCTACAATGGGTGTGTTAGAGGGGTGTCATTATGTTAACATAATATATCAATAAAACATGAACATTTACGACTGCCCATCAATAAATAAGTGTTTATGATGCCCCTGGAAAACTGTTTTGATTTGTGGGGAGGTTGGGAGGGGGTAGCCGGTGTGGAGGGGTGTGTGGGGGTGGTAAATTGGCGGGGAATGAGTTCACGTTGATTTAAATGATGATTTTTTTAAGAGCTTGATGAAACATCTCTAAATATGTTTATAAGATTCACATTGTAAGGGGATGGACGCCAGGATGGGTGCTCGTGGGGGGGGGGGGTGACAACATGTATTTTTGTGGGCATAAATCATTTCGTTTATAATTGAGCTTAAAGTGTTTTCTCGTTAGTGTTTTCGTTCAAAATATTAAATCATAATTGTACTTTTCAAGCGATCTGGAAATGTAAATCAAAAACACAGTAATTCAGAGATATGTTTAGTTATTAGTTTATTCTTCATCAGAAGATTCAAAATCAAAAGTTTATGTGAGCGAGATAAATATTTTTCTTGGTTGCTGGCCAGTTCACATTGAAAATCTTCATTCCAGGCAATTGGCAAAATACCACATATACGGCAAGGTGGTAATAAAGAAAGGTCTGTTAATTTTCACCCAGAAAATCTTTTTTCTGGCGTCATCTACGGATGTAAGTCGCCTTTTGCGATATTTATTTACCTTTGACCGTCTCATTATATATTAATCCAAATTTGTATATTTGGATCATCGTTTGCGAAGAGAATTATTGGGATGTCTTTTTCGGCTGACCAAGAACGCGAAATACAATTTGTTTCAGCACCTCCATTAATCTGAAATGCGAATATGAGCAATTCAAATATTTTGGTGTCCTCGTGGTTGGTTGTCAGTTCTAGGATAATCTCAAAACTTTCAATACGGTACTCAGTGGCGTGGTAGTTACCCCCCCCCCCCCCCACACACACACACACACTTTTGAAAATCATGGCCATCCCAATTTTGCTTAAAATGACATAAAATTTATGGGGGGGGGGGCGCTTTTTTGTGCATTATATTATATTAAAGTGCAACATCACATGTTAGAAAGGGCTTTTCTCGACCTAAAACGGGTGTGTCCAATAGCTGGAGAAGGGCGTTTCCCTAAGCAAAAAGAGCGTGGCTAAAAAAAAAATTAGGGGGCGAAGCCCCCAGACCCCCATAGCTTTTTACCCCCCACCCCCACCCAGCACCGGTACTAATCTTGATATTTATCGATCCAATCAAGATAAGTATTGAAGGTTTCGAAAATATCTCGGCCCACGGTAATGAATACAAGTATCGGTCTACTTCCTAACAATGTTTAAAGAGCTGGGGTGACGTATTTGCTGGTTTAGAAAAAAATGTTTGTAGATGTACTTTGTACGGCTAAAACATTAGAAGAAAAATCTTTTGGGGGAATTCTAATTGTGATGAAAAATACCAAAACTTTCTTTCTTTATTACAATCATGCTTGAGTAGTCTTTTGCTGCACATTAAACGCAATAAACCAATGATCGAACAAGATGACCCCGCGGTACAAGGCTGGAATGAAGATTTACAATGTGAATGGGTATTTGAAGCGTATCTAAAGGATATATGCGAGCTGTTGATCAACCATCAAGAAGATATCTATGTCGATATTTCGAGTGACGATATTGGCATGAACGAAAACCTAGAGAAACACTTTTCATGTCAATTTTGAACCAATTGATTTCCCTCAAAATACATTAACCCCCTCCCCCTCCCCCGCCCCTTACAGTGATCAGCTATCAAAAAGATATCTATCCCGCTTATATTATAAGAATAAACTAGATCTAAACATGTGCTTTTTATGTACATTTCCAGATCTCGCAATAAGTACCATTATTATTTAATATTTCGAATGACGATATCGGTACGGAACTGAACGAAAAACTCGAGAAAACATCTTTCAGGTCAAATGGTGCTCCTTGTCTTGGCGCGGACACCTTTTCTGCTGGATTGTTTTTTTATTAAGTTGACACCGTACAAGAAAAGCAATTCCATTGCGTGATTAAAACAATGTTACCACTAGGCTATTGAATTGACCCCACTCAAAATTGATAGTCCGTGGACGGAAGGTCTGGCTGTCAAGGTGTAATAAACGTATAGATGTTTGGATGGGCCCAAAAACGCGGTTCCGCTTACTCATTGGCGTACACGATGAAGAACCCTTGGAAAAAAAAGTATTCGAAATCTTTCTCAAAGCACACTGTCTGACATATACCCCTCTGCGTTAGCCCAGTCGGTGCAGAACAATAGGACGTTAAACCCCATTTCCTTTGACAGTCCTCCATTAACTTACATTATCCCTATACCTAATTTGTTTCACCCGCCTTCTACAAAACATCGGACTTTTCCAAATTAACCTCGACTGTCGGAACAGTGGGATTTCATTGGTTTTAGGGAAGTTTAATCAATTTTTTTCCAAACATCATTTGGAAGACTAAAATGTAATTATGCTCTTTACAAAGTTTTTTCGTAAAATTCCTCTCAGATGGTTATTTAGAAGCATAAAATGCATTTTAAAAAAGTCTGTCTTGTAAACCAGTCTGATTCCGCCCCGTAGCCATCTTGTCACTATGTTCATGTTCAGAGTTTGCTAGGGAACGATTTTCAGAGCTAGAAAACGTCGTCCAATTTTCCGGCGGAGGACCAATGACGGATCATGGCGAGGGTAACAGAGGCAAATGTCTTCGGGCCGGCGAGTGAGACCCCCCTCCCCCCTCCGGGTGACATGATCAGTCATGGGGGGGGGGGGGTGCACGATACCCTCTTCTTGCCCCCCCCGCTCCCAAATGCTCTGATCGTTATCATATAACGCGTAGGAGGTAAACACCACTCACACGATCTTGACTTCATTCGCGAACATGGAAACAAAAGTAACAAATCTATTTTGACGTACGAAAGGCCTATGTGTTTTAGTCGCCTCGGAAAAATCACGAGAAAGAGAGAGAGAAAGAGAGAGAGAGGGGGAGGGAGAGGGGGTTAACGTCTACTCGACACAAACTGGGTCATTTCGGGACTGACGTATGATTTTATTTTTATTTCAATAATTCGCTTGCGCGCACGGGTCTTTAGCAGTGGGAGGAAACTGGAGGACCCGGAGAAACCCCACGAGGCTAGACAGGCGACCCTACTCCTTGTCACGTACAACCGGGGGTTCAAAACCACGCCATTTGACTCAATGACAGGCCTTATGATACAGCACGCACGTGCTTACCATTCGGCCATCATACGCCCATCATTTTAAATGTCCTATATGGCCGTGTAATCAGAGGGGAAATCAAAATAGAAGACAACTGATAAGATAAGTTTCAGCAAAACCCATGACAGTATCACGTGCGACCGCGACATTATAATATAGATAGACACACTGACACATTTAATTCATTCAAATAGAAACAAGAAAGTAGAAAGACGTTTTAAGTTTAAAATAATTTTTGAAAGTGTTGAATTGAACATGGACACTTTCGTAACATCAGCATTCCTATTGTTGCTTGCTACAGTTGGAGTATTAGAAGCTGCCGTGGCCCAAGATGAAATTAATGATATGCCAGGTTTGGCAAAACAGCCAAATTTTAAACAATATTCGGGATATTTGAAGGCATCGGGAACAAAGAAATTACACTATTGGTTTGTGGAGTCTGCTGGAAATCCTGTCAAAGATCCTCTTGTTTTATGGATGAATGGAGGTCCAGGTTGTAGTTCCGTTCTCGGATTATTGACAGAACATGGACCATTTAGAATAAACACTGATGGAAAGACCGTGGTTTATAACCCATACAGTTGGAATCTCTTAGCTAATATGTTGTATCTTGAAGCACCTGCTGGTGTAGGATTCTCCTATTCGGACGATAAAAATTACACAACAAATGATGACGAAGTTGCTCAAAATAACTTCCTCGCTTTGAAAGACTTCTTTTCCAAATATCCAGAATATTCCCAAAATGAGTTTTACGTAACTGGTGAAAGTTATGGCGGTGTGTACGTACCAACGCTCAGTGCTTTGGTTGTAGATGATAAAGAGATAAATTTCCAGGGAATGGCAATCGGAAATGGTTTGTCCAATTATGAATTTAACGACAATTCGTTAATTTATTTTGCATATTATCACGGGTTATATGATGAAGTTGTTTGGGACTCTCTTGTCCAGAATTGCTGTAATGGAAATGCAACCAGTCGTTGTATGTTCACAAAAGGTGTGAGCAACCAGAAATGTAACGATGCCGTCTCCCTAGCCAGTCAGATTGTCTATTCCAGTGGATTAAATGTTTACAACTTGTACGGAGAATGTGCTGGAGGAGTCCAAAAAAGAAGTATCCGCTTCGATGCTCAACGAAACAAGGTCGTTTCCAATAATTTTGGCTGGTTGTTGTCTAACACTGATTACATCAAAAAGGAATTTGAACTTCTGAAAACTCTTGCACCTGGAAGTTTGTCTTTAGATCCACCCTGCACTAATGCCACCAACGTTGCTAATTATTTAAATTCTCTAGAAGGTCGACAAGCCCTTCATATACCAGTGCAAGTTCAACCTTGGACGACCTGCAGTGGTGAGGTTAACGCCAATTATGTTCGAACTTACATGGAAATGTCTGCTCAATACAAGAAAATTCTGGCTGCCAAGAAACGAGTTTTAGTCTACAATGGTGACGTTGATATGGCTTGTAATTTCCTTGGGGATGAATGGTTCATTGATGATCTTGATCTCGATGTCGTCGCTGGCAGAATGGAATGGTTTTATATGGCTGCCGATGGAACAAAACAAGTTGCAGGTTTTGTCAAACAATTCAAAGATTTGGATTTGGTGACTGTTCGAGGTTCAGGCCACATGGTACCCACTGATAGACCAATAGCAGCTCTAAAAATGTTTTCAAATTACCTAACAATCAGACAATAGTTATTAACTTAAATATAATATCATTCACTAATTAAATGACTGGCCGATTCCTAATGATTTGTTTTTTTAGGAAGTGATCCCGGTGTCTGCCGACAAGCTCTTTGGGAATTTTCAGCGTGGTGCCATAACCAAAACCATTCGGTCGACGAGTCTAAATAATAAACAATATAAACTGTAAATATGATATCATTCAATAATTAGTTGATGTAGATCGTTAATGACTGACCGATCCCTAATGTTATGTTTTTAAGGGACCACGGTGGCTCAGAGAGTAGGTTACTGGTTTACTTGTTACCGGGAGATCCTGGTTTCGATTCTTTTAGTCCGGTGGCTGAAGGGGAGGGGTGTGTAGGGTCGCCACCCGAGCTGTGAATTTATGCGACCCAGTTTTTCTAGACCAGCTTTTAGTGTAGATTCCGAATCTGGGGGGTGATCAGGCGTTTGAAGGGGCGTTTTCGAGATATAGGCGGTCAAATGTGTACAATGGGTGTGTTAGAGGGGTGTCATTATGTTAACATAATATATCAATAAAACATGAACATTTACGACTGCCCATCAATAAATAAGTGTTTATGATGCCCCTGGAAAACTGTTTTGATTTGTGGGGAGGTTGGGAGGGGGTAGCCGGTGTGGAGGGGTGTGTGGGGGTGGTAAATTGGCGGGGAATGAGTTCACGTTGATTTAAATGATGATTTTTTTAAGAGCTTGATGAAACATCTCTAAATATGTTTATAAGATTCACATTGTAAGGGGATGGACGCCAGGATGGGTGCTCGTGGGGGGGGGGGGGACAACATGTATTTTTGTGGGCATAAATCATTTCGTTTATAATTGAGCTTAAAGTGTTTTCTCGTTAGTGTTTTCGTTCAAAATATTAAATATTAATTGTACTTTTCAAGCGATCTGGAAATGTAAATCAAAAACACAGTAATTCAGAGATATGTTTAGTTATTAGTTTATTCTTCATCAGAAGATTCAAAATCAAAAGTTTATGTGAGCGAGATAAATATTTTTCTTGGTTGCTGGCCAGTTCACATTGAAAATCTTCATTCCAGGCAATTGGCAAAATACCACATATACGGCAAGGTGGTAATAAAGAAAGGTCTGTTAATTTTCACCCAGAAAATCTTTTTTCTGGCGTCATCTACGGATGTAAGTCGCCTTTTGCGATATTTATTTACCTTTGACCGTCTCATTATATATTAATCCAAATTTGTATATTTGGATCATCGTTTGCGAAGAGAATTATTGGGATGTCTTTTTCGGCCGACCAAGAACGCGAAATACAATTTGTTTCAGCACCTCCATTAATCTGAAATGCGAATATGAGCAATTCAAATATTTTGGTGTCCTCGTGGTTGGTTGTCAGTTCTAGGATAATCTCAAAACTTTCAATACGGTACTCAGTGGCGTGGTAGTTACCCCCCCCCCCCCCACACACACACACACACCCACACACACACACACACACCCACACACACACACACACACACTTTTGAAAATCATGGCCATCCCAATTTTGCTTAAAATGACATAAAATTTATGGGGGGGGGGGCGCTTTTTTGTGCATTATATTATATTAAAGTGCAACATCACATGTTAGAAAGGGCTTTTCTCGACCTAAAACGGGTGTGTCCAATAGCTGGAGAAGGGCGTTTCCATAAGCAAAAAGAGCGTGGCTAAAAAAAAAATTAGGGGGCGAAGCCCCCAGACCCCCATAGCTTTTTACCCCCCACCCCCACCCAGCACCGGTACTAATCTTGATATTTATCGATCTAATCAAGATAAGTATTGAAGGTTTCGAAAATATCTCGGCCCACGGTAATGAATACAAGTATCGGTCTACTTCCTAACAATGTTTAAAGAGCTGGGGTGACGTATTTGCTGGTTTAGAAAAAAATGTTTGTAGATGTACTTTGTACGGCTAAAACATTAGAAGAAAAATCTTTTGGGGGAATTCTAATTGTGATGAAAAATACCAAAACTTTCTTTCTTTATTACAATCATGCTTGAGTAGTCTTTTGCTGCACATTAAACGCAATAAACCAATGATCGAACAAGATGACCCCGCGGTACAAGGCTGGAATGAAGATTTACAATATGAATGGGTATTTGAAGCATATCTAAAGGATATATGCGAGCTGTTGATCAACCATCAAGAAGATATCTATGTCGATATTTCGAGTGACGATATTGACATGAACGAAAAACTAGAGAAAACACTTTTCATGTCAATTTTGAACCAATTGCTTTCCCCAAATATACATTAATCCCCTCCCCCATCCCTTACAGTGATCAGCCATCAAGTAGAAGATATCTATCCCGCTTATATTATAAGAATAAACTAGATCTTAACATGTGCTTTTCATGTACATTTCCAGATCTCTCAATAAGTACCATTATTATTTAATATTTCGAATGACGATATTGGTACGGAACTGAACGAAAAACTCGAGAAAACATCTTTCAGGTCAAATGGTGCTCCTTGTCTTGGCGCGGACACCTTTTCTGCTGGATTGTTTTTTTATTAAGTTGACACCGTACAAGAAAAGCAATTCCATTGCGTGATTAAAACAATGTTACCACTAGGCTATTGAATTGACCCCACTCAAAATTGATAGTCCGTGGACGGAAGGTCTGGCTGTCAAGGTGTAATAAACGTATAGATGTTTGGATGGGCCCAAAAACGCGGTTCCGCTTACTCATTGGCGTACACGATGAAGAACCCTTGGAAAAAAAAGTATTCGAAATCTTTCTCAAAGCACACTGTCTGACATATACCCCTCTGCGTTAGCCCAGTCGGTGCAGAACAATAGGACGTTAAACCCCATTTCCTTTGACAGTCCTCCATTAACTTACATTATCCCTATACCTAATTTGTTTCACCCGCCTTCTACAAAACATCGGACTTTTCCAAATTAACCTCGACTTTCGGAACAGTGGGATTTCATTGGTTTTAGGGAAGTTTAATCAATTTTTTTCCAAACATCATTTGGAAGACTAAAATGTAATTATGCTCTTTACAAAGTATTTTCGTAAAATTCCTCTCAGATGGTTATTTAGAAGCATAAAATGCATTTTAAAAAAGTCTGTCTTGTAAACCAGTCTGATTCCGCCCCGTAGCCATCTTGTCACTATGTTCATGTTCAGAGTTTGCTAGGGAACGATTTTCAGAGCTAGAAAACGTCGTCCAATTTTCCGGCGGAGGACCAATGACGGATCATGGCGAGGGTAACAGAGGCAAATGTCTTCGGGCCGGCGAGTGAGACCCCCCTCCCCCCTCCGGGTGACATGATCAGTCATGGGGGGGGGGGGTGCACGATACCCTCTTCTTGCCCCCCCCCCCGCTCCCAAATGCTCTGATCGTTATCATATAACGCGTAGGAGGTAAACACCACTCACACGATCTTGACTTCATTCGCGAACATGGAAACAAAAGTAACAAATCTATTTTGACGTACGAAAGGCCTATGTGTTTTAGTCGACTCGGAAAAATCACGAGAAAGAGAGAAAGAGAGAGAGAGGGGGAGGGAGAGGGGGTTAACGTCTACTCGACACAAACTGGGTCATTTCGGGACTGACGTATGATTTTATTTTTATTTCAATAATTCGCTTGCGCGCACGGGTCTTTAGCAGTGGGAGGAAACTGGAGGACCCGGAGAAACCCCACGAGGCTAGACAGGCGACCCTACTCCTTGTCACGTACAACCGGGGGTTCAAAACCACGCCATTTGACTCAATGACAGGCCTTATGATACAGCACGCACGTGCTTACCATTCGGCCATCATACGCCCATCATTTTAAATGTCCTATATGGCCGTGTAATCAGAGGGGAAATCAAAATAGAAGACAACTGATAAGATAAGTTTCAGCAAAACCCATGACAGTATCACGTGCGACCGCGACATTATAATATAGATAGACACACTGACATATTTAATCCATTTAAATAGAAACAGGGAAGTAGAAAGACGTTTTAAGTTTTAAATAATTTTTGAAAGTGTTGAATTGAACATGGACACTTTCGTAACATCAGCAGTTCTATTGTTGCTTGCTACAGTTGGAGTATTAGAAGCTGCCGTGGCTCAAGATGAAATTAATGATATGCCAGGTTTGGCAAAACAGCCAAATTTTAAACAATATTCTGGTTATTTGAAGGCATCGGGAACAAAGAAATTACACTATTGGTTTGTGGAGTCTGCTGGAAATCCTGTCAAAGATCCTCTTGTTTTATGGATGAATGGAGGTCCAGGTTGTAGTTCCGTTCTCGGATTATTGACAGAACATGGACCATTTAGAATAAACACTGATGGAAAGACCGTGGTTTATAACCCATACAGTTGGAATCTCTTAGCTAATATGTTGTATCTGGAAGCACCTGCTGGTGTAGGATTCTCCTATTCAGACGATAAAAATTACACAACAAATGATGACGAAGTTGCTCAAAATAACTTCCTCGCTTTGAAAGACTTCTTTTCCAAATATCCAGAATATTCCAAAAATGAGTTTTACGTAACCGGTGAAAGTTATGGCGGTGTGTACGTACCGACGCTCAGTGCTTTGGTTGTAGATGATAAAGAGATAAATTTCCAGGGAATGGCAATCGGAAATGGTTTGTCCAATTATGAATTTAACGACAATTCTTTAATTTATTTTGCATATTATCACGGGTTATATGATGAAGTTGTTTGGGACTCTCTTGTCCAGAATTGCTGTAATGGAAATGCAACCGGTCGTTGTATGTTCACAAAAGGTGTAAGCAACCATAAATGTAGGGAAGCCGTCACCAAAGCCAGTCGGTCTGTCTATTCAAGTGGACTCAATGTTTACAATCTGTACGGAGAGTGTGCTGGAGGAGTCCAAAAAACAAGTGTCCGCTTCGATGCTCAAAGAAACAAGGTCGTTTCCAATAATTTTGGCTGGTTGTTGTCCAGCACTGATTACATCAAAAAGGAATTCGAATTTCTGAAAACTCTTGCACCTGGAAGTTTGTCTTCAGATCCACCTTGCATTAATGCCACCAACGTTGCTTATTATTTAAATTCTCCAGAAGGTCGACAAGCCCTTCATATACCAGAACAAGTTCAACCTTGGTCGACCTGCAGTGGCGAGGTTAGCGCCCATTATGTTTCAACTTACAGTGAAATGTCTGCACAATACAAAAAAATCCTGGCTGCCAAAAAACGAGTTTTAGTCTACAATGGGGACGTTGATATGGCTTGTAATTTCCTTGGGGATGAATGGTTCATTGATGATCTTGATCTCGATGTCGTCGTTGAAAGAATGGAATGGTTTTATATGGCTGCCGATGGAACAAAACAAGTTGCAGGATTTGTCAAACAATTCAAAGATTTGGATTTGGTGACTGTTCGAGGTTCAGGCCACATGGTACCCACAGATAGACCAATAGCAGCTCTAAAAATGTTTTCAAATTACCTAACAATAAGACAATAGTTATTAACTTAAATATAAACTGTAAATAAAACATTCACTAATTAAATGATTGATCGTCGATCCCTAATGATGTGAGGGGGGGGGGGTAAGGAGTGAGTAGGCCTAAAGTACTGGTTCACTAACCAGAAGATCCCGGTGTCTGCCGACAAGTTCTTTGGGAATTTTCAGCGTGGTGCCAGAACCAACACCACCCGGTCGACGAGCCTGCAATAATAAACAATACCAAGTCGTTCCGATGGTACGATCGAAAACAAGGGGTCGCGTATACACATTGACATGATGCATGTATTCATAAACTCCTGGCAGCTCGACGAAGATTTCCCGCATAGAACCTGTCCGGATAAAGCACACCGCGTGGTGTATAGTACCGGTCTTCATTAGACCAGTCGGTGCAGAGAAGTTGGGTAAGACTTTTCAAATCCATTTCATGCTATCCCTCAACCGAGCGGAAGCTCTCACCCGGATTCCAGCACCCGGATTCGAGATCAAGTTAGCAAACAAAATCTCGCAGCCATAAACTAGCACCCAGATTCGAAATCAAGTTAGCACACATATTCCTAGCGGAGGTAAAATAATTGTTACCTTTGTATTTATTGAAAAATAATATTTTAAAACATATTAATGCAAAATATATATATAATAGATCCCCCACCTCACCCCTCATCCAAAAATATACAATTACCGTAAACAAACTAAAATATCGCACATAAGAGGCTAACTAATCATATGAGGGGAATCGGGTTAGGGTAGGCTCACTATACACCTAATAACTTCTGAACTAGCTTTGGTGGCATCAATATCTTTATTTTGCCAATTGCACAGGTGCATAAGGCATCAACATGCCAAAATTCATCAACTTTCTATGTTGGCGTATCGAGTTATACCACCGTAAAGTTCCTAGCACCCGGATTCGAGGTGGAGTATGTGGGTTCAATAAACAACGGGTACGCCTACGCTGCATCAAAGAACGACCCAAACCAAATTTGGTGGCAAAATGATTTTTATTTTACGGCATAAAGAGATGAATAAGCTACTAGAATACAAAATTACAGAAGGCTCCTATGTTGGCGTTGCGAGATATATTACCGTAAACATACTAAACATATGAGGGGAATCGGGTTAGAGTAGGCTCACTATACACCTAATAACTTCTAAACTAGCTTTGGTGGCATCAATATCTTTAGTTCGCCAATTGCACAGGTGCAAAAGGCATCAACATGCCAAATGTCATTAACTTTCTATGTTGGCGTATCGAGTTATACCACCGCAAAGTTCCTAGCACCCGGATTCGAGGTGGAGTATGTGGGTTCAATAAACAACAGGTACGCCTACGCTGCATCAAAGAACGACCCAAACCAAATTTGGTGGCAAAATGATTTTTATTTTACGGCATAAAGAGATGAATAAACTACTAGAATACAAAATTTCAGAAGGCTCCTATGTTGGCGTTTCGAGATATATTACCGTAAACATACTAAATAAATCATGGGAATCGGGTTAGGGTAGGCTCACTATACACTTAATAACTTCTGAACTAGCTTTGGTGGCATCAATATCTTTAGTTCGCCAATTGCACAGGTGCATAAGGCATCAACATGCCAAATTTCATTAACTTTCTATGTTGGCGTATCGAGTTATACCACCGCAAAGTTCCTAGCACCCGGATACGAGGTGGAGTATGTGGGTTTAATCAACAACGGGTACGCCTACGCTGCATCAAAAAACGACCCAAACCAAATTTGGTGGCAAAATGATTTTTATTTCACGGCATGAAGAGATGAATAAACTACTAGAATACAAAATGTCAGAAGGCTCCTATGTTGGCGTTTCGAGATATATTACCGTAAACATACTAAACATATGAGGGGAATCGGGTTAGGGTCGGCTCACTATACACCTAATAACTTCTTAACTAGCTTTGGTGGCATCAATATCTTTATTTCGCCAATTGCACAGGTGCATAAGGCATCAACGTGCCAAATTTCATTAATTTTCTATGTTGGCGTATCGAGTTATACCACCGCAAATTTCCTAGCACCCGGATTCGAGGTGGAGTATGTGGGTTCAATAAACAACGGGTACGCCTGCGCTGCATCAAAAAACGACCCAAACCAAATTTGGTGGCAAAATGATTTTTATTCCACGGCATAAAGAGGTGAATAAACTACTAGAATACAAAATTTCAGAAGGCTCCTATGTTGGCGTTTCGAGATATATTACCGTAAACATAAGAGGCTAACAAATCATATGAGGGGAATCGGGTTAGGGTAGGCTCACTATACACCTAATAACTTCTGAACTAGCTTTGGTGGCATCAATATCTTTATTTCACCAAGTGCACAGGTGCATAAGGCATCAACATGCCGAATGTCATTAACTTTCTATGTTGGCGTATCGAGTTATACCACCGCAAAGTTCCCAGCACCCGGATTCGAGGTGGAGTATGTGGGTTCAATAAACAACGGGTACGCCTACGCTGCATCAAAGAACGACCTAACCCAAATTTGGTGGCAAAATGATTTTTATTTCACGGCATAAAGAGATGAATAAACTACTAGAATACAAAATTTCAGAAGGCTCCTATGTTAGCGTTTCGAGATATATTACTGTAAACATACTAAACATATGAGGGGAATCGGGTTAGGGTAGGCTCACTATACACCTAATAACTTCTAAACTACCTTTGGTGGCATCAATATCTTTAGTTCGCCAATTGCACAGGTGCATAAGGCATCAACATGCCAAATTTCATTAACTTTCTATGTTGGCGTATCGAGTTATACCACCGTAAAGTTCATAGCACCCGGATTCGAGGTGGAGTATGTGGGTTCAATAAACAACGGGTACGCCTACGCTGCATCAAAGAACGACCCAAACCAAATTTGGTGGCAAAATGATTTTTATTTTACGGCATGAAGAGATGAATAAACTACTAGAATACAAAATGTCAGAAGGCTCCTATGTTGGCGTTTCGAGATATATTACCGTAAATATACTAAACATATGAGGGGAATCGGGTTAGGGTAGGCTCACTATACACCTAATAACTTCTAAACTAGCTTTGGTGGCATCAATATCTTTATTTCGCCAAGTGCACAGGTGCATAAGGCATCAACATGCCGAATGTCATTAACTTTCTATGTTGGCGTATCGAGTTATACCACCGCAAAGTTCCTAGCACCTGGATTCGAGGTGGAGTATGTGGGTTCAATAAACAACGGGTACGCCTACGCTGCATCGAATAGCGACCCAAACCAAATTTGGTGGCAAAATGATTTTTATTTTACGGCATAAAGAGATGAAAAAACTACTAGAATACAAAATTTCAGAAGGCTCCTATGTTGATGTTTTATTACCGTAAACATACTAAACATATGAGGGGAATCGGGTTAGGGTCGGCTCACAAGGGAGCAGGTCGTTTCATCCCAAGACCGGTTCACCCCGGTCTGTTTCATCCGGGCTGTTTCATCCCAATTTCATCTTGGGCTGTTTCATCCGATATATAGGGTCGTTTCATCCCACAAATCAATAAACAGGTTTGACGTATTTTTAATATTTTATTCATACATTTATAACAATTCATGGCAAATTTAGTAATACTATTTGTATCATTTCATACATATATCATTTTATACACATATATCATTTCATACACATATATCATTTCATACATAAATCATCATACATACATGTAAATCAATTACTTTGATTTCATTAAATTATCTATTTACGGCCTTTATAAATAAATTAATTATCTATTTACGGCCTTTATAAATAAATGGATTGATATTACATGTACACAGCCTGCCCAATAGTAGTAATTCACACACAAAGGATATGTAAACTAAAATTGCTTCAGCATTCCACAAAATTTACATCGGTTAAAATCGAAAGCCGTTTTCATGCAGTTTTGGTTTCAATAACATAATTACCCTGTGATATAATCGCATATGTCCACGATACAACACATCAAAGAAGACTTGCTGTGTTTTATTTTTAGGTTCAAATAATCCGACCATATCAGAAAGCATGCATTTGCACCTTTCACAGTGATATACGACCCATGAGATGCCATGATATAACTGTCATCAAAGGGAGGCGTGCACGCACCAATTGGAGACTTTCTGTGTTCTATTTTTAGGCTCAAATAAGCAGACCACATCAGAAAATATGCACAGTTAGTTAAATTGATTTAAGGTTTATTATGTAACGAATAATAATAAATGACTTAAGATTTTTTATATGTAACGAATAATAAATTTCGTTTTGCGATTCTAAATTAATTCAATGTTTTTAAGCGCTTTAACAATCAGATTCACCAATCAATTGTCGTCAATAATCTTAATGCGCTGAGCAGAATGGGTTCGATAATCATCACCAGATTTTTAAAAAAGCAGGTTATCGTTTATTATTTAATTGGCATTTATTTTAATTAGGTGATTGGTGGTTGTTGAGACCGCGATTAACACTGCTGTTTCTCCTTTGTTTTGTTTTATCTGCGAGTATAAAAAACTTGCCAAAATGTATTGTTGAAAATTTGTGCATATTAAGTAATACTTTGTTGTTTTTCTTTTATCAAATAGTTAACGAGCTTCATTGACCTACCAGTGGCTTGTTCGCACCAATTTATCGATTGGTATTGACATCTACGTCAAGGTGCAGCTCACTAATTATTAAAAATAATATTCGTTTATAAATAAATATTATATAATTTCATGAGAAACGATGATTATCAAAGAACCGTACGTGCATCTAATGTTTTATGGTTTGGTTGAGCCTTTTACTAACCATGTGTTTCTTGTTAATAAATATTATATAATTTCATGAGAAACGATGATTATCAAAGAACCGTAAGTGCAACTAATGTTTTATCGTTTGGTTGAGCCTTTTACTAACCACGTGTTTCTTGTTAATAAATATTTTCTTTCGTGTTTTGAATAAATATCCCAAACGTCGTATACCAGAGTCCAAAACTTTGTATATCCGAGACCCAAACGACAGATATCAATCCAAAACAATTAATTGTGTGTTTATTTAATAATAAACAATGAAGTACATGTTTATTTAACAATAAGTAGGTGTTTAACTGTTTATTCGACAATAAGTACTACTCAATTAATTAACTGCTTCTATAATAACAAGTGGGATGAAACAGCCCGGGGTGAAACAGCCCGATAGAAAATCAGGTGTGGGATGAAACAGCCCAGGGTGAACCTAATAACTTCTGAACTAGCTTTGAACCCACATACTCCACCTCGAATCCGGATGCTGGGAACTTTGCGGTGGTATAACTCGATACGCCAACATAGAAAGTTAATGACATTTGGCATGTTGATGCCTTATTCACCCGTGCACTTGTTGAAATAAAGATATTGATGCCACCAAAGCTAGTTCAGAAGTTATTAGGTGTATAGTGAGCCTACCCTAACCCGATTCCCCTCATTTGTTTAGTATGTTTACGGTAATATATCTCGAAACGCCAACATAGGAGCCTTCTGAAATTTTATATTCTAGTAGTTTATTCATCTCTTTATGCCGTAAAATAAAAATCATTTTGCCACCAAATTTGGTTTGGGTCGTTTTTTGATGCAGCGTAGGCGTACCCGTTGTTTATTGAACCCACCTACTCCACCTCGAATCCGGGTGCTAGGAACTTTACGGTGGTATAACTCGATACGCCAACATAGAAAGTTAAAGAAATTTGGCATGTTGATGCCTTATGCACCTGTGCACTTGGTGAAATAAAGATATTGATGCCACCAAAGCTAGTTCAGAAGTTATTAGGTGTATAGTGAGCCTACCCTAACCCGATTCCCCTCATATGATTTGTTAGCCTCTTATGTTTACGGTAATATATCTCGAAACGCCAACATAGAAGCCTTCTGAAATTTTGTATTCTAGTAGTTTATTCATCTCTTTATGCCGTAAAATAAAAATAATTTTGCCACCAAATTTGGTTTGGGTCGTTTTTTGATGCAGCGTAGGCGTACCCGTTGTTTATTGAACCCACATACTCCACCTCGAATCCGGGTGCTGGGAACTTTGCGGTGGTATAACTCGATACGCCAACATAGAAAGTTAATGACATTCGGCATGTCGATGCCTTATGCACCTGTGCACTTGGCGAAATAAAGATATTGATGCCACCAAAGCTAGTTCAGAAGTTATTAGGTGTATAGTGAGCCGACCCCAACCCGATTCCCCTCATATGTTTAGTATGTTTACGGTAATATATCTCGAAATGTCAACATAGGAGCCTTCTGTAATTTTGTATTCTAGTAGTTTATTCATCTCTTTATGCCGTAAAATAAAAATCATTTGCCACCAAATTTGGATTGAGTCGTTCTTTGATGCAGCGTAGGCGTACCCGTTGTTTATTGAACCCACATACTCCATCTCGAATCCGGGTGCTAGGAACTTTACGGTGGTATAACTCGATACGCCAACATAGAAAGTTAATGAAATTTGGCATGTTGATGCCTTATGCACCTGTGCACTTGGCGAAATAAAGATATTGATGCCACCAAAGCTAGTTTAGAAGTTATTAGGTGTATAGTTAGCCTACCCTTACCCTATTCCCCTCATATGTTTAGTATGTTTACGGTAATATACCTCGAAACGCCAACATAGGAGCCTTCTGAAATTTTGTATTCTAGTAGTTTATTCATCTCTTGATTCCGTGAAATAAAAATCATTTTGCCACCAACTTTGGTTGGGGTCGTTTTTTGATGCAGCGTAGGCATACCCGTTGTTTATTGAACCCACAAACTCCACCTCGAATCCGGGTGCTGGGAACTTTGCGGTGGTATAACTCGATACGCCAACATAGAAAGTTAATGACATTCGGCATGTTGATGCCTTATGCACCTGTGCACTTGGCGAAATAAAGATATTGATGCCACCAAAGCTAGTTTAGAAGTTATTAGGTGTATAGTGAGCCTATCCTAACCCGATTCCCCTCATATGTTTAGTATGTTTACGGTAATATATCTCGAAACGCCAACATAGGAGCCTTCTGAAATTTTGTATTCTAGTTGTTTATTCATCTCTTTATTCCTTGAAATAAAAATCATTTTGCCACCAAATTTGGTTTGGGTCGTTTTTTTATGCAGCGTAGGCGTACCCGTTGTTTATTGAACCAACATACTCCACCTCGAATCCGGGTGCTGGGAACTTTGCGGCGGTATAACTCGATACGCCAACATAGAAAGTTAATGACATTTGGCATGTTGATGCCTTATGCACCTGTGCAATTGGCGAACTAAAGATATTGATGCCACCAAAGCTAGTTTAGAAGTTATTAGGTGTATAGTGAGCCTACCCTAACCCGATTCCCCTCATATGTTTAGTATGTTTACGGTAATATATCTCGAAACGCCAACATAGGAGCCTTCTGAAATTTTGAATTCTAGTTGTTTATTCATCTCTTTATTCCTTGAAATAAAAATCATTTTGCCACCAAATTTGGTTGGGGTCGTTTTTTGATGCAGCATAGGAGTACCCGTTGTTGATTGAACCCACATACTCCACCTCGAATCCGGGTGCTAGGAACTTTGCGGTGGTATAACTCGATACGCCAACATAGAAAGTTGATGAATTTTGGCATGTTGATGCCTTATGCACCTGTGCAATTGGCAAAATAAAGATATTGATGCCACCAAAGCTAGTTCAGAAGTTATTAGGTGTATAGTGAGCCTACCCTAACCCGATTCCCCTCATATGATTAGTTAGCCTCTTATGTGCGATATTTTAGTTTGTTTACGGTAATTGTATATTTTTGGGTGAGGGGTGAGGTGGGGGATCTATTATGTATAAATTTTGCATTAATATGTTTTAAGATTTTATTTTCTAATAAATACAAAGGTAACAATTATTTTCCCTCCGCTAGGAATATGTGTGCTAACTTGATTTCGAATCCGGGTGCTAGGTTATGGCTGCGAGATTTTGTTTGCTAACTTGATTTTGAATCCGGGTGCTGGAATCCGGGTGAGAGCTTCCGCTCGGTTATCCCTCATAGCCAGGGCCGGACTGGTGTGCCGAAGGCCGACTTGCCATACCTGTGACAAGGCCCACGGGCAAATGGTGGGCAAAGCCCGCCTACGAGCGCCACAGACGCGAGGCGCGAGCGCCCGAGGGGGGGTTCTGCCCCCTGAAAATTTTGAAAAATAGACAGCCGCAAACCCATTTTCCAAGCACCTGAGGCCAGAGCAGCGGGTGGAGATATATGGTGACCTGCGAGCACTTTAATCACACATCCTCGAATACGAATAGAGAAATCAAATTTGTCATAGTCAAGAGCTGGGAGTGACTGAAGAAAGATTGTCGGTTTATAATGCTGTCACCATCTTGAGGTTAAACTCATGAATTTATGCATAATTTATGCACTTTAATCACACATCCTCGAATACGAATAGAGAAATCAAATTTGTCATAGTTAAGAGCTGGGAGTGACTGAAGAAAGATTGTCGGTTTATAATGCTGTCACCATCTTGAGGTTAAACTCATGAATTTATGCATAATTTCACCAGGTGGTAGAATTTGTTTCTTTCAACGAAATCTATCTTTCTGCTTTTCTTTCCTTCCTTCCCTGTTTCCTCTCCTCCCCTCTTTTACTACCTTTTCTTTTTCTTTTTTTTACTTTTTTCTTTTTTCTTTTTTTCTTTGAGGCTTAGGCCCATATTTTTTTTTCGGCTTAGGCCCACTTGCCAATGGCCCAGTGGGCCCAGTCCGGCACTGCTCATAGCACACTGCATGGAGTATGCGCGTCTCAATTGGCCCGCTTTGTTGTGCATTTTCTCCATTTGCACGAGAGAGTAATTGATCATGTTCGACAGAAACAAATCCCAATCAACCGTGTTTGTACATTTGTCTAGTATTCGATGCCCGGAAGCATATGTTCACCTTACATACAGCTCGAGGGGGAATTATCGCAGATTATATATAGAGTCCCCCCCCCCATTATCGTTAAATTATAGATAACGTAAATAGAATATACTAAAAATTTCAGTCAAATTGCTCCACTCTGAACCGAGATATTAGCTTCTAAAGTTTAGCCTAGCCTCGATCATCATTACTAAATTCGGTACAATAAAAAAACATTATCCTTTTTTACGATTTAAATATATTTCGAAAAATGTATGCCAATCCGCTAAATATCGCAGGCTAGCGTTGACATAGAGTGTTATTACAGGCCCGTAGCCAATACTGAGTCTTGCCCCCCCCCCCCCCAATATCACAAGACAATTGGCCTTTACCGCAAAATTCATGCAGATGCCCATGCTAGTTGGCCCTCCCTAAAACATCTTTGCCCCCCCCCCCAAAAAAAAAACTACTTCCTGGCTACGGGCCTGGTTAATTATGGTCTGGATAAGTTAATAAATGTCTAATTACTAATTTAGTTAACATTTCAGGTTTAAGAAAATATCTGCAATAGACAGCTTTGGTTCTTGCATAATGCATGGTTAAATATTTCAATTAATCTTGATATAATTTCTCCAAAAATATATTTTTTTACAAGGTCTGTATGAAAGATAGAGTAGAACCGACCTACATAGATTAAGCCTTTGTCATTTTAAATACGGTACAATGCTATATTTTCAAGATCACTTTGCGAGGTTCTAGAAAATAATGCCGAATAAGGACCTAATTTGCCTCCCGCTGTGTTTAATTTCACTATGTATACACACAGTCGAATTCTTGAAATAAAATTAAAAACAATATGTTAGTCCCGAAATGACCTAGTTGTGTTGAGTGGACGTTAAACCCCATTTCTCTCTCTCTCTCTCTCTGTTGTTATCTGGTAAAGCTATGTAGGTTTATTTTTGTCATTCCTTAAATAAATGAAATGGAGATTAACATCCTACTCTTCTGCATCACTTTGGTTGATGAATACAGGCATTTGCCATTTAGTGTGGTATGAGTGAAATTTTGCCTGGCCTAGTTTCATTTCAAATACACACTGCCACCTGATCATTTACGTGCATGCCAATGTGTACATGTAACTTCGGTTTTTCGTCACATCCGATCGACTATACGTTACAACTGACAATGGGGAATTACACAGGAAAATCCAAATGATCTATCTCAGCCAACAGAAATGAAATGAAATGGGGTTTAATGTCCAACTGTTCTGCTCCTAAACTAGGCTAATGAAGAAGGGTATACGCCATACAGTGTGCTGTGAGGGAAACTTTGCAGCGGCAGCAGCCCTACGGCATACCCTTAAATCTAATTCCAACTGCCAAGGGATCTTAAATGTGCATGCCAATGTGTACACGGGACCTCGGTTTCTCGACTCATCCGAACGACTAGATAGCTGTCCTTGTCAGGCCCTCCATCCTGCATTCTCCCCCAAAGGGGGAAACCACATAGGAAAATCTGGCTGAACTTTCTCGACCAATGCAGGGATCAAACACCCGACCTCCAGGCTAGTGAGCAAGCGTCTTACCCACATCCCCCCCCCCCCTCTTAACCAACAGGAAACCACCACTTGAAGATGACAGAATAATATTTAATTAGATATAATGAGAGAGAGAAATGGGGTTTAACTTCCACATGACACAAACCAGGTTATTTTGGGCCTAACATATGGAGAAAACCGGAGGATCTGGAGAAAACCTATGAGGTTGGATAGGCGACCCCACTCCTTGTCACGTACAACCATGGAATTGAAACCAGGCCAGTTAACTCAATACAACTATTCAGCCATACCAGCCCCACTACATATAACAGTACTTGAAATTGATATGTACACTTACTTATTAAAAAATTAATTTTATTTCAATTTCAACAAGTAACATCTACAAAAAAAGCTACATAAGAAATTCAAATGGAATGATATGATATTGATATACAAAACTAATGTTTAATATATCAAATAAAGATTGTGAAACCTTGACATTGAATAAACCTTGAACTTTGCCTTGATAAGATGTACGTAGTTAAGGCAAGATCAAGCCTTTTATTGAATGAAGGACAATAAAATGATATTGGATTGATTATAATTTTAAAATAAATAATTTTATGAATTTACATTAATTACAATAAACTTTTAAATGCTTTGCGATGAGAACGCAAAATGCAATTCTTTGCGGAGAATCACGAGGTAAGACAACTTTACATGTAGTAACCTTTCTATTTACTAATACATATTACATTACATATATATTATAGACATCTACTTAAAATCTTAATTTTAAATGGTGAGTACAAGCTGGAATTTGTGATTTACTTCTATTGTAGATATCTTACTGTGCATTACGAAGAAAAAATCCCAAATTCCTGATAGTTCTCCTTGACATTCAAGATATTCAATTAGAATGTTAGTAATTATTTTTTTAGTGTGTTCAGGATTACCAGGTATACATCGCAAATAGTGAATTTCAAATTTAAAATATTGAACAGGAGATTCTTATTTGTTTCTATCAAACACAGCCTAACAAAACAAAATGTTAACTCTCCCATGCACATGCTGACAATACATGTGCATTTAAAAAATGAGAATCGGTCAATCATTAAGCTTACGGATGGATCTGCTTTAATTAAATTAGAGGACTTGTTAAAGATGCAGTATTTACGATATAGCTCTGCCTTTGTTTTTTGGCTTCAAATTTTATATAAACTATTTAATTAAACATTAATTAACCTGACAAGACCATAATCAACTCTCTAGATCATCGGATTTTAAGTAGATTAGAATGCTTCAGCCATTCAATAATTTAAAAATGGAGACGTGAAGCAAAGTCTAAGATAACCAGTTACAATCATAGACAAACAATGCCACATATTGTCAAATATTCAAACAGTGATAACATCACTCAGAATAAAGTATCGGTATATAATTTGAATGAAATTTTCAATATATTCATTTTGCATTATTAATTTTTAATAGCAAGAATGACCAGCTCTTTATCTAAATTTTACATAATGCTTCTTCAATCCCTTACAATCAACAATATTGAGAAAGTTGAAGATCAAAATAGACTATCGGATTGAATTCGGTACAGTACATGTATTTACAAAGATATGCCAAACTGATGAACAGAAATGTAGCAAATAGCACTGCATGTTGTTGTTATGGGACCTCCTATTTGCACTAATTATTTTTTAATTGTTAAAAAATTTGAAAACATTCTAAGCGCTGCGATTGGTTTATCTGTTGGTACCATGTGACCTGCACCTCGAACGGTCACTAAATCCAAATCTTTGAATTGTTTGACAAATCCTGCAACTTGTTTTGTTCCATCTGCAGCCATATAAAACCATTCCATTCTTTCAACGACGACATCGAGATCAAGATCATCAATGAACCATTCATCCCCAAGGAAATTACAAGCCATATCAACGTCACCATTGTAGACTAAAACTCGTTTCTTGGCAGCCAGAATTTTCTTATATTGAGCAGACATTTCCATGTAGGTTCGAACATAACCGGCACCAACCTCGCCACTGCAGCTTGACCAAGTTTGAACTTGCTCTGGTATATGAAGGGCTCGTCGACCTTCCGGAGAATTTAAATAATTAGCAACGTTGGTGGCATTAATGCAAGGTGGATCTAAAGATAAACTTCCAGGTGCGAGAGTTTTCAGAAGTTCAAATTCCTTTTTGATGTAATCAGTGTTGGACAACAACCAGCCAAAATTATTGGAGACGACCTTGTTTCTTTGAGCATCGAAGCGGACACTTGTTTTTTGGACTCCTCCAGCACACTCTCCGTACAGATTGTAAATATTGAGTCCACTGGAATAGACAATCTGACTGGCTTTGGTGACAGCTTCCTTACATTTCTGGTTGCTCACACCTTTTGTGAACATACAATGGCCGCTCGTGTTTCCATTACAGCAATTTTGGATAAGCGAGTCCCAAATCTCTTCACCAACTAATCCATGATAATATGCAAAATAAATTAACGAATTGTCATTAAGATCGTAACTGGACAAACCATTTCCGATTGCCATTCCCTGGAAATTTATCTCTTTATCATCTACAACCAAAGCACTAAGCGTCGGTACGTACACACCGCCATAACTTTCACCAGTTACGTAAAACTCATTTTGGGAATATTCTGGATATTTAGAAAAGAAGTCTTTCAAAGCGAGGAAGTTATTTTGAGCAACTTCGTCATCATTTGTTGTGTAATTTTTATCGTCCGAATAGGAGAATCCTACACCAGCAGGTGCTTCCAGATACAACATATTAGCTAAGAGATTCCAACTGTATGGGTTATAAACCACGGTCTTTCCATCAGTGTTTATTCTAAATGGTCCATGTTCTGTCAATAATCCGAGAACAGAACTACAACCTGGACCACCATTCATCCACAAAACAAGAGGATCTTTGACAGGATTTCCAGCAGATTCCACAAACCAATAGTGTAATTTCTTTGTTCCTGATGCCTTCAAATATCCCGAATATTGTTTAAAATTGGGTTGTTTTGCCAAACCTGGCATATCATTAATTTCATCTTGAGCCACGGCAGCTTCTAATACTCCAACTGTAGCAAGCAACAATAGGACTGCTGATGTTACGAAAGTGTCCATGTTCATTTTCAATTCGCCACTTTCACTTTCTTCAGAAATTATTCGTTACGTAAGTCGTAACTAAAAATCTTTCTACTTCCCTGTTTATAAAATGTATTCAAGGTTTTAGTTTTCCAGCCTAAATAATAATTCTTCCGACTCGCGTGATACTGTCATAAGTCCTGTAAGCTTATCTTATCAGCAAACTTTTGTGTCTTTCAGATAAGATTAAGAAGAACAATTTCTGCAACTCGTTCCCCGGTTTACATGATTCAACAATCGTCTCTTTTTTTCACGTGACTTTTATGTCATGTGACAGGAAACTTTATCTATCACGTGCGAAGCCTAATAAATTTAGCTCTCACGTGACTGGGTTCCGCCAGGGTTGTTTTCTACAGACTGCTAATAATTCTGATCCGTGATTTGCGTCTCAATTTTCACAAAAGAAAAGCTAGAAGAAAGTGGCATTAAAATAGCGATAATTTCAGATTTTCGAAGAAAGTAAAAAAATAATTATTTCTATGTCTTTTGCTCTATACTATAGGTTATCATCTCATTATTATAAGATCATAATCATGGGCATTAGCCTATTTTCACTGATCAATGAATGATTATTTCCCACCCTTAAAAATCTATGACACAGGAAATATTAATAGGCCTATATTTTTTTTTCAAAGGTGAAAAATTAGGCTTAAAGCCTGTTTACAATTTTGCCCTTTAAAACAGAGAAATGAAAAAGACAGTAACAGAGCAAGACTAGGGTCACACCGCCACACGAAACATTCAAATATATACTGACATTACTAATAAGCTAAATAACTTCAAACTAAAAGTAAAAGTAGGCCTACCGCCTACCTAACATAGTTTAACTCTGTTGTAAAAATGTTAAAATTAATAACATACTACCTCACATCTTATAATTGACTGACACAGTGCCGTTGGAAGGATATACAAATAGCCTATAGCGTACGTCCGGTGCCTGAAGGGGGGTGGGGGGTCGCCACTCGCCACCCAAGTTGTGAATTATTGAGATCGAGTTTTTGAACACCAAACGTGGTGATTAGCGGTGTGAGGGGGCGTTTTTCGAGATATAAAATAAGGGGTCAAATGTCTACAATGGTGGGGGGAGGTCATTATGTGGACATAATATATTAATAAAACATAAATTTATAGGACCTTCCCAAGAAATTTTGAAAAATAAACTGTCGGGAATGCTGTCTGAGAGTATTCAGGCACCGGTTGTAGAGATATTAGCGTCTATTTGTGTCGCAAATTGTATATCAAGTAGACGCGGAGGCAGTTCGAGTCGTGACCGGTTAGTTACTCGTAGTTATTACAGGGTAGGATCTGTCATATGAGGTTTCATCATGGACGCTTGGCGTAAAAGGCATTTTTTTCTTTCTAATTTTCTATTGTGACAATTTTAAACAAAAACAGCGCTCAAACCTAAGAATATTCAATTTGAATGGAACTCTGATGTCTTTCGCCTCTTTTAAGCCACAGTAGTGGGCCGTCCTAAGGCCCGCCTTTTTTTGGGCATAAAACTGAATACTAAGGAAGGCCTTAGGGCGGTCCACTATAACTGTGGCTGGATAAAGACGGAATAAAGGTTAAACTTTACCGTATATAATTATATGATTTGATTAAACCAAATTGCACAATGTCTGTTCAGTTTAAAGTGCCCCCCCCCCCCAACAGAATAACGGGGTGTCATGTCACTCAAAAATACAGAAAAACTTTTTGGTAAGATAAGATTATGATTTTAGTGTTCCAATCTTCACTATTTGTAACCTAATTACTTATTTCCATGCTAAGCGTGATATGTGTTAGTAAATTTTGCAATTGAACCTAATTTTACTTGCTCAAAGCCTCGAATAGTGTACCAATTGCAGCCGTAGAAACGAAATATCACGGATACAAATTGCAGCTAGGATTAGGGATGAAATATATACGAAAGAGAAATCAAACATGTAGTTGAAAATTAAATATAATATTCGTAGATTTAGAATAGAACACATAAAATAAACCACAAGTCTACGTATAAAAAAATGAATAAAAACGACTGGTACATATATAATAATAATAATAACTTTATTTCCAATCAAGGGTCCACAGGGGACATGGTACAGATTAAACAAAGAGAGAAAACCCAATAGACAGTCAAGTAACAAAATATAACATTAAATAAACAACATATACATATAAGAACCGTATAGACTATAGACGGTATTAATAAGAACATTATTAATGAAAGGGAGATAACTCCACTTAACACTTAGTGTTACAGACCAATATTTGAATATTAATCCAAGAAAGGGTACGATGGCTCAGAGATAGAGAGAGAATTAAAACCACGACACAATGACAGACCATCTGATCCAACGATCAGGCTCTAACCATTCGCCCCATAAATGCTCACCCTTATGGAGCAAGACATTGTCATACATTTCCAGGGCAGGTGTAAGCAATTCTTGATTTGGGTAGGGGGGGGGGGGCTTCCATCATAGGTCCTGATAGGCATTTCTGTGTCTTGTGTAAAGCGTTCAGCCCAACTGAAGTTAGGAGAAAAGCCCAACCATGCCGAGAAAATTCATCTCAATTTTCCGGTGTGATTTCCCCTTGTCAGTGATGCAGAAGGAGGGCCTGGCAAGGACAGTTGCCTAGTCGTTTGGATGGGACGATAAACCGAAGTCTCGTGTACGCATTGGAGTACGCGTAAAAGATCCCTTGGCAGTTTGAATACGATATACGAGTAGGCCGTAGCGCCGCTGCCCGGGCAAAATTTCCCTCATAGCACACTGTAAGGCGTATGTCCGTTTTCGATTAGCCCAGGTTATAATAGTAGGACGGTAAACCCCATTTCATTCTATCATTGAAGTCACTAGAAAACTGGGGGATCATGTGGCTAAGTGGGTTAGGTGCTGGCTCACTTGCCTGGAGGTCGGGTGTTCCATGCTTGCATTGGCCGAGAAAGTGCATCTCTATTTCCGGCGTAGTTTCATCTTGTCACTGATGCAGACGGAGGGACAGCTGCCTAGTCGTTCAGATGGTACAAACAACCGAGGTCCTGTGTACACATTGGCGTGCACGTAAAAGATCCCTCGGCAGTTGGAATTCAGTTGTTGCCCGGGCGAAAATTTCCCTCATAGCACACCGTATGGCGTATGCCAGTCAGGGCCGGATTAATCATGGGGCACAGGCCCCAGGGCCCCCCACATTAGGGGGCCCCCCCACAAAATTTTTTAGTTGCGTCCAGTCACCTCCTCTAAAAATGCCATCATTTCATAGCACTCGCATTTATCACCACGCCCGGATTAACCATGGGGCATAGGCCCCAGGACCCCTAACATTAGGGGCCCCCCACAAAAAAAAATCTTAGTTGCGTCCAGCCCCCTTCTCTATAAATGCCATCATTTCCACTGAAATAACGCCAGAATAAGCTAATTTTTTATTTTTTGGGGGAAGCCAGGAAATCATATTTCCGGCCTCCAATTTATGAAAATTTCCAGAAAAATAAGGCGTCCCCTCCCCAAAAATTGACAACCTTTCAATTATAAAATAATACACTTGATTATGATCTCATAGTGATGCTCCTAAGGCACTGATGAGTCGGTCGGTTTTAATGGCGCCTTCACCTGATCCAAACTTTCTTATATCCCTTATGTGGAGGCTATCGGGCGCCACCACAGGCGCGGACCCAAGGTGCGGACACCAGAAGCGAATGCCTCTCACAAAAAAATCTGCCGCAATATAAAATACAAAATTGTCACTCAGATATCACCTAAATGGCAGAAAAACGTGTTTCCTGCATCGTTATTTTTTAAAATTTTCTGCTGGAGGACCAAAGACAAGGGTGCCGTCTCCAAAGGCGAAGTGCCTCTCCTATCGCCGCTTTCTGGATCGGCGTCTGACCCACCACATGACATTAAAGGGTTGGTTTTGGCCGCATGATTAGACATTTTCGTCCTGGTCGCTCTATCCACGTCGCCTTACGGTGTTTCGGACTAGTTCTAGTTTAGAGGATAAGGAGTTACTCATTATGGTGTCATTAATATAAAAATTAGAAATAGCGCTGCCGAAATTAACATACGGGAGCGACGTTGATTGCAGCTCCAAGCCCCCCACCCCCACGTACACACACGCACCGTTCCGCACTCAGTAACTTGGGTATTATATTGGCGTCCCCAACACTCTGCTGCACCCCCACGTTTACAATCCTACATACGCCCCTGCCCCGATCCCCTTGCGGGGCTTCGCGCCTTCGGCGCTCGCGGTCGATGATCAGGGGCCCCCCACCTGATCCAGGCCCCAGGGCCCCCGCCATGGTTTATCCGGCGTTGATGCCAGTCTTCAATAAGCGCAGGTTAGGTGCAGAAGCGTAGGACATTAAACCCCATTTTATCCATTTATTCATTCCATACATGTAAGTATCAAGGGCGATGGGATGACTTTGCCTCATTTCACCATAAACGAGGTCAACTTGGACAATTCGGAAATAATTATCTACAGACTGTGAGAACAAATCTATTGTAGCAGACACGGATGTAATCTGTTATCAATACATAGCAGATGTGGTAGTGACGACAGTGTTGTTATACAACAATTTGATCAGTTCAAAGAGGCGCTGTCATTCTTGTAAGAATACTATATGCAACAGATATTATATAATTTAATATTCAATTAGTCTCCGACACGCACAATGATAAGATTAAAACACAGATCCTAGTTTGATTCGTTTTTTATAGTTCAACATTTCGTCTTCACTACACTGGGATCTGGAAGTTAACCAAATTTCATTTAATAAAAAGAGAGAGATAAATGGGACTAACATACATGTATGGTTTAATTAAATAATTCGCTTGCGCGTAGGGGTCTTTAGTCGTGGGAGGAGACCGGAGCGCCCGGAGGAAACCCACGAGGTTGAAAAGTCGCCCCTATCCGGGATAATAAGTCAATCGCCATTCAATGTGCTATACATTTTGCTCGGACAGCGGCGTTTACGACTCTACTCTTTACTTTCACTTTAACGTTACATTCGAACGACCAGACACTAAGTGACATATTTACCTATAGGATAGGCAGACTGAAGCCTAGGGTCTCAAGACCTAGGGAGCTTCTGGTCAAGGCGAATAATATCTTTGACACTGGCATAAGCCTTTCTTACGGGAAAGCTAGATCGAAGACGGTTCTTAGTATTTTATGACGTCATATGTGGATTATGGGTTAGGGCAAGGGTTAGGCTTGGCCCAGGGTGAGGGTTAGGGCTAGCCCTGTCTACATCTCGAGACTCTAGCGAAATCTGCAGGTCCTAGCCGTTACACTAACCCTTATCCTAACCCGGGAGCCACATATGACGTCATAAAATGATAAGGACCGTCACCATCCTCCGTTGTTTTCTAGTTAGTCGTGATGGTGGCATCTTCAATAGAAGGCTTGATCTCAATTTAACTACGTACATCTTATCATGACCTTCACGTATTACCCTGCATATTTCGGCACTAATTTCGATTGGGTACAAGACAAGCTTGTGAACCTATCAGATTCCTCGATCGTCGCAGATACCAAGTCTCTCGATTTCAAGCTAAAATGTATACCTGTGATAATCGAGTTCAGCGTTCAAGGTTCGTTCAATGTCAAGGTTTCCGTGGAGGTCGCGATGTCACAGCCTCTGATTGGACTCAACTGTTCAAGTGTCTGTAGATAACGTAGCTATGAGTGAATTAATCAAGCAACGTCCAGATGTTGTAAAACTCTCGGTCGTTGCTTCAGGAACAAAGTGGGGGATTAGGATGGGTTTCGTAAGTGGGATACTAGGATATATATTCGTCTAATTGCGATAGATCTACTGGTTCCTTGGCAAACCCCTCTCGTACACTATTGACGAAGTAAATTGTATTAAATCTGGAAAAGTTGTTATATTACCGGCGTTTTGGTTAAAATGAGGGATTAGCCAATAAAGCTTCTTGGTTAGGGCGACTTCTTAGCACGGAACTGTGGGTAAACCACCAGAAACGTCAATACTGATTGATTAATCAATGTCTGGCGTCAGGGTCAAAAGCCGCTCGCGCGACCCCTGACACGACCTTTCAGTACAACTTGCCAGATCGCCATGTAATGTACGCCAGTATAACTTGTCAGACCTTCATGTAGTGTATAAAAAACGAAACAGAATACAGATCTATATTTTAATCAGATTGGTCACTGGTGGTCGTTTAATGAACATGTGGCAAACCATGCACTTTGTCTGGCGTCAGGGTCAAAAGCCGCTCGCGCGACCCCTGACACGACCTTTCAGTACAACTTGCCAGATCGCCATGTACTGTACGCCAGTATAACTTGTCAGACCTTCATGTAGTGTATAAAAAACGAAACAGAATACAGATCTATATTTTAATCAGATTGGTCACTGGTGGTCGTTTAATGAACATGTGGCAAACCATGCACTTTGAAATGTGAATTAATCTTTAAAAATGCATTATGTAAGATTTAGATAAAGAACTGGATCCTGTTTCTCGAAATCTCAACCAATGATAAAAATCCAAATTTTAGTAGATACTTCAATTTTGATTGGCTAAGCAGTAAGCACTAAAATCAATCTAATATTATCCAATCCAATTTATAAAATTTGGATTTTATGTTAGTAAAAATTTCGTGAAACGGGCGCCTGGGCGTTATTGCTATAATAGATAATGAAAAATGATTATATTGAAAATTTCAGTCACGTTACTTTTTTCCAAGGGAGTTAATAATCAGTGTTTTAAGTTTTGACAAGATGTAGCATAGAATGTTTTATATCGTAACCAGTTTTAAATTAAATTTTTAAATGACGATCGTGTTTTAATCCACTTAAATCTAGAGAGTTGATTGCCATGTGAACGTGTCTATTTAATAGTTTGCATGCCATTTGACCTAAAACAGACAGATATAATTCTAACATAATGCATCTTTAAACTTCTATATCCTAATGGGTGGGAACATTTTATTAAATGAGGGGGGTGACGATGGCCTAGTGGTCTGGAGTGCCGTGCTTCGACCTCTAGCTGGCCGGCCACCTCTGGCTTGCGGCTGTGGTTTCGAGCCCTTGTATGTGGCATGGAGATAGGGGCGACTTTTCAACCTCGTGGGTTACCTCCGGGCGCTCCGGTCTCCTCCCACGGGTAAAGACCCCTACGCGCAAGCGAATTATTTAAATAAAATTAAACCATACATGTATGTTAGTCCCATTTCTCTCTCTCTTTTTATTAAATGTAATTGGGTTAACGTCCTACTGCTCTATGCCACCCGGGATAATAAGTCAATCGCCATGCAATGTGCTATACATTTTGCTCGGACAGCGGCGTTTACGACTCTACTCTTTATCGAATTTCAACTGCGACAGGTTCTTTTACTTTCACTTTAACGTTACATTCGAGCGACCAGACACTAAGTGACATATTTACCTATAGGCTAGGCAGACTGAAGCCTAGGGTCTCAAGACCTAGGGAGCTTCTGGTCAAGGCGAATAATATCTTTGACACTGGCATAAGCCTTTCTTACGGGAAAGCTAGATCGAAGACGGTTCTTAGTATTTTATGACGTCATATGTGGATTATGGGTTAGGGCAAGGGTTAGGCTTGGCCCAGGGTGAGGGTTAGGGCTAGTCCTGTCTACATCTCGAGACTCTAGCGAAATCTGCAGGTCCTAGCCGTTACACTAACCCTTATCCTAACCCACAAGCCACATATGACGTCATAAAATGATAAGGACCTTCACCATCCTCCGTTGTTTTCTAGTTAGTCGTGATGGTGGCATCTTCAATAGAAGGCTTGATCTCAATTTAACTACGTACATCTTATCATGACCTTCACGTATTACCCTGCATATTTCGGCACTAATTTCGATTGGGTACAAGACAAGCTTGTGAACCTATCAGATTCCTCGATCGTCGCAGATACCAAGTCTCTCGATTTCAAGCTAAAATGTATACCTGTGATAATCGAGTTCAGCGTTCAAGGTTCGTTCAATGTCAAGGTTTCCGTGGAGGTCGCGATGTCACAGCCTCTGATTGGACTCAACTGTTCAAGTGTCTGTAGATAACGTAGCTATGAGTGAATTAATCAAGCAACGTCCAGATGTTGTAAAACTCTCGGTCGTTGCTTCAGGAACATAGTGGGGGATTAGGATGGGTTTCGTAAGTGGGATACTAGGATATATATTCGTCTAATTGCGATAGATCTACTGGTTCCTTGGCAAACCCCTCTCGTACACTATTGACGAAGTAAATTGTATTAAATCTGGAAAAGTTGTTATATTACCGGCGTTTTGGTTAAAATGAGGGATTAGCCAATAAAGCTTCTTGGTTAGGGCGACTTCTTAGCACGGAACTGTGGGTAAACCACCAGAAACGTCAATACTGATTGATTAATCAATGTCTGGCGTCAGGGTCAAAAGCCGCTCGCGCGACCCCTGACACGACCTTTCAGTACAACTTGCCAGATCGCCATGTAATGTACGCCAGTATAACTTGTCAGACCTTCATGTAGTGTATAAAAAACGAAACAGAATACAGATCTATATTTTAATCAGATTGGTCACTGGTGGTCGTTTAATGAACATGTGGCAAACCATGCACTTTGTCTGGCGTCAGGGTCAAAAGCCGCTCGCGCGACCCCTGACACGACCTTTCAGTACAACTTGCCAGATCGCCATGTACTGTACGCCAGTATAACTTGTCAGACCTTCATGTAGTGTATAAAAAACGAAACAGAATACAGATCTATATTTTAATCAGATTGGTCACTGGTGGTCGTTTAATGAACATGTGGCAAACCATGCACTTTGAAATGTGAATTAATCTTTAAAAATGCATTATGTAAGATTTAGATAAAGAACTGGATCCTGTTTCTCGAAATCTCAACCAATGATAAAAATCCAAATTTTAGTAGATACTTCAATTTTGATTGGCTAAGCAGTAAGCACTAAAATCAATCTAATATTATCCAATCCAATTTATAAAATTTGGATTTTATGTTAGTAAAAATTTCGTGAAACGGGCGCCTGGGCGTTATTGCTATAATAGATAATGAAAAATGATTATATTGAAAATTTCAGTCACGTTACTTTTTTCCAAGGGAGTTAATAATCAGTGTTTTAAGTTTTGACAAGATGTAGCATAGAATGTTTTATATCGTAACCAGTTTTAAATTAAATTTTTAAATGACGATCGTGTTTTAATCCACTTAAATCTAGAGAGTTGATTGCCATGTGAACGTGTCTATTTAATAGTTTGCATGCCATTTGACCTAAAACAGACAGATATAATTCTAACATAATGCATCTTTAAACTTCTATATCCTAATGGGTGGGAACATTTTATTAAATGAGGGGGGTGACGATGGCCTAGTGGTCTGGAGTGCCGTGCTTCGACCTCTAGCTGGCCGGCCACCTCTGGCTTGCGGCTGTGGTTTCGAGCCCTTGTATGTGGCATGGAGATAGGGGCGACTTTTCAACCTCGTGGGTTACCTCCGGGCGCTCCGGTCTCCTCCCACGGGTAAAGACCCCTACGCGCAAGCGAATTATTTAAATAAAATTAAACCATACATGTATGTTAGTCCCATTTCTCTCTCTCTTTTTATTAAATGTAATTGGGTTAACGTCCTACTGCTCTATGCCACCCGGGATAATAAGTCAATCGCCATGCAATGTGCTATACATTTTGCTCGGACAGCGGCGTTTACGACTCTACTCTTTATCGAATTTCAACTGCGACAGGTTCTTTTACTTTCACTTTAACGTTACATTCGAGCGACCAGACACTAAGTGACATATTTACCTATAGGCTAGGCAGACTGAAGCCTAGGGTCTCAAGACCTAGGGAGCTTCTGGTCAAGGCGAATAATATCTTTGACACTGGCATAAGCCTTTCTTACGGGAAAGCTAGATCGAAGACGGTTCTTAGTATTTTATGACGTCATATGTGGATTATGGGTTAGGGCAAGGGTTAGGCTTGGCCCAGGGTGAGGGTTAGGGCTAGTCCTGTCTACATCTCGAGACTCTAGCGAAATCTGCAGGTCCTAGCCGTTACACTAACCCTTATCCTAACCCACAAGCCACATATGACGTCATAAAATGATAAGGACCTTCACCATCCTCCGTTGTTTTCTAGTTAGTCGTGATGGTGGCATCTTCAATAGAAGGCTTGATCTCGATTTAACTACGTACATCTTATCATGACCTTCACGTATTACCCTGCATATTTCGGCACTAATTTCGATTGGGTACAAGACAAGCTTGTGAACCTATCAGATTCCTCGATCGTCGCAGATACCAAGTCTCTCGATTTCAAGCTAAAATGTATACCTGTGATAATCGAGTTCAGCGTTCAAGGTTCGTTCAATGTCAAGGTTTCCGTGGAGGTCGCGATGTCACAGCCTCTGATTGGACTCAACTGTTCAAGTGTCTGTAGATAACGTAGCTATGAGTGAATTAATCAAGCAACGTCCAGATGTTGTAAAACTCTCGGTCGTTGCTTCAGGAACATAGTGGGGGATTAGGATGGGTTTCGTAAGTGGGATACTAGGATATATATTCGTCTAATTGCGATAGATCTACTGGTTCCTTGGCAAACCCCTCTCGTACACTATTGACGAAGTAAATTGTATTAAATCTAATTTTAACTTTTTGGACGTCCAAGTCAAATAAAACAAGAACAGAAACAAATTAATGAAATACAATTTTTATAAATCAGCAAAGTCAGCGCGCCTCTTTAATACTAAGAACGGATGCACTTGAACATGGCGTTTGAATTAAGATCACGGAAAACTACTTGGAATCATAACGATGCAACTTTCCCGTTTATAAGGAAGAACCAATACGTATGAAATATGAGATCCGGGTTAATCGGATATCAAGTTAGTAAATAAGATTATATCTACTACTTGTAAATTCCGTATATTTCTTGTAATAAGGAAGAATTAATACGTGTGAAATATGAGATACTTATTCGGATATCTAGTATAGTAAATAAGATTTTATCTACTACTTGTAAAATCCGTATCCTATAGTTTTTGTAATAAACGATAGAAATGAAAAGAAATGGATATTAACGTATAATAATGTTCCCGGACAGCGGTGCTACGACGTACCCTAAAGCCCAGCTTATGTTGCCCTACGACGCGATAAAACTGACGGCGACTAGCGGGAACTGACAGCTTATGTCGCTACGACTGATTGTATCCACGACTGGAAGCAACCAAGAGAAACCAGTTGATCGCAGTCGTAAGAGCGCTTATGTCGCCCGGCATCAGTTGAAGATTTGGAGCCACAACTGACCACATGACTGACAAGTGATGACCTTCAAAATGGCCTCATTACATGGCTATTACCACCCCCTGGGTGCCACGTGACTAAATAACCGAATCCTGCTGGCTACGTCGACTTGGCGCCAGTCGTAAGTGCGCTTATGTCGCTTGCGACTAGAGACAACTAGTTGTATCCAGTCGTAGGAGTAGAACATGTGCGACTCGGGGAAACTGGATACAATTCGACGGCGATTGGCTTGCGTCCGATTCACACCAGTCGTAAGAGCGGTTATGTCGCCCAAGTAGTTACGACTGATTGTATCCACTTGATCGTAGACCAGTCGCCGATTTCCAGTCGCCGATAGTTTTATCGCGTCGTAAGGGCGACATAAGCTGGGCTTAACGTGTATATCGAATTTTAACCGTCAACGGCTTTTATACGTGCACGCCACGAACCACTATGTCCTTGCCGAGTCCTCTGTCCTGGGAAAGTTCGCCCTTGTCAGTGGTGCAGGGCAGGGGGCCTGGTAACAAGGGACAACGTGTAGTATTTCGGATGGGACCAAAAACCGAGACCCTGTGTACACATTTTAAGTAAAATATCCCTTAACAATTGGAATTTGATATAAGAGTAGGCTGTATCCCGCTGTCCGGCCAAAATTTTCTTCATAGCATACATACTGTATGGTGTCTGCCTGTCATCATTACCCAGTTGGAACAGAACCGTAGGACGTTAAACCTAATTTCGTTTCGTTTTCTTATTTTCTGTTAAATTACGTCCGCCTTAATTCACCTTACACATTAATCAAAATGGCAAAGATTAAAGAGGTATTATTAACCATGGGTTTGCCCATCTATCCAAAAATAAATCAAACTATTTTGCACCAATGTGGCTAATGAAAACGGTTTTTTTTTTGGGGGGGGGGGGGGATTTTGTCCGGATTGCGAGATTTCCACCTACTCTTCATCGAATTCCAATTTTACGTTTTTCTTCTCTTCCGAACATCTAGACAAAATGATCGTTGTAACGGCATCTGCCCTGTAGCACTTGATATGGGGCAATTCCACTGGAAACTCCCAAGTCAATTTCTCGGCCAACACCGCGTTCGAACACGGCATGCTCTAGACTGACTCACCGTGGCTCAAGACACTGTAGCCAATATTGCCTAGAAAATCTGTCACGGGAGATTTGGCAAGTACTTGAGTAACAATTTGTATTAATTTCAAATCCATACTATCAAAAGTGCATAATGAAGTAAATATTCGAAGAGAAAAGGCACGGCATAGGGACGTGGCCCCGAGTTCATAAAACATGCACAGAATTAAGGCAAGAATTTACTCAAATTTCAACCACTGTTTATGGGAAATATCTTTGACCCAGAAACACAAAACGTTGCACAGTTTCTTATTGGTGTATTTGATACATTAAAACAACAAAAAATTTATAAAGGGCTATATTATAGTTTATATAAGGCGAACAATTTTGAGTAAATTATAAAGGGCTATATTATAGTTTATATAAGGCGAACAATTTTGAGTAAATTCTCAACTTAAGTCTGAGAATGCTTTGTGAACTCGGGACCTGGGGCGGTATTTATAAAAATTCTAAGAGTTGGAATCAACTCTTAACTGTCAAAAATTACTCCTAACTTTGTAGATTTCCCTTAGACCTTTTTATAAAACATTTTACTTTAAGAATTAATCCTAACTATGACACATATTTAGGAGTCCTACTGTAGCACTCCTAACTTGTTAAAAGTACTATTATCTTGGTTAACATGGCCGTCCGTGTACGCCGCCTAAGAGAGTTTAAAACAAGAAGAGATTCTTTATGGAGTACAACAATGACGAGTTGATAAGGAGATATTAAATGGACACGGGTGGGATTCTTTTTGTGACAGATTTAGTTTGGTTAGGACCCAAGTCTTACAATTAGTTAAAAGTAACTCTAAGACCCTTTATAAATATTTCTAAAGAGTAACTTTTAACTAAATGTTGTTTTAGGAAGTCTTAGAGTAAAAGTTAAGAAAACTCTATAGAAATACGGCCCGTCGTCCCTGGTCTGGCCTTTTGACGTCGTGCTTGCCGCTCGCTGCTGCCCGGCTTTGCTCGTACGCTTATGGTTCCTGGATAAAAACATCAGCCATTAACAACTTTGTAGGGTTTTTAAGGTAATAACTGACTGTAAGTCTATAAAAAATAATGGGAGATGCTAATTGAGGAATACTAACCCTAACCCTTTGGAGAGGAGAGGGGTAAAGGGTAAATTGGATCCATGTCCAGTCTTCTAAAAAAAGGTTTGGGTTAGGGTTAGTATTCCCCCAAATTCTCATTTATGTATTTTTAAACCGCATGACAAAATTATATCAATAAATTGTCGCTCGCTATTCAACAATTTATGTCAACTAAAATCAAAACTGACTTGTTATGAAAATTAAAACTTATTGAAGTAAATTTAGAGGTGGACAGTTTTCACGGAAAGGAACTTGGAATTAGTGATGGCTGTAAATTTAGCCAATCAAGAAGCCCCTACTAACCGGTTTAATTATGAAGGATGTTAGGCCTATATATAAATTATCGGGGGTTCATTTCGAATTAAAAAGTTTTCAGAAAGTGTAGCATCTAGGTGTATTTTACTTTCGTGATTTTCTTGATTTCAAGTCAGAGATGGGATTTGCAGACTGCTCAATTTGCTATAAAATAGCGACTGGTGTTTCTCTGGTCGGTATCTTATTCTTTATTACTGGATTTGAGACAGAAAATTGGTTTGACTTTGTTGTAGAGGTGATAGTTCTGTTTGGTGATAATAAAAAATTTAAGGGGTCATATGGAATATGGAGATGGACGGTCGTGGAACAACAGGATGGAAAGAGTAAGATTGTTTTTATATAATTTTTATTTTATTTTATGTATTAGTTTACTTATAAATAAATGAAATGAAATGGAGTTTAGCATTCTACTGATTACACTATAAGGATTTACGGGGATCACAGATTCTTTATTTTACACTTAACGTCGTGGGTTTCCTCCGGGCACTCCGGTTTCCTCCCACTGCTAAAGAAATAAAAATTGAAAACCATACGTTAGTCCCAAAATGACCTAGTTTATGTCGAATGGACGTTATTCCCCATTTCTCTCTCTATTTTACAGATACGGGTCCAAACAGTTCTCTTCTGATCATTCGAGAGTTCAAACGGATCAAGGGGGGGTTGGATGGCTGAATTGTTAGCGTGCGCGCCTTGTATCATAAAGCCCGTCAACTGCATTGGCGTGGTTTCCAATCCCCGGTTGTACGTGGCAAGGAGTAGGGTCGCAAGTTCAGCCTAGTGGGATTTCTTCGGGTCCTCCGGTACCCCCCCCCCCCACTGCTAAAGACTCCTACGCACAAGCGAATTATGGAAATTAAATTAAACCATATGTTAGTCCCGAAATGACCTATTTTATGTCGAGTGGACGTTAAGCCCCATTTCTCTCTCTATTAAAACTGATCAGCAGTGAATATTCGATCGGCCTCTAAAATCACTGAAAGGGATGACACCGAGAGGAGATAATCAACTCTCGATATTAGATTTGTTTTCTTCTTCTCCAAATTGAATTCTAAAACAATTTTTTTAATTATTAAAAAAAAAGTGTTGGAAAGTATATGTGGTTAAAAAATATTTCCTATTTAATGTAAATTGGTCGCCATTTAGCTGTTATATATACTTGTCTGTCTCAAGATCTTAAAGGTCACCGAAAGAGGTTCAAATTATTTCTAAATAATGCAAGTAAATTTGTCAACATATCCTTTCCATAAGTATAACACGAACCCGAATGTCAATATTACCTGCAACAGGTAAATTTCAACATTAGTAAATATGCAATCCGTGACGCCATTTTAGTCTTCATGCGTATAGAGATATAGACTAGAATATGAGCAAAGGACTAAATTGACGTTTATTTACGGAAGGTTACGACTACCCACGGAGAATAGCGGAAATTACTAATGTAAAAATTTTCTGTTGCAGGTAATTTTGACATGCGGGTTCGTGTTATACTTATGGAAAGGATATGTTAACATAATTACTTGCAATATTTAAAAATGTTATGAACCTTTTCCGGTATCCTTTAAACTCTGTGTATCAATATTAAGTCAATTGAGTGATAACATGATCAAGGGCAGTAATTATTGGAAATCGCTGAAAATCAATAGGATTCTTCGTCTCATGACCTTAAACATAAATTTAAAGTCAATCGGATATTAACTTTAGCCTCTACTTTTTGAAGTGATCAAGGGCCATATGCCTGGCAGTAATTAAAATCAATAGGATCCTTCGTTTTATGACCTTAAACACTGTGTATACATTTAAAGTCAATCGGATATTAACTTTAGCCTCTAGAGCGTCCATAAGCGATTTTGAACTACGGACGGACGGACGACAGTATACGCCCACATTTCAATAACCTGTTTTTCCGTGCCAGCAAGTTTCAGGTGAAAAAAAAGTATATCATCTAATTATTCTAGTATTGCCAAACAACTTTTCAGTTCTCCATTATTTGACGTTTGGCAGAAAACGTAAAATAAATACGGGTTTCCTGAATTTGTTTTTTTTTAGAGAAGCAATCGACCACATTATCGTCCAAATTTATTGCCAGCTCTCCGTGGAATTAACTAAGTTGAGACGCTTGTCAACAGATGCTGTATGTCGCCCCATCACTTGCTTATCCGACTGGCGAGGAAAGCGTCAAACGAACTGAGTGAGTGAATCAAAGTGAAAGAATATTCTCGCCGCGTTGAACCTATACCCAAAAACTTTGAGGATCATAAAAAGTTCTACACAACTTGCAAGTCTATGACTGGGTGGGAATATGGGTTTTAATCACTCTAGACTGGGTTGATTACCGAAAAATATTACAATTTTATTATTGAGGGGGGGGGGGGTCAGAGGGCATACTCGCCACCCGCGTCCCGCCCCCTCCTTGGTGCCCCAGCTCCTTGACAAATAGATAATGTGTCAAATATAGCGGCACCTACTTTTATTTGATTCAAATACTCGACCATTTCTTTCTGGAATGTTGTTGACCTTCTGATAATAAATAAACCATTTCTTTTTTTCAGCAACAGAGAGCTATAGTGGTAAAATCCCGGGTACTTTCAACGGATTGAAAATCGAATTAAGTAAGTAAAATACATAAAGTATTTATCGAGTCGTTACAGGGCCGGATCCAGGAATTTTTGCCGGAGGGGGTTTGCCAGGCTCCCGTTAAGGAAATCTGACAGTTGACAATGCATGATGCCATCATGGGCATACATTCATCCTCGGTATCCCAAGTGGCTTTTATCCGTTCTACTCCACTGAATGAAATGGGGTTTAACGTCCTACTGTTATGCACTTAACCTGAGCTAATTGAAGACGGGGTTCTACTCCACTAACCCCTGTGTTAATCTATGGGGGGGGGGGCACTTTTTCAATTTGTCCATCCTTGATGATTGGGCTATTTTTATCGACCGATCCAATACACCATTAAAGCGAAAATTGCATTTATTTCACGGAAATCAAAACATAATTATTTGAATGTCTTTTACTAAATAGGTTCTCAACTCACTTTAATACGATCATAGACATCATTCTAACACATACAAATCATTCACATAAAAATTTGGAATATTTTCTACTCGCCCTGAGCTGCTTGGAATTAATATCATTTCATTTCACTGGAAAACGACGTCGGATGTTGTCTCGATCGTCAAGGTCTGTGGTTAGCCAATAGCCAGTTAATGATAAATGATGCCTGGTTGACCTAGACATTAAAATAACACAATTACCTCCCTTGTGTTTCTCCGCTCTTTGAACCATAGAAAGTCTATATTTCAACTCGATTTTCTCAACGTTTGAAAAAGGAGATAAAAATGATATTTTTGCCAATTTCTCTACTGGCAATAGTGAATTATAGGATTAATAGGATTATTCTTTAACAAGGTAGGACTTTATAGATACCATCTATTTTGGGGCTTTAATTTAATACATTTTAAAAATATAACTTGAAAAATTGTTAGGGGAACTTAAATTGCGAAGTAAGTTGGCCAAGGGAAGTAACTCATCGGACAAGGTTATGAGATAGGTTATTCTAATTGTGTATTTATTGACGTCAAACGGTGTGTTGGATTCCTCTCTCAGGGGGGAATGTATGCCTACGTAATTTGGAGACGATGAGGCATCATACATTGTCAACTGTCATATTTTATTGACAGGAATCTGGCAAGCCGCACCCCTACCCCCACCCCCTTCTGCAAAAATTCCTGGATCCACCCCTGCCATACAGTCACGAGAGAGGAAAAGGATAGAAAAACTCCATTCATATCAAATAGCGTCAGAAATAAAATGAAATGAAATTGATACTGTCAGCTCCTTTGCAGCAGCCATCTTATAGGTGTTAACGTTGGATGGATGAAATAAATTATAGTGAAACTTTTCAATATTTTTCAGGTGATGCCGTAAAGTTAGGGAGAATATTTGGTGTGATGGGTGTGCTTGTAGCCACAGCTTGCATTGTTCTTCTTTTTGTTGACATGTTTTTTATAAAGAAGCAATTGTTAAAAATATTGACCCTTGCAGCCGGTATTGGATCGAGTAAGTAGATGTTATGTATTACATTATTGTATGGTATGTTGTGATTTTTCAAAGCAGATAACTGAAATGAGAGAAATAGATGAGGTTGAACGTCCACTCGACACAAACTAGGTCATTTCGGGACTAACATAATATGGTTCATATGGGCGGGAAGGGGGGTTAAAGGCTCCAGTTGATGGTCCACGGTAATCGGTTCCGTGGACACGTCTGGTCTCGGGTCTAGGGTGCTCTCCCCCTAGAAATTGGGAAAGTAGGGTTTGCACCTGAAACTGACGGAAAATTTCAATTTTGAGGCTGAATTTGGTATATTGGCGTATTATGATATTTTGATATGAACATTATAAAAATCTGAAGGTAGGAATACCTATACATATTTATGAGAAAACCAACAAGTTCTGAATCGGGTTACAGTGAGACTTGCATGATTAAATTATCACGCCATTGTTGGCGCCCAATTCATCCTCGGGCACCTAACCAATCTCACTAGGCATTATAGGTGCCCCGACAGTTATATTATCAGCGGCCACCATCTCGTCAATATGGGCGCCCCTCCGGGATGAGGCACCTCACCGAGCTGGTCGGATAGCCGTGGCAATAGAGAGGCGGCTTCTCACCAATGCAACGAGTTACGAGGGTTCAATCCCAGCTCCGGGCAAGAACTTTATCGTTGTGAGTGAGAGGGATATTCGGTCTCCCGTCCGATCAGGGAGGTTCCCCCCCCCCCCCGAGTTCTTCGGTTTCTTCCTGCAGTAATGATCGAAATCATTCGCACGATCTGTGCCAAGGGCCAAATTGGAAAAAGGCCTCAGGCCTAATTTGCTACCCTTGTAAAATGACGTGATTATTATTATTATTATTATTAATCATACCGTTGTGGGAGCCCAACCAATGTCACTGAGCATGTTGGTTGAAAGTTGGTACACTGCTGTATGTCCCTTGCCAGACGGTTAAAACAACACTTGGTTAGATGATGAGATTGAGATGCCATTTTGAACTCGATGTCAATGATGCTCCGACTGGGCTAATGAAGACGGGCATACGCCATACATGTTGCTATGAGGATATTTTTGCCCGGTGGAGCGGCACTATGGTCTACTCTTACATCGAATTCCAACTGCCAAGTAATCTTTTATGTGCACGCCAATGTATACACAGGACCTCGGGTTTTCTTCCCAGCCGAAGGACTAGACAGACGTCATTGTCAGTACATACATCTTGCAATAGTGACAGTGGGAAAGCACGTTGGAACTCTCTCGGCAAATGCCACTTATCCACCGTGAATCCCTATGGAGAGAGAGAGAGGGAGAGAGAGAGAGTAGTTAAACGTCCACTCAACACAACTAGGTCATTTCGGGACTAACATATGGTTTAATTTTATTTCAATAATTCGCTTGCACGTAGGGGTCTTTAGCAGTGGGAGGAAACCGGAGTGCCTGGAGGAAACCCACGAGGTTGTGAAGGCGTCCCTATCTCCATGCCACATGCGCTCACACCAGAGGTCAAAACCACAGCTGCAAGCCAGATATGGCTATAATTTATCGTATCTACGATGTTAAAAATATGCATCAGTAATCAGCATTGACAACTCATTTTTTCCAACATTGTTGGGTCATTGTGTCGTTAATATATGTCTATAAATTTTTCAGGTGTTCTTTTCCTGGTGACAGTTATTGTGATGAGTGTTGATGTTACAGTCGAGAGTTTAATACGCGACCCGTCAATTAGTTTCGGTTATTCATTCTTGTTTGCAATGATTGGTGGAATTCTCTACGGGATAGTCAGTTACCTACTCATAGTCGATATCAAGCCATCAGATATCGGTGAATGAATAAAAATCACATGTAAATTACTATATATTTTTCAGAATCTATTACCGTTAGATTATATACTGAGAATTATTTAAAGATATTGTCATTCTTTCTGTGGTAATTCGTATTTTCAAAACGAGGGGGCATGTTGGGATAGTTTTTTATAAGGAATATTTCTAAATAAATCAATAACAGAAAAAAACATTGTAATCTGGAGTCTTTGCAGTAAAAACTTAATATTCAGACAAAAAGGTCACTCGGCAAACCTCAGCAGATTCCTGTACCCCACATCCAGTCTGGGTCATTGGAACTACTTTAAAGTTCCCAGATTACTAACGGTGTTGCCCATGACAACGCCTTTGGAGAATATTTGATCATACAAAGATTTTAAAGTCGGAAGCTGTTCTTCTAAGTTTATCTGATTTTCTTTAGACAAGGACAAATTTGCACTAAAAATTCTACACTCTTCGAACGATGCAATTGTGAGATCTTCTTTCTTAAAGCAGCAAGTTTTTCCCCTCCCCCAATTCCGGCAAGGTGTAAAAAAAAAAAAATTGTACGATCTGTTCCTGATGATTTGGCACTTTGCAGACAAAAAACACTGAAAATAGGGTGGGAGTTGTGTTTAATATTTGAAGATTAGATGCCAGGAAATCGCATATATGAGTCTTTATCTTTAAAAAATTTCTGGGGGGGGGGGGGAACAGTTACTTAAATACGTAGGCTAAATGGTACCTAACCAAATTTAACTGATCATGGATTTACATTCCCTCACAGAACTTTACCTATTATCTTGCTGTGAGCAGCATGATTTCTGCATCAGCCTTACCAGACAAAATACACTGAAAATAGGGTGGGAGTTGTGTTTGATATTTGAAGATCTGGGGCGGTATTTATAAAAATCAACTCTTAACTGTCAAAAATTACTCCTAACTTTGTAGATTTCCCTTAGACCTAAACTATGACACATATTTAGGAGTCCTCCTGTAGCACTCCTAACTTGTTAAAAGTACTCTTATCTTGGTTAACATGGCCGTCCGTGTAAGAGAGTTTAAAACAAGAAGAGATATCTTTGTGGAGTACAACAATGACGAGTTGATAAGGAGATATCAAATGGACACGGGTGGGATTCTTTTTGTGACAGATTTAGTTTGGTAAGGACCCAAGTCTTACAATTAGTTAATAGTAACTCTAAGACCCTTTATAAATATTTCTAAAGAGTAACTTTTAACTAAATGTTGTTTTAGGAAGTCTTAGAGTAAAAGTTAAGAAAACTCTAAGAATTTCTATAAATACGGCCCAAGATGCCAGGAAATCGCATTTATAGGACCCCCCAGACAACTATGAGGGGAATTTTACGCCGACAGCTTCATTACAATTATCAAATTCCAACTGTCATTCGCATTAAATCGGATAAAAATTGTGACCTGTAGAGGGTCCACAAAAAAACAGTAGGCAGACACGTCCACATGAAAATGTTGACATCAACCATTCCATAAAATTTGAAAACTCTACTTCAATTTGAGAGAAATGGGGTTTAACGTCCGCTCGACACGAACTAGGTCATTTCAGGACTAACACATGGTTTAATTTTATTTCAATAATTGCTTGTGCTAGGCCTCTTTTAGCCTGTCGAACCTCGTGGCTTTTCTCCAGGTCCTCCGACTGCTAAAGACCCCTACACATGCAAGATAATTATGTTTGTGTCGAGTGGGCGTTAAACCCCCATTTCTCTCTACTATTTTCTTCAAAAAGGTAGGGAGACAACAAAAAAAATCATAAAGAAAACCAGATATGACCGTACACATAAAATTTTATTGCGATGTTGTTCATATCATAAAAATTGTGTGAACTTATAAAAGATGAATAAAAAGATTTCTAAAATGATTTGATAAATCTGTTTTTTGTTTTTAGAAAGATGTTTTCATGACATGAACAAAACTTGACAAAAACAATGCAATGATGATTTCCATGACAACACACTGATTTAAAAAGCATTACATTAAGGCCTCAAAAGCTGGGACACAAAACAAACAAAAAATTAAACACAAATTGAGCATGGATTTCACTGACTAAATGAAAATAATGATGATATTTTTTCTTTTGAGCTTAACTTAATAAATAGTAATGCCAATATATAATAAATTAAATACTTGTTATATTTCCATAATTTAATCCTTTTCATTTACTTAACAATATGAACTGCATCAATGCTTGTTTTTTAGGGAGAAACTTTGATGTCAAAATGCATAATATTTCACCTCAAAAGGAACTTTAAAGCTGTGACATTTTGGCAGCTAATTTTCTCCATAAAATATATACCATGCAAGAAAACCTGTAGCTTTTAGCAAATGGAAATGCAGCTGTCTTACAACATTTTAGCCTAAAAATTTGTGAACAAGACCCCCAATTGGATAAGATAAAATGAAAGAATGATTAAAAAAGTCCCGTACATCACAATTATATTTGCATACAATTTACAAAAACACTAAATACTAAAAATACAAGGGTCTCATTCAACCGTGAACTCAACACGCCTCTTTTTCATGGTCTATAACTTTTACAATGTACAACCCTGCTGTGGGTGAAAGCAGAAGTCATTAAAGAAAGATTTAAGCCAGTTTGGGTGCACTTTGTGTATTTCTCCCACAAACTAAATGAAAGAATTAAGCAGCTCAGGTAACTTCAAGTTTAATTACAAAATTAGACGACATGTTAAAAAAACTTAAAATTCAGCCTCCATATTTTTTTTTTTAAAAAAAGGGGCATTTCTCAACTCACCAATGAACAACAGTGTCTAATTGCCTCACGATTTTATGCATAACACACAAACAAAAACAAATGACCCCACCCGCCTCTTTTTTAAAAATGAACCAATGAGATGATGAGTATATGATGATTGACATGAATGCACTAATTCTACGTTTCATTGCACTAAGGGAGATAACTCCAAGATTACATAAATTGAGTAAACAGATGCATAAGTCGAAAAATCAAATCATATTGAAAATTTTTTGTGTCAAAAACACTAAATACAATATTTCTTGATCTAGCAAATGTCTAAAAAATGTTATAGATTTTCTTTTTAGATTTGATAAATCGACAAATGAGCCATAGGCCAGAAAAACTTCAAAGGCCTTCACCTTTCTAATAAAATGGAATATTTAACCATATATTTTTACATTTTCAATATCAAAAGGCAGAACGAACAGGTAAGCACATTCAGATGACATCGCAAACACGAACGAATTAATCGCAATCACAATGTCGGTTAAAAATTTCAAGTTTTAAAATATTACTGAGCACTGGAAAGTATATTTAAACACAATGGTTGTTGCACTATAGTTATATAAGTGAAAATGCACAAAATTAATTCATAGATTTAAAACAAATCCTGCCATATTTCTGGAGTTTTCAATACTGGCAATTATCGGCCGATCAAACAACTTTAATTCTCTGTTAAAACAGTTTTGACCGTGTCACCATTGTTCATGATCTTTTCTTCGGACAATTTAAGGTCCGTTATTTTCTCTGTCACTTCAGTCGTCTGTAAATAGAAAAACGTGATTTATAAATTAATTCCGACGTCAATTAAATCTGTTATTTTCAATGTAGACAGTGTTTAGATCAATAAAGATACTGACCAATCAAATTTGTCTGTATTGCTTAAATATGTACTCTGATCATTTAACATTCAATTAAGAAAAAATCAAATTATCAACACTAGATAATTAGATTTAAAATGGCAGCATCTTGTTACAACGGGCAGGTCAGAAAGATGTAATAGAGTTTATATTATCTTTATGACATTTATCAAGGAGCCGGTCAATGAATGAAATGCTGTTTAACGTCCTACAACGACTGGGCTAATGCAGACGGGCATACAATGTGTCCCATGAAGGAATTGTTATCCTGAGACCGGTACTACAGCCTTAACTTATTCTGTACTTCCATTGCCAAATTTGTTTTTTTTAACATGCACGCCAATGTGTATACATAAATTACATGTATTGAAAATACCGGTAATATTAATAATTTAAATTCTAAATTTGAGAGAGAGAGAGAGAAAGAAATTGGGTTTAACGTCCACTCAACATAACTAGGTCATTTCGGGACTAACATATGGTTTAATCTTATTTCATTCGCTTGCGCGTATGGGCTATTAGCAGTGGGAGGAAACCAGAGTGCCCGGAGGAAACCCACGTGGTTGAGAATGCGCCCCTATCTCCACACTCATACCACGACTTGAAACCACAGCCGCAAGCCAGAGGTGGCTGGCAAGCTAGAGGTCGAAGCGCGGCACTCAGGACCAATAGGCCATCCCCCCCCCCCCCCCCGAGAATAAAGCATTAAATTTGAAAGGTGAGTATTGTTTAAAGTACCACTTTAGCTGAAAGTAAAAGAAGTTATAAATACATGTCAGGTTATCTTTGCAGAGAATCACCTGTTTCCTAGGAAACCTTTTAACAAAACATATAACATTTCATAGGAAACCTTTCATACAAAACCAATCTACATAATAATTGTATGATGTATCAACTACTGAGCAAAGAAAATGAAACTTGGGGCTAGGAAGGGGACGTCATCATTTGGCAACAGCCAATGAAAATGGAGCTGCAATCAGTGACATCAAGTGTAACACTTATTACATCCCTAACCCTTCTAGGAGAATTATACATGTTTATCTCTGCGAATCCCGGCAGATTCCAGTACCCTACACCTAGACTCGGATGTACAATGTATGACGAATTCCGCCATTTTGGAACTATTTTAAAGGACCTGGATAAAAATGGCTGCCCCAATAGAAATTATATCAAGAAACTAAAAAATGGCTGCCATTTTGGGACTTTTTTGTAAAAGCTGCACATTTTCTTGTTAAAGTAAATCGGCAGTCGACTAGCCGCATCGCAAATGTATGGTCGTAGGTACATATCAATGACTGTCATACATCCGAGTCTAGATGTTGGGTTATGGAGGGTACCGGAATCTGTCGAGGTTTGCCGAATGAAACATGTTTATCTCAACATGACACAAAACTGATTAAAATATTTCCGGCAAGGACTTCGATCATACCTCCTTGCCACTGACTGTTACAAATGATGACATGCTCTCCTAACCATTTATGAACCCCAATAATTCATCAGGTAATGTTACGTAATAACCAATGAACCATGAATAATCAGTGAACCATGAATAATAAGACATGAATAATCAATGAAACATGAATAATCAATGCAAAGGATGGAAAATGGTATGCATGAAAATGAATACAAATGAAATAGAATGGGGTTGAATGTCCTACTTTTCATTCAATGTCAACTGTCTCAAACTACTGTTCCTTTATTTCTTATACAAGATACAGACTCTTTAATTGGTGTACAGCAGGGATGCCATTTTGCCCATATATTACGGTCATGTCCTAAAGAAATTTCCAAACGTCCGACCAGGAATATACCCAATTAAACATCAAAATATGGTGAATATTCAAATTTCAAAATATATTGAATGTTCTGAGTGTATAACTACTACTCATCACATTTATAGACTGGATTGATTAGTTGAATAACTCATCAACGTATTTATCAAGAAATACCATCCATACCACTGCCTTGATATAACTACTTAATCTGCCTCGACTTCACTACTTAATATGACTTAATCCTTTGATAATTCATCAATCCAATTCTGAAAAGTTGTTTCTGCTTTATCAGACTATTTACCAATCCAGTGATAAAACACTTAACCTACGCGATTGCCTCATGGTTTCTCTATGGTTGGACATGGTTTTCACTTTAGCATAGTAGAGACATGAAAATTGGATACTGACCAAAAAATACAAACAACTAACAATTTAAGTATACTTTCTAAGTATGTTTTAGAGGCATTTAGTAACAGGATAGAGCAATAAACTATAACACATACTTATGGAAGAACAATTACTGATTTATTTAGGCGACGTTGAGAGAATACTCTTTGAAACATAACCTAAAGAAATCAGTAATTGTTCTTCAATAAGTATGGGTTACTGTAGCTTATTTATCTTTTAGGAGTTCAATAAATCTGCATTCTGAATTTATTATTGTCAGGCATGTATTAGATTACAAAAACCTAAACAATAATGGAATACTTTTTGAAATTGTCATATTTTTTTTTTAAAAAAAAAGACAAGTTAAGAGGGGTTTTACATAGGGCTAAACCTATTCCCCAATCCCATTCAGATATTCTGAATCAGCAATTTTTAAATCTATCTCTCCTTATCAACGCAAAACATCAAAAACCATACTCAAATTTATAAAGCAATGCAACTAAAATAAAACAACAAAAATACATGAACAAAAGTGCCATGAAAACATAACAAAGGTTAACAGGGGGCATTAAATCAGCTCACCTCTATCGTCTTGGTAACCGTGGCTTTTGTATCATCATCAATATTTTTCAGGTTAGGTTCTAAAAGGGAGGAAACCATAGCGACCAAATTAAAGCCAAGTGCACAAGAAGCGACTAATACAAATAAAATAGTGCAAAGCTCAAATGAGAAAAATTTATATCTGTCGAAATTTAAACCTGCCAAAAAATTGTTCTGATTTTAAAATTAATCAATTGTGTTTTTAAAGCCTTATGAATAAAATTATGTTTCGTTTTATATTATTCAAAATTTTGCTTTACTTTGCTTTGCTACACTAGAATTTGGAAGAATTGTTATCATTGACGTGTTCTGGATGATGTGAGGAATTAGCCACTGAAACGGTCTGTTACAGCAAGCGTTTGGTGTGAGGTGCACAGAACTATGTGTAATCCACTAGAAACATAATGATGATTGGTTTATCAAATGTCTGATGTCATAGGGTCAAAAGTCGCTCGTATGACTTTCATGTAGTGTAGTTCATTGAAGGCATAAAAAACGAAACAAGATCTATATTTTAATGAGATTGTAATACTCGAATAGATTCAGATAAAAGTTTTTCTCATATGATCAGAAACATTAAGCATATCAAAATGAATAGATTCAACAACCAGACTTTGTAAAACTGGAGAGGACTCATAAATAAGAGTGGACATACTTTAGACATTTGGGACCGTGAAAATTTACAAGGTGTGCAATAAATATGATATGAAATATGATAGTGAGAATTTAGGAAAATCTAAAACAAATGATTTAAAAAAATAAAACAAGAGAAGCTAGACGGAAAAATGTAGTAAGGCTCATTTCATTTTAAATTACCCGACAGGTGGGAAATATACTTATAGACCTAACCCAAACACCCCAAAACATCATAGGTATATTTTTTAACCTCTAGTTAAATATTGCATGTAAAAAATACAGAATATTTTTTTTTATAGATTGTCATTTCAAAAGGAGGCATTCCCAGCCATCAAGGTTATTTTAAATGGAACAGTCCAAATACTTTCCAATCAAAAACTTAATAGAATAGAAATCTATAACGAAAAATCTTTAGTAAAAATAAACAGATCCAAAGTATACATTAAACTTTTATGCCATATTCCTTGTGAAATGCTAACAAGGCCTTATAAGTAATAATAAGCCTAAACCGTAATCAACGTTGTGAATAATGGGTATTATGTTCAATGTACACATTAAGATGGGTTTATTTTTCATTAAAGATTTCTCATCTTAGATTAAGTTATTTTCAAATCTTTGTCATGATAGACCATCCAAATATCTATAGATAAAATCAAGAGATCAACTCATCAATATTCGTATAGTTTAAATGTCCTTGAAAATCAAAAATGTTTCCAATTGCCAGAAAATATGCATAACGCAGTAAGTTAGATCTTAAAGAGTCCAGTCTCTGGCATTAGGCATTTAATATTTATAAATTAGGGGTGTGAAACCCTTAGAACCCGAAATGCTGCAAAACTGGCTTGATCTTGTTTTGTATATACCCGAAATGTATGTTTTGCCTCTTGGGGCGTGTCAAGCTCCAATTACGTTGACGTTATAATAATATGACGTCCTGTAAATCCAGGGATGGACGTGCAACACCCAATGTAGTCTATGTTCAAAGGGTCAATAGATTTCTCAATTTTATCTATAATTGCTGGTGGCCATAAGTTCTACTTGACATTTCTTACCTCCTCCTCCTCCCCCCGTATCTCCACTGCCCCCATCATTGCCTCCACCGTTATCTCCTCCGCTCGTCGTTTCGTGCACATCACTAGATTGATGTCGTGAGAATGATGTCGTCACTTCGCGGACACTCGAAGTCACACTGGACTCCATGGTTGACATGACAGTTGATGAATAGGTTGTTACACTTTGAATGACGTTGGATGATTCGTTTGCTGCGGCATTGCTGGCATTAGTAACCATATTTGTAATCGTGTCTTCGCCTTCGGCACTGAAATTACAATATAAAATGAAAAAATAATCCTTTATTTACCCGTGATGAGTTACATGTAAATCATTTCGGACTATTTTTCGGAGATTAAATTTTATTGAGATAAAAGTTTACCATATCACATTTCATTCAACATACTATATGCAAGAGATAAGTCTGCTTATTGCAGGTCTTTCTTTAGGCCTGAAATCTTATCTAAATTATCAATTAGACATTAATTAACTTCTCCAGATCATAATCAACTCTGCGATCTTTAGTTGATTATTATCCGATTTACTGCATAACTTTCCTTCACGATTTAATGATTGAATGGATAATTGAGACTATGATTTTTGTCGTACCGACTTTAGTTATAATGATCGAGGCTGGGCAGAAAATTCAATCGCCTAATTCTCAGTGCAGAGTGGATCAATTTGACTGAAATTTTAAGCAAATTGCCTTTACATTATCTAGTTTATAACCATCATAGTGAGAACTGGCAACTCGTTATCTAATTATCCATAATGTATCTTTAATCAGGCTTTTCCTTGTGGTTCTGATTTGAGACAGGTGAGAGATGGAAAGGTGTATTATGTAAGATTTAGGTACAGAGCTGCAATTTAATATAATAGTTACAAAATAGATAATGTAAAATGAATACATTGAAAATTTCAGTCAAATTACTTGTCAAGGTAATAACTTTGAAGTGTTCACTATATAGTCTCGAGTGTCAAGTACCATAGTAACGATAATAAAGAAAGTCGCTATTATCCATTTTAAAATTAAATGGTGATTGCGTTTCAAGCTATTGCATATAGCGACCGTCTGATAAGTCCAGAGGGTCGATCATGGGCTTGCCAAGTTAAGAAATATCCAAGTAATAGTTTATATAAAATTTGAGGTCAAAAGAAAGTCCTGCAATCAGTAGCTAAAACAGCATTTCCATAATGTATCTTTAATTCAACTTTATAAGATATGTTCTTTCTTGCAAATTTACAGTTAAACCTGCAAGGTGTTCCAGGGACAAAATCTATGACTTAAGTTTAAGTCGACATGCTGTGTGCATATTTCAAATTATCAAGGTATATTGGGTTTCTCTTCTTTGATTGGCATTCAGTAATTGAACATATTAACACAAGGTACAATTTTGTGGATAAACAATTACTGAGTTTGATACTAAGCGACGTTTCGAGGAGGAAACTCAGTAATTGTTTAAAATTGTACCTTGTGCTATATTGGGTTTCATACATATACAAGATTATAATTATATAATTTTACCAGGGTATATTTAATTATATCATACATTCTACCTGTACCAGATCATAAATATATTTCAAATTACCAGGGTATATTTATTATATCATACCTACACCATATTATAAATATATATATTTAACATGCATTTTATAATTTATATTGAGTAATAAGTAATGAATATTTGATTTGATATTTGTTTAGTTCTTGCAATGTCTGTTTTCTGTCTTGTCTGCAGGTTTATCTTAAAGATTTTTTATTTTGCATGTAGTGCTGTCCCTCCTGCACTTACTATTACTATTACAATAACAATCATGCTGAAGACATTTAGTCCTCTGTGAAGAAATGAATTGGCATTTAATATCTCTTAAAACCTAGCGCCGAATAATTTGATATAAGCGCATATGTACAGTTTTCTAAAGAAAAGCATTTTTGATGCATGGATAAAGGAAAGGTGCACAGCGCTTAATTAAACTGAAGCTCCTAAGGTGCACTGAGGACACGCTAGCCACAAACTATCTTTGGACTAACTTTTGATTGAGCAAAGATAATCGAATGGAATAGGACAGCTTAGGCCAAATTTGAAGTCTCTACAATATTACATATAACTTTTGAAAAACTTGGCTACTTCATGGAATCAATGACGAATCTGAACTTGGGCACTCCAACCATTTTTATTGTTGTTTTAATAATATTTCATGTTGAAGAGGATCGTGGGATTGAACTTACGCTATGTCTCGTATACTGTCGACTGTAATATCTCCGGTGGTATCTCCTCGTGAATCGTTATGTTGGCTGTCGTCTGCTAGTCCTATCGTAATATCTGCCGTGCTGTAATTAGCATCGTTCCTGATTAATATAAATATGAGAAAGACGTGCTACGACTACATCTACGCTACAAACTACAGTCATGCTTTGGATTAGTATTGAGTATTCTACAGTTAATTCATCTTGCACTTGTTGTTAGTCGACATTTAAGCAGTATGTTAGTAGGTTAGATTTATTATTCACAAAAATTCTGATAGAAATAATTTGACGAAGTATTTTTATTTTATTTAGACTTCGACAATTAATTTCCACAGTTACAAAAAAAGAGAGAAATGGGGTTCAACGTCCACTCGACACAAACTAGGTCATTTCGGGTTAACATATGGTTTAATTTTATTTCTGTAATTCGCTTGTGTTTAGGGGTCTTTAGCAATGGGAGGAAACCGGAGAAAACCCACAAAGTTGGACAGGCAACCCTATTCCTTGTCACGTACAACCAGAGAATCAAAATCACGCCAGTTGACTCCCGACTCAATGACAGGCCTAATGGTACAGCGGGCACATGTTGACCATTCGGCCATCCAACCCCCTAGTTACAAAAAAGCATTATGTTCTGGAAGAGATGCTTTGGGAAATAGTAATGAATAAATTTCATTGCAAAAGCAGCAAGCTCAAATATTGATCAAGAATATAAATACACTGATACAGGCCTAAATAATGATAAATTGTTTCAAAAGTATTTACTAAATGATATTTAAATTTTAAAAGTGAAAGAAACAATTAGTTAATTTATTATAAATATATAAAGGTTAATTGTGTTAGGTATTAGGAAATGGATAAGAATAAATTAGGTTAGGTCATGCACATTGTCAGGCACATAAATATATCATTCATGTCAAAATTCATTAGAATACATATTACTCAGAATATATGACGCGTTTTAACAACACGCTTACCATTCGCAAGTATATACTTGCCAAAAATACATTTTTATCGACACAAAAAGATGACCAATTAAGAGGCTCCATTACTTATGGCATCATTAGTCAATTATTTGAATATGGCAGAAGTCACACATTCATATACGATATATTTTAAACCCGGTCTTGTCTCTTGGTTTGCTTCAACAAGAAATACCGTTATGTAAGCGAGTAAGCTCTAGTGGCAGCGTCACTTCAGCCTACTCTTATATTGAAATCCAACTGTCAAGGGATCTTTTATGTCGATTCTAAATGAGTAGACAGCCGTCTTTGTCAGGCCCCATCTTTGTCCAGCATCACTGACAAGGGAGAACCAGGCCAGAAAATCTGCACAGACTTTCTAGGCCAAGTTAAGCAATGATGGTGGGTCTACTACAGAATGAGGATAACAGAAGATCGCAAATATTCTAACTAGAAGATATTTTCAATTTTTTTAAACAGAAATCAAACTTACTCGTCAGCTGGGTTATCTGCCTCGGGGTCACGATCAGGTCTCATTCCTTCTTTTAAATCCAACATGCCAAGACCACATGTCACATGTCTCGGACTTAATGTAATACGATCAAACTCCGATGATGATTTCAGATAAAACGCTTGACCATCTTTTGTAAATATAAATGATGCAATACCACTGAAAAGTAGAAAGAACTGATTTTTAAAGCGTTATCAATCTCACTAAAAAAATAGGCTGCCAGGCAACAAGAGTTGTCGCATTCTTTTTTTTGGTTGGTAATGAAACATTTATAATACACAGCGGACCAACGGACGGATGGGGTTGATAACAATCTACGACCACATTTCAATGTGGGCATATAATAATGAATGAATGAATGAAATGGGGTTTAACGTCCTACGCTTAAGCACCTAACCTGGGCTAATTGAAGACGGGCATACGCCACAGTGTGCAATGAGGGAAATTTTGCCCGGACAGCGGTGCTACGGCCTACTCTTATATCGAATTCCAACTGCCAAGGGATCTTTTACGTGCACTCCAATTTGTACACGGGACCTCGGTTTTTCGTCCCATCCGAACGACTAGGCAGCTGTCCTTGTCAGGCCCCCGCCGGAAATCACGCCGGAAAATCGAGATGAACTTTCTCGCAGGGATCGAACACTCAACCTCCAGGCTAGCGAACCAGCGCCGTATCCACTTAGCCACCGTGATCCCCCGACAGGCAACAAGAGTGGTGGCATACTTTTTTTTGGGTCGGTAATGAACCATTTATAATACACAGCGGATGGGGTTGATAACAATCTACGACCACATTTCAATGTGGGCATATAATAAAGAATATATCCAAGTACGGATGAATTTCATACAAATCGTTGATAAACCCCAATAAAAAATTATAGTAGAACTCAGAAATTGAAAGTTAAAATGTCAAATCACAAGACAAATGAATTTAATGTCCACTTGGTCATTTCGCGACTAATATATAGTACAATTCCTTTCCCCCCCCCCCCCCCCCCGAGAGAAAGATAGCTGAATCCACAGACAATAATTCATAATTGTAAATCTGGCCTGAAAATCTATAATTTATTTTTAATTTTTCTCATCAGCTTGTTAAAGTTCCGAAAACTAACAGGCCTGGAAATAACGCTTTAGATGTACCCGACAATTTGTCAGGCCAGGCACAAATGAAAGTACCAGACAATTTTTAACTCCGTGCCGGACACGTATTAATAATATCAGAAAAAAAGACCAAATCAGTGCCGGACAAAGGTTTTGTGCAGGACAAAGCCTGAATCTGTGCCCGACATTGTCAGTGACAGGTGCCTTATTTTCAGGCTTGAAAACTAATCATATTTATAGATTTTTATCCGTAATTATAATACAATAAATTCTTACTTGATATCTTCTTTACGGATGGCAGTAACGTGCATCTGTTGTCGTAATGTTGTTACAGCATAAACTAATATTTCACCCAAGTTACTTAAACATGCAATATCAAACTCACTATAATTGTCCGCTGAAATAAAGTCAACAAAAATAAACATTCAATGGTGTCAAGAGATACTTAACTAGTATCGTACAACATTCGGCAAATATTCCCTTGGTTTCTCTCTCTCATGCTGCCCTCCTTATTGTGAGTATTGGGTTTTTGTTTTTCTAGTAAAGTCTATACTGGGCAGTGGATTGTTTCAGCTAGTCCCCGGATCCATTTACTTGATCTGATATGTGCTTCTTTTGTTGTCTGTGGTGTCCTGTTCATAGATTTGTCTTGTGTAATTGTGGGTGGTGCTGTGCCCCTGCACTCAATAGTACATGTAGCTACATAATTATAACATTGAAAATAATCATTTTGTAGTTTGTACAAGATTTTTGATTGGGGGAAGCAGTGTTTGTTGGGGAAACGTCTTTTAACCCACTGCCAGCTTTCATCTAATCTTCCATATTTTAATGCATCTTTAAAGAATCTTTTTAATGTCACTGAATGTCTTTACAAAACCTCAAATTATTCTTACCACTTTTACTTCTGAAATTTACGAAACCTATTCTTCTAATACGGGAGCCATCTTGGGCTGTGATTTTAGATTTCCATTTTGGTTTTAATGTTGGTAATGTGAATGTCTGAAAAAAATAACAGTAAATAATAATTTTGTATGAAATATTAACAGAAAGTACTTTCTGCTTAATTTTGAGTCTATCTGCATTGAGGGTTTATATACCAAAATTTAAAATCAAATTTGTTTCCTAGGAAATGATTAAATCTGCGAAATTTCTAATAAGCAAAAGGCATATATAAATGAAATGTTCTACAACGACTTGGATAATAATGTACATGTCATACATGCAGGAAATTCTGCCCATACAGTGGCAGTAGCAGTATGGGTTACTCCAATTTCGTATTTCATCTATCAAAGGGACTTCACATCCAGGCTAAAGTGTAAAAAAATCCTGATGAACTATCTAGGGTTCTTTTACATACACGCCAAAGTGTAGGCCAAAACCAATTTCAAAAACCGGGCGGCAAATCAGACAGACTTTTCTGATTTCAATTTCCCTCCCTTGAACACATTCTGCACCCATTACTCTATTTCAATATTTCATTACAAATTTTTTCCATGTACCTTTAATTGTTCCTCTGAGCAAATAATAACACTGTGTGGGCCAACCATATCGGCTGCCTTAGCTCGTTCATTCTGTACTTCTAATGGTTCTGGTAAAATCTTCGCTCGACTGTCAATAACCGCCATACTGATTACAGGTGCTCTATGTTTTAATTTAATTTCTTTCGCTAGTTGACAACCGACGGCGTCTGATGATCGTTTATCACTGGCTGGTACAGTAAGATTGTAGATGTAGACATGACCACCATTTGTACCAACCCATAACGAGGGATTGTGTGGAGCACCTGAAACAGAAATATCATAACTTGTAACATGGTCGGGGAATCTTTCTTTGTTCTTTTATTAGAATAATCAGATTGTTTTCCTTCAGTAGATTGGATAGAGTTTAATCGAGCAGTAGCTAGACATTTTCAATGTTACTGCACACTTTTGCTTGTTTCCACTAGTTTTACCAGAAGTTGGGTGGGTTTTCTGTGCAATAACAACGAGCATGTTAAGCAGGTGTCAATGTTACAAGTCATTTATAGCATGCTTCATGAGTTAACAGGTTAACACCTCGGTCTACGGCCTCTGTGGTCAACTCCGTTAATTCATGAAAGCCATAATATAAATATAATTTAACAGGTTGTCTGTCACTTCAATGTTTTGTGATACTGAATGGTACAAGTATTTTTCATCGATTTGACTTTTAAAGCGATCTTGACCAATTTCATCAACTGATTTTATTGCTAGTGAGCCAATTATCACGGTAAAGTGAAAACCGAGTTTTGACAATTTCATGTTCTTAAGATCTCAATTACATAATTTTTATAATAACTATGAAATGAAAAGAAATTAAAATGCGTTTTCTGCATCATTATGTCGCACTTTGAGCATAAACTTAGTTAGTGGATATAGCGCATTATAAATACTCAAATTACTATTATTTATTACCATCCAAACAACTAGGCACATGCAGAGAACTTTGACCAAAACAGTTCAACAAATTCATTTTGAAATTCTAAAAATATAAATTTTAACTTACCATTAACGATGAATGTGTCTGCAAAATAAATACATCTAACCATGGAGCACATGGAATCTTCATTACTCCTTGCCTCTATTTGACGTTCTACGGGTTTATGTTCGGGAGTACCTGGTGCTGCTGTGGCTCCTTCAGCGGTTTCTGCTGCCTGCTCAATATGCTGGGTTTCACTGGAAAAAAACAAAGTTGAAATTTAGTCTTTAAATAAATTCTATCAATAAAGACAGAGAGAAATGGGGTTTAACATTCGCTCGACACAAACTAGGTCATTTCATGACTAACATATGGTTTAATTTTATTTCGATTATTCGTATGCACGTAGGGGTCTATAGCAGTGGGAGGAAACCAGGGACCCCGGAGAAAACCCATGAGGTCAGATGCTATCAATAGGCATGAGTTGAAAATGAAGTCTGACTGGGTTAATGAAGACCGACGGGCATATGCCATACAGTGTGTGTGCCATCAGGGAAAGTTTGCCTACTGTCAATTCCAATTTTAACTGTCAAGGGTTCTTTTACATGCACAGAAATGTGTACATACGACCACAGTATAAAATATTCATTTTCAGCCATGTAATCAAATATTTGATATTAGTGTTCAGCCTTTACTGTATATAAATACTTGATGTTTTACATGTTATCATTTGCTTGATAAAGACGAGAGTATCACTGTCGAAACGTTGCATATTAATAAACCAGTGATTGTTATTCCATAAATAGTGTTAGTGTGTTACTTAGAACCTATAACTACTTTTTTTCTGTAATAGTTTACTGTACTTACGTTTTAGGTTTAGCATCTCTAGCTCTGCGTTCTGACCTGCCCTTGCGTAATCGACGGAATGATTCACGTAAAGATTTCTTTAATGATTTTCGTCTGGACATGGCCGTTTCTGATGTTCCTGTTAAATCTGTTGTAAAAAAGATCAAGTCTTTTAATAGCAAATAAATAGACAGAAAAAAAGGAGGTTTAACGTCCACTCAAAGATATAAAGTAGGATTTTTAGGGACTAACACATGGTTTAATTTTATTCAGTAATTCACCACAAGGTCTTCTTACAGTGGGAGGAAATTGATTTAGTACTGAAATGGAGAGGTTTAACATCCACTCACATAACTAGGTCATTTCTGAAATAACATATGGTTAATTTTATTTCAATAATTCACTTGCACATAGGGGTCTTTAAATGGACAATAATACTCTTGCTGGCTTGACAGGTCCAGAAATAAAAATTAGCCTTATTCTAACTACAAGATGTTTAAGTGTCCTACCTGATTTGTAAATTACCCATTACAACCTATCTTATTTTTGTCCTGAGGTTTCGAAAATATGTTTAAATCCATGTTACATTTGAAAGTGCTTACGTAAGGCTTTTCAAACTATGTTACGGCATGTAGTTGAATTTTTCAAATTTTTAAAATTAGGTGTGTTAAGATGAAATTTGTATCATTTTTTAATTGAAATATTGTCAAATAGTACAAATTGTTGACCAGAACAAAGATTGGAACATATTATTCAGTTACAACAAGAGTGGTATTGGGGCTTTAACAGTGGGTGGAAACCAGAGAAAATCCAAGAGATTGGACACATACATGCTAGCCATTCGGCCATTCAACCCCTGTACTGACAGATTTATAGGGTTAAAATTTAGTATTGAAACATACCTGTAGGATTGAGTGTACATCGTGAACTAACTTCTTTCTTTTGAACATAATCATATAAACCAAAACCATGAGCTGTTCCTGCACCAATTCTACAAAATAAATAACACAAAATTAACAATAAAATTATCAAGTTGGCCTTGTCAATTACATTTCTACCTTACCACGCATACAATACTTTTCCTCAAAAATATAATGGCTAAACTTAACAATACTTCTATATTTTGAAATGAAATGGGGTTTAAAGTCCTACTGTTATGCACCTAAGTTTGGCTAATGGAAGACGGGTCTATATTTTGAGACTAACACATACAGTATTTTTTGGTTCTAAATTTAAAAAGGGCCATGCGGGTTTTAAAAAAGATGAATACTTACATCTGCCATTCTGAATGTAAAGCTAGGGCCGTGACCGCTGCTGGGGGATAAAGCTGCATCATTGCGATTGGTTGAAAACCAGCAGCAAACTTAACATCACCTTCCTTGGGTACAAGAGCTTCATGTCCCTTCCAAACAAAACTATCGCGATCGCTTACTATGTTGACAGTTGACGATTTAACTTCCTGTTCCCGTTCTTCTCGTTCCATCTGGAAAGTTATGACTTGACCAGCCGTGCCAGCAATGACTAGGGTTTCACTCAGGGGGCAGAGGGTGATTTTCTGTATACTCAAACGTGGATCATCACTGTAAGGGTCAAAGGTTCCAACCTTCCTGAATGGAGGCCATTCCTCTTCCTCCTCAGCGGAATTCTGATCACCCGCCGATATATCAAAATAGGAAACGGTTGATAATTTATATAATAATCGGAGATTAGATGAAGATGCATCCCAGAATCGTACAGTACCATCTTCATGCCTGCAGAGAGAAACAAATATCTAATACATTTTAATTCCGCCCCAAATCATCTGAATGGGGATATTAAATCCGCCCCAAAATGAAATGGGGTTTAACGTCCTACTGCATCATCTCTAAGTTCAGGGTAGAAATGAAATGGTGTTTAACATGCTACTTTTCTGCACCAATCGAACTAATGAATACTGGCCAATTTCAACTGACAAATATTCTTATATGTGCACGAAAACATGTGTTTTATTCTTATCAAACAACTCGGCACTCTCCCTGATCCACAGACAAGAAGAAACCACTCTGTAATTTTCCCCAAAGAAATTTTCAGTCAACATCTGAATATGGACTTTCCTGAATGAATTAATATTTTACTGTTCCTAACATAAAGCATTGAAGATATAGTATCTACTAGGCTATTTTAATTTTAGGATATTATTTCCCCCTACTAATATTTAGAACTGTTACATAATAATAACATCTAGTGCACAGTAGGGAGATCATAAAATCGGATGGTTCTACTTTCAATTTCCACAATTACTTCAAACTTCTCAGAAATAAAATGGGGCTTAACATATTTCTGTTCTGCTCTGAATTGGGCTAATGAAGACGGGCATACGCCATACAGTGTGCTATGAGAGAAATTTTGCCTGGACAGTGGAACTACGGCCTACTCTTCGAATTAATACTGTCAAGGGATCTTTTTATGCGCACGCCAATGTGTACATGGGACCTCAGTTTTCCATCCCATCAGAACGACTAGACAGCTGTTCTTGTCAGGGCTTCCCATGCTGCACTATTTTTGTTAGAGGGCTGCCAGTACAGCTGCTGGTGAAGATATTTGTGCAGCCCATATCCTCCTTTTAACTTTCGTAAATATTTACGGGATTGAGAGAAATTAAATGGGGTTTAACGTCTTACCTGTCTGCAGCAACTTGGCTAATGACAATGGGCCATGCAGTGTGCAATGAGGGAAAAGGATTGAGAGAATTCAAATCTGGAACTTTTAATCAAGTTTCTCTCATTGATGTGCAAAGGGAGGTAATGATAGTAACAAATGGTAGAAATCCCCCAAGATGCTTTGTACCAGTAAATATATGTAAACTTGAATTGTTACAAGCAGCTTTTGACCCTGTAATGTCAGACATTTCATTACCCACAGTTCCATACAAAACGTGCCTAAAGCTAGACCTAACAGACTGTTTTGTTGGCTAATCTCTCACACCATTCAGAACAAGTCATTGATAACAACTCTTCCAGATCCTATCGTAGGAAAGACAAGTACATGGATCTGGTTGAATGAAACAACTTACCCAGTCAATAAAATAGCTTTGCTGGTTGGATCTTTCGATAAACTTCTACCTCCATTAATAGGCCACGTCTGCAAAAATAAATACACAATTATTAGCCTAACTGTTCTGACAATCCTTCAAAAGATTCTTAAGGAGGAGCAGGGAGAGGGTGGGGGGGCTTTTTTGGTTTTGTGATTTAGTTTAAACAATTATATTCTTGACAAAGGGTACTGCACCCGAAACGTTGATCCATTAAACCATCCTTTAATTCTTCAAGTCTGTTCGGGTATTCTGTTGAGCGGGGATTCTCTAATTTAATTCTACTACTCGACCTGCCGGTATCATTTTTGATGCAGTCTCCACGCAGATGTACCAGCGTGTCCAGCTTTAATTACTCTCGAAGGGAGTGTTTCCGTATTCTTTCCCTCTCCCCCACCCCCCGTTTCAAAATTATATTTTATATTAAGATATTTTTCTTACCCTGGGTGAATAGTTCTTTACTTGAGCCTCTCCTACATCATTAATCTTCTGCCATAGCTGATCTGGAACGTTTGCGATATGTTGAGAACAAGTGATAGCGGAGGAATGGATACTGTTTAAATATGGTAGTCTGAAGGTCGGCCAGTTGACGGAATCAAGATCTATAACTACTATTTCTTCTTCGGCTAAAACAACTAAACTGTGGGGTTCATCATTATCTGCAAAATAGATATTATAATTCATATTTATAAAAGATATGACTTGCTCTCAATACATCAATTTAGAATAAATTTGTCTAAATAAATTGAAACCTCCATAATATTTTTTCACTTCAATTTAGATTGTTGATTAGGCAGTGTAAAATTGATACCTCGTTTCCTCTCATCCTGAAACTTAGGAATCGGGACCCGAAAATTGTCTGCACCCTGTTCAACTCATCAATCTGATAAAATTTGATCTATATTTAGTATCGTTTTTTTATACTTTCAATGGACTCTACTACATGAAGATCTGACCGGTTGTCAGACATTTCATTATCCACAGAAATAAGTGAAATCTGATCGTAACAAGCAATTTACTATCATACCTGATCTATCATCTGGAGTATCGCTTTCATCAGCTCTTGATAAAATAATAAAATCTATAATTCTTGATGTAAAATCAAACACAGTGTGGTTCTCTCCCTGCATCACGGTAACTGTGTGTTTATCACCGTAACTAGCTCTTGGCATACCACCAGAAAATATCAGGAATGGATCACTGAAATAACAGAATCGTGTTAATGATAATTTTGGTAACTATGTTAATGATCGGGGTAAACGTTTTCAGGACACGTATTATAATCATGTTAATGATAATCGGATTGACAGTGCACATACTATAATTGTGCTAAAGATAATCAGGGTACACAATGTGGGAGGACCTAGAGAAAACCCACCCAGTACAAGCAAGGAATCGAATCCATGCCACTTGATTCAATGGCAGACATTAAATCCCCTTACCATAAGAAAACTGCTAATTTGTAATTTGTACAATTCAATACCTAACTTGCTAAATTATTTCAAGGGAGAAGAATTTATCCTGATAGAGTTTTTCAACATTTCTTCAAAATCTAATTGCCAAGGGTTCTTTCACATGTGTATATACTTTGTAAACGAAACCTCAGTTTTCTGTGTCATCCGAAAGTCTTGAGGCTATTTCCTTGTCAACTACACAGACAGTGTTATAAGAGAACCCAATGTATATAATATAAGAGGATTCTACTTACGCTTTGGCCGTTTTACGTTCTAATTTGGTAATGGCTTTACAAGGGAATGGTCCGTATGGAGTTTGTTCTTCCTTAGCTTTCGATGCATCGTTGACACTCCAAATACTATAACTACCATCAGAATGAGCTGATGTAAATTCTGTTCCATTACGATGCCAGGTTAAACTCTCTAGTTGCTGAAAACATAATTTTTCATTAATGAAAAGTATGAAAAACACATGCCACTTTCCATCAACAGGTTAGGAACTAAATCTCATTGGTCAAGGTAAAAAAAATAGTACAGAATGGGCATCTGATAAGTTATTTCGTGTAGTACAGAATTGGCATCATCTGATTAGTTATTTCGTGTAGTGATAGGACAAGTTCTATGTGGTCAAATTTTTGTTTAAAAATATTTCCGATTTAGTGGGTGTGGGTGAATGTCAAATTATAATGATACAATTAGGGACTCAAAACCATGCCACTTGACTCAATGGCAGGCCTTAAGATCCAACATGCATACTTTAAACAATACGATCACCCAACACCTCTGCTGTATAATGGTACTTACCCGTCCAGCAGGTGTTTGTCAAATATATAATACAAGCGGTGAATCAAAACCACACCACTTGAATCAATGACAGGAGAGAGAGAGAGAGAGAGAGAAATGGGTTTCAACATCCACTCAACAAAAACCAAGTCATTTCGGGGCTAACATATGGTTTAATTATATTTCAATAATTTGCTTGCGCGTAGGGGTCTTTAGCCGTGGGAGGAAACTGGAGGACTTAAGAGAAATTCCATGAGGTTGGAGCATGTTAAACAATTCGACCACTCAACACCTCTGATGTGTAATGTAACTTACCCGTGAGACGTTATAAGTTTGATTAGCATTACTTTCTTTATTATCCCATAATACTATTAAACCACGATTATAGCCAATCAAAAACTTATCTGGATTGGTAGGATGTACTGCAATGGCTTCAACTGCTCCAGGGTTAATTTTAAAATCATCGGGAACACTTCAATAAAATAAATAATACAAATATTTATGGAGAAAACATTCATATTTCTATTTTTATTTTTAACAAGTTAAGTGCATAGGTCGTTATAGAACTTCCTGGACAAATGCCACTCACTGTGTGTAGGGCGTAATATAATGCCTTGGAGGTGTTTTCCCCTACCTTTTTTTAAAACATAGTACATAGTTTTTCGTCACTTCGTCAAATTAATTAAGATGCTGCCAATTTCAAAATGTTCACAGATTCAAATTAGTTCATTACTTTTTATTTTGGCAGGTGAATTATATTGTCATGATTTAATAAAGCAAAAAAAAGTTTTAACTTACTTCTGCATGACAACATCTTGATATATGACTTGTTCACTGAGTGAGAAGTCTTGGACATCCAGGACTTGTATATTACCACCTTCAGTACCGAGAAATAACTGTTCACCATTAACCGATAGACAACATGTAGAAACAGACTTAGTTTTACTGGAAGAACAAGACAAAATACTTAATGAGACCTGTGCATAGAAACCCTAAGTTGAGATATTGGTCAAATGACTTTTCTTAGGCAAGCCTGGACCAACAGCACCTGTCAATGACTTTGTAATACACAAAATATCTATCACACATATATCTGGGCTAATGAAGACGGGCATACGCCATACAGTGTACTATGAGGCAAATTTTGCCCAGACATCAGCGCTACGGCCTACTATTAAATTGAATTTCAACTACCAAGGGAACTTTTACATGCATGCCAATCTATATACGGGACCTGTTTTCCATACCATCAGAACAACTAGGCAGCTGTGCTTGAAAGGCACGACCCCCCTAGGATGCTTTTATTTTCTGTGTGGTAGAATGTCAGTTTCCCTTGATAGAAATCGAACAAGCTGTGAAAAACTGACAAAATTGGGAATCCAAATCTTCTTATTAGGTTTCTAAATATCTGTAAACTGACAATATGTTTAAACAGACGAAAATACGTAGGCAACCATGCATATAGATAATAATGCTTTAATCTTTATGCAATGTCAGATTGCACAATCTTCACGGTCTACTAAGTGATTCATGCATAAAAATTTATTCCTGTAATAATTTTTAGTTGATGACATCTGATTAGAAAATAAAGGTGATTATTCAGTTTATTTTAACGAGTAATTTGATATTTATTGTACAGCTGTATGTTTTAATATGAGAATAATGACTTGTATTAATTCACTAGGTGTGAATCATACAACAACAGGTGGTACAGTATAATCACTATATAAATGTATGTTAGGCATACCATTACAGAATACGTATGAAATAGGGTTCACCATCGAAAACATATCATACAGTATACAAATGTATATTAGCATATCATCAGATTATACGAAATACATACATTACACCATACAGTTTGTTAGCATACAATCACAGAATATGAAATATGCTTCCATCCTGCACATACGCCATACAGTTTGTTAGCATACAATCAAAGAATATGAAATATGCTTCCATCCTGAACATATATATCATACAGAATACAAATGTATATTAGCATACCATCAGATTATACGAAATACATGTAGGTTTCCATTCCGCACATACACCATACAGTTTGTTAGCATACAATCACAACACAGAATATGAAATAGGCTTCAATCCTGCATATACGCCATACAGTATTTTAGCATACCATCACAGAATATGAAATGAAATGCGGTTCACCAATTTGATGATAAAGACAGGCAGCATACAGTGTGTTGACATACCATCACAGAAAATCAAAGTTAAATGCCATTCACTGTCTTGCACTGACTTGGATGATCAAGACTGGCTGCAGATGTCATGTAGTATGCTGAGGAAAATTGTGCCCAAACAGCGGCACTACGGTCTACTCTTAGTATTACATCGAATTCCAACTGTCAAGGATTCTTCTTACATGCACGCCACTGTGTACAGGGGACCTTGGTTTTTTGTTCCATCCGAATGAGAATAGTTGTCCCTTTGCCAGGCACCATTGACACGGGGGTCCAAATGAAGTTTATAGGCCTCCAGTACAATAGAGATGAAACATAGGACCTCCAGGTTAGCAAGCCAACGTTACTGAGCCACAGAAAAAAAGATCAGGCATTACTAAACTATATATACCACAAGTAGTTCACAAACATGTATGTGAAGGCAATATGTCAATATAAGGCTTCACAATTTAATTTTTCTGAGTACAAGATTTATTAAAATCTAACTCGACAGTAATAATAATTATTGAAAGAATTAGTTTTATTATATATAAGTAATATGAACTGGCTTCCTTTGGGTTGGGAGTTAAAATGTCAAGTTGACGTCTTACTGAGCCACAAGTAGTTCGCATACATGTTGATGTATGTGAAGTCCATCTATTACATATTATGTGAAGGCAACCTAGGTCAATATAAGGAAGGCTGCACAATTTATTTTTTTCTGGGTACATTTATTAAATAATAACCGATAGAATAAGTTTTATTAAGTAATATGAACTGGTTATGTTTTGGTGGGGAGTTAAAATGTCAAGTGGACGCTGGACTAACTTCAAACTGCTGGTGTTTTCACACAACTTTACCCACTTCACACAAGTAAACAATCAATAGAAATTGGATTCCTGTGAGGAAAAACAACACTTAAACGACACAACTCTTTTATATTAAGCTAAATCTGCCTTTTGGCTTTTTTGTACAAGTCTTTTAGGCCTGAAATGTTATCTAAATTATTAATTACCGGTAGACATTAACTTATCCAGACCATAATTAACTCTCAATGTTATCACTGTTTAAGAGAATATCTTTGATACAGAAATACAAATTTGCACATAAGTTTCATATTGATGTATTTGATATATTAAAACTGTTTAATTTATTTTTATATATAAACAATATTTTATTCACAAAAAAGGATTGAGGAACAGGCCTATAGATATTACCCCTTTCCTAACTGTTTTATAAAGGGCTATTCTTAACTAAAGTCTAAGAATGTTTTGTGAACACAGGGCCAGACTACATGTATAGCCATTTTTACTACGGTATACGATACTAAGCCTACACTCCAACTAGAGACCGTCGAATTTGTAGTTCAACCAACTTAAAATTCTGAAGGCAAGTGATTGTTGACTTTCACATAGTTCATAGTTCAATCCACTCTACATGGATTGAACACAAAATCCTAAGAATACAACCGTGTTGACCGACCTGTGTTTAAAGGAGGTGAGTTGCTTACTCAATATCATCCAGTCTTCGACATTGCAAACATGACTTATTGTTCAATTTAAATCAACACTGATGGTATCTTAAAGTGAAAAAATGGGCTTCTGATATCCCATATATAAGACAAAATGAACATTTTTAAATTGGCACATGAGTCAAGTGCACGAATGCTATTGAGCGCCATTTGTATTCAAGCAATTTAATGAACGAGAATAACCATACGCTGAGACAGGAGAATACTAACGGTGTAGACTGGAATAACCAGACGTCAATGACTGCCATTCAATTTTGACACTTGTATTTTACCAACAGAAATGATTAACCCTTTTAGGGGGATATTTTTTCTAACTGCTCAACCACTGTGGGGGAATTAATTGGCTAAAAGTTTGACGTCATATTCATTTTGACGTCATAAGACTTAACCCTTTTACGATAAAACGACATTTATGTCGCTATCCCCTTAAAGCGCGTGTGTCGGAAAACGACATTAATGTCGTTATCCCCGTAAAAGATTTAAATATAAATCGGTTTATACATGTATATTAAATTCATAACACATATGTTTTCATCTCATTTATAGATGCCATAGAATAGAGATTTAGCGCTTTAAATTTAGACCTCAACAACATAATATATAGCAATTATATTTATAACCAAACACTTAATCATAAATAATAAGGATTTAGCAAAGTAAAATACCACAGAGACAATCTTAAATTTACTATTTTAATTTTCATGCAGTTTTACCTGGTTTTACATGCCACATATTTGAATCGAAAATCTTGCCCCCTTGAGACCTGTCAAGAAATCAAAACCTAACAAGTTGAGGTCGACCAAGACGAACCAATTACATAACCTGTTTATCTACCTAGTGTTAGCAAAATTCAAGTAGATTTCAATATTTACATTTCTACTTTACTCAAGCATGAAAACCAGCCATTTGAGTTTGTTTATATTTAAACTCACAACAGGTGGTTGGTGACCCAGCTAACAATTGTTTAATAATATTTACTAAGTAGTTTATATAGCCTACTCTAAGTATTTAAATATGTCACGATCTTATCAAATGAGTTTATATAGCCTTCTCAAAGTGTTTAACAATGTCACAATCTTATGAAATGGTGTTTAACATCCTACTATTGAAGACAGACATGCCTACAGTGTGCTTTGAGGGAAATTTTGACCTGGCATAGCCTACTCAAAGTGTTTAACAAGGTGAAAATCTTATCAAATGGTGTTTAACATCCTACTATTGAAGACAGACATGCCTACAGTGTGCTTTGAGGGAAATTTTGACGTGACATAGCCTACTCAAAGTGTTTAACAAGGTGAAAATCTTATCAAATGGTGTTTAACTTCCTACTATTGAAGACCGGCACATTTTGAGGGAATTTCTGCTCAGACAGTGGCACTACTGTCTATTCCATCAAATTCCAAAGATGAACTTTCTCGGCCAACAAAGGGATCAAACACAGGTTAGCGTGTAAACATCTTGCCCAATGACCCACCACGGTTCTGAATCTATATTTTAAGAAATAAAATCTTTAACAATTTACCAAGAAAATCAATCCAATTTATATACTGCAAGGTTTATTAACTTAGCACACAAATAATCCATCAACGGTCTTGTCCAAATTCAATCTAGCCTTGTAATTGCTGAATTGCAATGTTCCTATGGAGATATTGTGGATCCTCAAAAAAACAGGAATTTTTTATGCATTCATGAATCACTCAAAAACACAAAACTAGCTCTTTCAAACTGCTAGTTGTCACACTGTCATCTCACGAGTTGCGATAAAACTTTGATGCCGAGTCACAAATTAATCCAAGTGACGGGACTCTTGTTCCCACCTTTCACTGTCATGACTACAGGATATAAACGTACGGTATTCTGATAATAACGATTTTCAAACTAGCCAGGTAGCTATAACTCAACAATGACAATTAAAGTTATAGAGTATTTTGGGAGATGAATGGGAGAAAGAAAGAAATGGGGTTTAACTTCCACTTGACACAAACTAAGTCATTTTGGGACTAACATGGTTTTTAATTTTATTTCAATCACATACAACCGGATATTCAAAAACCATGAAAGTTGACTTAATGACAGGCTTTATGAAACAGCGTGTGTGTGCTAACCATACTGCCATCCAACCCCCGGAAGTGAATGGTCTGCCATCCAACCCCCGGAAGTGAATGGTCTGCCATCCAACCCCTGGAAGTGAATGGTCTAATAATAGAAAGACTGATATATTCTATTTACCTGGTTTCAACATTGTAAGATTTAATTTCTTCTAGCACTGTTTTACCACCTCGTACATTCGTCTCCCAGAGATGTAAAGAATTATCACTACAAAAACTCACTAAACGAGACTGAAAAAAAAAACCAAGGTGTCACTTTATAGATTTATGAATGAGAAGATAAAGGGGGGGGGGACCAACAACAAGCAACCGGTTGCCATGCCCACATTTTGCAAGAAATGTGACAAAACAAGCTAAATTTGCGATTTTTTTAAACAATCAGGGGCCATAGTCCAGGCAATTCAAAAGGAACCAAGATCATTGGGATATTAACCCAAATTTCCATTTTATCGAGATAAAATTGTGACCTATAGAGTTTCCACAAACAAAATGCATACAGACACACAAGACAGGGGTGCCGCCAATTACATGTACGTCCACATGAAAATGTGGGTATATAAAAACTAGGTATCAACTTTATACATTTTTCACACGTGCTTTAAAAATGAGAAGGTTGGGGAACATGGCCATTAATTAATACAATATCTTTTGGCAATTTTTTTTTTATTCTCTTCCATTAATTAGGATTTATAATGATTTACAGTGTATAACCAATATATACAATTTAATTGGTGAACCATACATGTACGTGCACGTTTATTTTACAATGAGTGTCAGCACCGACACCCAGTTCTCATTAACCGTGTAGTAGTTGACAAAACAAGTTACATGTACGGTTGTTACATGTAAATAGTCATTCATGTCATAGTGTGTATAATTTCAAAACTTATGTAAACAAGTCAACTGAGTGCATTCAAATTTGAAATACACGACTTGACTTCATTAATTAAAGTTTCACGTCAACATAAATTAAAGTTAAACTAACCTGTTCTGGTAAGAAAAATAACTGGACAACTGTGACATCTTGATCATGCTGTGCTGTGAATTCTACTCCTGGAGCACCTAGTCTTTTATCTAGTCAAGGTCATTAAAAAAGGAAATTTATTCATCCATAGTATTTGTACATGTTCATACCAAACTAAGGCTGTCTACAAGTAGATATGCTTGAGAACAGACTCGAAGCTAGCTGACCCTACAATTTACAATTTTAATAAAAAAATACAACATTAAAAGCATTAATGTATTACATGTATTTGGTTTGTGGTACTTTGGGATAGTGCGTTTTCTTGAGGACAGAACAGACTCTAAGCTAGCTGACCGACAATTTACAATTTTAATAAAAAAAACATTAAAAGCATTAATGTATTACATGTATATGGTTTGTGGTACTTTGGGATAGTGCGTTTTCTTGAGGACAGATCAATTTTGAAAGCGGGTAGTTCTGTGTGCAGAATGGTTCATAATATGCTCTTTTCTATGGAATTCACTACTACTGTAGCATGCAGGATAAAACATTACATGTACACAGTGAAACAAAATAACAAAGAACCCACAAGTACTTGAACAAGAATCACCTTAAAATTGTTTTTTTTTAAAATTTTAAGTCTAAAAGCCTACTGGAAGCTACTGGTTATGTCGCTAAACCATTCAGTTATATTTGTAAGCCTTCAATGTAGTGTGTAGTGTGAGCGTGCGGGGACATAAAATGTGCTATTTGATGAAGAGAGTGATAATTAGGTTTCTTAATTCTATTATCCAACCTCTGTAATGCTTCTTGTACGAAACAAGAAAATTACATCAGAACTGTCAAACTACCATGCCAGTCAATTACTCACTCTATCTGGCCTTTTACAGATCTATTGTAGGCACTCGATATTCTAGCAAATTTATTTTGTCGCGTAATGGAAATTGAGGGTGAACGAAACGATTACACAATATCACGCTATTCAAATGTACCAGCGCTAACACGACCGCATAAATCTGATATCCACGCTCCCATATTGTTTCTTGGTCATGATTGACAAGTCAATGTTCTAGAAGAAAAATCAATAAGGCAGTAAGTGACCATTGTTCCTGATAAAAATAATATTATTCTAGTTGTTGAAATTATCAACAAGTGTTTCCAACAGATGCCACACTCATTACACATGGTTTTTTTCAAATATAAATATTCCTTTGTAAATTAAATCGAGGTTTAACATCCTACTTTACTGCACCACATTGCCAATGAAGGTGGGCGAAAGTCATACAGTGCTCTACGAGAGATATATGGCTTTGGGGAATGACGCTAGACAACTATTTAAATCAATTTCAGACAGTCAGGGAATCTTTTAACATGCCTACAATAGATGAGACTTAAATGCATTTAACTTCAAGACCTCATCCTCTCCTCCTGCACCACTGACAAAACAGAACATTTCTTTCTATTTGAATATAACTATTGGCCAATGCATTCTGTTTGCTTTTTCATTTCATAGAGATTATAAAATTTAAACTTTTTATGTGACCTACATGTATCACCAGCCACCAGGTACATGTACATGTCAATCAACTTAATTATACATTTCTATTCTGTTAGTGTTGCAAAGTATGGAATGGATACTTCAACCAGTTTAATGAGCATTATGATATACAATAACATACATGTATCGTATAAAAACATCAACAGAAATTAAATGGGGTTTAAAGTCCTACTGTTCTGCACCAACGTCGCTTATGAAGACTTGCTTGCACCATACAGTGTTCTAACAGGGGAAATTTGCCCAGACAGTAGCAGTATGACCTACTCTAACATGTCCATCAAATTCCAAATGTAGCGATGTCTTTTATATGTACATGTATATGAATGCTATGGGGGGTACACAGAACTTCAGTTTTATGTCCTCAACAGAAAGGAAATGGGTTTAAAGTCCTACTGCACTGACAGGGCAAATGAAGAGGGACTTGTACCATACAGTTTTCTATGAGGGAAATTTGCCCAGACAGTGGCAGTATGAACTACTCTTACATGTCTATCAAATTCCAAATGTAGAGATTTCTTTCATATGAATGCTAAGGAGGTACACGAACCTCAGTTTTATGTCCTATCCATACAACTAGATGTTCATGTTGTCCCTTTGCCAGGCCCTCCATCCTGCAAAACCTCAATGGGGGAACCAAGCGGGAAAATGCTCATAAACTTAAACATATAAAACCTCTCTTGTAATTTTAGAAAAAGAGGACCTTGACAAAAAAAGTTACAAGATGTAACAAAAAAAAATTTGAGTTTCATTTGTGCGATTTTTATTAATGCCTGTCCTTTGAAATATGGGAATTATCATTTACCTGAAAAATACGATTAATAATTGAGCCATAAAAATACCTAAAAAATCTATAGAATGTTGAGTCATAACATTCCATAAAGAGTTTCTTCAGGAATTAGTAAATGACTATTATATATTGTACACATGTGTAGCGAGAATGGAATTTATTGATTACAAATTACGACAGTCCTCATAATTATGTATATGTACATGTACATGTATGTATGTAAGTGTTTATCGAGCATCCGGTACACAAATGTAGATTTTAAAAAATATCTATCATTGTTACTAATGTTACTACTTGATAATGGCGATTTCAGCTGGACTGCCAGTAATTCCACAAAATGAGACATTTAATTTACTATTAATTGGACATTAACTCCACATATATTTAAACATACATGTACATTATGCAAGAGCTAAATCTGCCTATTTCGGGTCTTTAGGCCTGAAATATTATATAAATTAGACATTAATCAGGCCATAATCAACTCTCAATGCCATGGCTAGCCTGTGATATTTACTGGATTAAGATCCGGTTTTCTGTTCAACTTTCATTTACAATTTGAACATGGGTTATATAACAACTCTTCCAGATCCTAGTGAACAAACGAGTAAAAAAAATTTGAACTATAATAAACCAAACGAAACAGTTATCATTCAAGGTTTTTTGGGGTTTTTTTAGCTACGATCAGATGCCTTTAGTTCCAAGAGGCAAACTCAATTTTTTTATTAATGTATGTACCATCTTAAAAATAAGTTAATTTTATACCATTAGCACTTATTACCCATTCGCAGTCCAATCTACTGAAACAACATTCATTTATCAGCATATACATATACATGTATTGACAATAAAGTAAATCAAGCGTTTTTATCAACATTGATTCGGACGTTCATCATTACGGGGTATGTGTAATACATTGAAGGCAAATAGGGCCATGTCTTATCTGGAAACACAGAGGGTGGAGAGATAAGGTCTGTTATCTAGTTTGTAATATGATCTATAATTATAGACATTAAAATAAAGTAAAACTCCTGTAAAATACTAGTATCTTTTATACATTAACCTCAACATGATACTCTCATTAACAACAATTTTATTGGAAGATCACAATCAACTGAGCTTTTTTTTACTATAGTTTACAGTGTTATTACCGTAAATGTTAACAAGCTGTGACCAGGTAACCTTTCAATAGCCCTAATCGATGAGTCATAATAAATGTTTGGGCTTTGGCATACATGAATCTTGACCTTACAACCATGCATTTTGAAATTCAATAACACTTTTTGTTGTTGTTGTTGAAGTGGCTAGCCAGTAAACAGACTGACCTTTATCTCTAGTAAGTAGAGTTATCAAGATATCCCTACTAAGCAGTTCATGTGTGCAAGAATGAATGAAATGGGGTTTAATGTCCTACGCTTAAGCACCTAACCTGGGCCAATTGAAGACAGACATACATGTATGCCATACAGTGTGCTATGTGGGAAATTTTGCCCGGGCAGCGGCGCTATGGCCTACTCTTATATCGAATTCCAACTGCCAAGGGATCTTTTATGTGCACTCAAATTTGTACAAAGGACCTTGGTTTTTCGTCACATCCGAATGACTAGGCAGCTGTCCTTGTCAGGCCCTCCTTCAGCATCACTGACAAGGGGAAATCATGCCGGAAAATCGAGATGAACTTTCTCGGTTAATGCAGGGATCGAACACTCGACCTCCAGGCTAGCGAACTAACGCCTTATCCACCGTGATCCCCTCATGTGTGCAAGAATCAAGATGTCATGACAACCTGTCAAATGAGAAAATGTACAATGTCATTTTTTATAATCCAATAAATAATAAAATTATTAAAATAGCTAGAAATTGAAAACTGAAATAATCTTCTACATCCTCTCCTCTGTACATGTAGTAAAATTATTAAAATGGCTAGAAATTGAAAACTGAAATAATCTTCTACATCCTCTCCTCTCTGTACATGTAGTAAAATGATAAATCAACTGTTCAGTAACAAAAGTAACATTTATTAGAATCCTAAAACATGTTTGACATTTAATGTACATTGTAAGTATATGTACATGTAACCCAGGGTAATTTTTACAGGATGGTAACATTGAAAAATATTTATATAGAGTTGTGGCAATACAATAGCACTTACGAAGAGAAAGAAATGGGGTTTAACATCCACTCAACACAAATTAGGTCATTTCAGGACTAACATATGGTTTTATCTTATTTCAATAATTCGCTTGCGCGTAGGGGTCTTTAGCAGTGGGAGGAAACCAGAGGACCCGGAGAAAACCCATGAGGTTGGACAGGCAATCCTACTCCTCGTCACATACAACCAGGGATACGAAACCATGCCAGTTGACTCAATGACAGGCTTTTTCAAGCAAGTACGTACATGTACCTGAGAGAATACTCTTTGAAAAGTTGCCTATACACCGTATATAAATAAGTAATTCTTCCATAAGTATGTATAGATTATTGCTCTATGCGGTAACTAAATGCCTCTAAAAGATTATCTCTACATGTATATCAGGTGTCCGCAAGATTTTTCAATGAAATGAAATGGGGTTTAACATCCTACTGTTCTGTTCCTAACCTGGGCTAATGAAGACAGGCATTCACCATACAGTGTCTATGAAGAAAATCTTGTCCGAACAGCGGCACTACAGCCCACTGTCAGATCTTTTATGTGCACGCCAATGTGTACAAAGGACCTTGGTTTTTGGTCCTATCTGTCCTGCATCACTAATTCACTGACAAGGGGGAACCAGGCAGAAAATAATCGGGACGAACTTAGATTTTTCCAGTGATCAAGTGAAACCTGTGCAACATGTAGTATTAAACTGATAAAGCCACTTTGTCTACAATCCTGCATGCTGTGCAAATATCCTTTTTCCCCTTGTTTTATGTCTCTAAAAGATATGATACCTATAAATATGAAAATTCAGGTCTAGACAAAAAAAACACAACCATATTTTTAGCTTTGTCTGAAATATTCTGTCAAAATATGTCACTGTTACTCAAATCATGAAGGATATATTCAAAACAGTTAAAGAGAAAAACTCTGACTCATCAAAACAAGAAGTTGTGGGAAAAAGAGAAATCTACATATAGTGCGTGGCCTTTACATGTAACAGATTTAAATGAGGTCAAACATTTGGAATATGCAAGATGTTATCAGTGGAACTAGATACAGTTGTACTTCATAGAACATTACTACAAATTTCTATAAAGAGAGAGAGATTGGGGTTTAATGTCGACTCAAAACAAGCTAGGTCATTTTGGGACTAACATATGTTTCAATTTAAGATTATGAGTAGAACTAGATACTTCATAGATAAAACCATTTAACTTCTATAAAGAGAGAGATAATGTTTAATTTAATGTCCACTTAAGACAAACTAGGTCATTTTGGGACCAACATATGTTTCAATTTAAGATTGTGTAAAACTAGACAGTAGACACTTGAACATTACACTCCTATAAAGAGAGAGAGATGGGGTTTAACGTCAGCTTGGAACAAACAAGATCATTTTGGGACCAACATATGTTTCAATTTAAGATTATGAGTAGAACTAGACAGTAGACACTATAACATTAAACTCCTACAAACATTCAATGAATTACAGTTGCCATAAGAGGCATTACATAAATTAAATACCATGATCCACATCTGTTAATCATCTAGATGTACAGGATGAACTATAATGATAAGATTGTGGCCTAAAATTAAAACTAAGGCTAATTCACCTACACCCTACACCCACACATTATAAAAAAAAATGCTGAGTCCGCAGAGCTTTTCTCTTAACTGCTTTGCACTAAAGGGATTGTGGCTGACAGTCTCAATTTGTGTGAGACACTGGAACGGGTCCTTTAATTAAAATCACAAAACCATATCAAAGCTCAATGACGCCAATTTCAGTTTTCCCTACATGTACATCAAAGCTCAATGACGTTACTTTTAGTTTTCCCTACATGTACATGTATGACCATCTTAGGGAAACAGAACGTTTGTGTAGGAATGAGCACTAAAATATCCTCTGCTTCACTTCTACAAGTAACCCAAAAAAAATCTGAAAATCATTAATCCTAGATTTGCCATTTCTACGGTTATAGAACACATGGTCAGAGAAACATGTAGACCATCATCAAAATGGACTTCCCTCCACAGGGACGACAACAATATACAACCACATTTCATTGTGGGCGTATAAAATTTATAGTTGTTTTAGCAACCAGACTCAATCCAGTGACTTACATGTATGTAACTGACAATATCTCATCTGTAGCCTCAATGCCTCATTAAAGTTTTATGGAATGGAATGTACATGTATCAAACATTAATCAAAGCACTTTTCTAGGTCAGTTCTAGGATTTGTAATGGATTTATTTACTGAAATATATCATATCATCTAAAATTAATTGTACCTATTTTCTTGGTAACAGTGATAATGCCTCTCTGTCAATTTTTCAATGTTCCTGTAATGTGTATACTTCTACGCAACCCGAACAGATGATAGAACTGCAAGGCATGTCAAGTTCCCTAACTGTCAAGAGTTTCAAGTCCACTTCCTGAATGGATCTAAAAATTTCAAAAGATTCACTCTCGGCTATTCATTTTCCTGACAAACTACTTGATACTATATGTCAAATCAAAAATAAGTGTGTGTTAGTGTTAGGAACTACTTGAAACTCATGATGAATACCAATACAGTCACATGCGTACAGACAACCCACACAGTTTGTCGATGACAACCCACACAGAACGTGGTCAATTGGTGTAAAACATTCTACATTATCCTTGCAGCATCTGGCCCCAGTTTCACAAAACATTGTCAGGCTTAAGTTAAGAATCTTTCTCAATTGGAATTGGACATGCTAGCCATTTAGGGCAGAGATCGAATCTCTCTAAGTATGAAGTACATGTAGATTGATCTCAGTGTGCAGAATACTACCCCCCCCCCATCTCATTTGTGGAGTTCACTTAGCCGACCTATTTTAATTTTATATAGGGTCTCTTATATACTGGTCTGGAATGGCAGTAGGGGAGCTGACATTGTAGCACTCTCTATACCATTAATTACATGTACACGTAGGCCTACAATACGTTCTTGGCCAAACCCCATAAATTCATTAATCCGAAGACTGGAAACAACTAATTTCACACAAAGCAAAACTAACTGCCAATCCTTAATGACTACATTTAACTCCATCACAATAGGCAAAAGCATGCACTTACCACAGTAATAAACTGTTCACGCTCTAATCGAAAAACTAAAGAGACCCAACACATTTCACACAAATCAAAAAAAAGTAACTGACAATCCTTAATAACTACATGTACAGTACATGTAACTCTTCTATCAATCACAAAGACAAAACTTGCACTTACTACAGTAATAAACTGTTCACGCTCTACAGTACATGTAACTACAGCGTAACCTGCACAAGAGAAACGTACATGCAACGTTTATATCGTCTATTAAATAAGGAAACGTGACAACCTTTCTCTGTAAATACACATGTAAACTGGCAATAAACCAAAATCACCCCCCATTATAGGCTAAAACATATTTGCAATTGTTGCTGTTTGTTTACTTGTCCAAGTAAAAAAAATCATTTGTCAAAGGAGATTTACTGATTCTGCATGTGCTACTAAAAAAATTACAAAAACGTGCAAGACCCGACCTGTGTGTGAAATTAGCGTATTTCAGCTTCTAGATGACCAGAAAAGGGGATGGGAAAAGGGCAGGCCAACTTATCTGGGGTAATATAGCAATATGGGACAGAAGAAATTATCAGAACTATGGTCCACATTTCCCTATTGACTGAATAACTAATCTACGATACATGTACATATCTTTCAACACCCATAGCTTTACTTAGTAAAAAAAGATATAATCTGAATGAAATATTCAATATACATGTATATGCATTTATAATCATCAATTTGTTTATTATAGGGAGAACAACCACCTCTTTATGACTTCAGGCCTGGAAATAAAGGTTTTAGATGTACCGGTACCCGACAAAATGTCAGCCAGTAATGAAATAGTACATATACCTAACATTTTAAACTTTGGACCCGACATACATGTATATTAATAATATCGATGAAAAAGACAAATCAGTGCAAGATAAAAAGACAGACACCAGAGGTTTTGTGTCTGACACAGCCTTAATCTGTGCTCGACATTGTCTGTGACAGGTGCCTTATTTCCAGACTTGGCATAAATGTACATGTAGCTGACAGACACATTAGTTTATATTATAACATGTAAGAGTGATTAGCCCATGCTAACTAACATCAAAACATGTGCTAGGAGGAGAGTAACCTAACACAGCACCATTACAGAATTAGCCACCTGTTTTATCGGGAGGTCATGGAATTCAAATGATTACTCTACCAGCTGTCAAGACACAACCAACTGATAAATACCAAACAAAACTCAACCATGCAGTGTACATTACAAATTTATTTCACAGGCAATTTAATAACCAACAACTGGACCATCTCCTTTCTGCCACACTAATCATGAGCATTCTTATATGTTCATTCACAAGAATGGTGGCTTTTTTAATTATCTGCTTGAGTGACAAGAGATTCGTGCAGAAACATAGCAAATATCAAATATCGTGGATTTCTAAATGTGTACCATACTCTCAATTTTAAAAGATTTTTTTATTCCTCCAAGAAAGAGGAGTACAAGCCTTGACCTTGGCATTACTGACCCACTTGGCCACATTCATACAAGCATGTGTGTGTGAATACAGTAGGGTAATTAAATAACATTAACATACCAGTAGTTTCACCATTTTGAATATTCTGGATTTTTAAATATTCTGCAGCTTGTATTTTTCATAAATGTATTGTACTCCTTTTTAAATAGTTTGTATTAATTATAGTATAATTGCTTCCTTTATATTGAATAATTTGTTTTAATTTTTGTATATTTGTTGCATGCATATTTACATCCTTTATTTTGAAGAATTTATACTTTGTATATTTACATCCTATATACATGTACATGTATTAGATAATTGTTTGTATTTGTTTCCAACATGTATACATGTATAGAACATATTGTTTCATTATTTTGTATTTTTGGTAGGATCTATTCTTCAACATGTGCATATTGCATGCACATGTAGGTTTTCTTCAGTATGTGTATTTGAATTATGTGTATTCAGCATTATCTGCAGTTTATGTCTATTGGTTATTTGTGCATTCTGTGTATTGCACATTCTGTGTATTGCACATTCTGTGTATTGACAGTTGTGTATCATCTATTAATATAGTCTGTAATGTTATTTCCAAATGTGATTAATGCAAATGCAGGAAAAATAGATACCTGTAGCTAACAAACACCAACACTTGAGAACTGAATTCGATCAAACTAACACATGATATTGATGCTATTCATTACAATTTTAAAAGGATACACTTTCAATACTCCAGATTTAGATCCAACGGCCAGTAGGCGAAGTTTGGGGTCATAGGCCATAGCACTTGGTTTACTGAGGAATCCATGATCAGTGCACTGAAATAAAAAAAAAAGGTTTAAAAAAATATTTTACTCCAAAAAAGGTTTAAAAAAATATTTTACATCTTCCATAATCAAATGATACAATACATGTATATGTGACCCATCACACCCAGATGTGTAGTAAGTAATAATATAGCAATAATGAGTTATTGAAAGATAAAATTTCATTAGCAAATCCTTTCTTGCCATCTTGGATATACAAACTAAGTATCCATGAAGCTGAGAATTTAGCAAAATATATATAGCTATGTTTTTATTATGAGTCACAGTGCAAGTCTATGCACAAAGATATGATAAATTTAATATATTGTTTAGCTAACATCGTGCATGCGACAATATAAACGGAACAAGGTCACAACAAACCAATGTCACCTATCTATAAATGTCGCTAAAATCTTGTGACGACAGGTTTCTTTACTCCAAGCCAGTAAATCATCTACCACTTATAAATTTTTATTTCTTGATTAAAATGTAAAATATCAATTTGAGTACATTTTACTAATTCCAGCACAGATTAGGTCTGTGAAAAACTGTATAGTCAGATAAATGCAAAAAACGACAATCGGCAGTTTTAATAAGTTGGCTGTCAAGAAACTTAAGAGCTTAAGACCGGCCCCTAGACCCATTCAATTTGTTTACTTTTTGCAGTGTTTTTTTTCTGTTTTGTCCACAGGTTTATCTTCAGTCTTGCAGATTTTTGTTTTGCGTGTGGTAATATATTATGATGTCAACACTGTCAAATACTGAAATCACTCTGACAAAAAAATTCCAAAAAGTACATTTAAAAAAAATCATTTGAATTTTTAATATCAATATGGCTGATTAATTCAACAAAAATAAAACTGTTTCATCTCATTCTGTACTCTTTATCATTACTGCTAGGAATCTGCTAATAGCCCTGTCAAATGTAAACATCACCCTGTCTCCACGGGGGCCAACATGATGAAGGAGAATGCGAGTATTATTTATTAGGAAGCCAGAGAATTCCATGAATAAAACAACCGGTGCATGTCAAACATTCACAGCATTATTTATTTGTTCAACATGAACGACTATATTGACGTATTGTTCGCTTTCAAAACGTGCGTTCGGTCAGCCGTTCACTAAAACCCGGGCCAAAATATGCACGTTTAAACTTTTGAGACTTTGTTTACTCAGTTCTCGAGTTTGAACCAGACATGGCAGTCGCCGTAAGATTTCCCATTATTTGTGTTATGAACGACGTTGGTTTTCGTAATGAGTCATCGAGCGGCTATCCAAAATGGCTGCGTCGTGTCAATTTATACACAAAGATAAGAATGGGTTATAAGAATCGTTGAATTGAGATGAAAGAAACCACAAATTACCTTCTTAAAACCGAAAAGTTCCTTCTTTAATTTTTCTCTTTCCTCCCCCTCCTTCGGAGGATGTTTCTTGAAAAATTTAAACATTTTATAAACTCCAGAATGGACCGGGGATTCTGCAAAAATAAATATACATTTTTAAGCTTTGAAAAAACACGCACTCGTAATAACAACATCCACGCTCTACTTTGAAAACGAAAACAATGACAACATCACCGATTCGCTGTTCAATCACGGCTATTCGTCAACAAAAAACGTGCATGTCGCCGTGCCAGCCAAAGCAGACAGACAAATTGTAAGTGCGTTTGTAGGACAGCTAATAAAGTGTTATTTATGTATTATTAAACTCGCTACTTACTGTAATTGCTGAATGTAGATCCTTAGGTAATAAATGGTCGTTTATCTGTGACTTAGCCAACAACAGGCGTATCACATGTAGTGCACCAAAGATAGTTCAACGGCGCGCCAATGGCTTCGTGGTTGAGAATGCTCCAAACAGCTGTATTACACAAACTACTGTATCCTTCCGCTTAACAGGTACCCGTCTCGAGAATTTATTTTCGTTCGAATGGGAGTACTGTCATTTAGCAAAGGCAATTCGATTAAATAGATTTATCTCATACAAGAGGAATTTATACCGTTAGTAAAATAATTAAAGTAAACAATAAAGAGATATATTTTAAAAGGCGCACTATTTCTTTAGCGTTTTATTTCAATATAGCGTAAGAAGCGTGAGAGAACTGTACGTGTAGTAAATGTTAGTCATCCAATGAAATGAGACTGTTTTCAGCATGCTGGGTCGCTTTCACCTGAGGACTTACGCTAATGATGTCGTCACCGGAACAATGGGGACTCATCAAAATAAAATGTTAGATAAGGGATGGTTAAATCGAAACTAGAGTCACATATATTTTTAACGTTCGATCCTCATCGGAAGGCTGATGAATATTTCTTTGAGGGAGTTTTCGTAGGTTAATATTAGCCTTTTTCATAGACTGTATCTCTGGGAGCGTTTCTTTTGTCAAGTGGACAATAGTCGCACCTGTAATTAGACAAAAACATTTTTTAAATTATTATTACGTGGTCTGAATAACAGTTTAAATAGTTCACACAGTAAACAAGACGGGTATCAATTTTGATTGACGATTTAGCGCTTTCTGTCCATTACCCCTCTTTGGAATCTTCCATGGCTGTAAGGCAATAAGGCACAATGAACGCGGTGTTTGGCCCAGATTCTTCCATATTGATACGTTTTAGCATATTTTGTGCTATTACTTTTTTAAATAATACAAAGGGAAATTTTGAATTTATTTTTGTAAGTGAGTTACGTGAAAAAAAAATTATACTGCCCGGGCTGTGTCCTTCGTGACTCTCTATTCTCATATTTTGAAACTTGAACGCCAAATAAAATAGACCTATAGGTACATTTACCTGGGTGGGTGGTGCGCGATGTGCCTAATATTGTAAATAGTACATTTTTTTGCTTTCCTACATAGGCCTAATCCTACTTGCTATAAATGATGATATTTTAACAAGTTAGCTTTCCCGCCATTATTTTACACCTTCGACTAACTGTTTAGATTCACATTTTCAACTCCCGATTGCTATTCTTTTGAAATAATATTTTAAAAAATCCAGATAATGTTATAAAAATAAATTTTGTAATTATGTTTTGCAAAGCATTCGGAGCTGACTAAACTTGGTATAGGAGAGGGTTGGAATAATTAGTTCCACTTTTTGTTTTTGTAAATGCGTTTAGGCCTAAATCAATCCCCCGGGTAGCGACGTCCATTTTTTTCTTGAGCTATACACGACCGTCTAGATTCATTAGTCGTTCGGATGGGACGAAAAATCGACGTCCCGTGTACACATTGACATGCACGTAAAGAAAACTCTTGGCAGTTGGAATTCAATAAAAGAGTGGCGCTACTGCCAGACAATATGTCCTCCGTCACTGTAATAGTATCATGGCACAGGACCGTATTGAGCGGGGGTGCAGGGGGTACCTTGCACCCCCAGAAAAATATACGGCCCTGTCATGGCGTATGCCCGTCTTCATTTGTCCAGTCGGGGGAAGAATAGTAGGACGTTCAACTCTATATTATTTTGGTTTCGTCTAGATTCATATTTTAATAGACACGAATAGACAATAAATGGAATTATAAATGATATACTGCGATATAGTCATTATTTGTAAACAGAGTTGAGTGGGTAAGACGCTGGCTCTCTGGAAGTCGTGTGTTCGATCCCTGCATTATCCCAGTTTATAGGAGCAAAACAGTAGGGCGTTAAACCCATTTCATTTCGTAAACTGAGTAGAGTGGTGAAAGAGAGAAAAATGGGGTTTAATGTCCACTCAATAGAACTAGGTCATTTCGGGACTAATAGAGTAGTGAAACATTAAGACATGCAGCACACATAAGACAAATCAATACACAAGTATAAAAATAAACAAACTAGAATTTTACTTATTGATTAAATATCACATGACATGATGTGTTTGTTTGGAGACTACAGTCTCAAGTCAGGGTATTTTATTACGTCTGTAAAAGAAATTCTCAATTTGCCAGGGCAAGGTTGTTTCTGATTTATGATGATCCACAGTGTTGGAGCCTTATTTAGTAGTTTCACTTTTTACTGAAATATATTACCCTTGGGTTGGGCTGGGTTATCACTGATATTCATAAGGAATTTATAGAAGTTCGGATCGCTTTTGTTGTTACGAATCCGGCAATAGAGTTATTAGTACTGACCTTCGCTCACTTCGCTCAAATAGGACATTACTTTTATAGGGACTTTAAACTGGCGGGAAATTGTTACGTGCTATTGCTTTTTATATCTAATGAATTTTCATTATTAATCACCGGTTTTTTCCCTTTTAGAAGCAAATATAATTTAAAACACAGAAAATGAAATGAAGTGGTGGGGGGGGGGGGGGGAACGTCTGGGCTATGTTGTTGTTCTTAGTGTTTAACGACCGCTTCCACCGAAGGGTATAATCGCAGACAATTAAGTTAATTTTTATTATCTTACTTAGCGCACGTTTCTTTCACGTGGGAGTCTAGGAGCCCCCCTCCCTCCGACTGGGTCAATTAAGACTGGGTTTAAAACACCGAATCTAAACCAACGGTTATGCATATCACTGGTCAAACCACAACAGACTATACAGTGCCCTACATCTTGATGTATAGACCGGAATCTGCCGAGGTTTTCCGAGTGATGGTTATGTAATGTAGACTATAATAAATCAATATTGGTATTATAAACTATTCCTTTTTTATCCGCCTGACGAAACAAGATGGTTGTCGGCTTCATTTATTTATTACAAAGAACAATCAACACAATGACCTGTTAGACTAAGTGGGATTAAAATAGGTATAGATCAACAGAAGAGAACAAATAATATTGTCTTTTGACATTATCCAAAAAAACAATAAACACCTGGCAATTATCTAAATACCCGCCTAAGGCGAATGTTTTGTATTTCTGTTACCTCATTGTGTATACTTTTCCTCATCACTATTCAAATGATCTTTTTGTAAATAAAATTTTGGGATTTATACCCCATTAAAGATACATTATGGAAGATTAGATAAAGAGCTGGGAGTTCTCATCACCATGTATAATAGTTAAAAACTAGATAATGTAAAGGGAATTTGCTGAAAATTTCAGTCAAAATGATCCACTCTGAACCGAGAATTTAGTGGTTGAATTTTAGGTTTAGCATTGATCATCATTACTAAAGGGGGTCACGTGGCTAAGTGGGTAAGACGCTGGCTCGCTAACCTGGAGGTCGGGTGTTCGATCCTTGCATTGGCCGAGAGAGTTCATTCAGATTTCCGGCGTGGTTTTCCATTGTCAGTGATGTAGGACGGAGGACATGACAACGAGAGCTGACTTGTCGTTCGGATTGGACGAGAACCCGAGGTACCGTGTACAAAGTGGCGCGCAAGTGAAAGATACCTTGGCAGTGGGAATTCGATATAAGAGTAGGCCGTAGCGCCGCTTCCCGGGAAAAACCTTCATAGCACACTGTAAGGTGTATGCCCGTTTTCATTTGCCCAGTTCGGAGCAGAACAGTAGGACGTTAAACACTATTTTATTTCGTTATGATGACAGATAAACAATGATTTGAAGTGGTCAAATATTGTCGCATTCTTTGTACATGTATTAGCTCTTGTCTGTGTCGTAACTTACCCAAATATTCAAAATTACGAATAATAATATTTCGTGCAAACATTAGCGTGTCAAAGGTCTTATTAAGCAAATACTAAAAATACGCCCTGAGGGCCGAAGAATCATCGTACAACCTTTATTAGCTCTATAATTATACATCTGGCGTAGGAATATAATAGGCTAAATTGTAACTTTCAGTTTAATTGGCGGGCTATTAACTATTGTTGACCTTTTATTGGTTAAAGTGGGGTGAATTATTTCAATAGACCGTGTGGCAAGTTGCATGCACGTGCGATCAACCTTCAAACAAAGAATACCATTGCCGTGATTGGTGTAAATTTTAGCATAAAGTAATTAATTGGCCGAAACACAAAGACGACTAGGTTTGCCAATTCCACACCTGCATCGGTCGTGTATAAACTTGTAAATTTTCGAAGATTTAGTCAATTGGAAGTTCATTAGTGTGGCATAATTAATAATACGACATTTTGAATGTTAGATTTTTCAAGACATTGTGGTAACAGAGGGAAATGGAAACGGGCATGCGTCATAAAAGGAATTTTGACTACGACATATTCTGAAATCGAATTCCAAATTTCAATGGTTCTTTTAGGTGCATGCCAATGTGTACACAGGCCCTCGTGTGTACGTCCTTTCCGAACAACAATACGTTGTCCCTTGTAACACTGACAAAAGGGAACCACGCCGGAAAACCCCAACAAACAACACTGGACATCTTCATCACGAGCCATCAAATTCTCTTTTGGGGAAACAATGCTGGTTCGTTAAAGGGCCAATCCCGATAATATTTTGGAGGATAAAACTGCATATTTCTGTGTTAAAATCCTTTAAAATACCATACCTAAGCAACTAATCCAATGTTTTCAAACAATTTAAACCCGTCGGGTTTCATCTGCAAATGGCGACCGGTGTCCCAAGTCTGTATTATGCGGTGTATGGATAAAACCGCACTTTAATTTTATAAAAATAATGTGTAGGGGGAATTTACCTTTCGTTTTTCAAGTATAACGCATGGGTCATTAATTGTATAGATCTCTAAAGGAACGGGAATCGATTATCAGGTCAGCCAACGAAAAAATTGACCCGAAATCATAAAAGGGTAACGTGTCCGGATAAGCAGTTTTGACGTTCACGTCCAAACGACTCAATATTTTGAGCTGAAATTTTGAGACAAGGTAAATACACCATTCCGTTATCTATTGGCACTAAAATTTCATACGAACTGCGATTTATTTTTGAGACTCTGTTCAAATCGGGATTGTCCCTTAAAGAATTCAGCTGGCTCAAAAAGCCGTAGGTACCGGATTTGACGTATGTGTTGGCAGAGACAGTTCCATAGGGATTCTTCATTCTGGTTTACCTTGTCAGTAGTGTTATATGAAGGATGACATTGCAAGGCGAACTTTCTTGTCGTTCGGATTGGACGAGAAATCGAGATCGACTCGTGTAGTAGTTGCCTTGCACGTTAAAGAACCCTTGGCGATTTGAATTCTATGAAGAATGTAGTCAGGAACTACGTGACGTATATATACCCTTCATTATTCAGTCGAAGCACAATAGTAGGCCATTAAACCGTATTCCATATGTGGATCTCAATCCTGATTTTGTATGTTATTGTTTTTGGTCAGCGGCTTGATACCATTAAACGTGTTTTCCCATATCAGTATAATAATAATAATTCATCAGTATAATTATTGATCACTGGCCATTTAATCACTATACACACTTTGTTTGATGGTCCGAGAAAAATCTCAAGAGAATTGTGGGTGGATTTCTATACCAGTTTTTATCGCCAACAGATGGCCCCTAATCTGCGTTTGTTGATCCTCGTCCAGATAAAGTTCTATCAGGGCGGTCAAGATAAAACGAATACCCCTTGAATGATATCGTGTTATTAATTGGATGATGATTAATGATTATTTATTAGCGATAACCAGCACTTAAGGCAAAACGCCGCGGTTTTACTAAAAGGTGTTTTCTTTTATTAATTTTAATTAATATATTAAAGCCCCAGTAACACTCTTGTTGTAACTGAATAATATGTCCCAAACTTTATTCTGGTCAACAAATTGTACTATTTTACATTATTTTAATTAATTGATGATACAAATTTCATCTTAACACACCTATTGAAAAAAAATGGAAAAATTCAACTGTATGATAATGAAAGGCCTTACGTAAACGTAAACACTTTCAAATGTAACTTGGATTTAAACATATTTTCGAACCCTCTGGACAAGTAAAATGGGATGTAATGGATAATTTACACAACAAGTAGGACACTTAAACATCTATTTTTTGTCTGGACCTGTCAAGCCAGCCAGAGTTTTATTGCCCCTTTAACATGTGTATCCCGAGTAATTCACAATTATTGTTTTATTATTTAGAGGACGAAATTCATTTTCTAACAAACTGCAAACGACATGACAAAAATAGAATAGAACTGTTTAGATTAATTGTATTTCAAGAGCCAAATTTTTATAAAATGAATGTTTCACAATAATTAAAAATACTTATGATAAATAAAAATGTAGAAATTTTGAAATGTTTAGGTGCTTTTATATACAATTCGTTCATGTCTACGTAAAGTATGTATGTTTATCTTATTATTATGTACATGTATATGTATACTTTGTTTGTCTCTTTTATATTATATTATTATAATTTTATCTATATGTGCACATAACTTTGTAAGCTTCTTTATGCAATAAAGTTTATTATTTATCACACACGGGTAATATATAAACCCCAACCAAACCATAATTATTATTTTGTTAATTTACTTTAAAGATACATTTCCGGGTACAAACTTTGTGATTTGACGATATATTTGGACTAAACACATATTTAAAGTAACCAATCTATCAAAAATTTGCTTCAATTCCCTTTCAAAACTCTGTTTTCGCCGGGGATACCTATAGCTGTAAGTAAGCTGTTGTTAAACGCAATGTCTGCCAACGTAACATTGTGGGGGGGGGGGGGGGCAATATTTCAAAATGTATCTATCATTACTTACTTAACATTTACCATATACCTTTTAATTGCAGAGTATTTTGTACGTTGACAACCCTCAATGTTCCCAAAACCGCCTAACCATTTGAGCAAGAAATAACAACTGCTCCCTGACCTAAGCTAGCAGACAAAAAGCCAGCAAATCCTGTCAGGTTGACAGTTAGTGATTCCCTGACAATATTGCCCAGTCCCTGCCCCATGGGCGATTTTCGCGTAATCTAGTATTTTTCTAGTAAGATTGGGTGTCTATACTTTTCATAAATACCAAATTTGCTATACTTTTATTGGAAATAACAAGCCGATAAATACTTTGCTGGGAACCAATTTTTAATTGTATAATATACAATTCTCAAGATGCATTAAATGGAATGAGGTTTAACGTCCTACTGTTCTGGGATAATAAAGACTTACATGTACCATAAAGTGTGTTATGTCGTATGTGTCTTGTCCGGGGTTTAATTTGTCAAATGGTATGATTCAAGAGGGTCAACTTAAACTAAAAAAAAAAAAAAAAAAAAAACCATTTCATTTGATTTTCAATTGTCCTATCGTTCATGTTGTGCATTTGTGGCACAAGCTCATTCTTTTTCCTTTTATTTAAAATTATTTTCATTCATTTCATTTATTTACAGACGCGTTGGCCAGTTGAACCGGACAAGGATTGAGAAAAGTAGTTCGGTAATTATACACTTGGCGTTATCATCAATGTGGATTGAAGATAGATAAATGAGAGAATGAAATTGATATAGGTGGGTGATAAAAGCGGTAGAGATGGATGTGGAGATAGCGTGAGCTACTTGTTGAAACATGCCCATTAATGAATTATAAAGCCAGCCGTATAGAGAGCACGTGACATAAACTCCGATAGTGACCATCATGTGGTTTATCTCAACCCACAAGAATACGTTAAAGGGGCTAAATGTCTAATTCTTTGGCATCTAGAAATAGACACAAATGGGTCGGAACGCATATAATTATTGTGACCGTGAGGTCCGTCAGATATTACAAGAGTCTGGAATGGTTCTTCAAATCTTTAATACTGGAAACTGGAAACTTATAATAATAATATATACATACACTTACAAGACTGCGGATAACCGACGAGTACCTGATGCTACTAAGTCGAATAGACCTAAATGACCGACGTATCAAGTACAATCACATATTTATGCAGAAGTTTTTCTAATCACTTGGCAGATTAAGTATTGACATAAATAATCATTGATGTAATAATGTACAATATAAGTAATAAAACAATGGTAAATAAAACAATTAATAGATTAATCATACGATTGGCATGTTCATCAGACAGGCCATATTGTCAGTTACTTTCTATCTATAACAGTTTTATAAACAACAAGGGGTTATGATAAATTAATATGTCATTAGCATTACATAACATTTCATCATTGGCTAGTCACCTTTTAATACATCTTCAATAGAAGGCTTGATCTCGCCTTAACTACATACAGCTTATCAAGCCCTTCACTCAACACTCTACATTTTTCGGCACTAAATTTGATTGGGTACCGGCCCAAACCGTGATCCAATCAGATTCCTTCGTTAAATGAGTTACTAAAAATAAGACTACTTTCAATTTATTTTATTTACCCTCCCTAAAAAACTCGTCACGATTATCAAGTCTCGCGCTTCTAAATAAATGTCTATGTGACAATCGAGATGCAAAGGTGAAGGTTCGATTAATGTCAAGGTCCTAAAACTGCTTCAATTGCCTTTTTTTGGTTTTCTGTGAGTTTCTCAATTGAAAAAAAAAACTTTCAACGGCTGTAAACTTGTCTCGTTCTTTTTCTTTGGAGGCTGCCATATTTGTTTACTACAGTCACGTGCTACAATGTGAGTGTGTTATGTGCCACGACCTCTGATTGGACAATGATTTGAATGCTAATTAGTCACGTGTAAACACCACCAGCGTAAAAGTTTAGGAATAGCCAAGTGTTTAATGCAAGGGTTAGATGTTGTTAAACTCGCGGCCGTTGCTTCAGGAAGATGCTTTTAATATAGCACACATACAATTAATGTTTTAAAGGAATAGAATAGTTATTGTCCCGAGAGTTAAAATAAATTCACCTTGAAGGCTTTCACGTTTAAAATTAATAATGCATTATCTTGAAATATCAAGATTTAAATTATAACATTATAACATTATAACTACTATAACCTGCACGGTTATATAATGAATGGACTATGAATGTATATATAAAACTGATTTACATTCAATCGCTTCTTGGGATCACGGGGCTAAGTGGGTAGGACGCTGGCTTGCTAGCCTGGAGGTCGATTGTTTGATCTCTGCATTGGCCGAGAAAGTTCATCCATATTTTCCGGATTGGTTTCCCCTTTTCCGTGATGCAGGACGGAGGGCCTGACAAGGACAGCTGCCTAGTCGTTTGGATGGGACGAAATATCAAGGTCCCGTGTACACATTGGCGTGCACGTGAAATATCCCTTGGCAGTTGGAATTCGGCATAAGAGTAGGCCGTAGCTTTGCTGCCCGGGGCAAATTTTCCTCGTAGCACACTGTATGGCATATGCCCGTCTCCATTAGCCCAGTTTAGGAGCAGAAAAGTGGGACGTTAAACCTCATTTCATTTCAATCGTTTCTGTTTTGACTGAAGCTAATTTCTAATTAGTTACGTTCATAGAAATACGCGAAGAGTCCAAATTGAATGGCAGTCATTGGCAGCTGATTATTCCGGTCTACACCGTGGGTATTCTCCTGTGGGATATGTGTAACCTCACTCATCGAGTAGCCTCGAAAGCATTCTAAAACTCGATTCGCGTACCAATTTTAAAATTTTGATTTTGTCTTTAATATTGGATATCATCTTTTCATGGCAAGATAACAACATCAATCTTGATTTAAATTGAGTAATAAGTGGTGTTTGCAAAGTCGAAGTCAGTGGATAATATTGACACGCGACTTTCCATATCCTAAAAATGTTTAATGACGTCCCCACGTAATGGTGGCCTGGGTTTTCTCTGGGATAATCGGTTTCCTCCCACTGTTAAGACCCCTACACACTAGCGAATTATTGAATATAATTGTATATCTTGAACCCCAAATGACCCGTGTGGAGCCCACGACCATAAAGTCCTGTATCAGACCCGTTCTTGGAGTTGAAGACCATTTTTGAAAATCATGTTTTGGGGTTAGTTTTAAATCCTCGCTTGTTATTTTGAAAAGCACTTTCCCCGTAATATGCCGTATTGTACAGTGAACATCCGGATTATCTCAAATTACCAGACATCAGTATGAAGATGTGACAGTCAAACAAACTCATCGATCACGACGATCAGATATGAAAAACAGAGTGTAAATATATATTTACATGTATTTAATAATCTTACTGATGCCGGTATACATTATGCGAGATTTTTATAGAGAGTTGACCATTGATGAAAGAAGAATGTGTTACTTTTATTTATTCTGAACATAGTTACCTTCGTTGTAATATTTGACTAGAAATGGTAGTCAAAAGTGTCTTCACCTTGGCTGATCGTTTGATTGACAGGCGTTAACTCCACCTACATAATCTCGAATATCGCTCAAGAACGGCCACGCTAAGTACACTCTATCATTTAGCCTCGACCCCCTGCATTCGGCAAACCTCGACAGATTCCGGTGCCCTACATCTAGACTCGGCTGTATGCTGAAGATCGCCATTTTGGAACTATTTTAAAGGACCCGGATAAACAATGGCTGCCCCCATGGCCATGGAGATTATATCAACAAACTAAAAATGGCTGCCAACATAGAGATTATATCTAGAAAAGACGCCATTTTGGGACTATTTTGTGAAAGCGGCACGTTTTCCTGTTGAAGTAAATCGGTAGTTGACTAGCCGCATCGCAAATGTATGGTCGTAGGTACATATCAATTACTATCATACATCCGAGACTAGATGTTGGTTACGGAGAGTACCGGAATCTGTCGAGGTTTGCCGAATAGACCCCCTGATGACGTAAGCGTAACATTAAATTATCCCATCACGGTGCGCCATATTTGATTTAATCAATCAGTGAAATCCTATTTAATTCCAAGCTGTAGCCGAGCCATCCGTGTGTTTACAGAGTTGATTTTGGGCTTGTTGTTTAAATAAAGATCTAATTTATAATTTTATAACATCTGAAGCCTAAATTAAGCCTGGCAATAATCAGATTTAGCTCTTGCATAATGTATCTTTAAATTCGGTTTCCTAATAAGAAGGGTGTCTCTGGCTAGTGATCATGAACCAAGTATTGTTTTTTTACATGTATATTGTCTCGTTTAATTTTTATTGTATCGCTCAGTAATAAGTGGCAATTCCATAGAATTGTGACCTGTATTCCAGTTCAATTATATACTTTTATTTCAGAGTCTTGCTTTATAATTTAACAGTTACACAATATATTATAGAAAAACTACTCGGAATGATTTTAATCATTTTATAAAATTCCATAAAAGAAAATACGGTTAATTAACTATGCTTTCGACCCATTTTTTAAGTAATACATTGAAAATATCAGTTTTTGTCACTATTAATACGGTTGATTAACTTTACTTTCGTTTCATTTATTAAGTCATACAGTGAAAATATCAGTTTTTGTCACCATTGAAAATTTTCCTTGATGATATAGAGAAATTGATAATGTAACAAAAACGAGGCTTTTGATATAAAAAACGAGTATGTGATTTTATTTATCACTCAACCCCTTCTTACATGCAGAAATAAATAAATATAATTCTTGCTATAGATTTCACTTTTATTTTACTGAACCTGAATACATTATGGCGTAGTGATATATCAAGTTTTTGACAGCAATTAAACCATTGCAGAGTCCTTTATATTGACCCAAGGTTTCCATTAAGGTCAATTAAATTAAAATAGTTCTTTATTTAATAAGAAAGAAGGTTTTTTTAATAAAAAAAAAATGAACTGTTCTTTGAAAATAAAAAAAGTAGTTCCTTTTTGATTGACCAATCAAATTCATGTAAAGCGATATCTCCTATGAAATTTATCACACATGCGATATCTACTGTAGAATGCATTATTGGGTTATAAAATTTATAGAACTAAAATTGGGGGGGGGGGTAAAAATGTCTATTTTTTGTCTTGTCCACAGGTTTATCTTGTCGATTTTTGTTTAGCGTGTATTAGTTTTATTATATCAGTCGTTTGTCTCTCTCTCTCTCTCCATCAGTCGTTATTAGATATCAGGCCTTAGAAAGTAATCTACAACCTTATCTTAAATCCAATATACCCATTAAGTGATTAAACCATTTAATTCGACAATCACCGGGAGAATCATTGTATGACATGTTGGTCAAATTCCGCCATATTAAGTCTGCTTCCGGTCTCATGTCCTGATTAAACCACAGATTGGTTTAAACAGAAAGGTCACGGGGTCATCGGAAATAGATTAATATGGGTCATTATGGATGGTGTAATGTACTAATATAGCCATTTATTTATCAGATTTTATTCGTCCTAACATAATTTGCCGATTTTCGGGCATAGTTCACCCTTGTCAGTGATGCTGGTCGAAGGCACTACGGTCTACTCTTATATGGAATTCCAACTGTCAAGGGATCTTTTGCGTGCACGCCAATGTGTACCCGGGACCTTGTTTTTTTGTCCCACCGAACGACTAGACATTGTTCCTTGTCAGTCACCCCGTATTGCACCACCGACAAGGAGAAACCATCCCGGAAAAAGCAAAGGAAATTTCCCGTAAAAATAATACCGATAATTATAAGAAAGAGAGAAAAGTGAGCATTCCGGAACTAACGTATAATATATTATAGAAAGTTACAATTTTATATTTTTAATTTATAAATATTTTTAAAATTTATTAAAATAAAGCCTTAAAATAGGTGGTATCCAATACTCAGTCCTACCTTGTTAAAGAATAATCCTATTAATCCTTTAATTCGCTGTTTCCAGTTGAGAAATTGGCAAAATATCATTTTCAAATTCAAACGTTTGAACACAGCTATTCCATGGTGGGGAATAGAAAACAAGGGAGGTAATTCGGAGCTAATTGCGTTATTATTTCCGGTGTAAATGAGTTTTAAGTGTGAGAATGGCACCTATGATCGTATAATAGTGACTGAGTTGACAACCTATTGAGCAAAATACATAGAAATAATTATGTTTCGACTTCTTTCGAAAATATGAAATTCGTGACTTTAAACCCTGGTTTCTCAACCTCGGAGTCGCGATCCAAGCTTGGGTCACGAAGCCCTTTTCGTCAGATCGTGGCGGCCTACTCTGAAACTTAAAAAGGCATATAAATCTCTGATCTATACGCCTCTTGCCATATTGCCAATCGTCTTTCCCCTCTCATGATTTCCCCAGTCTCTCTTTACAACATTATGAGCTGGAAAGTGAAACTAGTCTAATAGGTGATTCCCACTTTATCTATATCGGGTTTCTGATTTTAATAGTTCGGCTGCGTGCATGTGTCTTTAGCAGTAATTAAAAGGAAAACACATGGGGTTGGACCCTACTTCTTGTCACGAACAAGCCATGACCGGGACCGCTCAAAACAACGAGGGGAGGTATTCTCGGAGGGGCCGTAAAATTGACGGACAATATGTATATCCATTAGTTTTATGGTGGACAATCGTTTTCACCGGGGTGGGGGGAACTGTTTGCAGCGCCCCCTCGTTAGTTACGGGCCTGGCCATAGCTCAACTCATAACCCGCATTAATAACGGACCTTGTGATCTTAAGGACACACGTACAACCAACCGCCATTAAACGCTTCTAACTATAACGGTCAGCGGTAAATTGGATCCCAAGTTGAGACCAACATGAACGCCGTATAGGCCTATTCATTTTTTTTAAACAATCTCCGCAAATCTCATCAATACCCTTCATATTTCGACAATAATGTCGATTGGGTATTCACACAGCCTGTGAGCCTCTCAGATTCCCCGATCATCGCGAATACCAAGTCTCACGCTATTCAAGCTTAAGCTTGTGATAATCGAGTTGCAAAGTTCAAGGTTCTTCAATGTCAAAGTTTCCGTGGAGGTCACTATGTCACAACCTATGATTGGACGCGACTATTCACGTGTCTGTAGATAACGTAGCTATAAGTTCAGGAATTGTAAAGTAATCTAGCAACGTCCAGATGTTGTAAAACTCACAGTCGTTGATTCAGGAAAATGTTCTAACCCTAACCAAAACCCCAAGTCCAAAATATGCTCTGTAATATGCGGGGCGGCCATGTTGGACTTAACCTACCTTTTACCTAACTATAACGAATCATCGTGCTATGATAAAATGAGAGATAGAGAGAGAGAGAGAGAGAGAGATAGGTTTAAAGTCCACTCAACACAGCTAGGTCATTTCGCGTAGGGGTCTTTAGCGCTGGGAGGAAACCGGAGTGCCCGGAGGAAACCCACGAGGTTCAGAAGGCACCCCTATCTCCATGCAACATACGCTCACACCAGGGCTCGAAACCACAGCCGCAAGCCAGAGGTGGCCGGCCTGCTAGAGGTCAAGGCGCAGCACTCTAGACCACTAGGCAATCCCAACCCCCATGATAAAAGTATACGTATCTATCTATATAAGTTCCAAGTCAAAAAGACGATGAAACCCCCACACTCAAAAAGTAGGAGGGCGGAAGATTCCCTGTTCTCCCTCAGATGTATCACTGAGATCCGAACGTTTTCGCACTGTCATAGGGAATCTTCCGCCCTCCCACTTTTTGAGTGTGGGGGTTTCATCGTCTTTTTGACTTGGAACTTTTTATCTATATAAGTATTATAATAAATAATGAGTTACACCAATCAGTCTAGACGTATGTTCTAATAATTACATGATCTGGGGTTTTCATCTATTCTTGTGAAAGAATCATGTGTCAAAACGTTGATTACATTCTGTTTTACATCAATATAATAATATACTCTAGACAGAGGTCAGAGGTCACAGATCAATATCTAATAATATACTCTAGACAGAGGTCATAGGTCATTATCTAATATAACACTTCACATAGAAACAATCGACTATTGATTACTGATAGAACTTCATCTACTCCAGATCCCCAGCATTTGTCTGGTTAAATCATACTAAACTTGCACTGTCTGTCTACAGATAGCTCCGCTTGAGAACAGACACTAACCTATATACAAGGTTTCCCGTCCCATCCGAACGACTACACGTTGTCCCTTGCCAGGCCCTCTGTCCTGCACCACTGACACATGGGAATCATGCCGGAACATCCAGATGAACTTTCTCGACCAACGCAGGGATCGAACCCGGGACCTCCAGGCTAGTGGGCCATCGTCTTACTGATTGACACACAACCACAGTATACATGTATGTGTGGCTGATTCTTGTAACACAGTAATATCATTTATGATTTAGGTGCATAGAACTTAATGAACTCTGCTAGTTTTGACAACACATGATTTTGATGTTCACCTTTATATAATATGTTGTCCAGTCACGATCTTATTAAATCTAATCAATTCAATATGTCCATTACAAGCTATACATGATCTGTATACAAGATCCACACGACTTCAAATGTTTATGCACATGCTGTGACGAGATAAAAGAAACAATTGCAGATATGACCATGTGTGCAACGTATATATATTGAGGAGTTCACTGACAGTGTTACACTCCATTAGAATGAGGTGTGGTGGGGTATCTTAGCTGACAGAAATTTCTACCAAGGTCGCCAGACGTTTTGTTCAAAGATTTGTATAGCTGTCCGAAAAACCACACCCCGACATATGAAAGCCCAATATCCTGTTTTGAATTTGCGGGCGTGCACTTTCAAAGTTAGGCAATGAAATGAAATGAAATGGGGTTTACGACCTACTGTTAGGCTCAAAGTTAGGCACCCTTACTTTCAATTTAGAATGATTCAAATTTTGCATGATGGACTGGGGTAGCAGGCTGTTTACCAATTCAATTTTGCGTTTAATATTTCCATCGTTCAATCCTTTGATAAAGGTAACTGAACTGGCATGAAATGAGGTTTAACGTCCTGATAAGCAGGGGGGTTGGGATGGCCTAGTGGTCTAGAGTCTAGAGTGCCGTGCTTCGATCACTAGCTGGCCGGCCACCTCTGGCTTGCGGCTGTGGTTTCGAGCCCGGGTTTGATCGTATGTAGCAAAGAGATAGGGGCGCCTTCTCAACCTCTTGGGTTTCCTCTGGGCACTCCGGTTTTTCCCCGCTGCTAAAGACACCTACGCGCAAGCGAATTATTAAAATAAAATTAAAACCGCGTGTTGTTCCGGAATAACCTGGTTGTGTTGAATGTTGAGTGGACGTTAAACCCATTTCTCTCTCTCTCTGTGTCCTGCTAAGCGGGTGCAGAAGGGGAATATTAGCTGTACTGTATGTCTATTTAAGTATTGTATTGTCATTATTAAAGATACATTATGTAAGATTTACATATAAGAACTGACCTTTCTCGCTATAATAGTTTAAAAATAGATAATGAAAAAGAAGTATATTGAAAATTTCAGTCGAATTTATTTTCATTACTACCATTGTTCTGATAATAAATAAAGTCTCGATTGTCCATTTTCAAATTAAATTTATTAAATGTCGATTGTGTTTCAATCCGCTCAAAATCACAAACATCCGATGCTCTAGAGATATTATGGGATTGTCACGTGAATAATGTCTAATTAATAATTTTTATTACATTAGTAGCTAGAAAAAAGAACTAGAATGGGAAGATTTAGCTCTTACGCGTGGGGTCAGGTGGCTAAGTGGGTAAGACACTGGCTCGCTAGCCTGGAGTTCGAGTGTTCGACCCCTGCATTGGCCGAGAAAGTTCATCTAGATTTTCCGGCATTGTTTCCCCTTGTCAGTGACAGAAACAGAGGCCCCGTGTACACATTTACATGCACGTAAAAGATCCCTTGGCAGATGGAATTCGATATAGGAGCGGGACGTAGCGCCGCTGCCAGGACACAATTTTCATCATAGTACACTGTATGGTGTATGCCCGTCTTCATTAGCCCAGTTTAGGAGCGAACAGAGGACGTTAAGCCACATTTCATTTTATTTCAGCTTCTACATAATGCATCTTTAACATACAAAAGCGAGAAACAATAAATGAAAGAACGGCGTAATTTTTATTCGAGTGATTAAAACACATTGATTGATGAGACGTTTTGTTTTATGTACAATGATTCACTTTCTATAGTTGATATAAATTCTGACTAATAAAATATCGATAATACAGGGTGTGGTTTTATATAATATATATTATACAGACGATGTATATTATAGTGATTAACATATTGATAGATCAATAGATCGATATGTATTATTATACTTAACTATACAGTAACTTTCATTTATTGTCAGGAAATACAAAATTAAAACTCTGCCTAAATGTTGAATCACTGCCAGCATTTTCCACGGTAAATGAATGATTCTTTGGTTGTTCTTCAGGTGTGTCAACTGTCATGGTTTCGATTCTTGTCCAACCTTGTGGGTTTTTCTCCGGGTCCTCCAGTTTCCTCCCAGTGCCAAAGATCCCTACGCGAAAGCGAATTGTTGAAATAAAATTGAACAATATGTTACCCCAAAATGACCTAGTTTGTGTTGAGTCGACGTTACCCCCCCCTTCCCCTCTCCCCCCCCCCCCTCTCTCTCTCTCTCTCTCTCTAAATAGAAACTTGATAATAAGTAATTAGTTCATACTGTTATTTAGAGAAGAGGGGGGGGGGTATTTTTTGCCACTGCATTCGTCGAAACATCTCGAACAAGTTGACAGATTCGTGTTATTGAATATGACTCCGGTGTGAAGTTGTGAACCACTGAAATTTAAGATGTCGCGATAACTTGATCTACACATTATTGTAAACCTTATCGTTTATCCAGACCTAAATAACTGTAATATATTGGACATGTTATCCCAATAGCCCCTCTTTAAAATCTCTTTATATACAATTTATGAAGGGTCTTGATAATCTGGGATTAATTCCGTTATTCGAGTCTATTCGGTGATCTGTGTTTATTTATAGTTTAGGGGACAGAGAGAGAGAGAGAGAGAGAGGAGAGAGAGAGAGAGAGAGAGAGAGAGAGAGTGGTGGAGTTTAACGATACAAACAAGGTCATTTCGGGACTAACATTTTTTTTTTTTTTCAATTATTCGCTTGCGTGTAGGGGTCTTTAGCAGTGGGAGGAATCCGGAGGACCCGGGGAAACATCGCGAGGTTGGACAGGCGACCCTACGCCAGTTGACTGAATGACATTATAGTTTCAGGAGATCTGATATTTATTTCTATGATCCTGTCTGCAGTCTGTTCAGTTTTAATAGTTTGTTAAGGAACTTGAAAATGGTGTTTAATTATTATACATATTTGTCAAATGTGGCGAGAAATGATTCCTTTTGCCTAAAAAAAAGAATCACGGTGAAAAATAGAATGAAAGGATTCCAAAGAAGTTAGGAACGTATATTTTGCGAAACAAAATACACAGAGCCGAGTTCCGTTTCTTTCAAATTAAATGTTAGCTTGCATGGGGACCCTGGCTAAAAATGTAACCGTGACCCTTATAAAAGTGCAGATAACAAAAAAAGTCTGTGAACTGTCCCTAATAATAATCAAGATATGTTAAACTCTACGGTAATATGTTACAAAAGATTTCGTAGAAATAATTTTGCTACGTTCTCTGATTGATGTAGGCGATTTGGCCTAAATAGACTCCAAGCCTTCCCCGATATTTTCCGTGTTTTATCGACCCCAAGTTTACAAGACTATTGTATTCGTACTAGAAAAACAAACAGTTCCACTTTTGGGCAACAGCCGATCTACAGTTTCCGCAAAAATTAAATGAACAAACAAAAGGTGTTATCATTTATCAAAGTTTCTCATCGCTCCATTATTTTTACTCGTCCGTTGAACCCATTTACAGGTTTTAATCAATATCTATCTCCGCATAACAAATTAAACCTCCGTGTTAAATAAGTACACTGTTTTCATTTATTATTAATAGACAATTATCAAACGAGACAGGTTCTGTTTATAAAAGATCAATAGACTATCAATAAGATGTGAATTACGTGAAGAGTAATATAATGAGATTTAAGGTTATACTTTTGTGCATCAGCCCTAGTAGTTCGGATGGGACGAAAAACCGAGGCCCCCTTGCACATATTGGCGTATATGTAAAAGATTCCATGTTGGAATTTGTTATAAGAGTAAGCCGCAGTTCCGCTGCCAGGGCAAAATTTCCCTCACAGCACACTGTATAACGTACGCCAGTCTTCATTATCCCACACGGGACAGAACATTAGTATCTGTTCATTTCATTTGTGCAGCAGCCGGGCTAATGAAGACGGACATCGTCATGCAGTGTGCTATGGGGAAAAGTGTCTGTGTGTAAATATTATATTGTATCGAAGTGTATAATATATCCCCGGTATTTGAATGTATAACCTAAAGCTGTATATTTTATATTGTATTGGGATGTATATTCTATATTAGGCTGTATGTCCTGTATGGGAATGTATCTTTTCCATAATATATTGTATTGGAATATATGTCCTGTATTGTATTAGAGTGCATATCATATATTATGGTGTGTATCATGTAATGTAGTGATGTGTACTATGTAATGTATTGGTGTGTATATCATATATTTTATTGAGGTGTGTATCGTGTAATGTATTGAGGTGTGTATATCATATATTGTAGTGATGTGTATTGTGGAATGTATTGGGGTGTGTATAATCGTATTTATGTATTGAGGTGTACAAATGTATATCATGTATTGTACTGGGATGTGTAGATCCTATATTGAATTGGGGTCTGTATATCCAATTTTGTATTGGTGTGTATTAGAATACACATCCTAATAGCTTTAGAACTGGCAGGACAGGTACAGTCAGAGGGCTCCGTTCGTTCCGAAAAGAACTAATCCAGTCTAAAGGAGCTAAATTCCTCATATTTGGGACCTAGAGAGTGACACATAATGTAATATGAATGTATATAAACTGAATTACATTCAATCGTTTACGTTTTTACTCTAATTTCAACAAAATCCGGCTTAAGTCTCAATCGCATGGCAATCCCAAGCGTCTGGTTATTCCAGTCTACACCGGTAGTATAATTGCGCATGCTCTCCGGATAAGAATACGAGGTCGCCGTTTGACATGACTTGTGGAGTATGTCGGTTAGAAGAAATAAATGATATCAACAATTCCGCGTTGGGTAGGTTGGCAGGGGGATTTTTGCAGATTGAGATTTAAAAACAACCACCAGCTTCAGATAATCTAGTAAAGACACCTGGTTTGGTAAACTCTCCTCAGGTCTTTTAAAGTAAGTTTTGGAAATTAAATGGGCTTTAACATCCTACTGTTCTGCTCCAAACTGGGCTAATAAAGACGGGCAGCTTCACTACGCCGCGGCCTACTCTTAAATCGAACTCCATTTCTCAAGGGATATTTTACTTGCACGCTAATTTGTACGTATGGTACTAGACAGCTGCCCTTGTGAGACCTTTCCTACTGACTAGACAGCTGTCATTGTCCGACCATCCGTCCTTCATCACCGACAAGGGGGAACAACGCGGGGAAAATCTGTGTATACTTTCCCGGCCAATGCAGGGATCGAATTTATTTCGGACGACATTTAGAGTCGAAACATGACGAAGCAATTGTTTATGATTCTTGAATCTGAAAATGCACAAAACCTCCACATTCATACCGGTCCTAAAGAATGGAGTGGAATGAATGAATGAATGAAATGGGGTTTAACGTCCTACTGTTATGCACTTAACCTGAGCTAATTGAAGACGGGCATACGCCATACAGTGTGCTATGAGGGAAATTTTGCCCGGGCTGCGGCGCTACGGCCTACTCTTATATCGAATTCCAACTTCCAAGGGGTCTTTTACATGCACTCCAATGTGTACACGGGACCTCGGTTTTTCGTCCCATCCGAACGACTAGGCAGCTGTCCTTGCCAGGCCCTCCTTCTGTATCACTGACAAGGAGAAATCACGTCGGAAAATCGAGATAAACTTTCTCGGCCAATGAAGGATCGAACACCCGACCTCCAGGCTAGCGAACCAGCGCCTTATGGAGTCATATGCCCTTTAAAGGCTGCAGAGAGGTCATTACATTTATGACCCACCTGTGACCATTCGTAGACAAAATCACTTCTCCAAAAGGCCTTTATTGCAAATCAGACATAATTTCCAGGAACATATGTGGCCTAGTTTCCATTATTGGATCAGAACGAATTAGGTCAATAGGTCAGACTTCTCTGATAAAATGAGTTGTCGTTGCCTAGCGCCCGTTTACAGATTAAACTGAATAACTTTCTCTTTTATGGTGTATTCTACTAGACAACACAGGAGATCTACAAATTACATTACACAATAAAACAGAGCAGAAAACGTTTATAAGTTGTTAGAACTTTTGTTTAATCCTTTTGTATTGTACAATGTCAATGTCGATGCAATAAAATAAGTTTAAACTAAACAATAAAACAGAGCCGAGAGAGACTAGAGAGAGAGAGAGAGAGAGAGAGAGAGAGAGGGTAACATTTCAGGACTAACAACCTCAGACACGGAGAAGAATCACGAGGTTGGACAGGCGACTCTACCTCTTGAGAGAGAGAGAGAGTGGGAGAGACAGAGGCGATGGAAATCGTTTATTTTAGGAAGGGTCCATATGGGGATAGGGCAAGATTTACACCTTACCTTAAGTACCCAAGCACTGCCCCCCCCCCATGCGTGTGTATGTATTGCAAAACCATAGACACTCAATCTCTTCTATATTGTACTTATAAATGACTTTTATCGTCAATGTGTATATTTGGGACCCCTTTAAACTTAGCCCTGATTCAGCAGTCCCATTGACACGATGGTAAATGCCTTAAAGTAGCTAGGTCTCTAACTCAATATCATCCAAAATCTTCAACATTAAAAACACGATTTATTTGTCAAAGATTTAAGACAAAATAAACTTTTTACCAGTGGTACACGTACTAATCGTGTACCATAATGCGCTTCAGCACCAGTTGTAACTTGTAATAAGAGACTCGGGGACGAGACTAAAGACTTTGCTGACTCTAGAAATTTGCACTCGATTGAGACTGCTGGCTTATTTCGCCGAACATAACTATTTGAAATTGGAGTAAAAACGGAAACCATTGAATGTAAATCAGTATATATACATTCATATTCAGGGCCGGATTAACCATGGGGCACCATGGGGCACAGGCCCCAGGGCCCCCCACAGTAGGGGGCCCCCCACAAACGTTTTTACTACGATTTTTGTCTTCAGCACCCCTAAAAATCCATGGAAAGATAAATTCAAAGACAAAACAGCAAACTAATGGCCTGGTTGTCTGGTTGTGGGGCCCCCCACAAATTTTTTTAGTTGCGTCTAGTCACCTCCTCTAGAAATGCCATCATTTCATAGCACTCACATTTATCACCACGTCCGGATTAACCATAGGGCATAGGCCCCAGGACCCCAAACATTAGGGCCCCCCCCCCCACAAAAAATCGTAGTTGCGTCCACCCCCCTCCTCTAGAAATGCCATCATTCCATAGCACTCGCATGGATTGGTCCACTGAAATAACACTAAAATGCGCTAATTTTATTTTTTTCTAAATGGCTCCACACAAGTGCCTGAAATGCCAGGAAATCATGTTTCCGGCCTCCAATTTATGAAAATTTCCAGAAAAATAAGGCGTCCCCTCCAAAAAAATAGACAACCTTTCAATTATGAAATAATACACTTGATTATGACCCTGGGCACTGATGAGTCGGTCGGTTTTAATGGCGCCTACACCTGATCCAAACTTTCTTATATCTCTTATGTGGAGGCTATCGGGCGCCACCACAGGCGCGGACCCAAGGTGCGGACACCAGAAGCGAATGCCTCTCACAAAAAATCTGCCGCCATATAAAATACAAAATTGCCGCTCAGATATCACCCAAATGGCAGAAAAACGTGTTTCCTGCATCGTTATTTTTAAAATTTTCTACTGGAGGACCCCAGACAAGGATGCCATCTCAAAAGGCGAAGGGTCTCTCCTATCGGCGTCTGACCCTCCACATGACATTAAAGGGTTCGTTTTGGTCGCCCTTATTCACATTTGACAGGCGCGCCACCAATTTTTGTTCTGGTCGCCCTATCCACGTCGCCTTATGGTGTTTCGGACTAGTTCTAGTTTAGAGGATAAGGAGTTTCTCATTTTGGTGTGCTTAACATCAATGAATGAATGAAATGGGGTTTAACGTCCTACTGTTATGCACTTAACCTGAGGTAATTGAAGACGGGCATACGCCATACAGTGCTATGAGGGAAATTTTCCCCGGGCAGCGGCGCTACGGCCTACTCTTATATCGAATTCCAATTGCCAAGGGATCTTTTACGTGCACCCCAATGTGTACACGGGACCTCGGTTTTTCGTCCAATCCGAACGACAAGGCAGGTGTCCTTGTCAGGCCCTCCTTCTGCATCACTGACAATCGAACACCCGACCTCCAGGCTAGCGAACCAGCGCCTTATCCGCTGCCGAAATGGACATACGGAAGCGACGTTGATTGCAGCTCCAAGCCCCCCACCCCCACGTACACACACGCACCGTTCCGCACTCAGGGCATTATATTGGCGTCCCCAACACTCTGCTGCACCCCCACTTCTACAATCTTACATACGGCCCTGCCTTCGGCGCTCGCGGTCGGTGATCAGGGGCCCCCCACATGTTCCAGGCCCCAGGGGCCCCACCATGGTTAATCCGGCGTTGTTCATATTACAGTATTATGCGTTGCGTCCCACTTTTGTCAATTGCTAGGTCCCAAATGTTAAGGTTTAGCTTTTTTAAGCACGTGGTTTTGTTACGCTTAAAAGGTAATGCTGATCTGGGCTGCTCTCATTCATTATTAATGTCGAAATCGGACTTCTGCTCAAAAGATAATCTCTACAGGAAAATTGCTTAATATGCTAAATAAAAAACTTTCTAATAAATACAGTTGTAAAGTAATTGACTGTTGTAACCCGCAACGGTTGAACGGCTCTTCATAATGAATAAAGATTTCTTTTTATCCACTGACATTCCAAAGACTGGAATGTCATAAAAAAAAATCAATTCATCATTCCATTCTTCCACGTGGCAGATCTATTTTTTTATTGGCGGGAATTTACATCATATACACGTGACAGGTCGTTGACCTTGAATCAAGAACACGATGACATTTCTCGTTTTTTTTCCTCCAATAATCTGAGCATGATTGAACGTTGGTTGGTAATTTGAATTTGATTGAAGTTAGAAAGAAGTTTTACAACTTGTACAAATTAAAGGAGGGAACAAAGGTGGCGTGGAATCAATTAACCTTTTTTTTACAGATAAAAAGCTTGTGATGAGAAGAAAACATCAAATTTATTTGGATTATTGGGTAATTTCAGGGAAAGCCGGGAAGATTTATTGGTGAACAAAAGACAAGCGCGTGTTCAAAGCCAGGGGAGTGGCCCGGGGGTATAATAAATGGAATCAGGCACGTGTTCAAAAAGAAGGGGCCCGAGGGGTATGGACACTTCCTTGCTCGCGCTTTGTAATTTTTTTTTTATTTTTTGACTCCTTCCTATACATACATCGAAAAAGGATCAAAGAAACACACGTGCGAAATATTACCTCAGTTTTTGGCCTCACTTCACTCCAATCGGATTCATGTATGCACCTACGCTGAGTAGCTACGAGAACATAGCTAAAAGCGTTGAGATGAACTGGTGTGTTCAGGTGGAGAGATAAGGTTTGTTGTCTACTACACAAGCAGAAATATTCAAACCTTACGCCAAACTTATCTCCACCTCGGAACCCCCTCGACTCAATCACTCAAATTCACGCCCCTAGGAATTAACTTATAATAACTTTTTTCAACCTTTTATTAGCCCAATTGATTGCAAAGAATGGAATGGAATTTAACGTCCCAATTTTCTGCACCAAGGGAGTGGTGCTATAGACCCTACGTGTACATTTTCCCGGTCATGTAATAATTTATATTAAAGATACATTCCTACAAAACTATTTATCAGGTAGTTGTTTTCAATAAAAGTATGGCATATTGGATATCCCTATATGTAATGTATAGAGGCTCAATTTTACTTAAACTAGGATGCCTTGAAAAACATGCTTGGGGAGCCCAGTGACATAAGGGGCGATCCTTGTGGGTTAATCCAAAGAACACCAATGGATTTGCAGATGGTAATCTAAAAATTTACTTAGGCTTCGATATTTTTGATTAATAGACAGTGACTTATGAATAACACCAAATAAAATGGATCCCCCCCTCCCCAGACTCACCAATCAAGTCACATGACTAATAAGGATTCTTAAAATAGAATTGTGTGTCATTTTATAGTTTTCTTGGTTTTAAAAGTCCATATATCATCAAATCTCACAGTTTGTATGCAGGGAGGCATCTTTAAAGGTTGATATCAGAAAACCACTCATAACAGTAAAAAATCTGATTTCTTGAAAAGTTGTAATCAACTGATTACGATGACCCTGATATAATAATGAACAAAAATAATGGTAGGCTTGAGTGCTAAAAAAACATTAATATGCCTGGGCAGCAGAAACAGAGGCAGTGCCGGACTGGTGGGCCGAAGGCCCACTTGCCATACCTGTGACAAGGCCCACGAGCCATTTGGGGCGAAGCCCGGCTACGAGCGCTCGAGGGGGGTCTAGGGGGGTTCTCCCCCCCCCCAAAAAAATTGAAAAATAGACAGCTGCAAACCCATTTTCCAAGCACCTCAGGCCAGAGCAGCGGATGGAGATATATTCCAGTTTTTGGCCATTTATCAGGTTTTAATGACTTATCAAGAGCTGGGAGTGACTGAAGAAAGATTGTTGGTTTATAATGCTGTCACCATCTTGAGGTTAAACTCATGAATTTATGCATAATTCCACCAGGTGGTAGAATTTGTTTCTTGCCACGAAATCTATCTTTCTGCTTTTCTTTCCTTTCCTTTCCCTGTTTCCTATCCTCCCCTCTTTTACTACCTTTTCTTTTTCTTTTTTTTTTACTTCTTCTTTTTTCTTTTTTTCTTTGAAGCTTAGGCCCATATTTTTTTCGGCTTAGGCCCACTTGCCATTGGCAAGTGGGCAAGTGGGCCCAGTCCGGCACTGAGAGAGAGAGAGAGAGGGAAATGAGGTTTAACGTCCACTCGTCCACTCGATACAAACTAGATAATTTCAGGACAAACACATGGTGCAATATATTTCAATAATTTTCATGCGTCTGGGGGTCTTTAGCAGTGGGAAGATATTAGACGACCCGGAGAACACCCCACGCCAGATGACTCAATGATAGACCTTATGATACAGCCCACACATGCTAACCAGTTCAGCCTATAACCCCCCCACCCCAGTAAAAACAAGTAAACAATAAAACTAGTATAGAAATAGGTTGTTTATTTCCTACTACATATATATATATTTATATGAATTGTAACATGTTTTAACATTCTACAAGATTATTTTAACACAATTCAGGACAAGTTTATCATTAATATCTAATTCAATTCATTCAAACTTGTTTTTGACTGCATAAATAATGGTAACATTTGTCAACATTAAATTTAACACAAGAGTTATATTGGGCTTGAAATTGACAGGTGAATCATTGTTGAGTTCTATTGAGCTTGAAACTGACAAGAAGACAATCATTGTAGAAATGTCGCTTTATAAAAAATACAGTAATTGTTTTCCATAGAACTGTTGTGTATAATTGTTTTTAATTCTAGTTGAACTGTTTAAACATTTTGATATGAATATTTCCCCATATGGTAATACCATGTTCACAAAGCAATGGTTATAAAGATTATCAGATGATAATGCCTATAACCATTGCTTCAGGAATATACTAACAGAACACAATTTTTATAGGAAACAATCACTGGTTGATAACGATAAGAGGATACTTGAAACACTCACTGGTTGATAATGATATACTTGTCGAAACATCATGCTTTTAAAATAAAATCGGTGATTGTTTCCCATAAAAAATTGTGTTCTGTTATTGTGTTTCCAAATCACTAAATGCCACTTAAAAAAGGTTATTTTGTTACACCTGTGTACTAATATGGAAAAGACAAGAAGGGACAAAAACGTTTCCAAAATAATGATTTTCCTGAAATTCTTGAGGAGCACATGGGTGCTTCTTTGGTCCAATATTGCAGCTTTAAATTGACTTAATTTCTGTTAAATGATATAATCTCTCCCCCCACCCCCACCCAGCCAACCACACTCTCTACTGTTCAAATATTATGTGGTCAAATACTTCTAAGTCATACTAAACAAACACACCAATATTAAAATAATCTAAAATAAGAATTATTTGTACAAAAAATTTCATTTTAAAAATTAGTTTTAACATTTTGTAAAAATCCTTTCTGTACAGTTTTTTTTTTAACTTATAATGTTTACAGGACGGTGTATATAGGCACAAAGTTTCTTTTATCAAATCTTCACAACATATAATCATCTTCATTTATCAGTAAAACTGACTACATAATTCACTGATTCGTGATGATGATCTAAGAAAAGATAACTCCTTACATTTTACAAAGATGCATAAATATAATGGAATGGGGTTCTCATGGAATATTTTTGGACAAAATTAAGAAATTCATTCCAATGGACGTTCCTCAAATCTGGAATGGAGTTCTCATGGAATATTTTTGGACAAAATTAAGAAATTCATTCCAATTTTGAGCATATATTATTTAGTTATTTAATTTCTAGAAAACACAAAAGACTTTTCAACAAACATACAAACATGTCCTTTTTTACTGAGATTTTTTAAATTTTATTTCTAAAAAATAAAATCTCAAATAATTTAAAACATTGCATCAATAATTTAAATTAAAAAAAAACTCACTATTTTACAAAAATCGATATAAAAAATACAACATCGAAAGCAGATAAATAATATAATATTCGACAATAATGTACAGATAATTTACAAAAGATATTCACTTTTAATAACCTCCTCAACCCAGTCGGTACAGAAAAGTGAATATTAAACTCCTATTCATTTCATTCCAATAGCCTGTTCATGTCAAAGAATAACAAAACGCAATGACAATTTAAATGGAATCGAATCACTGGTTTGTTATAGATGTTGTAATTGAATACGAAATGGGAGAAAATTTGCTGGAACAACCAGTATATGTATTCCATATAATCGAAAAGGGAATACTTGTTGAAATGTCGCACTGTATAAATAACAACCAGTAATTCTATTCCAGGCATTATGTAAGATCTAAATCTGCCTATTGCAGGTCTTTCTTTAGGCCAAAGTGTAAAATTAAAAATTATACATTTATTAACATGACAAGACCATACTCAACTCTCGATGCCATCGAGGGCTCGGATGTTAAGTAGATTAGAACATTTAATGATTTTATTCAAAAATCAAGAAGCGAGGCTAAGACTTGAATGACCAGTACCGGTATGTTAGTTACAATCAACATACGCATCTTGTCAAACCTTCCAACTGTTATAACTTCGCTCAAAATAAAGTAATTTGAATGAAATTTTCAATATATTCTTTTTATCCATTTTATAAATGATTATTATAGCAAGAATCAGCTATTTGTCTTAATCTTACATAATGCCCCTTTAAACAGTTTTATATTAACAAGCCTTAAAATAAGGCACCTGTCTCTGACAATGTCAGACACAGATTTAGACTTTGTCAGGCACAAAACCTCTGGTGTCTGGCACTGAGTTGTCTTTTTTATTGATATTATTAATACATGTCTGGAACTAAGTTGAAAATGTCAGGTACTATTTCATTAGTGCCTGACATTTTGACAGGTATATCAATAGCAGTTATTTCCAGGCCTGTTTATATAAGCAATACATAGAAATATATATATAATTGACCGTCTGAGAACCCAGGTAAGCCTATTTAAGAGAACATTCCACCCATGTAAAATAGAGCATCATAAATCTCTGGCTAAAACCTTTTATAGGGTTGATGAAAAGAAAAGCAAAGAGGCAGTCAACATAATAAACACAAAAACATAATATCCATCTGATTAAAACACAGATTCTATTTTGTTTCATTTTATGGTTCAAAACCTTTATTTTACTTGGCTTTATGACACTAGGATCTGGAATGTTATATTATCAGTGTTTTGGTTTAAGTGAGGGATTAGCCAATGAGACGGTCTGTGACAGCACGTTTTTAGCGCGAGTGCACAAAACTGTGGGTAAACGGCAACGGTGATTGATTATCAATGTCTGACGTCATTGAACTTCTCTCAACGTTATATATAGCATTCTGTATATTATATTAATCATGATTCGGATGATAATGTTAAGAGAACCCTCAACAAAATGTTGCTTTTCTTAAAATGGTATCTGTGTTTCATATTATGTTTATGTGTGTCAAATGCCACTCTACATGTAGAATCTCAAGTTCCTATCTAGCTTTTCCCCAAATCATAATACCTCATTCATGACAAGTGATTAAATACAATATTTTCTGAATGTCTTCGCACTAACAGCAAGACAGGGTTCAATATAATTGTCTAATATCATTGATGTCTTCATGGTTCTAACATAGAAAATTACATTGACAACCAAACCACTCTAGAATATTAGGTCCTGGGCCTGGTTTCTCAAAATCTTAACTAAAGATAAAATCCAAATTTTGATTGGCTAAGCACTCAAATCAGATATTATCCAATCAAACTACTAAAATTTTGATTTTATCTTAGTTAAAATTTTGTAAAACACTGCCCCTGAACAATTTAAAAATCATCTGTCTTGTATCAACATAGTTTTATGTCAATAAAAAGATAGAATTGATTTTTTCATCTATATTATACTATGTTGATATTTTTTTATCTTAATTTCAATTATACCTTTTTAAATACAGTATTATTATCTTAAAGATTTGCCATCCCTTTCAGAAATCCCAATCAGAACTCCCGTTTGAATATCAATGGCAAACCTGAGATTTCTTTTTTTTTTCAAAAAATATTGTTTCAATAAAAACAATCAGAGATTTAGCATTGATATTCTAAAGGGATTTCTGATTTGTCTACTTTCAACACATTAGTCAATTCTTTAATGGTCAAGAGACATTATGTAATATATTGATATCGCGTGAGGGCGATATCTATATATTAAGCAATGTCTTGCAACTTAAAATACAGCATGAAATACAGTATGTCATGCTGGTCCAACTAGTATAAATGATGTACGCTTGGCATATTGCCTGTACATTTATTTGAAATAATGGTACACCAATGTCAAAGGATGACGTCACATCTGTAATTTAAGCTTGTGTAGTAGACAAATCTTGAACTCCAAGGTCATTAAAGTGGTCAAGTAATGATACTTCTTAAACTCAATGATTTGTTTCATCCAGCATCCTCAAAAACCCATCATATGGTAACTCCAGTGGTGACGTAGCAACTCACTAAAATACCAAATCTTTGCTGTCATACTAGCAGTTACCCAGGTGATGGGTCTCAGAGAATGGGATTTCCACAGCAGCCAGTAGCCTACTGAGGGGGGATAACTCTTGAAAAAGGTTCAGACCACCTTGCAAATATTATTTTGCTGTTAATTCTAGATCAAAAATGAGATCACATCAATGTACAAATTCTTAAAATCATTTTTTTTTCTCCGATTAAAATCAAACAAAACATTTTACATTATTGTTTTTTTGAATATTTTATTTTATATTTACAAATAAATTATCACAGAGCCCTTACAAATGTACATAAATTGAGATGAGAGACAGTGTAATATCATGCAGTCGACACCTTTTCAACATTCTTGTAGTATTCAGTATTCTCTTCTGAGGAATTATCAGAAGTCGGATCACTGACTTAAGCACCAAGTCAGAGGATCTTGAATCAAAGTCCCGATCACTGACTGTAGTACGAAGTCAGAGGATCTGGAATTCAAGTCAAGTCCCGAATCACTGACTCAAAACCAGTTTCCAATTCATGGCAAAAAAGGTAAGTTTGATTTACCATGTTTTCACTAGAACGTAGAAATACAAGAACGAGTTTCATTAGTAGAAGGTTGATTGACTTGGTGCTGATCAAATAGACTTTTTGAGTATTTTTTTTTCTTAGAAATCTATAAATGGGCAAAATTCATATATTTTCATGATACATTATTAATAAAGGACAACACTAATAGCACTAGTTACAAAGCTAGTTATATTACTACTTTTACATCAAGGGTAGAAATAAGAGACAATAACCCATTGCACAATGAACTCTTCTCAAATTTTTAACCTATGTAAAGTATTCATGCATATTTTGGATGAGTTCATTTTCCAATAATGGGGGTATTAAAATACTTATTTCTACATCTTCATATAAAACAAATAAATGATAATATATATATATATTCAGTTATCATCATAATAAACTCACATGCACATGCAATGCACACACACACACACACCCTTTCATACACCCTTAATATCACAAGTCTATTATAGTACAGTAAATACGATTGGTTGATATTTATAATGTTGCAATGTTTGTAATCAAAATCTGTTTTTTTTTAATTCAAGATGTGAAGTACTTCTGTCTTTGTTGCGTGTCAGTTTCCATCATGGACGGGGCAGAATTACTTTGGTCTTCTGTATATACCAGCATCCAATTTCCAAGATGGCCACACAGAAGCGACAGCACAATATTGAAATTAAAATCCAGATTGGAATGTAATTGTGCTATTTAGTCTTGATTCAAAGTAGATACACTTGTCCAGTAAAATCACATTTTTCTCAGTAATTAATCAGTATATGTAATCACTTGATAAACTTTACTTCAACACACAATTATCCAGCACTCTTTATAGTCTTGATTGTCACAACACCGATTTGTAAAAATAAATATTAAGCGTCTATGATAAATTAATGCGCCACCTCAAGCAAGGACGGGTTTTTCTCCATTATCGTGAGGAGAATTCGGTCAACGTAAGATTTTAGACGAAGGTTATCATTCTGTTCTTCTTTTAGAGCTGCCAATAACTGGAAAAATTAAAGAAAAAAAAATTAAATCATTTATCCTATGTTTATCAAGCTTCTACTAAATAGGGAGGTCCACAGCAACATAAGACAAAGATAGCATTAAATCCAAATGATATGCAATGTTCTCCTTTGAAACTGTATTGGGTAAAGATACTGTAGGTAAAATGTAGAAAAAAAAGAATAGAATCAGTAATTCCAAATTTATCAAGCTACTAAGCAACATTCAAATATGTTCTTTTGAAACTGAGGCACAATTGTTGTAATGTTAAATACAACTAAAGATAAAATGGGATTTAATAATAGTGTGAGCTCTCTTGTCCAATCGGAAGCCATAAAACAACAATTTCAAAAAACAACAATGCTGACAAAAGATAATCTCAATCAACTAACCTCATCTTTTGACAAGGTTTCTAATTCTTCTGCAATACTGACACCTTCTCTCTCCTTCAACAACGATCGACCTTCTTCCATACACTGGTTTAATAACTGAGCGTTCATTTCTTCATTATTATCTTTTAAATTACGATTTTCCTGGAATCAAAAATGTTCAAATAAAGAATTTGGGATAATGTGCTATTAAGTAAAAAAGTATGACCAAGGTTTGTAATCATTTTCAAGGACTTAATATTCTTAGTAATAAGATGTTAGTTGTGAAAAACTGGACGTTACGATTGTAATTCCAACAATTAATCATATAAAAGGGGTGTAATTATTTTAGGATTGGAGCCTTTTTTATCAGCCAAAAGCTAAAATTTGTGCTTTTATTTTTGTGCTCAGGCAATAAACAATTAGTTCTCTGAATACTCTATGGATAATGTGCTGGAACAGTTTTGTGAATGATGCGCTATATGTGATTAATAATAATAATAATATAATTCCCTATATCCTGTCAATAAAGGAGTGATATTAATATTATACAAGTGTAAGTAAGGATCATGCAAAAAATAAAAAAAATAGAGGAAAGTAGAAAAGAAAATCAAATTGTTAATATTTGGATGTTAAACTGCTTAGCCAACCATGGGATTTTGAAACATGTTAAAGGTCACTTTTATTCTACAAGGAGAGAGCATTTCAAGCACATACCATGAATGAGAGAGGATTAAATATATACAATTAAAATAATAATAAAACATCAAGACAATATCTAATATATACTGTGGTTATTTCCATTCCATGACCATGACAACAAAAGAGGAGAAAAAAAATCGGAGATAAAACAACAACCAAAAATATATCTAGATACAGATTGACGTGAGATATCTACCTTTAACATGTCCTTCCATTCATCCCATAGTGACTAACAAATAGGACAGAATAATAATTTATTAAATGGCATTTAGCGATCGGAAAATTTTTAACGGAACAGTTTTTATGGGGTATAACCATTAGTTTTTTCTAACAGCATGACGTTTCAACAAGAAGACTCTTATCGTTATCAACTGTGCTCTGACACTCTGACAGAATAATAATTACATAGTTTATATATAGTCTCAAGGGAGCCTACTCTCATCTACTGTAGCTTTTAATGCAATCTATGCACATTTAAAGTATATTTCACAGTTTCCTTATAATTTAAGTAAATCTTTGAAATGGCATTTAGCAATTGAACATAATATAACACAACAGAGTTCTATGGATATCAATCACTATAAAATATACACATGACACGTGTTGAAAATGAGGATAATGTCTGTTCTGCTTCGACTGGGCAAATGAAGTTGGAACCTTCTTCATATAATATTATAGTGGTTGATATCCACTGAACTGTGTTGTGTTATACTATGTAAATCATGATTAAACCCAATCACCAATGTTAGACAATTAGAATGAATAGAACAGTGCAGAGAGATTTTTTCGTTTTAAACTGAGAATATTAAAAGGAAGTGAAAATAATAGACATTCAATATCTAGTTTATGTGCCTTTTTTCATTTTTGACGAGTTGATTTCTTCACAAGGTATATGGACAAACTTTTGTTATTTAATAGCCAAGTTTTGTAACACTACAGTTGTATAACAGTGTTTTAGTTTTAGATGATATTTCCACTCGCCAACATCATGATATTTGAATATATTGTAGACTATTATTTCCACTTCTTATTCATATCCTTGGGGGGTTGCAGTAAAGTGTGGTTCCCACTTTGTTATTGTTGCTTAACAAAAAAGGGTTTGGGACGAAATATCAAGGCCCCCGTACAGAAAAGTAAACCTGATTTCATATATTCTGCTTATTTTAAATGTTTGAGTGCAAATAACTGTGATGCCTACCTCTTTTAAATGTTTAACTTCTGCTTGTAATTCATTATATCTGGCTGGTAGTTCCGACACATTATTACCCTGCGTTAATTCAGCCTCAATTTTAAATCGTCGTAATTCTTCTAATTCTTTGCCTAATTCATCTAACAACTAAAAAAAATGAAACATAGTACGATGTGAAAAAAGTCATTAAAATATAACATTCAATGAGCAATGACACGAAACCTACTGCTGTCTCCTCACAACACCATATCATTCAATGTTGGGCCTCAAGCCTGGTATAAACCTAGGCTTAAAACACACTTTCAATTTCCTCTAGTCATGGTGGGGCATTGGGAGCAGAAAAGTATTGGTCTTCATCTATAATATTTCTGTGATTGTGAGGCAGTGACATTGAAATGTACCCAATGTTATTTTTTTTATTTTGTTCCTAATTAATTTACCATATTCAGAATTCAATATTTTATATCATTCTATATTACTTACTTGTCCAGTGGTGTGTCGTTCCTTTGTAAATGTCTCTTCCTGATTTTGTAATTCAATTCGTAATTTATCGTTGTCATCTTGAATCATCGTACATAATTCTTGCTTTTCAATATATTTCTCTTGTAATAACATCTTCTCCTACAAAAGCGAATTGTTCATAAAAATAATTAAATCAATAAGGATAAAGAAATTTATGATCAGCAGTGGATTTGATATTTCTTGAAAAAGAGAAATGTTGTCAATGGGAATCTAGAATTGGTTCCGATATTTGATGAAAGTGGATTTTGATAGAAAAAGAGAAAGATTTTGCCAAAGTCATTTTTTTACTGACATTATAATCATAATATTAATATTTTATCTGATTGCCAAAGTAAATGGCGAACTTACCTCTTTAACTTTAGCTAATAATGATTTTAATCTCGTTATTTCATCTGTTAATGTTTCATATTCTTTTAATCTGAAAAAAAACATAAATCCTTTATTTTCAAAAATCTAAAATAATTTTGGGGGGAGTTTTCCAACTCTTGTGGATATTAGAGGGAGAGAAATGTCATACTAGGACTAACATATGGCAGATTTGTATTTCAAAAGCAATAGGAGGTAACTGCACATGGAGGACCCAGCTAAAAGCCACAAATTGGACAGGCAACCTCTACTCCTTGTCAACCATATGCTTAGAATCGAAACCACACCATGCAACTATGATCAGCCACCCAGCCCCCAATTATCTCCTGTCATACATGTATGCCAACCCCCAAATATAACTACTATCATTTACTTACTTTTGAGCTATTAAATCATCTTCAGCTGTTTTTTCTCTTTCATGTTTTGTCTAAAAAAAAAATCAAAAAAAATTTTATATCAATGTTTTATTCAGGTTATATGATCATCAAATTTAGTATTTTATTCAAAGTATTCTGTATTGCATTTTAATTGATTATGAATTTACCAGAGGGCGCTTCCCACCCAACCCAACTACATCGGGGCATGTCAAGTGACCTGAAATACTTTCTTACCACATATTCTTGGTGTTTTGTTCGCTCCTCCCGTATTCTTTGTTCTGCTACCGTCTCCATTTCGTGGATATGTTCTTCTAAACTGTGAACCCTGAAATATATATATATTTTATTAGTATAATCAGAAAAAAGGAAATTAAAATGAAATGGGGTTTAAATAATATCCCACTGTTCTTGCTCCAACCAGCTTAATGAAGACAGGCATATTATTATGTTGTATAGTGTGCTTAGACAGTGGTGCTACGGCCTACTCTTATGTTGGATTTAACTGAAAAGTGTTCTTTTACAAGCACACCAAAGGACCTTATTTCCCTTAAAATTGCAGCTATATTACTCAACACGACTGGTGTAAATACCAAATATCTGTATGGTTTTTTTTTATCTGTGTAGGAGTATTTTTACTATATGTATGTTTTTCTAATGATATATACCTGTTTAAAAAGCTTATCTTCAGCTTATCAAATAAATAAACACATATAAAGATATTTTCTTGCAAGATATATATTACGCAATTTTATGAACTATAATAACTCCACTGGATGACTATATACATTCAGTTATATGCTTGTCACTTTGAGAGCACCTGACAGTGACTTCCTTTATGGGTCCCACCTTTTTTCGTCCCATCCCAAATTTTCTTGACTATGAATTTACAAAACTTACTTCTGTATAAGGATTGTATTTTCATCTTTTAATCTGATATGTTTTGTATCTGTTTGATTCTGGTTATCACGTAAAGATGTTATCTCTCTTTCCATAAACTTAACCTGTTAATATAAATAATCTATATTATTATCTAACATCTTGATTTACAAAAACAATTTCTTTTAAATATCCTAATCTTAAGAACTAATCCTTTAGATTATATTTATCTTTCCAAATAACCTAAAATCAAAACTAGTCACATTAAATTTGAGGTCAAAATCATATATACCATGAATTATTCATACAGATTTATATTTATAAATCAAATCTAGAATCAAAACTTACCCTATCATTAAGTTCCTGAAAGTTGCCATCAATATTTTCGATAATAACTTTATCTGCTGAACCAAAACTATTGCTTCTGGTACTGCTAGGCGACCCAACCGCACTTCTCTGTAATTGGCTGAAGAAAGAACGGGAAACATTTCAAACACGATTCACAATACTTTTACATTTCAATCTTTAAATTTTGAATAAGATACCGAAAAATCTTTATTTTAAATTTATCTTGTACAAAACAGTTAAATAATTTCAATGCTTACAATCAAAACTTATTAATAGAAATAAAATAAGAGGATTATTTTCCCAGAACCAAAGCTAAATAAAATGAATTACCTGGCGTAAGCGGCCGACGTAAGACGTCTGTTAGGACTGTAAGTAAGCAGAAAGAAGAGAGATTAGCGGAAATAGACAGAAAAGATACCAGAACACCACTGGGCCTTAAAATATGCTGGGCCTTAAAAATTCCACAAAAATGCTGAAAACTTATTTATGCTATATTGCACCAGTTCACTCTTTTTTTATATTCATATTTATATTATTTATAAAATTCCTAACATTTGGCATAATTAGAATACATGTCAATTTCATGCTACATGTATAAATAATATCACAACATTAAACTAAACTACAATAAAAATGGGAGGAAATGATTCCCTGAACTAAAAAAAAAATGGGGGAAAATACTTAATTTTTAATAATTCTTTAGGTAATTCCCTGAACCACCTGTCAAACTCAAATTAGGGAATATTCTAACTAAAAGGTTGCAATATTGAATGAGATAATTCTTTAGGTGATTCCCTGAACCAGTTAAATCAAATTAAGGGAATATTCAAACTAAAATGTTGCAATATTGGATGAGATAATTTGTGATTCGTTCCCTACACCATGGGTTTTATTTATAAAGACCATTGCTTACAGATCCAACGATAAACGACGACGCTGTAGGCTAAATATTAAAGATAAAGTCTGGATTAATTATTATGTTAATTAGAAAAGTTTATTAAAAGTTATAATTCATTTTAACACTAGGTTATCTATATACAAAAATTTATTAAAAGTCACTTTTAATTTGTATTAGTTTTTGGGGATTTTTAATAAAAAACGTTTAAAACTATTTCAAAATATTTTTTAGTATATTTTATAAGTTAGCAAAAAACTGATTATTTTATCGTAAGTTTCTAATAATGAAAAGTATGATAAGACGAGATAACGATTCCCCAAACCTATGGATGACACACATGCAAAATGTATGATGAAAAAATGTTCACCAATGAATCCTGATGAAGTAATGTAATGATAGTGGTTTTAATAATAATAATGTCATTTATAAAGCTATTTCTAGACTGGTGGCCAGTCTCCTCCATACACCAAAAATTGGCCACTCCTCTCAAAAAAAAAACCCCGAAAAAAAACGTTATCTCTAGAGACTGGGCAAATAGAGCTTCATTCTCATCTAGTAGGTCAACCTGCATTATGTAGGTCGTGTGACGTCGTGCACGTGATCACGACATATCTAACAACAACGTGACGTCAACCCTCAGACGGTCTAAGCATGACTGCTTTGCACTCCAGTCGAGACTCATGATTCATGTCACGTGACTCGGGGCTTGCTTGATAACTGTCAATCATTTCAAATAAGGAACAACGTAAAACATGACAGGAACGCCCATTTTATTGTGAAGCTCGCAAATTGTCCAGTCTCTGGTGCTGGTTACAGGTTTACTCAAATTTTTTTTTATACAAATGGAAACGAAAGTGTTGGTTTACTAAAAATTAATACTTTTATATAAATCGAAATGTAAAATAAATAGAAGAGACTGGGCCAGTCTAAGCTATTTCATACAAAGAGTATGTTCAAACTACTTGTGATTCAATTCTGTACAAAGAAAGTTCTACACCAAGACACCACTAAATATTATTTCTAACTAAATGATTTTAATGAGGTTTACAATCACAAGGTCATTTTTTAGGAGGATAGGAAGATTGAAAAAATATTTTATAAAGCAGATACAGAAACAACAAAGCTGAGCATTAACAACAGATAGAGAACTAACAACTAACATCTATATTCATAGACAAAGCTAAGCATAACTACTAGAAAGTAAAGAAATTCGAAAGCAAATATTGGTCCAAATGAGATGAGACTAATTATAGTTTAGTTGACTAGCTAGAAAGCATCACTTCACCACAGCAATTGTGTTACATTTATAGAACCCTTTCAGAAATATACAGTCTAAGATTTTAAAATCTTAGATTCGAAAATATTCTTAATTTTAAAATCTTAGATTCGAAAATCTGTAGGCTACATAATAGGCTATAGATTCAAATATTGATATTGTCGTTTCAATTTCCAAAAAACGATTTTCTCCAAAGATTGTTTCTGAAAGGGATTGATAAACGTTGATATTTCACACTAGAGTCTATATATAGTAACATGCTTTATGATATATTATTAACTACCACGTTCTCTTATGTTGACGGAAATCTCCTTTACGATGATTTATATGTTTACGAGCTGTTGCTGGGGTACTGAAAGGGAGGTAACTCCACATTATAAATACTATTAAAAATCTTTTTAAATTTACTTTAATTTGTCGAAATTGTAATTTTAAGCATGCTAGGAGCTTGTTTGCTTCATTTTGTAAATGTTGTTCAACTGATTTAATTTTTCTATATACTAGGGGAAATAACTCTATATTAAATACTTACAGGTGACCTTGATCGGAGACATCTGCTTCAGATTCGATCTCACCAAAATCTTCAAAATTCTCTTCATCAGTTATCTCATGGCGACTGAAAACAAAGATAAAAAAATATTAAAATTAATTTGTAAAATTTAGTACTGGAGAAAACCCAATTACAGTAACCCCATTAAAAGCATCTAGCGCTTCAGTTAATCCCAGGGGCATTATTGAGGAACAGAGGGTTGTAACGACAGAGGGCTTGCGAAGAAAATCTTCTGTGCTAAAGAACCCCACATAGTGTAATCCCCTCTTCATTAGCTAGATGAAATTATAGAAAAGTAAGACTTTACACCCAAATTTTATATCAGTAAAAAATCTTACCTGTTTTCATTTAATTCTGATGATTTATAACTTAATGCACTGTCTGCTTCATCATCAGAGTTAGGTGGGAAGAGTTGTCTACCTTTCCAACTATTATCACCATTGGTATATTCACTACTGTTTAATGGTAAATCTGTGATGTCATATTCTGCATAAGTAGAATTGCTACTGTCTTGTTGTTTGTATGACTGAAAGAGAAAAATAAATTTTTATTTATTTTGAACATCCTTTTTGATACCACAAATGAAATAGATTACTCCATTCAGTGTGGCTACACAGAGGTGGGAACAACTTGCATGATCTTGAGTCGAGCCCTGAGTCGTCGCACCTCTAGGTGGAGCCAAGGCCCAAATCACAGACTTTAGTAACAGAGTTGATTCCCAAATCACAGGACTTGATTTGACCTGATTCCCAAGTACAGAGTTGATTCAAAGTCTTCACAAAACCCAACTATGTCGTCAATTCATTCTGCAAGACAGACAAGGCCATGTTCCCTCATGTGAGTTGCACACCCTTCAAACTTGATGTATTATTTTGTTAGTTGAACAAATCCTAATTCCATACAAATCCTACCATAAAATAATCCATAACAGCATCGGTATCAGTATCATTCCAAATTAAATCAGTATTTTCCATAATACCAGTTTATCCAATATTTTGTATTTCTGTACTGTTTGTGTGTGTGTTACCACCACTTGTGATATACACATCAAGACTGACTACCTTAGTTATATACATGCCTACCTGGTTAGGTAAATACAACAGACTATTGTATATACCACACCTATTACATAACAATACACATTATTACCTGGTGTTAATTAACATTAGGCCAAGTTCATTAATTAAGAGGTTTATCGTATCGTTACAATGGGTGGCATTATCATAAATTATAGAGCATTAATCCAAGGAGCTTGACAAATTAGCTTTCTCTTTTTTCACCCCAAGTATTTTTGAAGCTCTACAAATCATTTTAAAGTCAAGTTTTAAACACTTTCATGTTCTCCTTTTTCCCCAAAATAATAGTTTTCACCATGTATTGAAAACTAATGTGTTATGGCCTAAACCTTTTATAATGTGTCAAAGTAGTTTTTAAAGTGTTTTTCTTGTTAATTTAGTCTAGGATTAGATCTAATAGCCTAATTCTAATTAACAGTTATTTCTCTAATCAGATTCTACAAACAAGGTTTTGGTTTAAGATGTATTCACAGTTCTTTGTTTAATCCTAGAAATAAACCACCCATACAAATCTATTAAACATCACAATAAAGATTTTGAAGAAGTCGTTAAACTCCAGAAACAAGAACGCACAAATTCTACAGTATAGTCTCCAAACAGACAATGGTATTCTTTCCCCGTCTTCCATTAGCCCATGTTAGGTGTATAACCCATTTCAATTCATTTCCTATTCTTTCCCTTTAGCACACAAAACACCGCTGAAAATTCTCAATTACAGGACTAGATAATATCTTGGGTGTGGTCGTACATACACACCAGTATTAATTAATAATCTATTTTGGTTACAAAATGTCTGGATCCTACATTTTTATGATTAGTATCAGTTATTTTTGTAAAAATGTCATTTCGCTTAAAGAATTACAATAAAAACAAACACCCAACATTAATTTTGGATCCTTCATTTTTAAGATCATTGATAATGAGACATATTCATTGATTAGATTTATAATGTTGTAAAATTTATATCATTCATTTTTATAAAAATGTCATTTCACAATACAAAATGTCTAGATCCTTCATATTTATGATTATTGAAGATGAGCCATATTCAGTCAGTGATTAGATTTATAACGTTGTAAATCAAATTATTATCATTCATTTTTATAACACTTAACATTATATTTCTTCTAGTATTAGCTATTAATGCCAAATAATATTTGATACAATATTGAAAATACTATTTTAAAAGTAGATCATTCATATCTGTGGGGTGCTTTTAGCTGTAATTACCATGATACGTCAGTCACATGTCATAATAATATAACCATGGGGCTAAAGGTTTTATACGTTTGATTTTTATTACGAGAGAAGGATCTACGAGGTAAATTAGTCATCATAATTTATTACAATTTTATATTTTAACTTTTTTTAATATATCATTTCCTGCTAGAGGCAAAGTGTTAATCATTTTTTTATGAAATTTATTGAGGTTACAGAATATTTGCATTTTTATATTTATATTTATATTCACCGTCTAAAATTTAGACATATCTTGAATGTATTAAATATCAAAACTGATGCATGCAAATAGTTTCATTTTTATGTAAGGATAATTGCTTCATTTTAGTGTCCCCTCCCTAGAATTTCACAATTTCTCTAGAAAAGATGTCAATAAATTTGAAGGACGACCTCTAGATTAGCAGGCCAACGTCTTACTAACTGAGCCACTATAGGAATTTGAAGCTTTTAGTCTACAGGTAATTTAATCTGACTTGGCAAAAAATATGGACTGGTAGCTGTTGATCAGGTTGATCATACCATACTCTCATATACATATAGACGTGACCTGACACTTTCTATGTAACAATAAACATTTCTGATATTATTCAGAACCAATGAGTTATTAATGCAATAACAGTGTGGATAAGATAAGCTTACATAAAATGTTTTTCTGATGGTAGGCCTACAGTCCAAATTACGTTTTGATGGTTTGTAATGTTTCAGACAAGTTGTTTAGAAAAATGTCATATTTCACAGTCCCAAAAGTACAAGAACATCGCCTGGAGATAGCAAAACAAATCCATAGTGCCAGCCGCTTTTAACATGAAAAATAATCTTTTTTAAATATAACTGACCCCAATACACAGACATGTATTTACACAACATCGTGGAATGGTTCATGCAGTTTGTACGATTTAACTTTTTACAAGATCAAGTCTTTTATCTGTTTTTGTTCTATTGACAAACTCTCAACATTTCCCCAGTGACTCGGTCAAAACAGAACCAAAGTGATGAGAGGAGAAAATAGTTTTAGAAGCTGATTTTGACACTTAAAAATTGGGGAATGAATTACAAATTTATTCAAACAACCCTGCTAGGGTTTTAAGCCATGCAATATTCAAATCATCCAAAAAATATGTAACATAATAAAATATTGTAGAAATTGTTGAAATGCCTCAAGAAATGTAATTTAACATTAAAATACCAACCATTTTCATCCCTGTTTGTTAAATAATTCACGCCTACCATTGACCTAATACTCACTAAATTATTTAAGTACATGTATATAAATCAACAACATCCACATTCCAATCTCCGTAACTATAGTAACAACATGCCGTTAAAAAACAAAACAAATCAATAAAAAAATACTAACTTCCCAATCCTCCATATTGCTTCAACTGTATTGACGGAATGCGATCGTCAACAAGTAATAATATGGCTGACTGTTTACGTATGCTGCTGCTTGACGAAGTTGTTGAAATGACCTCTTGAGGGCACAACCACAAAATAACTCAGGTGTGAAGCCTGCTACCTTTACATACATGTACGATAAGTTATGGAGAGCCACTGAGGGAACAATTAAAAACTGAATTGCCTTTTAAAGGGATGGTAATATACAATTAATGGTTATGAAGGTGAACAACCGGTGAACAGTCTCCTTTTCTATTATTTTATAGATTTATATTATTTTATAACCAGGATTTGTATACAACACATTAATAATCAATACATGAACATACTTTGATAAACAGACAAAAAACATGGGGGAAAACTGTTGTTTATCATAAATTCATTAGTCTCTCAAGTTTAATATTTAAAATTAATAAACTTTGCATTGCACCTAAGAAATTTATGTCTATGTAAATGATTATATTAGGATCAAAATTTAAGCAAGTGATTTTACTGGGATTATTTTAAGACAAGGAATAGATATTTTTTAATGAATTATCCTGTAGTAGCCACCATACAAATAACTTGAACATGTCTATGAATGACGATATGCTAAGCTGATATGCAAGATCAGGTACAATACGGTTGCTAATTTTCATTAGGTATATCACTGAGTTAATCCACTGCTATGGTTTAATCTTCTAAAGCTACCCTAAATATCAGATCCACAAGACAATCTATGATTTAGGATTTAGATCAAACTTTGTACTCTATGCTTAATATCTAATCCTTTCATCTAATTTACCAAGGTCCAGAGGGAAATCTGGATTAAAATTATGTCTATTCGAGATAATGATAATTTTATAAGAGCTACTTAAAATCGGTTATCATTTTTCAAATACTAAAGATTTTGTTTTCTTTGGAATAATCGTTATTCCATTTCAATTGAAATAATAAAATTAAAGAACACTAAAAAATTAAATAGCAAATCGGAATATATTGCATTATTAGTTTAACAGTTTCTAAGAATTGGAGAACGCACCAATAATGGGCTTTTTATCAAGTCTTTCAATTGAGTCAAATAATCTATAACAGTAATTAATGATTATTGTTTATGCATGACAATGACCTTCATTAAGAATTTACTACATGCTTTTAATATAGTTACTCTTGGTTACCTACCAATCTAATGAATATGTAATCAGAAATAAAAAGAACTGTGTGTATCAGTTTTAGATAAATTATGTAAGTGTATCTTCTCTTAAAAACAAGATCCCTCTAATATTATCTAACTACGGACCCCTACTGGATGAAGGTTCTCACAGTGGGGGAGTAGCAACAGACATGACACTTAGAGCCATGAATAAACAATTTGTTCATGGAGATGGATATTTGTTACTAAATGAGCCATGACTGTAATTAGTATAGCTATCTCCTACAGTGACCGTTTAATCCCTACTTGAAAATCCCTACTCACTGATAATACAAATAAAGATAACCCATGTTTAAACCTGAACCCCACAAGTTTCTTTCTCAGATTAGTAAATTAGAAACACACAAATGAGATTCCAACTCGAATTTTTCAAACAAACAGAAACTAACGTCACATTTTCTGATATTTCCAAATCTATTAAATCAAATTTCTGAATGCAACCTACACAGACCTTTTTCAAATATTTACTAGTACGATTTTGTGTATATATATTGATTCCATAAATATTCATTTAACAACGGAAAATCTTACCTGTTGCTCAAGTAAGTATCTCATATTTAGAAAATGTCCTGTGGGTTTCGAGTCAAATGAAGTTATGTGTATCAATTATTCTTATCTACCTACATTAAGTGACAGGTTTCAATATATTATGATGTATTATGACTAATCATTAAATAGTCCACAATCAATGTCATCTGGCGTATTAATACCTAACTACACCCAACTACCTACATCAGAATATATTGACTCCTTATATAACATCTATGACGTAAACAGTTGTTTTTATGTCTCCATGGTTCAACGAGAATAAAACGTACTTGCACTTAATTACTGTACATCAAATAATTATTATGTATGATATTGTCGTCACGGTTAATTGACTGCCAGAGTTTAAAAAGATCTTATGATGTCTAGCTTTTTGGAAACTTATTGGTTACTTGCACTAGGTAACCGTACATCAAATAATTACTATGTATGATATTTTCGTCACAGGATTATTGACTACCAGAGTTTAAAAATCTGAATAAAGATCTTTTAAAAAGATTTTTAAACAATATCAAATATTTTTTGAAACTTAGTTATACACAATTGATTTCTTCAAAAATATAATTCAATTATATATAATATTGGCTTTTATTTTCTTGTATCTTAAGATTTAATTTATATTAGAAATATTATGTTGTGTCGGGTCAATCTAACTTGTTAATAAAATCAATAAATACCAAGCGGAACTATATTTTATTGGTGGAGAATTTATTAGCTAAGTTGTAAATAGGTTTGTAACAGCTGTGACGTGATTCATATTTCGTCAATAGAAATATAAGAAAATATTTACAATTAGATATATAAAATATATGTGGTGAGTTACATGATTATGCTGTTGTTTTCGTGGATAAACCAAATCTGAATCAGTTATTCCATGTAACGGTATTTGCATTAAAATCCAAGTCATAATGTCACCTCACAATTTAAAAGAAAAAATAAAATCTAATTAAAATGGGAATTTTCTTGACCTAATCAAAGTGGTCATGTTGTTTTAAATTACACTATCATGACCAAAGGTTACATTGCAAAACTTTTACTGTACTTTTTTTTAACTCTTAAAAAATCACCATTCTTGACATTCACATAGTTGGATAAATTGTATTTTACGTAGGATAAATTATTTACAAATGAATCATGTATTTTAGTTGTCAGTTATATTTAGGTTTAAATGATTGATTGAATTATTAAATATTAATGCAACGTTTAGTAGTACATGTACTGAAGAATGAACCAGGGCCCTCAGTGCCGGTTCCGGATGAATAAATACCGTAGGCTATTCCACTCATTGAGGCCCCTCCCAATCCCCAACAACAGGAAGATGAAAATGTGTTTAAAACACAATTGACAAAGGCTGATGATGGATGTTTTAGACTACAGTGGGTTTAAGGGCAGTGTTGCCTGTCCATCCTTGTGGGGTTTCTGCCGTTTCCTCTTAAGGCTTAAGGGACAATTGTGCAAGCTAATTATTGAAATAAAAATGAACCATGTGTTAGTCCTGAAATGACCTAGTTTATGTCAAGTGGATGTTAAACCCCATTTCAGTCCCTTCCCCTATCAACTGAACTGAACTCAAGACCAAACTCCCAACTGTCGCACATACAGTGTATCTATGTACATGTATGTACCATGTAGGTGTATTCTATTTTTCTGAGAGCAATGATTCAATAAGTAGAACGGCTTACCTCTACAATTGGTGAAATATGTGCAATACAGTCTGCTGGAACTAGGGTGTCTTCACTACAACCTCTTCTCAAAGAACCACTACGACCATTACACGACGTTTGTACTGCAATAAAAACAAAGTATTATTGAATATATCACTCAAGCTTTAAATTTGTTTACATGGCAGTTACCTACCTTGAATATAATTCCTGACTGACGTAAATGGATTTGATTGAAATGATATTAAAGAGTATATCAAAGGACATGATTTAAGCTCACAGGGTAAAACTGAGAGTTCGGTTTAAAATGTATCATGTTTTAGCTCAGTTTTACAGCCACACATCTCCAAGTAATGTGTGCAACCATTGATTTTCATTGAACATTTTCTGTGCTTCAGAACAAAGCAGCCTTTATTAAATGTTAAGCTGAAACTCTAAGAACATGGTTATCTCCCTTGGCCTATCTCATTCATCTGTTGCTCTGATAGTAAATATTTACTGACAGCTGTGGTTAAATAAAAAGACAAAATAAAACATGGTACACATGTTGACATTTCCTACTGAAGATAAAGTTTTACCGTCAAGTCATCTATAGTCCACATAATTGACCAAAAATAACAACTCTGTTGAATTAACAGAAAATATTTCACATACAAAGTTGTTTTATATGATCCAATTTGATTAAAACACAGATATTCATGTAGTGTAGGCCATCGAAAGAAAAAATGAAACAAATTATAGATCTGTTTACTGATGAACTAAATGATGACACAAATATTCAGACTATTCCACCAGTAAAACCATCATTTGCTTGGAACATATATCCATTATTGTGCTATTATCCAAAGATCAAAACTATTTAGATTAACTATAATCCACACAAGAATCATCCAAAAATAATTATTACCTTGAAGGATGTCATAGACACTAATAATAGTAAATTTCTCAACATTTTTCCCATCTTTCAAAAAGCGTAGAAACACTCTCAAGATCTTCCTGAAGAAGCGCATAACCTGACAAGCTGAACACCGACACATTTTGACATTTGGAATACTTAGGTTGAACACAAGGGTCTGGTATATATGACATTCAGTAGGGTGCCAGCCTCCTCCTCCAATCATTCAAAACACAGTGAGGGGCACCTGTTACTCAACTCATTAACCAATGAGAACACAACTCACTGATGCTACCAACCAATGGTAGAAGAGTTTACATAATACCACCAGTTGTTAATTGTAATCACCTCTGTATACCAGTTGATTGTGTAAAGCTGATAGACTGTTAAGTGAAGGCTTGAGACCTTATTGTTTTTACCCTGATGGCTTTTACTCTATCCTGGAAGTTTATAATCCCTGTCCTATTTTTAATCCCCCTGATTACAGGTCAATACCTGCTTGGCTTATTACAAGATAAACAATAAATTACTAAACTCTAACTTGCTCCAACTTTATGAGATTAACAGTAAATGGGGTTACATTTTCCCCCAAATCAATTTTACTTCACAGATGTTCAGCTGAGTGCTCTAATCATTCAATCCTCTCTGCCTTTGATCTTCAGTTTTTTATTTTTTACGACCATTTAAAGTGTTTAAATCTCTCATAATGAAATTACAAGTTTTTATTATTGCTGAGTAAAATTTATGTTAAATGTTAAAATCACTAAAGTCAATAAAAAGGAAATTCAATTTGACTGTCTGGCCATAAGTGTAAAATTTAAAATGTCTTGTTTTTGATATTTAAACAGGCCTACAGACTGACTTAACCACATTATTTCATTCTTTCAAATATCTTAAAAACACAACTGTTGAATAATATTTGATTTTGGGTATATCATGTCACCCATCAAGTTTAGAGAATGACATTGGAAAATGAATTTTGGGGTTTAAAAGTTAGTTATTAACATATTTATATACAGTACTGGACAAATTAATAGCAACAAACTCATAATTGCGGAGAAAATCGAATCTAAGAATGAAGTGTTGATCAAATGATGACGTTTGAACATATTCGTGTGAAATTTTGCACACATGCCCACATGGTCTCACTCTTTGCAGTTAATGTACGATCGACGTCGTTCATGACGTCATGACGTCATCCCGGATGATGACGTCATTAACGACCGCATGATGTTTTCTTGCAGTTTTTGAACATGGACTTGATATAAATATTATAAGAGAGAAATACCAAGTAACACTTGGGTGGTAGTCGACTCTGATGACATGACCATGAGACAATCGAATGACGATGACGACATTGAACGTGCGTTATGTCATGACGGCTGTATGACGTCAACAAACGCTCTAAAGCCTGGTTCCAGAAAATATAGATTATGGTCCTTGATTGGCCGGGCAATTCACTTGAGATGTTCCCAATCGAAATATTTTGGGACACACTTAAGGGCGAAATACATGACGTCCCCATAACTAATAAAGTGGACTTGATAGCCTGCCTAATCATGGTCTGGTTCCATTCCGAAATCATCAAAATACAGAGCAAGAGTCTAATTTATGGAATGCCACGATGCATGGATGCGTTGATAAAAGCCAAAGGAGGACAGACCAAATATTAGAAATATATCATATCATCAGGGTCGACTACCACCAAAATGTTACTTGGTATTTCTACCTGATAATAATTATATAATGCCCATGTTCAAAAACTGAAAAAAAAAACATCATTATGCTTGTTAATGACGTCATCAGTCGATATGACGTCATTACGTCGTGTACGACGTCGATCGTACGTTCACTGCAAAGAGTGAGACCATGTGGGCATGTGTGCAAAATTTCACGCGAATATGTTCATATGTCATCATTTGATCAACAGTTCATTCTTAAAGATTCCATTTTCCCCGCAATTATAAATTTGTTGCTATTAATTTGTCCAGTACTGTAATTATGGAAACAGAAATTAAACTTTTACACTCCTTAATAGTCAATGTTTATTGCTGCTTATCCAACTTCCGAATACAACAGTAGTAGAGCTCTTATCCAAGATAGGCATAAATTTTAAGAAAGAATAAAAGTTGCCAAAGATTAAATGTTTTTAATTACAAATAGAAAGTTCTTTCTGCTGGTTATTTCAGGTGATTTTTACAGATGTGCAGAAAAGGAAGAAAACAGATGAGAGTTGTCCCCCTTTAGTCTTCAAGATTTCAGTATGAAGAGAAAAAATATAATGCACATTTGTAATAAAGAAATGTTGTTTTGGGGTGGATTTTTTTTTGGATTTTATTTTAAGAGTACTGTCATATGAATATCATTTGGAATGATTTTACTTGAAATTAATAGTGGTGAGAAAGCAAGCCAAGAGTCATTCATTACTATTATAGAAGCCAATGGCTTTTTAGGTATCCTGTAAATAAAATGCATGTATTGTTTGAATAAAAAAAGCTCGAAATGAATTGAGAAACTCCCAAGAAATTGATGCATTTGTTCTTACCTTGGCTTTGTAAATCTTGTATTTGTTGTACACCTTCACAAAAATCATCAAAATTTATCACACCTTTTGCATCAGGATCTAGGAAATTTATTATACCAGTTACAGCCTGAAAAATATAAACAACAAAATAAATTCAATGAAATCGTCACTGTTAAGAAGAATCTATTCCTGAGCGGCATTTGAATGTAGCAATTATGTATGAATTAAACACAAAAACATAATATTGAACACAATTAATATTTTAATTAAAGCAACATTTCGCTAACCACACAACACACTTTATTTTGTACGTCTATATCAAATATAAATTCTTGACTAATTAATTGAGAATAAACATTTTTACTTTGTAATTTTATACCTCTATATAATCTATGATTATAAATTCAAACAATGTACTTATATTTCTGTAAATAATTTCTTACCAGAGATGAATTTATGTAAATTGTGTATTTCTAATATGTAAATATTTATTGAATAAATAGTTAAAAATAAATAATAAAAGCGACATTTCAAAGAAGGTTCCCAGAGGGCTCTCTCAATGTTATCAAACAAATAATGTTCAAAGAAACGTCACTTTAATTTAAACAGTAATTGTGTTCAATATTATGTTTTTATGTTTACTTTCAGAAGAATTGAAGAATTTTAATTATTTTATAGTATATGCTGCTTATATACAAAACTGGTGTATCTAAAAATTATCTTTTTTCTATTAGCGATAATATATGAATTAGGGTTTTTGAGATGATGTTCTTGCCATTAAGACATGAAAAAATATTGTCTTAATTGGATGTAAGGAAGTGTGACACAAGGCTATCCTACCAAAGACTCTTTGTCTTCCAATATCACCTTGCTTAAATCTTTGTATGACGAAACACTAATAATGCCACAAAAGACATTTGAATTGGAACTAAATATTATTCCATGAAGTCGTCATTTACTAAAGGATTAACAAGGGATTATGTTGTCAGTGGGGTCCATAACAATTATTATTTTAGGGAGTGGGGATGTAGATCAATATTATTTCAATGTATTTAGGATTGTCTTATAAAAGATATTATTATCAGGACCAAGATGCTATGATTATTATAACTTTTATTATCAGGATGCTATGATTATTATAACTTTTAACAAAAGAATTATTGGGATTTGATAGCTGAGAAAAAAGACGTTACAACTGAAATCAAACTATCTGATTAAAGTACAGGTATAAATCGATACAGGAATGGGAGTAATTGTATATTCCAAAAATCCAACCACCCTAAGACGCAATCCCAACACATGTATGGCTTTTATGTGTGTAAAATAGCTTATTTAGCTGAAAAATTAAAAAGGGGAAATTTATGACATTATTAATTAGACAAACTTTAGTACATTTTGTTAGTTTGTGAGTTTGTGAGGCCTGGAACAGAGTTTGCTAGAAAAGTGACCACCAAGTTAAGCGTGATTTAACCAAGATGGTGAGGACCAACGTAAGTGTGATTCAGCCGAGGCGGTGACGACCATGTTAAGTGTGATTTAACCAAGGTGTAATCATAGACAAAGCTATGTTGAGAGGATTATAGACGCGTGTCACACTTTTCACCTCCCAATTATAAAAATATTTTTCATCTTTTCACATCTAGCCCTTTGATCATACGACAATATTTTTAATTAGTAACCTGTTATGATATTTTGACTGTAAAAAACAAAGTGGGACTAACAGTGTGGAAAGTATTTTTTTTTAAATGTGAAAGGCTTTCTAAAGACGATTTTTCACACCCTCTTCAGACATTTGCCACACATTTACCACACGCTTTACCTGTTTGAATCAATGCACTGTAATAATATTGTCTAGAGAATAGTACCTGTATGTCTACACAATGTTTTTCTAATAAAATAAAATACCTTTAAGGAATTTATAAGGAATACTTCACCTGTAAAAATATGCTTTCGATTTTTTAAATTGGATTTTTTTTTTTATCAGTACATTTTAGGGTGAAACAGCAGTTGGTATTTAATATACAACTCAAGTTTGCATACCCTCATCTTCACTTTGAATATCAGATAATCATTTCACCAACCATGATAACTTGTTTATATTAACTCATTTGCCATATTTGCCTTTTCATTAATTAATTGAGAGTAAACCGATATTGAAGGCATTTTTATGTAAATGTTTTCCGATCCGATAATCATTTATTGTATCTTTATAATATGTAAATATTTATTGAATAAATAATGTTGGAATTAAAAATATCTACTTATTCAACCAGTATAGAAGAAGATTAATATAACCCTAGCATAAGAGAGAGACGGGAGAGAGATATAGAGAGGGTTTACAGCGCGCACAAACTAACCATTTAAAGTGTGGTGGCTGAAGGAGGGGGGGAATCGCCACCCAAGTTTTTCTAGACAATTTTTTTTGTGTTGCCACTGGACTATCAGCCATTCAATCTCCCAGAACCGTAAAGAATGAATGTCTGAAATAGCTTTATTTAACGTCCGCTTCCACCGTGGTGATATCGCAGACAGTTTTTTCTCAAAATGCCAATGTCACTTTTTTAATCATTGGAGTGAAGTCATTAACTCAGTCATACTTTATCTCCCACAAATTTAGAATATACAAAATGAATCTATATTGCACATTTATTTCTTTTTTCAAAAATAGACAAATAAAGTTTATTGCCATTAACTGACAAATCTATATTACACAAAAATAAGATAATTTAGCATTATTCCAAGGAAATTTGATTTCAAAGAATTTACAAAATAGCATTAAACAAATTTTAATGAATATCCTATCCTATAAAATACAATAAAGAATCTATTGCCTGGAGACTTATTGGTGAAACAACAATGTGACCATCCCTGATTAAAGTGTATCGAATATACATGTAGGTCTATTTGACACATTGCTAAATATGACCCCGGCACCATACAGATGTAAAATATACAACAATAAAATCATTGAGTGACATATGGCACTACAAGACAGACTGATTATTACAATCACAATGTCAGCAGACAAATTCCATCATACTAAAGAAATCTATAGCCCTGGGCCGTAAATGGAAACATTGCAAGTCATATTCTAAAATAAAGGAGAAATGTTTTGGTTTTCTCTAGATCTTGTCTCAAGCAGAATGTTTAACAACCAAAGATGAAGATGGGGAGGATATAGACATACATGTACTAATATAAAGGCATACAACAGGATGAGGAGTAGCCAACATTAAAAAAAAAATTTTTTAAATTTGATACCCAGCTGATGGGCTAGAGGTGTTATTGTCTGTAAAAATAAGAAACAATGCTTTGTCTGTAGTTTTGAAAAGGTCTGTTCAATTTTTCATGCCCTTGCCCCCCTCCCAAAAAAAAAAAAATACTTAATTCCCAAATAAGTTTGAGTTTAATCCTATTTCTTTTTTTTTTAAAAGAAAAATAGTTTATTTACAAAAGTCATAGGTACACTCATTTATGCATAACAATGCAATATACAATTTATAATTTAATGTGGTAGGCTTATATACAGTTCAATATAATAATCATATTGAACGCTACCCTTATTTATTTCAAGCACCAACTCATGATAATAAAAACAACATGATTCAAACAATATTTTCAGCTAAAACTTTATTATATTCTTCCTGCAATCTTACTATATAATATGTACCTTAATACTCCATGTATATTGATAATTATAATATGTTCTGTTTATTTATGTTTGTATCTTGCTTTTGGGAAGCCGATTTATATAAGCCTTTGGCTTGTTTCGGTATCCCGTGAATAAAATATTGTTTAAAAAAAAAAAAAAATATTTTCATTCAAAAAAGATACATGTTATACATTATAAACTGTCAAAAGTTAAGGATTCAAAAACAAGCCAAAGGCTTATATTAATAAGTGTATTAATAAGTGTATTTCTCTTTTAATACACGATTACTAATATGACTCTGTATGACATTGTTTAACATACATGTAAACGAGCTAACATAACAATGTGGATTTAATATGTCAATCACTGGTTTATACACATATAGCACAACGTTTCAACCAGTATTCTCAAATGCAATGCAGGGATTCCATACATGTATAAATATGTATAAATCCAATCAACTGGTGACATATGGCACTAACAGGTATTATAGGGTTAATATACAAATGGGGTTTAACAATCTACAGGGCTACATGGATTGGGCTTATAAAGACAAGTTAAATATACAATAATTGATGTATATCTGGTTGTATTTTTATTACTGATATGGTTCTACTGTCAATTCATGATATAATAATTACCCCTACACAGAGTATCTAACCCAATCTGCAGATTAAATGCAGATTAATGCCCAACTTCACATTGACAAATGGCAGTACTACACAAAATATCTAATCCAATCTGCAGATTAAATGGGGATTAACTTCAAATTTCACATTGACAAATGGCAGTACTACACAAAATATCTACATGTAATCCAATCTGTAGATGAAATGGGGATTAATTTCAAACTTCAGGTTGACAAATGGCAGTACAAACCAAAATATCTACATGTAATCCAATCTGTAGGATGCAGTGGGGATTACTTTCCAAGACTTCAGATTGAGAAATGGCAGTAAATGTTTTTGAATGTTATTTGTTATTGGATTAAAGATTTAGTATAGTATGTTTTGTCAGGGCCAGATTATGCTAGTATGGGGTACATGTCTAAAATGTCACTGGGGCCAATACAATCCACATGTTTAAATGAGTTTTTTTATAACAAAAGAGAGGACTGAGAGAGAAAGAAAGTGGAAAAAAGGAGAGGAAAGGGAAAGAGAGAAAAAAGAGGAATAAGGGGTGAGAGAGAATGAAGAGAGGGGAGATACAAAAATTAGTATAGAGAAAATATACAAAAAAAAAGGTTGATAGACAAATGACATGATTTTGGGACCCCTTTTACATTTGAGCCCCTAGCAGTTGGGATGGATTCTATATTGATTATATTTGAAGAAGATATAGATTTCACTGTGTAGAATTTGTAATCAGTAGACAATATACAGGGCTATGGTTCTAATTGCGGTAATTACCAGTGTAAACAAGGTGTAATGACAATCAATTTACCTGTAATATCTACAGGTGTTACATTATAATTACACCTGTCACATTTAACACCTGTACTTTATCATTCATAAAAAATGTCCTCCGTCAAACACAAACTGGGGGGGGGGGGCTGGGATAGCCTAGTGGTCTAGAGTGCTGTGCTTCGACCTGTAGCTGGCCAGTCACCTCTGGCTTGCGAATGTGGTTTTGAACCTTAGTGTGAGCGTATGTGTCATTGAGATAGGGGCGCCTTCTCAACCTTGTGGGTTTCCTCCAGTTTCCTTTCACAGGAAAGACCCCTGCGCGTGCGCTAAGATAATACAAAACGAAAAATAAGACTTTTCTGCCATATCACCCTGGGGGGAAGCTGACGTTAAACACTAAAAACAAGAACATAACACAAACTTTGGTGGAAGGCAAAAGCACATGTTGTTTTGTCTGGGGAATAGTTAAGAGCCAGCCAGACATTCAATCCAATGCAAAAATAATTTCTATTCAAAACAATACAAAAGGCAATCACCTTCACATTCAGTCAATCTTTGATCTTGATATTGGGAGAGAGAGAGAGAGAGAGAGAGAGAGAGAGAGAGAGAGAGAGAGAGAGAGAGGGGTGATAGAGGGTTTAAAGTCCACTTGACACAAACTAGGTTATTTTGGGACTAACTTGTTACAATTTATTTCAATAATTTGCTTGCACATATAGGTCTTGAGAGATAAGGCGACACTACTCCTTGTCACTTACAAGCATGGAATCAAAACCACATCACTTTGACTCAATTTGAACCTTATGATGAAACGCACAGCCTACACTTTCACCCTTCAGCCACCAAAGCCCCCTTCGAGTTCTGTAGATATAAAATATTGAATGGGGTTGATCTGCTGCCTTTTTTAAGATTAATGATAGGATAAGCACAAACTCCTTCAAAATTTAATCATTTGTACTTGATAACGATAAGAGAACACTTGTTGAAACATCGTGCTACATGTCTATAAACCAGTGATTGTTTTCCATATAAATTGGGTTGTGTTTTTTTTCTTTCAAAAATGACAATTGTTTTATCGATCCATATCAAGAAGGTCGAGCAATTTTCAAATCAAATACAAAGCCGTTAAACCTGATATCATCAAGACTATAAAACCATTAATTCAAAGCAAGCACCTGAGATATTATAATTCCTGATATTGTTAAGACTATTAATTAAAAGCAAGCACCTGTGATATTTTAATTAGCCAGCTCTCTTACTAAGTAGTTAATTATGTTATAAAATAATTAATTGATATATTTTTTTACCAGGTGCTGGGTTCTCAGAAATTTTAACTATTATGGTACATTGTAAAAATTGCATGAGTTAAACAGGCAAAAGAGGAAAAATGGTACAATGATTAAATATGCACAAATTTCAATTAATTTATATGTAATACATTTTTAAGTTTGTACTTAATAATCTGAAAATTTTTAAGACTAAACTGTCTTTGATTGCGCATGGTCTTAACCCTTTTACCACTTGGTACCTTTAAATATTGAATATCACAGTTCCTTGACGATTATTAGAGAAAAGTGATATACATGTACATGTATTAATATAGGTACAATATACACCCCTGGACGGACTGATACTACTTTTCCTCAGAATAAGACCATCGCAAACCGCCCAAGATATGTTAATACTGTAGCATCCAAAATTATACGTCCATTTTGCATGCACCACAGCTATACAGTCAAGAGCTAAAGGGTTAATATCTATTTTTGATTTAAACAATATTTATCAGTGTGCTATGTGGTAACAGTGCTACGGCATACTCTTGTATCAAAATGCAACTGCCAAGGGATCATTTACGTGCATGTCAGTGCGTACATGGAACTTTATTCAAATAAGATTAATGTTAAAAACATACATTGCCAAAGGTTTATATTTATTCAACGCCTTGTTAATAATTATATACAAAATACATTTAGCAGTACAATATTTTATATTTGCTACTTATCGTACATGCAAGTAAATTTAACAGTTTGGCACATTCAATGCATTACTATTTTATAATATGCTTGCTTTATATGATGTCTTGAAGATGTCACATGCAAACATGTAGGGTCTAAGAAAGTAATTGATTCAACTAGTATTTTACAATGCTTATTGGAGTCTTTTAGAGTAATGTATAAATTCATGGACTGTATTAAACTTCTCTATTTTTAACCTTCATTTTGTAATGTCAGGGATTAAATGAAGCAGAAATCTAAAAGTATTAAGTGAATAAAGCAGTTGAGAATATATAATGACCCCAATCCCTAATTAGTAAGTTGATGATTATTAAGGGTCGTTATTTATATAAATCTTTTCTTCAGTTTAGAAACAATCAAATCTTCTGGTAAATGGTGCATCTGAAGTTGATTCAAACTTTTAAGTGATTCAAGTAGTGGTGAATTTTAATTTGGGCCCCCCCCCCCATTCCCCTAATTAGGTCAAAAGTTAATTGTTGGGGTCTTTAATACTAGAAAACAGGTAAGTTAAAGCCTTTTTGTTTTGCCTGGACAATTAAATTAAACCTGTTGACTGACTGCATCTGACATCATAAAAGTTGATTGAAGCAGTTTCAAAATCTTTTAAGTGGTAAGTAGTAGAGAATTTATTTTTAATTACCCCTTCCTCTAATTGTACGTATAAAGGTTAATTAGGGTGATTAACCCAGTCAGGTAGATGTTAATTGACCTATTAAAATAAATCCTTTATTTATTTTCACAAAAAAGCCTAATAACGTGATGCATACAGCTTCCACAACCAACATTAATTTGATTTAAGGTCACAAATTTAGAATTTTTTTCATCCAAATCAAATCTGAGCTAAATTGTGCATGAAGAGTGTAAAATCATTTCCCAAACTTTTCCGAAACAATTTGAAATATTCAATAAAAACACAGATTTTATCTCAAATTTTTTTTTTTTTTGAAAAATCTAAATTATACTGCAGTTGCACATGTACATACAGTGTTACATACAAGAGTATATAATTCTTAAAGTGATGTTTAAAAAAGCTAAAAGCTGGTACCTCAATTATTTATGAATTTCAGTGACTTATAGTCAAACACTTCAGTTTTTTCCCTTTTAATTTCTCAAGTTAAAGGGCCAATCTCGATAACTTTTTGGGGAATAAAACTGCTTAATTTTGTGTTAAAATCATTTAAAACCCATTATCTAAGACCGATCAACTAACCCGATTTTTGTGATACGCTTGTAAATAACTTAAACCTGACAGTCTGCATCTGGAAATGGAGACCTTTGTATCATACAGTATCTGGATAAAACCAGACTTTTTTCTATAAAAATAATATGTAGGTAAAATTTACCTTTTGTTATCAAGTACAGTACATGGGTCATTCACCGTATAGACCTCTCAAGAAACGTTAATCGATTATAAGGTCACCAAATGAAAAAAATGACCATCAATCTTAAAAGGGTTACGTGTCCGGATAAGCAATTTTGGCGTTCACGTCCAAATGACTCAATATTTTGAGTTGAAATTTTGAGACAAGGTATATACACCATTCCCCTATATTTTGGCGTTTTATTTTCATACATTCTCAGACTTTTATTTTTGAGCCTCTCTATAATACGGGACTGTCCCTTTAAAAGACAACTACTTCACATAGTACACTTTGTTGTTATTAAAAGAATAAAGAAATTTAAAACTTCATTATACAGAAAACGACTAACTTTGTTTGTGAATTTTTAAGGCTTTTAAAGAAGATTAAAAGGTTAATACCCTTACCTTATCGACTTTTAAATTGTTTTTTTAAACTCACTTGTTTTTATAATCTTTTACGTAAAAAATCTGTGTTTTATACTTTTAGTTTTATTATCAAGAATTTATATTTTAGAATAATGATATCCATTATAGTTTTTATTTATGTGTTGATATTTTATTTGATACATTTTGATACTATTATTGTTAAGTGCTTTGTAACAAGAAAATATAATCAGAGATGTTTGTATGTATGTATGTGTGTATGTTCGCCCATCAAGCTTCATCGCCACGCTCCACACCGACATGCATGCCTATGGTATCAAATTAACCAGCTGAATGTTTAAGGCAATCAAATTTCGGCCCCTAGCAAATTGGGGCTGGGCTCAGGGCAAATGAAGCTTTATTTCCGCTCCCCCCCCCCTTAAAAAGATTCTCATTCTGATGAAAAATAATAATAGAATATAATAATATCCTCAAGTTAAAACAGATGTATCAACGGGTTTAACCAGTACAGGAAAACATTATATTAAAACAATGAATAATAATGAAAGGTTATTACGTCTGTAATTTAACACTTGTGAAATTTTCACTCCAATACATGTACTTCTGTTTAGTAATTTGATCCTACTTCGGTTCACATCTTTTATACACAAAATAATTAAATATTTTCAATTTTATTAAATGAAAGCAGAATATATACTTTTCAAAATTGTCAAAAAAAAACACTCAGTGTTTTTGAGTAAAATCGTCGATTTGGGACTTAAAATGAAGGTCAATTAGCTTAGTGTCTGTTCTTAAGCGGAGCTAACTGTAGACAGTGTAAGTTTAGTATGACTACATTCTCAGACTATAGTCTAAAAAAAAAACGGTTATAAAATATTTTCATACTCTTTGTAATCCTGGAAATAAATTTGTGTGAATTTTCATGATTTAACTTAAAAAATTTAATGGCCTATTCAAAGTGCACATCAATGTGTTCAAAACTCCCATGTTTTATGGCACAGAATGTAAGCCATTAGACTTTACACTACTTTACAGTAATAAAATATTTTCATTCTTTCTGTAATTGCTGAAACAAATTTGTGAGAAATTAATCTAATTTATGCAGCATTAAATGAATGATCAAAGAAACGAGGTGAAAAGAAACAAATAAATCTTTGTTTTCAAAACATTCAATAAAATGCTCAACTTCTTTAATCACTGAATAAAAAAAAATTAAAAGGGTGTCCATTAAAGTAGGGAGGCGAGAAGAGCTAGTGGACCCATTAACACGTTTGATAATTACCGAAAACCCTTTAGAGTTAATCCCCCTTGCCCCTCTGTGGCCCTTCAGGCAGGACTAAAATCCCTGAGTGTTAGTTAACTAGAGAGTTCCTCACAAGATAAACCAACAACATAAAGACCTTATTTCAGACAAAAGAAAACTTTTTCACACGTCAATTCCCACAGATGAACTGAATTAATCAGTGATGCATTTCGACGGGTGATGATTTCAACCCAGGTAACTTTTGGCCATTGTCATTTTTCTTCTAAAAACAAAGAAAAGGTTCATTGTTTAAATTTCACAGTGGAAAATTACATGTACAGGTGCAAATTTCAAACACTGACTTGTAGGCATTTTAGGCCTTAAACAACCAGTCATTTTCTACTAATGAACTGAATGAAATCAGGTGGAGACTATCAAACAATAACATGTAGACATTATAAGCTTTAAATTAAAATTCTCACCATTTTTAACAAGTCATTTTCATCAATGAAATCAATTAAGCTTCTCTAGAGAATACTTTGTTATTATTATGAATTTATATAGAGCTACTTTGTGCAAAATCAAACATTTATTACCTTGTAAACATTCTAAAACTAAAAGATAATTAACTGTTTTCAACTGATAAACTAAAGAATTTCAAACAATAAATTGTCCATATTTTTTTTTTTTTAAAAACAAAAGATAATTTCATCATTTTTCACAATAAGACTTTATTTACACTTACATGTATAAACTAATCTTCAGTAAATGCATGCATCATGGAGTTTAATAATGATCCTTTGTATGAATTCCAGGCTTTTTCTAATAATTTGCCACAAATTACTATAAAGCTAACATACCGGGTATATATATACATGTATCAAACATAAAAATTGAAATATAGTATTCTTTTTAAACTTTCAAAAACAATGTGACTTAATTAAATTTAAACTAATCATATCAATACTAGAGATAATGATATAAAATTACAAAGCTGATTAGTATTTATGGATATTTCAAATTTAGAAAAAAACTAGAAAAAAATAATGTTTCTTGTTGGGTAAGTGCTCAATTCTTTATTTTTATACATAAGAAAATATTGTTCCTGTGCTAATGGGGACATTCTTTTCGAATTTCTGTAAATAATTTGTTCCTGGGATGCTTCATTTTTAAGTGAGATTACAAAATAGTTTGTGGTCTGATTCCACACAGAAGCAGGAATTGTCCCCCTTTAGTCTCCAGCTAGAAACAAACTATTAACATGTGCAAGATCAATATCATTTTATCATTATAAGAATTATCAATAAATGAATCATAGTTTATGAATTACTAGAAAATTATCAATTTTTATGTAATAAATTGCTTTGTATAATCAATGAGTTTATTTTCAAATAGAGTAGTCTCCCCTTAATCTCCCAAAGGTTCACCTGTCTTCAAGGTGAGAGAGAGAGAGAGAATGTGGTTTAATGTCTACTCGACCCAAACTAGGTCATATTAGGAATAAAATATGGTTCTATTTTATTTCAATAGTTTGCTGGCAGTGCAGAAGCCGTAGGCCCTGGAGAAATTCCGGAGGATGGACAGACAGCCCCACTTCTTGTCACATACAAGTAGATTATAACCATTCCATTTGACTCAATAACAGACCTTATGATATAAAGTGCATGCAATAAACTATACGGCCACCAAACTCCCCTTGTCTTCAAGGTACATTCAATGAAATATGTAAAATATCCGGGGAAAATTTCCCTCATAACACACTGCATGGTGTATGATTGTCTTCATTAGACCAGTTCGTGCAGAAAAGTAAGACGTTACACCCCATTTTATGTCAATTCATATTTCAAAATGAATGTCCCTCTTACAATAAGTAACTTATTATGCATACATGTAGTATATTTGGACTTTGAATATGCATTGTGAAATGAGCCTTTATTCATAATATACATGTACATGTATGTATCAATAGACTAATAAACAGTTTGTATAAATGACATAACTCATGTACATGTATGTGTATTACAATTATAATCTATTGATACATGTATGTAAATGAAATGAAAGGAAAGGAAATGGAGTTTAATGCCCTACTGTTCTGCTCCTGACTGGGTTAATGAAATAGGACATACACCATACATTGTTCTATGAGAGACGATTTTCCTGGACAGTGAAACTACAGCCTACTCTTACATCGAATTCTTTCTGTCGAGAATGCAAATGTATACACAGGACCAACCTCAATTTTTCATCCCATCTGAACGACTAGACAGCTGTCCTTGCAGGCCCTCTGAGAAACGGGGAACCACACCAGGAAATCTAGATGAACTTTCTCGGCCAATTCAGGGATCGAAAACCTGACCTCCAGACTAGCCAGCCAGTGTTTTACTCACTTAGCCACTGTTTCCCCTTACTGATATTATGTATAATAGTCCACTGAGTAAACGAAAACCTAATGAACTGAATGATACCAAACTTCCTACAATCTCTTCTTTGTTGAATGAATGAAATGGGGTTTAACGTCCTACGCTTAAGCACCGTACCTGGGCTAATTTAAGACGGGCATACGCCACAGAGTGCAATGAGGGAAATTTTGCCCGGGCAGCCGCGCTACGGCCTACTCTTATATCGAATTCCAACTGCCAAGGGATCTTTTACGTGCACTCCAATTTGTACACGGGACCTCGGTTTTTCGTCCCATCCGAACGACTAGGCAGCTGTCCTTGTCAGGCCCTCCTTCTGCATCACTGACAAGGGGAAATCACGCCGGAAAATCGAGATGAACTTTCTCGGCCAATGCAGGGATCGAACACTCAACCTCTAGGCTAGCGAACCAGCGCCTTATCCACTTAGCCACCGTGATCCCCTACATTGTTACATTGATATCAAATTTTATAAAAGCACATTATAATATTCTATAATAATGCCATTATGTCTTGTGTTGACTGTTCAACAAAAGGGCAGACATATAGTTCCTTGGGATTTTTCGGTGCGGTTTCCTCTTGTCAGTGGTGAAAGTGGGTAAGACGCTGCCTCGCTAGCCTGGAGGTGGCGTTTCCAATCCTGGTGTTGGCTGAGAAAGTTCATCGGTTTTTCTGCCATGGTTCCCCCTTGTCAGTGGTGCAAGACGGAGTGTTTTGCAAGGACAGCTGTCTACTTGTTTGGATGGTATGAGGTTCTGTGTACCTTTCACTTGATTTGATAATTGTTTATTTTTTTGCAATGTCTATTTTCTGTCTTGTCCGCAGGTTTATCTTGTAGATTTTTAGTTTTTGTTTTGCGTGTAGTGCAGTCCTCCTGCATTTATTATTAGAGTTCGAAATAAGAGTAGGCAATAGCGCCGCTGTCCAGGCCAAATTTCCCTCAAAGCACAATTTATGGCGTAAGCTCATCTTCCAGTAGCCCAATTGGCACAGTGAAGTAGGAGTTAATTTCATGATAAATAAAAGGGCTTCACACTGTAACTATGAGGAGACACATCGCTATATTGTGAAGCAAAAAGCTACAGTGAGTGTATTAGTGTATATTTATAATAACCTGCATTCCGTATTAAATAAATACTCATTTTTTGTATTAAATATTTTGTATTTATTTTTGTTGATATCTAAAAATATATCATCCAAGTAATAGATTCTTGAAACACTTTTTAAAATCAATTACAAACACATAACAATAAACTAATAAACATGAAAGCGTTTGATCCAGTGATTGTATTTACATTAAGATAAGAGTTACATGTCCATATCATGTATTTCTCTGGAGAAGGTCTGTTTTTTCTGTTGGTGACAACTGACTTAAAGGGATACTTACAGATATCACACTACAGAGAAAAACAGAGAGAGAGAGTGTAAGAGAGAGAGAGGGTTTAACGCCCACTCGACACAAACTAGGTCATTTCAGGACTAAGATGTAGTTTACTTTTTTTTAATAATTCGCTTGCGCGTAGGGGTCTTGAGCAGTGGGAGGAAACTGGAGGACCTGGAGAAAACCCTCAAGGTTGGACAGGCAACAGATTTCACAGGACAAAGTAAGTGGGTTCAAAGATGCATAAAGAGCTGACCGTTTCCGTTTCAATAATTCAAAAATAGATAAATATCTGGTTGTAGGTATTTGGACTCAAAATATCTGTTTGTGGGGATTTAACCCCGAATCTCTGTTTGGAGGGAAGCTATGCCACTGTCTCTTTCTAAATAACATTTCTCTAAGTTGACTCTTCACAACATATTAATATATTTCTGTTGGATCAACATCTTCCAGGTGTAACAGAAATACTCGATAAAACGCCCAACGCTTGACAAACAAACAAACAAACAAACATCTTCTCTTTATACTCACAAATATCAATTATACAAATAAAACTATTTACAAAATACATTCCTGGACAATCTTCGGTTCATTCAGATAGTCTCTCCATTCCCATTCATTACTCTTCAAATCTCTCTGATATTAAAGAAATATCCTTAGACTCAGAAATGAAATGAGGTTTATCGTCTTGGGCTAAAAAAGACAGGCATATGCTATACAGTGTGCTACAAGGAAAATTTGGCTCGGACAGCCGTGCTACAGCCTACTCTTATAATGAATTCCAACTGCCAAGGGATTTTTTTTCTAGCACGCCATGTGTACACAAGGCCATGGTTTATCATGTCATCTGAATGACTAGACAACTGTCCTTGTCGGGCCCTCCGTCCTGCATCACTGACAAGGGAAACAACAATGGAAAATCCCAATGAACTTTCTCGGCCAACACTTGGATAGAACCTGTGACCTCCAAGCTTGCGGGCCATCGTCTTGCTCATTCCAATGGTGGCTCCCTTAGACAAAAGATGAATTGGGGTCATACAAACCAGCCTATTTTATTCTTCTTTAATTTTGTTCTTATACTCCAATCTTATTTATTACAATCTTTACATTCAAATTGTACACATCTTTTACATTTTGTAGTTTCCTGATATGATGTGCTGTAGGTTTTCTCTGGGTTCTTCAGTGTCCCCCCCCCCCCCATTGATAAAGATCCCTACCCATAAGCAAAGTATTGAAATAAATTGAAAACTGTGGAAATCTTGAAATGACCTAGCTTGTGTTTAGTGGACGTTAAACTCCATTTCTCTGCCTACACCTCTCTTTTACTTTGGTGATATGACAAAACTTTACACCAAGAGCTAACTATAAAGATTTTCATTTTATTCAAATGTCTCAAAATTGTCAGAAAAAAAAATTACCATTAACTGGAACTGCATGAAACTATTGTTTTTTTACTCTCTCCAAAAACTAATGAATGATTTTATCTTAAACCAAATTTCAGGTGACCTAAAAAATCTTTATTGAAATGTCAAAAAACAGAGTCATTCACCTTGATATCTGACATTTGATCAGAATTCTGAATGTTTTATCAGAATTGTTAACCATGTCAACTGTCCAAGGATTTTTTTCATTCTTGTCCAACATTGCTGTACAATCTGACAGCATTCTTTACAATTCTGTGGGGTGAAAAATCTGATGCTCAAACAGAGAACTGTCCTAAACTGTGGTTAAGAACAACAATTTCAGCCGGTAGATCGAAAATCTGATCAAATTGTTTGGCTGTTTGTCACAATATTTGTTGGGGTTATAAAAAAAAATGTATTTACTATAACAATTAACCAAGGTTGATAAAACCTGAATTAGAGTTGAAACTGTTTATCGTAAATATTGTGTTACAATTACAACAGTGTTTAAACATTGTCCATATTTTTTTTAGAAAACAAAATCTATAGCTAAGGCTGCATTCATACTGGTGATCAATCAGAATTTACATTCCCAGTGACACGATTTGAATGGAGTAGACAGAGAAACTACAATTCAGGTTTAACTTATCCTATATTTTGATACAGGTGCAGAGAATATTTTTTTCTCTATTAAATTTATGGAGATAACACCGTTCTGACACACTCCAAATTCAATACCTGTAGATGTATGCACCTGAATGAGCAGAAATATTGTCTTGGAGCTTCTGATTTTATCGAATTCCCGTGTAGATTGCCCTGACCTAACTCCAAACTCGTCTCCACCTTGGACAACCTCGGTGACTCAAGTTCCTTGACACCCCCCTATATCAATAATTATCTAAGGATATTTAGGAGTGGGGGAGAGAGAAATGGGGCTTAATGTCCACTCAACACAAACTAGGTCATTTCAGGACTAGCATAGTTAAATTTCATTTCAATAATCTGCTTGCATGTAGGGTTCTTTAGTAGTGGGAGGAGATCATAGAACCTAAAGAAAACCCTGGTTAAACTAGTGAGCCAGCATCTTACACACGATTCCGACCTAATCAATAAACTTTAGTAATATAGTTACATAGAGAAATAGAAACTTGTATTCTGGATAAAGGTAGCCTGATCACATTGAGATCTTTACCCAAACTTTTGGATCAAGATGATTTTTTGCCCCCAGAGCAAATTAATTGACGTACATGTATCTGTGTTCAAATACACTCAGAGTATTGGCATTCGAAGATAACTTCAGAAGAAAAATTCCCACACCTCCATAAGATTGGTCGCATTATTTCTGTTACACTTTTTTTGTAAATCATTTTTAGTGACTGTACAGCTCTGTGGAGGCTTACAGGGGTCACTGGATCCATTTGTGTTTTATTTTTTGGGGGTCGTTTTTAAATGTCTATTTTCTGCTTAATCCACAGGTTTATCTTCTAGATTTTTGTTTTGTGTGTAGTGTGGTCCTCCTGTACTTACTAATAGATCATTGTGTCAGCGTCACTGTATAAATTACTTACATGTGTAGGAGTGTAGGAAGTCTATCTACAGAAAAGGTCAAAATCTAATTTGTTTTAATTACTTCATGACTTGAATCGTCAGTCGTATGGTGTGTCAGTCCACATGTTTTGATTGTGTGTGGTCATCTAGCTAGTAGCTGACATATATGTGTCATGATGATTGAGACTTGGTTTCAGTGGCTGGGTGTTCAAAGGTTCAAAGCGTTCCCCATTTCTTCATTGCCTTTAGAATTCCAGTATTCCAGCTAAGGTTCCATATTAGTAAGTCTATATAAACAGTATAGACAAGTGGTTAGCATGTGTGCGCAGTGCGCACTGTATCATAAGGTCTGTCATTGAGTCAAATGGCATGGTTTCCATTTCCCGCTTGTAGGTGACAAGGAGTTGGGTTGTCTGTCCAACATTTTTTGTTTTCTTTGAGACCTACATGCAAGCAAATTGTTGAAATTAAATTGATCCATATGTGAGTCACAAAATGTTGAGTGGACGTTAAACCACATTCCTCTTTCTCTCTTTCTCTCAGATATCTGCTGGTTCTATTTTATTTCATTTCATTTCAAATCCTTGGGCCTGTTTAGATAGATAAAATCCAAATGTTAGTAATTTGATTGGATAATATTTGATTTTATCGTTAGTTAAGATTTCGAGAAACAGGACCCAGATATCAAAAACAAAACCCACACAGAGTACATTGATTCTTAACAGGTTTCGGTGATGCTGTCATTTCCTATTTCCACCATTCTCGCTATTCTAATTACAAAAAAATTTGCTCTAGACTACGTGGAAATTTCAGATTAGTGTATATACAGTGTTATGTCAAGTTTTTAATATGATTGGACGGGTAAATGTCATCCAATTAATTACAGGTAATATGAACCCGCTACAGGTGTCAAAAAAAGGTATAACTAATTAATACAAACATCACGTTGCTGACCAGGTGATTTCAACAACTCCTGTTATATCAACATTTTATTTGTCCGTTATTAGATAAATAAAATCAACCCATCTCACCTCACACCTACTGTCAATATTTATTCATTTCATTCTACCTCATTCTTTCTTCAACAATTCAATTGACAATGCAACAGAGAGAGAGAGAGAGAAATGGGGTTTAATGTCCACTCGTCGCCACAAACTAGGTCATTTCAGGACTAACATATGGTTTAATTCGCTTGCGCGTAGGGGTCTTTAGCAGTGGGAGGAAACCTGACCCTCCCTCCCCGACTACATGTATGTATAGTCTAGATCACCAAGTGTTCATTACTATAAAATGTCTTATTGATCTAGACTATGTCAATCCTCCAGTAATTGTGATGATACTTGTCATTGCACCCACATGTACACATTGTTTATAGATATATATAGGTATATCAATATCAATATTTATTCGACATTGTTTATATATATATCAATATTTATTCGGACTGTAACACTGACTTACTTTATTTACAATAAATGTATATTGTATATATATCACATTCCTGAAGCAACGACTGCGAGTTTTACAACAACTGGCCGTTACTGATTTACTTCACAATTCCCCAAATTATACCTATGTTATCTGCAGATATGTGAACAGTAGCAACCCCACGAAAACCTTGACATTGGACAAACCTTGAACTTTGCAACTCGATTATCACAGGTAGACATTTTAGCTTGAAAGCACGAGACTTTGTGACTTGTACCCAATCAAACTTAGTGCCGAAATATGCAAGCCTTCTTTTGAAGATGTATATACATGTTTATATGGTAGGTTTACTTATCTAGAACCAATAATGATAATAATACCACACATGCTTTAATTTTTGTTTTTTCAGAAACCATTAACTTATTATTTTCCATAAAAATTTGAAATTAAAATTCTATGTTCTTTGATGTTTATTATTGTATCATTCTTTTTATTCTAGGCTTTACCATACTCGTGTGTACCATGCAGTTGTGTAATGGCGCATTATTAAAAAAATGTTTGGAAGAACAAGAAACACGTTGAGTTCGGCCTGTTTGCATATATCACTGAACATACTTGATTAGTAATTACAATAATTATTTATAAAGTTGATGTCTAATTTAAGGTACGCATTTAAATGTTGATTTTAGGTCAAGATATTTAGATTATGATTAAGGTAGCCTGAAGCATGATGTCAACTACTGGTTTTACTTGTAGGATAGTTTAACATCTTCCTTCATATCTGACCTCATGACTAGATCAGGTCAAAGGTCATTTACTCTGATATAACTTTTAATGACACAAAAATAAATATACATGTACCCAGTGGATTCATCAAACAAGGGGAACTATACACGTAAATTGAACCCAAGGAACCGTCATGAAACCATGATTTTAAGCTCCCCAATAACAAGATCGATATACGTAAAACAAACTTCTGCCCTAAAAAGTTCTGTCTGCCCCCCCCCTCTCCTCTAAGCTACATGTATGCTACTGTTATCATATATTAATAATTGCACCCCACCCTCCCAAAACATAATATACATAAAACAAACTTCTGCCCTAAATAGTTATGTCTGGGTGCCCCCCCCCCCACCTCTAAGCTACACTTCTTCTCAGATACATTAATAATCAAAATCACATATACTTCCACAGACATCAATCAATCACAAAAAAATATTTACTGGATTAGGATCCTATATGTCGCTAAACTTTCATCGAGACTATGTTTTTTATTATACCGATTTAAGTAATGATGATCGAGACTAGGCCGAAAAAACAAACGCTAAAATCTTGGTTCAGAGTGGATCAATTTGACTGAAATCTTCAGCAAATTCCCTTTACATTATCTAGTTTTTAACTATTATAGTGAGAACTGCCAGCTCTTTACCTAATCTTCCATAATATATCTTTAAAAGTTTTGTACTTACGCACTAAGAAAGTGTTTATCTATCCGTGTTATTCAATTCACAACCTTTCTCTTTCTGTCATAACTTTCTATACCATACATGTATTAATTCAATCAAATTCTTAAACCTCAATCCTTGAGAAATACTTTAACTGACATAACTATTTATAGTCTGTTAATATCATTAGTTTCAATGTATATCTCCAAAGGAAATGAAGTTTCTTGTTACTGTACTTGGATTTTGTCATTCAACCTGATAATATTCTAGTACGTATCTCCATCAAACAGCCTATCCATTCACAAATTAGACCAAAAAGTCACAGACAGAATTCTACAATGTTTACATAAATGGGTGTCAATATAAAATGAATTAACTAATTTTTTATCTTCTTTTATATAAATATGTGACGTTCATTTCCAAACAAGGAGACGATCCCATAACAAATCTATTATTTTTGTGATTGTAACAGGAGGACAGACAAACTTCCCCCGAAAACATTCCAATCTTTCAAACAATTTGTTAGCCGATCAGAAAGTGTTTGCCCTGCCGACAACAATCTGTTTTAGAATAAGATATTTCAACAAACTTCATCGGTGTTTACGCAAAAGGGTGTCGATTTGAATTCTTCTTTGAACCCGTATGAATCAAAAGAGAAATATTTTAAGCCTTTTCAATTTATGTAAATTTCCTTTTGAAAGTTAGCACAACACCCACCACAACGATACTAGGATCAATTTTTAGGTCAAATGGTCATATAAAGAGATTGTATTGACTGTGTCATTCCATAAATTAAATGAATAACAATTGAGTCTGACTTGTAAGTCTTTAAATACAATATAAACTAAAATGCTATGATTCATAATTATATATGGTAGCCTACATAAAACTATTTCTGTTGATTAGCCAGTTTTCTCACTCACATTTGTAGTACATAAAGTGCTGGAGACCCCAATACACGCTCAAGGGGTTGGAATGGCCTTGTGGTCTACCTACAGTGCCACGCTTCGACCTCTAGCTGGCTGGTCACCTCTGGCTTGCAGTTATGGTTTTGATCCCTGGTGTGAGCAAATGGGGATTGGAGAAAGGGGCGTCTTCTCAACTTCGTGGGTTTACTCCAGGTACTCCGGTTTCCTCCCACAGGAAAAACCCCTGCACGTGCACTAAATAATAAATTGTCTGCGATATCGTCTTCAGTGGAAGCGGACGTTAAACACTCAGAACAACAACGCACAAACTGACAAGACAAACCTGCAGAAAAGACAAGATAAGACAAATCAAGTAAATAGATACTCGGGCCAACAATTAGCTTCTGTTGCATATACTGTCCATTATAAAATCGTTTAGAATAATTCATTGTTAAATTCTGTGGCATCAGTATGAGAGATTGTAGAAGAATATATACATGTACGGTATATGCCACTGAATGGATCCAGGGAGGGAGAGAGAGAAATGTGGTTTAACGTCCACTCGACACAAACAAGGTACCGTAATTTTAAGACTAACATGATTTAATTTTATTTAAATTATTCGCTTGCGCGTAGGGGTCTTTAGTAGTTGGAGGAAACTGGTGGACCCGGAGAAAACCCAAAGGTTGGACAGGCGACCCTACTCCTTGTCAAGTACAACTAGGGATTCGAAACCGTGCCAGTTGACTCAATGACAGGCTTAATTATATAGATTGCAGATGGATAGCTTTCTTAATTTTCTGCCACTAATTAACAAATTAGCAAGTCAATCCAATGAAATAAATAATATATATGTTAGTCCTGAAAATATTTTCGCATTGTTTTTCTCTCTCTTTTCTTGAAACTGTTTGTGAATATTTTTTGTTGCCTACAAACAATTTTTTCCTGTGTTATATCAAAGCAAAAAGAATATGGGTGTGTGTGAACTCTTATAACTTTTAAGTACATGTAGGAATATACCTAATCTTTAAGTGCATATATATAACAATTGAGAAACACATTAACAGATCACAATATTTATGGGAATTATGAATCACTGTTTTATTACATCAGCAAATCATTCCGACAAGTATCCTTTTATTACTCTTTGTGGGTTTTCTCCATGTCCTCAAGTTTAATCCCACATGTATCTCCCTCTCTCTCCACATGTTAGTCCCAAAATGACCTGCCAGTAGTTTGTGTCGAGTGGACATTAAACCCTCTCTCTACATTTGTAAACAATAACAAAACAACAATAACAAGTATTATATCTTGTTAATGTTATCAAGCACATTGTGGATAAGAGGACACTTCAACTTTCAACTTTATTTCCATATTCGGTCCATATTAAGAACAGTATACAAAACACACAGATACATCAACATACATGTACATGTACATGCATACAAAAAATACATTTGACATGGAATACTATATGCCGCAGAGCCGGCAGAAGCCATTCTTGATTGGGGGGCTTCCATTAGAGGTCCTTATTGGCGAGGGTTCAAGGGCCGCAATGACCTGGAGAAAAAACCCTACTCCGCCGGACCTGTATGGGGATAACGTGATATAAATAATGAAAATATAATGAGATAAATTTGACTTGTCAAAACGTTGTGCTTACGGTATATAACACAAACAGTGATTGATTCCTATCTTATTTGTGTCCTATTAACCATAACCTTTTATAAAAGCATGATTTCAAAATGTTTTCCATAAATACAACAAAATATTGATCAAATATAAAATCTCCTGCATCTTAATTTTTTTTTACTCAGGAAAAAGAATTTGCCCGATGGCAGAAATAAATCAATCTTATTGCGATCTGAGTGTATTAACAGGTGCCCGTTCATCTACATGTACAGTCGTTAGATTAACCTCTTGATCTTATTGATTACATGTACACATACTGGTGTCATTCTTTAGACCCTGGGTTCCCAACCTCAGGGTCGCAGGGCACTTTTCGTGGGGTCACAGCAGACAACTCTGAAACTTTCGAAAAAATGCATATACATCTCTGATCAATACACCTGGCTTGCGGTCATGGTTTCGATCCGTGGTGTGAGCATACAGTATGTGGCTTGGAGAAACGGCGTCCTTCCCAACCTCGAAGGTTTACTCAGATTCTCCAGTTTCCTCTCACAACAAAGTCGCCTGCATGTAACATAGCCTAACATTTTTTGAAAAAGTGTCTACGATACCACCCTCTGTAGACGCGAATGTTAAACAACACAAGTTACAACAACTTTTACAGCCATTGTTTAAAATCAATTCATTCATCATTGTTTCAATCTTTCTGTCCCACCGGGGGTGGGGTAGGGGTGGATGTCCGAATGGTTAACATGTGTGCGCTGTATCATAAAGCTGGTCATTGAGTCAACTGGCAAGGTTTCGAATCCACGGTTGTACGTAGTAGGGTCGCCTGTTCAACCTTGTGGGTTTTCTCCAGGACATCCGGTTTCCTCCCACTGCTAAAGACCCCTACGTGCAATCCAATTATTGAAATAACAATTGAACCATGTGTTAGTCCCGAAATGACCTAGTTTGTGATGAGTGGACATAAAACCCCATTTCTCTCTTTGTAACACCTAATACCACTTCCTAGTTATTTAATGAGATCACACAGCGGATAATTTCTGCCCGATGTTAGTATTTTTACGTCCAATGTGCAGCTGTTCCTGTATATTTACGAAATGTAAATAATCTACAAATTAAACTAGTTGACGGATATGGCCATCCCCTAAAATCAATACAGCAAATCGTCAATCTACTGTTCACTTACAATCTCTCGACTCACTTAACTCGTTTCAACACGCAACATTATAACCAGATGACTTCATATTCTACTCCTTCATTCAGTTCTCATCTAAACTAATGTATACGCTGTGCATTTTGTGTTGCATCAATCAAAGTCGTTTTTCCATTCTACGTGGTATTTGGGTACAATTTCAATTTTTGTTGCTTAGAAATGTTGAGTTTGGACGCAAGCGACAAGCTCGGTAATGTTTTATCAACTGTTTTCAATCTCAACAAAACTTAGTCATATTTTTAGTGTGTATACTTTGTTTTGGACATTAATATATACCAAACTCACTCAATACAAAAAGAACTGTCTTCAGTAGCCGAGTCCCAGTCTCCGCAGAACAGTAGGACGTTACACCCCATTTCATTTCATTTCTCAATAAAAAAATAAGTGGTAACGTACAAGTAATTTATAATAGAATGTTTAATTGATCTACCTGGTTTTAACTCCATTGATGTTGACCTGTTTCTGTAATATGACTCAATACTCAGGTATTTTATTCAACATGTATTTGTCACTGACACATGGACCGAGTCTGACAACATCACAGTTATACTGTCGGTGTCTCTGCTTGACTCCAGCTCTATTTAAAGTACATGTAGCCAAGTCTTTAACTCAATATCATCCACAGTCGTTGAGATTGTAAACAAGACTTATTGGTCCATTTAAAACAACATTGATGTGAAAAGATGAGTTTTCATCTTTCGAGAGAGAGAGAGAGAGAGAGAGAGAGAAATGGGTATTAACGTCCACTCAACACAACTAGGTCGTTTTGGGACTAACATATGGTTTAATTTTATTTCAATAATTCGCTTGCGCGTAGGGGTCTTTAGCAGTTAGAGGAAACCGAGTGCCCGGAAGAAACCCACGAGGTTGAGACGGCGCCCCCATTTCCATGCCACATTCGCTCACACCAGGGCTCGAAACCACAGTCGCAAGCCAAAGGTAGCCGGCCAGCTAGAGGTCGAAGCGTGGCACTCTAGACCACTAGGCCATCCCAACCCCTCTCGTCTTTCAAGCACCATTTGTAAATGAACTGACTTTATGAACAAGGCTAAACATGTTCTATTTTCATTTTTTAACATAATACATTTTCAAATAATGTTACTGCTAAAGACCCCTACGCGCAAGTGAATTATTGAAATAAAATTAAACCATATGTTAGTCCCGAAAACCTATTTGTGTTGAGTGGACATTAAACCCCATTTCTCTCTCTCTCTCTATCTTTTATTTTATTATCCCACAAGAGAATACCACCAGTGTAGATAGGAATAACCAGATGCCTAAAGACCGCCATTTAAGTTGGACTCTTCGCATATCTCGCCGATCATAATTGATTAGAAATTACAGTAAAAACAGAAACGACTGTATGTGAATCAGTTTACCGGTGTCACCACATTAGAGATAGTTTGACTCAATCTGGAACCAGAAAAATTTTGGAGAAAGAAATTTCTCTGGTGACACTGGGAAGCCATTTTCCCGGAAGGGACGAATCACACGACTGTCACGTGACATGTATTTATTTTATGTGTCTGAATGACCGAATCACTTAAAAATATACACGCGTAGAAAAATAGATCTTTATGAAAACTTAAATTTTTACATTTAGGATCCACTTTTGTTATGTCAGCGAGTTGACTTTGACTCAAGAATCATTTTGCAACAAATAAAACGACGATTCGGGATCTTGTTTTCGAGAAAAAGACCCCAAAAAGATTGACCAATCAGAGGTCAGCATGGGCGGGGCTTACACGTTAAAAAATCAGAAGATAATGGACGGTCTTTGGCCCCAGAGGCCTCCGGCCCCGCGGCTGACTCTGGGAATGAGATTGAGTTTGACTGACTCAGTGATACATATAATGAATGATGATAAATGTATACAGGATGTTGCATCTTTTGTAAATGAAATGTTCAAAAATAGACATTAAATATCATTTGCCATATAAGGCCTATTAATACTATTATGTACCTTACAAGCATTAATTTAATATACTTTTAGAAACTCCGGTAAACCTTATTTTATGTTCCTTGATGTTTATTATTGCATGCTTTACCATACTCGTGTATACCATGCAGTTGTGTAATAAAGCGTTATTATTATTATTATTATAGATTCATAATACATTATTATATGCATTGCATCCAATTTGTGCATATTTCTTGGTGCCAAAAATCAGAGATTTAACTCTGTCAAAGCTGCTGAGCCTCATTTGCATGATTTTGTTCCCATGTAATTACAATATTATGAATTACTAAATGCCATTAAAGGATATATTCGACATCAATATGGAGATGTGGACATTAACCTTATTAATCAAATATGTAAATGTGAGGATAAGTATATATAAGTACATGTAACAGATGTGACCTTCTTAATGAGATGTAGGGACAGTGACCTAATAGAGAGAGACAAACTAGGTCATTTCAGGATTAACATATGGTTTAATTTTTATTTCAGTAATTCGCTAGCGCGTACGGGTCTTTAGCAGTGGGCGGAAATAGGAAGGCCCGGAGAAAACCCACGAGGTTGGACAGGCGACCCTACTCCTTGTCACGTACAACCGCGGATTGGAAACCAAGCCAGTTGACTCAATGACAGGCTTTATGATACAGCACACACATGCTAACCATTCGCCCCCCCCCCCCCAGTGACCTAACACCTATATAAAGGCCTATGGTTACGGAATTTAACACCTAAAGGCCTATGGTTACTGAATTTACACCCCATTGAAAGAGTCACACTGCTCCTGTATATATATAACCATTTTTCTTTTCATTTTATTATTTGTGTATATGCTTGACATCGACTTGTGAAATCTTGTTGAAATGTCACAGAAATAAACCATAGTAATTGTTACTCAATTATACATGTAAATGTGTTATCTGATTATGTTCCAATTAATAAATGTCATGTAAAGAATTATAAATGATTAATCACTAAAACAAATATCAGTCCAAAACTGGTTGAATTCTGTTTAGATATGAAAAATTAAAAAAACATGTAAACATTATCAATGATTATTACCTCAGTTGGATTTTGAAATAAGAGTAGGCTGTAGAGCCACAATCCATCCAAAATGGCCCTCATAGCACCCTGTATGGCGATTGATCGCCTGTCTTCATTAGCCCAGTCAGTGTAGTAAATTAAACCCCTTATCATTTTATCTCATTCATTCTTTGCTCATAATCATTAGCCTATTGGGGTTTGGGTGACCGGTTGGATGACCGATTATCATGTGCATGCTGTAAGGTCTGCCATTGAGTCAACTGGCGTGGTTTCGATTCCCCAGTTGTACGTGACAAGGAGTAGGGCCGCCTGTCCAGCCTCATGGGCTTTCTTCCTCCAACTACTAAAAACCACAAGAGACTTGAACCATATGTTAGTCCAGAAACGACCAAGTTTGTGTCAACCTTATAAATGATGTGTTTAACTATGAAGGGTGGTTGGGTGGCTGAATATGTGTTGAGTCAACTGGCGTAGTTTTGATTCCCACTTGTAAGATGTAAGTTATTCGGTAAATTTTATCTCAATACTTATTTTAATCATGTGTATTACATACATGTAATATGGGCTGTAATGATATAGATATATAATAAACATATTTCACTTACATCATCACGTACTTACTATAACATGTTATAATATCATATAATAATCTGTAACATCTAAAACTGATCATTGGATATAATAGTCTATAAGATCTGAAACTAATCACTGGACTGGAAATAAGAGGCTTACGTGTATAACAGTTATGAAACAGTATGAACATGTACACAAATACATATGGAAATTCATAGTCTGTCAAGTTCATTAATTCTTTTGTAAACATATTTTTTTGTGTATTTTTATCATGGTAGCACTAAGTTCCTGTGTTTTCCACTAGCAGCACTTCAGACATCAGTTAACGGACACCAATATTTTGACTACATTGGTGACATTTGATGCTAATACTGTACATGTTGGAGTCAACTGTTAGGGTTAATAATCACTGTGGCCCAAAATGTTATTGATTTGATTTTATGGATTGTTGTTGTTAGTGTTTAAGATCAACTTCCACAGAGGGCGATATCGCAGACAGGTCTTATTTCATTATACTTAGCATAAATTCAGGAATGACAAGCCCCCCCCCCCTACATGTACATGTATCTCTAAGACACATACACTTACACAGGGGATAGAAGCTCTGAATAACAAGCCAGAGGTGACTGGCCAACTAGAGCTCCTGACTCCCGCTTTTATTAATGTTCCTTCTGGATCCTGCCTCTCTCTAAAGAGTCCGAGTCCAAGATGTTGCGTTTCACCAGAAAGCGTTGACATAAGAAGCTTATTTTACTAAACTACATTAAGTAGCATTTATTGATATTAATGTTGATAAGTACTCATGATAATAATAGTCTTGACGATCAAACAAACAGTTAGTGATAAGATACCTAATCTATCAGGATATCTATTCAATCAGGATATAAATATAAATGAAATGGGGGTTTAACGTCCTACTGTTCAGTAAAATAAATACAATCAGGATACATACAATTTGGGATTTAACGTCCTACTGTTCGGTAAAATAAACGTCCTACTGTCCAGCAATATAAATACAATCAGGATACATACAAATTGGGATTTAACGTCCTACTGTTCGGTAAAATAAACGTCCTACTGTCCAGCAATATAAATACAATCAGGATACATACAAATTGGGATTTAACGTCCTACTGTTCGGTAAAATATACGTCCTACTGTCCGGCAATATAAATACAATCAGGATACATACAAATTGGGATTTAACGTCCTACTGTTCAGTAAAATATACGTCCTACTCGGCAATATAAATACAATCAGGATATACATGTATACAAATTGGGGTTTAACTTCCTACTGTTCGGTAAAATAAATACAATCAGGCTAACTGATATCCAATGTAGACACTGTATCTATAGTCAGATTTGACTTCTACTTATCACACTTCTACTTATCATACAATCAGACTTCACTTCTACTTACACTGTACAAGTGACCCTTCACTTTTATAAACCATACAATCGGATATCACTATTATAAACCATACAATCGGATATCACTATTATAAACCATACAATCGGATATCCATATCATAAACCATACAATCAGATATCCATATCATAAACCATACAATCATCCTTCACTATTATAAACCATACATATACAACACTATTTAAATTATCATAGTGAATCAGTCTGTTAGCCACATGCCCCCCCCCCCCAAGATGAAGAGAAATGAAATGTGGTTTAACATGATAGTACATGTATGCACATGTACCAACCAATATAATGGACATAGGCGTACACATGTGCTATAAGGAATATTTGGGGTACAGGACAAATAGTCTGAAATTCCTTGAAGTTTTTGTCTTAAAATGTAAAAACTTTAAGATCTATTTGCAAACATTAGTTAAATGTTGTAAATACTGCGTCTGACTTTATGGATTTTTGCCTAATCTTCAACTGGATTATTTTAATTACCGGTAAAGGCGCCAAAACTGTCTAAAAATCAATACAATTGATTCAAATGTCTTTAATAATTACTAAAACAAAATTTGCTTAATTGGAGACTGCGCAAAATTTCAAGGGAGCACAAAACTTCTAAACTTGTGACACAATATGCAGATCTTTCCTCTCCATTCACTTTCCCCCCTGTCAGACACATTCTAACACTTACAAATTTTGTGGTAATTGTTTTGTAAATCCTGGATACATTTTTTGTTTTAAAATATTCCTAATATATGTACATGTACATAACACAATTACCACAACTTACTTACATGTTTATTTCTGGCAACAGCGGACAGATTAAACAAGGGCTCTCTTGTCTTTATCAAGTATAGTACAATGAAGATACAGACATGATGGAAAAATGTAAAAAATTAATATACAACCAGAAATAATCTTAATACGCGTCTCGTCATTCCAATCTGAAGAGAAAGAGAAATTGGGTTTTACATCCACTCAACACAAACTAGGTCATTTCGGGACTAACATATGGTTTAATTTTATTTCAACAATTCGCTTGCGCATAGGGGTATTTACCCTACTCCTTAACTCGTACAAGCAGATACCATGCCAGTTTACTCAATGACAGGCATTAGGATACAGCGCGCACGTGCTGACAATTCGGCTATCTTCCCCCCCCCCCCCAATTCCAATCTGGAACAACATGACCCAGGATGGAGATATATCCCCCTATTTGTTGATTTTCTAGGATAGTTATTGTTATATTGACAGACCATTTAACTGGATTATAATCAAAGCAAATGTTTCTTTTAACCATATGACCACTTGTTTCGACTTTCTCTCAACAATTTCTTTACTTCTTTACAAGTTTAATTGTCTGTATTCATCCTAATTCTTAAGTCATCAATATTAAGTCCCGCTAAGCCCTAGCTATTTTCTCTCCTTATCCCTGATTGGTCTATTTAGATTAAATATATAATCCTTTACGTACTTAGTCAAATCAGCTTAGAATGTCACACAGGGTTTTATGGCAATGTATGTGATTATCAAGAATTTTCTCGATAGGAAGCAAAATAAAGAGAGAGATAGGATTTGCTGCTTACGTCAATTTAGCACAAAATTAGGTCATTTGGAAAAAAACCAAGGTCCTGTGTAGGCTACACATTAGTATACACGTAAAAGAACCCTTGACAGTTGGAATTCGAAATAAGAATAGATCATAGCACTGCAGTCCGGGCAAAATTTTCCTCATAGCACACTGCATGGCATAATTGCAAGTATTCATTATAATTATAGCCCAATAGGAGCAGAACAGTATGATGTTAAAACAATTGTATCTATATGATTATGAGTCGTATTTAACTATGGTTTATATAAAAACAAAACACTTGTAGGGACATACCATGTACTACTTCTGAATTTTAATAACATGCTATACTATATAAAACATTTGTAGGGATATACGCATGTACTACTTCTAAATTTTAATAAAATTCTATACTATTTAAAACACTTGTAGGGATATACATGTACTACTTATTAGTTTTAATAACATTCTATACTATATAAAACATTTGTAGGGATATACATGTACTACTTCTGAATTTTAATAACATGCTAACTTATACTATTTAAAACACTTGTAGGGATATACATGTACTACTTTTTAGTTTGAATAACATATGCTATACATGTACATTTCAATACACACAATTATTTGCTTGATAACTTACCTGTATGTGTATTGAAAGAAGTACAGTACATGTATATCCCTAGAAGTGATTTATTCTGTGAAATCTGTTTCTATATTACGTCTTATATAAAGATACCGGTTTATATTATTACATATATACATGTGATAATATAAAATTCAGAAGTAGTATATCCCTAGAAGTGATTTATTTTGTCTTATATAAGGATACTGGTTTATACTATTACATATACCTTAGCTATATACTATAAATTACCTACATGTATCGATTGATTTATAGTAGTATTAGTAGTATTACATAATTAGACAGCCTATAAATATAGCAGCATGTATATATCTATATCCAGAAATAGGTCATTAGTATACTATAGTATTCTTCAATATCTACATTTATTGATTTCTTATATCGGTTTTAGGATTAATAAATAAAATGTGGTTTAACATTCTACTGTTCTGCATTGACTGGGGAGTTGGATAGCCAAATGGTTAGTGCATGTATGCTTTATCATTAGGTCTGTCAGAGTCAAATTGCATGGTTTCAATTCCCTGGTTGTACATGTACGTGACAAGGACTAGGGTCGCCTTTGCAACCTTGTGGATTTTCTCAGGGTCCTCCGGTTTCCTCCCACTGCTAAAGACCCCTACCTGCAAGTGAATTATTGAAATAAAACTGAACTATATGTTAGTCCTGAAATGTAGTTAGTGTCGAGTAGACATTAAATCCCATTTCTCTCTCTGCACTGATTGGTCTAATGAAGAAGGGCACACGTCATGCAGTGTACTATGTCTATAAGTATGGGGTAAATTTTGCCTGAACAGCAGCACTTTGGTCTACTCTCATTTCCCAATTCCAAATTTTCATTGTAGTTTCTAAAAAGTTATGTTCAGTGAGCTCTAAAGTGAAAGTCCAAATTGAATGGCAGTTGTTAACCCATACATGTAAACTACAGGACTCATGTAATGATTTTAAAATGTTTTTTTTTATGTCTTACATGAAAATATTGGATATTAGGATCTCATATTTTCACCTAGATGAGAGACTGATATATCAAACAAATGATAGATGACAATCAATTCATCATCATACTGTCATTTTAAAACAATTTCAATGACAGTAACCCGGACCCCAATATCATAAAATTATAATTTTACTGAGACTTCAATCAGGCCTGTAGCTAAGGTGGACTGAGTTATACATGTATTTTGCACCCCTACAAGCCCCTCCCCAACTCCAGGGCTTTTTCCATGTCTCTGCAGCTTTCTCATTACCCCCCCCCCCCTCCTCAATGTACATGTACATGTAGGTCCACCAGACTTCAATAGCTTGCAGCCAGTGCACAATATTCATGTGTGTTAATATAAAAAAATTTAATTCAACTTTTTCCTTCTTTTTGGCATACATGCATTATGTCAACCCAGTTAAAAATATATATTGATGAGATTCTATTTTAAGCCTAACAAGACACTAAACAGACCCATAGCTACATCTAAGGGGGACTTAGATATATTTTGCACCCCTATAATCCCCTCCCCATGTCTCCAGAGCTGGCTTGTTATTTCCACCACCCCCATCCCCCCCTACATGTACATGTAGGTCCAGACTTCAATAGCTTGCACAAAATTCATATGTGTTTATAAAAAATATTTAATTCAAATTTGGCATACACGCATTATGTCAAGTTTGTCAACCCAGTTAAACAATATATATTGATGAGATTCTATTTTAAGTATAACAAGCACATGTTACAAATATAGACAAGACGTTTAACTAATGTTGATTATCGTGAAGCCAGCAATTCAATCAATTTAATGCTAATGTAACCATATACATGTATTTGTTGAATTTGAACAACTTTTATAACTTCTTTGTTTTATACATTTGTTCAAGAAGCTGTATTCTATCAAACAGTTAAACATTAATAAATACTTGTATTTTCAACAGGGTGATCTTTTTTATTTTTGTCACTGGAGTCAGTTTTGTATATTTGTCACTAGAGTCAGATTTATTCATTTTTTTTATTAAAGTTTGATCCTGACCAAAAAGTTCAATCACATAGAGTAGGATAAACTTTGCATCAAACAGGCCTATCAAAAAAATTTCACGGACAACAAAATGGTGAAGGGGATTATTACACAGTGAGGCAGCATACATGTAGATCGATGAAATCTAAATGCCACATATCTTTGAAAATACTGAAAGGAATTTAACCTTTTGGACTGATATTTCTGTTAGGGATTCATCTTTCACAAGATTGTAGTTTGGAAATGATTCAGTTAATTATCAAATTTTAATAGCAGTTAATATTAAAGATGTACATGTATTATTTGTAAGATATAGCTAAAGAACTGGTTGTTCTTAATATAATAGTTCCAAAATACATAATTCAAAATTAATATAGAGACATTTCATTGAAATTACTTTATTCTGTGTGAACACATCACTGTTTGAAGTTTTGACAAGATGTGGCAGAGATTGTTTATTATCGTAACAAAGTTGTTAATCAAAATTCAGTCTCACTTCTAATTTTTTAATTTAATCATTAAATGGCGATCATACATCAATTCATTTAATTCTCTACCATCCGCCGATCTAGAGAGTTGATTATAGGTTTGTCATGTGAATAAATGTCTAAATAATAATTCATAAAACATTTAAAGCTAAAATAAAGGCCTGCAACAGGCAGATTTAGCACTTAATATAATGTATCTTAATATATTTATTAAAGAGAATAAAAGAATTATTCATAGCCCTAAGGTAAATATTAATAAGTGACTAAGTACATCTTCCAATCGTCCCATTAAGCATAAAAGATCAATACTATCATATCATCCTGTACTAAACGAACCCCCCGAGTTTACACCTACATTTCAAGTTTAAAATTTGCAATACTCTCAAGTCATCCCATAAAAAACTACATGTAACCTCAGGTTTTGCACATATTTCAAGATCAAACTTGCAATTTAGATCATACCAATTTGAATTGACAAGCATGCTCTCTGGCTGGGAAGACCAATTAAATTTGTGCTGAGTATTTCTTTTGGAAAAAATGTAATGTTAACAAAAAGAGACTTGTTTGCTTTTCTCAAAAGCTTTTACATGTACATTCACACTTTTAAGTTTTTTTTATTAAACTCCATTTATCTATTTATTTATCAAGTCCCTGAAGAACTTAAAATTAATTTGATTTGGTCGTAAAACTATTATCAATATATCCCCTATCGATATGCTATAATAATAATAATATGTCCATTTATATAGTTTGGATTGAAATAAAATTAAACCATATATTAGTCCCGAAATGACCTAGTTTGTGTTGAGTGGACGTTTAACCCCATTTCTCTCTTTATATAGTGTGCATGTTAGATCACAAGGTCTGCCATTGAGTCAAGTTATGTGGTTTTAATTCCCTGCTTGTATGTCACAAGGAATAAGGTGGCATGTCCAACCTTATGGTTTTTTTTCCAAGTCTTCCGGTTTCCTACCACTGCTAAAGGCTCCTACGTGTAAACAAATTAACGAAATAAAATTGAACCATGTAAGTTGGAAAATTACCTAGTTTATGTCGAGTGGACATTAAACCCCATTTCTCTCTCTATCTAAAAGATATATGGAATTGAAATTTCATCGACTAATATATAATTCAAAGTTTTTTCACTAATTTGTTTGCCCGTAGGGGTCTTTAGCAGGGGTAGCAAACCGGAGGACCCAGAGAAAACCCACACGATTGGACAGGCGAACCTACTCCTTGTCACTACCACCGGGGAATCCAAACCTCGCAACCTGACTCAATAACCTTATGACGTGTTATCCAATCCCCTGTTTTTAAAGAGACTTTATGTTGATTAATATCTAATACTCCATCAAGTGAACATGTATTTTATATAGACACATGTAGATCTATAAATTATAATATAGGCCTAACGGCCGGACTAACACTAACTAGATCATTTATTTCATTTAAAACAAATAAAATGGGTTTGTTTAGCCTCTAGGCACATATTTACGACAAGCAATCTAGTACATAGTAATAAAGCCTCAATCGTTTATAATAAAATAATCATTTACTTATATCTTTATTGTCAGTAAAAGTGTTTTTGATATCCACAAGGGGGATTGGATGGACGAAGGGTTACATGTAGCATGAGCGCACTGTCATTGAGTCAACTGGCGTGGTTTTGATTCCTGTCCAACCTTGTTGGTTTTCTCTGGGTCCTTCAGATTCCTCCCAGTGCTAAAGACCCCTACGCGCAAGCGAGTTGATGAAATAAAATTACACTGAGATCCCGCTATAAAGCAGTGTTATAATGAAGACCTTCGGTCTAATCTTCAGTTCTTCAAGAAAATAAAAAATGAAATGGTATTTAACGTCCTACAGTTCTGCTCCGACTGGGATAATGAAGACAAGAGTTATTCAAGGGTCTTGATAGCAACTTGAATCTCATTAAAGAAATTGTCTGTAAAATTTGCGTAACTTAATTTAGAACTATGCTTGAACTAAGAACATTTGGTTTTTAATTACGTCTTTATTTCCCAAAGAACAGAAAATCACATTGGTTAATATCAAACTGAATGACGGTATCACTGAGAGGGATGACATCAGGGCAAGTTAATTCAATTGGCTCTCAATACTAACTTTTTATCTTTTGCAAATTAAATTTTGAAACAGTTTTTACCGGTTAATTATTAAGAAAAAAATAATAAGTGATGAGAGTATAAGTATCTGGATAAAAAATATTTCCTTTTTAGTGTATGAATGAATGAAATGGGGTTTAACGTCCTACTGTTATGCACTTTACCTGAGCTAATTGAAGACGGGCATACGCCATACAGTGCGCTATGAGAGAAATTTTGCCCGGGCAGCGGCGCTACGGCCTACTCTTATATCAAATTCCAACTCCCAAGGGATCTTTTACGTGCACTCCAATGTGTACACGGGACCTCGGTTTTTCGTCCCATCCGAACGACTAGGCAGCTGTCCTTGTCAGGCCCTCCTTCTGTATCACTGACAAGGGGAAATCACGTCAGAAAATCAAGATGAACTTTCTCGGCCAATGCAGGGATCGAACACCCGACCTCCAGGCTAGCGAACCAGCACCTTATTCACCTAGCCACCGTGATCCCCCCCTTTTTAGTGTAAATGGGTGCATAAAATAGTAGGCCAAGGCGTAAAATGAGTGGAAGACACCAATTCTGCTCAGATCAGTTTGTGTTACTTACAACATGTACATCCGATGAAAACAATGCTCATGCAATCAAGGCCGAATGATGCAGCAGCACATGTAGACCTATGATGCATGTGAACTTAAAGGACAGTCATCTTGAACAGAGTTAAAAGAAGGCTTTCGCATTACCGTTTATACATGTATATGTATCTCAGTGAATGTGAATAACAGTGAACATAAAGTGTATGTATATGTAGGCCATCATAACATAATACTAAAATATAGCTCAATAAATTACATGTTTGTCTTCACTGTACATGTAGGTAAAGTATATATATTAATATTAGTACGAACTGTCAAGTCATTGATTTCTGTGTATTTATCCTCAAGGGGTTTTACGCTTCAACTGGTGAAATAATAATATAGATATTTGATGTCAAGGCAGCCATTAATACATACCTTTATGTTTTTATTTGTAAATGTACAATTATAAATTCTAAAAGAAAAACTTTAAAAAGTTTGTTTCTGGTTCATTTGATAGGTAAAACTGTCTGAGTCCCATACAATATCAATAAATACCTAACAAATATCATTAAATATCTAACAAAATTGCTCATATCAAATATCATACCTATTAGAAACACCCTACATATATATATATTCTTCAACCTTGTGGGATTTCTCTTGATCATCTGGTTTCCTCCCAATGCTAAATACCCCTACACGCAAGCAATTATTGAAATAAAATTGAACCATGTTAGTCCTGAAATGGCCTAGTTTGTGTCGAGTGGACGTTAAACCCCATTTCTCTCTATATATATATTTATACACGTATATTCTGGCAGTAACCTGGAATATTTCAGCTAAACCTGCCTATTGCAGGCCTTTATTTTGGCTTTAAATGTTAAATAAACTAATAATTAGATATTTACATGTATTCACATGACCAGTCTGTACACAACTCTCTAGACCATCGGATGGCCAAGATTTAAATGGATTGAAACCCGATCACCCTTTTATAATTTAATTGAAAAATGAATAATGGAGCCTGTCAATAAACACATTCTATGCAACATCTTGTTAAAATGATAATCTTGCTCAGAATAAAGTAATTTGAATAAAATTTGAATAAAATGTTCAGTATACATGTATTACATCAAATATCTTTGAACTATTTTATCAAAATGGCAAGCACTTTATCTTAATTTTAAATGATTGATGCATATTTAATATTCTTAAATAAATACAACTCCTTCATCCTACATGTACATGTAAATGTATGAATTTCGTACACCTAGTAAAAAGACAATATTCGTCTATTTATAACCCTACTTATTATTTACCTTCACCATGATGTACATGTATATATTCATTAACTTTGATCTATCTGAACATGCAACATGTCAATGGAGGTAATAAATATATCATAGTCTGTAAGTTTATGTATATTGTAGGTGGATTTTCATCATTTTATATATGAAATGAAATGAAATGGGGTTTTACGTCCTACTGTTCTGCTCCTAACCTGGGCTAATATTATAGTCTGTAAGTATATATACATGTACATGTACATGTAAGGGGGGTTGTGTGACCGAATGGTTAATGCATGCACATTTGATCACAGGGTCTTTGATTGAGTCAAGTGGCGTAGTTTTGAAACCCCACTTGTGTGTGACAAGGAGTAAGGTCGCCTCTCCAACCTCATGCGTTTTCTGCGGATTTCCTCCCCCTGCTAAACTTACCTTGTTTATGTCATGTGGACATTAAACTCCATTCCTGTTTACATGAACATGTACAATGTAGTATACGAGTACACATAGCCATTTATAATTAGACACAAAATATATAATATTTTTCACAAGTCCTTGAACTGCAGACAATCTGTGACATATTTAAACTTACATGAATGATAAATAATTTCACTGCCATGTGAAACAGTTAAACCAGTAATACTGACATTTTCAAACGAATCTTAGATCCTCGTCAATGACTAAAACCATGTTTAAACAACACAAACTTTAAAGTTCAATTGAAAGGGGAAATGACTCATAAACTGTCTTTTAAATAAAATGTACCATGGTCTGCAAATCTCTATCATCTACATGGGGTAAAATATATATAAATTTAGTTTCAAGAGATGGTGACAGCTGTTGTGTACAAGGCAGGGCATACCCATACCATGGGTTATTCGACACCTCCACACAGAGTTTAGTACAGCCACATTCCCATGATTTATTACCGAAATGAGAAATGTAGTTTAACGTACACTTGACTCAATCAAGGTCATTTCGGGACCAACCTTGTTTAATTACATTATATTTCAGTCTTTAGCTGTAGGATTTAACTGGAGGGAGGGGATCACGGTGGCTAAGTGGATAAGGCGCTGGTTCGCTATCCTGGAGGTCGGGTGTTCGATCCCTGCATTGGCCGAGAAAGTTCATCTCGATTTTCTGACGTGATTTCCCCTTGTCAGTGATGCAGAAGGACGGCCTGACAAGGACAGCTGCCTAGTCCCGTGTACACATTGGAGTGCACGTAAAAGATCCCTTGGCAGTTGAAATGCCCGTCTTCGAATAGCTCAGGTTAAGTGCATAACAGTAGGACGTTAAACCCCATTTCATTCATTCATTCATAAACTGGAGGACTATGAGGTTTAACAGGCAACCCTATTCCTTGTCAATGACAGACCTGGTTATCTAATGCAAGCATACATTCGGCCACCAAACCCTCCTGATTTGCAGATATACAGACTATCATGCAGAGGCGGATCCAGGAAATCCAGTTAGGAGGGGGCCCCTGAGAAAAAATTTGAAAAAATCGGGGTGTCAGTGGTGATTTGTGGCGCATATCTATTTTTTTATACTGTTTTTTAGAGATTTAGGGGGGACCCGGGCACCTAAGGCACCCCCCCCCCCCCCTGGATCCGCCTCTGCTATCATGTGCTTCATCTTCTATTTGTGAAATAACATTATTAAAATAATGTCTGTTTGAATCACCAAGTTAATTGTTTTATTACCCAGTGGGGTGTTAAATACTTCACACCTTTACCTGGTGATAATATATCAACAATATACACCACAGTAATTAATCCAATCAGGAAGCCAGGTATAACTAATTAACCAATGACAATGAGGAAGCAGACAGTTGACAAATCTTAAATTTAATTGTCTCTACTTTCACTTCCCTGATGGGCCCATCTTCAATAGAAGGCTTGATCTTGACTTAACTATATGTTCGTACATCTTATCAAGATGATGTAAAACATGCAGTCGTTGCTTCAGGAACATGGGTTGGGATGGGCATGGCTGGGGTAATGGTAATGACCCTGATGATGGGTGGACAAATGAAAGGGTTATGGGATAACTGTACTTATTTACATGTATAATACCTTTCCTCTTTTTTAACGTTTAATAATAAAAGACTTAGGGGGTACAATTTTATACATTATAAGTACATTATTTATATTATACATGTACATGTAGCCTACTTACATGTATAATACCTTTCCTCTTTTTTAATGCATAATAATAACAATAAGAAATTTTATATACAATGCTGAAATACAATTGTTAAAAAACCCATAACCACAATGATTACCGGTACACCGAGCTGTAGAAAATACAGTCGCCCCTATTTGTGTTCCCCATACATGTACATATAATATAATATAATTTAATGTAACCTTCTCACAGGTACACCAATAAAGAAAGGAATGAATTTTAAATTCCATTCCACACTAACCAGGTCACTTTAAGACTCACACATTAGTATATTTTTATTTCAACAATATGCTTGGGTGGTGCCGTGGTGGGCTCTTTCAGACAAGACAAGTGAAAACCCCTTGAGTACACACCAGGAAAACCTACAAGGTCAGGCATGTGACTGATCCACTCCTTGTTATATAAAAGCCTGGGATTGAACCCATGACATGCATAGATAACAGGCCCCTGGTTTCACAAAACATTCTTTGTGTTTCTGGATCAAAGATATTTCTCATAATAAACAGTGATTGAAAGTTGAGTAAATTCTTAACTTAAGTCTGGGAATCGGGAATGCTTTGTGAAACCGTGGCCAAAGCTTATGATCAACAATGCACGAAATAGACAACACAGCCCCAGATAACAGAACCTCTCAACAAATTAAAAGAAATCATTGTGCAAATCCCAAATGGAACAAGTGAACTTGGATACAATTTGTGATCAATAAAGATCATATGATTTTTGGTTTACTAGTAGAATTCAAAAGAGCTATCCACCTCACATATATTTCAATCATTACTCATTTTGTAAAAGAATAATTACATGTATTTTGATTGAAGTTGGTATTCTGCTCACACAAACTTCCTGATAATGGTAAGCACATGTGCGTTTTATCATAAAGTATGTTATTGAGTCAACTATAATTAGACTTTTCCAAGTTATTGTACAAATTTGGCCAATTCCAAGAAACATTCAATTTTAAGGGGTATTTAGTAATTGAACAAATGTGTAGTATTTGGTAGTATTGTGCCGGTGGGCCTGTCGAATCTGATTGCATCTACATAAATCCTTGGGCCTTAATTGTGTGGTAGGCCTATCATTATTACAGGGAACATGACACAACACACTATTTTAATTTCCCTGTGTCATACATGTATGTATGTTGTATTACTAAATATAGATCAAGTAAAAAAGACATGTCAACCATGACAAATTGTAAATAAATAAAATAGCGTGTGAAAGACACTTTATTTCATTGCCAACTCCTTCAATGTCACCGAATGAACGCCCTGTTGCTCTTGCGAGAATGTTGTTAATCTTAATTACATGTATCATAGGCGTAGCCGTGAAATATATATTGAGGGGGGGGGGGTCCTCAAATGAAATGTTGACAATGTGATGCGTAGCAGCTGATGTAGCATGATAGGGAGAGTTTCGGAGGGTCTGATTTCGTGCGACAAGCGTCTGATTTCGGGGGAGCGGGTCACATATTTGGCAGAGTAAACTGTAATGTATTTGAATGATAGATAAAAACGTATGTCAATAAAAAATAACACTTTTTACACACCATAAAAGATGTTTGATAATTAAATATATTACAATCTATCCTAAGTACTATACGTGAATAAATGAAAATCTCTATCACATATCCCCTTAACACAACTATGTTACACAGTATGTCCTATAATTAATAACCAATTGTCTCTCTTCTCGTTTTTTTACAGACAACTAAAACAGCTCGTTTTCAAATAAACCACAGAATACATCTAATATCATTATCAATGAAAATGATATATAAAGTCATACATGTATATTGTAAAAAAAAATTATAAAGATGGAATTTTTTTGGTGAAAAATGTATAAAAAGTGTTCAAATGTCGATGAGTTATATGTCAAAGCTAACAACTATACAATCATATTCAATGTAAATGATATAAAGTCATATGTTATAAAATATAAAGATGGGTTTTTTTGTGTGAAAAATGCATAAAAAGTGTTCAATTGTCGATGAATTTTCTGTCAAAGCTAACAACTACAAAATCGTCCTCAAATCAAATGGTAACAAAGGAATTGTTAAATTGTTAGAATATGGCACGAAAAAAAGCACATCTTTAAGCTAAAAATAGATGACAAAGATGTTTGGAAATTAAGGACATGGAGACCCTGTAACATTGACAGTCAGATCACACTCATTGCATGTGGCTAATACACTTCCTGACGATATTTTCATTCAACAAAAAAAGTAAACAATGAATTGAATTTAAAATTACAATGTACATGACATCTTACTAAATATACGCAAATTTACAACACAACAATGTTTTATCCATTCATCTGTTGTTATTGTTTGAAACTGAATCTGAAACCTGATCATTACACGTACATGTACATTGTATGTTATTGAGTCCAAACTGTCATTAAGTAAGCGTGAACAGTTGTCTAAAGTGCGAACATCAAGGAACCGAAACGTTGTGATATCCAATTTTACACATAGACGACCTAATGACACACAAGTACCTATTATTACATAGAAAGAAGCTGAATCTTTATATTTTTGAATAAGGTCTATGAAAGATAAACAAGGTTCAGTAGGCCTATAATAAATTAAGGAGATTTCCTGAAAAAAATATAGGCCCTATCTACTGTCCTAATATTGTTAAAAAGAAAGTATGAAATCAAGATTTTTTAAAAACACAAAACTGAAATACTTAAAAGACATTTGAAAGACATTACAAAAACTAAAAGGAACATTTTTCAAAGATTGGTTTGTGTGTTTTTATTTAATGTTCCCTTTACATGTACTTGTCCTGTATCCATACAGGGTTTAATTAAAATAAGTCTGTTAAAATGAAGAATATAATAGAATTATTGATTAATAAGACCTTAAGGCCAATATGGTTCTGAATAATAAAAAAAAAGGTCAATAAATGTCTTTATCATGTTGATTATACAACACAATCATGTGAATCCATTCCTTTCAGCTCGAGACTTAATTTGAGAGTAATATTCCATAGTTCACGTGAATTATTTCGATCACGTTCATCAGAGATGCCGACAACGCGGTCACAGTAACGGTTGATTGCGTATCTTTACTAACAGAAACTGTGGTTTACACTTTTCAAGAACGTTGTATATTGAAAGTAATGCACGATTGTTTATTGTCACACGTAGGCTACTATGATTGTGAACTTTATTATAGAGTCCATATAAGTATATATCAGCATACGAACTGACTACTGTAGAGTAATTAGTAATCTGTGATTAGCAATCAAGACTTGTCAATACCTGACAACATATTGATTAGCTCCTCCAATCACCAACATGCAGTTTTTAGAAAGTATTGAACACATCTCACCTCTATGCCAGAAGCACCAAAATGTTCCACCGCTAATTTCTCGAAATGGTCCACGGCAATTAATCCATCGTCATCCTCGTCACAGACATTGAAAACAGTTTTTAATTTATCCAAGAATTCCTGATCTTCCATAGCAAGGAAACACCCCGATATGTACAATAATTCCCCTGTCCGTTCCACCCACCGTACTCACGACTTGTCAGCCATAATACCGTTATCAACCTGATTACTCGTAGGTAAAACAGGACGCTGGACAAGACCGCGAGGAAGAAAGTAGATCTAAACAGTTTCTTAGTTGATTATTTACACAGTTTCGGTTTTATGAGTGGTTATTTCCTGTAATAGTATCTTTTTATTATTTGTGTCGTTTTACAATTCTATTGGGTTTATTATGAACTATTTATAAACGCGCACCTTTGTCAATTACGCTGTACCTGGCGTAGTGATATCTGTATTACGTGTGACAGTGGGACATGTGAAAATTGCAAGTTTGAGTTTACTGTTAAACGGGTAGGATGTCTTCGCTATCACCACACGGGATTAAAAATTCGAAAAGTAAACATTGTCACAGTTTTGAGCGTTTTTTTAGAAATCTGGCTTAAACCGACTCAATTAATTAAAACATTCACGGATACATGTATTATTTTAGTTGAGTGACGCCGAAAGTATGTTTATTTTGTTTTGATAAAAACATGGTCCATGATAAGAATAAAGAAAAAAATATTGTGAAAATTTAAATTCAGACAAAAATTTATGTAGATATATTTTATAATTGATGTTTTACTTCAGTATAACTTAGCTCTTGGACAAAGATGGCCATTAGGTCATTTCTGGATTAACATGTGGTTTAATTTCATTTCAGTGGGAGGAAACCGGAGGACCCGGAGAAAACATACGGGGTTGGACAGGCGACCCTACTCCTTGTCAAGTACAACCGCAGATTCGAATCCAGGCCAGTTGACTCAATGACAGGCTATATGATACAGCATGCACATCCTAACTATTCGGCCACCCCCCCCCCTATTTTTTTAAAATTGTTTTTCCTATAAAAGATAAATCATTAATTTATATCACAAGATATTTTCATTGAGAGAAATGGGAATACACTGGACACAAACTAGGTCATTTCTGGACTAACATATGGTTCAATTTTATTTCATTAATTTGCTTGCGCATAAAAGGTCTTTAGCAGTTGGAGGAAACCGGAAGAAAACAGATGAGGGTGAACTGTCCACCATAACCTTGTCATATACAAGCATGGAATCAAAACCACGCTCCTTGACTCAATGACAGACCTAATTATGCATCACACACATTAATCAGCCACCCAACCCCCACTCAATAACAGATCTTATGATCTACAAGGTTAGATCTATTTCTTAAGGCCACCTCCAGATTTTATCACGGTTGCGGAGATGTAAATAAGGTTAGATTGTTGAGGAGATTGTGGGTTGATTTCGGTAAGGGTTAGGTCTAGGTCCAAGACTAGCCGGGTTAGGGCTGGTTGTTTGTGATGGTCAAATTCATTTTTTGTAAATAGTCACAGTTCCAAGTAGGGAAAGAATTTATGCCAAAATATGATATAATCAAACATGAAACGTGAAGAAACCGCTCCATTTTTGTAATTTTCAAATCATAATATTGAGCCATTTGGAATCAACACACAATAACTGGGTATTGCCTAATATTTAAAACAACTGACATTTAGTAATCTTGACAGGGCTTCTCCAATCTCCATATCCATTACTGAGTTTGGAGTTTCAGAGTTATTTCCCTTTAGTCTCCAAGATTACATTGTACTTAAAGAAATTAAAAATCTTTATCATAATATGTAAAATTTTATTACATACAAAATAGTTTCTTAAACCATAATAACATATATGTTTTAACAAAACAAACAAAATAAAACAATTTAGACTTTAAATTGTACATCTGATATTTTTACTTCCATCAATTATGGAAACATGAATTTGTATCAAAAATCTTTGGATAAATATTCCACCCAAATTCTAAAAATCCATAAATTTATCCTTCAAACTGTACATACAGTGTACTTATTATATTTTACAACATAGTATTGAAATCTATGAAACAAGCCAACAGCGAGGCTGATGTCCCCAGCTGCAATCCCAAAATAAATAGATTACACATATTAATTGCACATTTATCTTTTTCAAAACTATCCAGCAGAAAATGTTAACGATTAAAATCTGTCAAGGTTTTGGAGTAATGTACCTGGTAGTGTAACTATACATTATGTTTCATTACTCTCCACCAGTTAGAATCAAAGTCATATTGTCCAAAATCATCGACTAATAAACATCTAAACAAAGTTTAAACATCCTACCCCATATATTCCAAAGTCTTGACCATTCCCTCTACTTGGCCTAAGCAGAAAATCAAACGTAGTCAAGGTATTGAATCTTTACTATAGGTTTTATCACTCTCACCCAATTAGAAAAAGTAATTGTGTTCCAAGTCTTAACCAATCATTTGCTTATCTCTGCTTAGCCGAGATGAAAATGCTCATCTTTGAACTCCATCACGGCACTGACCTAATATACACCTTCACCCCATTAGAACATTCTAGCCAAGAAGAGTTATTGTGTCCCAAAAAGTGTGACTGACGGATGGAAATGACAGACCCATTTTAACAGTCCCCTTCAAAAGGCAGGGGACAATAATTCCACAAATTGTAGATTAGATTGCTTGGATAATATTCTACATTATTATTCCAAAATATCCTAACACTGTTTCCTATACATACATGCAGCAGGGACTCAATTCTATGGAATACAATTATTGTTTATTACTGAGTGAGATACTCCACTAGTCTGGTCTAATCTTTACTAAGTATTATTCTGTAATAGAGAGTGAGAGAGTTTAACTCTAATCCAACAAGTTAGATGTTACTCTTTAATATGCTGACAATGTAACATCTAACATCAGAAAGGTCAAAAGCTCGCCGCAGAAATTGATAACTAGTTTACTTCTTTCAGTGGACCGCAAAATTCACAATTTTCAATTATCTGCACTGCTAACACATTAAACTTACATATCATATCCATTTATGTTCCGAAAAATCTTTTTTGCTGTATATTTTAAGAGATTTCACAAAAACCTTCGCTGACAACCAACAAATCACGATGAAACAGGAAATGAACTACATTGGTCGAGGGTGAAATCTGGCATGGTGCAAATTATGAACGGAGTTCTTTAAACGAAACAAAATCATGAGACTAATTTGAAGGCGATCATTTTTTATTTTATTTTTAGTGATGGTCCGATTATCGGTTTCACCATTCAGTAACCTAATTGGCCAATGAGTGGCCTACCAGAAGCAATTTTACCAATATTTTCATAGCCGATATCTGTTCATGACTCGATCGGCAGCCAAATATCTTTTCATAAAATATTATTCAAATTTGGAATAAAGCATTCTCTCTAGTCTCTTACTTAAAATGACACTCTACCTTTAAGTTTAGTTGATGGGTGTTTGAGACAAGACTCGATGCTTTAAGATAGATATTTTCAACTCTAGATAGAAAAGGCGTGAAAATGTCACGTGACATTGACAAGACAGAAGCTATCAATCAACTGGTAGAGATGAAACATTCCACGAACGCTGACAAATTTAAGGATTTATATTGTAATCAACATTTTATAAATTATAATCTCAATCAAACTCATACCACCTATGCTAGAATTTACCACGGCTAAGGCAAAACTGTCGTAAAAAGTAAAAGCTGGAGCAAACACAGACTGCCACGGTAATAAAACTAGCCAAAATTGCGCCGCTGACCATGTGTACACTATCAAAAAGTTATGCCTTTTATATACATGTAGTTGCATGAAATGCATAGGTAATAACTTTTAAAAATCATACAGTCGTTCAGGTGCGGAATAGGTCAATAATTCAGAAATGCAAGATTTTGTTGTAAATAGTGTTCTGAGTCTACCATTATAATTAATTTTTTCATAAGAATGCCCACTTTCTAAAATAGTGCCCTTATTATGTGTAGTTTAATGGTCGAGCGCGAGACATTAAGTAATATATTGATACTGCACGAGGCGATAGCCGAGTGTTGTTTCAATATATTACGCAATGTCTTAAGCGCGAGAGCATTAAACTTCTTAAAATTCAGACACTCGGTCACACTCCGCACGTGCGTTTGCAGTGAAAAACATCATGCCAGTAGTAATATTGAAATAATGTACTATTGGCAAGTTGCCCGTACATTATTTGAGATAATGGTACGCCAATATCAAAGGATGACGTCACATCTGTATTTTAAAGAAGGTTATGGCACAGCCATGGGAAATTTGATGAATCAATTTTGGTTATGGTTGACATGCGATGGCAACCGTTGGGAACACGAATAACCAAATGACCGAAAGGAAAACACATTTTGATGATTTAATTACTCCAAGAAGACCCTGTAAATTTTATACTAATGTGATCTTAGTACCACCGAACGCAATTAGAGCCAGATTAATTGACTTGGAAAAATATAAACATTTCAGTTCAGTAAAGGCATATGAAAAGAGTATTTGTTATATATGAAGAAAGGCAGCCGTGCCTTGTCAGCTTTTTGGTGCCGTTGTTGAAGAATCATAATTTCAAGCACTGGTCATGATTTAGGTCTACTTATTAATCATGCAGAAAATAATCATTAAGTTCTCAATGGACGTTGTGTATTTTCAACTATGTGTGAAGGGCGACTTAATTTTCCCATAATAAACATTGTCTTCTATCCCGATGTAAAAACAGTACATACGGAATCCATAGAAATATTTTACAAAAATGCATTTCGTTTCGATAAAACAAGTGTTCTTAAATTGTCAGTAAGTGTCATTTTTGCTCAGAGAAGGATCACACAATAAGGTAGGACATGCAATCAGAATTTATCGACTGGCGCCTTTCAGCTCGATGCTTTATCAACTTGCACCTTTCAGCTCGATGCGCAAAAAATTAAGTTGGAAGCTGCTCCATAGATTTACTGCTTAAAGAGCCTTGAGGTCTCGTATCAACAAAACCTAAAGACACTCTGGAGTAATTTAACTCCACTCAACACAAACTAAGTCATTTCGGGACTAACATTGTTCAATTGAGGAAATCGTATTATTCTGTAATAAACAGTAATTGTATTCCATAGAATCATATACAGCGTATTTCTAGTTAGAGACAACTGAACACAAGCTAGGTCATTTCATGAATAACAATACAATAGTTTGCTTCAGAGTGTAAGGTTTGTCAATGGAGCACACTCTTAACACTCATCACTAGAATGTTAGATCACTCAACCACAGCTCAATATCTCACAATCCAAATTGACAGGAGTTACCTGCAACATATTTCATTTTCTTTCTTTTCTTAACTTTTTTTTAGAAAAGATTGATGTATGTAACCCATATAACCATAGCTCTTGATTAACACGTTTCAATTTCCACATAATATAACTGTATATAATATGATAGCTCTGGATTAACACATTCCAATATCCACACAAGATAGTTGTATATAAAATGTTAGCTGTGGATTAACACCTTCCTATATCCACACACGATACATTCCAATATCCACATAATCTAGTTGTATAAAACATAGTATTTCTTTCTCCACATGCTCTTTTAGTTCATCAATTTTGGTTCAATAAGTTCATTCCAGTTTAATTCAATCTGAAAACATATGAATCAAGAAGACTGAAGTCATGACAACCCCACTCCCCTTTATACCAAATACTATGCTAAATCACCAGTTATTTTATAATCTCAAATAGTCACAGCTTCCATGGATTATTAACCCAGTGAAATTTATATTTTATTCTCAGAGCACGTTTGGACGATAATCCAAGGAATTTCAGTCACCTCTTCCCCAAGAAAGACGAGAGTCAGACGCGAAAAAGCTAGGCGTTTATATGGTCTCAAGGAATATGTCACATGTCACTTATGTTGTGTTTTCTTATTGTTAAGTCTTTTTTATAGTACAGTTATTAAATTTAGCAAACAAAAATAATATATCAATGTCTTGGATTCCATTGGATTAAAAACTTACATTATACTGTTGATGTTTAGATTCTGAATCTGTTTGTTCAGTATCATCAGGAATATCAAATTTACCAGGTTCTGTTTTAGTTTCTGTTAAAAAAGAACGAGAAAAAAAAAGGGTCTGAAATCTTTGTCAAGTTATTAAAAGCATACAAAAATGGTGGAATCAGTATTACCAACATTGTCTGCAATATCGGAAGCGGACATAAAACAATTTATAACCCAATAATACATTCTACAGTAGATATCGCTTGTGTGATAAATTTCATAATCTATTGATGTATCACTACGCCGTAATGTATTCAGGTTCAATAAAAGTGAAATCTATAGCAAAGAATTATATTTATTTATTTCTGCATGTAAAAAGGGAATGGGTAATAAATATATTTCACACATAAAATGAACTGTATATAAAAAAAAAAATTTCTTACTGATCTGACTAATCAATTGAAGGTTTATCATCCGTGTAGCATTATCATATGATATAACACCAGCTTCCTGAAATAAAATAGATGGAGAAATGAGATTATTAATATTTTTTTGGGGATGAACTGTGTGAAATGAAATAGGGTTCAAAATCCCACTTGTATGCTCCGACAGGGCTAATGAAGACGGGCATACGCCATGCAGTGTGCCGGAAAATATTGATGAACTTGCTGAGCCAAAGCAAGGATCAAACACAAGATCCAGATTAGCGTGCCCCCCCCCCTCAAATGCATTGATTCAATTAAAATACAGAAATGTTATTAATTGCGAGCAGTTTGTATATTACCTTGTAAGCCGATACTTCTGGGGAATAGGTTTCAGACAATTCTAAAATCTGAAATTAAATATACATTATGCAAGAGCCAAATCTCTTATTGCAGGTCTTTAAGGCCTAAAATATTATTTAAATTACTAATTAGACATTATTTAACTTATCCAGGCCATAATCAACTCTCGATGTCAACGTTAGACTGCGATAGTTATTGGATTAAAATTCGATAAGCTACTCAACCTTCATTTATGATTTAATCATGAAATAGATAATCGAGACTGTTTTTTTATCATACCGCCTTTAGTTATGATAATAGGTGGAAATTTTGATCGCTAAAATCTAGGTTCTGAGTGGATCAATTTGACTAAAATTTCAGCAAATTGCCTTTACAGTATCTAGGTTTTTTTAACTATTATAGTGAGAACTGCCAGCTCTTTATCTTATCTCCCATAATGGATCTTTAAATGGTAAACTTGACTATATTACTGATTTATTTTACTTGCTGAAAATACAGTTAATGGTGTTGGTGAAGACCTCTTGTTAAGTGAGCTAGAGTTTTCCACACTGAACCCCAGCAGCTCTCTTCCCTGAAGAGGATCAAATACTTATAATTGAAAATAATGATAAAATGTACCAACCTTATAAGCTATTTTATCACCAGCTCTTGGTGGATCATGTAATACTGGGAATGTATTAAAATCTTTAAATGGTATAGCCTCAAAATATTCAATATCTTGAGAATTACCTCCCTTGTCAGAACAAGATACCTGTATAAAAAAAAGTTTAATGACTATATAAATAACATCTGTTATATGTTTGTTTCTGGTCAACTAATCCTATTCATGAAATGGGGTTAAACGTCCTATTGTTCAGCACCGACTGGGCTAATGAAGACGTGCATACGCCATGCAGAGTGCTAGGAGGGTAATTTTGCCTACACTTTACCAACACCAGGATTGAACACAGAACCTCTTAGTTAGCAAGCTGTCTCATGCACTGATCCATCACTGCTCCCTCTTTCTCCCAGGTAAGTGAGAACCTGGCCCCGAGTTCACAAATCATTCTCAGACTTGTGCCAAGAATTTACTCAAAATTGTTCGCCAAAATATAGCTATTTATAAAACTTTGGTTGTTTTAATGTATCAAATACATCAATAAGAAACTATGTGCTAAGTTTTGTGTATGTGGATCAAAGATATTTCTTATAAAGTGGAGTAAATTCTTAACTTATGTCTGAGAATGCTTTGTGAACTCAGGGCCTGGTTGGAAATCTACTGGAAGTGGAATTAAAAACACAAACCTCAACAGGTATGTCCTCCACTGATTGTTTAGAATTCTCAGTTTGTCGACTCGATTCACCTTTCAAAGTTTCTTTACTAGAATCTTTGCCCCGTTTCATTGAAACAATTCTTGAAGAGTTTGAATCATCTTTAGTCACTGTTAAACTTAAGCTTTCTTCATGTCCATTTGTTGTAGTTTGTGATCGAATCTCTTTCAGGACTTCCGTGACTTGCAGCCCTCGCATTTTACGCATGCTTTTGTTGCTTGCTCGAGGGTACGAGTTAGGAGTTTGGGAACGAGGCTTTAGAATAGAAGGCATGCGAGCATTAGATATTTCTGGAGTAATAGGTCTAAATGAAGTTGACGGAACAGGAGGGGTAAGTGCACCCTCAACATTTTCATTATCAGAGTCCGATTCAAATTTGATTTTAATATTGTTAGGACGCTGATCACTGGGCAAGTTCATTTTAATATCTTTAGTTGGTTGAAGAAGCGGGGTGGGTGTTTTGGGAACAGGTGTCAAACTTTTTTTCTTTCGATTTCTTTTACGTTTCTTTTTGGTTTTTTCTGCAATTAAAATGGCTGGCATTTCACGACTTATTTCCATAACTTCTGGCACATTGTATACAGACATGGAATTTAAATCTGGGCTAACAGTTTTATTTCTTTTAAGTTTCTTTTTTGCTCCGATTCCACCGTTTTCTACAACACCGTCATCACTTTGCAACAGGTGAACAGTGTCTGATATATTGAAATTTACTTCTGCATGGCCGTCACCCACACTTTGGTACTCAAAAGCACCCTCTGCCTTTGTTTTTATTAACTTATCTTTTTTACGTTTCTTCTTTCGCTGATGATTCTCCAGATCGGTTTCTTCTGTATCATTGGCTGAGGCGGATGGTATTTCACCATCTGAAGGTTTCATCACATCAATGCTGAAAATTACATGGTGGGTAAAATCAAGTTGTCACTGTACAAAAATGGTGGGAATAAGGCATACAAAAGTCGAAATAGAGAGAAGACATGATGACATGAGCCTCTAGGACAAACATTCAACTATACTAATGTCCAAAAGAAAGTATACACTGTGCATTTCATGCTGCATCAGCCAAAGTCGTTTTTCCATTCTATACAGTATTTTGGTACAATTTCAATTTGTTTCACCTTTTGTTACTAATAAATGTTGAGTTTGGATGCAAGAGACAAGCTCAGTAATGTTTTATCAATTGTTTTTAATCTAAACAAAACTTAAGACATATTTTAGTTTGTATACTTTTTTGGGGGCATTAGCATATGTGAACTCCTCAAAAAAAAGGGGGAGCCACTGTGGCTAATTGAGTAAGATGTTGGTTTGCTAGCCTGAAGGTTGCCAGTTCGACCCCGTTGTTGACAGAGAAAGTTCATTGTGATTTTCTGACATAGTTTCCCCCTCAGTGGTGCGCGACAGATGGCCTACAAGGACAGCTGTCAAGTCATTCTGATGGTACAAAAAACGAGTGTCCCATGTCCACATTGGTTTGCTCATGAAAGATCCCTTGGCAGTTGTATTTCAATATAAAATTAGGCTGTAATGCTGTACGCCCAAAATGTTACATATGGCACATGCCCATCTTCATTTGGCCAGCTGGAGCAGTGCAGTAGGATGCTAAACCCCATTTCATTTCACTTTCCTCCAATAAGGAGTGTTATATGTTCTAGAAAGAGCAAGTAGAAGAGGAGAGAGAGAGAGGGGGGAGGATGGAGAGAAATGGGCTTTTAAGTCCACTCGACACAAACTAGGTTAAATTTTATATCAATAATTAGCTTGTGCATAGGGGTCTTTGGCTGTGGAAGGAAACCGAAGAAAACCCACGAGGTTGGACAGCTGACCCTACTCCTTGCCACGTACAACCAGGGATTCAAAACCACACCAGTTGACTCAATGACAGGCTTATGATACAGCACACACATGCTAACCATTCGGCCATCCATCCTCCCAAGTAGAAGGGGAACTTAGGGGCTTCAAGAAATTCCACTTACCCTATATTTGCCTGTATAACATTTATTTTGCTGTTTATCTTTGATACTTTCTTAGAAACATTCTCGACGGTTGATTGAATTGCATTCTGGTTCATCTGTAACGAGACCATCGTACTCTGTAAAGTCATCAGTTGACATTGTAAATTATTAAACATGGACAGTATCTGCTGGTTCTTTATTGTTCCTGAAAACAAAGGAAATGGTATGCTTACATAGCGTTTTATTTTTATTCGAATACCTTATTAAGAAATTAAAGAGAGAGAAATGTGGTTTAACATTCACTCGACACAAACTAGGTCATTTTGTGACTATTATTTCAATAATAAGCTTGCTAGGGGTCTTTAGCAGTGGGAGGAAACCAGAGGACCAGGGGAATATCAACGAGGTTGGACAGGCAACCACACTCCTTGTCACGTACAACTGGGGATTCGAAACCATGCCAGTTGACTCAATGACAGGCTTTATGATACAGCACACACATGCTAGCCATTTGGCCATCCAACCAAACATTACAAGTTGGCCAGCTCTTAGAATGAGTAAGTAATAAGAACAATTTTCAGGGCTTCATGAATTTGAGTGCACAAAAAAAAAAAAAAAAAACGCTCATGAAAATCCCAATCTTGTCATATAAGGTTCTGTTCCAAATCCACAACAATACCTGATATGATGCCAACAGTTATGGTGTTTATTTCTATAAATATAACAGCACAGACTATAATTTTGCTGCTAAAATATCAATAATAAAAAAAAAAGACTTTCTAGAAAGAATAATCTTTTTGTTTTATTTAATGAGAATTCTTTATTGTCTTGAAGAATTTCTAGGTCGAAGCAAATTGCGAGACTTGTCACAGAGTATAACCACAAGAGTTTTCAATTCAATGGGATTGGCAGATTAGCAAGGTTAGTCCTCTTGACACATAGTATAGTATACTGGAGTGTTTTTCTAAACTTATGACTATTATGGGTCAAATCAATAACTGTGTCCAATTGCACAGACTTGAGAATAGGATTGTCTATTAAAGGTACCGTATTGGGTTTAGTGAATTAATAATAAATAACTTTAGTATGTGCCGAAGAATAAAATGACAGCTCTTGTAAATTTGAAAGAAATTCACTAGTCCATGGGCTCACTAGTACGCCGCTATAAGAAATACTATAAAATTAAATACAGGTATCAATAAACCTAACCCTAACCCAACCCTAATAAAAGATATCGGTGGACTAATTAATCCTAACCCAACCCTAATAATAAATGTCGGTGGACTAATGAACCCTAACCCAACCCTAAAAATAGTGGACTAATTAACCCTAACCCAACCCTAATATAAGATATCAGTGGACTAATGAACCCTTACCCAACCCTAATAATAGATATCAGTGGACTAATTAATCCTAACCCAACCCTAATAATAGATATCGGTGGACTAATTAATCCTAACCCAACCCTAATATAAGATATCGGTGGACTAATGAACCCTTACCCAACCCTAATATAAGATATCGGTGGACTAATGAACCCTAACCTAATATAAGATATTGGTGGACTAATGAACCCTAACCCAACCCTAATATAAGATATCGGTGGACTAATGAACCCACTGACAAGTGAGCATCCCCCGTAAAATCTTTGCAAGTGTGCTTAAAATCTCTCATACCGCATACCTGAACTATGTGAATTTTTATCACTCGAGTCAATTGTGGGAATAGGAACAAGATTCATCTTTCTAGATGACAAACCAACTGCATCAAATTCTGTCGTGGTATGTCTACCATTCATCATGTGAGATTATTCACCATCTAAAATATCAACAGATTTATTCAATGAATGAAATGTGGTTTAGCATCCTGATTTTCCGCACTGACTAGCCTTATGAAGACAGATTTATTAAATAAAACACAATTATTGATTAGTTAGAAAAAAAAGTGTTCAAATTCAAGACTGTTAGTACTGTTACTAGTCGTATAGTCTTAAGTAAATCATTTCGGGACTAACATAGGCTATAGGTATGGTTTTAATTCTATTTCAATAATTCGCTTGCGCATAGTGGTCTTTAGCAGTGGGAGGAAACCGGAGTGATCGGAGGAAACCCACGAGGTTGAGAAGGCGCCCCTATCTCCATGCCACATGGCACATACGCTCACACCTGGGCTCGAAACCACAGTCGCAAGCCAGAGGTGGCCGGCCAGCTTTAGGTCGAAGCGCGGCACTCTAGACCACTAGGCCATCCCAACCCTCCATGTGATTGATCAATCTCATTGTTAGCTTGGGTGCATTGTTGAGGTGGCTTGCAAGGAAAAGTGTCCCGTAATTGGAGGGCCGATTAATGATACATTACATGTCATGTATGATCCTGTATAAATCATTTCAACACGGTACTTAAAAGATGAATACCAGACCCAGTGGCCAGTGCAGTAGGCTACTATACAGAATTGTCACTTACTTTGCCATGTCATTATGAGATTTCAACAACTGACATTCTATGCAAAGCACATTTTTGCTCTAGACTGGGGAGAAGTGAAAAATGTGATTTCTGCAAACATTTTGGAATGGAAGATTTAAACAAAATACCGGTACCTCACAAAGTACAAACAAATGTCAAAAATTGCAATGTATTTAAGTTCAATAATAATATCTGACAATCTTAAGACGCGTGACATAGATGAAAACACCATATGGTAAAGTATTGCAAATATAAGGCTTGTGGCTAACTTTCTGTCTCCTAACAATGAACATAACCCAGAAATTTCTTCTTTCTCAGTTTGCACGTGTTGCTGTTGTTGTCAGACCGAAGAACTAAACCAACCTTGACCCTTTCTCCAAATAAACTTGGTCACGTGACATCACATTTAATTTATTTTAGTCTGAAATTTATAATTTTATAATAATTCTCTTATGGAGGATAGATTTATTTTAATACCAATGCTTGTCAAATTCCATATCAAAGAGGAGTATCACTTCATAATTTGTAAAAGACGTTTCGTGACATTAAGATTAGCTTGTGAGTCATTTCGTCCTACATTTCCGAGATTATTTAAATACAGGAAATGTTTTTGTTATCATATGAAATTAAAAAGTTTATTTAACTGCATTATTCTTTTATTGGATGACTTGTTTACTGTGTTTATTATGCCGTTTAGTTGTCAAATATACCAATAATTATCCAATTTAGATACTAACTGGGGCGAAACATCTCCCATGGTGGCCAGTACTGTCACTTTGTTGCGAACTTGTTTTTTGAAAATGGAGTTAAACTGCACGTGGAGCGATGTTTACCATTATTATCTTACGTTTTCTTGATTCATCTGTGTGATATAGTGATTGTTCCCGACAGAAATTATATTATTGAATCTATTACTATAAATATTTCAAAGTATGTTTGTATTTTATCTCTGATTTGATGAGAAATAAATGAGTTCAGAATGTCAATAAATTGTAAACAAACTTTACATCGTTCAAAATATAATTGGCATATGTTCAAACGTTATGCAATTTTATTAGTTAAAGTCAAGGATTCATATAGTAGTCCTTGGTTAAAGTTTATTATTTTAGAGATTTAAATCAATCAGTTTGTTATATGACAGGGCCAATATTCAATGTTATTATATATTAAATCAGATAATTCAATTTTTACTCTTCAATTATTATTCCTGTGACTGTGTAGTTTAAATACTTATATATATTCTACTAGAGTATTTAAAGGTAGAGGGAGGGTGGGTCGGAATACTGAGATTATGTGATTCCTAATCCTAAGCTAATCTGTCCATGCAGCTGGGCCGTATGTAGGATTTTAAAAGTGGGGGTGCAACAGAGTGGTTGGGCGCCAATATAATGCCCAAGTTACTGATCTTGATCGTAATCAAGGCATATCACTTTATAATTGAAAGACTGTCAATTTTTTTATATGGAGAGGGGTGGGGGCGCCATTTCTCGGGTGCCTTATTTTTCTTTGGATGCAATGTACCCCCCTGCACTCTCTCTAGATACGGCCCTGCCATTCAGAGTAAAAGATGCATTTTATATTTCTTGTTTGATCTTAAATAGTCAATTAATTGTCCAAATCTTAAATGTTTATTTCAGGATGGCTTCTGCAGGTGATTTAATTCGTCGAATTCTTCTTGATCTTCAAAAGGTAAGAAACATCTGATAACCCGTAGAGATTTACAGGAATGAAATAGAATTTATTATTGAAGCTTGTTAATATTGTCCTACTTGCATTCTAATCAGCTCGGTTTATTTTATTTTCAGGGGAAAAGTGACGAATTTGATTTATTTGTTAACAGTTTGGTTGATCCTAAAACCTCGGTAATGAATGATTTTTTATTTTAGATGAATATTTCAATATGTATTATGTAATGTATGGTGTATGTATTATGTATGGTGTAGGCCTATGTATTATGATAAAATTGTGTTTGAGCCATAAATAGCTCTTGCTAATTTTAAAAATTAGAAAAAAAGCTCCTATAAAAAATTATATTGCATGAGTAATTCTACATTTTCTTGAAATAAGGAGAGACAAATTGTATTTAATCTTTAGTCTTGTTTAATGTTTGATGATTATGGTATCGTCAAAATTACTGTATAATCACAAAAAAACAACCTGAAGTAGTTTATTAATCTCAATATTTAGCAGTGCAATTTAGCTAATTTGCAAGAGACTTCAATGACTCCCGTGAAGGAAAGTCGATGTGTGTCGAGAAGAGCAGGAGTGAAGGACTGGTTCATTAAATACTATAACTGACAGTTGTCAAGCAAAACCAAAATCATTATGTGATGGTGTCTCGAGTCTTTAAATGAGAGGCAACATATGATATTATAATAATAATTTAATCTTTAGAACTTTGAGGGGGGTGGGGTCTATTGGTTTAACATAGGCACATCAGATCATAAGGTCTGTAATTGAGTCATGTGGCATGGTTTTAATTCCCCACTTTTACTTTTTCGTGCAATCTGATTGAAACACAGTACACAGATCCAATTTCATTTCATTTTTATAGTTCAAAATTTTGTTTTTACTTGTCTTTACTACACTAGGATCTGGAAGATTTGTTATTTAACTCATGTTCTGCTTAAAATGAGGGGTCAGCCAATCAAATGAATTGTCGAATCGAGAGTTTCACCATTTTTGGCGCGGAACTGTGGGTAGACATTTGCAGCAATAGAAATCAAAACAAAGCAAAAGTAGATAAACAGAACATGGCGGTCACTAATTGGTAATCGAATCTGGTCAAATGTCGCTTGCTTGGTACCTGACATCATAGAACTTGAACTCCCAATATGACATGTTAGATCTTCATATAGTGTAGGCCATCGAGCATATAAAAACGAAACGAAATATTGATCTGTATGTTAATTAGATTATTTTTTATGTGGCTTTACATACATATTCTAAGAAAAATGAAAATGACGATAATTGGCTTTATGTATTTTTTATACTGATGTACATTTTTTTTCTCCATTTCAGTCAGGAACAGTGAAGAATTATTTAAAAGGATTAAAACATTGTGTAACTTTATTTAATAAAACAAATGAATCATTATTAATAGCCATTATGGTAAGTACAATAAATTCAGAATTAAATAACCAACTAGCTAGATGAACCTTGAACATTTAAAGATAAATTATGTAAGATTTAGATAAAGAGCTGATAGTTCTCGCTATACATGTTATAGTTAAAACATAGATACTGGTAAACAAACTGTTCGTCACCTAGGACGGAAACATTGTACAATACAAATAAACTTTTTTTTGGTTATCATGAGTTTGTTCAAATTCTAGGGTATTAACCCGTTCAGATATGCAAATTAGACTGTTTTTAATCCCCTGGCAATCCTGTCTGTCTGATTGGGTCATCTTAAAATCACCCTCTCCAGCTTGCTTTAGGTATGGGCGGTGAGATATCTAAAATTAACACATATATGGATATACTACTTCTGAATTTTATTAACATGCATGTCAATAAAATTCAGAAGTAGTATATCCATATATGTGTATTGAAACGTAGCTTGTTAATAAAATTCAGAAGTAGTGTATCTATAGAAGTGTGTTGATTTTAGTGAAATCTATTTCTTATCAGTTATAATGATTAAGTAAGTATCTTCCTGAAATTTTCCCGGGCAGCGGCACTACGGCCTACTCTTATATCAAATTCCATCTACAAAGGGTTATTTTACGCGCTTGCAAGTGTGTACACAGGACCTCGTTTTTCATCCCATCTGAACGACTAGGCAGCTGTCATTGTCATGGGGATCACGGTGGCTAAGTGGATAAGGCGCTGGTTCGCTAGCCTGGAGGTTGAGTGTTCGATCCCTGCATTGGCCGAGAAAGTTCATCTCGATTTTCCGGCGTGATTTCCCCTTGTCAGTGATGCAGAAGGAGGGCCTGACAAGGACAGCTGCCTAGTCGTTCGGATGGGACGAAAAACCGAGGTCCCGTGTACAAATTGGAGTGCACGTAAAAGATCCCTTGGCAGTTGGAATTCGATATAAGAGTAGGCCGTAGCGCCGCTGCCCGGGCAAAATTTCCCTCATTGCACACTGTGGCGTATGCCCGTCTTCAATTAGCCCAGGTTAGGTGCTTAAGCGTAGGACGTTAAACCCCATTTGATTCAGTCATTGTCATGCCCTCCGTTCTGCATGAACAATTTAACAGAACTATCTCATTATAAGTTATTAGATTTAAGTATAAATATGAAATATCAGAAAATATTTTTTGTATCTTTAAGTTATTAAAATGTTACTGTCACTCGCAACTCATTAATATCGACACAGATTTCAATTTATGACACCATATTCAAAACTTCCAAAATTCCTGTGAAATTTACCCTGTTTCAAAATTCCTGTGAATTTTGCAACCTAGCTCCCGCACAATTTTATAAACGTGAAAGTCTGACGTTAAACTAACAGAACTTATTTTTTTCAGAAAATGAAATGGTTGCATCAGGGCGAAAGTGTTATTAAAGCCTATCATGATTTATTGATTAATTTGATGTCTGCCAATACACATTATGTTAATGTCAGTTTAAACATGCTAGTTAGATATTTCTTACCAGGTAGGTGGTTGATTAATATATTTTAATGACCAAATAACACACTTTTATCGAATAACAAATACTATGGTTTATTTCACTGCATAGTAATTGTTATTCCATAAAAGTGTGTTATTTGATTATGTTCCAATTACTAAATGCCTTTCAAAGAATATATTCTAATGACCTTTAATGAATATTCTAATGACATTCAATGAATATTCTAATGACATTCAATAATTATTCCAATCTGATTAAAACACAGATCCTATTTCGTTTCGCTTTTTATAGTTTAAAATTTCGTTTTACTGGTCTTCATAACACTAATGAATATTTTTAACAACATTCAATAAGTATTTTAACGAAACTCAGTGAATATTCCAACGACATTTAATAAATATTTGTAACCAAATTCAATGAATAATCTAACGACATTCAATGAATAATCTAACGACATTCAATGAATAATCTAACAACATTCAATGAATAATCTAACGACATTCAATGAATAATCTAACAACATTCAATGAATAATCTAACAACATTCAATGAATAATCTAACAACATTCAATGAATAATCTAACGCCATTCAATGAATAAACTAACAACATTCAATGAATAATCTAACGAAATTCAATGAATAATCTAACCACATTCAATGAATAATCTAACGACATTCAATGAATAATCTAATGAAATTCAATGAATAATCTAACAACATTCAATGAATAATCTAACGACATTCAATGAATAATCTAACGACATTCAATGAATAATCTAACGACATTCAATGAATAATCTAACGACATTTAATGAATATTCTAACAACATTCAATGAATAATCTTAACAACATTCAATGAATATTCTAACAACATTTAGTGAATATGCTAACAACATTCAATGAATATTCTAACAACATTCAATGAATATTCTAACAACATTTAGTGAATATGCTAACATTATTTTGTGAATGTTCTAACAATATTTTGTGAATGTTCTAACAATGTTCTTTGAATATTCTTACAATGTTCTATGAATGTTCCTGCAAAGATTCTGTATTACATAGAGATATGATTTGTCAAGCACAGCATACACCATACAGTATGCTTTGAGGTAAATTTTGCCCAGCAGTGAAACTACTACCTAATCTTATATCCAATTCCATTTACCAGGGGATGATTTACGCGCTCGCAAATGTGTACACAGGACCTCGGTTTTTCATCCCATCTGAAAAGGACTAGGTATCTGTCCTTGTCATAAACATTATTTAACCCCATTTCATTTATTTATATTATAGATATGACTGAAGTAGAATTACAAGATGGTAGATATAACGTTGATGATGAAATGCAGAAAAAACATGAAGACATGTTTAAACATATACATACAATTTTAGAGGAAACAAGTAAAATAGTTCCATTGTAAGTAGCATTTCGCTAGATTATAATTTCTCATGTTTAGAGAGAGAGAGAGAAATGGGGTTTAATGTTAACTGGACACAAACTAGGTCATTTCCGGACTAACATGGTTCAGTTTTATTTTAATATTTCGTTTGTGCGTAGTGGTCTTTAGCAGCAGGAGGAAACCAGAGGACCCTGGGAAAACCCACAAGGTTGGACAGACACTTCTACTCCTTCTCACATACAACCGTTGAATCGAAACCACACCAGTTGACTAAATGACATTCGGACATCCACCCCGCCCCCTATTTAGAAAAGAGGGAAAGTGCACAAAGACAAGTTATTATTCATTCTCAGTATTTTATTTGGTATGTTAATTGTAGGCCAGTTTGGGAAATTTCCTGAGTCCAAAATGGCCGTTTTATATAAATGAGTATTTTTGGGAATACTAACCCATACCCTAACCCTTTTAGGAGGGGTAAAAGGTAAATTAGATTAAAGTTCAGTCTTCTAAAAGGGTTAGGATTAGGGTTAATATTCCCCAACTATTTAAAGCGTCCATTTTGGACTCCAGAAACACCTGAATCTCCCAAACCGGCCTACAATTAGCATCTCCCTATTTCTGGAAGCAGTTTTATATAAGCATTAAGTTGCTTGTTACTGTATCCAAACTATTCATATTATTCCTTCTATGACTGTATATAAGAATTCTAAATAAATACTTTTTTAAATCATGTCCCTATTTTATCATTAACCATTTATTTATTTTTCAGGACACCAGTGCTATTAATGCCGATATTAGAGAGATGTTATCCATTTCACCTGATAGATGTATACATACAGAGTTGTTACGTAACAAACTTATTACAAATAACCCGGTATATACCTACAATACGACAACAGATACTCGACCTTATTGTTAATAAAATTATGAAATTAGATGTAAGTAATTTCTATATAAAAAGAAATGACAGAAAAATCTCTCAGTATACTGTAGATACTCGACCGTAGTGTTTAACATTTGGTCTGTCACTGGTGTGATTTGGTCGCCTGTCCTACCTTGTGGTTTTTTCCCCGCTCCTTTGCTTACTTCCCGCAGGTTAAACTAAAACTCCTACTCACATACAAATTATTAGAATGAAATTGGACCATATGTTAGTCTCGAAATGATCTAGTTTGTTTATGTTTCTCCAGGTTTTATCACCAAGAGATAAATTAGGTGAACTAGACGAAAGCGATGAAGAGGAAGAATTGTTTGAAATGGTAAATTTATTTACATCTTTTATCCCTTGGCAGTTGGATTTCAATATAAGAGTATTCTGAAGCACCGCTGTCTGGGCAAAAAATTCAATCATAGCACATTGTATGGCGTATGGCTGTCTTCATCTTTAACATCCATCAAATTCAAATTAGTTACCATAATCAACGAATTTATTGACAGCGATTTCCGAAGCGATTACATCAAATCGCCAGAGCACTTCAGGGTGTGATTTGACAATTTGATCAGGTGATCACCTGTTTTTTTTTAACTGTGTCGAGCCACAAGAATGAATTACAGCTAATCAGATTATCCAACGAACTCGTCAAAGTACTTTGAAATCGACTACAATTCAATAAAAAAGCCTTACATTTCTATAAATTTATATTTACACAGGATGAGGGAGGAATGAACAGCAAAGAAGAAACAAAAGAAGGAAGATTAAAATATAAAGAAGCTGATTGTTTGGATGTTATGATGAAACTATTATTTAAATATATTTATTCTGTTTGTCATCCTAATGGTAAGTTTATGGTTGTTCATATAAATCTCTCTTTCTGTCGAGCCTTAACGATAGAAATACCTTCAAATTAGGGGGGTTTGATTGCCGAATGGTTAGCTTGTGCATAATTTATCATACGGCCTGTCATTGCGTCAACTGGCGTGGTTTTGAATACCCGGTTGTACTTGACAAGGAGTAGGGTTGCCTGTCCAACCTCGTCGTTTTTTTCCGGTCCTCCAGTGTCCTCCCATTGCCAAAGACCCCTACAAGCAAGCGAATTATTGAAATTAAATTAAACCATATGTTAGTCCTGAAGTGACCTAGTTTGTGTCTAGTAGACATTTAACCACATTTCTCTCTCTCTCTTACCTTCAAATTATCGGTGCAGACAAATAGGAAGTTATATCCCATTTCATTTACATTCAAATAAGTAATTGAACAGTAACAATTACTGGTTTATAGACATGCAATGTTTCCATGATGGTACTCTCATCTTCATTAGGCAAATAAAGTGGTTTATAAACCAAGCAGTTTGCTTAATTGTAGAAATGTTGCTCCGACAGCTAAGGACTTCTACAGAAACGAAATAAAATTGAACCATATTTTAGTCCCAATAGATCAACCAGGGAGGGGGGGGGAGACAAGTGGTTAACGTGTTGCATCATAATGTGTGTCATTGAGTCAAGTCGGGTGGTTTCAAATCACCACTTGTACGCTTTAGTAAATTATTGAAATAAAATTGAAATTAAACCATATGTTAGTCCTGAAATTACCTAGTTTGTGTCAAATGAACGTTAAAAGCCATTTATCTCCCTCTCCCTAACAGCTTGACTGTCAAAGTTTGCTTGCTATTGGTTAAATAGAATGTGTTTTTATTTAAGGTGAATTTGATTTAGAACCGAGTAAGAAGTTTTATTGGGAATTAGTTTCGTTATTTGAGAAGATTATTCTACCTACACATGAATCATGTCATGTTCAGTTTATCATGTTTTATCTCGCCAGTTTTAAACCAGTAAGTTTCATATCTTTTACTTTATTCTTTTATATAACACGTGATTATGAGATTTGGGGGGGTTGGATGACCGAATGGTTAGCATTAGCACGCTGTATCATATGGTCTACGTTTGTCATTGAGTCGAGTTTCATATCTTTTACTTCAGTCCATTTATATAATAAAAGATTATGGGATTTGGGGGTTTGGATGGCTAAATGGTTAGCATGTGCGCGCTGTAACATAAGGTCTACGTTTGAAATTGAGTCAACTGACATGGTTTCGATTCCCCGGTTGTGTTGTACATGACAAGGAGTATGATCGCCTGTCCAACCCCGTGTTTTTTCTCTGAGTACTCTGCGACGTAAAATCTTGTTGAAACGTCTCAGTGTAATAAACCATAGTAATTGGTATTCCATAAAAAGTGTTTTATTAAATTATATAAGACAGGCAGCCATAAGTTTTTATTATATATATGAATATATATATAATAGACATGAGAGTGGTGAGAAGTGAAATTGGCTGAAAAATTCTAACTGGTCAGAAACCATCAATGCAGGGAAGAATTTTTCCGTCAAAGTCGTAATGAGGTTGGCATAGATTACCGAAGGGTGTTCCAATTGAAGCCAACGCTATTTTCTAGAGTTTCGTCCGTTTGCATAAGTATACATATGGCAATAATATTTGATTGAATAATTTATATGTGGCTTTCTTTTTGGTTTGTAATCGAATTTATAAAAATTGATTTAGGTCGATTGGAGGAAATCCGCCAATTGGCTGAAAACTCTCATGTCTGATATAACCATGGCATGTTGATTATTTTGTAGGTGTTGGCAGATGGATTATTAGATTTTTTATGGAAGTTTGTACAGAATCCCAACACACCAATAATATTTCGACAAGCATCAGTTAGTTATATGGCTAGTTTATTAGCTAGAGCTACATTTATACCCATACAGTAAGTTATACAAAATTTTCTCCATTCTATCTCCATTCTGAATGGCCAAATTGTTAGTGTGTGTGCGTTTTATCATAAGGTCTGTCAATGAGTCAACTGGTGTGGTTTCGATTCGCCGGTTGTACACGACAAGGAGTAGGGTCACCTGTCCAACCTCAATGGGTTTTTCTCCAGGTCCTCTGGTTTCCTCCCACTGCTAAAGACTCCTTCGCGCATGTGAATTATTGAAATAAAATTAAACCGTATGTTAGTCCTGAAATTACCGGGTATGTGCTGAGTGGACGTTGAACTCCATTTCTTTCTTTCTCAAATACAGCAAGTTGCGTAATATCTTGTTTCACCATTCAGTCCAATACAGCAAGTTATCTGAAGATGACGTCGGTTTTCAACAGTTTTTGATTTCAATTCACCCAAAATCTCGTGGTCTGATAAAAAGCATGACTAATTTCAATTTAAATTCACTTTTTTTTCTCCTTCAGCACTCTTAAGATATCTTTAAATTTAATGGTTTCCTGGTTACATAGTTACCTAGACAACCTATCAGATGATAAACAACCAGATCATTTATTACATGGAACTTTCTATGCTGTTAGTCAAGCAGTATTCTATGTCTTCTGCTTTAGAAATACAGAAATATTAGAAACCTCAAAAGGTAAGCGAAAATTGAAAATATTTAAGTGCAAATTATTTGTGCAAAAAAACGGCTCAAGAAATATGAACGATTCCTTTTCATTTCTCCCTACTTTTGAACAACAAACCCTAATTGTGTAGATTATTGCAAAGCAGTGGTATTGAGCATTATCAGTTCATTTATCACTTCCTGATTGGTCCATTGGTAGACTACACAAAGTAATTGATACAACCTCTTGTCACTGAAATGGGAGCCGCAGTGGCTCAATGGGTATAGCACAGACTCATTAACCAGACGGTCTCTTGTTTCATCCTGGTCAAGAGTGATAAAGTTCCTCAGGTTTTTTCAGCCTGGTTTTCCCTTGCCAGCATATTTAAATAGGCCACAACCAAAGATTTCCAAAAATGTAATTCTTTTTAAATTTGTCGTATTATCTGGCATACAGTTCATGCTTTTGTGCCTGTAGTGCATAATGAAGTTGTGCAACAAGAGCCTGGTTTCATGGGAGTGTGTCACATTTATACTGCATGGTATATACCTGTCTTTATTATTATTAGCCCAGTTGTTGCAGAATCAATCTAATTTTACAATCCATGTGCTGATATACTGGTGTTATTTTTTAGGTTATAAATGGGCAGAGGCTTTGAATTTCCAGAGAATTGTAACAAGTCGATTAAATCCATTACGTTATTGTTTATCAATAGTTGTTACAACTTTCTCATCATATACAAGGTAAGTATTTGTAGAGAGAATACTCTACGAAATGTCGCCTTAAATACACTAGTAGCTGTTTTCCATAAGTATGTGTTTTGTTGTTATTCTATCCAGCTACTAAATGCCATTTAAAGAACACAGTATTGTAGTTTGCAGGGGATTCTTATTGCACTTAATGGCGCAACATGCCTTTAGTAATGGGTCTGATAATTACATGTTATTACTGCCTTCGTTAGCCCAGGGGGGATCACGGTGGTTAAGTGGATAAGGCGCTGGTTCGCTAGCCTGGAGGTTGAGTGTTCGATCCCTGCATTGGCCGAGAAAGTTCATCTCGATTTTTCCGGCGTGATTTCCCCTTGTCAGTGATGCAGAAGGAGGGCCTGACAAGGACAGCTGCCTAGTCGTTCGGATGGGACGAAAAACCGAGGTCCCGTGTACAAATTGGAGTGCACGTAAAAGATCCCTTGGCAGTTGGAATTCGATATAAGAGTAGGCCGTAGTGCCGCTGCCCGGGCAAAATTTCCCTCATTGCACACTGTGGCGTATGCCCGTCTTCAATTAGCCCAGGTACGGTGCTTAAGCGTAGGACGTTAAACCCCATTTCATTCATTCATTCGTTAGCCCAGTCGGTGTAGAAAAGTGAAACCTTAGACCCCAGTTCATTTGTCATTGTAGCACAAATTAGAAATTTTCTCGATTCTGATTGTTCGAAAAGTGTGGTCGAATGGACAATAAACCCCCTCTGAATTATCAAGGCAAATTATAAATATTCCAGTGTACTTTTTTTCATTTTTGTGCTCCATGATCTTCCTCAACTCAAATCTTTATTGGCAAATATCTTCAAGAAATTCTGCACATATGACTATCACACCATTTTCAAACATCATCTTTTATGAAAACACATTTCTGAAATACATAACACAGTAGAAAATCAGTCCATATATTAATTAAAACCGTTTTCAGGTATCTAAATATATTCGTAACTAGGCTGTCACAGTTATGTATGGACAAATTTATTTTCTTTTTTTAGTAGGATATAGCTTCACTCACCAATCAATTTTTACTTAATCAGGTGGATTTTTTATTAAATCACGGTTTGATCAAAGTCTGGCTAATATGATGTACCTAATAATAAGTCATTAGTCACAAGAAACCGCTTACAGATACAATGAGGGGGCGAAAATAGCAGCTGAATATCTAAACATGCCAAAATTGACATTTGTTGACAACACGTCAGAATAGTATACATAGCAACCACTTGAAATCTTAGGCTAGCCACCACTGTCATAGTTTTATACGGTATTTTTGAGGATGTAAGTACGAAATGCAATTGTTTGAACACGAAAAAGCTGTTGGGTTGTGATAAAAGTCTGCAAATAAAATAATAAAGACTGAAAACTTACATGAAACTCACGAATCGAAGAAACCTTTGTTGCCAAGAGTTACCCCTCTTTTAGTCTCGAAAGGGGTCCGGAATTATTTCTATCAAGCTAACACCCGTCTCTTAAAATGCCACAGTAAGACTAATTTCCCGTTCTCTTAAAAAAATCTTCAAACGTTGAAAAAAATTTATAATGATATCCGAATAACATTTTCTTTCATAATTCATTTACTAGACACTCGAGAATCCAGAATTTTACATTTCAAGGAAAGCCAGGACGGCCTAAATCTGTGTTGAAAAATGAACGCAAGCACGTGGGCAAATAACGGCTTTTTGAAATAGGTGTAAAAATGTTTCCTAAATAGTTCCTAAGAAAATCCCTAAATATTTGAGCTACAATATCGATAAACACGTTCCTGTTACGTATTTATCGGGGGTTTATTGTCCATTTAACCATGCTTGAATTATCCATTAGAACAACTCGACGCTATCGCGTCTCGTGTTCTAATGATTGGAGCATTGGTTAAATGGACAATAAACCCCCGATAAATACGTAACAGGAAGTGTTTATCTCCTAATTAAACTTTTCAATATTATTGTTGATTCTAACTATATATTACACTTCCCCATTTGTAATTTTGTATACATGATAACGAACAGTGACATCTTGTCAAAATGTCATTGTGTTGAATCATTAAATGCCGTTCAATAATTATGATAAAGAATATGTTTTATTTGTAGACGTCATCAGTTAGCTTTCTGTGATACAGTTATAGAGAGAAATAATCGCAGTATGATACCCACTGTTAATAGTACAACCGGTCAAACAGAAGATAACTTCTCACTTAAATTAGCTTCATTCTTTCCATTTGATCCTTACTTATTACCCAGGTAAGATAGTTTTACTTCAGGAGGGGGGGGGGCAAAGTTTAGATTATCTCATTGATACCATATGGTTGAAAGATTTTCAATCCAATGAAGTTCTATGGTGTGTCTGTCTATTGGTTGAAGATTTTTGGACTTCAGGATTGGTACCCAATTGTTTAATTATTTGGTAGTCAAGGTTACAGTAGATGGAAGTGGGAAGCAACTGGGGAGTTTCTTAACAATTAAACAATGTACGATAAAGATGATGAATTTAATGATTTGGTTAAAAGTACAAATTTCTTCCACACAGCATCCTTTTTTAGACATCACATAACCCCTTAGAGTTAAGTCCCTTAACCTGTTAAGTGCGTAGGTTGTTATATAACATCCTGAACAACTGCCACTCACTGTGTGTAGAACATAATATAACGCCTTGGCAGTATTTTCCCCAAAATATTCTTAGAAACATAGTTCGTCACTTCGCAAATTAATTACACTATATGGAGTAGTAACACGGCACTAATATTATTTGCTGTTTTTGTAGATCCAGTAAATATATACATGATATATATAGAGTATATCAAGGAGAACTACAGGAAGTTGATAATGATACTGAGGTAAGATTTATTCTAATGAATTTAAAGTATTAATCCCAATCAATAGGGGGGGGGGGGATGGCCTAGAGTGCCATGCTTCGACCTCTAGCTGGCTGGCCACCCCTGGCCTGTGGCTGTGGTTTCAAGCCCTGGTGTGAGCGTATGTGGCATGGAGATAGAGGCGCCTTCTCAACCTCGTGGGTTTCCTCCCACTGCTAAAGACCCCTACGCGCAAGGGAATTATTGAAATAAAATTAAACTATATGTTAGTCCCGAAATGACCTAGTTGTGTTGAGTGGACGTTCAACCCCATTTCTCTCTCTCTCTCTCCCAATCAATATGAAATTGACTGATTGGGACTGGTTTGGGTGGTCTTCATCCGAAACAATGAGTTGATCGTATTACTGAGTACAGCTTATGAGGTATATAGAAGAAAGAAAAAACTGTTCTTTTAATATGTGGTCATAGGTACATGTGAGTTGCACGTAATACTGAGTTAGTCGTTAAGCATGATTTCACTGCTGTAGTTTCATTTTTATATGCTCAAATTGACATGTAAATGTATTATTGGAGGATGAAAACGTCAACAACTCTCGTACAACGTGTCCGATGTAGCAGGAAACAAGTAACAGGATGACATCTATACTGGGATCTCAGTGATGCGTGAGGGGTCTCAGGAACGGTAGCAATAAGTTAAATATTAGCCCCTCTAACCAGTAAAAAATAGATAAATCCTTGGTAGTTTTAGAGGTGGAAGAGGGGCTAATATTTAACTAAATGTATTATTATTGTTGTCGCCTATCCAGCACCCATAGTTGCTTGCTAATGGATGTTCTAGAGACAAATTTGTACACAGTGGTTATGCTTCTGAGACAAAGAAGTCACTTAATTGATATCCAATAATTAAGGATGTATTGGCTCTTGATCGATTTGAAAATGTTTTGGGACTCCCTATAGGTAAATGTTATTGTTCAATTGATTTTGAATTTATACACCCTGTTTGTTAATGAAACAGAAGTTTATTGATTATTACTGTCGGTTGACAGATATAGGGTAATAATAATCAGTAATCATAATCACTAGTGATAGTTGGTTAGGGAGGGTCAACTGTGAGAGTTGGTTAGGGAGGGTCAACTGTGATAGTTGGTTAGGGAAGGTCAACTGTGATAGTTGGTTAGGGAGGGTCAACTGTGAGAGTTGGTTAGGGAGGGTCAACTGTGATAATTGGTTAGGGAAGGTCAACTGTGATAGTTGGTTAGGGAAGGTCAACTGTGATAGTTGGTTAGGGAAGGTCAACTGTGATAGTTGGTTAGGGAGGGTCAACTGTGATAGTTGGTTAGGGAGGGTCAACTGTGATAGTTGGTTAGGGAGGGTCAACTGTGATAGTTGGTTAGGGAAGGTCAACTGTGATAGTTGGTTAGGGAGGGTCAACTGTGAGAGCTGGTTGAGTAGGGTCACATGTGAGTTTTCTTTGGGTTTCATGTAAAAGCTAAGTAAATAGCTTCGCACCCAAGAAATAAGTAATAGCTATATGTTAGTCCCGAAAGAATCTATTTGAGTGGATGTTATATTCCATTTCCCCTGTAAATCCCTGATAAAATATATTTTCTGTTTATTTGCAGGATGAAGATGATTTTTTACCGGATGATCAACAACCTGTCGGTATGGTGATAACCCCATCAAGTTTCACGCTTAGTAAACATATGTTATCAGAAGATTTGATGAAATACGCAACATCCCCTGGCTTTAAAACAAACTGAAAAAAAAAAATGTGATAAATAATATATATAATTGTGTAATAAATAACTCTTGTTGATATTTGTACGTGACAAGAAGTAGAGTTGCCTGTCCAACTTCGGGGGTTTTCTCCAGGTCCTTAAGGTTTTCTCCCACTGCTAAAGACCCCTACGCACAAGCGAATTATCGAAATAATATTGAACCATATGTTAGTCGTGAAATGGCCTAGATTGTGCCAAGTGGATGTTAAACCGACCCAAATTATTTATTTATTCCCTGTTGATATTTGAATCGGTGACCTGCAGTGTGGAAGACATCTACTATTAAATTAAAGATACATTATGGGAGGTAAGATAAAGAGCTGACAGTTCTTGTTATAATAGTTCATACTCTGTCACTTCCGACATTTGAAAACTACAGCATTCTGTGAAATCCATCTTAATTTTCCTTATAAGTTATGAGTAGTCAGGATTCTGAATATTCTGAATTGCATCAATCAGCGGTCTCTTTCTACGATTTAACACTGGATAATCTGGCCTTCAATCAGTGGGTGTTCAGCGACAAGCAATCACAAATCAATTATCTGCGTGCATTTAAACATGTCTGTCTTTGTTGATTACCTTGATAATTTTATGATCTCTTGTGATAGAGCGCTTGGTTTCTGATTTGAGTTTCTCAAATTCAATTCGTAATGTGTGATGGTCCTGCAAAGCTTGCCCGTACGGATTTGACATTATAGAAGATTTTGGGAAAGTTCCCCGATCTGCACAGAAGGAATTACCTGTTAAGTATTCGATTGGCCATACAACAGTATTCAACATTTTAAATTGAAAAGATGAATTCGAACAGTAGTTTGCAGATAACCTTAACCGCCGTAAGAAACGATTTTACTTGAAGTTTGAAGACGTCAACAGAATGATGCACGATTGGTTGAAGGGCGTGGACAAAGGTACAATAATATTTCCGGTATAATACTTATTGTATTGCGGCAATTGAGTATTCCGAGATGCTGTGTAGTCTGGCATATCGATCCCGTACAATCTCGGAATAGACGGAGTCCACTGTAGGTGTATAGAATATAAAATAACCCTGCTTCCCATACTCACAGAAAATATATCTATAAAAACTTATATAAAAGGATGAAGTCTCTGTATCAAGAGACTTCATCCTTTTATAGTGAGTGCAGGGGGACCACACCACACACAAACAATTTTACAACATAAACCTACGGACAGGACATAATATTCACAGGCACTTCAAACAAACATATCAGATCATAGACCTCATTTACAAATAAACTGGTCCAAAAGATGCATTAAAGATGCATTATATAAAATTTAGATAAAGAGCTGACAAATTTTACTATAATAGTTTAAAAATGTTCTTGCTGCATTAGTTTAGAAATTTTCTCGCTGTAATAGTTTAAAATAGATAATAAAAAAAGAATATATTGAAAATTTCAGTCAAATTACCTTATTCTGAGCAAAGTTATGAGTGGTGGAAGTTTTGATAAGAAATAGTGTAGTCTCGATTTTCATTACTAAGGTAATATTCAAAGTCTCAATTATCCCTATTTATATTAAATTATCAAATGGCGATAAGTTCATTAAAAATAAGACCATCCGATGGTTTTGAGAAATGATTATGGGCTTGTTATGTGAATAGATGACTAAATAATGATATATATAACATTTAAGGCCAAAACAAAGATCTACAATTGACAGAGTTATCTCTTACATAATGCATCTTTAACATTTCATTTGTTAGATGTTATGGATAAATATATTTTCTATATGGGACCAGTTTATAGCTTAGTTTGTAATACATTAAATGTACATGTTTAATATAAGAGACCAGCGAACATGGCAAGCCAATGGGCATCTTCGCTAGATATAAAGGGACATAATTTATAGGCGAGGCGGTCCCACGTGACCTCATTGTTTACCTTATAGCACAATTGTCGTGTACATTCATTGTCGTTAATATGGAATATAATACCGATACATTTCTCTAACCATCCATAAGGTCACGTGGAACCAAGTTTTTTTACTAGCGACACCTGGTGGGAATTCCTTCAGCGAGGACGCCCATTACATCACTATGTATTGTTTATATGTTATGTATTCAGTAATTACAGACAGTGTTAATATATATTGTTATGTTTTTTTATGTATCTAACCATGTATTCAGTAGTGACAGGCTATTATTTTTATAAGGAAAAGGAATTTTGTGTTCATGATGGCTGGTAATGGTCACGATGACTATTAAAGCTCAGTTGAAGTGATCAAAAATAAAAAAAATGTAAAATTAATGTATTTATGTTTTTTTATTATGATGTATGTAACCATCAAGTGTTGTTTTTTTTTTTGTGAATACTGTAATTAAAAAAAATAAGCCAAATTTTGAAGTGAACAGAAAATTTTGTTTTTGTGAATTCCAGGTATTATCTTTTGAAACGATAATTTGTCACATAATTCCCATTTTATTTCTCTAAACCCCTGAATGTCAGTCAAGTTGCTTATTTTGTTGTTTAAAGATTAGTTGTTATTTTGTTTATATACAGTAACTCTATATGTAATATATTTGTACTGTTGATATCTCATCCTCTTACTCAATGCCACTTAAACAATTTATTCATCATCAACATGGAGATGTGGCAGTCAATCTCATCAACCAGATTAATAAATCTGACGGTAAATACATCAAGGTGTGCAACAGTCTAACATTTCTCATATGATGTAGAGATAATTGTTTGGTGCAGAAAGGATTCATCCTAAAGTCACCAGTTGTGTCATCAGCCACACAGACGCTTTCCACCCCTTTGACGGTTTCCCAATGATTATCTCTAGATTGTATATAAATGTTTGTATTTGTTCCATATTTTGTTTATATATATTCATTGTACTATTTTTGTTATTTTTTGCTTAATAACGACGGGAGAACTTGTTGAAACGTCACTGAAATGAACTCCTTAAGTAACTTGTATTCTATATAATTGTGTCATGTGTTATCAACGATATTCAACAAGAGATCCATAGATTTTCAATATAACCAGTTCATAAATGTGATAATAAATAGCTGAAAGAATATAAATGTATCAATTTTGTTCTATAATAAATCATTCAAGAAAAAAATTATTCTCTTGACCCTTTTGTACCTTGAGGGCCCAAAACTGCCCCAAACTGCAAATCCCACTACAGCCCCGAACCAACTGGCACCATTGTTGTCAAGAAAATATAATATAGCTGTGAAATATTTTTTATGGAACAAATTTTAGTTCTGTGACTCTGGCAATTTAAGGTGGTCTAGAAAGCAGTAGTTTTGGACAGTTTCGTAATAAGCTACACTGCCTAGGATCTGGTCTGCAATTTTCTGGCTCCACTGACTTTGAAAAAAGCCAGTTCTTTGAAATTTGTGTGCCAAACATCTTGTGAATCCCTACTTATTTAAAAAGTCACCAATTGATCTTACAATAATAATTTGTTTATATAGAAATAAACACTAGCAAAAATAATGTTTTTGTAAGCTATAAAAAGACTTTCAGCACCCACACAAACATACAAAATATCTGTCACTTGCCGCGTATAAAAAAAAGTGGGTGATTTAAACAATTAGCTATGTGGAGTGAATTGGATCACGGCGTCCTGTTCAGTATGAGGGAATTTATGTGATTTATTATGAAGGCTTTGTATATAATACTTTAAAAAGACATGTGATAACAAAATTCAGCAGTTAACCTTACGCCAAATCTTATGCAAAATAGGTATGCTTACTATAGAGACCAGCGAGCATGGCAAGCCAAGAACTTTATCGTTGTAAGTGAGAGGGATATTTGGTCTCACGTCCTATCAGGCAGGTTTCCCCGGAGTTCTTCGGTTTCTTCCTGCAGTAATGATCGAAATCATTCGCATGATCTATGCCAAGGGCCAAATTGAAAACAGGCCTCAGACTTAGTTTGCTACCCTTGTAAAATGACGAGATTATTATTATCATTACATCAATTGCGGTTTTAATATTACAGTTGGTGATTATTTCTAAATATATATTTAAAATTTATGCAAACCATGTTGAAAATCGTTGGTTTTTTCCCCGTTGAAGAAATGTCATGTAAATATCGTAATAAATTTATGTGTAAATAATTAAACTTATGTTGTTGATGTAATGACACTAAGTTGTGCTGTTTTCGGTAGCAAAAAGAGAGATTGAGAGAGACTCCAAATCTAAGGCGCCATCCACAATCCCATCCCACTTTTGAGGTCAACTACAGGCTAAAACACTAAGCGTCCTGCTAGAATATAGAGCACATTGCCTCTATATTCGTTCCCAGATGGTTATCTCGACAAAAAGCAGTTTTATTCAGGTTGACATAAGTTCATGTATAAGACCACAGAGGAGTGGAAGAATATGCCATGATCAAATGAGTCGTAGACCAGCCCCGGATCCAGGATTTTTTCGAAGGGGGGGTCCCATACATTGTAACTAATGGTAATCATTAGAGTGCCGCATACATTAGTGGTTTGGTGTAATCCCCAGAGCCTTGACGCATTGCCTGGACATAGACAATGCGAAAATCATGATTATATCATCAATTAAAAAGAAAAAATTCCAGTCTTGCCGGGGCTGAGGGCACGGCCCTCCTGGATCCGCGCTTGTAGACGCAAAATAAATCAGATAGCAACAATTAATATGTAATTAACCTTTTAAAGGTTTGGGACAGGGCTTGAATATTTTAGTCAGTGGCAAATTCTCGTGAAGGAGAGGATAAGAAATGGGACAGAATCTCGAGGCCTGTCTGTCAATTCCGCCTGTTACAAATATTTATAAGATTTTGATGAAACTTGAAATATCGGTTTATCTTCCAAAGATCTCAGTTCCTTTCAATATTGACATTTATTGGACCATAACTTCATGGATTATGGCCCCTGATTTTGATGAAACTTGAAATTTATGTTTATAATAATGCAAAGATCTCAGTTCCTGTCGATATTATTAGCTTGTGGAACCCGTAGAGGTCAAAATTTGTTTCCAGTTTAAAAATATCACGTGAATGATGGTAGATTTCTTCAAAACCTTCTTATAATCAAGCGCAAAAGCCATTGTATTGTGGTGAATGTAAACAATGACGCTAAGACTGGCATGTAAACTGTCTTTTGATTGGTTCATAGAACCAACCTACATGGCTAATTAAATCATCAAGGACCACCCTGTAAATGGACCAAGGGGTTAGTGGTGTAGAACATAAGATACAACTAACTTGAGATACCAAGGATGGTTTATGTCCAAGTCCTTTCTCTTTAAGTTGTCAAAGATATCCAGATTTAAAGTGATTCAATATCAAAAACAAAAGAACTAAACAGAATATAAGATAAAATGTTCCTTTAATTAACTAGAGTCCAATCTCCATTTATTTCCTTTCTATATCGTCGAGGACCCTTGTGAGCAAAATGTGATTTCATTGGATCAGGATAATCTCGGAGATGTAAGAAAGCTGCACGAACAGAATCTTCAAATCCTTCAGGTTCTTGTTCCGGGGATGTTGACAGATGCTGAAATATTATCAATATTTTTTTATTTTGCAGTTTTACAGGAGAGAGAGGGGGAAATGGGGTTTTACATCCACTCAACACAAATTAGGTGATTCTGGGACTACAGTTTGACATCAATCAAATTGTCCTATATAATTGTAAAGCCTACTTTTTCCTAGCCCAGTCAGTGCAGAATAGTAGGACGTTAAACCCCATTTCATTTCATTTACTGGTCCAATTAGGAGCTCTGTTTAAAGCGTAATGAATTGGTTGTTAATCGGAATATTGACCTGTCATAATTTTCTTCCTTTACAGCAGTGTTAAATGGGATTAGCTCTACTCAAACAAAATACTGTGAGGAGTATGAAATTTACTACGACTGAGTTAATGTAAAAAAAACTACTGGAACATACTTGTAACCATGTAGCAAAAAAACCCAACATAATTTTGAGATTTACAATAACAACATTGGTTACCTTTCGAATGACATGATTTGGTAGTTGGGCATATTGGTTAGCTCGTGGATGTGGATCGTAAGAAAATGGTCCGATTGTCAAATTTCTGTTCACATGATCATAAATATTTAACATCTGAAAAGAAAAGCAGAATTAATTTTATTCTATTAATTTGCGTGCATGTAGGGGTCTTTAGCTGTGTTAGGAAACAGAAGGACCTGGGGAAAACCCAAGTGGTCCTACTCACTTTCAGGGAATCAAAATCAAAACCATGCCAATGACAGACTAGACCCCCCCCCCCCACACATACACACACACAGGGTAATGAAGCCTTCTTTGACAGTGGCGCCAGATATAAAGACATCAAGAAATAATGTTATCTAAAGTAGGTTGATATGAATATATTACCTGTTCTCCCCCAGTAAAATGTCGAGCTGATCTCAGTGGTTGATCTGGTCCTTTATCTGTGAATTTAGCTTTAAAAATTTCACCAGTTTTAATGTTTACAGCTGTGAAGAAAAAAAAGTAAATGTGAAAATTTCACCAGTTCATAGCTGTGGCCCTTTAAGGTTTAGAGAGCGATAGTTTTGGGCAGTTTCGTAAATTAGCTACAAGGTCTAGGGTCTTCGTAAATTTGTGTGCCAAAAATTTTGCGAATCCTTAAAAGTTTTGAGCATCAGTTCCCAACATATTTAAGTGCCCACCAGTTAATCTTTCAATAATCATATGTCTGCAATGAAATCCTGGCAGAGGTGGGAACAAGTTGCGGGACCTTGAGTCTGAGTCGAGTCCAAATTTGCTGCTTTTTGAGTCAGGCCCCAAGTCGCTGGTGGAAGCAGACATTAAGCCACACTGTCTGACTGATCTTATATTTTATGCCAGGTGGGTTGGGTGGTAAAGTGGTTTAATGCCTGCGGATGAAACCATAAGCTCTGTCAGTGTCATTGTGTCAAGTGGCATGGTTTCAATCATGCTTGCATGTGACAAGGAGCAGGGTCGCCTGTCCAATCTTATGAATTTTCTCTGGGTCCTACAGTTTCCTCCCACTGCTAAAGACCACTCCGCAAAAGCGATTTATAGAAATAAAATATTGAACCATGTTAGTCCTGAAAAGACCTAGTTTGTGTCGAGTGGATGTTAAACCCCATTTCTCTCTCTCTATCTTACCTATGCCATATATAATAGGAAAAGGAACACCATTCTTCATTGTTGTATTTAAATCTAAAAATAAACAAATGGCCCAAAGGCCTTAATCAGTTATCAGGGTCTATTTATGGGTAGGCTTCCGGTATGTAACTATATTTAGGAAATGAATGCCAATACATTAAAATCTTTGAATCAGTTAAAGAGTATTATGGGTTGTATAAAACACCCCTGTTACAAAGAGCAACGACATTCAATAAATACAAGTTATTAAAGATGCATTATGTAAGATTGTTATAACGCGCTGGTCGTTCTTGTTATAATAGTTTAAAATTTGATAATGAAAAATGAGAATTTCGGTCAAATTACTTTATTCTGAGTGAAGTTTTGATAAAATATTTTGGTCACAAATGGAAGTAGTTTATTATCAATTTAATCGTTAAACTCTTAAATACCTATGGTGTTCTTATCTACTCATAACTGGAACCATACGTTGGAACAGAGTGTTGATAATAGGCTGGTCATGTGAATAAATGTTTCAAAGATGATTCACATATTGAAGCCAACATGAAGAAATGCAATAGGTAGATCTAACTCTTAGATAAAGAACGCATAAGTAGGTGATTGTTATAAACAGGTGGCCTGTATAGCAGGTTTAACTGTACTGTGATGACTTACCTGTTATACATGCTGTCATGAGGTGAATATCTTCTGGTACAATACGTAAACAATCTGCAAATAATAAATTTATCCAATGTTCATCTCTTTCTAATCAGTTTTAAGGAAAACAATGAAAACCACGATGCTTGTCTCAAGAACAGAACTAGAGCTAGACAACTCAGTCACCAAAACCCCTGTGAACTTCCAGGATACCTTATATTGCAGAGGTGGGCGCAAGTTCCAGGAACTTGAATCAGAGTTGAGTCCCAGTTAGCAGCACCTTCAGTTCGAGTCAAGACCTGTTAAAGTTGCCAGTTCATCAAATTATTTAGCAATTCATGTTGAATAACAAGTTAGAGTTACATCCTATCACTGAGATTCGAGTACTTAACCTCTTCAAGTCGTGAGTTGTCACAACAGCCGAGTCTGATTCCAGTCTTGATGAATATTTCAAGTCGAGTCGCAAGTCTTTTTTTGCTCAACTTAACTCAAGACTGGAGCCTGAGTACTGATATATTGTACCTACCGGTACTTAATATTTCAAAAGATAAAACTAGGGGGTATGTGTTATCCCTATTATTGTAAGTTTTTTTGTACCTACTTAATATTTCTAAAGATAACGCTTCGGACATTTGACGATCATCTTTAAAACCACCAGCTAGATGAATCTCTAATCTGAAACAATTTCACAAACATAAGTTGGCAGGCAACAAAACATGCACCCACCACAGAAAGAGAGAGAGAGAATGGTCATTTTTGGACTAACTACGGTTCAATTTCATTTCAATAATCCGCATGGGGTCTTTAGCAGTGTGAGGAAACTAGAGGCTCCAGAGAAAACCGGTGAGGTTGGACAGGAGAACCTATTCCCCGTCACATACAAGTGGGGAATCAAAGCCATGTCACTTGACAGACCTTATGATGCAACATGCACCTATTCACTATTCGGCCACCCAGCCACCTCAAATAGCAAGGGTTCATATATATGTGCACATGCCATTGATTTTTCGACATACCCAATTGTCTAGAAACTGTTCCTTGTAAGACTCTCTGTGTCCTGTATCTTCCTGACAAGTGAGAAACCATGCTAAAATCCAGGGGAGCTTCCTTGGCCAACTCTAGGATCAATACTGGGAACTCCAAAGAAATTTTTAGTTTCATCGTGGAGGGCGATTGTTGCCATGTTTGAAAATTGGGTTTTGAACATGTCTTGCCTTTGCCTGTTTTATGGCGTGTAAATTGATCAATGAGACATTTTGGTCAGTCTTTTTATCAGTTGGTCATGACCGGCATATATGGCCAAACTGGAACCCATGGTCTAAGACACAGTGAAGTAAACAGAAATGAAATGAAATGGGGTTCAATGTCCTAATCTTCTTCTCCTAAGTTCAGCAAATGAAGACGGGTAAAGTAAACAATTGAAAATTTAAAGAAAACAATATACTTGTTTATAGCTCTACCTTCCTTGTGATGTGTCATGTGATACGTCATGTGATAAATTCTGTACGAGATGGATCATATCTTTTAATCCCTGTGATGTACCGCAACCATCAAAATGTGCGAGACATGCACCTCCCGAACCTGATAAAGTAAAAATGTAGAATAAAATTTCACAGACGATTTAGCCACTGAAACATTGTGTACTCATGAATTCAGGGATAATTTGAATATCAATAGACAAGGGTTAACCACGCTGGAAAATCATGATAAACCACTACATTAGATTGAACAAAGGCCCACTATGTTAGTGAACTGACGTCTTACCCACTGAGCCACTTGGGCTCCGTGTGAAGAAGAATATTACCTGTATGTTTTATTATAACCAGGTGACAGGTCGTAGCATCTTCAGAACCTAGAACTTGTATAACATCTGAAAATAGAACCAATTCTTCCATTCTTGTAATATAAATATACTATTTTTTGTAGTTTCTGGTATTAAAATCTACTGATCAATCAGTTTATCAACGATAATCAATTAGTAACTGGAACGCATACGTATGGAAGAACAATTATTATTCATTCGGGAGACATTTTGACAGGCCCTATGATATAAAGTGCACCCTTTCGGCCTACCTCCCCCCCCCCCCTCCAACAGGTTTGCATAGATAGCTAGACTTATTGCCACTCTCAACTTACATAAAGGTCAAACAGTTCAGACAAAAGTCCACATTTAATTGTGGGGTTAAAATCTTACGCTGAGGGACTATTTTAACAGTTCAGAGAGAAGTCAACATTTAATAGGGTTTTTTAAAACATTAAGCCTTAAATTACAGTAAAATATTTTTAATGGTGTATTTATTATCAATATCATTTTAAAATTTTACAATGTGTATCTCATACCATCACTGGGCGTTGTTCCTCCAAATTCTCTCTGACCAACATACAACAAGCCTCCAGGGCCAACAACTCTTGTATCACCATTACATAAAACTTTAGCCAATTCCTACAATAAAACATATAAAGCTGAATATAATATGGTTCGTTGAATTGTTTTATATCTGGGGAGGCATAGATTAATCTGTCAATGTCTACGTTGTGATTGAAATACAGATCTTTATTTCGTTTCGTTTTTTATACTTTCGATAGCCTACACTACAGGAATATATGACAAGTTATAGTGGGAGTTCAAGTCAGGGGTCAAACGAGCGGCTTTTGACCCTATGACGTCAAACATTGATTAATCAATCAGCGACGACGTTTTTAGTGGTTGACCCACAGTTCCATGTATCAAAAGGCCAAGAACCTGCCGTAACAGAACGGTTCATTGGCTAATCCTACACATCATAGAACACGTCAATGATAACAACTCTTCCAGATCCTAGTGTAGTAAAAACAAGTAAAATGATATTTTGAATTTGAACAATAAAAACAAAATGAAATATCATCAGAAGAAATGTTAAGTCAGGTGATTAGGTGATGCATGCATCTTTCTATTTGATTCCACTCTCTCTTCTCTCTTAGGGGGGGGGGGGCAACCCATTTCTCTTTCCTTCCCTAGGATGGCTCAAATTTTAAGTAGATTAGAACGGTTCGGTCATTTAGTGATTTAAAATAAAAACGGAGAGGTCAGGCTAAGACTCAAATGACAGTCCAGTGGTTATAATTAATGCACACATCTTGTCAAAACTACAACCAGTGATAACTTCGCTCAAAATAAAGTAAAACTGTGACTTTAAAATATTGCAAAATTAAACTCACCTCAAAATGGGACTGTTGTGATAAGAATTCTGAAATTGAGGTTGGAATGGTCTCTACCTTGACATCATTGATGAACAGTGGCATGATGTAATAATTTCTTCACTCTATAAGTTTGTGAAATACTGTCAGTGAATGGCACTAGAATATAATCCAAATTGATTCCTTGTATAAAGTATGTATTCTAATATTATTGAAGATAAAAAACAGAATACATTTACCCTTTGATTCTTACAGACACTTAGTTGATATGTCTAATATCTCAAGAAGATGACGAAAAAAACTCACACATAACCAGTTAATAATGTGCGAACGCCCGAAACACTTCCTGGATAAATTCTTTTTATATCCACAGTGTTGTCTAGTTTGTTACCGGGGATTTTTTTTACTATGATTTGTCTAATATCCTTTTGATATTATAATACTCACTGGTAGTGCGTCATATTTTTGACCTAGTCTGATAAGAGAACCAAGGGTCTTAAATTAGGTTACATTATCCTGTTGTTATATAATTTAGGCCTTATACATGCAAATAAATCAAATGAAATGGATTTAAAATATCCTACTTTTCTGCACAAACAGGGCTAATGAAGACTGTGCTATGATAAATGCTGGGTGTGGCCATGGCAGTCACGATATAATAGGATACATATTATTATTCGTATCACGATTCAATAACAGTAATTACCAAGAAATGATATTTTTAGTCCAGCTAATGCCAAAGAAATAAAAATGTTTTATATCACGATATTGTATTGATATAGATCAAATTATAAGGACCAAATCAATTTAAGAGTGTTTGTGTAAGCTTACATATGGATACTGTGTGTCGTGGATAATTAAGAGTGACAGTTTACATACTGAAGCCACTAAAAAAAACACAAAATAAGAATCGTGACACATACCGGTACCACAATACAAGTCCGATATGATAGTTTTAGAAGCGACTCATACATAACTATCATTTGGCAAACAATTTCAATCATATTGCTTATGAGTTAGGTAAATTATGTGTGGTGCAGCCCCCCTGCACTTACTATTACTATTAGGCAGTAAGAAAGAGGCGTGGCCTCCTTTTTTCTGGTCAGATTTTGCATCTAAAGATTCGAATACTGCACAACAACATTTCAGAAATAAATAGTTCTGATCATGTTACTTATGAGACAAATATTGTCCCCATTTGTGGGCGCGTCAGATAGGATTGAAACGAGTCAGAGTTGGTATTTTTGGAACCTACTCATAAATAGCTAATATTTGACAGCAATTTCAATCATATTACTTTATGAGGCTAATTTTTGCCTCCGTTGGCACTATCTGGGGCAGTCGGAAACGGCATAGTCACACTTTTGCAGGTCAGATTTTCAAATTTTATACTTTAACTTAGACGACAAATGACAACATTTTAAAATAAATCTGATCATGATCATGCTCAATTATGAGGCAAATGTTGGCCCATATGATCTGTTCCTCTCTGCCAAATGCCCCACCCAAAGTTGTTGGGGTCTTTTGAATTTGTCCTAACTGCCCATAGCCCTAATTAAGGCCGAACAAAGTAAAAGCTTCTATTACTCATCCTCCTCGCAGTGTTCCGTTTGATTAGAGCTAATCCTACTACTCCCTGCTGGACTGAGTGGTTATTATTGTCACTAATTATGACTGGTCAGTGGTCATATCACTGACCAATCACTGACTTCGTTACAAAGGTATTACCTTTACAACAGGACGTTTAATTAGGGCAACTGTGTTTACATAACGTTACGACATGACTGCACGTTTTTTTATGCTATATTAACCAGCGCGTAGCAGGATATTGCAGCAAAACTAATTGCTTGACAAACGAGGCTATCGGTATTGACGTCAAGTAAACACTACTGTATCGTAACAAACTGACTTTCAACGTTTTAATACCTTAAATCGTTGACCAAAATATTAAGGAAGACCCAAGATTAAACGACGGACAGTCAAGTTACTGTACGTAAGTGTTAGATTTGATTGAACGAGAAGAATAGACACACTTACTTAAAAGTTCAAGAATCTGAAGCCAATCCAGCAATGGCCAGAGAGGGATTTCTCGGGCCGTTGCTTCAGGAATATGCTATTACTTAGCAGGCAGTTTTTTCGGCACTGACAAATCTATTTGCTTCTATTAGCACAAGTTAGCAATAGTATCTGGCCGAAACCGCGGTCTCTCAATTAATTTTCAAAAATCTACTTTCACTTTCTGACAGACAAAATGTTCTACTTTTGCTTTCTTTTTTATTTCCAAACGCTATATATTGTAAATAATAATAAACATTCTTCCAAAGGGATTGTGAAACAAAACACAAACATTTTAAACAATCAAACGTCGTATTACAGAGCGCTGTAACTAGAATATTTTTCGAAATTAACAGGAACGACCGAAAAATTAAAAGTAAATATTATTTCTATTTACCCTCACAACAGCTTCCTTTACATGCGCAATAAAACGAAAACGCCATGGACAGGAAGTTGATATCCCCGATATTCGCACGTTCTTCTTCCTCTTTTCACGTTCAACTTCCATTTGGCTTCAACAAGAAGTAAGGAGCTCCCTAAATTTTCAAAGTATTTCACCATATAAAGAGAGATAATTAATAAAAATAAACTTGTAAAATAAACCCATTGTTTCCTTTCATATATGGCATTTATAATCAATAGAAATGTCGCCCTTTTTGCAAAAATACGACGATAAAAGACGAGTTGGCGGCGTGTTGACAAATTTTGCGCCATGTTGAAACACGTGTTGACAGAGAATGGAGGGAATAATTTACTCCGCTATGTGAAATTTGCAAAAGGATAAACTAATCATGATTGACGATCAAATGCACGTAGTTTTGGTCAAATAACCCACCATTTTTTTTCAATTTGAACCGGCTGTTTTGCTGTTAGGCAGTGGATATTCAACCGTAAACGGCACTTTACTCTATTTACTATATATCGCCGTAACTTCCGTTTGACATGCGCAGTTCTCTGATCCGTGGACTTAGCAGTTTTCAGCAGTTTTCGCAATGATGCCTAACCCGAACCCTAACCCTAACCCATGACCCTACCCCAAAACCTAACCCAAACCCTTACCCTAACCCTTACCATAACCACCATACGTTCTTTGTCTAACCTTTCTACCTTCTCCGTTTCTTATATATAGGACGAAATAGCCATACTTGGATTTCTACGGTAGAACCCAGAGAATTAGTTTTAGAAGAAAATAAAATAATAAATTGTAGAAAGTTATTCTATTTCGGTCAAGGGCTTATTTCTGTGGGTTTTGGTTTTAATTTAAGTACCAAGACGGTCAGTGGTTTACGTTTTTTTCCGTAAAACCGTGCTTCTGCGCCAAACTTGAAAGACGAAGTTACCGTTCTTGTGGAATATATCAACTGCGCATGTCGAACGGAAGTGTCGCACAACTGCGCACGTCGAATGGAAGTTATTATTTAACCAATCACACACGATGTATATATACGTCATTGCGATTTACGGTGCAATAGCGTTAGTAAATAGGATACCGTTTACGGTTATATATCCACTACGTTATAAATAAATGCAGTGGATAATTTGCCTGATACGGTTTCACATTTTTAATTTCTATTTTACCGTGAATTCTCTTGCACATGCGCAGTTCTCTGATCCGTGGACGTAGCAGTTTTCGCTTTGGCCATGATGCCTAACCCATGTCATGACCCTACTCCTACCCCAAAACTTAACCCTAACCCTAACCACCATTTGTTCTTTGTCTAACATTACTACTTTATCCGTTCCTTATAAAGGAATGAAATAGACATACTTAGATTTCTACGGTAGAACCCAGAGAATTAGTTTTAAAAGAAACGTAGTGGATATATAGCCGTATACGGTACCTTATTTACTAACGCTATTGTACCGTAAATCGCAATGAAGTATATACATCGTGTGTGATTGGTTAAATATCATCTTCCGTTCGACATGCGCAGTTGTGCGACTTTTCCGTACGACATGCGCAGTTGTGCGATTCTTGATATATTCCACAAGAACGGTTTACGTTTTTTCCCGTCAAACCGTGCTTCTGCGCCAAACTTGAAAGACGAAGTTACCGTTCTTGTGGAATATATCAAGAATCGCACAACTGCGCATGTCGAACGGATCAGAGAACTGCGCATGTGCAAGATAATTCACGGTAAAATAGTCATAAAAATGTGAAACCGTATCCAGCAAATATCCACTATGTAGTAAATGAAATTGTGTATCTCCGGCAGGCCCTCCTTCCTACTGATTGAGTACTATCACTCAGTATCAAGAAGCTAAATTAAGCTTCCTTCTTTTTTTTTAGGAGTGGTGCCAATACTAAATAGCACCAAAATTTTATTTGTTTAAGGTAGACTGGTCAAAATTCGTCCACTTTAGTTTTGAAGGCGTATATAACGGCAACTAATGGCTTCTCCCGTAGGGTGGTTTTGGTATCACACAGTGCCCTGATTATCGATTATCCAGTTAGTTCTGATTAAGATTTAAATACGTTAGATCCCTGCATATGGCAGGGAAAGTTTATCCACTCATCAAATTTTGATTCACTGTCAATAATATCTATTTTCAAAAAAAATTTCAGCAAATGTTTATGATGAAGAGTCTTTATGGTCAGATTCTCATGAAGAAATTAAATCTATCACCAAGATCTCTGAAACATTTAAGATAAACTAGATAAAGAATAATATTGTGATAAAATGGATTATGGAATGCGTTTAGTGCTCACTCTGGGTTTCTGGGTTTCTAGTTTTTCAAGATTAAATCAATCATGAAGTTTAATTCTATCGCCAAGACCTCTTGAATGTCATTGACATTAGATAAAAGAACAGGAGAAAATAGAAATACTCCGTAAATTTCCCTTGTTTATATTCATTCTATACCGTACCTTATAAAAACATGGTAATGCAAAGATTTTTTCTGTTTTTCTTTAGTGTTCTCTTATCTAGTGGCAGTCAATTCTTTTTATGAATTGTCAGATATTCTCTGGCAATCACGCACAACAACTTTTTGTCTACGAAGGAATTATTAGTGAACAGAGATTCACCCATGTATCTGTTAACACTCGGAACTTAATCCATTTATATAGAGGGATGACTCTTATTTTCTTTTGGCTTTCCTCACTTGCGATCAGGAAACCTGTATTACTAGGCTATCTTAGCAATGATCTCTGTGTTAAAAATATATTTGGAACATGTTTAATTAGTTCTATCACATGTGATATGACAGACACCAATATTGTCCTTTAATTTGGTTAGAGGTTTGAAAAATGTAGATGATGAATCTAAAGATCTGAATCTAATGAAGAAGTTTAATTCTATCACCAAGATCTCTGAGACGTTTTTTATACCATGATTAGATTTTAGTGAAGTAATGGGTTATTTGCTTGATTTTCAATATCATGCATGCATTTATTGCAAACTTAAACGGATTATCTGAATTCAAGCACATTAACACTCGATCACTGATCGGCATCGCCATCCACTGTAGACTACACCAACTATTCTCTATGCTAAACTATGTTATTGCATTAATCTTTTGATTTGTTTAAACATTCATTATGCGGGGGATTGGGTCATTGGGATAGCCTAGTGGTTTAGAGTGCCACGCTTCGACCTCTAGCTTGCCGGCCACCTCGGTCTTGCGGCTGTGGTTTCGAGCCCTGGTGTGAGCGTATGTGGCATGGAGATAGTGGCGCCTTCTCAACCTCGTGGGTTTCCATCTCACACATTCTTTATGCAATTGCTAAGTCTGTCTTTTGTAAGTCTTTAGACTTCAGTTATTATAGAAATTATTAATTAGACCTTTATTTAAATGACAAACTAAATTCATGATATTAATTTTTTGTATACTAAACGTTAGCATGGAGGAGAACTTTATCAAAGCCAAACAAATTCTAATGATTTTCTGGTAATTACTTAATGAGTTGTTACTCTTAATGAAACATTTATAATATACTAAAATTTGATTAACGAAAAAAATAAAAATATGCGACAACTCTTGTTGACTGCCCAGACGATTTAGCTGCTTTGAGCGTATGTTTCGTTGCCTGGCATTCAATCTATCTTTTTTTTGATTTTATATTTTTGACGTTATTTTATTTTTTTCAGGTTGATCACCGTAACTCTTAGATCGACTCTACGATGTCCGGAGGTTTAGACGTATTAGCCCTCAAGGAGGAGGATGTATCCAAATTCCTTGTCTGCGGAACCCATTTAGGGGCTACTAATTGTAACCATCAAATGAAACAATATGTTTTCAAACGAAAACCAGATGGTAAGTTGACGAGGAATAAAAAAAATAATATGGGATCCCGTGTTTGGTTTAGTTTTTTTTGTGACTATCGAATATAAATTATGAAAGTTTTTTTAGATCTGGTTAGAAATTTATATAGAACTCTAAAAAGGGTCACGGTGGCTAAGTTGTCTAGTCGTTTGGAATTAGAGCTGTCTAGTTGTTAGGATGGGATAAAAAAAACAAAAAAACAAGGTCCTGTGTGCACATAAAAGATCCTGTGACATTGGAATTCGATATAAGAGTAGGCTGTAGTACCTCTTTCAAGGTAAAAGATCCCTCATAGCACACTGTATGGTGTATGCCCATCTTCATTAGCCCAGTTCGGAGCAGAACAGTATGAAGTTAAACTTACATTTCATTTCAGAACTCTAAAATGACTTTTGTGTAGAACTGTTTTAGGTGCACAAATTAATGTAAAGGTGTTAACCCCAGCTATATTTTCCGGTGGTACAGATCATCAATTTAATAGTGTTAACCCCTTCCATGTTGTTTTTCAGGTGTACATATCATCAATTTAAAGAAGACATGGGATAAATTATTATTGGCTGCCCGTATTATCGCAGCTGTAGAGAATCCAGCTGATATCTCTGTTCTCTCAGCTCGACCTTATGGTCAAAGAGCTATCTTGAAGTTCGCTACCTACATCGGCGCTACTCCCATTGCTGGTCGATTTGTGCCTGGTACTTTCACCAATCAGATTCAGGTACGTTCTTCATGAATATACTATTTTCAGACACTCATCTATCTTCTAGCCAAGTTTTGAAATTCCATGTTTTCTAGATTTTTGTCCACCTTCGAAGAAAGCAGATAAGTTTTACAATGGGATCGATTGTCAAAAATGTTGGAACACAGCAACTCTGCCTTTAATTCAACTTCAGTCTTTGCGAAGTTGATCAATATGTGAATGCCTTGAACCAAGTTTAACAGTGAACATTAAGGAATTAGATTGGTCAAGTCTTTGTGGCATAGGGGGATCACTGTGGCTAAGGGGATAAGGCGCTGGTTCTCTAGCCTGGAGGTCGGGTGATCGATCCCTGCATTGGCTGAGAAAGTTCATCTCGATCTTCCAGCGTGATTTCCCCTTGTCAGTGATGCAGAAGGAAGGCCTGACGAGGACAGCTGCCGAGTCGTTTGGATGGGACGAAAAACCGATGTCTCCTGTACACATTGGAGTGCACCTAAAAGATCCCTTGGCAGTTGGAATTTGATATAAGAGTTGGTCGTAGCGCCGCTCCCCGGGCAAAAATTTCCCTCATAGCATACTTGATGGCGTATGCCCGTCTTCCATTAGCCCAGGTTGGGTGCATAACAGAAGGATGTTAAACTTTATTTCATTTTATTTACTCTGCATGAACTGGACCATATATTATATTTCATTATTTCTATTTTCCAGGCTGCCTACCGAGAACCCAGATTGATCGTTGCTACTGATCCACGAACTGATCATCAACCCATCACAGAGGCTTCTTACATCAATGCACCAATTATCTCCCTTTGTAACACAGATTCACCTCTTCGTCATATTGATATAGCTATTCCATGTAACAATAAGGTATGCTCATGTTATTTTGACTTTGTGAGTTAGACCAACAAAAAAATCGTTCTAGTTCTATTTTTTTTAGTACTTTTTCTCGGATCTCAGATAGTGGAAATGCTATGTTTTCTGTTGTAAAAGAGGAAATGGCGTTTCAGGATTAATGTATGATTTGATTTTCTTTGAATATTTAACTGGCGGGTGGGTGGGGCTTTAGCAGTGCAAGAACAGCGGAAAACCCAGAAAAAAACCCACGAGATTGGACAGGCAACAAATGTTGAATAGAAACCACACCACTTGACTTATGACAGACCTTATGATCTAACATGCATACATTTAAACATTCAGACCCCCAACCCCCCTTTAGTGTGTAAATAGAATTTGTTTGTGAATTTGTACATAAAGAATCTTATAAAATTTGTTTGTTTCAGGGTGTTCACTCTATTGGTTTAGTCTGGTGGCTGTTGACTCGGGAAGTTCTACGTCTTCGTGGAACCATCAGCCGAGAACATCCCTGGGATATCATGGTGGATCTGTTCTTCTACAGAGATCCTGAAGAGGTATGTTATTCTTTGATATCATAAGACTGGAACCAGCCTGCTATCTGGCATGAGCGAGAAGCAGTAGTAGTGAGCATTCAGTCTACAGGGCGATGGAACTAGCACGATTTCTTGCATGAAAGAAGGAGCAGTAGTGGGTCGTCAGTAAACAGTGTCCAGAGTACAAGAGTTTAGAATTGCTTCATGTGAGCATTGTATTGTAGGCTTTTGTCCATTATCCAGGGAAGTAACCATGGATAAATAATGTTAGTCTTGTAGTCTTCAAATAGATTGATGACAAAGAGATTAACCCTCTTCCATTGGGGAGGGGGGGGGGGGTGCTCCAAATAAGCATTGGCAAACAAGACTTAACTTTCCTTATTCTAATTTTGTCCAATCATAATTTTCAGATTGAGAAGGAAGAAAGAGAAGCTCTAGAGAAGGCCCAAGCTGCTAAAGATAGCGCTGAAGATCCATGGCCTGAATCTGGAACTGCTCCTCCAGCCATTGCTGCCTCTACTGAAGTTACTGATTGGGCCAGTGAAGCTATCCCTGTCACTACCAATCCTATCCAAAGCTATGCCGGCAACACCCAGGACTGGTCTGGTGCTGGTGGAGAGAAAACCGATTGGTCTGGTGTTACAGGAACTGGAGCTGCTGCTGCTCCAGAAAGTAAAGAATGGGCTTCACAGGCACCTGCTGGAAAGAGTGAATGGGGTGGTGGAAGCACTGAGCAATGGTAGACAACTCAAACCGGTCTTCTAGCTCAATGACCAATAATAAAAGAATTGTCAAAATTCAAAAGAAATAAAAGAAAAATTATCTTATTTGGATTTGTTTTCAATTTTACTTTTAGTGAAGGCAATGTTATGAAACATTCTCAGAAAAGACTTCAAATGGTGTGTGCTTTTTAGGCAGGGAAAATAGGAACAACTCTAAGTACAATTTTAAATGATTTTAAAAACCGGTGGAATATTTGCAAATTCTATTGCCTACTGGTACTTTCTGTGTTAATGCCCAGGGTCTCTTAAATCTGGCGGATCATGTGGGTAAGACGCTGGCTTGCTAGCCTGGAGGTTGGGTTTTTGATCCCTGCATTGGCCGAGAAAGTTAATCCATATTTTCGACGTGATGCAGGAAGGGGTTGACAAAGACAGCTGTCTAGCCGGTTGGATGCAACGAAAAACAGAGGTCCTGTGTACACATTGGTGAACGTAAAAAACCCTTGACAGTTGAAATTCGATATATAAGAGTAGGCCATTGCCTGTGGTTTCCCCTCGTGAGTGATGCAGGACAGAGGGCCTGACAGGACAGCTGTCTAGTCTTTTGGAGGCGACAAAAAACCTTAGTCCTGTCTACACATTGGTGTGCACGTAAAAATCCCTTGGCAGTTGGAATTCGATGTAAGAGTAGGTCGTAGTGCTGCTGCCAATGCTAAACTTTCCTTGTAGCATATTGTTTGGCGTATACCAGTCTTCATTAGCCCAGTTTAGGAGCAGAAGAGTAGGACGTTCAACCTCATGGGTTTTCTCCCACTTCTAAAGACCCATACGTGCAAGCTTATTTATGAAACAAAATTAACCAGGTTAGTCCCAAAATGACCTAGTTTGCAAAACCCAATTTCACTCTCTCCCCTTGGTCAGTGACAGAGGACCTTGCAAAAGACAATGAATGTAAAGTCATTCAGATGGGACAAAAAGTTAAGGTCCGGAGTACTACACATTGGCGGGCAACTCATGCATTACTGTGTCTAGAACAGCATGAACTTTATCTTGGATGATCACTTCACAAGGGCGACCAAACCCGTTGATCGTCTTCAGTGCTTTGACATTAGCTCTTTCAAATGAAGATACTAAAATCACAGCTTTAGTAGGTGGAATTCATATTATGCTTGTCGAGCACATAGTGAGTACAATGAGGTTGTGCGCAAGGAGGAGTAGGATCACCTGTCCAACCCTGTGGGTTATCTCCAAAATGACCTAGTTTGTGTCGAGTGGAAGTTAAACCCCATTTCTCTCTCTCTCCAACAACATGAGCAGATTGGTTGTGATGAGCGATCTGTTCGTGGTAAGGTCAGAAACTTTTGGGACACTCCTTGTTCATGACTTTCTAGGATATCACATCGGTGAAAGCAATCATTAAATTAAACTATTTTTGTTAAATCCATTTATATAAAAAAATATAGGGAGTATAAAAATGAAAACGTGTTTTTTTAAGTTTTTCTTTTTTTGATGATTGGTTCTGTTGATTCACTCTCATTATTATTGGCATCAAGTTTTTCCTGGAAGTCTGGAATCAGCTTGTTACCGAGGTAGTATGTCCATAGAGTTATCTCCACTTTATGTCCTGTCCAATTAAATTCCGTATCTGAAGAAGAAAAACAAAAAAATAAGAATAATTTTTAATTTTTTCTCCATGGGCCAGGAACTATCTCGGCCACCATTGGGAGTAAACCCACGACTTCTTACTGAACCACCGCAGTTCTTGTGTCAAAAAGCGGATTCTGAGATAGCTGAATCTGTGATCCCCTGCTGACAGTTTACTGGCACAAGTAAGGTCGCACTCGGCAAATCTCGACAGATTCCGGTGCCCTACATCTACTCTCAGATGTATAAGTTAAGTGATATGTACCGACAACCATACATTTGCAATTTGTCTACTGGTTTACTTCAAACAAAAAAATGTGTCATTTTTACAAAAAAGTTCCAAATTGCATCTTTTGTAGAGTGTATATACCTAAATGAGCAGAGATGTTGTCTCAAGGCTGCTGGTTTGATAAAATTCCCTGGTAATTCCCCAAACCAAATGCCAAACGTGATGTTTGTTGATATACTACACTCTCTATAGAAATCTCCATGGGGACAGGATCACAGTGGCTAAGTGGATAAGGCGCTGGTTCACTAGCCTGGAGGTCGGGCGTTCGATCCCTGCATTGGCCGAGAAAGTTCATCTCGATTTTCCAGCGTGATTTCCCCTTTGTCAGTGATGCAGAAAGAGGGCTGCCTAGTCGTTCTAATGGGACAAAGAACAGAGGCCTGTGTACACATTGGAATGCACGTAAAAGATCCCTTGGCAGTTGGAATTTGATATAAGAGTAGGTCGTAGGGCGGCTGCCCTGGCAAAGTTTCCCTCATAGCACACTGTATGGCGTATGCCTGTCTTCCATTAGCCCAGGTTAGGTGCATAATAGTAGGACGTTAAACCCCATTTCATTCATTCATTCCATCGGGACAGCCATTTTCCATTCGGAACCCTTAAAATAGTTCGAATATGGCAGAAATGGTCATACACATGGAGAGGGTGTGTTTGTACAAAAAAAGAAAGCACAATTATTATTGCTATTTGCTTAAGGAGGATAAAGATGGCAGTGTGAAATCAACCAAAATAAAATAGTGATTAAAAAGGTCAATATAGAAACAGTGTTGATAATAATACCGAGGCGGTACTAGACATTGATTACAATACAGGAGTCTGAATTTCTATCCACATACACATGAACACACCATATTGTCTAGTAGGTTAGTATATACGGATAGAAATTCACACTCCCGTGAGTCCTGGGATGCATGCACTGGATCTCAGTTTTCCGTTCCATCCAAATGACTAGACAGCTGTTCTTGTCAGGCCCTCCATCCTGCATCACTGAGAAGGCGAAAGTACGCCGGAAAATTTGGATGACCTTTCTCAACCAATGCAGGAATCGAACACTCCAACCTCCAGGCTAGCAAGCCAGCGGCTTACCCACTTAGCCACATGATCCCCATATACAGATAGAAATTCACACTCCTGTGATGCAGTCAATAAATAAATATTCTTTTGATTTGCTCCACTTCATAGAGAAGGTAATCCATGAGGTTAACCTTGTTTTTGTAATTTCTTGGTAATTTCTCTGATTTTCTCAGAATATTCAAGGTAAGTCTTCAGGTTATAGTCAACAGTAGCAAACCCTGGTAGAGCTAAAACACTTTCATCAGCCATAAATGGAACGTCTGGACAACCCGCAGCCAATACAGCTGTAACACATAGTAACTTCATTTAAATATATATTCCATTCAATTACAGTTTTTTGGTGCATTTTGAAAGGTACAATAAAACCATGGGGTGTATTTATTCCAAATGTCCAAGGATCTTTTACATTCACACCGCGTGTACACAGGACCTTGTTTTTTTTATCCCATCTGAATGACTACAGCTGTCCTTCTGTACTGCACCAATGACAAGGGGCGGAAACCATGCCCAAAAAATCACGAACTTTCTCAGTCAACAGACTAGCGACAGGGCATCTTACTCACTTAGCCATCATGGCTCCCCTACCTAAATTAAAGTATTTCTATGTCAAAACCCATGTAAACAAGTTGCAATGAAAACAAAAAAGGCGTCTGTAACAGAACAATGTTAGACACAACTTGAGGCTCTGTGCAGCACAATCACGACCACCGATAGAATTTGTATGTATCAAAGCCAGACAAACTTTGCCCCCCTCCCCTCCTACCACACAGGTGCAAGGACTATGCAAAAAATATGGTGTCTAACTCCACCCCATCAGTTTCCAACAATTTAAGCAATATTTATAACACAATACTAAACATGATGTAACAGATAAGTCTTCAGTGATGAATTGGAAACTAGGTTAAAGCGAGAATATAATATTTTCTAAGAAAACATAATTATTTCTGTCTTCTGCTCAATAGGTTATCAACTCACTATTATTTCCCACCCTCAGAAATCAGTGACACAGGAAATAATAACACAATTACCTACCTTGTGTTCTCATAGCCCTCCATGCATTAGCCAACTTCAAATGTTGGAATTTGATGTTGAAAATGATATTTTTGCCAATTTCTCAGCTGGCAATAGTGAATTATAGGATTGTTCTTTAACAAGGTAGGACTGTTTATGGTTACCATCTATTTTAAGGCTTTATTTCAATTTTTAAAAAAAAATAACTTGAAAATTTGAACTTTAAACATTACCTGATGCAGTAGCTGGACCAATGGCTTTTAATACAGTCAATGCTTGTATAGCAGCTGATATATTGGGTAGTAATTTAAACGCTTTAAGACTGGCTGTCTTGACATCATCTTCACTATTACTTGATACCATCTGCTGTAGTCTTGGTCGAAACTTTCCTCTCTATTGAACATTGGATAGAACAAATTGAAAATTAAATATGCTCTGTTCATTTATTCACCCCAGTGTTGAAATGAAATAAAATGAAATGGGGCTTAAAGGAGCTAAGTCTAAAACTCAATATCTTAAACATTAAAAACACAAATTATTTGTCTATTTAAATCAACATTGATGCTGTGATCTTACCGGGAAAGGATGGGCTTCTGATATCCAATATTTAAGACAAAATAAATTTTTTACCATTTGCGTTTCAGCCCCAGAGACTCAAGAATCAAGACTAGACATATTGCACTAAACCATACAGCGTATGTAGATTGGAATAACCAGAAGCTAGAAACTTACATTCAATTGAAACTGTTGGCTTTTTATCGCGGAACATACTGATTTGAAATTAGAGTAAAAACTGAAACTGTTGAATATAAATCAGTTTATATGCATTCATAATACAGTATTATGAGTTGCGACCTACTTGTGTCGATTTCTAGGTCCAAAATGTTAGCGATTTAACTCCTTTAACTTCTTACTTTTCTGAGTCGAGTTAGCAAATGAAGATGGGCATATGGCATACAGTGTGCTATGAGAGCAGTGCTACAGGCTAATCTTGATTTTCTGTCCCATCCAAACAATTAGCCTATATGTTGTTCCATGTCAGGCTATCTGTCGTCAACCAATTCCGGTGAACTTTCACAGCGTACACTGGAAGCGAACATGGGACCTCTAGGTTATGATTTTAAATCAAAAATGACAATTTGGAATATAGAATTCTATATTATCAAATTCTGATATAAATTATTGCATGATAGGAGTTGAAATAATGGTGGATGTGGGCGGATTAGGGAAAATTGTGCCACAGTTCCATAGTTCCCATGTAAATTAAGTATTAATTGATTGTTTGAACGTACTGTTAGTTTCCAGGTCATCAGCTGACAGATTTCTGAATGACTGATATATTTCTCATCCCTTCCTGATATTAAATCTGGTAATTCATTCTGATACCTAGAAATATATAGTTGAAAACAATTATTCATTATTACATAATTTTATTTTAAGTCAATGAAAGTTACAACATGTATGTGAAATACATGTATTTCAAGTTTTAAGATTATATTACTCATTTCGATATATTCTGGATTGCTACTGTTGTATGTTGCTGGGCCGTTTTTCCTAACAATTTTCAACTAAATTCAATTTACTTATATATATCTACAATGTACCAACGGAATACACGGATAATGTAGGCCTATTATTAATGGATAAAGGCATATGAAAACTAGTGAAAATGTCATTCAGTTCTGTAGGCCTAATATAAATAATCAGTAGCCTAATTGTATTCCGTAGAATCGTAATAAATGAAGTTAAACATCCTACTTTTCTGCTCCAAACTGGGCTAATAAAGACAGGCATATGCCATACAATTTTCTATGAGGGAACTTTTGCCTGCACTACGGCCTACTCTTCTTATACTTATATGAATAGACTGTCAATATCATCATCATGCTTTTAAGAGAAATAGAAGGTAAGGAATCAAAAATAGCCTTTAAACAGAGGGTTAGACTCAGTTAGAGCTAAATTTTCATATTCATTGCAACAATGTCAATTGCTTGTTCTTGTTCAGTTGTTGAGTTGTTGATGTCGATCATTGATGATGTTCATTTCATACCATTTGTCAAGCTCCATCAGTTCTTTCTTTTTCGCCTCCTTCATTTTATCAGCTTTTGCTTTCAGAACATTCGCATACTGTCTGTAAACATTTTGCCATCCGGATTTCTCGATATTCTTGGTAAATTCCGACATATTTCAGCAATATTTTTAACTTTTTAAAGTCCCGCCATCTATTTTGTTTATAACATCATCACTTTCTCAACTTTTATTCAGAAGAGCAATAATAGTCTCGGTTGTCCCATATAAAACAATTATAGTACCTGACAAGCGAGGATAAACTCGTTATTGGATTTGTCTCCCTTTTACCTCTGTTGTAGTAATTATTTTTTTTTTTAACATCAACCTTATTTTTTTGCTTTCATTGCTTTCATGTAATGTTTTTTTAGTGTAGATTTTTTTAACATGCAGGTTTTGAGATATGAAACAATTTGCTGGATGTTTTTGATTTCAGTTTTCAATGAAACTTGAAATATCTTTTTATATTTCCCTATCACTCTGGAACTTTCTCATCTGGCTGGACTCATACTCTTCTGCACCTAACCTGGGCTAATGGAAGACAGGCATACGCCATACAGTGTGCTACGGCCTATTTTTTTTATTCCAACTGCTAAGGGATCTTTTACGTGCATGCCAATGTATACACATTTTTTTTGTCCCATCCGAATGACTCGACAGCTGTCCTTGTCAGGCCCTCCATTCTGCACCACTGCCTTGAGATGAACTTTCTTGGCCAATGCAGGGATCGAACACCCGACCTCCAGGCTAGTGTGCCAACGCCTTACCCACGTGATACCCCAAACTCAAAGAGTACATCCCCCAAACTCAAACTCAAGAGTACATCCCCCAAACTCAAGAGTACATCATCACTGGTTTGATGCTCACCTGTATATGGCATATATAATATATCTAAATAGATGTTTGACCAATGGAGCAGCCCAATCATTTTTAGGGGTCTTTTAGCATGGTAGCTGAAACTGTATTGGACCCAGAGAAAACCCACATGATTATGCATGTATTCAAGCAGTTAAACAGAGAGAGAGAGAAAAAAAAAATGAGGTTTAACACCCACTCACACAAACTAAGTCATTTTTGGACTAATAATAATAATAATAATAATCACGTCATTTTACAAGGGTAGCAAATTAGGCCTGAGGCCTTTTTCCAATTTGGCCCTTGGCACAGATCGTGCAAATGATTTCGATCATTACTGCAGGAAGAAACCGAAGAACTCAGGGGAAACCTGCCTGATCGGACGGGAGACCGAATATCCCTCTCACTTACAGCGATAAAGTTCTTGCCCCGAGCTGGGATTGAACCCTCGTTGCATTGGTGAGAAGCCGCCTCTCTATCGCCACGGCTATCCGACCAGCTAACATATGGTTCAATTTTATTTCAATAATTCAATTGCGCATAGAGGTCTTTAGCAGTGGTAGGAAACCGGAGGACCCAGAGAAACCCCACGATGTTGGACAGGTGACCCTACTCCTTGTCACGTACAACCGAGGAACCGAAACGACGCCAGTTGACTAAATGACAGACTTTTTGATACAGCACGCACGTGCTAACCATCAGTCATCCAACCCCCAACCAGTTAAACAGCTCAACCAGCATCCATGTTCCCACTCCTTGAAGCTTTATTAGCCAAGTGTGTTAATCTATTTAATAAAAACAACACGAAAACTGTAAAAACTATTTTTACATATCTTCCATAGTTTATTTCTCAAATAGAAACATTCTTCATCTTGTCAAAAAATGGCATATGGCACAAAAAAAAACAACTCTGGATGATCTAAATGTATTTCACATTTAAATAAAATGACAAACAAAACATAAAATAAATCGTCAACTGGTAGTTCAAGTCTAATATTCAATTTAGTGTCTATAAATTTTAAGGAATACCCCTGCTATATGTTACATATTCATTTACTTGCAGTGTCCCAAATTATTCTGATACTGAAAATATTACCAAATTATTCCGATACTGAAAATATTACCAAATTATTCTGATATTGAAAATATGGTCAATATTACCAAATTATTCTGATATTTAAAAATATGATCAATATTACCAAATTATTCCAATATTGAAAATATGATCAATATAACCAAATTATTCCAATATTGAAAATATGATCAATATAACCAAATTATTCCAATACTGAAAATATTATCAACTTTACCAAATTATTCCAATATTGAAAATATTATTAATTTTACCAAATTATTTTGATACAATACTGAAAATATCATCAATATTACCAAATTATTCCAATACTGAAAATATTATCAATATTGCCAAATAAATTTTGGCTATACCAATTTGAAATTGCTGCTCTCCTCCCCAAATTTTTTAAATCCTTATTAAGATCTAGAGAGAGAGAGAAATGGGGATTAATGGCCACTTGACACAAACTAGGTTGATTCGGGACTAACATGTGGTTTAATTTTATTTCAATTATTCACTTGCGCGCAGGGGTTTTTAGCAGTGGGAGAAAACCTGGAAAAACCCATAAGATTGGACAGGCGACCCTTCTCCTGGCCACTTACCAACAGGGATTATCAAGATCTAGAAGTACTGAAAATCAAATTGGTTTGGCCTGAAATTTTGTTTGGACAAGACAATGTATCACAGACCTTCAAGTTAACAATTTTATTCTAAATTAAAATAGCCAGGAATGTCAATTTGAGTTTATAAATATGCAGTAATCTTATAGAAAAAGGATCAGAGTTTTAAAAAAATGCAGTTACCCTAAAGTAAGGATCTGTGTTTTAAAACATGCAGTAATGTTATGGAATAAGGATCTGAGTTTAATCTCTCACATTAAGGATCTGTGTTTTAAAACATGCAGTAATTTTATAGAATAAGGATCTGAGTTTAATCTCTCACAGTAAGGATCTGAGTTTAATAGGATATGAGTTTAATTTCATAGAATAAAGATCTGAGTTTAAAAAACATGCAATAATCTTATAGAGTAAGGATCTGAGTTTAAAAACATGCAGTAGTCTTAAAGTTCAGGGTTTAAAAACATAAAGTAATATTAAGAGTAAGGATCCAAGTTTAATCTTGTAGAATAAGGATCGGAGTTCAATTTCGTAGAACAAGGATCTGAGTTTAATCTTATTGAATAAGGATCTGAAATTAATCTTTTAGAGTAAGGATCTTGTAGAGTAAGTGAGTTTAATCTTGTAGAGTAAGGATATGAGTTCAATCTCATAGAATAAGGATCTAAGTTCAATCTCATAGAATAAGGATCCGAGTTCAATCTTGTAGAGTAAGGATCTAACTTTTACAAATTGTTACAATTTTATAGAGTAAGGATCAAAAGTATAATTTAAACTAATTGGAAATTAATGTTCAGATGTCTTAATCATTTAAAAATCATCTGTCAACATAATTTGACATCAAGAGCAAACATATTTTAAAATGCAAGAAGATTGAATTAGATTTTTTGAACTGGACAAGGACAAAACCCCCAAATTATTATCGGGAATTGTTGAAAATCAACAGGCTTCTTTCGCATCAACATAAAACACTGTATATATGTCAATTTAGAGCATCAACAAGTAATTGTGAAGGACGGATTAACAAACAGAGGGGACAACATTATACAACCACATTTCAATGTAGGTGTTTAAAACCTTTTTGCACTTTCTCTAACTGAAGAAAACAGTTAATATCACATTAAAAATGATTTAATGTTTTTATTTTTTTCCCTAAATATTCCATTAATACTTTTTTGCGGAATCTCATTCAAATCAAATTATGATTTGTTTTTTTCTTTGCTTCACCTGATTTTAATGATCTACTTCTTTAAGAGAAAAAATAGAATTGATATCAGATTTTAATCTGGGTATGTTTTATATACATATATTTTAACCCACTTCTGGTCTTTAAATGATCAGCCTAACTTAACAACTTTCCACACATATTGCGTAACAAAATATATTTGCTTTTGATTTCTTGATTAAAATATTTTTTTTCTTTCCAATTTCTAGATTAAAATATTTTTTGTAGGAAAATGAAATCTTGAGATAAGATACATTTCGTTATTAAAATCCCCCGCAGAAATAAAAAATACTGACAGGAGTATATCAGCGTTAAAATGGAACTGCAGAAGATGTTACATAGCCAGGCCTGGAAATAATGCTTCTAGATGTACCTGACAAAATGCGAGCACTAACAAAATAGTACCGGACATTTTTAACTTAGTGCCAGATATGTAAAAAGACAAATCAGTGCCAGACAAAATGACAGACACCAGAGGTTTTGTGCCTGACAAAGATTGAATCTGTGCCGGACATTGTCAGCGACCGGTGCCTTATTTCCAGGCTTGTAACATAGCACGTTAAAATAATGATAATTCAGTTATATTTTAACTTGAATCAACTAAAGATTCTTGAATGGCTGCTTGTTATTAATTGTAATTATTAGCCGTTGGGGTGGGGGTGTCTAAACAAATTTTTATTATTAAAAACTGAAGATAATATTTTCAATCAATTGGCAAGGTTTCAAAATTTGCAAGAGTCGTTGAAACAGGCTTGAGGTCATCAACATTTAATGAATGAATCCACTGACATTATCTAAAATGTGGACAACTGTTTTTAAACAATTGGCCAGTTTTCCAAATGTGCAACACTTGCTATGACTTCTCGCTGGGCTGACAGCCCCAGATATAGTTGTCTTACTATTATTTCCATCGACACTCATTAAGGATGGGGTTAAAGTTCACTTGATATAAACTAGGTAATTTCGGGACTAACATACAGTTCAATTTCATTTCATTTACACGTAAGAGTCTTTTGTAGTGGGAGAAACCTGAAGACTCAAAGAAAACCCACAAAGTTGGATAAGTGACCCTACTCCTTGTCGCGTATAAGTGACAAAACAACGCTACTTGATTCTTTGCCAGACCTTGTGATCAAGAGAGAGAAATGGGGTTTAACATCCACTCAACACAACTAGGTCATATCAGGACTAACATATGGTTTAGTTTTATTTCAATAATTCGCTTGCGCGTAGGGGTCTTTAGCAGTGGGAGGAAACCGGAGTGCCCGGAGGAAACCCACGAGGTTGAGAAGGCGGCCTTGTGATCAAATACGTTCTTGTTAAACCATTCGGTCCCCCATCCCTCACTTAATAACTAGGTCTTTCATACAGTATCTTTTGCATGCAGACCTCCTTTGATATGGAAGGAAACCGGAGAAGATCCTGTGTTTCCGCAGGCTAGTCGACCCCTTTTCATGTACGATAGTAGGGTAACATCAAGGCTTGTATATAACTCACAGACCTATATTTGGCAGATTATAGACATTTTGTGATATGATTTGCCTCGACAGTTCCACTAATTTGTTAAAATTAAATTTAACATTTTATGCAACCCACAAAACAGATCATTCACAAATTGCCTGCCTACCCTTGTGGGTCTTCAAGTGGCTCCATTCCACATATATATAACAGACCCCACGGCTAATTACCCTAACCTTGTGGGTTATCTTTGGCTTCATCCAACATCAAAAACACCTTGACTCGTTAGGAATTATCTAAATCAAATTATATGTTAGTCCCCAAACACTGATTCGTTAGTGAATTATCTGACCAACTCTGCAGTTGGCCTTAATATTAAGACCTAACTGAAAGACGTTATACAATACATCTTTAAGAGGTAAAATACATGTAGCCTGTTCCTCAAATCCTTTTCCATGAATAAAATATCGTTTATATATTTAAAAAAAAATTTTTTTTTAAAAATTGTTATCATTTGTAGCTTATCCAAATGAAAACATCTGCATTATTAAAAGTCAAAGTTTAACATTCCTAGTTTTAAAAAAATAAAAAAAAAATGAATTAAACGAAAATGCTGCTCATCGTGATATGATAAGTTGGTATGATGTTGCTGCCGTAAATTAAATGTACATATATATATATGGCCATAATTTCTTCAATCTAAAAATATTTAATTTTGATCTATCCCATCAATTGTTTCTCTTTTTTTTTAAATTTAAATTTTTGTACAAATCAAAAGCAATTTTTAATTTAAATATCAAAGTTTAAATAATATATAGCACTTATTGGTAAGGTTTATAACGAGGGGTTTCCATGGATACCAATTTTAGAAGACAAAAAACACATCTATAATATAAGAAAATTTTACAAACCAATTAATTTTACATTTTATTTTATTTCATCATTAATTTTATTTACATATTTTTTGTATTCAATGTATATTTTATTTATTCACTTAAAAACAAATAATTTATATTATTTTTACAAGAATTCACAAAAAACAATTTGTTATTCATATAATCTAAAAACTGATGTCTTTCAAAGTAATCAAAACTTCTTTCAAACATTTCATTTTCCCAATGCAAGTTGTTCAAATTAGAATATATGAAACAATATTGCAATGGGAGGCTGTTCATTAAAATACTTTTCTTAATCCACATGTTGATTCCTACACGATCACATTAAACTAAATTCTATATCAGGGTTTATACAGATCTTAAGATACAAATATCATCAAGTATACAAAAGGTTTCAAAAAAACAAAATTGTAAATTCAGACGTAAAAAAAATTAGTAGAAACTTTAAAATAAAATCTTTAATTTCAACACACTGAAAATTCATTAAAACTGTAACATGATACACACATGCCATTTCCTGTTTAATATAAATAAGACTTTTAAGTTTTAATTTATGGCCAATTTTTCTTTTTTTTTTTAACAAATTCTGTAGAAACCCTGAAGATTCTAAATCTACTTTTATGTCATTTTATGTATATCAACAAACCATTCCTACAATCATCTGATACCAGACACCAACACATTCATATTTATTCCCCGTGTAAAAACCTTTGTACTCTTGAAATGTTTAAAATTACCCTTTTTCAACCGTGCATTATTGGGGTTGAAACCCTTAATCATCAGAACTTAGATATTACTTTTACTAGCCTCAACTGCCAAATTTAACAATATAAATAGTATTTTGAAGTGGAGTAACGCGTTCCGTCTATTAACTGTCTGAACGATAGACAGGCGCAGATGCAGGGGGGGGGGGGGGGCATGGCGAGACTGGTGTATCTGCTTTTTAATTGATGATATAAACTGATTTTCGCATTGTCTCTGTCCAGGCCATACGACGAAGGCTCTGGGGATTACACCAAACCACTAATGCATGCGGCACTCTAATGATTACAATTTGTTACAATGTAAGGGCCCCCCCTCCCAAAAATCCTAGATCCGGGCCTGATAGAGACTACTTCGCTACTGAATATCAGTAATCAAAATATATATGCCAGAGTACGTCTGTTTCAGGAAATAAATATCAATGTGCCAGAGCATTGATCAACACTACTCTAAGACTTAATAAACTAAATTCTTCAATTTAAAAATGCATCGATTAAAAACATAACTATTACTACAAAAACTTACCAAGTGAAAAATGAAATTTAAAAATGCTTCTTCCTTTTATAGTTTTGTTAAGGATGATTTTTAACATATAAAATGGAATTTTGAAATTTACGATTTGTGACGTTTTGAGATCAAAGTTAACAATGGTTAGCTTGAAAAATAGACATTTTATAATAATATGTAATATCTTCATATTAGTCTTGTGTTAAATTGTTCGGACATATTTACCATTAAGGGCCATAGATCTATGTATTCAACAATGAACTATGTCATCTGAATTAGATTTACCCTGGATTTTGTTCATTTGTTCGCTTTTACATTACACTGCAGTCTAACCACATTTTTAACAAGTTTGTGTTCATTCAGTCAATAAAATTCTATTTTTTATTTGACAATAATTGTCTCTGCCAATCACTCTTGCTTAAGAGAACATCGATAAAAAAGTAGTTAAATCTTCATATGACAGTGTACAGCATTAAAATATTTGAATTCAATCAAAATAAAGTTGTTATAATTTCAAGGCCCTTCTAGACATCATTAGTTCACGTCTAAGCTGTCCCAGTCAAGAGGTAAATACATCGTAACAAAATAAACACTTGACAACATAAAGATGAATATGTGGATGAATTGTCAACATCTTGGTCAAACCAAAATAAACAATCAAACATGGCTACTTAAAATCACGATCGACTTTCAAAATGTTTGAAGTTTTTCAACAAATTTCTAAGAGCTTTCATAATTTGGAATTATACTGACTATTCTGTTGATCAAGATCGAAACAAGATTTTACAAAAAAATCAACTGGTATAATTTTGACAGAATATGAAAAAGTCGACAGAATGATTTTGTATTTTAGCAAATCAAATGAATTATCTCCTGTATCGTAAGTATAAAACAGAGGAGGTAATTCCACATTAATGTCTTGTATAATGGAAATAATTGACATTTGATTGCTTACAATACTGATTCCATTTCTTTATGTTTATAAACTAATTCAACAAGCCAACAATAAAATATCTTTCTTAATTAATGCCATTATTATCAGTATAATTTTTCAAAGAAATAAAATGGCCACCAATTTAACGGCAGTGCGGCGCCATGTTTCAGCCCCTCCCCCTTCCCGACAAAAAATAATTATGATGTCATTATTTACACAATGGTTATTCCCCTTTATGACAAAACAATAAAAAGGCGACAACAATCTGACTGTACAATGTGTTCATGTCAATAATGACTTCCTCTTTTAGTAACACCAGAGTTATCTTCTCATTGATGACAGATAACATTCACTTATGATTCAAGTTACTATTTTGTTGCCAATGACAACGCTGCAGTAGTCGATGTTACTTATATGAAAAATAATTCAAATTCTGTCATCAAGAACCATAACTCTGTGTAACAATCAAGAAGGAAATATTGATATGTTTGGTTAAAAACAATGGGAGGTTATAAATCTTCAAATGACGAGTTGTATCATGAGACGTTGAATGGAGTAAGGGGAGATTATCCCCGACTATCTTTTATTTTGTGCGATTGCACGAGTTGAGTTCGTCGTTCGAGGTAATGGCATCTCGAATTCCACGAAGAGTGAGAAATGATCCGATGGTATGTGTGGATGGGGACAGCCAATGATCTTGTTTTGTTTAAACCACTCGTCGTCGATAGCTCCCAGCATGCCGAGTAAATTCATGTGATCCTTTGAGTAGAAGATGTAATCTATAATACCTTTAAAATCATACCTGAAAAATAAATGATGCAAAAAATATAATACAGAACTTCTATCCATTACTGATAGGGGAGGTAGCTCATATTGACTTTTCACTTTAATGTTCCTAAATTAATTCCATCAATAGTTACAATCGGGTGGCGGATTTTAGGCTAAAAAACTTGCACCAATTGATTTAACCAATCAACATCAATGAAACATTTTCGCTAAATCCGCTAGTCACGGATTAGGTCATTTTGGGATCAACATATGGTTTAATTTTATTTCAGCAGTGGGAGAAAACCAAAGGAAACCTATGAGTAAGAAATTGACTCTCCAACCTTACGGTCTGAGAACGCTCCTGGTGTTGGCTGAGAAAGTTCATCTAGATTGTCTGTCACGATCCCCCCCATTGTCATTTGGATGGTGCATAAACATATGTGCAATAGGTTTCATAAGTTTTTGAAATATAAACAGTCCAGTCAATCAAAGGTAAACTTATGACAACCTAGAACAAATCGTAAAAGTTCTTTCCACGACCATCCTCTACAAAATATCCACACTTCTCCTATTTTGTTAAAGAGAAAAGGACCTAACTTGCATAAAAGCGCATGCATACTTACGTGTAATTGGTATTGGGCATTATCTCACTGTTATTATAGGCACGACCAAGACGGAAAGAATGAGATAGAGATTCTTTATCACGGATATTAGGATTCAGTTTCTTCAAACAATTTTCATATCCCAATTCTTTAAAATCTATATGGTTAGCTGCCACTTTAGAATGAGTTAAATATTCAACGACACCTGAAAATATTCATATATATATTAACATTAGTTCCATGTCAGGACAAAAAAGATAATACTAGGTGCAATTTTATTGATACACAATTACTGAGTTTGATACTAAAAAATGTTTCGACACGGATTAGTATCGAACTCAATAATTTTGTATTCATAAATTTTACCTTGTCTTAATATGTTCAATTACTAAATGCCAATCAAAGACAAAATAGATGCTAAGAATTTATTTGTGATCCTCGCATGTCACTTATGTAAGATTTAGATAAAGAGCTAGACATTCTTACTATAATAGTTCAGATATTGATAATTATAAATGCATATATTGATATCCAAGAACCATAATATTTTCTTTTATGGCCTTATGTAGATTCTCCTTATTTATTTCTAAAACCGCGGTTAATCAAAATCTCATGTTCTTCCCTTAGACATCACGTATAAATGACACAATCAGAAAAATAAAGATTGGGTTTAAAATCCACTTGCTAAAAATTAGGTCATTTTGGAGTTTATTATTAATTCAATATTAAGGATGTGCGTAGGAGTCTTTAGCTGTGGGAGGAAACTGAAGGACCAGGATAAAACCCACAGAATTTGACAGACAAGCTTTCTCCTAGTCAAAACCACGCCACTTGACCCAATCACAGACCTTGTGATGTAACCAGCATGCCTTAACCATTCGTCCATTCAACTCCCCTCATATATATGTATAAACCATTGACTGTCTTCCATATAAATTACGTTGTGAAATCTAGTAGTAAACTTACCTGAGTCTGGTAGAGAGTTTAAATCACCACACAATAATAAAGGCATGGCATTAATATCTCTCGCTGTAGCTGTATTAGGTCGGAATTGTTGTAGTGTGTCTTCGATAATATTACGTAACTCCCACATTAACATCATGGTCTGTATTAATTTCACGTCACAATATTCGGGATCCCAATGGATGTGAGCTGTAGCGACCATGATTTGCTGACGTATTTGATTCTCTGGTGGTTTACCTAAATAAATGAAATGGAATTAAAGTTCTGCTGCGACTGGACTAATGAAGAGAGAGAGAGAAATGGGGTTTAACGTCCACTCAACACAACTAGGTCATATAGGGTCTATGGACTAATGAAGACAGCAAGGGATCTTTTACGTGCACAACAATGTGTACACAGGACCTTGATTTTTTTTTTAATTCCATCCAAGCGACTATACATTGCCAAGGGGAGCAACACCAGAAATTCCAGATGAATTTTCTTGGCCAGTACTGGGATTAAACACAGGACCTCCAGTTCAGCAAGCCAATGTCTTACTCCATTAACTGAGTCGCCCTGGCATTCCGTTTATGTACAATCAGATTCAAGATTGACAAAAGGTATAAAACAAAATAAATGGGTGCCGATTGTGAATTTAACTGAGGTGCGGATTGTGAATTTAATGTTTTATCTTTATCATTGAGAGAGAGAGAGAGTGATGTTGGTTTAACTCTGCTTGGGACAAACTAGGTCATTTTGGGACTAACATGGTTCAAGTATATGCCTGCATATACAGAGATGTTCAGCAGTTGGAGGAAATCAGAGGAACTTGCTGGAGTTGAGATTTAAATCAACCTACCATGTTCCCAGATAACTTCTTTTGTTTCTAATAAAGCTGTCAAACCAATATTATCTTTTGTCATAACACGATTCAACATGTCTGCCGAGCCTTCTGCGTTCGCCATGGCGATCTGATTGAACTCAATTAACTGTTCTTTGATGAGGGTAAACCTGAAATAGACATTTATATCATGTTAAAAATTATCCAGAGTTATTTTCCTTATTCAATAAAACTTAAACAAAGACCCACAGATTTTGTTTCACTGAGTTAACTTTCTTTGAGGAGTTAAAATCAAGTATGAAAAAATCTGAATCAAACATTTACCAGGAGTTACCTCCCCTTAATCAATGACTAATGAAATCATGCAATGAATTCTGACATCACACAGGCTGAAGGGTTACCCCAAAAATTGGCAATCTACATATAGGTTTTCTCCCACTGCTAAAGATCCTAGATGCAAGCAATTCATTGGAATAAAACCGAGCCATATGTTAGTCCTAAAATAACCTAGTTTGTGTCGAAGTGGGTGTTGAACCCCATTTTTCCATCTGTCTCTTCAAAAGTTATCAAACACTTGTATGAAACTGGAGGCAATTTGAATTTATTAATTACAGTTTTATCTTTAAATTCACTCTGGTTTGATAGTCTTTGTTAATCAGGCCAATGTATACAGATAAAGGTATAAACTTTACGATTATTTCAATCTAGTACAATTAATGAGTCTGACCGGAGCATAACAGTAAATTTTTATTTTATCACACACTATGTGGTGACAGATCGGGAAACAAACCCAGGGCATTGACAGCAGTGACGACAGCAGATGGATGTATTTACAAACCATGAAATAATTACAAGAAATACTAAAAATTTGTTAGGCTTCTAACATAAACCTAACATGTACTGTTAAATCAGATAGTATAAGCTGTTAATAGTTATCAAAAACCACCAATCATTATTGTGATTCATCTTGCATACAACTACACATAAATGAGATCCTAAATTTAACCACCAGGGTTGTTCATAAGATTTTGTTCAATAAGATCAAGGGTAATAACTGAGTAGAAATGAAAGAAATGAGGACATACTAATGGCTTTCTTTTTTAGTGTTTATCATAAATAACAAGGAGAAATGAAAGGGGGGGGGGTAAACGTCCAGCTGGGCTAATGAAGATGAGAAACAACTAGGAATTTTGTTCTAAAAGATCAAGAACTGAGCAGAAATGAAATAAATGAGTATAAAATACTTATGGTTCCCTTTTAGTGTTTATTATAAATAATTGAAATAAATAAAATGAAATGGGGATTAACGTCCTACTGTTCTGCTCCGACGGGGGGAAATAAATAGGAATTTACCTAAATGTTACATGCTTGATAAAGACTAGAGTATCACCGATAAACGTTGCTTGTTAATTAACCAGTAATGGCTATTCCATATTACCATAGATGTTTTTAGTGTGTGAGTACATACTTGTTTGTTTTATAAAATATGGCACAGCCATCAACATGTTTCTTCTCCTGCTCTGTCATTGTCTTCGCTCGTGATTTGGGCTCAAATATTCCGTCGTAACCATCCCGCTTCAACTCTGGCAGAAAGAAATTGTGGAACTGTTCTGTCTCGACTTCCTGTAAGCTGATGATATCAGCCGAGTAACTTCTAATCTCCTCAATAATACCCTTTTTTCTGTATTCCCAGTTCAATGCCCAGGATGGACAGTAGCCATACTGTTGTCTCGTACAATATTTATCACATAACACGTTATAACACATCACGGTAAATAGAGCTGAAATAAAAAAAACACATGATTAATATTCATTATATTTCTATAGGATATGCATTTACATGTTATAAGACCAAACTAGAAATCTATGAGTGAGGGGTAGCCGTCCTAGATTTCTCTCATGAACAGACAAGTTTCATTCCTTTTGAACTCATCAGGCTTAAATGATATTGGGAGATCTTCCCTTTAAATAATAGTTGGGGACCAGAGCACAAAAGTGATCTCAGATGGACATGCCCAGTGCTGTATCAAATAGAGTTGAAATTATTTATATACATACGTCTACAGAATACGCATTCACATAGTTATATGTAATGGAATAGGGTTTAATGTCCTACTGTTCTTCTGCGACTGGGTTAATGAAAGCAGGCATATGCCATACAGTGTGGTATGAGGGAAATTCCCCCCCCCCCCCCTTGACAGCACTATGAAATAATATTATTTCAAATTCTAACTTTCTAATTATTATTTTATGTGAACGGCACAGGACTTCAGTTTTTTGTTCCATCCAAATGACTATATGTTGTCCCTTGCCAGGCCCTCTGTCCTGCACCACTGATAAGGTGTAACCACACCGGAAAATTCTGATGAGCTGTCACTGCTAAATGATCAAGGGAAGATAACTGATGTATATTTTACCTGTGGGACGAGACCGGTCTGGTTCAGCTATAGCCATCCATTGTCTGGTTGGAGGTGCTGTGGCATTAACTGTAAAACACAAAATAATCAACTCATAAATACCGTTGTTTAAAATTCTTATTATAAATATATACTCATTCTGTTAAAACTTTCACTATCATTACTGAGTAATGAACTGGTTAATAACAAAGTATGTATTGAGCAGGGTGGAATGGGGCAAAAATGGGATGGAATGGAGTTGGGTGGGGCAGGGTGTTACGGGTGAGGTGGGTTGGAAATGGGATGAGGTTAGAAATGAGATGGAGTGGAGTGGGGTAGGGTGGAATAGAGTTGGAGTTGGGTTGGGAAGAGTGGAATGGAAATGGCATCAAATATACAACTGATTCAATACAGTTCTGGCTGTGTTTGTGTCAGATTTTTACTATGTGTAATAAATCATGTTTTCTGTCATTTTAACCATTATGTCTTTTTATGGTTTATATTTTGTTGTAATTTTATCTACTTATTGTACTGGTACAAAGAGTTCGCAATGTATACATGTATAAATTACTTATTATCTATTTGTTTTGTATTATGTATGTTAACTCTGTATCTTTTCTCAAGACATCAGTTAAAACTACATGTTATATAATCACCATGTACAAATATTGATAAAGTTTTTGTTATTTTGTTAGTAATTGCTTTTCTGCACTGGTAAATGGACGATGTTAAATAACAAATAAATTATTGATTTGTCTTGTGGGTACTGATAGTGAATCTTGATGTAAATCTGGGATTGATAAAAATTTCAACAACTGTTTGTTTATTTCTTAACAGTACCAGTAGGGTAGTCAGAATTTGTGGAGTAATATCCAAACAATTTTACCAAAATAATTCAATGATGGAGACAATGGAGAGAGAGAGAACTGGGATTTAACTTCCACTCAACACAATTAGGTCATTTTGGGACCGAATATATGGTATAAATTCATCTCAATAATTCGCTTGCTCGTAGGTGTCTTAAGTGGTGGGAGGAAATTAGAGGACTAATCCTACGCACTAACCATTTTGCAACCCAGACACACACCCCCCACCCCCAGACAATAGAGAATGAGATTGAAGTCATTTTTACTCTCCATTATCACCAAAATTCCTGTCTAAAATTAGCCCAGGTTAGGTGCAGAAGAATAGGTCGTTAAAACCGATTTCATTTAACCAAATGTATGAATATATAATAATAATATTTCCACAGTCTGTTACACATTTGCCTGATATATTTTTTAAGATGTTTTTTTTATTGTTCATGATTTTGTCGTTGGTATCTGTACCGAGGTCGATATATTTTTTTCATCTTTTTATTGATCTATTGTTGATGTCTGTTATCAGGGTGTAACACGATTGACTCACATTTTATTATGTATGAATATTAACTATTTACTCTGACGGAGGCGATACACACTACTCCCATATCAAATTCTAGATGTCAAGGGTTCTTTTAAGTGCACACCAATGTGTAATCAGGGCTTCGTTTTGTTGCATCATCCAAACAACAAGACAGTTGTCCTTGACAGACCCTCCATCCTGCACCACTGACAAGGGGGGGGGGGATTAGAAGTAGTATAATCTGGCCCAAGAGTTTACAAAACATTCTAAGAGTTAAGAATGCAACACCACCTATCCATTGTCGCTCCCACCCCGCCCGAGTTGCTCTCACAGGTCAGGCTCGCTTCCAGCCCTAGTAAATAGGCGTCAACCGAGAACAAACCCACAACATTGACAAATATATAATAATAGATATTATTTATATTGGTTAAGTAGGTGCATCATGTCGATGCATGTTATACAAAAAAAAACTTATAATGGTTATGAAGTTGCATCATGTCGATGCATGTTATATACAAAAAAAACCCTTATATTGGTTACGAAGTTGTATCATGTCAATGCATGTTATACATATTTTTTGTATATTGCGTTGTGATTTTTTCTAGGTAAACATCTCTCTTTGTAGGTGTATATTCCTTTATGTTCCCCTCCCATAAAATGACAATACCACCTATTATAGTCCTCTCTTATATTCAATCTTTTATTTTTTTTATAAAAAAAGTCCTTTATATACTAAATAGGTTTTAATATACAAGTAATATGATACTATTCATTGTATACATGCCATAAATATTGGTTTTTTAATATCCATTGGTTGAATTAACACCAAAATGAACAAATAACTTAACATAAAACTACTGGACCGATTCAGTTCCCATATTGTAGGATAGAGAAAGATAGAGAAATAGGGTTTAATGTCCACTTGACACAAACCAAGTGAATTCTGGATGAACATATCATTCAATATCATTTCAATAATTGTAGTTTCAGCAGAATTAACCCACCACAATAGTGGTAACTAATACAGAACCTTAAAAGCTAAGAGAGAGAGAGAAATGGGGTTTAATGTACACTCGACACGAACATTGTGTTAGTTTTATTTGAATAATCCGCTTTCGAGTAGGGGTCTTTAGCAGTGGGAGGAAAACTGAAGACTCAGAGAAAACCCTCGAGGTTGGACAGGCAACCCTACTCCTTGTCCCATAAAGCGACTCTGAATAAAATTTCCCGTATAGCAGACTGTATAACATGTTCACATCTTTATTAGCCTAGCCTGTGCAGAACAGTTTGACATTGAAAACCCATTTCATTTTGTATTTTTAAGTAGAGCAATACGTAATATATTCACAGCCCTCGAGTTTCATATTTTTAGTGATTCGGTCATGCATGAACACATCTACGGTACATAGATACACTGGGTTGATGAACCATAAAACATCTGATCTACATTCCTTCCACCGTTTTGTTGTACAAATAATAATTTGATGTTTTCTGGAGCAAGTCATCACATCAAAAAGATATTTCAAATATTTTCATTAGAAATAAATCCAATGTCGGTCAACTATATTTTTTCGGGCAATACCTAACAGCTAAATCGGCCTTTTGCAGTTTTATTTATTGCTTAAAATTATTATTTAGACATTTATAAACATGCAAGTCCATTTATTGTATCCTTAACCTTATGTCAATGTATGCATTTTGTAAATTGTAAATTGATGTGATGTATTACTGAGCCAATAAACTTATTTGAAAAAAAAACAAAAAAAAAACATGACTAGACCATAATCAATTCTTCAGACCATCAGATTGCCAACGGATTAAAAGATGGTTGATTTTTAATGATTTAAATTGGCTAATCCCTCATATCAACCAGAACATGGGTATAACAACTCTTCCAAATCCTAGTGTAGTAAAGACAAGTAAAACAACATATTGAACTATAAAAATTGAACAAACAAGATGTGTGTTTTAATCAGAATGACACATTTTTTTATCATATGAAGAGAATGAGATAGAGAGAAATGGGGTTTAACGTCCATTCAACACAACTCTGTCATTTCGGGAATGACGTATGCAACCAAAGTTTTAATTCACAAAACCTTATGTAAATATTGAACAGAATTGAAAACTTTTGTTGTAAATAGAGTGTGTATGAATGAATGAAATGAAATGGGGTTTAATGTCCTACGCTTCTGCACCTAACCTTGGCTAATTGAAGAGGGGCATACATACAGTGTGCTTTGAGGGAATTTTTGGCCTGGGCAGCAACTGAATTTCAACTGCCAAGGGATCTTCTACGTGCAGCTTATCCACTTAGCCACGTGATCCCCATAAATAGAGCGTGTGGTGTCCTTATGAAATTATAATCACAAAAAAAATAACGGCCAATCACGAGAAATACATGTTATTACTCCTGTTATTGGTCAAATTGACTAATATTAAATAGAATGAGTTTTGGCTAATTTATAATACAATATAATCCATAAAACCATATCTTTTAAATTAAATATACATGCACCAGGTGGATTGAGCTTGACAAAGTTTAAATTAGTCCCTGACAAGGTCTGTAACAGGTGCTGTATGAGAGAGTGAGAGAGAGAGAGAGAGAGAGGGATTGGATTTAACTCCACCACACAAACTAGGTCATTTTGAGAGTGGTTCAACTCCACCACACAAACTAGGTCATTTTGAGAGTGGTTCAACTTTATTTCAATAATTTGCCTGCGGGTAGAGGGTTTTAGCAGTGGGAGGAACTTGCAGGACACATAGAAAATCCACAAGGTTGGACAGGTGCCCCTACTCCTTGCCACTCAAATTGGGATATCGAAACCACACCATCTGACTCAATGATAGACCTTATGACACACCGTGCATGTGCTAACCATTCGGCCATCCAACCCCTTGCTTTATTAAAAATTGAAAAATGATAGTAAGCTAGCGTTGCTGTCGGGGGAAAAATTTCCCTAATAGCACACTGAATGGTGTATGCCCATCTTCATCCACCAATTTCCTATTAAAGCCCAATATAAATTTTTTCTAAAATACTGTTAAGTCATAACTAAGCACGATTTAAAAAATATGTCAAATGAAGTATGGTAGTATTTCTAACCACAAACTAAAGAAATCAAAGATAAGCCGGACTAACCCAGTTTATTTGAGAAGAAATTGGGTAAATTGTAGAACGTGTTAATGCGTGAGATTTCTATTGACCAATATAATTCCACTAGAACCATGAACAGCCATTTATCTATAATTGATCTATCTCACTACCACACAAATCGTCAACTTTTATCCTTTGACCCATTTACAATATATATATATATACTATATTTATACTATATTATGACCTAGATTATTCTTTTAAATAAAAACATTGGCCTACAAAAAATCTGTTGTAGAGTAACAATATTGTAGCCTATATTACTTCAAATTACATCATCTTTTCTGGTGAGCAAGCTGTCAAAAGTAGGAATGCATGTAAAAAATAATGAAATCACAAAATGTCAGCTTAACATGTTAACAATTTTTTTTATGCAATAATGGAATTAACACCAAAACTGTAGCTTAGAAATTTCACTTTTATTCTTTTCTCCATCTACAAACTTTAATGAAGATTGGCACACGCCATCCAGTGTGCCTTGAGGGCAATTTTTCCACAAGATCTCTCTTAATTCGAGAGAGAGAGAGAGGGAGAGATATGGGGAAAAACATCCACTTGACACAGACTAGGTCATTTTTAGACTTACATAGTTTAAATTTATTTCAATAATTCGTTAGCATTGGGAGTAAAGCAGAGGATCCAGAGAAAACCCACGAGGTTTGACTGGTGATCCTATTCCTTGTCACATACAAGTGGGCGGACGATAAAAAATCAGGCAGGAAAATCCAGAGGTAGTTACTCAACCACCACTGGGATTGAAACCTGGACATATTCAACAAGCCACCATATTGAAATTGAAATAAAAATATTCTAGATTAGTTTGGTAAATCAATTTATACTAGTTAAGTTCTTAAAGAACCTAGTTCGATGAACAGACCTTTAATAATAATAATAATATAGAACAGTTGTTCACTACGCAGTAATTTTTAAGTTTAAGGAAGTTGTGATTTGCATGACGCAGGAAACCAAAAGAAATAATAATGGAGGAAATAAGGATGTATAACTTTAAAATCATTTAACTTCCTTATAATATATGATCCACGAGGAAGAAGATAACCATCTAACTACCATATTATTTTACATCAATTATTGTACACTTTATTGACCGAATGTTAAATGTTAAACCTGTTCCAATTCCACCAATGAAATAAGTTTTTATACATGAAATTAAAACTGAGTTCAACTTCGGTCATTTATATACCATCCAGTATAACTTTGACATCTGAACTCTAAGGTGAGGCCTGTACACATGTAAACCAGTTTATCAAAGTGACACTCCCCTCTTTTTATGCTTTTACAAACATTACACCCTCCACTTTTTATCCTATATTAAATATAACTATTTGAACAACCTATTAAGACAATTACATAACACAATTTGTAGGTTTGTAGTTTTAAGTGCAATGGAATGGGGCGGGAGCGGGTCTACCATAGTGACACTCCCTTCTTATTATGTTAATTTGTAGGTTTGTAGTTTTGAGTGCAATGGAATGGGGCGGGAGCGGGTCTACCATAGTGACACTCCCTTCTTTTTATGCTATTACGAACATTACACCCTCCTCTTTTTATAATTAAATATAACTATCAAAACATAATTTCTATGTATGAGTGCAACGAAAAAAGGCAGGAGTAGGTCTACCCGACATCTTAAGACTTATTCAACTGCAAATTTTATCTAATCCATTTTTTACATCTTTCCTTTTACAACAGAAAAAACTCTAAGAAGGTGGAGTGGAGAGACTAACATATTGTCTAATCTTAATTCAATAATTCGATTGCACGTAGGGGTCTTTAGCAGTGGGAGGAAACCGGAGGACCCAGAGAAAACCCACAAGGTTGGACAGGCGACCCTACTCCTTGCCACGTTCAACTGTGGTTTGGAAACCACGCCAGTTGACTCAATGACAGGCTTAATGATACAGCGTGCGCACCCTAACCATTCAGCCATGCAATCACCCTCAGGTGGAATGGCTACTAAACGAAATCAAAAGAAAATAAATGGAGCTTAACCGCCCACCTTTCTGCACTGCCTGGGCTTTTGAAAACTGTAGTAAAGAATATCAAATGAAAAGAAATAATGTTAAGCCACCCGCCTTTCTGCACTGGCCCATTGAAGACGGCTCTTATAAACAACCCTTTAATTGTCAAAAGAATTGAACACTGAATGTAGTTTAAGGAATGGCCCAACTGTGATAAACCAAAGACATGTGGTAGGCCTTTACCCCTTGACCCTATCAAAACAATCAAAGATATGTGGTAGGCCTTTACTCCTTGGCCCTATCAAACATATCGAAGACATTTGGTAGGTCTTTACCACTATCCAACCAATCAAAGACATGTGGTAGGCCTTTACCCCTCAACCCTATCCAACATATCAAAGACATTTGGTAGGCCTTTACCACTATCAAAACAATCAAAGACATGTGGTAGGCCTTTACCCCTCAACCCTATCAAACCAATCAAAGACATTTGGTAGGCCTTTACCACTATTAAAACAATCAAAGATATGTGGTAGACATTTACCCTATAAAACAAATCAAAGATTAGTGTTACACCTTTACCCCTTAACCCTATCCGACCAATCAAAGACATGTGGTAGGCCTTTACCTCTATCAAACCAAACAAAGATATGTGGTAGGCCTTTACTCCTTGACCCTATCAAGCAGATCAAAGATCAGAATTAGACAAATTACAATAGTTGTACAAATTCTTCGTAACGTAAATTTCTAAGTTTTTTCACGTTTTTGTTTTAAGAATATAAATGTCTCTATTATCAAGTAATCATTTTGACAGTTATATGAATCGTGAACAAGAAATCTATTACACAATATCACGAACAATCATATGACATTATATTATCATGTCTAAAAATACACACTAAAAACATAGAACGACATGCAAGTTTAATCCACAACAACAAGATTAGTTCACAATATTTTCTTTTAATGTTTTTAACAGACCAAAAGAAATCGGATTGAGAGTCAATAAAATGTCCCATTCTGAACGACTAGGCAGCTGTCCTTGTCAGGCCCTCCTTCTGCATCACTGACAAGGGGAAATCACACCGGAAAATCGAGATGAACTTTCTCGGCCAATGCAGGGATCGAACACTCGACCTCCAGGCTAGCAAACCAGCGCCTTATCCACTTAGCCACCGTGATCCCCGAAAACCACCAAGAGGGCCTACTCTTATATCGAATTCCAACTCCCAAGGAATCTTTGTATACACACCAATGTATACACAGGACCTTGATACATGCTGTCCTCAACTGATGTCCCCATGTAATAAACTTCTAATTTTATGTGAGATACTCAAAACTATCAAGCCTAAGATAACCACAGCTTAGAATTTCCGAATATCAATCAAGAAATCTTGAAAAAAAAAAGTAAAAAGGACAAATTAACCGTCGTCCAAGTAAAGCGTAAAACCATTACAAAAAGAATTTTTTTCTAATTTGTTTTTTTTTTATCTTGTCAACGTCAGATATTCTTTATTAGAAATATATACGCTTTTACATTCATGATATAATCAGCGTATTGCGTGTAACCGCGTCAGCTTATATCAATATAAGAACACCGACAGAAATATTTTTTAAACTTTTGTAATTTTATATTGTCAAGGTTGCATATTTTTTATCAGATATAACCAGCATATTGCGCGTCAGCTTATATCAATATAAGAACACAGACAGAAATTATTTTTTAAACTTTGGTATTTTGATATTGTCAAGGTTACATGTTTTAGCAGATATCTAAGCTTTTAGCATCGTCATATAACCAGCGTATTGCATGGTGTAACTGTGGCAGCTTATATCAATATGAAAATGAAATAGGGTTTAACATCCTACTGTTATTACACCTGGGGCCTGTTTCACGAAATTTTAACTAAGATAAAATCCGATTTTAGTAATTCGATTGGATAATATTAGATTGATTTTAGCGCTTAGCCAATCAGATTTAAGTATGTACTAAAATTTGGATTTTATCTTAAGTTAAAATTTCGTGAAACAGGCCCCTGACCTGGGCTAATGGAAGACAGGGTATCAATATGTGAACAGCTACAGAAATATTTAATTTTACATTTAAACTGTACAAAGAGAATATAGGCTAAATCGCAGGAATGAGTATTTAAACCTTCATTTAATTATACCTATCGCGACAGACTGGCCTCCAGCCCTTGTAACTGAACACAGTATACCTCTATTAAATCTTTGACGGATATTTCTACATGACTTGTCGATTCAACCAGTGTCAAAGGACTTTTTTCCTTGGGAATGACACGTGTTATCATTAACATAAAATCAAGGATCGGCAAACTTTTCTAAATCCGAATTGTTAAATCCCATTATTGCACACACAAAAGAAACTTTGGTGCAATAAATAATTTAAGAATGCCACATTAACAAAATGAAGCCTTAAAGGCAAGTAATGTAGACAATATTTATACATGTAGGCCTACTGTCTGCATACTCTAGTTCATCAAGCCAGTGTAAAGTGACTATTTTCATTGGGAATGACCTACAATAGCAGCAGACATTCTCTTCTTATTACAGCATCACAAAATCAAGGATCGGCAAACTTTTGACCAAATCTGAATTGTTAAATCCAACATGGGTGCGATAAATAGTTTCAGAATGACACACAAACAAAATGATGCTACATATACACAGGGGCGGATCAAGAAAGGGTTTGGGAGGTCCAAACACCCTGCTGCTCAGCTTCATGAAAAGAATTTGTAAAACAACACATGTATAAGAAAGAGTTAACGGCATATGTGATATCACAATAAATGCTTCGCATCAATGAAATTGAATCACAATGTGAGCTTATTAATTCATTATAAAAATTGACGACTAAATAGATGAATCTGTGTCAAATAGGAAGGCAGGCACTAGAGGAATTGTACCCAACGAAGCCTGAATTTGTGTCTCACACTATTAGCGACAGATGGCGTATTTCTTGGCTTGACAATAAAAGCACAGTTGGTGCATAGTTTCAATTGATCTTTAATTACTTCGTACATACTGTATTGTACCGTTATGTGCTTCGTATTTATTAAAATCAACGTATTTTCATTATTCAAATATAGAGATGAGAAGGTGGAACGTCCCACTCAACACAAACTTGGTACCAATACATGGTGAAAAATTTATTCATAATTTGATTACTCTTAGAGGTCCTTAGCCATCGGAGAAAACCGGAGGATCAGGAGAAAACCCACGAGATTTGACAGGCAACCATATAAAAAGATAATCGAAAATGCAGGCCTTCGCCCATAAAATGTAACGGTAGGTCTTTTCATGATTTACTCTACTTTTATGTAGCCTAAACTGCATCAAAACACTTTGGTGGAGTAGGCCTATTGGTTAACTATGCGACTTACTCGATCTACAAGTGAAATCAGACAACACAATGTGACGCAGAAATTACGAACACAGGGAAAAAAGTTACTGTACTTACATGTTTTAAGTTCGTGAGGTGGAACCATAACTGTTTTTGGCAATGACATGTCACTTAGCGATGATATTTGAGACGTCAGTCCGTATGATGGTGGCATATAATACGATGGCCAGTAATAAGCTGAATTCCAATGAGGTGGGACGTAAAGTGAACCATAATTTGCATAGCTATCCACGCTGATGGTTGATGATGGTGTGAGATTCTGCTCGTAATAAACGGTAACCGTGACGTCCATCCCCGTCAGATCCATGTACACGCTATCCGGAAAAGGATTATCGTCATAACGATTTCTTCGATGTGAGATTCCAATATCCCATAATTGTTTGACTGGTGCTTCTGTCAACTCGTCTGCCTTCTGTACACTTATAGCCACACGATGTGGCGTCGTCTTTGGTCGACTGGCGTTGACTTGTATGGTCTCTTCCGACTGCTCATAGTCGGGCGTTATAGTGATATTAGTTATTTCATCTTCTTCAGATTCGTCGAGACTTTCCTCTTGGGATGTCGAAACCTCTACATCGTATGTGGAATGGATATCGGAACTATCGTGATGGGATTGACTGGGTTTTGGATCGGAAAACAGGTTATGACCAGGATAGTTATAGTACTGGTAGTTTGTCCAAGCGTTCATACATTCTGAACATTGGGACGGGGCGCAATCATAACGAAACAGGGGAAATCCTGTTGTATAATTGGCTAGTCTCTCGAGCTCTTCTGGCAGGAACTGGAAAGTTGCGGAATTGTCAACGATTGGAATAACGTCTCCCGAATCGGATAAATTCTCCACACTGGAGGTTATTGAAGAATACTCACTTTCGGAATCATCTATGGTCCCACTATCGGATTTTTCACTACTGTTGTATAAATCATTACAAATAAGGTCTATATTATCTCTATTAATAATACTACGGGAAACTGTACCATCGCTGGTTTCATTTGAGCAATTCACATTATTGAGTGGATCTGAGTTTTTCTGATACGGAGTTGCCTCCCTTGATAAGTTATAGTCTATACTGCTATTATGCTTCAAATGAGCTTTCTCTATATTGGAAATTAAGGCATTAAGATTTTTATTGTCCTTTTGCTTGGCTTTCTCAGAAAGTTTGTGAGCATTTTTAAATTCTTTGAACATAGTTTTGGCGGAATAATGATAGTATGGAGGAATGTAGCTACCATAATATTGGTCTTCATGAGCAACACGTTCAATGGGAGACGATGGCTCAGAGTCAATTTCCACACTACTCTGTCGATGTTTAATGGACGATTTTAATGTGTCCTTGAGACGAATAACTATTGGAGACTTAGTCTTGACGGGCGGCCGCTTCCATTTGCCCTTACGATTATGTTTTTGTTTTTTAGAGTTATGTCCCCTTAAATTGGTTCTTTCTTTTTCACAATTAAGACAAGCACTCATTCCTTCCAATCTTCGATTAAAACTCTCCTGGGTCACAACTTCCAAATTGGCACTCACCACATCCCGTTTGATGTGCTTGGAATCACGTACTTTCGAATCTATCATATTTAGTTTCCCCATTTTGTGAAAACACTTATTTAATCTAACCCAAACAAAATTACACACACCAGCTAGTCTGCTTTGTTGTTGAGCAGACCACTGAATAAAATAGCTCCAAAATCCTAATGTGTTCCTCTCACATCTGCACCTCCTAACAAAAAGCCTGTTAAATCTAATCAGCTGGTATTGTGTCTGCACCCCCTAAAGGCCTGCAGGCAGGTAGAGAGAGTGATATCCGCGCGGTAAAACTACAACTGGTTTACACACACACCAGGAGAACAATGTCTTTGTTAACTGTAACGAGACTGACTAGTCTGTGCACGTGTTGTTTTGTGAGCGAGCCGTTAGTTGGTAGTAGTATAATAATTATTGATCTCTGGTCTTGTACGTTTTAACAATGAACTCATCATCCACTCTACTCGACACTATAAACTTGCTGCTAGCTGTATTGAACAAGGCCTCACTCCGAGATATAAATATATCAACACTGGTATATAATGTTGATAGGAGGGGTGGTAGTATTACTAGAATATAAATATTAACAGAAGAAATTAGATACAGAGAATCTGGTAGTAATATTACACAGTCAACCATCTTACTATCAATATAATAACACATGTAGGTAATATTACTACATACGTTTATATGTATACTATGTAATGAACATCTGCAGGTGCCCTTATATTTCATACTAGCTTATACTATATACACCTATATATAAACTATTCTTATACATAACATACTATAAACATACCCTTATTATGGCTTATAATCCCAAATATTTTTTATACAGTGTACAGAAAATGAACTTGTGGCCCTGACATCTCATTTCATCTCAACACCTGACTCTTAATTCTTATCATAAAATATATATAGTGATCAACAACTCACCGAAGTCATGCTATAAATACACATGCATGTGCATACAAGTCCATACATGAGTTGTATTTTAGTTAGAGACACACAGCGAGTTGTTTTCATTCACTCACCCCCAACTCACTTCAGTCTCTCCTTCAAGTCACAGACACAACACTATCAAAGCTAACACACTCTAACTAAAGTAACACACCTTAATTTAGTGAATAATTTAAACACTTTCCTAAAATGCTAGTCATTTAAATATCACACCCCAGTTCATTTGTTATTTATTCTCTTTATTTCAAATTTGTTATTCATACTCTTGATCTCAAATCTAGAAAGAGAGAATTATTTTACTTATTAAAATTATGATTTACATTGACTGGCTTGTATCACTTTAGTACATACACACAAAATTTAAAATCAAATTTAAAATTCAGGTTGATTGCACTTTTAATATTAAGTTTATGTCCTAACTCTTTTTTATGTTTATATCCAAATTTCTTTCATCAAAGAATGTTTTAGTAATTCATTTTTAACAGAAAAGTAAATTTTCACTCCAGACGTTTTCAGATATCAAGTAAATATTTATATCATTAAATTTCAGTCATTTGTTTTTTAATCACAGACAAGCATTTAGATGATGTTTTGTCCCTAAATTGACTTTCACTTAATTTTATTTCACTCGATAGGTTTTCAAATCATATAGAAATATAGAAGTTACCAACACACTTATCCGATATCCACTCAACGTTTGAGAAAGACACGTGAATTTTACATACATTTCTTACTCCAATCTTAAAATATATGATAAGTTTCAGTTGATTTTAAATCAGAAATATAGCAACAATGAATTATTTCCACAACTAAAGTTATATTTAATAAAGTAGATCCATGTTGAAGCACGACTAACTTGTTCTTATTCAGACATGAAAGTTAAAAACATTAATATACCTACTTGTGAATCTACATGATAAACTACTCAAGACATCAGCTAGCCACGACACTTACTACCTCATTCAATGAACCTGACTTATCTAGTATATATACATACAAGGTGAACACCACGAGCGAGCGTACAGTCACATCTACCAGCTACCACACTATACTACACTCCCTAACAAAGACTTATACTACATGTAGTAATCCTATTGGACAGTTTACAACCAGGATCATCGACAGCCCAGCAACAATGTAACACAGTTAATATGCCTTAATCTCTTTTAGCGAATACAAAACAAAGTTAATACAGTCTAGTGGTATTGTCCTGTGGCTATTGTTCTTATCAGATAATATTAATAAACTTAATAAGATCTCTAGTTCTCACATTAACAATTTGATCTTAGAAAAACATACTTGTTTCAAGCACAATGGTTAATCTTTTTTATTAATTCCTCTTCTTATTCTTCCTTCGGGTCTTAAGGTTAACCCTTTTTACATTAATCAATCAAATGATCAGCTTAAGGGGATTAGCCATTTAGCATAATCACTTGTGTGAGTAATTGCCAAGTTCTCAACTAATTGAACAGAAATAATATTCTCTTATTCTAATCCGGTTTTTATGAGCATTAATCTGTTGTTTTTTTTCAAAAAAATAATCAATTTTAAGGATTATTTTGATTTTTTTTTAAGTTAGACTTTACATAATTAATTAAATTTTTAGATTATATTTTTTTTACAATTAATATGTCTTATTATTAAATCTTATTTCTAAAACTTAATCAATTTTAAGGATTATTTTCAATTTAAAAAATACCAGGTGTCAAATTACTGAATTTTCTGTTCTTTTTATTTTTTTACAAATAATTCTATTAATTACTAATCCTATTTACATATAAATCTTTTTAGGTGCTAGACTTATTTATACTTAACAATAAGGGATTATCCACTTATATATACACATACATACATACATACATAATCCATTAACCCCTTTATTACATACCTGAAAAACATGTCATGAATCCAACCACTGATTTAAATCCAAACTTCAAACGGTCCAAATGGAATTATAAGTTTCCTAGCAACAATCGCTCCAATCCATCCAAAGTTAAATAATTTCTGTCATAAGAGTCATCTCATTTATTTCCAAAACTTTATCACAACACACAAAAAGTGTGAAAATGTTGTCAATTACCTGGATGATGCGTGGCTTTGTTTTGCCATTGGTTACTAAAAACATGTATTGATCTACACACAGAGAACGGATGTGATAGTTAGATTTGAGAGTATAAGTTCATTCAGTTCATTGACTTCTATCAATTTGTTGGTTAACACGAAAATTAATTGAGGTAGAAGTCCTACTAACGCCCTAATCCCAGTCACATGTTTTAGGCGTCTGTTCAAAGATTGTAGTAATATCGTAAAATGGCCACGTGTAGATTAAATGTGGTGAACTTTAATGTTCTAATTCTGGAGATAAGCTTCTTAACTTTTCAAATATACTGATTCATACGCCGGGCATGTCACTCAGAATGAAGATATCCACACTTTTCTTTATACACACCTTATAAAATATGTCTTGATTTGTCCTGGTTTAAATGGGCGGGTTTGATAATGTACACTTTACAACCCCTGTATACAACTAATACACAAATTTACACACATGCTTCTTTGACTTCATGGGTAATATATATCTTTAACTAAATACTAAATCATTTAAATCTCTCACATACACTGTTTATGCGTAAAACTACGAACAAGGCAACATTATGTATGACTAATATCGTCCCAAAAGGATGTTTTCACTTGGTTATTTTTCCCCACTCATCAATTTGGAAAGCAGATACGTGTAGGCTTGTCTGTCAATGAGCCACGAAGAAAGTTATATTATTACTATATATCAATAAGCACTCACACCTCATATCTTTATTAGTAGAAATAAGGTCTTTACTGATATCAACAGGATATATTTTCCGTTGGTTCAATTAAACTGTTTGATCCTGTTCCTATATTCTTAGTAATCACTTCAGAATTTAACACATGGAGAACAGAAAACTTTCAGAGAATTTCTTCAATCAAATCACTTCTTGAGTACAAGGTTCGTGTTTTATTGTTCTCAAAAAAAATCCTTAATTAAACTGACTAAAGCAAAGTTAATTCACAACAAAGACATCAGATTTTTCTCTAATATATGAAAAGTAATTAAAGTTTCGATATTTGTCAAAACAGATTTCAAATTAATTAACGAGTCACCAATTAGTTAATTGAACATCACGTCAACATTTAATTAATAATCTGATGAGAATATTCTATTGATGTTTAATGAATTATACACTGTTTATCTCCGTACTAATATTTCAAATGAAGAGTTTATATTGATTGCAATAGGCCACTTGAAGTAAATGAGATTGAATAAGCCAGTCTTGTCTACTAACGAAGACAATATACTTAACGAAGGCTTGATTAGTAGGATCGTTAAAAATCTTTAATCACACATGTCAATCAATTAAGGTATAATCCACTTAAGAGTAACATTTGATGACTTAAAACTTAATACAGAGGAAAAAATATTTCCAATATAAACGGTCTTTAGTTTTGTTGAGTGATTATGTTTTTAAGACTGGATGCACAAAAAAGTTGTACTACAATGTTGACAATTTTCTATATATAAGTATTTCTCCACCATTAATAGTAGTAGTAGTCACTATTCATTACTAAATACACATACTAATGTTAGAATAGTTAATGGGTCTATATTGAAACAGACTATTACACTGTTTGCATACTGTTTATCAAGGTAATGGTCTTTTGTGAAAAGGACTATAACACTGTTTACAAATTGTTTACTTCTTATATTTCATAGAACAAATTTTTCACCCAATAAATGAAACTTTCGAGAACGTATTATCTAGATATCGAGAAAAGTAAACATCGACACTTCAAATCAACTTCAAATCCACAATTTAAAAAAGTTTTCTTGAGGAGTTGCAAAGGTTAATAAAGTCTCTTTGATGCCCTAAAACACTAAACACACCCAAAAAACACGGTCTCTGTGTCCAGTAAAATAGAGGTTATTGACACCCGACTTTTCTATGCCCTTTAAAAACAATGTTTCACTCGAATACACAAAATAGAGCTTTTAAAAATTAGCTAACGCTTGAGAAAAACAAACAGAATTTAACGCCCTATGAACAAAACACTCAGACTTCAAGTCCTTTTTTTATTCACCGACAAATATTTCCGTAAGAATTCAGTTTGTTAATTTACGTAATTTCTGTCTATATTGCGTCTCGGAAAGTCAACAGTATTTAAAGCAGATTGTGATATCTTACTGATGATTAGATTTATCTCTCCCGTCAATTTCTTCTCAAAGTATAATATCTACTTGTAATAAGCTCAGGTTTAGATGCGTTAAGCCTCAAGTTTTAGAATATTTTGACTAACACTTTTGGTGTATTTTCATTTCTGATGTCTTCAAACGATAAAATGTCTAAGTCTTGTTCATAAATTACAGTATATCATTTTTTAAAATCTATATTCTGAATCCAGTTTCTTGTAGCCAAGGACATAAAGCTGATTAAATTTCGCTGTGACCCTCAAAAATACGGAGTAAACAATTACGAATTCACCATCACACAGTCGACAAGGTACTTTGAATAGGTAACTGGTAACAGAATCTTTAATAAAGTCTCAACAGGTATCGTATCTCAGATATATTAGGGGGACCTATCAAGGTAAGATGAACAATGATATATATATCTATACCTATATATTACAATAGTTCAACAAGAGTGTAATAATAAGCACGAGTTATAAAAAGGTGAGAAACGTATATCTTTTGTTATGTTGACATGCTTTTTGATTAATATTTCAGGTCCTGGCTTTTATCATTGACGGGATACACCTTCAGGCCATATAAAGCAATAACTGTTGAATAAATTACAACAAATGTACTACAACAGAATAATTAGACTTGTTACCCCTTCGAAGGCTTGCGTATAACGAATACAAGGCACAGGTTCGATTCTGATTTATCGGAGGAAACTAGCTTAAGGACAGGTTTCCAGATCTGGGTACAATAAAATGTCAAATCAAAACGGGGAGAAAGTCTATTTTGATATCTCCTAATATAGTTCAAGTCCAAATTCCAATTCATTAAATTCAACACACAATTTGTATAATAATGAAATCCTTTTAGTCTACGTAAACATTTCCCAAGCTTTGTTTTAGAGCATTAGTTCTAATGATGTCACTTTTTTCTACAGTGGATAAAAAATCTTTCATTTGTTCCTTGATTATATCGCTGATATTAAAATCGTGTTATTACGCTATATATAGCCTACATAAACATTAGTTCGTATGATGCCACTTATCTGTGCTGGATACTAAAATCGTGTTATATATAGCCTACATAAACAATTCAGAATTGTTGTTTAAGACCATTAGTTTTGTATGATGCCACTTATCTGTGGATATTAAAATCGTGATAATAACTCGACAGAACAACCTTTATAATATGACAAGCCTGTGTATCAAACAATGTTTTTAGTGAAAATAAGAAAGGCATCCAACTGTGTTCGTCATAAATGATGCACTTTTCGAAGCGATGTTTCCTGTGGTTAATTATTAGTTGACATCTCGTCCAGCTGTGTTCAAATATATTATGTCTTTCATCACTAGCTTTGATTAGAGAGGTGTGATTGAACTCGACTCGTTAGTACAGGTGTGCTCATAATAAAACAGGTAAAAATCCACAAGACACATTTACCACTCGTAAAAAATACAAACACTATAATCCCCCTTTTTTTTATGATGAAAAATAAACACCTCGTGTCCACAGGAATATTTTTAAGATGTCGGGTTGGTATTTTTTTAACACAAGGTGATTACCAATCCTTAAAGTCACAGGGAGGATATTGGCGGAGGCAGAAAAAACAAAGTAGAATGTTTTTTTTGATTGTATATGTTTGAAAGTTATTAATAAAACTAAACAACTTTGGCTTCAGTACGATCGCGGGTTTCCAAACAATTACTGGTCCGCTTAGCTAAATCCAGGAAGTTCTTCGTTGTTGCAGGTATTTTTATTCATTGGTTTCTCGATGTATGAAGATTTTAAACAGGTTAAAACAGTCTACACTGGAGGGGGTGAACTACTGTATTCCTTTCCCTATGGTCTTCACTGAAAGAATTAAAACTATACTGCCACTTTTACCTATATACCGTCACTTGTCATCGGAGCGACATGTCATCATGTCATCAGTAGTTGATTAAGTCACTTTCTCAATTAACACATAATCATCAAAACAAGTTTTTAGTTACATCCACGACTAGAAGACGGATCAGGGTGTATATATTATGTGGACCTGGATCATGTCATAGTTGAAAATAAATCTATTTATAAACAATTTACATGTAATACTGGTAGTACTAGGAGGTAGGTATCTACCTTTAGGCTGCAAATTAAAACCTGTACATAAACCATTGATACTTTTGGCCTTTTGGTGTAAACTCTGACCCCTTAAACCCTTGTTTAATCTCCTCTTCTGTCAACCTAAATCTGAACACCTGTCATTTTAATTATTATCTAAGAACTTTCATTCATACAAACCCCCCTCGGTACACACTTTTTGTTTTAATGACAAGATTGTATTTTCTTCTCTGGATTCTTCTAGGACAGGTGCAATATCTACTTTTTCATTTTAATTAAACGAACAATTTACCCATTACTAATGTACGGTACGCATTTTTACTCGATTTTTTTTAAATAACTGTGTCAATCATGTGACTTGATGCATGCGTATTTATAAACAGTGACGTAGCACATAAATTACATGCTTGATATGTTTAGTAAATTTTTTTTTAAAAAATCCACAAGTTTTAGTTCTTTTTGATTAGTTCGATATGTTTTTTGAAATTTAAAAATTCCACAAATTTTTGTACTTAACGAATAAATGAAGGCACAACTGCAGCATAAACACAGATTTCAATGTTTATGGTAGAAAATGTCTGTCTAATGAGTTGAAAGCAGCTGATAAACCTTATATAAAAACACTGCTGTTGTTTTATATTTGATTATGTTGCTAATGGTTGAGCAAATATTGGTTCCAATCAACCATTTGTCATCATATCGTTTATATTCTGTAGGTATGAACAAAATAAAACTCAGTTTAAAACAGGCGACAACGACAGAGAGATTAATCTGTGGCCTTGAAAGCTTGTTTTTTATTCCAGGTAGATAATGTGGGTAATACTTGACTAACCATAGGTTATAGGAGATTAAAGCAACACAAATACACGTAATGTAACGGTTTAACGATGACTTTTTTTCATAAAAAAAACCTCCCCTATTCTGTCGTTTGTGTATCTTACATGTTTAACATCACATTAAAAATAAAATATTCCCAATTCTTTTTATCCATAAAGTTGATATTTTTATCAAATCTTTTCCTGTTCAGTTTTCAACCAAATCCTACACAAACCCACGGTAACTGTTATATTTATAGAGAGAGATTTCTAATAATACAACAAGCTAATATACTGGACAACGTTATCTCAACACTCGTCCATAATCATTCCGCAAGCACCTGCAATAGTTATTGATCCACAATCCACTCCAGATGAAAAGGAAAACGACCTCAACACACCCCGTTCCGATTCCCTCCCGTGTGTTACAATGAACTAGGTAAGAAACGGAAGGAGGCCATTTCTATAAGATATGTATTATGACCGAATGTTTATTATAATATGTGGTCATGTGATGTAGGGTTAGAGATCATCATGTGGTCCTTTTTAACATAAATTATTCCTTCTTGTGCTTGCCATGTAAACAGATGATATCATTCAACATGTCTTTAACATAATCTTCATAAAAGGGGCATTATGTAAGATTTAGATAAAGAACTGATAGTTATTGCTATATTTAAACAAATACCTAATGCAAAATGAATACTCATTGAAAATTTCATTTAAATTACTTTATTTTCAGCAAAGTCATCAATGGCTGTAGTTTTGATAAGATGTGTGCATTGATCATAATCACTGCACTGGTCATTAGAGTCTTAGCTGTTGAAATAATTGTGCATGATTTGAATTTTCCAGAAAATATTAAATTTCTCATGACTTAATCCATGCTATTACGTACTTAGCCGGATTTTTTAAACTTAAATAAAATAAATACCAAATATCAACCATGGTTTATCTTCTGGCTGGGATTTTATAGGATTAAAAACAGGTCCATCAATTAGATTTTGTGAAAAATAAAGATGGCAGTCGAGGCCTTGTTATATCAGAATATCAATACATCCTCTGGGGGTCCTCATCATCAAATCAATTTCATTGATTGTAAGACTTACTTTTGTTTACAAGTTCCAGTTTGTAATGTTCGCCAAAATGATATAAATTACTGGCTCCCAGAGAATGCATAGAATGTGTATTTATTTCAGTTATGCACATCTCCCCTCTGTGTATTTTATACAGTTGCATTAGAGATTTACTATTGTATTCACACTAAATAACAACCGAGAAAGTGAATAATAAAATGTTGTTTTCCCTAGTTCTATTCACAATCAGCAAAAAAAGCTTAAAATAAAATGAATTAAACATATACAATAACAAAACTACTTTTAGGTTGATTATGCAAAAACAATTTGATGATTATCACATCTTTTTATAAAGGGGAGCAGATGTGCGTGTGTGTCCTCTTGGAACCTTATGATCTTCAAATATCATTCACAATAGTCATTAACCTGTAAATTGGCAAACAATAAGTTTTGATGCGTGGCCAAATATGTGTTAAATCTTCTGGAATATTTGACAAAGAAACCTGCTGGAGCTTATTGTTAAACCTATTACTGACGAAATAAACATCATTACACAGTCTATTATAGTTAATGTTATATTATTACTATTGAATATTGTTGGGAATAAAGTAACAAATAAATCAACAGTATTATTTACAGGTCGTGAACATGTAGGCTATCATAGGTCAAGCATGAATGAATGAAATGGGGTTTAACGTACTACGCTTCTGCACCGGAGTGCCAGGAGGAAACCCACGAGGTTGAGAAGGCAACCCTATATCCATGCCACATACGCTCCCACCAGGGCTCGAAACCACAGCCACAAGCCAGAGGTAGCCGGCCAGCTAGAGGTCGTAGCGCAGCACTCTAGGCCACCCCCCCCCCCCATGCAGAAATAAATAAATATAATTCTTTGCTATAGATTTCCCTTTTACTGAACCTGAATACATTACGGCGTAGTGATACATTTTTTTGAGAGCAATTCAACCATTGCAAAGTCCATTATATTGACCCAGTGATTCCATCAAGCTCAACTTAAATAAAATTTGTTCTTTTATAATAAGAAAGCAGTTACTTTAAATAAAAAATGAACTGTTCTTTGAAAACCAAAAAAGTAGTTCCTTTTTGATTAACCAATCAAATTCATGTAAAGCAATATCACTAAAGGAGATATCGCAGTAGATAACGAAATTTATCATATAAGCGATATCTACTGTAAAATGTATTAATAAGTGATCAAAGTTAATTAATGTCTAATTGATAATTTAGATATTATTTCAGGCCTAAAGAAAGGCAGATTTATATAGGACGACGATTGTGACTTAACTTAATATGACAAACTCCAAATATATATGATAACTCCAAATATATTATCATGTTTTTGTTTTATAGATGGTGAACTAAATATATATGCGGAACTGTCTAAATACATGCTAAGTTAGACTCAGATTACCGGTCTTAGAAGTTTGCTTTGTCTTGTTTTTCAAGTCTAAATACATTTTTGTTTAGCATAAATATTTTGAGTTGACAATAAAGTCGCAATCGGCGCCCCATAGATTTAGCTCTTGCATAATGTATAGTTTAATAAAGATGAAAATGGGTCTATAGACACATATTACGTAATATAAAGGTATATGGCTTTTTTTTTTACAAGTGTTTTATATGAAAAAATGATTTAATTTATTCATTGGTGCAGGAAAGAGACCTGGCAAGGAACAGTATATACAGTATATAGTTCCTTGAGTAGCATTTAACGATTGAGCATATTAAAAAGACACAACACAGTTTATATGGAAAAACAATCACTGGTTGTTGTGGGGGGGGGGTAGTATATAGTTGTTCGGATGCACTTTAAAGAACCTTTGGTAATTGGAACTCGATATAAGGGCAAGTTACCCACATTGTACACTGCATGGCATATGCATGTCTTCATTTGCACAGTAGGGGGAAAAAGTAGGATGCTGGAACGTTGTGGATGACAGATCGAGTTGTTGGCAATATGGACGACCATGTGGGTGTATATAAGCATAAACAGTCCTTTGTTTTGTTGGTTTGTAATTTTATAATATGCAAGGAATGTTAAATTTACATAATATGACACAACTATTTAATTTCAAATTATTTCTAAACAGCATTCCATCACAATGTTTTAAATTAACTTTCTGCATGTTCAGTAAATACGGTAAATAAAACAAATCTTGATCATTCCAGTCAAAATTGATAATAATTTTGCCGCTAGTATTTTTTTCTCCAGGTGAATTAGGGGGGTTGGGATGGTTAGAGGGCAGCGCTGTGACCTTTCGCTGGCTGGCCATCTCTGGCTTGCGGCTGTGGTTCCGAGCCCTGGTGTGAGCACTCCGGTTTCCTCCCACTGCTAAAGACCTCTACGCGCAATTGAATTATTGAAATTAAATTAAACCATGTTAGTCCCGAAATGACTTAGTTGTGTTCAGTGGACATTAAACCTCATTTCTCTCTACAACTCTCTCCAGTGGAATTCAACTTATTTTTAGAAAGAGGCATTTTCCATCTCTGTACTGTATTAAGAGAGAATTTTGAATATGCGATTCAACAGATCCTGAATCCATATAATTTATCATGTATTGCTTATATGTCATTAAATGTGAAATAAATACTGGTTAAACCCAACTGTGCTGAACTTTTCTTTAAATATAAATGTTGTGATTTAATTTCTGTGAAGGTTTGTATTTGTGTGAACAACGTTATATATTTTGTTATATCAACTGTTTTACGTGGTGTCATAATAACCACTTTTATTTCCTTCTTGTCATCCCCCCAAACAAAGGACAAGTTCATGGAGTGTCATGCGAGATCTTAATCTTTAAAGGAGATTAAATCTTCTGTCCTAGTCCAGGTAACATCAAATTTAGAACTTATTTCTGTTGACTAACAAAATTCACATTTTTATCCAAGCATGCTTATAGAATTTGAAATTCTTTGACCATATAGAAACCTTGCCGAAAAATGCTGATGAACTTTTTCTGCCAAAACCAGGAATGAACCTGCGATCTCCAGACTAGCGAGCCAGCTTCTAACTTACTTAGCCACCATGTTTCTGGCTTTAATGATAGTAAAATAACTTGATGTTCTTATGTACATTAGAAATATCTCTTGACATTATCCAACACTTTTCCATTTTTTATGTCTGATACTAAAGAGTATATTGTACTTTATTTACCTATCTATACAAGTTTTTTTTATTTATTTCAATATCATTAATTTCTTTAAGTGTTTTCATCTTACTCTATACAACATCCATGATTTTATGTCTTCCAAAAAATAACTGACGCTTAACCACACAACGACTCAATAATGAGAACGACCCATAGTTCAATGTAATAGCAGAAAAAAAAAAATTATGTTTGATAAAAATGAATCAGAAGGAAAAAAATTTCAACACCCCTATTTACTGTACATGGTGTTTACATTGTGTCTACTAAAGAATAAAACTTTATTTAACATGTAATATTGAAAAACTTCAGCTCAAATTCACAATTATTTTTTTCAATAACAACATTCTTTATTTCTCTTCAAATAGGTATTATGTGTAATACAGCCAATGTCAACATACGTCAATGGGGGAGGATCACATGGCTAAGTGGGTAAGATGCTAGCACGCTAGCCTGGAGGTCGGGTGTTTTTTTAATCCCTGCATTGGCCGAGAAAGTACATGCATATTTTCCAGCGTGGTTTCCTTTTGTCAGTGATGCAGGATGGAGGGCCAGACATAGACAGCTGTGTAGTCATTCAGATGGGATGGAAAACAGAGGTCCGGTGCACAAATTGGTGTGCACGTTAAAAATCCCTTGGCAGTTGGAATTAGATATATGAGTAGGCTGCTGCCCAGGCAAAAATTTCCCTCGTAGTAAACTGTATGGCGTATGCCCGTCTTCATTAGCCCAGTTTAGGAGCAAGCAGTAGGATGTTAAACCCCGTTTCATTTCATTTCACTTCAATGTTTCTAATTTTTATTTCCCGCTTTCTTTATTTTCTTTCTTGTTTTTTTTTTTATAAGCAATATTTTTTTCAGATTTGTATCTGAATAGGGATTGGAGAACAGGCATAGCCTATATTAAACCACTCTCCATACTACCAGAAGCCATCTTTTTTACAACTCCTGGATTCTTAACTTATGTTTTAATTCATCATTTTTGTCACTACCTTTTAACTTTCAAGATAAGACAAACATGATAATACAAATGATATCTCTACAAAACTTTTTTTAGAGTCATTTGTTATTTCTTTTGTGAAATTCTATTTTTGTTGGAAGAGTTACTACTCTTTTAAAGTTGAATGATAAAACAAGTTGTACTGTATTCATGTTAACATGACTTAAGTACAATTGGTGGAGATGCCATTGTTTTGTTTTTTTAAACTGCAGTTGATGTAGACTTGATGACCTCTTCATTTACCATTTTTGGCTTAGTTATGTATTACCCATATTCATGAAGGAGAGATATGACCACTGGTACAATTACAACTTCCGAGTTCTTTCAAAGGAGTTTTAGAAATGAAATGAAGTTTAACGTCCTACTGTTCTTCTCCAACTACATGTAGACTAATGAAGACAGGCATACACCATAAAGTGTGCCATGAGGGAAATTTTGCCAAGATAGATGAGTACAGCTTACTCATATTGTATTGAATTCCAACTCTCAATGGATCTTTTACATGCACATCAATGTATACACGGGACCTCAGTTTTTTCCCCTATATGAACAACTAGAGAGCTATCCTTGTCTGGCCCTCCGTTCTGTATCACTGCCAATGCAGGGATCAAACACCTGTTCACCAGGCTAGCAAAGCCAGCGTCTTACCCACTTAGCCACCGTGACCCCCAAATGGAGATTTAGCGACTTAAATGCCAAAGACACATCAGGACTTTAACAATCGAATAAGATTCACTCTGGGGACTAGTTTAGTAAAGATTATCCCAGACGTAAATCTAATCCCACAGCCAATTTTAATCAAAATAAACTTAATCAATGCAGATTTGGTAGCCAATCTGTTTTTCTAAATTAATAAAAAAAAAATGACTATAAAAACACAAAGGTTTTATCCGAGTTCATTTAATTAGATTAGATTCACACCTTCCTTTGACAGGTTTTTGATTTACTTGAAAATCAAATCAAATGACAACTTTCATCTAAAATGAATTGTATTTTATGGCTAGAGAAAAACACAAAAAACCAAAGATAAAGTATTTTTTTATAGTCATTGCTCGAAGAAAGTGTTGTGTTCATACAATGTAAACTTTCACCACTATGTTTAACAATTGTAATCTAATATTTACGATTTGTGCTGTAAATCCAAATTAAATGTTGTTTTAATGAAAAAATATTCATTAAAAGCAGGTTTGTTATTTTCTGTCACCGTCTAGGTCAAAGAAAGTTTAAAAAAAACTAAAAAAAAATTAAATTTTGTTTTTAAAATTTTTAAAAAGCAGAGGACATTTTCTGTCTTCAAAGACACTCAGAATCAAAGGGATGAACACTCCTTTTGTGAACATCCAATTCCAATAAAATTACTTATATACCAGGGTTTTCCTTGTTATAATTTACCTTTCATCTACGATATTAACATCAACATTTATATTCATTTACTAAATTACATATCACTTTTTGATGGCAGAATGGGGTTTAAAGTCTTGTCATTTTGAGACAATTAGTTGTATCGGTTTCTATGGTTACGCGTGAAATGAGAGACAAGTGTATGATACTGATGTTTATTTCTACGAACTCAGGGCAGGTTAATGCTACCGGTGTTTGGTTCTGAACTCGGGGCAGGTTAACGCTACCGGTGTTTTGTTCTGAACTAAAGGTAGGTGTACGCTACCGTTGTTTTGTTCTGAACTAAAGGTAGGTGTACGCTATCGGTGTTTTGTTCTGAACTAAGGGCAGGTGTACAAGTACAATACAGTTGTTTATTTCTACTGAATTCTGGGCACGTGTATACTTCCACTGAACTCCGGCCACATGTACGATACCAGTGTCTTGTTTTGAACTAAGGGCAACTGTACGCTACCAGTGTTGTGTTCTGAACTAAGGGCACATGTACGATACTAGTGTCTTGTTTTGAACTAAGGGCATGTGTACATTGCAGGTGTTTATTATTTACCTCTATTAGTTAGTGCAGGGGGACTGCGCCACATATGATTTACATAAAGGATAAATATAACGACAATACATCATACTCCGAAACAGCAAACGAAACAAACAATAAAACAACAATTCAAAAAAGAGTGAATGGATCCGGGGGCTAGCCGTAAGCGTCCACTGCGCTGTACAGTCCCGGGTCTGAAGCAACTCAAGACTTCACTCAAGATTGAACATATTGACTCGTACAAGAAAACGCACAAACAGCCCAACACAATGAAGCAAAGAAAATGTAGACCGCCTCGGGAGGCAGTCGTCTGCTAACTGAATGGTGTGACGTAAATACGTCGTAATGTTATCAATGACGTCAATAGAATTTCTTAACAAAAAGGGCGATAATCAAGATTTAATAATGCTAAAAGCTATGAGTTTAAACAACCAATTAGAATTTTTAAGTTGTATAATTGCACAAAACATAATACTAAATACCCTATACAAGCAATGCAAAACAGGAATGTAGAAGAAAGCATACAATGTAAGTGTATTTATGAAGTAATAAAATAATAACAATAAGGGCGATAATCCAAACTTTGTTTATTCGTGTAGAAAAATAAACAAATTAAGAAGATTGATGGGTGGATGTATATTAACATGTTTTTGTTTGTTTGACATTGAACTCAACATTGACTCCATGTCAGAAAATGATTAAACATCCACTAGCATGGTTCATTTTTATTTCAATAATTTGTTGATGCTGGGGGACCTGAAGAGAACCTACAAGGTTGGACAGGCCCATCCTACTATATTTCCCATATAGAACCGGGATTCAAAACCACGCCAGTTGACTCAATGACAGATTTTATTTATGATACAAAGCACACACACTAACCTTTTGGCCACCCACCCCCCTTAAATTTAGATTATGACTATGCTAATTAAAACATTTCTGTGTCCCAATGCTTCTTTTCATGATGATTGAAAAAAGAATTTAATATTTATTTATCCTTTTCTTTACCAAAGATAGAAGAAATGTCATCAATCTGTCTATCTTTTATCAGCAAAAAATTAAAATTGGGTTCAAATTACTTTATAACAGATAAAACTTACAAGGATAAATGAAAATAGCTTGGGTTTTTTGCTGATTATAATTTGATTTCAAACTATTAACCATTATGAAAATCACCATCCTAATCATATTATATCATCCTTGTAAAATTAATTATCATGGATTAAAAATAAAAATTGAAATAGTTTACTGGGGGTAAAGAAATTAAATGGGGTTTAACATGCCACTGCACCAACTTAGTGATGACCGACTTAGTTATGACTTAAAGATTTAAATAAAGTAAAGACCGCCTTATTAAAGATCTATGTTCAATTTTCTCTACTTGAGAATCCCTATGCTAATTAAATGGGGTTTAACATCCCACTGCATTGACTTAGTAATGACCTCCTTATTAAAGATCTATGTTAAATTTTTCCTACATGAGAATCCCTATGCTAATTTAATTTGTTTGTGTTCACTTCCATGCTTGTTAATTTATATATATATATATATGAATAAAATTAAAATATAAGAGAAAAAAACACTAAAAATTAAAATTTTGGCTAGTACTTTCATCGTTATCAAACGAATCGTCAGGCCATTTTTAATGCGTTACTATGCTGTTACAATAACGTTACGTTTTTTTCTCTAATATTTTAATTTTATTTATATGATGAACTGAGAGTTAGATCGTTTTATATATTTTTTTCTTATATATATATACATAAATAAAAAAAATATACGTCCAGGTAAGAAAATCTTCCACTTTACTTCATTATATATATATACACATGTACTGGAGCTTGTTAATTTTTTTATATACATATACTTAATATACTATCTAGTAACTTGTCAGATTTATTTTGATGGATGAATGAATGCAGTTTTTTTTGTTTGTTTTTGTCCCATAGGTGAATGAACTTGCTCCCAATAACAGGGTTTCAAAACAAAGTTTGTTGACTTCTATCATATGTTTATCATACTGTTAAGAAGATATATTAGTTAAAGAAATTATTAATTAGACCTTTGTTTACATGACAAGCTCAAAATCAACTCTTGTAGACCCTCGGATGGCTTGAATGCAGCAGACCATTTCATTGGCTAATACCTCCGTAAAAGGTGGGTTAACTTCCAGATCCTAGAGTAGTACTAGAAACAATCAAGATATTAAATTTTATTTTCTAACCAAAATATTAAATTTTATTTTCTAACCAAAATATTAAAATTTTATTTTCTAAGCAAAAAATTAAATTTTATTGTCTAATCAAAGTTTTAAATTAAATTCTTTAAATCAAAATTTTAATATAAATTCTGTAATCAAAATTTTAAATTAAATTCTCTGATCAAAATATTAAATTAAATTCTTACAATAAAATATTAAATCAAGTTCTCTAAATCATATTATAAAATCAAATCGAATCAAAATATCAAATTAAATCCATAACCTTTATCAAACATTATTTTTAATTTTTCATATTAAAAATTTCTAATCCCCTAATTAAATGAATAACCATAATAAAAATAAAAACATGATTGGATGTTTCATGCTGATACAACTCTTGACCCCTATTACACAGAAAGTTAAAAGTTTAGATTAAAAGTACAGTATTCTAATCATGCTAGGGGCTTGTTAACTTTCTGGCCATGTCTGAGCATTTTAATACCTGAACATGACCAATCTTTATCTTCCTGACATGACATGTGACAGTGTTGTCGATAATATAGATAAACATGGAAAGGTCTATAGTCCTGAGGGTAAAAAAACAAGATTAAAATATCTGTAAATTTGATTTAACTTCACAACCCTATATAATGAGAGGTGGTGATAAGGCCAATCTTAGGTCAATTATTATCGAAAACAAAATAAATATACATACATGGCTGATTTGGAAAATTTTGTAGAGTTTGGTTTTCTACGCATTTAGACACCATCCCATTTATAAAATCCAAAGATAATTTTTAAGTAGTCTACTCTTATACCCCGTTCAGACGCTTATTTTTAAACCAGAAAAAATCGCTGGGGTTTTTAAGCCAGCATTGTGTTGCGTTCACACATACTATAAGCCAAACTGGTTTAACTATTCTGACCTCTTCGGTCGGAAGTTAGAGTTAACTACACATGCGTACATACCATTTGCTGTCATTATAATATGTAAACATCCAGTGAAAAAAATCCGCAAAATTTGTTTCTCGCCCCAGTTGACCCCTGTATTAGTCTTACTGTTATGGTGGTTTTTAATATTACTCATACTGCCACTGGCATCGGCATTGCATGAAGATGAAGCCGGCATTTTCCTAGGAATGTAGCGTATTGCGCATGTCCAAAGAAAGCTGTAGCTGGCATTTTTAAGCCAACCCGTTCAGACGGTTAAGTTGAACCAGCTTAAAATAAAAAGCCGTCTCAAAGACAGGTCGCGAGCTGGGGTTTTTAAACTGGTTTATTTGCCCCACATGTGCGTTCAGACGCTTAAGTCAAACTGGTTTAACGATCGCTGTTTTTTTTTAGCTAGTTCAACTTAAGCGTCTGAACGGGCTTTAAGTCCCCTTTTCCTAACAAATAAGGAATAATAAAAGAGAGAGGGAGAGAGAGAGAGAGGGTTTCACATCCACTCTACACAACTAGGTCATTTCGGGACTAACACATGTTTTTTAAATTTATTTTATTTCAAGAATTCCCTTGTGTGTAGGGGGCTTTAGCAGTGGGTGGAACCGGAGGCTAGGTTGAACAGGCGACCCAACTCCTTGTCACCCTACTCCTTGTCATGTACAACCACTGGATTCAAAATAACGAAATAAGAATCAATGTAGAAACATCTATAGCTCCGATTTAAAATAAATTAAATACAGGAACTAATTATTAACAAGCCTGGAAATTAACCAGAGGTCATAGACAATGTCAGACACGAATTCTGGCTTTGTAAGGCGTTATTATTTTTGCAAGTCACAATATTGTCTATTTTCTGATTAAGGTGTGGGCAAAAGTTAAAAAATGGACTAAAATAATTCTTTCTTGGTGTGAACTCGGGCTTATTAATTACTTGATATTTTCATACTTCAAACGAGAATGAAATTATGAAAGGCGTTTGAGCTAATATGCGACATACTAGGAGAGGGGGCGCGTGGAATAAATCACTTCACCTGCTTTTCATCCCGAACAACTAGACAGTTGTTCTTGACAGACGCCGTGGCCTGCACAAATGACAAGGGGAAATCACGCCAGAAAATCACAATGAACTCTTTCGGCTAAAACTAGGAGCTCCCCAGAACCTCTAGGCCAGCAAGCCAGCATCCTACTCCCTGAGAGCAATGGGGCACAACATCTACATATAAGGTCCTTTCAGGATGAACATTTTCTGATATATTCCGTTTCAATGATCTGCTTGTGCACAGGGTGTCATTTAGCAGTGAAAGGAAAAAACAGAAATTTGCATTTCCAATCTAACGATCAAAATTCCACTGTAACTATTTTGTTAACCAGATTTAGTAGTATGTGGGTGTGAGGTAAAAGTTGAAAGCCTATCTCTAAATATTTCTGTATCTGGTAACAATTGTCTAATTTTAGTAACGTATACCTCTATTAAAGGATGTGTGTATATCTCTGTATAAACACCACAATCTATATCTATTATAATGGTGAATCTGATACTTATTAAGCGTTATTAAGGGGAAAGTCACTGATATAGCTACACCATTATGCCCTAGTCTGATGCAATTTTTATCGAAAAAAAATGCATGCACAAACTCCACACAGTTTAAATGTCAAGTCACACATATCTGTATAATGGTTATTACTATATGTATTAAGCGTTAAGGGGAAAGTCCCTGATAATGAACTCTCTTTTTTTTTACAATATTTCTTTTTATTTTTAATATAATTTTTAAGTGTCGAGTAACATTTTATTTTGCACATGTGTGATCTTTTTACTTAATGAATTCATGCATGTTGTGTTTTTTTTTTACCTTTGTATATTGTAAGCACCTTCTCAAAATGTTGCTATACAAAGATTTTAAATCTGTAGTTCTTTTATCGATAAAAAGTACATGCAAAAACTCCACGCAGTGTTAATATCAAGTCACGCATACAAATGGAGAATAAAATTACTTACATAACTTTTACAACCCTAATAAGCAACCTACTAGTGATAATTTTAAAGTTTTAAAGTGAAATTTCCAGATGATAATGTCAGAGAGAGAGAGAGAGAGAAAGAGAGAGAGAGAGGTCATATCAGGACTAAAATATGGTTCAATCTTATTTCAATAAATTCGGGTCTTTAGCAACAGGAGGTAACCCCCCCTACTCCTTGTCACGAACAACCAGGGATTTGAAACCACACCAGTTGACTCGATTTCAGACCTTATGATACAGAGCTTACGTGCTAACCATTCAGCTATCCAAAACACATCCCCCCCTCCCCCCGGGTATTGTCAGAATTTTTGCATTTTGATTTACCACTTCAATCTGTAACTTCCCCTTTAAATGGAAGTATATTAAGTAAAAAGAGTAGGTATAGTTTGAAGACTGAGTGGGTTAACTAGCTGACAGTGTGGATTATTTTACTCCAATTTCAACTGATTGTAACCAGAATAGTTATCTTTTAATGTATTGAACTGGAGGCGTTTTATTTGGATTTTATATGTCTTTCTTTCTTCCTCTCCCATTAACATTTACCTGGAAGTGGTAAGTGATCGAGTTGCTTATGGAGGGCATTGTCTTACAACTGATAAACAACACTTATCACTTGATGAGTTCATGTGACGCAAATCAACTTAAAATTAAAATAGATAATACTCAAGTGGGGTCGCTTGTCCAACCTCCGTGGTTTTCTCCGGTTCCCTCCAGTGCTAAATATTCCTACCCGCAAGCGAATTGTTGAAATAAATTTGAACCATATTTTAGTCTCGAAATGACCTAGTTTGTGTATTGGACGTTAAACCCCATTTCTAAGAAGTCACACTCACAGTGATTCAATGAGTAAGACATTACCTCGCTAGCATGGATCCCCCCCTCATTAACGGATGGCCAAATGTCTAGTTATTCAGATGGGATGAAAAACCAATCTCCTGTGCATAAAAATGAAACCGATACAGTTTGAACTCGATATAAGAGTAGGCCACATAATGCTGCTGCTCTGGCAGAATTCACTCTTACCACACACTGTACGGTGTATGCTCGTCTTATTATCCAACAGCAGGACCCTATAAACCCCACTGTGATTGCATTGCATAAGATAATTAACCTACATGAACATATGTGTGTGTATGTGTGTGAGAGGACAAGTATGTGTGGGTGCGTTGATAGAACTTCCTTTCTCAAGTTACGTGTGCAATACAGTTTAACATACTTCATCCTCTCCAGTCATTCAACAAATACTCCTCCGCAATAACTAATCAAAATATTTCTTCCTACCCTCTTCAGGAATAACTTACCATATCAAAGTATAAGCGTTGATCCTCATTTCCTAATAATAAATCATCGAAACACTCCCTCTGCCCTAATTTATTCTTATCTTGGGTAAGTGAAGGATCACACCAGGAACACTCCCATTCATAATCTTATTTTACCATACTGTATTTCCCTTCCTCCACCCAATTATCTTTACCACACATCATAATAAGTTATGGCTATTGCTAATTAGAGAGAGAGAGAGAAATGGGGTTTAACATCCACTCAACACAAACTAGGTCATTTCGGGACTAACACTCCCATTCATAATCTTATTTTACCATACTGCATTTCCCTTCCTCACCCAATTATCTTTACCACACATCATAATAAGTTGTGGCTATTGCTAATTAGAGAGAGAGAGAGAGAAACAGGGTTTAACATCCACTCAACACAAACTAGGTCATTTCGGGACTAACACTCCCATTCATAATCTTATTTTTACCATACTGTATTTCCCTTCCTCACCCAATTATCTTTACCACACATAATAAATTGTGGCTATTGCTAATTAGAGAGAGAGAAATGGGGTTTAACATCCCCTCGACACAAACTAGGTCATTTCGGGACTAACATATGGTTTAATTTTATTTCAATAATTCGCTTGCTCATAGGTCTTTAGCAGTGGGAAGAAACCGGGGGTCCCAGAGTAGAAATTTCCCCAGATTTAAGAGCTTTTTTGTTTCCATAGAAACAATTTGAATTTAATTTTTGGTATTATTTTATCCAAAACAGTGCAGAAACAAAATAATTATAATCAATTGTCTTTAAGTGGGTGCTGCCTGATAAATAGTTTATTGTTAATCACTTGTATATAACCTTCTGTAACATGTTAGATTGTATCAGAGTAAAATAATCATGTTACAAAAAAAAACCTGGAAGGACAACAAGGAAGTTTGTCATTACTCAGTGATGTCATTGGCTTCTTTATTAATTATTTCAAATTCCTCCCCAATGATACAAGTTTCCTGTTTCATCATAAAATTGAGTTCAATGTCACACACTTTTGTCACCAACTAAGCTAATGCAGTGGCTAGGAGGGTAACACGTTGGCTCGTTGACTGAGAAGTCTGGGGATTATCCGGCGTGGTTTCAAATTGTCAGTGATGCAGGATAGGGCCAGTATAGTAGTTTGGATAATATGAAAATGGGGGGCCCCTTGCGCAGGCAGATCTCTTGTCACGTTAACTTCGAAGATCATATCACCAGGCAAAATTCTCCTCATATCAATCACACTGTAGGCAGGGGTCTCGATAACTTTTCAAACTCGATTAGCAGAACTGCTAATCAAGTTAGATAAATTTAGGCAAATTGATTAGCAATGTCCAATCTTGATTAGCAGTGTGTGAATATCCATTGACTAAGTACAATTTCGGAAAACTGCGATAGAAGTAAAATCTATCTGTTGAATTTTACAATATTATGCAAAGCTTTATTTCAGTCACACTATTTTAAAGTTATGGACAAAATTATTTCAATGTCTGCTCATTGCTGTGTACTTGCTGTATCCTCTTTTATGACATATATAATCATATTGATATTATTAACCGGTCAAAATAGTAGTAGTAGGACTATTGAAAAAATAATATCGAGGACATTTCTGGGTTGATTCGCCATTTGTTGACGTAACAGCCATTCATTTCTCTGTGCTGATATCAATCAAATAATATTTTACTATTTTACGCGTCGATGCATCGGGAGCTAACAGTAACATCGACTTTGAAATTGCATCGATGATAGTGATACGTCGGTAAATTTGACAACTACGATACGAAGATCGCTGTCGTCTATTGAAAATTCCCTGCTGCAAATCTCTGTTATAAGTTTCTCATTTATTACCCGCATTAATACTAGTGCCTACCTTTGTGGTATATTCCATAATATCTATCCCATTTTGTGAAGAAAATCAATGAATTGTTTTTATTTTATCAAAAAACCGCCTGTCACTAAAAATAAATCAGGGGGATGTAACTCTGCATAATATAGGGGGCGCTATAGCTTTGCTATTAATAGGTATTAGGTACTCGATGATCGTGACTAAGCTGGCGAAGAACTGCCGAGAAATCGTTATAAAAACTGTCCACAAATCTTTACGTACAGTTAAAAAGTGGACATAAAATTAACCGTGTGAAAAATAAAAGAAGCAAAATTTATGATTAGCATTTGTGCGAATCAAGTTAGCTACTTTTTAGAAAATTGATTAGCAACGGACACGATTTGATTCGCAAACTGCGATGCGAACCCGGTTATCGAGACCCCTGACTGTAGGGCGTATTCCAGTCTTCCTAAGCCAAGCCTTCGCAGAACAGCACATACATGGAAACTCAGATTTCCAAACGACTGGACATTGTTCCTTGCCAATCATACCTTTTATTACCTTTGTTCTGTGTACCATTAATCCACTATATGGCCTATTGACACCTTTGATTATATCTAGTACTAATGACAACCTGTTTTTCCTTTTATAATTAATCAATCAGTGAAATATGTCAATAATGTAGAGTTGATGATAATTTAAAATATAAATATTTCATTAGTTGATAATATTTAAAAAATATAAATATTTCATTATTCAACAGCTTGGAACAGTGACAATAATTTAACAAGCAACATCTATTGACATTAAGACCAAGCAAAAAATCATTTTAAAATATTTGATAAGATCTAATGACATTAAGTCCAAGCAAAAAATCATTTAAAAATATTTAGTTTTATAAAGAGAATTGGACCTAAAGCTGAGCCTTATACTGAGCCTTGGGGTATACGCATGAAGTCAAATTCTTTTTTCATAAAAGAAATAAAATGGGGTTTAACATCCTACTGTTTTGCTAATAAAAGTAAATTAAGACAGACATACACTAATTAGGGAAACTTGACCGGAAAATTAAAAAAATTTTTTTGATCCAACCCCTGGGTAAAATCCGGGATATCCCGGTTATGGAGTCATAAACATGCGGAGTCTCAATCGCTGCCATGCCAAAAGAACAAATCTTTGAGGAGTTGGGTGGCCGAATGGTTTAAAGCGTGTACTTTTGATCATAAGGTCTGTAATTGAGTCAAGTGATGTGGTTTTGATATCACGCTTGTTTCCTCTCACAACTATAGACCGCTAAGTGTAGGTGAATCATTGTAACAATTTCTGTTGAGTGGAAGTTAAACCCCATCTCCCCATCTCTCTCTCTCTCTAGCCATGGAATGACCGATATTTTGTCAAATGATGTATTACTGATAAGACTATATGCACAGCTTGACTAGTTTGATAAAATATTTAACTATTGAGTTTTTTCTTTATAAAACTATAAAACCATTTGAACTTATTTAAATCAACTAAAATAGAAACATCTATCCATGAATAATTTATTAGCTTTTAATGGTTTGAACAACTAGCGATTGAGAAATAACAACTAGTTGGAATTGAAAACATCAGACAATTAAATTAAATGTATCGGCACAACGGTAAAGATATTGTTTCACGGTAAACGATCAAAAGATATGACAACACAAACTGATTTCAACACTGATTTAATAACATTTTAAAAATTGTTAAAGTACTTTTCGTTTTTCTGGGGAGCTTTCAAAATAAATATATATATATATCCAGAAATATTAGCACAACTGAAAGCTGCACTACTCTGTTCCACGATAAACGATGTAAAAGAGAAAAGGTATGCCGACACAAACTGATTTCAACGCTGATTTAATAACATTTTAACATTAATGTTTCGTTTTTATGGGGAGCTTTTCAAAATATATATATATATGACATGATAAAAGGTATATATATACATGTTTGTTAATAAAACATTTACATACATTAAAGTAGGAAAATTAAATGGGGTTTAATGTTCTACTTTTCAACACAGCTCACAGCCACGTTTCTGTCAACTCTTTATTGCATTTCGAGATTTCAAGGATTCTGTTATGGGTATGTCAAAGTATACATGTGACCTTGTTGTTTTCGTCCAAACTCCTAGGCAACCTTCCATCCAGCAACTCTGATCAAAACATCACAATCTCAGACATTATCCCTAACAATGTAAATTATGAAACTGTATGAAGTCGGAGAATGCTTTGAGAAACTAGCTTTTCTGTCCTAAAGATTTTTATAACATACAGATCACATCTCAGACAATCCCCAGCAATAAAAATATGAACACTTATAGTAGTAAGTGTAGGAGGACTGCACTACACGCAAAACAAAACAATACAAGATAAACCTGCAGACAAGACAGAAAATAGACATTTAAAAAAATAACCAATTTAAAAACAAATTGTTTTACAAAATCTCTGGGCCTGAGGCTGCAGCTTCATCAGCCTCAATGATAATCTGCTACTGATTCTAAGAGTGTGAGAGAGAGACAGAGAGAGAGAGAGATTGGGTTTAATGTCCACTCACACAAACTAGGTCATTTTGGGACTAACATACAGTTGAATTATATTCCAATAATTCGCTTGCACGTAGGGGTCTTTAGCAGTAGGAGGAAACCAGAGGAACCGGAGAAAACTCACGAGGTTGGACAGGCGACCCTACTCCTTGTCGAAACCATGCCAATTGACCCAATGACAGACCTTACGATACAGCGTACATGTGCTAACTATTCGGCCTACAAGGGGTTAAGACGGGGACCTCATTTCCTGTTTAGTACAGGCATGGAATCGAAACCATGCTCCCATGACTGATCATCACTCTGCATCCAGCCGCACCAAATACAATAATCAATGAAAGACTATCAAGATTCAAAGAAAGGTCCATATATCAAACTACTGGATCAATTACAATGGTGTAATATATGTCAAGAGTTCAAATTTATCTCCAAAAAAGTTCAAACTGCCCAGATAAAATTACTTAACAGGAGGATAAAAAGTTATGAACTTAGGGCAAGACATGAATTCACCTTTCAACGACCAGTGATTTAATCAATAATTACAATTGACAAGTGGTGGTCAAGAGGTATCAATACAGATAATCCAACAACTTAGAAAATCATCTTGTCAGAATTAAGGGGGATCAGACATGTGGATTTTGATACACCATGTAAGATAACCTATCTGATGATATGATCTAAAGAAGGATTAGAATTTAAAACCAGGATGAATGAAAATCAGATTAGACTTTGATACAGCTATCATTGGAAATTAATTTAGATTTCAAGAGAGAGAGAGAGAGAGAGAGAGAGAGATAGAGAGGGTTAAAGTCCACTGACACAAACTATTTTAGGACTAACATATGTTTCAATTTTATTTCTATAATTAGCTTACGCGTAGGAGTCTTTAGAAGTAGGAGAAAACCAGAGGCACCAAGAGAAAACCCACAAGGTTGGACAGATCAGGGAATCAAAACCATGACAGTTGACTCAACGATACAGTGTACACATGCTTATAACCATTCAGCCATCCAACCCCCACTGAGAAAGAAAAGTGTGGGGCCAGGATTAAAAATGACATTAAATAACGAAATTTTACGAAATCATGTGTTGAGTTTGGTGTTGCTACATGTATGTATAATCATGACAGTGGCTGTTAAATCTCCCGACCGATTATTTCGCGTTTGGGTGTCATTTTCAAGAGTAAAAATAATGCTGTTAAAAAAAAAATCCTTCAAAAACGGCAATAAAAGAATTTGAGTAGGCAGCTTTTTTTGGGGTAGTTAGCGTTTGGGCAAACAAACAATCTTTTAATTATGGCCTGGTGTTAAACCAATTTTTTTTTACATGTACATGAGAACAATCTGGTTTGTAATGCCTTCAAGACCTCCCCCATTTAATTATCAGATAATTGACATGCTATCAATTAGATTATACTAGTTAACAACTTGATCTGATTAAATTATCATAAAAATTAGTCCAGATTAACTACACTGTATAGATAGAAGAATTAAGAGCAATAACCGTCTTCAGGGCAATTCACCTCACAGATTTCACAGGTCACAGGTTAAATGAAGGTCTATATCATTGATAATCGGATCAGACTGACACGAAGACTACATGTGCAATGAATTAATATTACATCTAGGTCTTCCCAAAGCTCTAGATAATAACCCTCTAATTGGGGAGTGAAGCGTTCGTTGGTTCACAGGGGGGTTGGGATGACCTAGTGGGCTAGTGTGTGATTCAAGCTCTAGATTGACGGTCACCTCTGGCTTGTTTCAATCCCTGGTGCGGCAGGTTTTTTTCCATCCATTTCAAACTGCAGAAAATCACATCATCTGACCTTTTCCAAACATTAACACCAATTCAAAGTTGGGTGTAAAAATCATGACCAGCATATTTCAAACATGAATCAACATAAACTGTAGATGAATCAGTTCTAATTAAACATTCTTAATCATCAATGACTTCAGCACTCTCTTTAATTCTGACATTTTAATTTATTCCACAAATATCTTAATAGATAAAAATCACATGCTATGCAATTTTTCGCAAATTATCAGTTGTCATTTCAATAACTTTAGTGCACTTATGCTATAAAGGTTGAACTTTAATTTATTCCGGTACTTATATTTAACTGTAAATAAGCAAGACAATCAAATTACTAGTTATATAGTTTTCCAAAATTAAGAAAAATAATTCCAGGCAGCATCATTTCTCATAGTGAATTTTCAATAAATTTTGTAACTCTTTAGATCACTTACTCGAAAAAAGCAGAACTTTTAACTTTTCCAAATTGTTTTTTAAAGTCCTTACTTAAATTTTTCAGTAAAAAGCAAGACAATCAAATAATTTTAGCTATGTTATTTTCCCCCAAGTTAAAATGAAAGGATTTCAGGCGTTATTTTAATCATGACGTGTTTTCGATTGTTTTTGTACATCTTTAGTTCACTGAGTGCTATAAGTTGTGTTTTGTTTTTATCTCTAGATCTCTCTGCACTCATGCATTCGACAAACCTGAATTATTTTACGACAAAAACTTAAATCTTATAACTAAATATTAAATTATTGAAAAGATATATTGCAGGAACATGTTCTTTGTTTCATCAGAAACAAATTGACTTTCAAAACTTCAATAAATAATAATTTCTTTTATTTCAGAAAAAAAAACCCAACAAAATTCCAAATTAAAAATTGGAGCAATTGAAAATGGTTAAGAGTCAAAATGACCTGGTTTGTGTCCAGTGGAGGTTTCTCTTTCTCCTTCTACATCTACATCTCTCCCCCTTTCCTCTCCCTCTCCCAATTCTCTCTCTCCATTCCTTCCCGCCCACTTTCCCCCTCTCTCTCTCTTAAAGTCATGTCTTATCATCTCCATTATATCTATTCATTAACCTACAAGAATTTATAAGAATGATTCATTAGCAAAATATTTCAAGCCCATATTACCCAGAATAGAAAATTGTGATTTGAAAGACTAATTGAATGAATGCAGCAGAAACAAACAACCCAGTCATCATTTAACAATTCTGTCAATCAGCATTTTATTACATCATCATTAATTAATGGCTGAATATGACAGAAGGTCAACATTATACAATGGTTCATTAATTAATATAGATCACAATAAGAGGTTAATTTGACATTACATGTACATCTACCAACATCATATACAATATGAAACCTCCTACAGTTCTCCTTCAATTATAAAGAGAGGGAGAGAAATGGGGTTTAACATCCACTTGACACAAACTAGGTTTGATTTTGTCAATAATTTGATTACGCGTAGGGGTTGTTAGCCGTGGGAGGAAATCGTAGGACTTGGAGAAAATCCACGAGGTTGGACAGGCAACCCTACTCCTTGTCACGTACAACGGAGGATTCAAAACCATGCCAATTGACTCATGACATGCATTGTGATACAGTGTGCATGTGCTAGCCATTCGGCCATCCAACCCCCATGCTCCAACTATAAGCTAATGAAGATGGACATAAGCCATACAGTGTGCTAGTGAGGGAAATTTTGCCTGGACAGTGGCACTACTGCCTACTCTTTTATCAACTTCTAATTGTCAAGGGATCTTTTACATGCACGCCAATGTGTACATAGGACCTCGGTTTTTCGGCATATCTGAACGTCCTGCATCACTAAGAAGGGGGTACCACGCCGGAAAATCTGAATTAATTTTTTCTGCCAATGTAGGTATCGAACTCCCTACCCACAGGCCAGCAAACTAGCGTCTTACCAACTTAGCCACCGTGACCCCCTCTTAGGGATATGAACATATTTACAGTTTTTTCAAAATTAAGTTAAAAATTGTGATCTCTAGAGGGTCCACAACCCGGCAATTTTGACAATCGCATCTATCATTTTGGTGTAACTGTAATGTATGAAAACTTTTTTTCTAAATTGGTTAAAAATTGTGACACCCTATCTTATGTTTCATCAAAATCAGATAAAAACTGTGACCTCCACAGTGTCCGCAAGGTAAAAACATGATTTTTCATACAATCCAGTGCCGCAATCAACAATGTTACAGTTGGAAATACATGTCAATGTTGAAAGGATCCAAGATCTTTGGGATAAACAGCTATATTACAATTATCGTCAACAAAATCGCACAATAATTGAATATATCGTACAATGAATATTTTGAAACTATTGTGAAACAAGAAATTAAAAACACCAAAACATTTTTTTAAGTCGATATCTGAGTTAATACCGTTTGACGTCAATATTTGCTTCAGATGTTATAGAAGCAGGAGAAACAATAACCCTGGTGTTATATGATCACTCCATGTGGGTGGATTTCAGCGCCATCTTATAATGAAGAACAGAGAATTAAATACAAATAATGGCTAGAACTCCACCATTACACATATCGAGCTAGTTTTTAAATGTCACGGCTGCCAGGAATTGCAAATCTCCTGGATTTCGTAAGATTCTTATAATTATGTTTGATCGCTTTTCTTACAATGAATGACTCATTTTTCCTGTAATTACCTAATGTTTGATATCCTTAGCTAATGGCCATTTTTCATTTCTACCAAGTTTTCTTAAAAAATTTGTTTTGTTGAAAAAGAAAGTGTCTCCACGCAGGATATAATCTCTTTCATACTTGGGTAAAAAAATAAGTGTTGATTTAATTAAATTTGATCTGTTGTTTGTTAATGGATAATGATCCGCAGACATTAAGACAGAAGATTCTGTATACCTTTCAGATGCTTATTTTTGAACCAGTAGGTTAGAGTTAACTACGCATGGGTAGCTTCATTATCATATTCTTTATTAAGTTCACGGACATTTTCGATAACCCTGGCACGACCCCAACATTTTCCCAGGGATGTAACTTTCTGCATAAGCTGAAGCAAGTGTTTTTAAGCCAAATTGTGGTCATCATTATCTATCCTTTGTTATGCTAAAGAAACAGATGGACGACTTCTTCAAAATTGTATTGACCATATGACTGTCCGTCCACCCAATTATCTCCAACATCTTATTGACCATATGGCTGGGTTATCCGCCACCTATTGAAAGCTGACCCCCCCCCCCCCAACTACAGGAATATCTCATCTCGTTACAGGTCTATTAATAATTAAATCAGAATATTTATACCCAGTTGGCAGTTTTGGATCATCAATGACCATTTTGTCCATCACAAGAAAACATCAAAAGATATCAATAATAAATGTATCAATTTATAATGTGCTTTGTTTCGGTTGAGCCCCAATTTTATGAAGACTACACTATCAATTAACATATTGGTGGTTTATTCATGATTAATTTAGCATGTGTACGACACACCACAATACAAATGATGCGCAAGAGCAATAATGCGTATTGAACTGGGTCGGTTATTTCTCCTTTGTCATTTGGATACTTATGATAAGCTTGTAGATCGTGAAGCTCAGTTTGTCCTTCAAACTCAAAGATCCTATGAATAAAACATTTTAAAAAGCTTTTTTTTTCTAGCTAGCTAAATTTGACTCAAAGATCCTATAAACAAAACATTTTAAAAAGCTCTTTTTTTTTAAGCTAGCTCAATTTGACTGTCTGAGCTTGTCAACTTTAAATTGACATCTTCGGATAGTTTTGGGCACCTGCATTTCATTACTTTTTGCGGAAATCTGCTGTTTCAAGTAGGACATTACGTCTGTATAATAATAATGATAGGCTTTTAAAGCAGTGGTTCTCAAACTGATATTTTGCCGAAATCTGCTGTTTTAAGTAGGACATTACGCCTGTATAATAAATGTAGATTATTAAAGAGACGACACTCTTGCTGGTTTGACAGGTCCAGAAAATAAAATAGCCTTATTCTAACTACTAGATGTTTAAGTGTCCTACCTGCTGTGTAAATTACCCATTACATCCTATTTTTAAATCTAAGTTCCAGTTGAAAAGGTTTACGTAAATCTTTTCAAACCATGTAGTTGAATTTTTCCAATTTTTTAAATTCGGAGTATTAAGATGAAATTTGTATCATTAATTAATTGGAATATTGTAAAATTGTACAAATTGTTGACCTGAACTAGATTGGAACATATTATTCAGTTACAACAAGAGTGTTATTGGACCTTTAAAGCAGTGTTCCCAACAGGACATTTTGAAATGCACTGAAGGAAAATCTACATCTCTAATTTTTTGTTTCTTTGGCACAAAAAATTGAAGGATGAGGAACCAGGAAAGATAATCTTATTTGCGATGACAAACCTATAGCTAACAAGAGAGAAAGTTTTCTATTCGAGAGACGATGGATGACTAAATAAGGTCAATAACTGATGTCGGGTGATTAGGTATGACCGAGAAACATGTGAAGGTATTGATCGCCGGAATCAGACCTCTCGTTAATAACTATAATCGTGTTTTACAATATGATATCACCAGGATTCTGCGTGGAGTTTTGAAGACAAGATGTACTACTGTTACATTTACAAAAGATCACACGCAGGTCTTTATCCGTTCCAATAAAAATAGGCCAACACCGGGCCTATGACAGACTTGCTAGCAGCAAAATCAAACCCAATTAGGTCACTACCAGATTATTATTAATGGATATAGGTCGTTAGCCATGCTAAAACACAGGTGTACTTTCTGTGACTTGGTTCTACTGATGACATTAAATAGAAATCTTGAGTGGTTATTATCCTGGGAATAATGAAATTAGAATTATTGTACCGACTACACTGCCATTGCCAACAGGTTTATTGACCAGAATTTCCTGGAACCTTTGAAATCGGTCAAATTGGGATCCAGAAATCAAATGGGTTTAACGTCCTACGGTTCTAATCTGACTGGGCTAATGAGGTGCATGGAACCTAGTAGAGTAACCCAGAAGAAACATCAACACTGATTGGTTATTTAAATGTGTGATCTTCAACAGTCAGGTCTTCATGTAGTGGAGGCCATTGAAGGTATAAAGAAACACACTATTGACCCGTTTTTTGATCAGATTGAATTTCTTGCAAAGTATAAAATATATGATGACAGACGAAATTTAATAAATACAAATATCTTCTTTGTAGCCTCATTTATTTATCGTCTATAACCTTCAGTAGGGCAGTAGAACACTAGTCTGGAGAAAAATAAATAAATGGTATTATCAAATTTGAAAAGTCCATCAGTTCAAGATAAGGGTTACTAAAGAGAAGAGTTGAAGAAACTATTGATAAAAAAAACTTTATTTGCCAGACACTTCAAAGCTTCAAAGACGACAAAAGATGGAAGCACCCGCCGAGAATATGATTATCTACAACATTGAACAGTTTTTATAACCATCAATAAATATAACATAATTAATAAAAACATTTTATAAATCTCCCAAGCCATGCCAATCAACTAATAGCAAATACAGTTTATATTAAATTAAATCGGCTTACGTTCCTTCTTTTCTTCACCGATTGGGCTAATGAAAACTGCACAAACCTTTTGAGCCATTTTGGGGGTACAGAAATGTTCAATAACAGACTTAAAGGGGCATTGCTTGACTCTGAACCAAGATATTAGCGATTCAATTTTAGGCAAGCCTATATCAATGTAAAATAACTGGACCTCTTTGATTGGAGTCCAAAAATATTTTTCTTTAGTTTCATTGCTTTTTATATTAATGTATGTAAAAATTACGGAGTCAAAAATATTTTTTTATGATTTTACCGAATTATTTTGTGGGATGGCAAAGCGCCTTATTTGAAAACTTAAGTCTGTTTATTAAAGCCGTAAGCTTCTTCACATGGTATGGGGATAAAAAAAATATCTGTTGATGGAGATATAAATTTTTTTGAATCAGACAATAAACTGAGCATTTTCAATCTCCAAAGAGCTTGGAATTAGAATTTTAAGAATCATTATCCAAAGTAGCATGACGTTTTATAAGTTCTGACAAAGAAGACAAAAACATTCCGAAAAAAGACCAGATATAAATACATAACAAATGTCATGTGCACTCATTCACCTGCAGTACTGCAGGCAATATAAGGCCAGGGTTAAATATATTTCAGTTTGCCCAAACCTGACTCATGATGATTAGGTATGGGTAAGGTTGGTAGGCAAATTCTTTTTTTTTTGTTGGGATGACCAGACTTTGATGATAAATTACGAGACAGTGGCTGTTCAATCTCCCGACCGATTATTTGGCGTTTGGGTGTCATTGTCAAGTGTGAAAAATAAGGCTGTTAAAAAAAAAATCTTCATCTTTGGGTCGGTAGAGTTTGGGCAAACAAACAATCTTTTAATTTTGGCCTTACATTATTCAACCTCAGCTAGCATGAACCAAAGTTCACTAAACTATTTTATTATTTCAAACAAAATCAATCATGGCTGAAGAAGATGGACATTAATGCAAACACTCTAGCTGTTATATGTATGCCTGACTTTTATGTTTGTTTTAAAACAAATGATATCAGGTTGTATAAGAAGAACACAAATGACGAGTGAAATATCATGCGAAAAACAGCAAGAGATAATGAGAGGATAATGAAAGATCCAGGTTTGAGACGTACATAGTTCAGTTTAAAAATAAGACAATTTGTCAGGTATGAACAGCAGGCATCAATAATCTTTCAAACATGTTACATGACAAACTGAAGTATCATGTTACATATAATCTTCCTGGAGCTGGGGCCTATTTTATGACATTTAAACTAAGATAAAATCTATATTTTATTAATTTGATTGGTTAATATTGGATCGATTTTAGTGCTTAACCAATCAAAATAGAAGTATCTACTAAAATTTTGATTTTATCTTTAGTTAAGAATTCATGAAACAGGGTATTAGTGTTTCAAGTCAGCAACCTCTAGATGGTTTTTGTCGTCACATTTTTGTATTTGGGTTTTTTGTACCTCAAAGCAACAAGTATTGACCAATCCTTTTTTAAATATCTTTTTTTTCTGTCCTATTAGAAAGACTATACACTTTTCCTTGCCAGGCTTGTTGTCCTGCACCAGGGAATACGAAGCTGTAGAATCCCAAATCACACAGCGGTTCCGAGAACTGGGCAGATGCTTACTCTTTCACTCCACCCCAGCTTCTTGAAGCAAAACAGTAGGATGTTAAAGCCTAGCTCATTCCATTTTGTTTAACTGGGCTAATGAAGATGGGCGTACGCCATACAGTGCACGATGAGGGAAATCTTGCCCAGACAGCGGCACAACCAATCCTAATGAAGTTTCTTGGCAAACAAATATAACTTACTGAGCTACCACATGGCTCTTCTCTTCTAATTCAAATAGTAATTGCAGGAGGACGTCATCACACGCACAACAAAAAAATACAAGATAAACCTGTGGACAAGACAGAAAATAGACATTGCAAAAACAAATAATTATCAAATCAAGCCTAGATTCACAGGTGGCTGTTTTAAAATAATTACTTGCATTAACATTAATTAATCATAAGAAAAATCTAATCACGAAATAAAATATTACAAAAACAAATAAATAAAGGATTTAAAAAATGTAATTAAACATCTGCATTCTAATTTTTTTTAAAGATACCTTCCTAGTCAAGTATTTGTCGGTTGTTTTTTTCAAATAAAATATGGTAATTTTGGTTTATATGGAAAGTCCTAGAAAAATACCTGATTTACTGAAAAACACCAATGGAGACCCATGGAGTGTGCACAAAAAAAAAGTGAGAGGGTGGAGGTCACTAATCGTCTATTTAAGTGACATCAGAAATGGCAGGCACAGACTTGCCACATTGCATTAGAGAGCGCTTAATGTACATGTTAATAAACATGATAGCAAGCGGAGTGAACACTCTTAGAATATTTTGTGAACTAAGGGTCAGTTCCCCCCTCCCCCGTGTCAGTGGTGCAGGAACACATGTATTGGCAAGTAAATAATTTGTACTAGTCCGTGTCCATATAAAAGATCCCGCAACAGTTGAAATTCAATGAAAAGTAGGCAGAAACGCGGTTATCTCGGCAAAATTTCACAGTGCATGGAAATGGCTTGTGTTCATTTCACTTTAAGTTTTATTCGTTATCTTATTATTTTTGCATGATTCATTTACTGAGCAGGTAATTATGTTATTGTGCTTATCAATCATATATATAAGTATATATAAAGATGGAATTATTCTATACATCATATTGACAATGAAATAATAAGAAAGGTAATTAGACTACAGGTAATTAATGACACTAGCATTTCTTGTATAATAAATTCAGATACATGAACATGCATCCTCCTCGCAGTGTTCCGTTTGATTAGAGCTAATCTGACTACTCCCTGCTGGACTGAGTGGGTATTATTGTCACTAATTATGACTGGCCAGTGGTCCTATTACTGACCAATCACTGAATTCGTTACAAAGGTATTACCTTTAAAACAAGACGTTTAATTAGGACAACTGTGTTTCGTAACGTTACGTCATGGCTGCACGGTTTTTTTATGCTATATTAACCAGCGCATAGCTGGATATTGCAGCAAAACTAATTGCGTAACAAACGAGGCTATCGGTATTGACGTAAAGTAAACACTACGGTATGGTAAATAACAGACTTTTAACGTTTTTAATAACTTAAATCTTTGTCCAAAATATTAAGGAAGACCCAAGATTAAACGACGGAATGTCATGTTACTGTACGTAAGTAGTAGATTTGATTGAACGAGAAGAATAGACACATTTACTTAAATGTCAAGAATCCGAAGCGAATCCAGCAATGGCCAGAGAGGGATTTCTCGGGCCGTTGCTTCAGGAATATGATGAACATGTTGCCTAGCGAACATGTCATTTAACTGAAAAAGCTATAACAGAAACTAAATTATGAGTAATTATATTGTAAAAATTGGCTTGCACAGAGGCTACTTTTGAAGTAAGAACTTAAAGAGTGAAACTTTGGCAGAAAAGTTGCTTTTGCACCAACTCTTTATCGAATTCCAAGTGCTATGGGTTTTGTAACAGGCCTTCCAAAGTTTATACAAATGAATCTTAGTTTCCCCTTTCCCCAAACCCAAATGACAAATAAACCGTTACCAGGCCTTTCTACTGGAAAACTTTGGATCTTTTCATTACTGAGCCAGTTCCATACTTGCTGTGCCACAGTGGCGCCAGTTACAATCAGTTGAGGCATTATGTCGCATTAGTCTAATTTGCTTGAATAAAAACGGGATAATTTGTGACCAAAACCACTGCACATGTATTACCAAGCTGCCATGTCACGATATCAGCGGCTGCCGTGTCACGATCGAACAATGAAGAGAAAAAATATTGATCATATGCTCAATGAATTCCAAATCCTCTTAATATTAATACTAGACGTCACAAAACCTCTTTTGGTCTGGCAAACTTATATTTAGCAAAGTAGCAAAGAAACTCATTGATAATTTTTAATCCGTAAGTGAACTGAATCACGAACTGATTAAATTCAAACAGATTTTAAATTCGTGGTGTACAACCACAAGCGACACAAAAACAAAATGATCTTCGGGTAAAAATATTCAAATTGAAAGACGCAGAATTTAAAACTGCAATCAGAACATAAATGAAATGGTTTTTTTGACATCCTACTGCTCTGCTTCGAACCGGGCTAATGAAGACAGGCATACACAATACAAGGAATTGGTTACGTGCATGCCAATTAATGTGTAAACAGGACCTAGGTTTTTCAGACCATCTGAACAACTAGACAGCTGTCCTTGTCAGTTTCTCCATCTTGCATCACTGACGAATGGAACCATGCGGAAAAACAAAACAGAACAACCTGTACTGCTATCAAACAGGACAACTTTTAAACCTTACTGTTGATTAAACCAAACAAAACATCATAAACCTTAAAAGTTGATTAAAACCAAAGACTGAGCAGACAACCTGGACAACTTAAACCTTACTGAAAATTAATGAAATGGGGTTTAATGTTCTACTGTTCTGCTTCTAACCTGGGCTAATGTAGACGGGCATATGCCATACAGTGTGCTATGGGGGAAATTTAGCCCGTCCAGCAGTGCTACGGCCTACTCTTATATCGAATTCCAACTGCCAAGGGATCTTTTATGTGCACGCCAATGTGTACACAGGCCCTTGGTTTTTGTCCCATCTGAATGACTAGACATCTGTCCTTGTCAGGCCCTCCGTCCTGCATCACTGACAAGGGGGAAACCATGTACTGTTGATGAGAAAGAGGACAACTTGGAACTTAAATCATACAGTTCATGAAAAAGAAAATAAATTTAGAATTGAAATCCCTGGTCTAACTACTGACAGTGAATTCTTACGCCTTCACATGTGAATGTCAACATAGGATACATCTTTAAATTTCAAATCAAATTTTTTTAAACCCTCAAGCAAGCCTGGAAAGAAGACAACTGCCACTGACAATGTCAGACACAAATTCAGGTTTTGTAACAAAACCTCAGGCATTGATTTGTCTTTTTTATTTGATATTATTAATTCATGTCCGGCACAAATTTGAAAAGTCAGGTACTATTCCATAAGTGCCTGACATTTTGTGAGGTACATCTAAAACTATTATTTCTAGACCTGCCCTCAAGATATCTAATTGAATGACATTTACTAAAACCGTTTAGTTTTCTCATATTACAGGAAATGAAACCAATCAGGTTAATGGAGATATGATTCCAGGAATGAGGAAGTATCATTAGGTCAGTTTAGGACTAACATATGGTTTAATTTTTATTTCAATAATACGCTTGCGTGGGAGAAAATTGGAGGAAACTCCTGAGGTTGGACAGGCGACCCGACTCCTTACCACGTACAACCAGGGATTCGAAACCACAGCAGTTGACTCAATGACACACCTTATGATACAGGGCGCGCTCGCTAACCATTCAGTCATCAGACTCCACGATACATATATGATTCCAGGAAGTATCATTTTTATTCAATTTTGTGAAATCTTTTATTTGATAGTGAAATACGAACAGAGACATTTCATACCAAAAGATCAAATATAATCTAAGGCCTATCTAAAATGAGGAAATTACAGGTTATAAAAATGATCACGTTTCAGATTATTTACTTTAATAAACCGAAATAAAAAGTATCAAGTAAAGAAAAATTGTTTCAAGAAAAAATCTTTTTCAAGTTGGTTAAGTCTTTGTTTTATAAATTTAGTTAAAAAATCTAAATAGGAAAAAAAAAAGAATCCTTTGTAAGTACACTACCTGCTGGCTTGAAAGATAATATGGTAGTATAAGGAAAGCAAAAAATATTCATTAGTGACAAATAAATGACAAATAAATTATTATACAAGTCAAGGAAACCAGGGAAAAATTCAGTACTAACAATTTAAAAAATTTAGGGGGGAAAAAAAAGGCAATTGTTACGGATGCTTTTCTGATTAAGCCATTACCGGTGTATGTTTAAATGCTGTTGTGGTTTTTTGCTTTGTTTTGTCCAGAAAAAAACCCAACAAAAGATAGGTTGCCAGACAACAAAACATATGCCCACAGTAACTAAATTGTCCGAGCAGCCAACAAGGGTTGTCAAATCTGATTAAGGGTAATAAGAAAATCATTAGGATTTGTTTGGTTTTTAGTTCTGCCCCATGTTAATGTTTAGTATACAGAACATTTAATATCATGGATTTAGCTGTTCAGTTATCAAAATTCACTGAAAATCAATATACATGTTCGTCACAAGACCTTAAACACTGTGTATCAATTCAAAGTCAATCGGATGATAACTTTGGTCTATTGAGTATCTACAAGATTTTTCAAAGTGATCAAGGGCCATAACTCTGGTAGGAATTATAGGAAATCATTGCCTCACGACCTTAAACAATGTGCATAAATTTAAAGTCAATCGGATATTAACTTTAGCCTCTAGAGCGTACACAAGCAGTTTTAGGTGCCAGTTTGCCAGAGGCGACAATAATATACGACCGCAGTATAAAATCAAGTGAGGCTGATGATTGGCCTCTGCTCAAATTAGAAAATGAACAGATGACATTAAAAAATTGCTTGCATGTTTATTTTTAATAAAGCACTGAGCTATCAAATTGATTATCATTCGCTTAAAGTTACATTATTCAAGATATAGATAAGAACTAGCCATTCTTGCTATAATAGTTCGAAAGTAGGTGATGTAAAATGAATAATTTGAAAATTTCATTCAAATTACTCTATTGCAAGCGAAGATATTGGCATTTGAAAATTTGGCGGATGTGTGCAATAATTTCAACCACGGTCCTGGTTGATCAAAGCTAAGACTTGAAGCGTCTGGAACCGCCATATTTGATTTATCACTGAAACGTTTTAATCTGTTTAATATCGGAGCAATCTGATGCCATCCAAAGTTGATTAAGGCCTGGATCAGTTAATTAATGTCTAATTAATACTTTAGAAAACATTTCATGCCCAAATAAAGACCTGCACTAGGCAGATTTAGCTCTTGAATAATGCATGTTTAACCATAACATAAAATACATGTACTAATGATCAAACTTATTTAAGATACTGACAGGATGAAACTATATACACAAATTAAAATACTGTTCATCTGCTTTCTCCAAAAGGCAAGGGACAATAAAAATGATCTCTGCAATTTGTGAACCATGAAAAAAATTCAGACTTTTAATAATATTCTTTCTTCTGATCCAAATAACAGACACGGGTGACAATAATCTACTGGTACATACCAGATTAAATACAAGACAACAATGGGGGACAAAGAATCAATTAAAAATATAATCTCAACACCTATTTTATCTAACCCCTAATATAACAAAAGATGAGATGTTTACATAGAAGAAAGTTCATTTATCAATAAAAACTCAATGAATAAACAGTCCTATCTCTCTCTCATTTGAGAGATTTATTATCATTTTTAAAGGAGCTTAATCGCTAACATTTGGGACCTAGAAATTGACAAAAGTTTGTCGCAACACATATAATACTGTTAAATGAATGTATATAAAATGATTTACATTCAATGGTTTCCGTTTTTACTCCAATTTCAAATCAGTTATGTTCTACGAAATAAGCCATGCGGTCTCAAGCTAGTGCACATTTTTAGCGTCTGGTTATTCCAGTCTACATGTGCCCTCTGGTTTGGTATAATGTGTCTAGCCTCCTACCTCGAGTCTCTGATTACAACTGGGGCTGAAGCGCATTATTGTACACGATTCATGTACCAATGTTAAAAATATATTTTATCTTAGATATCGGATATCAGAAGCTCATCTTTACCCGGTAAGTTTACATCATCAATGTTGATTTAAATTGACCAATAATTCTTGTTTTCGATGTCGACGATTTTGGTGGATTTTGAGTTACGGACTTAGGTCCTTTAAACTAAGATATAAATATTATGTATAATTAAAACACCGGCCATATTCATATAAGTCTGTTATAATTATTGTGAGGAGGACTACTCTATTGTCTTATTCATGTACTACTACAATTCATTCTAAAAATTCTATTTATAAATTAATAATCAACAAAGAAGAAATTGGACCACTATTAAATATTTACATAGAGAAGGAAGTTCATTTATCGATGAAAGCTCAGTGAATGAATGGTCGTATACCTTTAGCTTCATCAATAGTTTGATAAAAGAAAATATTATGTTTGGATTTGTTTAGTCCATTCTAAGAGGAAATTACAATTTTAAAGGAGCCATTCGTCTATAACTTACATGTAGGTCAAAATAAAGTACTGAATAAGTAAGGTTAATCTGATGTGTCATAGAGAGAGAGGGAAATGGGGTTTAATGTACAATTGACAAAAACTAGGTCATTTTGGGAACATCAAATGGGTTTAATATTCCATTCACTTGTGTGTCGAAAGTTTTAGCAAAAAAAAACCTACCCCTTATCATCTACAAGTGGGGAATCAAAACCATGCCATTTGACCCAATGACAGACCTTCTAAAACAATGTGCACACGTTAACCATTCATCCCCCAGACGTCCTCGCAAGGTAGCCCAGGTGGAGATTGGAGAAAAGAGTAGCTACTGCTCCTGGGAAGTAAAGTTTTGTCTTTGGTTGAATTGTTAACTGCTGAACACAACATTATTCAGATTATAACATTGGCTCTATCTGTGCAGCTTTTTTTCGGGGGGGGGGGGGGGGATGGCTGAATGGTTAGCATGTGCTTGCTGTATCATAAAGCATATCATTGAATCAACTGGTGTGGTTTCGAATCCCTAATTGTACATGGCAAAGAGTAGGGTCGCATGTCCAACCTCGTGGGTTTTCTCTGGGTCTTCCGGTTTCTTCCCACTGCTAAAGACACCTACGTGCAAGCGAATTATTGAAAAAAATGAAACCATGTGTTAGTCACGAAATGACCTAGTTTGTGTCGAGTGGCATTAAGCCCCATCTACCTCTCTCTCTGTGCAGCTTTAATTTTAAATTTAGATCAACACTATCATTGCCTTTCACTATAGAACATCTGATAAATATGTCATGAGAAATGATTTATTCCAGGAACCTCTAAGATCGAACTTCGTACATGCCATTAATAAATAGACAGTTGACTAACATGAAGACTTTGACTTGTCAATTCAGAAGCTGACATTTAAGCTTTTTTTAAAAATTGTTTTTTTTTTTTTTGAAGTGTAGCGTTGATATGAACTGCAATTCAAGTCAGTCTACCAATTTTTGTCCAAGTTGGTTGGAGTTGACTGTGGGAGGTGTCGTAGGATGTGTCATTAGTTTTTAAGTAAGATAGTTTGCGTTGTGTGCCTAAAGCTAGCGGAAGCTAGTGTTATTATAAAGATAGATTGTGGAAGAATAGATAAAGAGCTAGCAGTTCTCACCATAATAGTTAAAAACTAGATGATGAAAAGGAAATGAAATGCTGGATATTTCATCAAATTGCCTCACTCGAAGTTGAGAAAATCTTTTTTTGAAAATGCTGTAGCCCCCATTGTCATTGTTACCGGGCATACGGCATACAGTGTGCTATGAGGGTTTTTTTGCCCGGGCAGCGGCGCTACAGCCTACCTTTATATCAAATTCCAACTGCCAAGGGATCTTTTACGTGCACTCCAATTTGTACACAGGACTCGGTTTTTCGTCCCATCCAAACGACTAGGCAGCTGTCCATGTCAGGCCCTCCTTCTGCATCACTGACAAGGGGAAATAACGCCGGAAAATCGAGATGAACTTTCTCGGCCAATGCAGGGATCGAACACTCAACCTCCAGGCTAGCGAACCAGCGCCTTATCCACTTAGCCACCGTGATCCACCCAATGAACGTGGAACATTAGATCAGATTCAAATCCAATAAAAATGGGACAAATAAGATGGCATCGAGAGTTGATAATGATTATGGTCTTTTCATGTTAATAAATGTCTAATTAGTTTATATATTATTTCAGGCCTAAAGTAAGAACTGAAATAGGCAGATTTAACGATTGCATAATACCTGTTTAAGCTGACTTGTTGTGACAACCAAAAAACAATCCCGAATTAAAGGAACAATCCCGAATTAAACAGGGGCTCAAAAATAAAAGTCTGAGAATGTATAAAAATAAAACGCCAAAATATAGGGGAATGGTGTATTTACCTTGTCTCAAATTTTCAACTCAAAATATTGAGTCGTTTGGACGTGAACGCTAAAACTGCTTATCTGGACACGTAACCCTTTTAAGATTTCGGGTCAATTGTTTCGTGGGTGACCTTATAACCGATTACGGTCACTTGAGAGGGTTATGCAGTAAATAACCCATGTGCCGTACTTGATAGAGAAAGGCAAATTTCAACTAGGCAAATTTCAACTACACATTATTTTTATAAAAAAGTGTTTGGTTTAATCCAGATACCACAAAATAAACCTTGGGGCACTGGTCTCAAATTCCAGATGAAGACTGACGGATTTAAGACGTTTGAAAACGTATAATAAATACTGAAGTAGTTGCTCGGCCCTTGACTCGAATATTTTAAGGGATTTTAACACAAAATTAAGCAGTTTTATTCCCAAAACAAATATTGGGATTAGCCCTTTAAAAAAAAAAACCTTCAAGGACTTGTAACATGGTTTATTAGGTTCTACCTTTGCATTCAGGTGACAAAAGTTAAGCTGGCTGAACTATTGCCAGTGGGTTTGTTTTTTTCATACAAGTTTAACTTATTAAAGAGTCTAACAGCAAATAAAGCTAAGTACACTGTACATGTACAGTAGTTCTTTGAGAGTCTAAATTTACAGCATAATAAAGCTATAGTTTATAGGACTTAATTAAAGTTTTGTGAAACAGGCACTAAGATAAAAAAAAAAAATCTAAATTTCAATAATTTGTTTGGAGAATATTAGATTGATTTTAGTTTTAGTGCTTAGCCAATCAAATTAAAGTGTCTATTAAAATTTAGATTTTATCTTTAGTTAAGATTTCGAGAAACAAGACCCAGCTGGCCAATTTTTTAAAATGAATTCCTTGATTACAAGGGCAGGAATTGAACTAAATCATACAGATTGTTGCCAAATAGAATGGACCGTCTGCTGTCTAGTTTTCTCCCTTTAACAATTCAAATTCTTTAGAAAACCAAAACAATTTACTGAAACTTGTTTACTTTGAAATCATACAAAGGGGATAGCCCACTGTTTAATATACAATGTAAACAAACCATTATAGGCTTATTAACTCAACAGGGGCTCCACATCCTTACGCAGTTTTACACAACACATGACCTTAAAACTGCAGGGGTCAAGGGGTTGTAGGTCATAAATTATAAGGATAACTGACCAATGTAAACAAACAAGTTGTCATCTTGGTCAGAAAAACAAAGCAATAAAAGCTTTATGATCTCCTTAGGAGAGGTCAGTCATTTTATTTACATGGCTGTCCTGATCTGTTTGTGATGAGCTTGGTACAATTTTAAATCTGACTTGTCCATCTTTCAAGTTTCAAATTTAATCAGCTTTTTCTGTTTTTCTTTCATTCTACTTCCACTTTATTTTTATGATTAAAGGCCTAATACCACTCTTGTTGTAACTGAATAATTTGTCCAAATCTTTATTCTGGTCAACAAATTGTACTATTTTACAATATTCCAATTAATAAATGATACAAATTTCATCTTAACACAACTAATTTTAAAAATTGTAAAAATTCAACTATATGCCGTAACATGGTTTGAAAAGCTTTACGTAAACACTTCCAAATGCAATTTGGATTTAAACATATTTCGGACCCTCTGGAGAAGTAAGATAGGTTGTAATGGGTAATTTACACAACAGGTAGGCCACTTAAACATCTAGTAGTTAAAATGAGGCTAATTTTTTTTTCTGGACCATGTCAAGCCAGCAAGAGTATTATTGTCCCTTTAAAAAAAAAGAACAATGGTTAAAAGAAACATTACTAAAAACGAACAAAAAAAATTTTACACTCATATATTATGGTTTAATTTCATTTCAATAATTTGCTTGTAGGGCTCACACTTGCGTTCAATTTTTTTCCGTCAAAATGGATCTGGCTTTTTATTTATTGTCCTCTTGTCAATTGATAACAATTTTTATATAAATAAAATGTTAAATTTTTATATTTCACCAACGTGTGATAAAAAAATCCACCTAACACCTAAAACAATTACAGATATAATTACAATATAAAACATAAAAAATTTATACATTAACCAAGCTTAGAGATGAACTACTGACATCCAATTTTATCGTTGGTGACAGTCTTTTTACACACGTAATACACAATTATTTTTAGTATTTACACGTCAAATCTTATCCAAGGATTGCCAAATTCATGTTTTGCATGTACAATAGGCTTATTGTTATTTTCAGGTTCTGCAACCTTATCAGAATCAGAATATTTTGAACGATAAAAAAACAAAACGAAATTAATTTTGTAATTTCAATAAATATCATAAGTAGGGGGGAGGGGGGCGGTGATTGGTTATCACGTCACCTGCAGGTTGTATCATAACGCCTGTCATTGAGTCAACTGGCGTGGTTTCGAATCCCTGGTTGTATGTGACAAGGAGTAGGGTCACCTTTCCAAACTCGTAGGTTTTCTCCGGGTCCTCTGGTTCCACGCACTGCTAAAGACCCCTACTTGCAAGCAAATTATTGAAATAAAATTAAACCATATTATGTTAGTCCCAAAATGACCTACTTTGTGTTGAGTGGCCGATAAATACCATTTCTCTCTCGCGCGGATTATTTATTGAGATGTGCTAAGATTGAACCTGTATAAGAATGAAGATCAAAGGGAACAGACCAAACTAATAGTAATTAAAATTTGCCCTTAGGCTCTTTAATACAGTTACACTCGTGACATATTTAATAAATTATTCTAACCCCATCACATTCACAGACAGATTATTCACATGGTGTAATCAGGTCAACTGGGGTCATGAGAGGTCACAAAAGGTCAACTATAACACCTAATAAGGTAAGGGTGATAGTAAATCAATAAATATTGGCTGTAATGGAAATAGAGAATGATTTCTGTCCATGTTCTAGGTTAGTGTGCAGAGTTCGCTCCATAGAAATCGGCTAATAATCTGCTAACTCTTAATACAAGCACGTGCCACTCGTGTTACCAACTATTGGAATAAACTTATCAGCGTTATAATTTAAATGGAATACACAAATAGAAACAAAACATGTTCAATATAAGGATAAAACCTGTAAAAACAATTACCCTGGTTTAATAGGTCATCAACTTGCAATACAGATCATTCCAAAAAACATTTTTGATTATCAATTATTAGGCCACTCACACTTTTCAAAAATGGCTGTCAATATTTGGAATGAGAATAACACTGTAGTTTTAATAAGATTGCCATTTTATTGGGTTTGTCTATTTTCAATGCTTTATGAAAAAAATATTTCCAGCTGACTTTCAGGTCTTTACATTTGTGGGAATATAGAAATTTCAGAGCCCATTTGATAGTCAGACATAGGAAAATAACAGACTATTCTATAATTACGATTCATCTGTGTGTCAAGCCCTAGTTAGCTTATTGTAGTCTCTGATGTCTTTGTTGTATTTATTATATATTGTTTGTATTGTTAATGGTATATCCGGTCTATTGTTCATTTATAGTATTGTTTATTTATAGTATTGTTCGACATCCAGTCTTGTTCATTGTCGGTTCATAAAATATTGGCCATGAAGTCAGGATTAAAGTAAAGGTTTAAGTACAATATATGATTATTATGACTTGCATAAAAAAAAAACCTCACACAACCGGAATAATAAACCCATTTGATTTAATAATCAATATACATATTGATAGAAATTCCCTTTAGAATTACTTATCATATTGACATAAAGTTTGTTTGAAGTATAACTTTACTTCTAGTTACCTTAATATTGATAAAAGTTTATAAATAATTACAAGGAAAGGGAGAGAGAGAGGGTTTAACATCAACTCGACACAAACTAGGTCATTTTGTGACTAACATATGGTTTGTTTTTATTTCAATAAATCGCTTACGCATAGGGGTCTTTAGCAGTGGGATGAAACCGGAGGACCCTGAGAAAACCCATGATGTTGTACATCTATCTAGTTGGTGTTTAACGTCTGCTTCCACTTAAGTGATAGCGCAGACATGTTGGACAGGCAGCTCTACTCCTTTCACATAGAACCAATGATTCGAAACCATGGCAGTTGACTCAATGATACAGCGCACACAATGCTAACCATTCGGCCATCCAACCCCCCTGCAATGAAAGTACAGCCGTCTCTTAACAACTTGGTATTTAGTGATCAAAACACCAGGGAGTTGTAGGCATTGTCTCGCTCACCTGGAGGTCCCTTGTTCGATCCTGGTATAATATGGTTTCTCCTTGTACGTGCACTGGATGGAGGACCTGGCAAGGGACAATGTACAATCGTTCAGATGAAATGAAATTTCCCTCATAACACATTGTATTGTGTATGCCTGTCTCCATTAGCCCAGTCACTTCACAACCAACCTTTGCTTTCAACACAGAAAGTGATACATATCCAAAATTATTAACTGGGCATTTCTTGATCATTTCTCAAAAATCCACTGTTTTAAATCATGGGATATTCTTGTTGTGATATTCATGTGTCCAAACAGGAGTACCGTGGTGGCACAGTGGTGAAGGAGCTGGTTCACTAGCCAAGAGATCCCTGTTTGATCAGATCGAGAAAGTTAGACTGAGAAAGTTAGGTCAGATATTCCAGTCAGAATTCTTCTGGTCTGTGATGGAACACAAGATAATCTGGCAGGGAAAAGAGTCTAGCCATTAGGATTAGATGAGAAACCACAGTCTTATTTTATTTTAGTAATTCAATTAAGAGTAGGGTGCATCAGAAATGCCTTATTGGACCCTATTACGTCGTAGTAGTAGTAGTACTAAACGAGAAAACACCCTGAACAAATTTTCAATTAAATAGTGGAAATCTTATCGAAACCCAAGTTTTGGCTGGATACAAAGCCTAAAATAAGCTAGTTACCTAAAATAATGTGATGAAATGTATGCCTATCCAATTACACTTTGAGCTAATAGTATTAACAGTATAACAACCCCTTGACCTAATAGTAATAACAGTAGAACATGTAATGACAACAGTAACATAATGTATGGCCGTTTCCATTGTGAAAAGAATACAAAATGTCACTTTCATTTAAAATTGTGTTGGCTGTCGGAATCATTAGATGGCTTGTGGTAGTGATAAATATTATCCAATTTGATGTGGGTGTTTTTTCATGTCACCACTTGATAATAGGGCCATATTGAATTTCATAACTTTTAAAAAAACAAGGCTTTTCTGATGCCAAGAGAGAGAGAGAGAGAGAGAGAGAGAAATGGGGTTTAGCGTCCACTCAACACAACTAGGTCATTTCAGGACTAATATGTGGTTGAATTTTATTTCAATACTTCGCTTGCGCATAGGGGTCTTTAACAGTGGGAGGAAACCCACGAGGTTTTGAAGATACAAAAAAAAAATAACTTCATAGCAAATGCATGGCATGGCCATATTTCTTAACCCAGTGGATTCAAGAAAAGCAAGTCATTTAACCCCATTTTATTCCATTTGTGTCCCAATCACTTTACAAGCCACGACAGGCCCCACACTCATAAATAATGGATACAACAGAAAAACAGTCAACAAAACAAAATAAGAAAAAGATATTTTTAATTTATAAATTGACAAGACCTACTGGAGTATGTTTGTTGTACGACCACCACAAAGAGGATCAGAGAACAGAAGAGAAAACGTGAATAATGGATCAGTCATGAAATGAACAAGAAAAGCTTTAATGTGTTGTTATAGGGATGAGGGATTAAATGGGATTCCAGACTTGTTTATGGCCTATATCCCAGGAGACGTTTCATAAATTAAAGTGTCTTTATCATTTTTTTTTGCTTCATGACAGAACACGTTTATACGGAAAAAAAATTCTGTTTATTATTAGGCATGAATGAATGAATGAATGAAATGGGGTTTAACGTCCTACGCTTAAGCACCTAACCTGGACTAATTGAAGACGGGCATACGCCATACAGTGTGCTATGAGGGAAATTTTGCCCGGGCAGCAACTGAATTCCAACTGCCAGGGGTTCTTTTACGTGCACGCCAATGTGTACACGGGACCTCAGTTTTTTCGTCCCATCCGAACGACTAGACAGCTGTCGTTGTCAGGCCCTCCTTCTGCATCACTGACAAGGGGAAATCACGCCGGAAAATCAAGATGAACTTTCTCGGCCAATGCAGGGATCGAACACCTGACCTCCAGGCTAGCGAACCAGCGCCTTATCCACTTAGCCACCGTGATCCCCTTATTATTAGGCAACTTTTCAACTAGCCATTTTGTAGAACCCACAACATGAGAAGTCTGGCCCCCAATTTTTGCTTCATGACAGAACACGTTTATACACAATTGTATTGAGAACATTTTCTGTTCATAATAAGGCAACTTTTCAACTAGCAATTTTGTAGCACCCAAAACATGAGAAGTCTGGCCCCCCAATTCTCAACTTTCAATCAATGTTTATGAGAAATATTGTCTATTCAGAAACACAAATATTTGATACTATAAAACGAACAGAAGTTTTATAAATGGCTATATTTAAGTTCAAATATGGTGACCAATTTTGAGTAAATTCGTAACTGAAGTCTGAGAATGTTTTGTGAAACCAGTAATCCAGAACCTGGTTGGATTGTACTATTTCAAAACATAATTCAGTTTACAGACATTCACCAAACGGCATCTAATACTTATGGCTCATTAGGGACGATGGTTCAACATGTGCACATTAGATCATAAGGTCTGTCTGTAACTAAGTTAAGTGGTGTGGTTTCGATTTTCCATTTGTTTGTGTTATCAACCTACTTGCTGTTCATCAATGCATATCCAAATAAAACCATGAACAATTTTTCAAATTTTTTATTTAAATAGCAAGTTTTGTTGACAGCAAATATACTGATATATTGATATTTTCTTTCGATGCATTGATGCGTAAAATTTGATCTGATATGAGCACTACTTATTATAGTGATTGGATTCTCAAAAAAAAGCTGCTTGCTAGAGGCTCATCTCAGAACAATGGCTAAGTAAAAATATTAAACTCAAATAAGTCTAGAAACTTGATAAAGAGAGAGATAGAGAAATGGGGTTTAACGTCCACTCAACACAACTAGGTCATTTCGGGACTAACTTTCTTTTTTTTTATAAATATTTTATCTAAATAATTCGCTCGCGCTTTCCATGTCTTTTTTACATTTTTTTTTTTTTTAAATATTTTATTTAAATATTTCGCTTGCGCCATCCAGGTGTCTTTTAGCAGCGGGAGGAAACCAGAGTGCCCGGAGGAAACCCACGAGGTCGAGAAGGCGCCCCTATCTCCATGCCACATACGCTCACACCAGGGCTTGAAACCACAGACGTTGTTACTTATCATTAACAATAACAATCCAGGCTACAACAATTTTATAATAAAGTTTTCTTGGCTTAAAGTAATTAAGCAATTCGATTTAAATTTTCAGCATATTCCCTTTACATCATCTAGTCTTTAACTATTAAAGTGAGAACTGCCAGCTCTTTATCTAATCTCCCATAATGTATCTTTAATTGCAGCATTGTGTTTATTAACCATCCCTATGGAAATTAAATTATTGATGATACAGAAAATAAATGATCGCTATTGTTTTGTTTTTTCTTGATCTTTCGGGAGAAAAATTGACGAGAAGTTTTCTGCATTGTCTCAATCCGACAAGACATTCAATAACGTGAAGCTTTGAGAACTTGTTTGATTAGTAGTTTTGTCGATATGTTCTCCCTAGATAAAAACAAACGAACGCAAATATCTATTCATTAGAACGAATGTACATCAAACAAACGCTTCATGACAAAAACGAGTCTGTGTTTTCTCTTTCGATTATTCTCTGTTGTAATGGCCAGAAATTATAAATATTGATTATAACTAACTGTATTTAATAAACATGTTTTATATTTTATATATATATATATGTAGTAACTAGAAGGCAATACTAATCGATTTGTTTCATCAAAAACACAAATTACAAGCCAAGTCTATAACCCTGTTTACATTACAATTTTAAGAGTGCACGATTTTTTTGGTTTACATTACAATTTTAAGAGTGCACGATTTTTTTTGTCGTGTAAACGGGTCGATCATTCGTTGTGTAAATGCTAATGGTTTCAGAGAACGGTTCTTAGTTCGGAAATATGTGCTTGCCGTTAGCATTAAGTTGACTCAGTCCTAAAATGGTGCAGGAGTCATAAAAAGCTCCTAATACCTTGAATATATGCAGTTTCAAAGTAAAAAGCAGTTTATTAATCTCAATATTTAGGAGAGAGATTTAGCTAATTTGCAGGAGTCGTTATAAAGACTCCTTTGAAGTCGACGTGCGTCGAGAGGAGCAGGAGCAAAAGCTCCCCTTACACGTGAAGAACTGAAGTTTGCTTCTCATCCCCACCCACAACCAGGACTGAAAGCAACTTTACTATGAAGGGTTCCACATTTATTGTATTGCAATGTTAACGGTGCATTGTCTTGAAATTTATCGTGGCCTTCAGGGTTTAGTGTACAGTAAACCTAATCAGGCCAACAATCAAATTTCAACATCCGGTTACCATGAAGGTAGTTCCTTCAAATACTCCATTTTATTTCTCCCTTTTCTCCCCTTTAGCATTGACAATTTTTAAATAGTTAAATATTTATAGTTTGCTACATGATCCAGTTTGTGCATCTAAAAATTTGAAGCAAAGTCCCTTTGGCTCGGGAAATAACTCAATTACAGACTTTATGATACAACTATTACAACCCACATGCACTGACCATTCGACCATCAGACCCCCCCCCACCCTCATAATATCCTGAGATTCTCAGAAATGTCATGTAATGAACATTTAAGTCTTTGACAGAAAAAGCCGAATACATTTTTATAAGCCCACGCTGCATTTGGAAAAGCGGTGAATTAATAGAAAATATATCTGTTTATTCTGTGCCTTATTCAAAAGTATAAATACAAATTATTTTTTCCATACCCATTTATTCAACTTTACTGTTTATTATTCTGAAATGTATGCTCAATATTTTCTTAAGAAAAAATGTTACAAGCAAAGATTAGCCTACTGAAACTTTTTCAAACTGCAACCAGAGTCAATAAACTCCAGAATAGAATATATCCCACACATGACACATTTATATGACATGCAAGTTACATAACCCTGTATTTCTGGTGACCTTACTAGGAGGGAGAGAGAGAGAGAAATGGGGTTTAACATCCACTTGACACAAACTAGGTCATTTTTGGACTAACACACAGTTTAATTTTATTTCAATTGAGAGTAGGGGTCTTTTAGCAGGGTGAGTCAACTGGAGGGCCCGGAGAAAAACCCATGAGGTTGGGACAGGCGACCCTACTCCTTGCCACATACAACCGGGGATTCAAAATTACGCCAGTTAACTCAATGACAGGCTTTATGATACAGCCTGCATACTCTAACTATTCAGCCATCAAACCCCCCTCTTACTAGGACCGTTATTTCATCTTTATCAAGAAACGAATGACAACCATGCGAAATGTTATTTAAACATAATATATGTAACAAAGAAAACATTAATATACAAAGAGAGATAATCAATTTGAAACCATCCAAGGAGTTGAGAAGCTCTTTAACAAGTATATTTCTAATAATATTTGTTGTAGAATATATGTTTGAAATCAATAAACATATTCTGAAACAGAGGGAGAGAGAGAGAGTGAAAATGAGAGAGAGAAATGGGGTTTAACTCCACTCAAAACAAACTTGGTCATCTTGTGTAGAGGTCTTTAGCTGTGGGACCGAGAGCAAACACACACGCCCCTTCACCATGTCACGTACAGGCAGGGAATTGAAATCATGCCACTTGACTCATTGACAGAAAGACCCTACTCCACATCTGGTATAAATAGGGAATCAAACTCAGCCACTTGACCATGAGAGGGTGAGAGGAGAGACAGCAAAGGGTTTAATGTCCACTCGACATGAACAAGGTCATTTCGGGACTAACATATGGTTCAATTTTATTTTAATAACTTTCTTGCGAGTATGTGTCTTTAGCAGTGAGGAAAACCAATGAGGTTAGGACTCAATGACAGACCTGAAATATGCAGAGAAAGTGCATTGAGAAATTCCGGCTCATTCCCCCTAGTCAGTTGTGCAAGACAGAGGGCCTGACAAGGACAGTTGTTCAGTTGGGACAAAAAAAACACTGAGATCCTGAATACACATGGGTGTGCATGTAAAAGATACCTTGACAGTTGGAATTCAATATAAGAGTAGGCTGTAGCACCGCTGTCTGGGCAAAATTTCATCCAAAGCAGGCTACATAGCGTATGCCAGTCCTCATTATGCCAGTAGGACGTTAAACTTTATTTCATTAATTGGGTGGGGTGAGGGTCATAACTTAACTGGATACTTTCCATGTCAACTATACAGGTGTTGATATTAAAATCCCTGAAGGTTACACCGACATTGAAATTGAATTTACATGATGGATGGGTTTTATTTCCCCTCCTCGTCATCAGAACTCAACTCACGTCACCTCACCCCACCCCACCCCATCAACAACAGTCCAGATGTACTGCAGTCTAAAATCAAGCTTAAAGCCTAACGATTATTTGACTTTGTTAATGAGAGATTAAGTTAATTAAATGTGGTTTAATGTCCTACTACTCTGCTCTGGCAGGGATTTTAGGAATGACACAGTTCATTGTATTAATCATAATATTTATTTATAACTAATTTCATTTGTCTTCGTCATGTAGGCCTACATATTGTTTGTGACATTGACACAACTGTCAATCAGAGAAAGCAAACGAATACAATAACACTGTGTGAGAATCCATACATTTTTTTAAAAAAAAACAAATGGCATTTTTTTTGTTATTTCTAGACATCAAAGACCGATAAAGTGTTAGCATCAATCAGAAATAAGACATTTAATAGATAGGTTGTCATTTCAATATCTACATCATAATTCTAAATATTTTACTCAGGAGAGAGAGAGAGAGAGAGAGAGAGAGGAATGGGGTTTACCATCCACTCATGACAAACTAGTTAATTTTGGGAATAACATGGTTCAATTTTATTTCAGTAATTTGCTTTAGGGGTCTTTAGCAGTGGGGGAAACCGGAGGACCCGGAAAAAACCCATGAGGTTGGACAGGCGACCCTACTCCTACTCCTTGCCATGTACAACCTGGGATTCGAAACCTCGCCAGTTGACTCAATTACCGGCTCTATGATACAGAACGCACATGCTATATAACCATTCTCCATCCAACCGCCCTTTCTCAGAACAGAAATATATTTATTTTTCTGTAAAATATGAGAGGGATGGGGTTGATAATCAGTTGGTGTCTTCCATTATATGTATGAGATGGTCATCACTGTACATTAACATTGTCATCAATGTACATTATCACCATCATCAATGTACATTAACATTGTCATCAATGTACATTAACATTGTCATCAATGTACATTATCACCATCATCAATGTACATTAACATTGTCATCAATGTACATTAACATTGTCATCAATGTACATTATCACCATCATCAATGTACATTATCACCATCATCAATGTACAGCGCAGTGGATGCCAATCTGATTCAAACACAGATCCAATTTCATTTCGTTTTTTATAGTTCAAAATTTTGTTTTTAATGGTTTTTACTACTCTGGGATCTGGAAGACTTGGTATTTAACTCCTGTTCTGCTTGAAATGAGGGGTCAGCCAATCAAACAGGATTTCCTGGGTCCTTCACGGCTTTCACTGGATTTCATATATGTTGTTTATTTCTTGCAATGTCTGTGTAGTTTGTCTTGCCCGCAGATATGTCTTTGTCGGCTTTGTTTTGTGTGTAGTGCGGTTCTCCTGCACTTACTGTGGTCCTCATGTACTAAAATCATGAGACACAACTTAATGACAGAACTTAATATCTAAAACTAAGACATTTTTAAATAAATGCAAGCTATGCACCTGTTGAAATGGGTTTTTTTATTTTTATTTGACAGAACATAAAATACAATTGTTACAAAACTTGACTGTTTATATATTAACTTAATCTTGTGTAATATGATTTTTTTTTTTTTATGGAAAGATATGATAACCCAGATTCAGACATGTATTTCAGTTTGACTGACAAGCTATGAAATAAACATACAACTGGCATTTAAAAAAAATCATCTTTAATAAACACATAACGAAAAGAAATGGAGAGGGAGAGAGAGAAATGGAGTTTAACCTCTACTTGATACAAACTAGGTCATTTCGAGACTAACATATGGTTTAATTTTATTTCAATAATTTGCTTGCGCTTAGGGGTCTTTAGCAGTGGGAGGAAACCGGAGGACCCGTTGAAAACCCACAAGATTGGACAGGCGACCCTTCTACTTGCCACGTACAACCAAGGATTCGAAACCATGTCAGTTGACTCAATGACAGGCTTTATAATACAGCGCGCGTACGCTAACCATTCAGTCATCACCCCCCCCCCCACAAAACAAAAAGAAATGGAATCAATGTCCTACTGTTCTGTACTGACTGGGCAAATGAAGACTGGGCATACAGAGTGTAACAAGAATCTGAATTTTGGTCTGGCAATGTTCATGCTTTATTTCCAGGCTTATATTCCTCCATATTCTGTAATTGACCTAAAGCCCCAATAACACTCTTGTTGTAACTGAATAATATGTTCCAATCTTTATTCTGGTCAACAAATTGTACTATTTTACAATATTTCAATTAAAAAATGATACAAATTTCATCTTAACACACCTAATTTTAAAAATTTGAAAAATTTAACTACATGCCGTAACATGGTTTGAAAAGCCTTACGTAAGCACTTTCAAATGCAACTTGGATTTAAACATATTTTCGAACCCTTGGGACAAGTAAGATAGGTTGTAATGTATAATTTACACAACAGGTAGGACACTCAAACACCTTGTAGTTAGAATAAGGCTAATTTTTTTTTCTTGACCTGTCAAGCCAGCAAGAGTGTTAATGTCCCTTTAAATAACATGTATGTTAAAACAACAACGAAAGAAAATGTTTTATATCTGGAAGAATTATTTAGCCCTTTATACTCTGGGAATAAATCACATGTAATAATCAGGCTTGTCCTTTCTACTGACCTTTGTCAATCTATATTGACCTACTTAGAGAGAATGTAGGTCAGTTAGTTATAATAATTATTGAGTGAGTCAATTCTATGCAGTTTGTTATTGTGTAGTAGAAAGAGCCCATGGGATTAGACAGACAACCCAACTACCCGTCATGTACAATAATAGTATATTTACAATGCGCAATAAACATGCATGTGCATCAATCATGCTAATGTACAAGCGGAAAATGAATTAATGAATGAATGAATGAATGAATGAAATGGGGTTTAACATCCTACGATTCTGCACCTAACCTGGGCTAATTAAGACGGGCATACGCCATACAGTGTGCTATGAGGGAAATTTCTGCCCGGACAGCAACTGATTTCCAACTGCCAAGGGATCTTTTACGTGCACGCCAATGTGTACACGGGGCCTGGGTTTTTTGTCCCATCTGAACAACTAGGCAGTTGTCCTTGTCAGGCCCTCCGTCTGCATCACTGACAAGGGGAAACCACGCTGGAAAAATGGAAAATTTAAACCACACCACTTGACTCAATGACAGACCATATGATCTAACCCAGGGAGAGCAATGAGGCAAGAAGGGGAGTTGATCACTGACATGTTAGCATCTAATCAACCTCTGACCCCAGCATGTCAGCATCTTTTTAACCTTTGACCCCAGCATGTCAGCATCTATTTAACCTCTGTCACGGAATCTCTGTATACCATTACAACACAAGTTTGAAGTTTCGCCAAGTGCAAGTGAACTGTGGGTGTAAAACCCTAACAAAAAATGGAATAAAAAAGAAAAGAAAAATATACGGCCACATTTCAATGTGGGCGTATAAAAACCCATTCAAACTCAATACAGTTCAAGTATAATAATTACTTAAAAGACATGCACATTCACTGACTTGCATTACAAATTTATTTTCAAATCAGAGGAAATTAGACAAAGGTTTAGCCAAATTTAGGATTTTTTGATCTGTGAGTGTGAAGCAATTGTCACTGATCTCACTAAAAGCAATGTCATGTTCCCAACTATAAACGGACAAAGTTAATTAATTTCCTCTCATGTTGTTCAACCACACAATTTCTCCAAATAAAGTTATCTTGTGGCCAAAAATACACACAAAAAACCCCAAACTATAATACATTAAGAAATGAAACAAAAAGTATTTATATGTTTGACCTTATCAATCTGGATTCGGATCAATTTGAAACTAGGGTCTATTTCGTAATGGAATATGATAAAAACAATGGTGAATGGAACCCACTGGAAGAAATCAAAATACCTTATCAATTCTGTATTGGGTGAAGAATCTAACATGCTAGCATTTTTTTCTCCATGGAAAACGAGACAAAGAAAACTACTTGTAGAAATGAAACAAATTCGTCGACAATTTATTTCTAGGCTATTTTGATCACATTGATTTTATTCCACGCAAATTACGCAATCCAAATCGGTTTCGATCTACATTTTGAGTTAACACCAAATTGTAAGTTTACTTGCAGATCTATCTGAGACCAGTTCACTTTGATATTCAAAGCAACTTACAAGAACCAATTCGATTCGGATCAACATTTTAAATGAACACCGGGTCCAATATAATTTTAAATAGCTTCTGATATTTAAGTAACGTTACTTTTTAAGGTCTGTCTGTAACCATCTCAATCCTGATCACAGAGTTAAGTTTACCCTGCATTTCACTGTAAAGTTCATCAGGATTTTTTGACATGATTTACGAAACGAAATGGGGTTTAACATCCCACTGTTCTGTTCCTAACCTGGGCTAATGAAGAAGGGCATACACCATACAGTGTGCTATGAGGGATATGAAATGACTGGACTAATAAAGAAGGGCATATGTCATGCTGTGTGCTATGAGGGAAATTTTTCCCCGGGCAAGGGGCCTATGGCCTACTCTTATATCGAATTATAACTGCCGAGGGATCTTTTATGTGCATGCCAATGTGTACACAGGGCCTCGGTTTTTCATCCCATCCAAACGACTAGCACACAGCATTACATATGCCCTTCTTTATTAGTCATGTCATATCATTTCCCAATCTACTGTTCAGGTAAGGTCAAATTTACAAATTTTGAAAAAAAAAAAATTTTCATCATCATTTCATGCAATGGACATTGCTCTTTATATGTCGATCATTGGACTCTTGATAAGTTGAGTGTATTCTTAATTTATTAGATAAAAGTTTGTCTTGAAATTTTAGAAGGTGAGCCTAAGGTTATCTTGAATAATATGATAGGCCTACTATATGAAATCAATTACGGCAAGTTTTTGTGTGCCTCAATCCAACAATCCACTCGAACATCATGACATGGTGAAACATCATTTTATTATTAATAAAACAAATATATGACTATGACTAACAAAATTACAATAAAAAAATTAATCAAAATGAGCATTACATACTACTTAAAAGAAGTTTAGGGTCAAACTTTTTTTCTACCTGGTAATTGTCTATGTATATAAGAGTAGTCCTTAGTGCCGCCTCCTTGGAAAAATTTCCTTCATAGCAGACTGTATGGCCTATGTGTCTTCAATAGCTCAGTCAGAGCAGAACAGTAGGACTGAAACCCCCATTTCATTTTGCAGTACAACTAATTGGTTACAAGGTGTAGTGTCGGCAACAGTTGGTTTTTTTTTAATTAGAAACTGTCAGATAAATAATATTTTAAATTTTAACCTTTGGTAACGAAACATAATGAAATGGGTTTAATGTCTTACATTTCTGAATCAATCAGGGTGATGAAGATTGGCATGTTAAACCCCAAACTTTCATTGCATTTAAAACATTTGATGGGGGTTGGATGGCCGAATGGTTAGCACATGTGTGCTGTATCATAAAGCCTGTTATTCAGTCAACTTGTGTGGTTTCGAATCCCAACCTCGTGCATGTAGGTTTTCTCTGGGTCCTCCAGTTTCCTCCCACTGCTCAAGACCCCTACGCGCAAGCGATTTATGGAATAAAATTAACCATATGTTAGTCTCGAAATGACCTAGTTTGTGCTGAGTGGACATTAAACCCAATTTCTCTCTCTCTCAAATACAGGTTGTATATATGCTCATATTGAACCATTAACCAAATGAAGGATATAAATATCTTGTTCTACTGTCAGTATATTTCAACAATACAGCCTGTAGAAATTATAAACCCAGGATGTCAACAATTATAGCCTGTAGAAATAGAAACCTAATGATATCTTGCACATCTGAGAATACATTTAAACAACAAATTTGACAGGTAAGTGATGATCTCTCTGTCAAGATCGATGTCAAAGATAAAAGCACAAATTAACCCTACCTATATTATTGAAGTTAAAGGAGCCATTCGAGATATTCTAGATATTTTGCCCTGAAATGGGCTAATGAAGACAAGCTGAAGCTTCTGCACCTAACCTGGGCTAATTGAAGAGAGCATATGCCATACAGTGTGCTATGAGGGAAATTTTGCCCAGGCAGCAACTGAATCAACTGCCAAGGGATCTTTTACGTGCACACCGATGTGTACACGGAACCTTGGGTTTTAATCCAATCTGAACGACTAGGCAGCTGTCCTTGTCAGGCCCTTTGTCTGCATCACTGACAAGGGAAACCACACCAAAATTGAGATGAACTTTCTCGGCTAATGCAGAGGTCGAACACCTGACCTCCAGGCTTAGAAAGAACAAGCATACCCTGCCTAAACAATATGTATGGTTCAAAGGTAGAATTGTTTCAGTATATTTTACGCAATCTTATAACCTCAAGACCATTAAACAACTTAAAATAAAGACACTCGCATACGCTTGGCAATGAAATGTGTCCTGTGCGACCAAAATTTCAACTAGTGTAAAAAATGTACGTTTGGCACATTTTAAATAATGGTATGCCAACATCAAAGGATGAGGTCACAACTGTATTTTAAATACCGTCATATTTATGTATTTAGCTTATAGTCTCTCAGATGGCCAAAATAAAATAATGCACTTTTGTAAACAAATTTATTTAGTCATTGCGAGGCTATCCAGACAATTTAACAGCGGTTTACAGAATAGATGACGAGATGTCAAACCACAAAACATCCTGGTATCTCAAAGGAACAACTGATAATAACAGAATCCCCTTAAGCAATATAATTTGCAGCCATATTGACTTTTGCACTTTCCATATTGGGACCGCAACATGACCATATTTTCTGAAATCTGCTATACAAAAGTCGAAATTACAACTTTCTTGGCCAAGATAGGAATCGAACACGGGGCCTCCACTGAGCCAGAAAATTAAACAATATACAACAAATAGGCAAACGCTGACCAAAGTTGTCATTCTGCACACAAATATCCAACTGCTTCATACTTCAAGAATAGATCTCTGGCATAAATGGCCACCATACCCCAAAATAAGCATACTGTATTGCAATCTGGTTCTACTCCACTTCACATTTGTCATACACAAAAAGACTAAATAAAATATTTCAATTAAATTAAATGGAAGCTGAATAAATACTTCACAAAAATTCTCGAAGTATAATTAACTTTTTGGACTAAAATAGTTTTAGGATTAAAATGTCGGTCAACTAGCTTTAGTGTACAGGAAGTTGTGTGACAGTTAAAGGGGGCAATTTCAGAAAAATGGGATTAAAAGATTTTTATCATAGAAATCATCAATAGATTTCGTTCTTGTTTGTTTGAAAAGTAGCTTGGAGCACTTAACCCGAGGCATAGTTTCTGCAGATACCAATATGAAAAACAAAACATAAAATAAATTCTGCCGGTGGCATTCTTCTTGTATAAGTTATGAATAAATATTCAATTTTAAATAATTCAGAGAAGGATGCTTTACCTATTATAAAATTTAACCTGATTCACACTATCCTTTTTCAGCGTGCCAGGAATGGTACCAAGAACAAAATGGTTAAGTCTTTGTAGTGTAAAAGAGTCAAACCGTGCCAATCTAGATCACTGAAAGATTGTGATAATAATTTATCAAATATCACAATAAACAATATTAACGTGATAATTTATACGTGTGTCTACAAAGTCAAATTTTGAATATTTTGTCTGAAAATCGTTGCTTGATGTCATATTTTTGCTGTTAATTTTAGTTGACGGCTTGACGCAATGATGGGGATTCACCCTAGACCAACTGGTACTTAATAATGCCCTTTTTTTACTGACAAATTAAATTCTATCAAAAGAATGTCATAGGTGATGATATAGCATATGTTTTTCGATACTTTTAAATAAGTCCGACATGATAAAATCACTATATACCGAAAATAGGGTATATCGCAAAACGCTATGTACAGCTACAACATATAGTGTACCAAAAGATAAATCCAATTAAAAAATGTCAATTCAAAATCAAAGCCATTAAAACGATTTAATTTCTGTAAAAAAAAATTCATGAATTTCAGAAAAAATCACAATATGTGGCATGTGCAACATATTGAAGATTATATGACACATTAATCAGACATAAAAAATGTACAATAAGTCTAGCAAGGTTTTTATGTCAACAGAATGAGTCATAGACAGAAACAGATATATTAACATACACGAGTTCAATTTTAATATATCTATTGGCCTTATGACTCGGTGAATAAAGGTGCTAGCTCGATAAACTGGAGGTCCCGGGTTTAATTCCGGTTTTTGGCGGGATAGTTCCTCTGGATCTTCCGGCGTGGTTTCCCCCTTGTCAGAGAGGTACAAGATGTAGGGCCAAACAAGCAACAGTGTATATAGTTGTTTGGAAACAATAAAAAAACCAAAACAGATAGGCCACCTGTCGCAGATACCGTCAGATTCAAATTTAGACTCCGTATGACACACTTTCTCTGATGTTAACAACTGATTTGTGGTTTTTTATCCATGTTTTTATTATATAAATGTTTGATAAAAATATCAATAATTCGCTTGCGCGTAGGGGTTTTTAGCAGTGGGAGGGAACCAGAGGACTCGGAAAAAAACTATGGGGTTGGACAGGCGACCCTACTCCATGCCACCTACAACCAGGGATTCGAAACCAGGCTTTATGATACCGCAAGCACTTGCTAACCATTCGGCCATCCACCCTCCTATCTTAGAAAAAGCACTTGACAAAAGATACTTATTCTTGATCCACCATGTTTAAATTAATTTATTAACATGGTGATCGTGTTGCCATCCATTTAAATCTCCACCGTCTGAGGATTATAGACTTGTCATGACAATAAATCTCTCAATAATAGTTTATATGACATTTGACGCCAAAAAAGTTCTGCAATAGGCAGACTTAGCTATTAATATTACATAATGTATCTTTAAATATCACAATCGTGCATACATAAACATCAATTAGAAAAAATTTCCATACACCTACTTTTGAGAGCAAAAATTGTTACCTCAAGGGAAGAATTGTTTTACAACCTATCAAATAAAATAAAATGAAATAAAATACGGTTTACCTTACTGCGTCAAATGGGCTTATGAGTATAGGCCTGTGATATGTGGGGCATCCATTTTTCATCCAATCCAAACGACAAGATACTGTTCCCTGCCAGACCTTCTGTCCCTAGCACACTGCAATAGCTAGAAGAACTTTTTTGCAGAGGTCTTTATATGCCATATAAATTTAATACGGTATAAAATATACGACAAAGTGTAATTAACTGAAGATATTAATCAGGCTGACAGATTTATTACTCAATATAAAAACAGTTCGAAATCACGAGGATGGAAAACAATAATATTTAAATCTATCAACAAAAAAAAAAGACAATTTGAATCAAACCTACTGTTTTATTTCGACGATGATATCTTGGCTCAGAATGAAGTAAATTGACTTAAATTGTTACCATATTCCCTTTTCATTATCTATTTTGTAACTATTAAAGCAATAACGGTCAGCTCTTGTCTAATTCTCCATAATGCCCCTTTTAAACTAAAATCAAGACATAGAATAAAGAGGGGGTCATGCAACAACTATACACCTATCCCCCCCCCCCCCCAAGGTATGATCCTAAACAAGATCTCAATACACACCAGATAAGTCTGAAAATTTCGAATTCCAATATTATCCAGTTAGGGTTTTATCACCCCCAAAAGACATCAACTGTATTCTAGTTCATACAATGTATGCAATCGTACAGGTCTTGAACAAAAAAAAAGAATCTGATATTTGTGATCGCTATGATCTGTAATGAGCCACTGTATTTCAAAATCTAGAAATCGGCACCATCTGTTACCTTCATTAAAATATTTTAACGGGATCACATCTTAACATACATTATTGCAAGAGCTAAATCTGCCTATTTGATTAAAGACTACATCATCTTTTATATGCAATAAATTATACTTCGGCTTGGCAGCCTCTATGCATGACCACTAAGTAACGAGACACAAACATGACTTTTTTAATCCTTGAGTGGCATTTAGTGATTGACACAACACCATTTATATGGAAAACAATCACTGGTTTATACACAAATAGCAAAACGTTTCGACAAAATGACTTTTTTAATTAAATTTTTTTTATAACTTGGGGTATTTCCTCTCAAATTCATTGTTTTGAAAGGCATTTGAAATAAATCATTGATAGATTAATTAGTTTGAATATGTTTGTAGTCTAAATACAGCATCAAATAACCTAATTTGTACATTGGAAGGAATCATAAGGAAGTCTACATTATATAATCACATGACAAAAGTTTATTTCTGGCGTCATTGCGAAGAGGGTTCTCTTATATTTCTCTTTATCGAGTAATATCTACATAATATTTACATATTAATATATATGTGTATTCACAAGTCGACAAGAATGTAATAAAATATACGATATATGATATAATGTGTAGACGTCAAATGATGTCAACTGATGTACATGTAATATCTAAACAATCATTCATCGCTATTATGTCAAAAACCTGTCTACTAAATTTGAGGTATGTGTGGCTTAAAAAACTACAAATTTCAGCTTTGATTCGTTTCTGTCGAGAAAACACATCAATCAAGTTGAGCAATAGTTAATTAAATTTGTGAATACATACATCAAAACATACATCGTCACATGTCTATTTGTCACAAGCAATTAGAATACCTGAGGGTGAACGAGGTCAAAGGTCTGTAAAATGATGAAAGTTACTTCCCCTTAATTTCTGTATCAACCATCAGTGAATCTTGAAATAGCAAACAAAATCTTTCTCGTTCTCTGCTCCTCTCTTATGGAATTCCCTGCCTTACAACATTAGAACCATTTACTCCCTAAATGCTTCTAAATCTCAGCTAAAGCGTTTACGTAGTTCAATTAAGAAAACTTGAAAAGCGCAATAGAAACTGTTTACAGAAGTGTTTCCGTAGTTCAGTTGAGAAAACTTGAAAAACGCAATAGAAACTATAGATTTAGTATTATCGCGCTATATAAATAGAGGATTATTATATCATTATTATTTACAATACACATTATGGTAAAGAATGGAATTTAACCGAATATACCTTGGTCATTTTGAGACTAAAATATTCTAAAATCTTACTAAGTCACTGCGGGCTCCCTGATAGAAACTGAGTTTGTGTAGCAGATGAAATGGGTTTTCGACAAAATGTCAGACACTAATGAAATAGTACCTGACATTTTCAACTTATTGTCGGACATGTATTACTAATATCATTAAAAAAAATAAAATAAGTGCCAGACAAAATGACAGGCACCAGATATAATATTGTTCATGTATAATACCAAAATAGCATGCTATAACTTCACATAAGAACAATCAGATATGAGTCTTATTTAATTGAAATAATAAATGACCTGAACAAGACATGGCCACAAACAGCAGCAGCAAACATTCATTTAGCCTTTAATACTATCCTTAAGAGGGATGACATCGGGTCAAGTTAATTAGATTCCAATATTAACTTTTTTCTTCTGCAGATTAAATTCTAAAACATTTCTTAAATTATGAAGAAAAACAAAATAAAGTGTGAAAAATGTTTAACAAACGTGATTTACTGACTCACAATGGAACATTTATGAAAGGGGTGACTCTTTTGTATTATTACAGATAGTCGGAATTGACCATGTCAACATTTTCTGTACAACATTAGTAGAGATTATTTATTACTCGATCTAACACTATAGATTCACACTGTTGATTAACAATGCTAAATTTTGACGGTAAAAGAATGGATACGTTGATACGATGGCGATGATCATTAACTTCATTATGACCCGGACATGGTAAACAAAATACAAGGCCATGTCTGTATTAAATATGAAAATACAGTAAATCACAGTTACTTATTTGCTATTCAAACGAGAAGAACTGCTTATCAATTTTCAGATTGATAAGTACTTACATTTTTAAAACATCCAATAATTGTTAATCAATTAATTTTCCTTACCATATTCCCTGAGTATGCAAAGGCATAAAAAGAAGAAATGGCACAAATTCTGCCTGGATTGGTTTGTGTTACTACATTTGATATCAACAAAACATGTGTTATCTAGAATGTATGATGTAACCTCACATATAGAACTATAATGACCAATGACCTTAAAAGTCAGCCATAGTGTACACAGTTAAAAGAAGGCTTACTTATGTGTTAAGGCAGTGAAACAGATTAATAGTATAGAACCATAGTACAGTATCTATGTCAATGTGTACAACAGTTATAAGGGAGATAACTCTATTTAATTATCATAATATTTTGGTTGTTATCATAATTCGCAAATATACAATAATAATGATGAACTGTGGTGAATGTTATATGTTACGGTTGAAATGTAACGAGATTCTGAAGAAAAGACGCAAACATAAACCATATAGAGTACTTACCTCTTAAGAACCTTACTGTTATATCACAAAGGGGAAGTAATAGAATACATATATTATGAGAAAGGGCTCAGTTTTTATCTTTTAACATGGTTTCCCATGGATTTTTTTTTTTTACATAAGTGAAATTGATGCATGTCAAAAATAGTCCTGCAGCTACTATTCAGTTTTTTTTTTAATTGCAGTTTCCCCAATGGATTATTTTTATCTTCTAATTATAAGTGAAAATGATGTACGACCTGCTAAACTTACAAAAATAGTCCTGCAGCTAAATGTTCTATTTAGTTTTTATTTTAATTGTGGTTTCCAAATGGATTATTATGTTAAACTGTCAAAATTGTACCACAGAAATAACTTTATAATTATTCTTACATGTCTCAACTACACCTTCCGTTACATTGATGACATAACATACCAGATACAACACTATATAATGTTTTCTATTCACAGGCATTACGATTTTTGACCGTATGTAACAACAAAGAACTGTTTCTTTCCCGAATAAAATCCCTGTTTTTGAAATGCACTGCCAAAGGTGGTACACAGTTACGCATATTTAAAGAAATTTCGAAACTTCCGTTTCATCAATATACCAAGTTTAACATTTCTTATAAGTATATAACCGAGTACATATTGGATAATTATCCAATTTAATTTAGTTTAATTTGTATAGTTACGTAGCCATGTTTGGATTATCGCCCTTATTGTTATTATTTTATTACTACAAATACACCTACATTGTATGCTTTCTTCTACATTCCTGTTTTGCATTGCTTGTATGGGGTATTTAGTATTATGTTTTGTGCAATTATACAACTTAAAAATTCTGATTGGTTGTTTAAACTTATAGCTTTTAGCATTATTAAATCTTGACTATCGCCCTTTTTGTTAAGAAATTCTATTGACGTCATTGATAACATTACGACGTATTTACGTCACACCATTCAGTTAGCAGACGACTGCCTCCCGAGGCGGTCTACATTTTCTTTGCTTCATTGTGTTGGGTTGTTTGTGCGTTTTCTTGTACGAGTAAATATGTTCAATCTTGAGTGAAGTCTGTGTTGCTTCAGACCCGGGACTGTACAGCGCAGTGGACGCTTACGGCTAGCCCCTGGATCCATTAACTCTTTTTTGAATTGTTGTTTTATTGTTTGTTTTGTTTGCTGTTTCGAAGTATGATGTCTTGTCGTTGTATTTGTCCTTTTTGTAAATCATATGTGGCGCAGTCCCCCTGCACTAACTAATAGAAGACATTTTTTCAGTTTTCATTCTCTGTAGGTAAAAGATTAATAGTTGTCAGAAGAACTGTCAATCATTGACGCAGAGATGTGAATGTATTAAAGTTACAAGTCAGCAAAGTAATGTTTGCACTATATTTTATCCTTGATCAGCTGCCTTACTAAATAATATGTTTGGATGAATATTGCAATATTTCAACTCTCATCTTTATTCTTCTTCTTTTATAACATCCCTATGGTTACAGAATATAGCAGATTTTCGATGGGTTGCATGTATAATATTATATTGTTTTCTAGGTTTGAATGTATTTACCAAAGGGACAGGGCTACAACAGGGATCTGGGTCTAGGACAGGGCTATAAGGGGGATATGGGTCTGGGACAGGGCTGTAAGGGGATATGGGTCTGGGGAAGGGCTGTAAAGAGATTTCTGTCTTCGAAATGGCTACAATGTGTGGACTGTAGTCTTCAAAGGTCATAATTCACAATTAATTAAACCTATTAAATTGATTGTAACTTAAAATCAGTTGCCAAAAGTTGTGATGGGTACCTATCATGAGAGAGAGCATGGTCCATATTTCTATCAAATCTGACATCACTTCTCAGTTGTGTAATTCACACTTCTTACAAACATTTATTGACCACTTGTTAGAATTTTAAGAATGTGAGTTTAAGTTACCATCAATTCTATGAGAATTAAAGAGACATTATCACTCTCACTCAAAAAAAGAATTGTGATTCATTTAGAATAACAAGATATTTGAAATAAACATTGTCTCGTCTGAACACGAAATATCCAAGCACTAGAAAGATTTCTAGTTCTAATTAAAGAAGAAAACCACAATTTTTTTTTTAAATTTGTCAATTTTAAATACAATTTAATTTGAACATGCCCAATGTAATGGTATAGACAAATGACATCAAATTAAAAATTATTTTTTACCAAATTGCCAAAACACCATAAGTGATATCCCTCTTTAAATTTCATACTAGGACAAAATACATCAATTGTGTGTGCATGTTTGTATATTTATGTAAATTGTGTGTGCATGTTTGTATATTAATGTAAATCAGGTGTGCATGTTTGTATATTAATGTAAATCAGGTGTGCATGTTTGTATATTAATGTAAAATATGTAAATCGAGTGTGCATGTTTGTATATTTATGTAAAATATGTCAATCTTGTGTGCATGTTTGTATATTTATGTAAAATATGTCAATCTTGTGTGTGTGTTTGTATATTTATGTAAAATATATAAATCTTGTGTGCATGTTTGTATATTTATGTAAATCATGTGTGCTTGTTTGTATATTTAGGTAAAATATGTAAATCGTGTGTGCTTGTTTGTATATTTATGTAAAATATGTAAATTGTGTGTGCTTGTTTGTATATTTATGTAAAATATATAAATCACATGTACATGTTTGTATAATTATGTAAAATATATAAATCGCGTGTACATGTTTGTATAATTATGTAACATATATGTAAATTGTAAATGCATATTTGTATATTTATGTGAAATATATCAATTGCGTGTGCATGTTTGTATAATTATGTAAAATATGTAAATTGTGTGTATGCATGTTTGTAAATTTATGTAAAATATATAAATCACATGTACATGTTTGTATAATTATGTAAAATATATAAATCGCGTGTACATGTTTGTATAATTATGTAACATATATGTAAATTGTAAATGCATATTTGTATATTTATGTGAAATATATCAATTGCGTGTGCATGTTTGTATAATTATGTAAAATATGTGTAATTATGTGCATGTTTGTATATTTATGTTAAAATGAAAGTAGAATGAACTTACCTGGTAAGTGATCCAACATAAAACTAATCAGACGATTCGTACCATTACACTCATTGTACATGTTATTGAGGTCCGGATTCAGGGGGTTTCCTTGTAGGCCTAAAAATACAAATATCAACATTAAATTGCAAATTTTAAATGCAAAGCAGAAATACACCCACACAGCAGCAATGTTTCTTGACAGCAGCTTATCTATCCAAAAGGAAAATCTGGATGGCGAGAAAATTTGATATTTTAGCAGAGGGGGGGGGGGATAACTCTGGGACTTAAAAGTTGCAGATAGATTTTGTCCTCACATTACCACAATGCTTCACACTAAATTTGAACATAATCCGCTAAATAGTCAAGCCTCTATCGACACTTTCACAAGATTTTTTAAAAGATAGTAAGCTGGCACTGCCAGGCAGGATACGCCCACATTTTCGATAGATGGATAGATGACAAGCAATACCGAAAGTGATTTTTCCTACAATCAAAGGCCATAATTCATTAAGTTACAATTTGATATGCGCAAATATCGAAAAGAATCAAGATCTTTAGGTTATAAACATGCATTTTAAGTTTCATCAAAATCAAATTAAAATTGTGACCTCTACAGGGCCCACAACTTTAATATGCCATATTTTTACACTATTCGCGTACAAACAGCGGCCATTTTGTCTGGCAATTATGGTCTGATTTTCTAGAAATTCGAACTCAACCTTCAGTAGGGTGTAATGGTGATAGAGCCAAACGTTTTTTTAAATTGGATATTAATCGTGACCTCCAGAGGGACCATAGGGGATTTTTCGAACAACCAGGGGCCATAATTCAGGAAGTTAAGATCTGATATGCGCAAATATCGAAAGGAACCAAGATCTTTGGGTTATAACCATGCATTTCAAGTTTCATCAAAATCGAATTAAAATTGTGACCTCTACAGGGTCCACAACCTTGATATACCATTTTTTAACAGTATTCGCGTACAAACGGCGGCCATTTTGTATGGCAATTTTTGTCCGATTTTCCCCAAATTCGAACTTAACTTTCCTTAGGGTGTAACGGTGATATAATTAAACGTTTTTTCAAATCGGATAATAATTGTGACCTCCAGAGGGACCACAAGCTAAACAAAGGTGATTTTGTGTATAAACAGGGGCCATAATTCATGAAGTTACGATTCGATATGCGCAAATATCGAAAGGAATCAAGATTTTTGGGTTTTAACCATGCATTTCAAGTTTCATCAAAATCGAATTAAAGTTGTGACCTCTACAGGGTCCACAACCTTGATATACCATTTTTTAATAGTATTCGCGTACAAACAGCGGCCATTTTGTATGGCTATTTTGGTCCGATATACCCGAAATTCGAACTCAACATTCGTTAGGGTGTAACGGTGATATAATCAAACGATTTTTTAAATCGGATAATAAATGTGACCTCCAGAGGGACCACAAGCTAAACAAAGGCGATTTTGCGTATAATCAGGGGCCATAATTCAGGAAGTTACAATGCGATATTCGCAAATACCGAAGGGAACCATGATCTTTGGGTTATAACCATGCATTTCACGTTTCATCAAAATCGAATTCAAATTGTGACCTCTACAGGGTCGACAACCTTGATATACCATTTTTAAACAGTCTTCGAGTACAAACGGCGGCCATTTTGTATGGCAATTTTGGTCCGATTTTCCCGAAATTCGAACTCAATCGTCCTTAGGGTGTAACAGTGAAATAATCGAACGGTTTTTCAAATCAGATAATAATTGTGTCCTCCAGAGGGACCACAAGCTAAAATAGGTGATTTTTCGGACAATCAGGGGCCATAATTCAGGAAGTTACGTTCCAATAGGCGCAAATATCGAAAGGAACCCAGATCTTTGGGTTATAAACATGCACGTCAAGTTTCAATAAATCGGATCAAAATTGTGACCTCTATAGGTTAACAAGCTAAAAACGTGATTTTTCGTACAATCAGGGGCCATAATCCATGAAGTTTCGATCCGATACATGCCAATATCGAAAGCAGCCGAGATCTTTTGGGGATAAAGCTATATTTCAAGTTTCGTCAAAATCGGACAAGAATTGTGACCTGTAGAGGGTCCACAAACAATTGTGGACGGACGGACGTCCAGACGGACAGGGGCGACGACATAATACGTCCACATGAAAATGTGGGCGTATAAAAAAGGGTGGAGAACTCTAGAACAGAAAGTCACGGAATGCTGAGGATAGATGGAGTTCATCCTCTCATGACACCAATGCTCCCTGCTAAATTTGACAAACATCCATTAAACTTAACACGCTACAAATTAGATGATTTTAGACGATTTTTCAAACCAAGATGGGTCATTGAATGAACGTGAAAGAAATTAGTAGTAAATATGAAAGATTAAAGATACCCAAGGAGTGTTTGTTTCTATCAATCTAAATGCAAAATGGACTCCATTACTGTAGTCTCTCTCCTCCATACTAGGGGTGGGCAAATGGGAGGTCGAATTTTGGGAACGAGTGTTTTCTAATGCGATTTTGGCTGCTGAATCCGAATCTGGTGAAAATTTTGTTCTGTGACGTCATTTTGAGCTGGTTCCATAATCATTTTCGAAATGACTTTTTTTCAGTTATTACCCTCATATCGATATAGGATGTTATCAAATCATAAATGGGAGTGCAATTTAAGAATCCACGGTCATGAAAACGTATATTTTAACATATTGGACAACTCTTTCCAATATTGTCTCGCTTTAATGAGAAAAAAAGTCATTTTTGGGCCGCCATTTTGAAAACCACGGAACCAGCTCAAAATGCCGTCACAGAACTTTTTTTTCACCAGATTCGGATTCAGCAGCCGAAATCGCCTTACAAAACACTCGTTCCCAAAATTCGACCTCCATTTGCCCACCCCTATCCATACCACACAATTAGGAATTTCACATAAATACATCCAATAGTCTGACTAAATTGGATGGACTAAGACTAGCAATTATTTCCCCTTATTTCATGATGGACGAATGTAGTGTGAGTTATAAATAGACAATTTTTTTCTCCCCTCTTCCTGCATTTTTGGGTTGACTTTTTGGTGTAGAATAGGAATCAAATTTGCAACTTCAGAGCAGATTTGGGTTATACTGATGAAATTGCACATAGGGTTGGGGGGTGTAAAGTGTCTTTCTACAGAGCTTTTCACCAAAGTCAACTCAAAATCTCCTTAGCAAAACATCTAAGTCAACCCCTACATATTTACCATGAGCGGATTGCCAAATGTGATCTCCATTGTGCCTATAAAGATTGGAACCAACGGAATGTTAAGAAAAAAGCTACAGCCTGTGATGTTACAGCCATTTAAGATTGAAGTCAATGGGAAAATAATTACTAGTCCAAGTCAGGATTCACTACTAAGCAAAAAATTGGAGTTATCTCCCCTTAATCACAAAGTTTCAAGAAATTTAAGAGTGAATTATTTATCTTGGCACCAACATTTCAAACCATGACTAACAAGTACTATAGTTCAGTATTGTGACTGACAGGTACTGTACCTCAGTGTAAATGTTGCATAAAAATTGTGTAAGAAAAATAAGAGTTGTGTAACTTTTGGAGTAAGCTCACAGCCACCCGCAATCATCAAATTATATATACATATCTAGAATCTTCCCCAAAAATATCATGCACAGCAAAATGCAGATTTAGCTCTTGCATAATGTATGCTTAACTTCACTACTCAGTCTAGATATCCTGAATTAACAAACCAGATCTCTAAGGTGGAAAAACGATATCAAATTTAGATTAATTAATTCTTAATATTAAAGATGCATTATGTACGAAATAAATCAGGCTATTGCATGTCTTATTTCTGTCTTCAAACCTTACATAAGTAATTATTTAGACATTTAATCACATGACCATTGGATGCCCATGTTTTACATGTAAATGCAGTTGAACACATGCAGGATTCAAAATTTAATGATAAACAAGACTCAAGAGAGAGAGAGAAATGCGGTTTAATGTCCATTCAACACAACTAGGTCATTTCAGGACTAACATATGGTTTTGATTTTCATTTCAATAATTCCTTTGCGCCTAGGGGTCTTTAGCAGTAGGAGGACACCAGAGTGCCCAGAGGAAACCCACAAGGTTGAGAAGGCGCCCCTATCTCCATGCCACATACGCTCACACCAGGGTCGAAACCACAGCCGCAAGCCAGAGGTGGCCGGCCAGCTAGCGACCGAAGTGCGGCACTCTAGACCCCCCAACCCCCCCCCCACGAGACTCAAGACTCGGTTGTCAAGTACTGTTGCTACGATAATAAATGATCTGCGCTACATCATTAACCAGACATAACTTCGCTCAAAATAAAGAAATTTGAATGACATTTTCAATTTATTAATTTGTCACTTTTTTTTTATAACTTTTAAAGCAAGAACGACCAGCTCTTTATCTTTATCTACATAATGCATCTTTAAAAAAAACAAAAAAACACACAAACTTACCTAAGCTTTGTAACTGGAATAATTTACCCAATTCATACGGCAGAACGCGAAGACTATTATAGTTTAATAATAGCTCTCGTAGCTGTATCAAATCACCAATCTCGGCTGGTAAACTACGTAATTTATTATTGGATAAATCGAGGATGGTGAGATGATATAATTTACAGATCTCAGGTGGGAGATGAGTGAGGAAGTTGTCATTCAGGTATAGAGAGCTTAAAAACTGTAATCCCCATAACTCAGGACATAAGTTCTTTACACTGCCTGCAAATATATATTCAATAATATTATATAATTATCAATACTTTATCTTTATTCCGGGTCTGGAGAGACAAAGAGAGAAATGGGGTTTAACATCCACTAGATCATTTTGGGACCAACGTATGGTTTTCAATTTTTATTTCAATAATTTGCCTGCGCGTAGGGGTCATTAGCAGTGGGAGGGAACCGGAGTGGCCGGAGGAAATCCACGAGGTTGAGAAGACGCCCCTATCTCCATGTCACATACGCTGACACTAGGGCCCGAAACTACAGCCGCAAGCCAGAGGTGACGGCACTCTAGACCACTAGACCATCCCAACCCCCTTCCGGGTCGGGAAACAATTATTTTAATTGTACCTGACAAACGGAGAATGGCAGTGTTTGGCTTCTGGTATTCCAGTTTACACTGGTAGTATTCTCCCCTGGGACATGTTAAGCCTCATTCATCGAGTCTCTTCAATAAAAATGGCCCTCAAAGCATTCTGGCATGTGATTTGTGTGCCAATTTTAAAACTTGATATCATTATCCAAAGCTCATCTTTTAATGGTATCTTTTAATGGAAGGGTGTGGATGATATTGAGTTGAAGACTTGCCTCCTTTAAATTATTTAAAGCCACCCTTCTCATATATTTTCAGGCACAAATTTTTCAGGGCCAAATTTCAGTTATACTAACCTGAGATTTCAAGAGCATACCAGGATGATTTTTTACCAGCGGCTATGTCATCTGAAGACATGATAGTGTATTGACGACGATTGTGAACATTTTCGATTGTTTTTTCTTTCGGCATGATGATAAAATCTCCTGAAAATTACAAACAAAAAGATGTGAACACTTAATATTTTCTCAACATGTGGTTTGCAAGTAACATACAGCCACATTTTGTAAGAGACAAGCAGAGAACAAACTAATGAAAAAAAAGCGATTATTCGTACAATCAGGAGGCATATTCCAGGAAGTTACGGTATCAAAAGGAATCCAGATCTTTGGGATATAAACAGTGAGTTTTGAAAGAAATTTAGCATGAACATCAGTCTTTATGCAGGCTATTCTTCAGTCAGGGTTTCTTTTACATACAACTAGATGCTGGTCATTCATCCTGCCTGCATCATTGACATGGTCATTTATCTTTTCTTAACTAATTGAAAGATACATGTACATAAAAATTTGATGGCTTTTTTCTCAGATAAAACCATGGATTTTCTGGTTAGAGTGTCGGCACCTTACTCAGCGATCCACCATTTCTCAAGTTTTTGGCAGGAGATATTGTCCAATGGAAGTATATGTACATGCAGGGAACCAAACCAATGACAACAGACATTATGTACATGTATATTCATTAAGGGAGCTGCAGTGTCTGAGTAAAAGTTTGGCTCGCTAATGCTGGAAGAGAAAGTTCATCGGGATATTCCAGGATGGTTCCCCCTGTCAGTGTAGGACAGAGGGGGTAGCATGCATAGTAGTTCGGATGGAATTAAAAACCCGGGTCCTGTATAGTAAAATAAATCCTTTGCAGTTTGAATTTGATATAAGCGTAGGTCGTACATGTACTTCCTCATAGCACACTGTATGGTGTATGCCATCTTCATCAACCCAGTTGAAGCAGAACAGTAGAGCCTTAAACCCAATTTCATTTAATCTCTATATAATCACCAATCAGATGGGAAGAGAAGAAAAAGATAAAAGCCATGTTTGTGTTCATGTTCTTAATAACTTTGACCGTTGTTCATGAAATGTTGATCTGATTCTAAGATTATCCGTTTAACATAAGCGCTCTCCATCTAAAGACCAGAGAAAATGTCAATGGACATCTTCTTATGGTATAAGCCAAACATATCTTGCCTAATGGTGACTGAGAAAAGCAAAAATAAAATCATACACCATTTCTGACATCAGTCCTGATATATTTATAAATAATTAAATATTCATTTGGTGAACTACCCAAAATTTTGACTTTTTGGATACATTAACTTGGTTACAAAATATCCCAATATATACACATGCATGATACTACATGTATGTGGTTACACATATACATGCACTATTTGTTTGTTTAATATGGCCCAAAAATAATTGTTCTGTTTTCAGAAACCCGACCGACCCATCACAAAACCTGCCGACAAATTCAAAACATTTCTTTACCAATTGATCATTCAGAATACTTTAAGCCTACCAGATTAGTGAAAATCTCTATATTTAGGAATGAGTGTTTTCAGAGGTCATACGAGTAGCTTTTGACTCCATGACATCAGACATTTTATTAACCAATCAGCATTGATCGTTTCATTGGCTAATCCCTCACATTCACATCATCCAGAACAGGGTGTTCTCATCTGGCTCAAATTATTGATTAAGGGGATTAGGGGTTTAAGGCTGGGGGATTATGGTCTGTAGCTGAAATGTGTTCACCTTAGATATGGATTAACCGTTTAAAGTTACATTATTCAAGATATAGATAAGAACTAGCCATTCTTGCTATAATAGTTCGAAAGTAGATGATGTAAAATGAATAATTTGAAAATTTCATTCAAATTACTCTACTGCAAGCGAAGATATTGGCATTTGAAGATTTGGGCGACATGTGCAATAATTTCAACCACGGTCCTGGTTGATCAAAGCTAAGACTCAAAGCGTCATATTTGATTTATCACTGAAACGTTTTAATCTGTTTAATATCGGAGCAATCTGATGCTATCCAAAGTTGATTAAGGCCTGGATCAGTTAATAAATGTCTAATTAATACTTTAGAAAAAATTTCATGCCCAAATAAAGACCTGCACTAGGCAAATTTAGCTCTTGAATAATGCATGTTTAATAAGTGTCAAAAGAGACATCATGCTTTATGTAGATGCGGTATCTCATCTTGTCCAATTAGAGTAAAAAGTATGAAATGTTGATGGACATTGTTATTAATATTATTGTTATGGAATGGTAGTTTACTTGCCCTTATGAATTATATATTTTTAATGTTGATGCTCATTTCATAGTGCTATTTAGTTATTTATTTTTTATATTAAGTTTTTCCATTTACATTAAAAGTGTTAAAATAAACATGTTATACTATAATAAATGTTGAATAAAACATTATCAAGTGATTTTGTTTTACTATTAGGTTTAACCTAATGAAATAAACAGTGCCCAATGTGAAACAGACTACAGCTAATCAATCCCTCTTTAGAAATTCCAATTAACACCTTAGTCACGCTAACATGATTATTAAAGTTTTGAGCTGGGTGAGAATGATCCATCCAGAACACATCAACGATAACTCTTCCAGATCCTAGAGTAATAAAAACAAGTAAAACCAAATATTAATACATATTATAATCCGATTGTAGGAATGACGAACATGTATTTTTTAGCATAAAAATAAAAATAACTATTACATATACATGTATGTATCTATGTTAATCGTGGGTGTACAAAAATTTTGTATTCTAGAGTTAATCTATTTTACAACACCTGCAAGGTAGATCAATCATTTTCTTCTACACTAAAGGTGTGTAGGCCTATATTAACATAATTGTCAATTCAGCACTGCAGTATTTTTAAATATATAGCCCCAACAGCTAAATGATAGAATATAAGTTAAATATACAGTTAAGACACTTAAATGACAATGGTCCAAATATAAGTCAAAATGACGAATTTGATGGTTTTAGCAAGCCAGCTTCCGCTTAATCTTTTAAAGAGAGAGAAAGAGAAATGGGGTTTAATGTCCACTCGACACAAAATAGGTCAATTTGGGACTAACATATGGTTTTTAATTTCTATGATACAGCTCGCACATGCTAACTATTGGGCCATCCAGGTCCACATGCACATCCCCCTCGAGTGGTTGTTAAACCCCATTTCTCTCTCAATATTATATTTTATTTTGACCTACTGTATGTTAAATTTGTTTTGTACAGTACATGTAACTGTCATTGAAACTCAAAACAACTAAGGCTTGGCGTAAAAGATATGAATTTGAACATTTTAAAATCAATCTTTTATATAATTACAATAGATCGAAGAGAAGATCTACAATGACTCCTTTATCATTAATGATGTCAAAATATTAACACAAGGTACAATTTTATCGATACACAATTACTGAGTTTGATAGTAGGTGATGTTTTGACAAGGATACTCTCGTCTTTATTAAGCAAACTGTAGTACTGTAACTAGTGTTAATGATTAGTTACTAAATGCCAATTGAAAAACGATGTCAAAATATGTTTGCTCAACAAAAAGAGTCTATACAAACTAGGATAATTTCAACTAGTAAAAAAAAAATTGAAGTGTTGTTATCTAACGGAAACTGATGTATGATAAGACAAGGAAAGTAAATCTTGAATGTCAGATTAATCTGATCAAATACTCAGGTCAATTAGCACAATTTATAAATAGGTCATACTTGTTTACTTCACACACTACGATCATACTCTTCAAGGTTGTTATATATGTAGAAATCAAAACCAGAGCAATTAATCCACCTAGATAATTTCACAGCGATTGTTGATTGTGGATCTTCTAGAAAATCACTGGCAATATGATATTAAGGTTATGTCTCAGCTAGGAAATTAAAATCTTAGGCTACAGTTAATTAATTGTTTAAGACAAAAGTCAAAATTGATTACTTTTTTTAATCTTATTTTATTTCAGTTGTCATTCATTTCTGAAGACAGATATAATCTTAACAAATCCAATTGTTTTGTATTTTGAAATTGGATAAACACTATTGATCATATAATCTGAAAATAAAATTTGAAATGTAAGCATATTGTCACTAACAGATGCATTTTGCAGCATATGCATGTTCAATGCTGAAGAATAAAAATAAGTTCATGTGAAGAATATTCCATAGGTTTCCACTTCTTCAGAGGTAGCTTTCTCGAGTTTGACAACGTTTCGGAACCTAAAACGATATAAAACAATCAAATAAAGGAAAAAATTGAAAGAATTTATCATTACCTTCATCGATAACCCTTTCAAAGAAATAAATTTGGCAATATTTTCTGGCTCAGCTGTGAATGTACTTTCTGGTTTGTGAAAATGGCTGATCTAATGTGAAGGCTTGTAACAGAATACTACGGGAAAATGCACGAGCGAAATCTATCGAATGCGTTGATTGGTTGACTTGTTTATACAAAGCTAGTTTATTCAGGCCAGTGCTATGAAAATAATCGGAAAAAAAATGTTTTAAACAAACAATCATCATAACAGTGTAAATGACTAATGAGTATTACTTTACTAACGGCTAATGAGTAATCAACGGAATGTGGTTTACGAAAATAAATTATAAATCCTAGATTTGCAAAATGGCTGCCCTCATGCTACAGAAGGGTTTGTGTTTTATTTCTGTTTATCTTCGAAGAAAACACCATGAAGACATCAAAATGATATTATTGCAAAGATTGATGTTTCGAAACGATCAATTATTTTATGTTACTAAACTGATTAAATTGTCACGCATCATTTCCTATCGAGTGAATCATGAAAATATCTGTCATCGGCTATCGGCTCATCTCTTATAGTTATGGATTGGAACGTAGGCCGGCAGACGTAGAGTATTATCAGTATACATAATACATTATACATGTACAAAATGAAATGAAATGGAGTTTAACGTCCTACTGTTATGCACCTAATGGAAGACGTGGCATACCATGTGATGAGTGTGCTATGAGGGAAATTTTGCCCAGGCAGCGGCACCACAGCCTACTCTTAACTTATAGGGATGTTCGCCGTGACGTCACAGTTTGTCACGTGACTCGAGTGGTTGGCAATATCGGTTGTTTACAAATGGCTGGCTGGCTGATATAGCTTAAAGAAAGTCATTTAGCGCTGTATATAATCTGATTAACGTTGTTTTTAAATGTTAAAATATGAGAAGATGGCAAATACACGATGACGAAGCCATTTACGAAGACACAAATTAAAGTATGATTATGAACAGAGACCACGCCCCACGTGTTTTTCTTTCCCACGACGTTATGACAATCTTCTTATTATTGCGCTACTGTTTGTAACTAGGCTACACATTCCATTAAATAAATGATTTGTTATTGCAATTCAATGGTGGAATGGTTGTATTTAAACAGTTATTAAAATTGAAAATAAAATTGTTTGTCTGCAAAGTAAAAATGCAATTTTTTTAACAATCTGCAGGGACCATAATCATAATCAGGAAAATTGTTTTATTTCAATAATGTGCTTGTGTGTGGGTTCTTCTGCAGTATGTGGTTAACTGTACTTTTTATACCTTCGATCAGGAAATTATAGACTCAATTACAGACCTTATGATTCCACACCCCTCCCACCCCATCCAACTATCTGTGAATCCAGTTAACTTTTGATGCCACACCCCCTACAAACCCTACCCAACGATCTGTGAATACAGTTACTGTTGAAAACTGAAATGGTACATTCTCCCTTGTGGCAATATAATTGTGCACAATTTTCATCAAACTTCAAGTCTAACATGGACTATTTAGATTTGTAATTTATAAGGTGAGTTCCGAGCTTCGATTTGGATGAAGAGAGACAATGTTCATGGGGATTTGTACAGTAAAAATAATAAATGCGAATATCTTTTTAAAACAATTTGAATTTATTTAAATAAATATGGTTGTTTAAATATACATTATACATGTACTAGCCTAAGTAATAAAGAAAATGGACACATTAACAATTAATTATTATATAGGATTATTAGTTACCAGTTGTAAAAGAAACAGGGGGGGGGGGATATACCTTTGTTACAGGACTTAAGTCCGTAACTCAAAATCCTCCAAAATCTTGGACATTGAAAACACGAATTATTTATATCAACATTGATGATGTAAACTTACCGGGAAAAGATGAGCTTCTGACATCCGATATTTAAGATAAAAAAAAAATTTTCTAACATTTTATTGGTTGTAATTGTAGTTAAAGTAAAAGGAAAATCCATGTGGTTCTTTGGTGGTTTGAGGGGTAGATGAAGTTGTTGTACACACAAGTTTAGGAGGACTGCATCTTCCACAAACAGAATCTGATAAAACGTCAATGCAAATATAATATCTGAGGGATAATAGCCATAAGCATTTTTCGTCTTGTAGAGTCCCAGGCTCTCAGAGTTACATTTTTCATTGAAATAATTTAGGAAACGGAATCTTTTCCTTGTATTCTTTACTCCACTGCTAGTTAAATTTAGAATTGTATACATAAATACAAATCAATCATTTACTGTAAGAAATACTTGTTTTTAAATAGTTGATGATCTTGTATCATCAATTTGTTGATTTTTTAAAGTATTAACAGAATAGCCTGTTTCACAATGGCAATGGTAGAATAACTTTTATATTAGCCATCTTCTTTTGTGCTACTGACCTTATAATAATAACAATAATCACTTTATTTCGAAAGGGTAGAAAATTAGACCAGTTACATAATGATAATTAATATTTTAGATATAAGTTGTTTGATAAATGTGGAAATTATTTACACTACATGAGAGGTGAACAGTATTTGCTCGAAGATAGGTATGAATAGTATAATACAAAATATGTTATACATGGATCAATATGGAAGCTGATGACATAGATCTATAAAATATGGATGGACAAGAAACATTTAATTATGAAGCATTTAAGCATTTAAATGTCTATAAATATGACTACGAAACATGTTAATTGGGCTTATATTTTTAATATTATTTGGCAATGAATTCCATAACGGAGGTCCTTTCTTCTCTATGCAAAGCAGGTGTCAACAAGTATGTTCTGGTTGTAATCTCTTGTAACGGAAAGCTTTAATTACCTGAAAAAAAAATGAATTATAGATTTTATCAAATCAGTAAAAACAACGCAATTTTTTTTACATCCAGCAATTTATTACTTGCAGTCTTACTTGATAATGATACTACCTACATGGAATGAAGCGGTGAATCAATAAACGAGATAATTAAATTAAGTCTATAAAAATAAATATATTCATATTTGATTAAAATTTCAACTTACTTATGCACCTCTTATGATTTATAAGCTTTCATGGATTCATTAGTGTACAATGATGGTGTATCATTCATACGGTCGGTAGAGGTAAATCAAATGTCACCAACAAAAGTCAGGTGCGGACACGTGTTCGGATCTCCGCTCCATTTGTCTTTCAAACTGTATATAGACCTGGCAAAAACTTCGTTTCCGAATCGTAAGATAACTACATTTATATGTATGTTTAGCATCTAACGCCAAAGAATGGAAATAAGCTGGTGTGAAAGTGTCAAACATTACATTGTCGCTCGCGTCAGCCATTTTTACTATTATTCGCGTGAGCTGGAACCAACTCTTGCCAACCAGTTATTTCGCGTGACGTCACATCCGCTTCTAGCGAACATCCCTATATCGACTTCCAACTGCAAAGGGATCTTTTATGTGCACACCAATGTGTACACAGGACCTCGGTTTTTCATCCAATCCCAGCGACTAGACAGCTGTCCTTGTCGAGCCCTCCATTCTGTATCACTGACAAGGGGAAACCACCCCGGAAAATCGAGATAAAATTTCTCGGCCAATGCAGCAGAGATTGAACACTCAGCCGCCAGGCTAGTGAGCCAGCGCCTAACCCACTTAGCCATGTGACCGCCCTTTGAATGAACAAACAACCTGACAGTGTGTATCAAAAGATTCTACATGTATATAACAGTTTGAAGAAAAATTTGAAATGTCCAACGATATCATGTCAAAATATAGCACCCCAGACACCCTCAAAAATGAGAAAATAATCAAATTGTTGATGGTGGCCATCAACAGGCAGAGAGATGCAGTAACGTAAATATTAACATTAGTCTGAAAACGACATGTATACGTAATTCAAACATTTCGATTTACTGAAAAACTCAGGGGAGGGGGGGGGATCGAATGGCCTAGTAGAGTGTCGCGCTTCGACCTCTAGCTGGCCGGCCACCTCTGGCTTGCGGCTGTGGTTTCGACCCTGGTGTGAGCGTATGTGGCATGGAGATAGGTGGGTCTTTTAAACCTTGTGGGTTTCCTCTGGGCAGAGATCATGTGTAATAGTTCGAATCAATAGTCCAGTCCAGTCCAGTCCATCTCAAAGATATAAACCTAACTAATAAACTATTAAAAAATGTATTTTTCAGCCATTCGGCAGTGCATGAGAGTCAGATCATTAGAATTGATTTCACCTGTTACTTGTCAACAAATTCGATTCAAATCTGGGAAACAAAGACTCAAGGCTCCAAGTCATGCTCAGAATAAAGATAAATATGTTCGAAGGCAAAAGAAAGGGTAAGTAACTCTGAAAAGTGTCAATACCAGTACATGTATGCAAGCCTGGAAATAGGGCACCTATTACTGACAATGTCAGGCACAGTTTCAGCCTTTTAAGGCACAAAACCTCTGGTGCCTGTCATTTTGTCAGGCACTATGTGTGGACAAAAAGCTGACATTAACAGATGACCTCCCTAACTGGTAATTCCATATGAGAGAAACTATCATCAATTGAAATGGTTAGATAGATAGAAATGGGGTTTAACACCCACTTGACACAAACTAGGTCATTTCAGGACTAACATATGGTTTAATTTTATTTCAATAATTCGCTTGCGCGTAGGGGTCTTTAGCAGTGGGAGAAAACCGTAGGACCCGAAGGAAACCCTGGTAAATCCTGTTGAGACAGGCTGAATAGGGGGTATTCTCAGGTCATGATAAAATAGTTTCTGATTTCATGTACAGTGACATGTAGACTGGCCCAGTCTCTTCTATTTATTTTACATTTCGATTTATATTAAAGTATTAATTTTTAGTAAACCAACACTTTCGTTTCCATTTGTATAAAATAAAACTTTGAGTAAACCTGTAACCAGCACCAGAGACTGGACAATTTGCGAACTTCACAATACATGTTTTTCGTCCTACCTTATTTGGAATGATTGGCAATTATCAAGCACGCCCCGAGTCAGGTGACATGAATCATGCGTATCGACTGGAGTGCAAAGCAGTCATGCTGAGACCGTCCGAGGGTTGATGTCACGTTGTTGTTGGATATGTCATGATCACGTGCACGATGTCACACGACCTACATAATGCAGATTGACCTACTAGATGAGATTGAAGCTCTATTTGCCCAGTCTCTACAGATTACTTTTTTTGGGGGGGACTGGCCAATTTTGGGTGTGTGGAGAAGACTGGCCACCAGTCTAAGTGACATGGGGAGTGTTTAGAATAGATTGTATGAAAAATTTCAGACATTTATGTTTTCATTATCAATTTGGACATTGTATAATATTGTATTGGCTCACATAAAATTGTGACTGTATATTGCTGCTTTCCCTATCTGTTTGTGAACTTAGCTTTGTGAACAATCTATTTTCAATGTCGAACCGTTTTTTATTTCAGTTTCCTAGAAAAAAAAGTAGAGAAAGTGGATAAAGACTTTTTAAAAAAAGTTCCTGTTGATGATGTTTGGATTAGGAAGTATTATCCTGAACGACGCTACAGTATGGCTGACGCTGTATACAAACATCGTGAATTAGCACAACCTGAAATGTTAAACAACATGGATGGACTTGTTTATGCAGAAATGACTCTTGACATGATTACTACAAAAAAGGTTTGAATTTATTTTGTGAATGATACTTTTCTGCCTTGCGGCAATTGTTTTTCTTGTGTAAGTATTTGTAGTAATTGTCCAACCTCATCGGTTTTCTTCGGGTCCCCTAGGTGCAAGCGAATTATTGAAATAAAATTAACCCATGTGTTAGTCCCAAAATGACCTAGTTTGTGCCGAGTTGATGTTGAACACCATTTTTCTCTCTTTCTGTAAAAAGGTATGGACAGCAGCATTGTCCTTGAAAGCTTCTACTTCCTCTTTAGTCATTTCTGTTCCAAGGTTAACCCACCATTAAATATTTGGGATTGGATTGGAACCGAGGATATTCAAGTCATGAGGCCGATACCCTAACAGCATGACATTTAGGGACTTTATACTTATAAATATGATTCACAAGAGAAGAATATCTGATCCTCTGCAACAAATGAAGCGTTTTCGAAATAAATAATATGACCTGTTTTTCTTTGATTTCAGGCCAAATTTATTAAAGCTTTCCGAGAAACTGTGTTATTACCACATCAGTTTGATGACCAAACAAGGCAAAAAGTGGCTGTATTTTGTGAAGTAAGTACACACAGCCTATTTCAAATATTCTAAACAGACTTAAAAAACAATTTTTTGTTAAATTTAATTTTTATTGAAATGTGGTGGTATATTGTCATCACCTCTGTCTGTCTGTCGGTTGTTCACAATTTCTTGTTTAACATCTTTTTGAAATGTATATATGTTGTTTACATTAGTGAGACAAAGAAGTCTATTTAATTTTAACAATTTTTGTTAATTACTTCTAGAGTTATTGTCCTTTTTATACGCCCACATTTTCATGTGGACGTATTATGTCGTCGGCCCTGTCCGTCTGTCCGTCCGTCTGTCCGTCCATAATTGTTTGTGGACCCTCTACAGGTCACAATTCTTGTCCGATTTAGACGAAACTTAAAATACAGCTTTATCCCCAAAAGATCTCGGCTGCTTTCGATATTGGCATGTATCGGATCGAAACTTCATGGGTTATGGCCCCTGATTGTACGAAAAATCATGTTTTGAGCTTGTGGACCCTATAGAGGTCACAATTTTGAACCGATTCTGATGAAACTTGACATGCATGTTAATAACCCAAAGATCTTGGTTCCTTTCGATATTTGCGCCTATCGGAACGTAATTTTTTGAATTATGGCCCCTGATTGTCCGAAAAATCACCTATTTTAGCTTGAGGTCCCTCTTGAGCCGACAATTATTATCCGATTTATAAAACCGTTCGATTATATCACCGTTACACCCTAAGGAAGGTTCAGTTCGAATTTCAGGAAAATCAGACCAAAATTGCCATACAAAATGGCCGCCGTTTGTACGCGAATACAGTTAAAAAGTGGTATATCAAGGTTGTGGACCCTGTAGAGGTCACAATTTTAATTTGATTTTGATGAAACTTGAAATGCATGGTTATAACCCAAAGATCTTGGTTCCTTTTGATATTTGCGCATATCGGAACGTAACTTCCTGAATTAATGCCCCTGATTATACGTAAAATCGCCTTTGTTTAGCTTGTGGTCTCTCTGGAGGTCACAATTATTATCTGATTTAAGAAAATCGTTTGATTATATCACCGTTACACCCTAAAGAAGGTTGAGTTTGAATTTCGGAAAAATCGGACCAAAATTGCCATACAAAATGGCCGCCGATCGTACGCAATACTGTTTAAAATGGTATTTCAATGTTGTGGACCCTGTAGAGGTCACAATTTTAATTTGATTTTGAAGAAACTTGAAATGTATGGATATAACCCAAAGATCTTGGTTCCTTTCGATATTTGCGCATATCGGATCGTAACGTCCTGAATTATGGCCCCTGATTATACGCAAAATCGCCTTTGTTTAGCTTGTGGTTCCTCTGGAGGTCACAATTATTATCCGATTTAAAAAATCGTTTAATTATATCACCGTTACACCCTAAGGAAGGGGGAGTTCGAATTTCGGAAAAATTGGACCAAAATTACCATACAAAATGGCCGCCGTTCGTATGCGAATACTGTTTTGACGAAACTTGAATTGCATGGATATTACCCAAAGGTCTTGGGTCCTTTTGATATTTGCGCATATCGGATCGAAACTTCCTGAATTAATGCCCCTGATTATACGCAAAATCGCCTTTGTTTAGCTTGTGGTCTCTCTGGAGGTCACAGTTATTATCCGATTTAAAAAATCGTTTGATTATATCACCGTTACAAGCTAAGGAAGGTTTGAGTTCAAATTTCGGTAAAATAGGACCAAAATTACAATACAAAATGGACGCTGTTTGTACGCGAATACTGTTAAAAAATGGTATTTCAAGGTTGTGGACCCTGTAGAGGTCACAATTTTAATTCGATTTTGATGAAACTTAAATATCTTGATACTTTTCGATATTTGCGCATATCAAATTGTAACTTAATGAATTATGGCCTTTGATTGTAGAAAAAATTACTTTCGGTTTTGCTTGTTCTCTATCCATCTCTCGAAAATGTGGGCGTATCCTGCCTGGCAGCCGCTGGTTTCACTTTTTAGAACCTTCGGAACACTCTAACAAGCATAGTTATCATCTGATTTGTATTAAACTTATAAGCATTATTTAAAATTAGTAAAACTAAGAAGCCTATTCAACCAAAGTTATCATCCAAGTTGTCATCGAATTTGTATGAAATTGATATCAGTGTCTTATTAATGTTGCTATCACCTAAAAAAAAAAAAATATGCGACAACACTAACATTGTCGACTGCTCAAACGATCTAGTTGCTGTGGGCATATGTTTTGTTGCCTGGTACACCATCTTTTTTTCATAGTGGAACAAACATACACGAAAGTAACAAAACATTTGCAATAAGTTGTTTTTTGGGGGGTGAAATTTGTTAATTTTTCTTTTAATTTCTTTTAGACAGATTCAGATATAGCTATAGCTAAAGAAATGGGAGCAACTTATGTTGGAGGCAGGGAATTAGTCAAAGAGGTAATAATTTCTTATTATCTATATAGACAAGGTTTAGATAAAATTGATTTTGTACTTGGTAGTCATTAGGTGCAGCTTGGATGTGGGAGAAACCAGATAAAACCCATGGGGTTGGACAAGTGACCCTTCTTCATGTCACATGCAAGTGGGAAATCGAAACCATGTCACTTGACTCAATGACAGACCTTATCATCCAACGTGCACTTGACTCAATAACAGACATTAAAGATCCAACGCTCACGCATTAACCATTCGGCCATCAAACACCCAGATTTTGTCTTTGATTCTATTATATGATAAGGATTGACCTCTTAGGAAGGTCAGTGGTTTACTATTTGGGTTGGTAGCAGGCAAACCCTGTTCAATACCTCCATTACGAGCTGTTGGGGCCTTCACTTAGTAATGGGCCAATGTGTTGTCAGAAGCCTATAGATATACCCTACACATCAATGGGCGTATGTGTTATCAGTAGCCTATAGAATGGTTAGCCCGTGCCTGCTGTCTCATAAAGCCTGTCCTTGAGTCAACTGGGGTGGTTTCGAAACCTGGTTGTACGTGACAAGGAGTAGGGTTGCCTGTCCAACCTCGTGGGATTTCTCCGAGTCCCCCGTTTTTCTCTCGCTGCTAAAGACCCCTACGCTCAAGGGAATTATTAAAATAAAATTAAACCATGTGTTGGTCTTAAAATGACCTAGCTTGAGTCAAGTGGACGTTAAAATCCATCCCTCTCTCTCTTCTCTCTCAATGGGTGAATATGTTGTCAGTAGCCTATCGATATACCCTACACCTCAATGAAATAAAATCTGTATTTTTTGTTTGTAGATTGTAACAGGTTCAATAAATAAGGATGATATAGATCATTATTTATGTGTACCTGATATGTTAAATACTGCTATACCTTTACGTCCTATAGTTAGAGACAAGTTTCCTTTAAAAATAAAAGGTAAGTGTATTTATATAATTACACCAACATTTGGTTTTATTTTTACTTTCCCGTAACATTTTTCTGTTCTTCAATTGAGTCTAAAGACATTTTCCTATACATCGCTCGTCCAGCAATGCCCATATTCTGATTGGTCAATTTTAGATCAACCTACCAATCAAAAGCTATGACACAGAACATCTTTTGAGAGGCTTTGAATATCAAATCATTTGACTGTCTGTCTATTCAAAGTTAACATATTAGTATACTGTCATGGTGCCAGAACAAATTTATACACCCACATTTCACTTTGGGTGTTTAATGTTGTCTCCCTGTCATTAACTATTGTAGTCCCGAAATGACCTAGTTGTGTTGAGTGGACTTTAAACCCCATTTCTCTCTCTCTCTCTCTCTCTCTCTCTCTCTCTCTCTCTCTCTCTCTCTCTCTCTCTCTCTCTCTCTCTCTCTAACTATTGCCTAAATTTCGGACAGATTCTTTTCAAATTGTGTGCTCCTTGACCTTTCGTACTAGAGTTAACCTTGTGAACGCAATAAGAGGTTGTACTTTTTCACAAATGTTTTTCCAATTGGTTGGAAATCATTAGGGTCATGAGAAGATAAATCCCATTAATTTTCAGCGCATGAGCTGCGCCTTTCTACCCCAACTCATCTTGAAATTGGGATTTTTTTACAAGCCGTGCCAGTGTGCTACAAGTGTAAATAATGCCTAAAATTCACAAATTTTATCAATTTAATATTTTGTAGGTAATTTAAATGAAGATGTTAAAGCAATGTTAGAACTTTATTTAAAAGGTATAACCTTTAATTGCGTTAAAGAAACTGATTATGTTGGTAAAATACAAGCTCCCATTGGAACAGTGAGTAGATTTTTATTTAGTACTTTTATACCTCCAGTATTTCATCTGATCTCCATAAAATTTATATGCATTATTAATAAATAGAGGATAGCCAAGGTAATGTCAACAATTTCCATTAATCATTTTTAGAGTTATAGCCCTTGGTTAACTTTGCAGAACGTTGTTAATGCCAGAAAGACAAAGTTATCATCCGATCCATATGAAATTGATATCAGAGTCTTGTAAATGCTCCTGGCAACCTTCTTTGGGTCTCAAAATTTGAAAAGACAGTCCCTTTTTTGGGGAGAGGAGGGGGGGGGAAATATGAATACATATATAATGTTATGTACATGTTGGTTTGTTTTTTCTGTAGTTAAATATGAAAGATGAAGAAATAGAATCAAATTATAGAACATTAATACCCGTTATATGGAAATCCAAACCACAAAAAACAGGTTGGTATCAATTTTATATCAGAATGAGTAGTACAAACGGGGTCACAGTGGCTCAAGCAAGTTCATCTGGATTTTCATGGGTGGTTCTTCCTTGTCAGGGGTGCAAGACGAAGGGCCTAGCAAGGGAAAACTATAGTCAATCAGATGGGGTGAAAAACCAAGGTTCTATGTACACATAAGTGTGCTTGTACATAAAAAAACACTTCACCGCTGTCTGGCTATAGTTTCCCTCATAGCACACTGCATGGTGGTTTTTTTTTTTTTTATTAACCCAGTCAGAGCAGGAAAGAAGGGTGTTAAATCCCATTATATTTCACAGTAATTTCAATGTCTTGCATCTCAGATATCTTTTCTTTCAATACTTTATGTAAATATTATTTAATGATTTTGTATTTCAGTTCAATTTGTAACGGAGTTGTCTATTATCGCCCCGCCTTCTGATGAACGATTTCTTCTCCAGTTAGAAAATTACGTTCCTGGTTATGAGAAACAGGAAGAAGAAGAACAACTGGATGATGAGGAACACAAAATGGCTGCTGCAAATTAAGAACTTACAAGAAATGTCAGATGGAGTGTGACTGCTAATATTAATAAGAACACTATGGACAGGGAAGAAAAATAAAAATGTTTGGACATTATCATGTGATTTTGATGAATCACCAAATCTCTAGTGGTGAACTATGAGATGTGTTTCATGTGGAGTAAGTGTGGATAAGGTGACAAAAAGGTTGTGTTTGCATTTGCAGATCTTTTGGAAATTCATATTTACCAGTACGTAACCATTCTGAACAGTTCACACCACAGAGATATTGTCTACATTGAGAAAAGATCTCTGCATTACAAAATGAGTGTATTATTTTGTAAGGTGGTTCGAATTCATTTTTAATTTTTCATACACACAAAGACTAAATAAATATTTTCAATTTTGTTCAATTGAAGGAGTAAAAATACTACTCAAATTCTCGTTCAGCTTCTCAAACAACAACCTTTCAAGTGGATGTAAATAAAATGGAATAAAATGAAATGAGGGTTTAACATCCTACTGTTGCTTAGTGATGTAGATCATGAACTGTACTATTAATGAATGAATGAAATGGGGTTTAACGTCCTACTATTATGCACCTATCCTGAGCTAATGGAAGACGGGCATACGCCATACATTGTGCTATTAGGGGAATTTTGCCCAGGCAGCGGCGCTACGGCCTACTCTTATATCGAATTCCAACTACCAAGGAATCTTTTACGTGCACTCCAATGTGTACACGGGACCTCGTTTTTTGTCCCATACGAATGACTAGGCAGCTGTCCAAGTCAGACCCTCCTTCTGCATCACTGACAAGGAGAAGTCACGCCGGAAAATCGAGGTGAACTTTCTGGGCCAATGCAGGGATCGAACACCAGACCTCCAGGCTAGCAAACCAGCGCCTTATTCACTTAGCCACCTGTCTTATTAATGAAATGATAAATGTGTAGAGATGTGATATTTTCGTATATGTTACAATCATATTAAAGAAACCATTTCAATTTGAGTAAATTCTTAATTTAAAAAAAAACAGACTAGGTTCGCTAGCCTGGAGGTTGAGTGTTCGATCCCTGCATTGGCCGAGAAAGTTCATCTCGATTTTCCGGCGTGATTTCCCCTTGTCAGTGATGCAGAAGGAGGGCCTGACAAGGACAGCTGCCTAGTCGTTCGGATGGGACGAAAAATCGAGGTCCCGTGTACAAATTGGAGTGCACGTAAAAGATCCCTTGGCAGTTGGAATTCGATATAAGAGTAGGCCGTAGCGCCGCTGCCCGGGCAAATTTCCCTCATTGCACACTGTGGCGTATGCCCGTCTTCAATTAGCCCAGGTACGGTGCTTAAGCGTAGGACGTTAAACCCCATTTCATTCATTCATTCATTTGACAGTCTACCTATTCTTTTACATTCTCCACAGGTACAATATTCAAGTATCAGAACAAACGGGGGTTTGGGTTGCCCAATTTGTCGAGTTTCTCGCGAACTGATGAATCTGATATATATTAAAGTACCATTATTGAGAATTGTGTATTGAGAAATTTATACTCTCTTGTTTTCTTTGTGGTAATCAAATACCAATATTTATTTATGATGTATTATTTCATACATATACGTCAGGACACTGGACGTCATTTAAATAAATATTATTATTTTATGGCCACAGAAATAACAAGAGAGTATAAATTTCTCAATACATAATTCTCAATACTTAAATATATATCAGATTCGACCGTTCGCGAGAAACGTGACGAATTGTGAGCACGTGCGCACTGTATCATATGGTCTGTCATTGAGTTAACTGGCGTGGTTTTGATTCCCCAGTTGTACGTTACAAGGAGTAGCGTCTTTGACTGAATTCGCTTATAATGACTAGAAAAAGATAATCATCTCAACTGACTCGCATCATTTCCAGAAAATAACATCACACTCAATAATTATTTTGTTGATACGCCATGCAGTGTGCTACGAGAGAAATATTGCCTGGACAACGGCATTATGGCCTACTTTTATATATTCTAATTTGTCATGTGACATTGTGTCATCCGAACAACTAGACAGCTGTTGGGACCCTACACTGCTGATAAGGAGATAACATGCTAGAAAATTGAGAGGCACTTTCTCAGCCTACATCTGGAGCGACCCCAAGATCTCCAGGCTAGCCTGCCAGCATCTTACTGAGCCATCATGGCTAACTTATTGTATTCCCATTTCCATCTATCACATGTATGTCAATGTGTACAGGGGTGAACTTTAGTTTTTTGTACCATCCAAATGAAACGTCCTACTGTTCTGCTCCAACTGGGATAACAAAGACAGGCATATGCCATACAATGTGCTATGACTATGAGGGAAATTTTGCCTGGCCAGTGGCACTATGGCCAACTCGTATATCGAATTCAAACTGCCAGGGGATCTTTTATGTGCACGCCGGTATAGCCTTGTTTTTTGTTCCATCCGAATAACTTGACAGCTGTACTTGTCAGTCCTTCCATCCTGCCATCGGAAAATCCCAGTGAAGTTTCTCAGTCAAGCGAGCTAACATCCTCCCCACTGTGGCTCCACTCATCCAAATGACAAGGCATGAAAACTCCTGAAGGTTCTTCTTGGCAAACATCTTCATTCAATCTCAAAACATTCTAACTGAGAGACTACTGTCCAGACCACTAGACCGCTTAAAAAGTCTTGTGTAAAATGTGACATAAGATAGAGAGAGAGAAACTGGCTTTCATGTCCACTCAACACAACCTAGCTAATTTCTTGACTAAAATATGGTTTAATATTATTTCAATAATACACATAGCATTTCAATAATTAGTTTGGTGTAGGGTCTTTAGCATTAAGAGGAAATCTGGGACCAAAAAAAATCACACAACCCTACTCTGTCACATAAAAGCTGGGAATCGAAACAATGCCACTTGCCTCAATGACAGACCTTACGAACTAAAGCGCATGCATTAGACCTAGACCCCCCTACCCCCCTTGTGTAAGATGAAATGAAATGGGGTTTAACGTCCTACTGTTCTGCTGCTAAACTGGGCTAATGAAGACGGGCATACGCCATACAGTGTGGAGAAATTTTGCATGGGCTGCGGCGCTACAGCCTAATCTTATATTGAATTCCAACTGCCATTGGATCTTTTACGTTCATGCCAATGTGTACACGAGAACTCAGATTTCCATACCATCCGAACGACTAGACAGCTGTCCTTGTCAGGCCCTACCCCTCACCCCTTGTGTAAAAAATGACATAAGAATAAATTATAAAGTATAATAGTGATCTATTTTATTAAATTCTAATATATATCTTCATTGTATAATATAATGTTCCATCAAGAACAAGAAGAGATATTTCAATATATACGACTAAAAATTACGGAGAAATTCACACACAAAGTACCAACAAATCATAGGAATCAGGTAGTGATAAATCAAAGAATAGAGAGATCAAATAAAATGATAAAGAAGAGTCTCCGGCCTGGTTCACAAAAACATGGAAATAAAATATTTTAAGGATTCAGCCTATTCCTTGGTGGTGTTTATATCCAAATAAAAAATGTTAGCTCTAAACCATTGAAAAGGCTGTATAATTAAAATATTTAAGTTTAAGTATTAGAGCCCTGTTCTTCAAGTTTTACAATACTTTCTTTGTCACATAATTTTGCTTATATTTTTAAACTACAAACAACAATTCCCTGTCAAATTACCCTATACATTAGGAAATTGTGCCATGTGATGTGGTGGTGTATTTAGATTCCCTAACATTCCTGGCATTAATCTGGGTTTGCATGAAATTAAAATAATTTGATATGTTTATGAAATTTGTTAAAGTTTTTATAAGCAAACCCAAATTAACAATAATGAGCATTTTCAATAAATAAATTAAATAAATTCGTAATTTGTCTGATAATTTTAGAAAATCATTTTGGACATCAATCCAAAGGCTGCGCTATATGACACTTTATGTTTTAACAAGTGCTCAGCGAATTAATTTGCGTAGCCTTAAAATATTCAAGGTTTAAAGATATAAATCCTGGAATTCGGGCAGATCTTATAAACTAAAAGAAAGTAGAATAACAACAATGTGTAAAATTTAAGTTCATCAAGATAAATTATTTGGAATTTCATCAATTAATTTCATTAAATTCAGGATAACATAAATTATTAAAGAATTCATTTCTAAACAATCTGAAGTATGTCATAAACTATAAAAGAATTCATTTCTAAACATTTGAACTACGTCATAAATTCCCAACTAATATTGTTGTTTTATTTTTCTATGTGGAAACCACTAATCATCTTGTTCTTTGTAACAACGCTCTTCAAAACAAGTCTTAGGCTCCGCAAATTCATGTATGATCGACATCAACCTTGGCAGGTTAGTTCCAGGGACATTTCACATTGATTTCAGATGGCTGCGATAACGTTATACTTGGTTCCTTGGATCATTGCCAGCTGAAGAAACTCTTAACGAGGAGGAGGGGGGGGGGGGCAAAAGAGGTTATGCAAGCAACCCTATCCTTCATAGCTGGACACTGGCATCACTGACAAACATTACGATGTACAGATTATCTGTTCGACCGCTAGGCCACCCAAACCCCAAATCTTTAAACAGGGAAACTGGTTCATTGTTAACTGTCTTGAATTGAACAAAAATACACATTTCATTTTTAATAATGATACACAAATGAATTTAAAAAATATGAGGAAAACACAGGAGGGAAAAAGTAAAAAATAGCACTATAGAATGACGTTAAATATTGTTAATAATTCAGATCCATCAAAATCTTATTGAACTAAAGATCCCTATCAACCAAGCATGACAAGAACAAATTCAGGGTGTTAAACTTGATCCTTCCACAGTTTCCATCAAGGCTTGATACACTATCATTAATATTCCATATGGCATTATCTGTACAACTGTCCACATGGCATGGACATACATAACTACAGCCCGTGATCAGAGCGTGATTAAAGGGATCTAACTAGGCTGCAGTCATTGACCCTAATATTAAAGGGGACCCCAAATTAGTTCTAAAATAGATTTTGCACCATAACTTTATATTATTTATGTTCCATATGTTTGTGCCAAATAAATCTATTTCATAAACTGACAAACAAATTGCATTTTTATGAGTGTGAAGGACAATGACCAGAATATGTCCTCTTTTCATTGTTGATGCAAGGAAAGGGTCGCATCTGGCCGTACCTGCGATGGTTGCTGTCATGCTTGGTGGACATCGACTTTAACTTTAATAGACTTACAATATACAGCTATATTACTTAATGTCAACTAGATCAAAAATTAGAAAATAATTTGAAACCCAAAACATGGCTAAAAAGCCAACGGGTACATCATTCTGAGCCATTTAAAATATCAAGCATCTGACTTGTCGTGAGCCCTGTAGGAACCAGAATATGTGATGTACACCGGTGCCAGTATTTTTTTTACCAAAATGTTTCTTGGTCTGGTATGTATTTGATCAATAAAATTAATAAAGTTACAACAACTGGATGATAAGTAGATGATATCACTTGTTTCATAAGTTATCGTATGTGCCCGGACAATATACACTTTCAATCGAAATCAATTATTTTTTCAAAAACGAAATCAACCTTCAAAAGGACAAAAGCCAGCTATTGTTTCAGGCAAACGTACGATTAACAGACAATTTGAAGAAGAAAGTCGTCAGAGACTGGCGACGACGTCGAGTAGACCTAGTTACATTGTAACATTAAGTAATATTGCAATAACAGTTTCAACTGGACCTAAACACATGTCCATCATAATTTCCCATTATGTAAATACAGTCAATTATATATAAACCTCCAGCATTAAACATAGGTTTAATTTTTACTACTTTAACTTGTACTCAATTTTTAATTATTCAGGGGTCGGTTGCTCAAAACTAAGTTATTTTAACGATCCGTTAAACTTTAACGGTCATATCTTGGTAACGTGTTGTTTGTCAACTTTCCGTTAAATTTACTACAGAAAACACTATAGAATACTTTATTTTTTATAATAGCATAAATCTGTAAGAAAAATTTGCACCACAGAATGTTCAGGGCCTTTATTTCCAGCAACAATCTTTTTCTCCGTTAAAGTTAACGGATCATTAAAAGATAATGGAGGTTCGAGCAACCGGCCCCTGGACTTTACAGTTAAACTCTGTTTAGCACTAATCAGCGTTACAAATTACTGAAGATTATTGACCGAGAGAGAGAAATGGGGTTTAACGTCCACTCGACACAAACTAGGTCATTTCGGGACTAACATGGTTTAATTTTATTTCAATAATTCGCTTGCGCATAGAGGCCTTTAGCAGTGGGAGGAAACCGGAGTACGCGGAGAAAATACACAAGGTTGGAAATATTGATCAACTCTAATACCCGTGGATGTTGAATCATACATAGACAAACTCTAGTCTGTTTGTCTATCATGTCCTGGTTGGTTTTTAAAATCAACTTTCATACAACAAATATATCATTAATCTAATATTTTCAATTGGTACAATATAAGTTATTGAGGTATTGGCTTGTGTCTACGCTTTCTAGGACATGACACCCCCTGTTCACCAAATTTTCCGCCCCTCATAAGGTTTATGGCATACTCCAAATACTTTGTGAAAGGGTAATACAAGCTTAAGTGATGACCTATGAGGATGTTTCCTGAGGAAAAGGTGTTGGCTTGTGTCTACATTTTCTAGAACACCAGATAACACTTCTCGTGATGTTCCCCCGAGGTATTGCATAGTTAAAAGTGAAAGTAGTAAAAAATAAACCGAGTTTGCGAGTATCTTTCCATATTATTAAATGACATTATATTATGGCAGTTTATGTAAAGGTTAAACCGGCTTCTTGATAGACACCAAAGATTTTCTCGATGGCGTGGATGTAAGCAGCCGTACGAAGATCTAAACCTAGGTTATATTTCATAGCTGTCTTCATTATATTCTGAAATAAAAAAACAAAATAAAATAAAACTATTTCATTTATGATTGGTTTTTACAGAGAGAATTGAGTTAAATATCAAGAAACATCTACAATGATATATTTTGATATCAAGCATTCCCTTGCGCACATGGATCTTACGCAATGGGATGATATTAGATAACTTGTAGAAAACCCAATTTATTATCAAATCCAAGAGCTTCCTAATAATTACTAGAATTAATAAGATACTAGCTGATAACATGGCATTGTCCAGGTTGTTGAGTAACTCAGAAAATGGAAGCGGTAGGTCAACACAACATAGCCTGTTACTCGGTGATCCAAGCTACCCTATACACCACCAAATTTCAGATCCGGGAAAGCCCGAGTATGGCCGCCAACCCTGCACAGACAAAACAATAGACTAACGTGTCACAAATATTATTATAGATGATCCAGAATAGAAATTACTGTAAAACATGAAACTATTGCGACATGAAATTATTGCGAGTTGGGGTTGTAAAAAAATAATTGCGAAATCAAATTATTGCGAATTTCTATAGTGGGAATAAAGTTATTGCGAATTTAAATAATATTTTTAGTAAATTTGTCTATAAAATGTGGTAGATTGCTAATTTTGAGGTGACGGTCGGCTCTTCAAAACATCGGTTGATTGGTGATCATTAGTAACAATAATTAAAATAAACAACTATTGAGGATCGAAGAAAACAAAATACCTGTTACTCAATTTTTAAATAATTATTGTTAAATTAAATCCAAGATGACGAACGACTATTAAACACATGGCGACAGAATATAGAAATTCCAAGGCCGCAAGAAAGTTTTCTCAAGGTTAATAAGGGTACTTATTGGGACTCTTTCTTGTGAAGAGTAATGAAGGGGGCATAATTCAATATGGCCGATTCACTGAAAATCTTGAGTATTTGTCACAACTGTCGAAGGAGATTAAAACTATCAAAGTAATCAACACAGACCGGCGCTAGCGAGTTTTAATCTCATGGATAATTGATTGGTGATTGCGTGTCTATCTTTTGTGGCTTCACACTCATCCAGTTTTAATCTCACCGATAATTGATCGGTGTGTTTGCATCACATCAACCGACTGAAGGGTGAATTTTACGGTGTCGATTCATCGGAAATCGTATGACATTTTAACGAATTTTCACAAAATTATTGCGAGCATGAAATTATTGCGAGACGGCATCGATCGCAATTGTCGCAATAATTTCATGTTTTATAGTACCAATTTGTTTCCATGGTAGCCCAGATGGATAACAAACAAAGCCATTAACTCACCCTAGCTGATCGTTCCATGGTATATTCTAAACCAGAATGTACAATATCTTTTTCAGAGGCACCAGCAATTCTCTTCTCGAAATCTTCGCTAGGTATAATAGGTATATGGGATCCATCCCGAGCAAATTTTCTTTCTAATGATTTCTGTACACTTTCTGCAATTAGAAGAAACAGATTCAATCATGAACAACCTGTAGACATTAACCATACATTATGTAAGAGCTAACCATTCTTACTATAACAGCTCAAAAATAAATAATGTCACATAAAAATTGCACTCAAATTACTTCATTCTGAGCCAAGTTATCCATGTTTGTAGTAAGCAGCAGGGCAATGGTATATTCGAGACTAAGCCTCACTTACCATGTTTATATCAAATTTTTAAATGGCAAACCATTCCAATCTAGTTAAAATCTTGAGTATCTGATGCCATCAATAGTTGATTATGGTCTTGTTTTGTTAATAGATGTTTAATTAATAGTTTATATAACATTTTAGACCGAAAGAAGGCCCTACAATAGGCAGGTTTAGCACTTGCATAATGTACAATGTATGTTTAATTAAACATTTAGTTATAGACCAAAATCAACTCGTAGACCATGGCAGTGATTTTGAATGGATTGAAACACAATCGTTTTATAATTCAATTTAAACATGTTTATTATCATAACAAAGAGAGAGAGAGAGAGAGAGAGAGAGAGAAATGGGGTTTAACGTCCACTCAACACAACTAGGTCATTTCAGGACTAACATATGGTTTCATTTCATTTCAATAATTCGCTTGTGCGTAGGGGTCTTTAGCAGTGGGAGGAAACCGGAGTGCCCGGATGAAACACATGAGGTTGAGAAGGCGCCCCTCCATGTCACATACGCTTTAACATAACACGGGTAGCAATTAAAATCTCTCGTATTTAATATATAATAAACTTACGAAGTAAATGGTGATTAGAATCTTTCTCATATTTAAAGGTAAGACGTCCATAACTGACATGATTTAAATTCTTCAACCATTCGAAATATGATACTGTCACACCACCAGCATTTATATATAAATCCTGTTTAAATATACAAACAATTTATTATACAAATCATAAAATATACAAACAATTTATTATACAAATCATAAAATATACAAACAATTTATTATACATTGAGATGCACCAGGTATACACATTAATTGTTATCTGTATGAGAAGAGATTATACACAGAGATTACATGTACATGCTTCTTTAGCTGAGGGAGCCTGAGGGAGCCATCGATGTTTGTACGAGAAATTATGTTTAAGGTTATACATCTTTTGAAAAATGTGGATGTATCTTACATGGCAACCACTTTCATAGTAAACAGATAATAGATGCTTCTCTAGCCAAATTTTATAATAAAGAGATAAACTTACTGGTATAACTAAAACATTGTTTTGTAAAAATATCTGATCAGCTTCTAGTGTTGTTGGTCCATTAGCACCTTCAGCTATGATCTATAATATAAACAAAACACAAGATATATTCGACTGGCATGTGCAAAAATTTCAACTACGGTCCTGATTGAAGCCAAGCCTCGGTCCGTCTGGGTCCAACATATTGATTAAATCAGAGTATCGCTGAATCGTTTTAATCTGTTTTCTATCGGAGAAATCTGATGCCATCCAGAGTTGATTAAGGCCTGGATCAGTTAATTAATGTATAATTAATACTTTAGAAAACATTTCAGGCCCAAAGAAAGACCCGCAATAGGCAGAATTAGCTCAGGTATATTATATATTATAGTGGGGTTGGGTGTCTGAATGATTAGATCGTAACGTCTGTAAATGTCTGTAATTGAGACAAACGAAGTGGTTTCGATTCCCAGCTTGAATGTGACAAGGATAAGGATCACCAGTCCAACCTTGTGAGTTTCCTTCCACAGCTTAAGACCCTTACACGTAAGAGAATTATTGAAATAAAATTGAAACATATGTTAGTCCTAAAATTACCTAGTTGGATGTAAAGCACTGGCCAACTAACCAGCATGTTAAAAATCCCTAACAGTTGGAATTCACACTAAGAATAGGCAGAAGTAGAGCAGCCACAATTTATCTCCTGGTACATTGCATGTGGTGTTCAAGTCTTTATCAGCCTTTTGATGTAGTAAAGTAACATTTACGACTACGAGTTTTATTGCTGGTTTACTTTACAATTTACTAACTTATAGCTACGTTATTTGCAGACATGTCAACCATAACATTCAATCAGAGATTGGGACACAGCGACCTCCATGGAAACATTGAACTTTGGAACACGATTATCACAGGTAGAAATTTTAGCTTGAAAGCGTGAGACATGGTATTCGCGAAAACCAAGCAATCTGATTGGATCACAAGCTGGGCTTATACCCAATCAAACTTAGTGCCGATATATGCAGGGTATTACGTAAGATCAGGCCTTTTATTGAAGATGCCTTTACCATGGAGAAAATTCTCTTACCTTAGCTTGAACTTGGCCTGCATTCTCTGCTGTTAGTTGATGTTCACTAGCAGCTGGCACAAGAATATCACATTTAGCAACTAGTAAATCATCTTCATACGGTTGAGCTCCTGGGAATCCGTCAATCGTACCATTTTCCTGTAAAAATGTATTATATTATAATAACAAATTGAGGAAAATATTGGAAATTGTAAAAATATCCATCGACAGTGCTACGCACAGACCAGGTTTGGACAACAATTTTATTCCAATTGTTATCAAACACAAAGTAAATCCTGCATTTTTGAGATGTGTTTGAAAATTAATCTCTGCTGCGATCTAAGCTCATCTAAATGGTAATACTAGGTTTCTCATGAATATGAGCAGGTTTTGTCTTTTTAGGCCATTTTCCATAATGATTAGGATGTCAAATGCACGACTTATTGATTTGACCTGCAACATAATAATTTTTGCTGTTTTGAGTTGGTTTTTTTAAGAAATGGGGTTTAATGTCCACAACACAACCTAGGTCATTTCGGGACTAACATATGGTTTTATTTTTTTTCTCAATAAATTGCTTGCGCGTAGGAGTTTTTAGCAGTGGGAGGAAACCAGGGGACCCAGAGAGAAGCCGTGAGGCTGGACCCAAAACTGGGAATTCAAAACCAAATCAGTTGACTCAATGACAGGCTTTATGATACAGCACACACTTGCTAACCATTCAGCCATCCCCCCGCCCCCAAGGATTTCTCTATACGCTCTATAGAATCTCTCACCGAGCTCCACAGAATCTCTCACAGAGTTCCACAGAGTCTTGAAAACAAGCCATCAATTGTTTTCTCTATACGCTCCACAGAATCTCTCACCGAGCTCCACAGAATCTCTCACAGAGCTTCATAGAATCTCTCACAGAGCTTCACAGAATCTCTCACAGAGCTTCATAGAATCTGTCACCAAGCTCCACAGAACCTCTCACAGAGCTCCACAGAATCTCTCACAGATATCCACAGAATCTGTCACCGAGCTCCACAGAATCCCTCACAGAGCTCCATAGAATCTGTCACAGAGCTTCACAGAATCTCTCACAGAGCTCCATAGAATCTCTCACACAGCTCAACAAAATCTCTCACCGCTCATGTATGGAAATTTGTCAAATAAGAAAAGTTTTACTCACGATTTTATAATCTTCTAATTCCCTGGGGTCGATACCCTCTGGGTTGTAGATACTGCCGGTTAATTCCTTTATACCGATACATTTAGCTCCGGCACGATGTAAATATCTCATTGAATGAAGACCTACATTACCTAATCCCTGCAAATATAGAAAACACGGTAAAAAAAAATTCAGCATGAGATAATATATGTACATCCCAAAATAAAAAGAGAGAGAGAGAAATGGGGTTTAACGTACACTCTACACAAACTAGGTTTTGGGACCAATATGTGGTTAATTTTATTTCAATAATACACTTGCACGTTGGAAAGCAATGGGAGAAAACAGGAGGACCCGTAGAAAACCCACAAGGTTTGACAGGTGACCCTACTCTTGGTAACGTACAACCGGGGATAAGAAACCATAGCAGTTGACTCAATGACAGGCTTTAAGATACAACACAAACATGTTAACAATTCAGCCATCCAACCCCCGACATCCCAAAAAGATAGTAAGCTGGCACTGCCAGGCAGGATACGCCCACATTTTCGAGAGATGATTAGAGAACAAGCAAAATCGAAAGTGATTTTTCCTACAATCAAAGGCTATAATTCATTAAATTACAATTTGATATGCGCAAATATCGAAAAGAATCAAGATCTTTAGGTTATAAACATGCATTTCAAGTTTCATCAAAATCGAATTAAAATTGTGACCTATACTGGGTCCACAACCTTGATATACTATATTTTAACACTATTAGCGTACAAATGGTGGCCATTTTGTCTGGCAATTATGGTCCGATTTCCCTGAAATTCAAACTCAACCTTCCGTATGGTGTAACTGTGATAGAGTCAAGATTTTAAATCGGATAATAATCGTGACCTCCAGAGAGACCATAGGCGATTTTTCGGACAATCAGGGGCCATATTTCAGAAAGTTATAATATGTGAAAATAACGAAAGGAACAAACGGCAGCCATTTTGTATGGCAATTTCGTTCCGAATTTTCCCGAAATTCGAACTCAACATTCCTTAGGGTGTAACGGTGATATAATCAAACGATTTTTTAAATCAGATAATAATTGTGACCTCCAGAGGGACCACAAGCTAAACAAAGACGATTTTGCGTATAATCAGGGGCCCTAATTCAGGAAGTTACGATCCGATATGCGCAAATATCGAAAGGAACCAAGATCTTTGGGTTATAAAAGTGCATTTTAAGTTTCAGCAAAATTGAATTAAAATTGTGATCTCTACAGGGTCCACAACCTTGATATACCATTTTTTAACAGTATTCGCGTACGAACGGCGGCCATTTTGTATGGTAATTTGAGTCCGATTTTTCCGAAATTTGAACTCAACCTTCCTTAGGGTGTAACGGTGATATAATCAAACGATATTTAAAATCGGTTAATTATTGTAACCTCCAGAGGGACCACAAGCTAAACCAAGACGATTTTGCGTATAATCAGGGGCCATAATTCTGGAAGTTACAATCCAATATGCACAAATATTGAAAGGAACCAAGATCTTTGGGTTATAACCATGCATTTTAAGTTTCATCAAAATCAAATTAAAATTTTGACCTCTACAGGATCCACAACCTTGATATACCAATTTTTAACAGTATTTGCGTACGAATGGCGGCCATTTTGTATGGCAATTTTGGTCCCATTTTTCTGAAATTTGAACTCAACCTTCCTTAGGGTGTAACTGTGATATAATCAAACGATTTTTTAAATCGGATAATTATTGTAACCTCCAGAGGGACCACAGGCTAAACCAAGACAATTTTGCGTATAATCAGGGGCCATAATTCAGGAAGTTACGATCCGATATGCGCAAATATCGAAAGGAACCAAGATCTTTGGGTTATAACCAAACATTTCAAGTTTCATCAAAATCGAATTAAAATTGTGATCTCTACAGGGTCCACAACCTTGATATACCATTTTTTAACAGTATTTGCGTACGAACGGCGGCCATTTTGTATGGTAATTTTGGTCCGATTTTTCCGAAATTTGAACTCAACCTTCCTTAGGGTGTAACGGTGATATAATCGAACGGTTTTTCAAATCAGATAATAATTGTAACCTCCAGAGGTACCACGAGCTAAAATAGGTGAATTTTCGGACAATCAGGGGCCATAATTCAGGAATTTACGTTCTGATAGGTGCAAATATCGAAAGGAACCAAGATCTTTGGGTTATAAACATGCATGTAAAGTTTCATCACAATCGGTTCAAAATTGTGACCTCTATAGGGTCCACAAGCTAAAAATGTGATTTTTCGTACAGTCAGGGGCCATAATCCATGAAGTTTTGATCCGATACATGCCAATATCGAAAGCAGCCGAGATCTTTTGGGGATAAACCTATATTTCAAGTTTCGTCAAAATCGGACAAGAATTGTGACCTGTAGAGAGTCCACAAACAATTGTGGACGGACGGACGGACGGACGTCCAGACGGACGTCCGGACGGACGGACAGGGGCGACGACATAATACGTCCACATGAAAATGTGGGCGTATAAAAAAGCCCCAGTAGAAATATTATCAGTTTCCCCAGTAGAGATATAATAATTTTCTCACCTGAACAATAAATGTTTTATCACCAAAACCTGGTGTTAATCCAACCATACTCATATAGCTGGCTTCATTTACAAAATTTTGAATACCATGGAATACACCCTACAAAAACAAAAACATTTCAATAAAACATATTTATTTTTAATATACTGTACATAAGATATGTAAAACAAATAATTTGTGTAACAAGAAATCAACACAAGCTGAAGGAGGTCAACAGGTAGATAAAGAAATGAAATTGGGTTTAACCGTAACATCCCACTGTCCTACTCCGACTGGGATAATGGAGTGTACTATGAGGAAAATTTTGCCCAGACTATGACGCTATGGCCTAGTCTTATTTTGAATTCCAACTGTCAGGAATCCTTTTACGTCGGAAATGATCTTTCTCTACCTACAACGGGAGTGAACCCAAGGCATTTTTAATCAGTGTGCTATGATGCAAATTTTGCTGGATAGCGGCACTACGACCTATTCTTATATCAAATTCCAACTGTCAAGGCATCTTTTATGTGTGCATGCCAATGTGTACTCGCGACCTCGTTTTTCCATCCCATCTAAATGACTAGACAACTGTCCTTGTCAGGTCCTCCATCCAGCACCACTGATAAGAAGGAAACCATTTCTGTCTTAAGTGATATGGATTGATAACAATGTTACTACTTTAAATACAAGAAATATCAAATAATTACACAATTGTTTATATATATAGGACTTCAATCATGCTTGAGAGATGTTTGTGAATATATCTATACTTACACGACCAGTAGCTGAAACACGACCATGGATACCACCTTGAGCTATAGGTTTACCAGTAACACAAGCTCTAGCATTAATATCATAATGACCTATAAATAATAAACAAATATTATACTTCTAATGTATTTTTATGGTTCAATTTCCAATTACGTTAAAAAAAGCGGGGTTTGATGGCCGAATGGTTAGCACGTACGCGCTGTATCATAAGGTCAGACATGGTTTCGATTCCCTGGTTTATGTGACAAGGAGTAGGTCGCCTGTCCAACCTCATGAGTTTTCTTCAGATCCTCCTGTTTCCCCCGACTTCTAAAGTCCCCTGCGTGCTAACAAATTATTGAAATAATATTAAACTACGTTAGTCACGAAATGACTTAGTTTGTGCTGAGTGGACATTAAACCCAATTTCTCCCTCATGTTCAATATATGATTGTTTATGCATCTCTGGAAAGGTAAATAATTATGCTTTAAGACTACACAACACAAATATAGAATCTCGAAAACCTTTAACACGTGGCAATAGCCTTAGTGTAGAAATAAAATGGCTGTTACCTAGTGTTTGTGAGAAAGTGTCAGCAATCCAACTCATTTCACGTTCTCCAGTACCCATGTCTGGAGCCGGAACATCAATACCAGCACCTTAAATTACACAAAAATTTCTTACTAATTCAACACCAATACCAGCACCTAGTATAACACATTATATATTCTTTGAAAGGCATTTAGCGACTGAACATAATATAACACAACACAGTTCTACGGATAACAATCACTATATTATAAACACACGACGTTTCGACAACGACCAGTGAATTCTTGTCGAAACGTCGTGTGTATATAATATAGTGATTGTTATCCATAGAACTGTGTTGTGTTCTACATTATATATTACTAATTAAACAACAAGAAATATTACTAATTCAACATCAAGATATATTTCTAATTCAACATCAAGATATATTACTAATTCAACATCAAGATATATTACTAAGTCAACATCAAGATATATTACTAATTCAACATCAAGATATATTACTAATTCAACATCAAGATATATTACTAATTCAACAACAAGAAATATTACTAATTCAACATCAAGATATATTTCTAATTCAACATCAAGATATATTACTAATTCAACATCAAGATATATTACTAATTCAATAAATACTGGGCTTGCTTCTGTGGGGAATTAAGAAATGGTGTATTTAGAAAGACAGTAGTTGTTTAGCAACATAATTATTTTGCCTTTGATTGGCTGGTAGTGATATTACAAAGAAACAAAAATGTAATCTTATTCGGATTAGAATAAGTTGACCTGCCATCATACTGACAACATATCTAAATTTTCAACGTAGCAGATCTACCCAAGGCAAAGAAAACATTTGATGCAACTACTGATTTTTCTTACCAATAAACCCTTTCTTGGCCAACTCTATGGCTAATCTACGAGTAATTTTCTCCAGTTCATTTTCCGAGTAATTTCTGGGGTCAATTTTCACACCAGCTTTAGCTCCACCAAACGGTGTGTCAACTACGGCACATTTATATGTCATCAAGGCAGCCAAGGCTTTCACTTCATCTACATTTACCAGAGGGCTGTATCTTATACCTGAAATAGAGAGAGAGAAATGAGGTTTAACGTCCACTCGTCATTTCGGGACTAACATGTGGTTTTAATTTTATTTCAATAATTTGCTTGCGTGTAGGGGTCTTTAGCAGTGGGAGAAGGCGCCCTTATCTCCATGCCACATAAGCTCAAAACAGGGCTCGAAATCACAGCCACAAGCCAGAGGTGGATGGCTAGCTAGGTCGAAGCACGGCACTCTAGCCCAATATTTACCTGAAATAATAGTAAATAAATAAATAAACATCCAGGTTAACTAGAAGACTGTAGTAAATATAGGTTAATTGTTGTACATCATGTGTATCTCATCAAGATTAATGACTGACCTTGACCTCACACGGATTTATGCCTCTAACAAAACAAAAATGCTGTTACTGTATTAATGCTAACCTAGAGGGTCAGCTCTGGTAATTTAAATATAATTTAAAAAAGGACTACTTTTTAATTTCAACAAATCAACATTTTAATTTTAATAGTAAAGTGTAAATTTTTAATATTGTGTAAATTATTATTTCTGTGCACATTGTAAAAGAAAGGGGGATTAACGTCCTACTGCTGTGCTCTGACTGGGCTAATGAAGCCTGAAGATGGCATATGCCCTAAAGTGGGCTACAAGGGTAATTTTGCCCGGACACCAATGTGAAAGGAGAACCTTGGTTTTCGTACCATGAGAATAAGCACAAAACATTTGATTTCCGACTTTACGTACAATAACAAAATCAGCTTGAAAAATTCTATACATGTAGAGCACATAAAACCCTGGTTGTGTTGTGTGTGTATTGAGGGCTGAAAGTTATTATAATCTACCCAGTGAGTGAGTAAAGGTTGTACTACAATGCATTCAATATGAATAGTGGAATAGTAAATAATCAATTCAGATCTTTCTCGCTCAATATTATTACATGTACTATATATAAGGTTATTGATTCTAGTATATATTGTTAACCCCATTTATACACATAACATTAAAAGTCACATATTATGGAGAGAGTGAGCACTAAATAATACATGAATAAGGTTATAAACTCTAGTGTAACTTGGTAAGTCACATATTATGGAGAGAGTGACCCCATTTATACACATAATATTAAAAGTCACATATTTAATTATTTCTCACTCAATTTTATTACAAGATTCTAGTGTATCTTGTTAACCCCATTTACACACATAACATTAAAAGTCACATATTATGGAGAGAGTGAGCACTCAATAATACATGAATAAGGTTATAAACTCTAGTGTAACTTGGTAAGTCACATATTATGGAGAGAGTGAGCACTCGATAATACATGAATAAGGTTATAGATTCAAGTATATATTGTTAACCCCATTTATACGCATAACATTAAATGTCACATATTACATGTATGGGTAGAGTGAGCACTCAATAATACATTTATATAAGGTTATAGACTCTAGTGTAACTTGTTAACCTCATTTAAACCCAATCAATAAAAGTCATAAATAATGGGGAGAGCAAGTACTCCATAATTTTACATCAAAAACTAATGAATACTCTTGGTTAAAAAAGAAATTGATTATTTTTTCTTTGCATGCCAATTACATGTGAAGTGCTCTAATATTTTTATATCGTATAATTATAGTTTTACTGTGCATGTACATGTAAGCTTATTCAAAATCAATGACCTGTATGTACCTTGATAACCCACAATCTCCAATCATTGCAATAGAAATGTAATTACAACTACATCCTTTCTAATTATGAATGGATGATTGAACTGATAATTGCTTAATTGATAAGGTTATCACTTATCAGTATAGAAACAGACTAAGTAATCATAGCGATCATGATTTGACGCATACATGATGTAATTACTGTATTTTTTTTTCTTGTTCCAGTAAACGTTTTGTTATATTAATTGAATTAGGTGCCTTTTGTATGACATGTCAAACTGGATGCATGTAACAACATTTCAATCAGTTTCAGAGTTCAGTTTCAGTACACTTTTATTATGCATATTGAAGGGTTTTATTGTACACTTTTGTATTAATTTTTCTGCATGACTATACTACATTGTAGCCTAATTGATTCAAGCATATGGACTGGCTGTCTTTCTTCTATAAAAGTCTGAATTCACATTTCTTAGGTTTTCTCATTACATCATCGTTACGTTTTTTTATTATGTTTTTATGTGTGGAGGTTTGTTTTATGTCTGAAAATCAGGCAAATAAACTTGTTGATAAACTAAAGTATTGACACTGGACAGAAACAACAAATAAGATCCACAAGTGACAAGACCTGTTTGATTGCCCTGTTGAAATGGGTTGATTAAGTCCTATAAAATTACATTTTTCATTGTAAAGGACATTAGAAGTGAGTTAGTCTCATTACTAGTTTTAGCTTTGTAGTAAATAAATATGTCCACAAAATCTGTTATACATTTATCTTAGGATTATTATTGGCAGACCTTCACACATGTATTGTTAATAAATCACACGAGGAATAGATTTTCCCTTGCAAAACAAATTAACATCAACACATCAAATTTAATCAATCAAATTATAAATTCCATTTTGCGCTATAGCCCTGTTCAAATTTGCACACATATAAATATTCTAATATTTGAATACAAATAATTTTTTTATGGCTATTCAAACATTCGTATCTTAGTATTCTTTATTCAATTTCAGTTAACAGTTAAAACTAAATGGAATTTAATCAGTTTTGATTTCCAGTTAGTCATATCTAATAATTAATATATTCATTCAATGAAATCAATTAACATTTGAAAAGAATAAACAGATATGTTGTTCTGAAAGATTCCCAATTTCTAGACATTTGAAAACACAGCAACACTTAAAATTAATCATGCCTGTGTAATCAAATATTTAAATAATTATGACTTTGCCTATTTCGACAGTACATGTATGTTCAGCATAGTTTCAGATAAAAATTACAGAACTTGGATTGGCATAAATATAGATCCACCGATAACAAATACTGAGTTACATATACAAGGAGACACTACAAAAAAAAATTTTAATCCTCATATACTCGTGTCAATCATATGCTAGACATTATTATATCATAAAATAATCTACATGTAATAATGCTCCCCCATGTGGTCCAGCCAATTACAAATTACTTATCATATTTTCTCAGTTTTTGCAGTCTAAAAACAGATGTATGTACATTAGTTAGCTAATAGTTTGACCTCTAACTCTATATATTGGTTGTGTACTAGTAACTGTTCTACTAAAGAGCAATACTAGAGTAAGCTTACATGTATTATATATAGCCAGTACCGTTCAAAAGAATGTGGAGCTTGTGCTTCCTATATATAAATAAAGATCACCATTCACCAATACTGTAGACTGTAGTGCTAGTTAAATACTTTTGATTATCATGTATCTGATCATCGATAAGCTTATTCTACAAACAATTGATGACTAGAATATGACTACTATTCTGCTCTGACTGGGCTAATGAAGACGGGTAAACGCCACAAAGTGTGCTGTGAGGAAAATTTTGCCAAGACAGCGGGACTACGGCCTATTCTTAGATCGAATTCTAACATCAAGGGATCTTTTATGTGCACGCCAATGTGTACACAGGACCTGTGTTTTTTGTCCCATCTGAACGACTAGACAGTTGTCTTGTCAGGCCCTCCATTCTGCATCACTGACAAGGGGAAAACACACCGGAAGTTAATTCTTATTACTTATACTAGCTAGTCTAGTATTAATTAGTGTGAATATCTAAACAGATTCCAATAGTACCAATGAATTGAACCGTCTTAATCATACACATCTGCTCTTGATAGTATAGATAAGTGGTGAAACTTTGACAGATTGCTAGCAAGATATCATTTAGAAAGGAATCAAAGCAAAATACCAAAACATTCTTATTTTTGAATGATTGGATGTCAACCAAAAAACCTGAATTACTAATAATTTACTCCAGTAGTGAAGTATACCACACAAATGGAAAAATCCAACTCGGACTAGAGGTTTTGCATCTCGCTCCCACCTCTGCAAATTCGTTCAGTGGGCCCGACTGGACATAGCGACAGACCTAAGTTAGTGTCATTAATGAACAATGTCATGATGGACTGGTGACTGTGGACTCAACTCGGACTAGAGGTTATGCATCTTGCTCCAACCTTTGCAACTTCATTCAGTGGGCCCTACTGGACACAGCGACAAACCTAAGTTAGTGTCATTAATGAACAATGTCAAATGTGTGTTGAACTAAACATCTAATGATTAATGATTATAATGTCAACCACGACTCATGAGCCTTCACATTTTTGGCACCGACCAAATATCACCATAAAGACTAATCTTTCACATGTGACATTCACAGAAATTCCAATGAGCTATGGTTATAGTATTATTTTTATTACATTACCTCCTTTACAGGGAGTTCTATGTTGACTGTGTTGAGCTCTGTAGGCCTCAATCATTTCGTATTCCCCACTATCTCGTTGAATTGGGAAATTTATGGCAAGAATGTGATTATTTGGTTTAATAATTCTTAGAATTCCCTGCACTTTCTGCTTTTTTTGTTCCAATGTGCCTTTTCCCTTTATCTCTTGGAGTAGTCGGTCTTCGATATGGGCTGCTGCTTTGTCGAAAAACAGTTCCACCGTTTGGAAAAATCCCTTGCCTTGTTTTCCATCCGATGAAAGTTGTCTGGTTGACGGTTCGGTACATACCACAGCTGCAGCAGCGTTGTTTAAAAGCGCCTGGTTTCCAACCTTTTGGGCCAGGTCCCTTGTAGCTGCACGAAGCATATTTGCTAGGTGTTAATTTCAGCTACTCTCAATGTTAGACAATTCAAGTGGTGCTGATAGAAAGTCAAAAATCAGACATACAGGTAACCCTCAAAAGGAGCAATTCCAATGACGAGAAGTCTATGACGAGTAAAACGGATGTAGCCGATTCCAGCTCTCTGATTAGTTCATTTTTTGTCCTTGACCTAACCTTCTCGAAAGAGGTGTGTCTAAGCACGTGGTTAGGATTATCCAATCATGACGAAAGTAAATAGATGTGGCACAAAGCCATAACATCGGCCGACAAAAACACATGTATTTACGAACAAGTGCAGATATTTTCACAAAAGAGTGATCGTTTATTGAGAGAATATTCCTATGTTAATTATTTGATGTAATTTTAAACTGTCGACACATTATTCTAAGACTTAATCCCATCTGCCACAATCTAATTAAATAAATATGTTGAACGTAGTCGTACTCGTCGTAGGCTATAGTGTTAGCCTAATTTAATTAATTATATTTATATAAAATATAATATACCGGTAATATATATAGTAACTTTATTAAAAATATTTTTGAAAGAAGAAGTGACAAATGATATAATTATGCATGATTTTAATTTTAATGTTCAAACCTTGTCATACTCATCTCATGTTGATATTTATATTTCTTACATGTACTATGATGTAGTTGTACAATAAACTTTATCTTACATCTTATATATTAAAGTTAAAATTTCATTATGTTAGAATTGGATAGAGAGCTGACAGTTCTCACTTTAATAGTTAAAAACTAGATAATGTAAAGGTAATTCGTTAAAAATTTCAGTCATGTTTAATATAAATAGCATGTATGTATGACTTTTGATTTATTTTAAAACTTGGTTGTGATGAAGCATAATTTGATAGGCCTACTGTTTAAAGGTCACGGCACACCTGGTAACAAAATGCATTAACTGTGCCATTACAATGGGAATATCAATTAGCAGATGAAATTATATAAGCCTTTGGCTTGTTTTTTTTTAACCCCCACACTGCTTTTCAAGTTTTCAACTTTTCTTTTATTGGGAAAGTTGGGTTTTTTTATCCGAAAACTGTACTTATTTTAAATACTGAAAGGAAAATGGATTAATAACACCCTGTGTATTTTTCTTCACCGACTTGTATGTTATTGAAGAGGGGAAAATTGAGATATAATGGTATTATTTTTTAGGGGGCTATATGTTTGTTCTTTCAAATTATCTATAAGATTACTATCACAGGCACTTTAAGGGATTTAAAAAACCGTCTTACTACTGCTTGACTATATATATATATACTTCTTTTTATTTTATTTTTTTTTTTTTTTTTTTTTTTTGGGGGGGGGGTACTTGTATTTCGACGTTATCTATTTATTTTGAAATGACAGCAGGTTAGAACTATATTTGGTGAGACTATATATATAGAGATTACCGGTAGCATAATCTATTAAAATGACAACTGTCAGCAATATTATGTGCAGATTGTCAGTTTTGTAGGTGATACACGTCACATGTATATCTTTACGTCAACATGATCCGTTGATAACCGAATTAAATTATGAAGTCAATTTAAAAAAAACAAAAAAACTTTATTCTACGATGATGTGTCCAGAGAAAGACTACATATTCAGTTTCCAAAATGAATTATGAAACAACATTAACATATACACAAAATGTCTGAATGGTAATTAATGGTAAATACAGTCAGAAAAATACGGAGCTTAGTTATAGATTTTTCTATATACAGTGAGCATTAGAAATTCACCGTTATCGCTTTGGCGACCTTCGGTGCTCGATAAAAAAAATCAATTTGAATAAGGGGACTATAACAGTATGGTTAGGCCTACATTGAGAGTGTTCAAATTAGATTTTATGTAAAATGTGAAAATATTAACCGAGATATAGATTTTGGGAGATTCTTTATGAATCACACATATAAAAACTAATAGCCTATGTTATGTATTTATATATCTTTATATGATATCTATGTATAATATTAGGATTATTAAATTATGCTTCATCACAACCGAGGTTTAAAATAGAGCAAAATGACGTCATACATGCTAACGCTTTTAAGTAGGCTACTCGTCAGGGTGCAAATGGGTTTATCAAGAAAACATCTGACACCTTCACCGGGCCCGTAGCCAGCTTATAAAATTTTGGGGTAGGAGGTGGGGGGGGGGGGGGGGGGGGTAGGCTACATAATTTTTGGGAGGGGCGTAGGATGTCTCCAGCTAAGAACACTCCTAACAAATCATTATTGTTGGCAAAATATTTGGGGTAATTCGATTTGTGGCTACGGGCCCGACCTTCACTGACTTTTTACGGCTGTATTAACAGATTCCGGATATTTGAATTATTTATTTTTTGGGGTGATAGGGGGGGGGGGGCGGTCTTTGAGTATATTACTATAATTATTAACCCAGTTATATCTGACAATCCGACCTGAATTTAAAAGTAAAATAGTCATTTATATTCTTGTTATACTTGATGAGTGATGACACAACCTGTATATATTATAATTTATATTATCCGGTTATCTTAAAGGGACAATAACACTCTTGTTGTAACTGAATAATATCTCACAACCTTCTTTCTGGTCAACAAATTGTACTATTTTACAATATTCCAATTAATTGACGATACAAATTTCATCTTAACACACCGAACACACCTAATTTAAAAAATTGGAAAAATTCAACTGTATGATTTGAAAAGCCTTACGTAAACACTTTCGAATATGACTTGGATATATTTGAACCCTCTGAACAAGTAAAATATGCTGTAATGGATAATATATACACCAGGTAGGACACTTAAACATCTAGTACTTAGAATAAGGCTATTATTTATTTTCTGGAGCTACCAAGCTAGCAAGAGAGTTATTGTCTATAGTGTTCGGCACGAATATTCGAATATTCGCTCGTCGAATATAATATTCGAATATTCGAATAGCAATCACCATATTCGAATAATTTCGAATATCTACTTTATTTATTCTATTTGCGTTCAAATATTATTAAAGGCGACTTTCCTTGCCACATTTACATCTAAAGCTTATTTCGATTACCCACAGTAAATATTTCTATGGATTACCTAACTGCAGATCGTATGTAAGGGGGGGGGGCGAAAGATTGGCGTGTGCGCGATGTATCATAAGATTTGTCACCGGTTCAACTGTCGTTGTTTCGATTCGCTATAGTTGCACGTGAAAAAGGAGTTGGATCGCCTGTCAAACATCGTGGGTTTTTTCCGGGTCATCTGGTTTAATCCCACTGCTATAGACCCTACGCGCAAGCCAATTATAGAAATAAAATTGAACCATATGTTAGTCCCGATATGACCTGGTTTGTGTCGAGTGGAC